>OY979694.1:224778046-226048546 GCA_963855945.1 Thereva nobilitata
ATTGTATAGCAGGAATTGTGTTGCGCAAAGATTTAATTTAAAATTAATCTTTTTGTAGGCAATCGTTTTAAAAATGTCTTGTTCAGACAGCGTATTAGTAAAATTGATAAATATAGTTGAAAGTACTAATATTTCCTCCCAATAGTAGGTTCTTTTTAATATTGAGGCATGTCATACCTGACGCCGGACGCATTTGACGCATGTGACGCATTTGATACATTATTCCTTAATTTGTTTTTTTGGTGGAATTTTTCTATTTCGATGTGCTCATTTATGAGGGCAATAAAATAACGAAATTCATTTGTAGCCATTATCCCATTGTCGGAGGGAGATGCAAGCTTCATGAAAACAAAATTTAATTACTGTGTTGGTCGTAACCGACTGCAATTGCCTAAGTAGTTAAGGCGCTATCGTATGTGTGCTCCAATTTTGGACCGGGTCTATTGGACTTGCAACATTGGAGTGTAGCCATAAGGGGGCGCTCGTGTATGGGGTCCTTAACATTTAACTTGAAATGCGACGGGGTGGATTGCAAATTCGTAGTGGTGGGTTTCTTCTCTCTTATTTCTTTTGGGGAAGTAAAATTTCCAGCTTGAAATGCGGCGATGCGAGATTGTAAAGTATAAATATACATTGTGGAGGAATAGGTATCTTACTTAGTCTGAGGCAGTTTAATGCATATTAGGATCAAAAAAAAGCTCTTCAGTGGTATTTATTTTCTTTCTTTCTTTAATTTGCTTGTTTTTGTCATTCTGGCATTACAATATGGCACCTCGACTCATTTGAATTATGACATTGTACTAGCTCAAAAGAAGAAAGAAACACCTCTTACAAACGCATTTTATAATTGTGTCCTACCCAACACTAATCATTAGGTAGAGTGATTCGTGTAGAACTTAAGCGATTTTTCACAGCAATCAAGACACCTTCACCTTTCTAAAGACCGGTGGTCAATGGACATCTATCTTTTCTATAAACCATATAAGAAGGTTCATTAAAGCATTAAAGAAGAAGATGCCTTAGCAGTAACTCCCTTCATTGAACCTTGCAATGACCACATTACAATTTTGGAATTCTTGCCGGTAATACAGTACAAATCCAAATCTTCCTTATGCCTCTTAGGGATTTAAACTAAGCGTGGACTCGTAGAATAAATTTACTCGGCAGCTACGAGTAAGTGGGTAATGCTACTTACAGTCGCCAATTGATCATTAATTCCTGCCTGTTAACAACAATCGGAAAAAAGCTTTCCGGGATCTGATCCCAGCGGGAAATGGAGGGCTCCAATAGCGCTGTTTGAGCACTCCTTAAAAAGCTTACAGCGCTCCCGTTACGCTCCAGTTCCATATACTTTTTAACATTGCATGTCATTGCAGGGAAGCATACGTTTTTATGCTCCTTCAAAGGCGTTCTAGGAGCATTATAAAAAAGCTTTTTAATAAAGAATTTTCATGGACGCCTGTGGATATGTGATCCGGGTATCGAAAAGCTTTTATTTTGTTTATCTTTTGCTATTGCCTTTTCCTTTCCAAGCGCGAGTGTGGTTTTATCAAAGCAGTCCCCCAACTAAATTCTAACCACTTTAAAAGCTGCTTGTCCTTCGTATCGAACGAGAGCCAGTCCATTGAGTATGCCAATGCCACCCTTTATGGTTATCAAGATAATCGCTCATTTTCTTCGTTCTATAAAATTTATGAAAGCTCCGGTAATGCTCCCTCGGGGGCATATTTAGCAGCGCTCAAAGTAAGCTCCTCTGAACAGCGCTCCCAATTTTTCCCACTGGGATGTTAGAAGAAGTATAGCACACTGAATAATGTCTCCTGTTCCTTCCATTACAATGTGTGTATACATTGTGTCACTAATATGATTCAGTTGAAATGTTCGCGGAATGAGATTAATTATATCGTAAAATTCACAATATCCTGCTACAGATAAAAAATGTACTCTAGAATAATGCATTTGAATTTCGATTTAAAACTCATGCTTAAAATATGAGATCAACATACGAATCAGCAAAATACAATTACGATCAGTCATTGCGATTTTCTTATGCTTTGCCATTTTACTATCGTACTAAGAGTTAATTTTTATTTTATTACCATTAAACTAAGTTTCAACATCCAGTCATAAATTATCCGAACTGCAGTTTAACTACTTGTTGATAATTGTTAAGTTTGTAATTTTCCAGCGGTAACGCAGCTGTAATATTGTAGGTAGGATTACAGGTAACAATTACTGAGTCACTCTGCACCCATTTCTGAATCATATTCATAATATCACAAGGCTGGGTCATTTAATATACATGTAGTGCTCGAGGCAAGCATGAGTGCAACCTATACCCTCCCATACTTTCCAAAGCCCGAACAACATAATCAAAAACTGCCATAAAAATATATATTTTTACACACTGTGGTAACAAAGTCATCTGAAATATTAATTTTTATAATAAATCTTTAAGATTATCCAATTTCAGTTTTGATTGTCTCATAATCAGATGGCAATAAAACAGTGGACGTCTGTGCGTCTTTCTCTCTTCGTGGAAGGACCTTGGCAGCAATTTAGTGATAATTTTTCATAGTTGATGACGTATATTATTAGTTGAATACATCAAATCTAAATTAAAATCCCCCACAGCCAAACCGGGCACTAATAAATCGATGGTGATCGTGATAAAGTTGCAAATGATTACCATAAAAAAGATATCATTCAGAGGCCGTTTTCAAAGGAACGAAATGGATAAGAAGGGGGCATCCGACACACCGACACCATTCCACGGAATGCCTTTTTCTGGTTAGAGATTATGCGATCCGACAAATCACCTTTAATCCGTGCATTCATTTGCATATTTTAATTAGAATCATCACTATACTAGTCGCACACACAGGTGAGCCACGGCAACCCGAATCCCAGGTCCGAAAGAGCAGCCTTGGTCTCTATAGAAGGATGCATGGAAGCTTCAGAAGATATATGTGTGTGTGTGTGTGTGTGTGTGTGTGTGTGTGTGAATGTATGAAAAAAAATGTAAGGGAGGAAGAAATATTTAGATCAACCTAGAAACCAACATAATCCCTGAAAAGTAAAGAAGAGATAAAGCCCAAGAATCCTCCTGCAAGCCTTTCATCATTTGATCTGCATGGCGATATGTGTGAGACTAACTGTGGACGTAATTTTACCTCACGACGTCCAGGTATGTGCACTGGAGTAGATTAATTGGATTTAAAGACAAGATTTATGCAACCTGAGTGCATCTTGCTATATTTATGTATGTGTGCGGATGTGTGTGCGCCTTTTGAGGTCCTTGGGTAGATGCACCAAATCACTTGGCCACGTCGCTGTACTCTCTACCTTCTATCCTCTGTCCAAGATTAATGTCGTTCTGGCTCTTATTCTTGGCTCGGATCGTTGATTTCCAGGTGGAGATTCCGTTCTGATTTGCTTGCTCAGACGAGGTCAGGCCCCAGCTTTCTCGTCTTTTGTTTTTTCTTGGGGGCAAATAACCAATTTAGTGTGAGAATCTTAACTGATGAGTCGGACGTCTTCTTAGTCACTCTGGAATATCCTCAGGAGGTTATTGTTTTTACAAAAATCACAGCGCACAGTTGGTCAGATTTGGTGTTTCACGAACTGGTTGAAAGGAATACTTTGGTTATAACAAATTGGTTGCATTAATTAACAATAAGAGTGGTTGTTTGTTAAAATGCATTTCCCTCTTCCTTTGGAAATTTTTGATCGTAAATTAATTATGAAGTTCGAATGATGATTGCCAGAATTAAGAGAAGTAAGCTAATGGACCATTTTGGGCATCAAAAGCTATCCCAGTATTGCACATAGAAGAACCTTGCTAGACACCGTACCTTGCTCAACCCCAAATTTCTTTGTAAGTGGGTCGACTTTATATTGAAAATCCACAAACTAACATCTTAAACGGCGTCTTGGCCGTACTATAGTAAAACGCTGACCACAGGAAGGGATGACATCTACATTCTTGTGGGGCCCAGTTGTAGATGAACTCCTAGGGTTCCCAACGGCCAAACCTTTTTTGCCCATCATAACGCAGGCGATGTTGTCGTCGTGGTAATGTGTAAAACAGTGGCTACCACTTCAATGCGTATGCAGCACGCACTTTATTTGATCTACGGGTGATAAGTCTACATAAGTATCACTCCCGGTCAAACGGTTCTAGAACCATTTCAAGAAACGAGTATTGCTGAATTTTAATAGACAGAACTGGTTCTTCAGGCAGAGCAATAGGTTTCCCAAAACAGGCCATGTATTTAGGGTTAAGATACTTCAGGGTGAATGAACACACATGGTAAATGGACACCTCTAGGATAGAGAATTTACCTGGAACTGGGGTGAAAGCCCCTTGTTTAATAGCAGAAGTGATCGTTGTGATCAAGCAGAAGTGATCTCTATATTGAAATGCGCCCAGGTAAACTAAAGTATGCTAAAGAATGGATTTGTGTCTTCTCTCGAATCCAAGAACTAAGGCATTCTAAATGAAGCTTCCTTTGTTTGCGTCCCGAGTTAGCGAGGCTTCGAAGGTAGTGCAAACGCAAACCACCTACCAGACAAGGTTCTGTCGCTGTATTCATCGGCCTGGAACTTAATATTGGATCACTCACTAGATTTTTCAACGAGGTCTCGCGGGGATTGATCTACCCCAAGCAATTTCTTCGTGTGTCTTCTAGAGATACAGCCAGAGTATAGTGTTTGTGAGCACACTGGTTGACTTTATTACTGGATACTACACCCTAAATTGGCATCTAGGAATAATTAGGGCTAAGGGTAAACTTGCAGACTTTGTCTCAAGGAGGATAAATCTACCGTTCATATTCTCTTTCACAGTAGGTACCACAATAGCTAGCGTCAACTTGTACAATAGGAGGCATAACACAACAACACAACACTGTCTCCTGCTAACTCCAACCGTTGCGTTTCTGGCTCACCCGGCTGCTATTTACAATATCCACTTTGCGAAAAGAAGTTGAGTTGAATAGATATGCAGATGTGCTTATGACCGCTTTTTTAAAAAATAATGCTGCCACAAACTCGAGTACCTAAGGTTAAGTGGTCGTTTAGTCATGGTGCAAGTCTAAATATATATGTAACTATTTTTCCGCAATAAAGCCTCAAATGTTTTTTTAAAAAAAATAGCGCGACGACACTGTGAGCAAAAATAGACCGTATTATCGTGGTTTGGTACATTATGAATTCCAAACTTTTAACAATGAATATTATTTGAGCGTTATGCGTCGTTTACGTCAAGCTATTCTCCAGAAGCGGCAACACACACTGCATTGGCTATTCGACACTATTTAGCCAAAAATTCGACTGATATTGTTCCGAAATTACCCACTTTCGTTAGGACCGTCTGACTTTGAGCTATTTCTGAAACTAAAAAAAACCCAGATGTCAGTAAAAGTGCTACCAACCCTAAGAAAAATAACTACTCGTTTGGAAAGCCCGCGCGATATAACTGGTAAACGTCTTACTATTTCTTTAATCGCGGTGGTACTAGTTATGCCTAAGTCTTCAAAAACCGGATTTATACTATCTTAGGATGTTTTCTCTAAACAAAATGTAGGCTTTTCTGATTTGTGTCAAATTTTCAATTGAATCTCTCATAAAATCCAAATTTATACCCATTGTACTTTTAAAACCATTAAAAGCACATAAATTGACTTTCTTTTACAAAACATGGATTGTTTACTGAATTTGTAGCTACTAAACTTACGAGTTGACAAGTCCTTAACTAGCTTTGGTCATAACAAAGATTCAAAAAAAAAAAAAAAATTTTGGGTCGTCCCTAAGACAAAGGACACATCGTTACAAAACTCACTTTTAATGACGTGATATACCCTTTCAGTAGTTTGCCACTATTTTTTCCAATAAAATATAAAACGATATTTTATTACCTTCTCAGCAAGAGAGAATCCCTTTAGTATTGCGCTATCAATCTCCTCCAATAGAACCCTTAAACCTTGCATAAAAATAAACTGCAATTTCACTCCGCCATAAAATCAAGGATTGCATGCAGCAGATTGAAATAATGTGAAAACTTTGACGTCATTGTTGCAACTTGTCAGCTGTCATAAACCAACGGGAATCGCAGTAATTCTCGACTAAATTTTTTAGATCTCAACAGTTTTTACGGTCACTCCCATTTACAGAAAGGGATTCCGTCATTTTGTTGATGTCACCTAGACAAAAAGGACATTCTTTAAACCACTCCTTAACGACCAGCGCGGATTCCGGGCTTCCTTGCCAGCCATATCAGCAAAGTGCCCATTAAAACGTCATGACTTCCAGAAACGTTTAAAACGTCGCCGGCACTAAAAACAAGGAAAAATTATAAAGAGAGAGAGAGACCGAAGCTGTGTAAGGAATATGCATCCAACTCACGTAGCATCCTTCCAGCATGATCCTGGGGCGCGCGAAGAGCATCGTCTTGATGTAATTTTTTACAGCCACCCATAAAGAAGCTATCATTCCGCCCTGTTGAAACGCAGCCCCGTCTAGACTTTAATTAGTGTTTGTGTATCTCTCCTCGTTCATGCGGATTAAGCTCGTGGACAATTATGCACAAGACGTGACTCAAATGCGAATTTTGAAAATGCATCCCCGGCCATGAGGGCGACCACATTTTCACAAAATTCATCCCTCCGATCGGCGCTGTTCCGGGACGCAAAATAAGTTGTGATAATCGATGTGGACACTCTCGTAATGAAACCAATTACGAAAGGGTTGTGTGGAGGAGGGATTTCGGCATCCAGACATGATTAGTTATTTGCAAATAAATCACGAATATTTGCACAATTTTAAGTGGGGGTGATTTGATACATGCCGGCCCTGGAGATGAAACGGCATCAGAAAGCGGGTTTTGAAAATGTCGATATTTATCTATTTAATAGTGTTTGTTTTGGGATATCAGATTTCCAGGCAGTCTCATTTAATGATCAACGAGTTTATTAGTGAGTTTTGCCCAAAATTTATTTCATTACGTTTTAATAAAGTCTTCAATTTAATCGCTTTTCGAATTTATTAGCAGGGAAATTTGGGTAGGGGAATGTAATTATTCAGAAGAGAGTTGTTTTGTAGCATTTTGGAATCAATATTTTACGTGACTTGTACAGATTATATAATTAAGTTTGCCAAATAACAATGAAATAATTCTCGAAAGCCCATTTTCTTGACCTATTCCTTACATAAGAAGCTTACACAGAATATCTTGAATGGAATAAAACATTAGACGACAAGCAGTGCGGCTATGGAACAAAATGCCTGCTGGCAACCTTCTTGTATGCCTAACTGAGTACCTCAACCAACTGTTGACTAAACTGCAAATCGACTCCGCCAAAAACTAGATTAAGATTTTTCTTTCTAGCCGTTTAATCAAGAAACTACTGGGTGGGTGACCCGAATGTAAACAACACACCATATTTGGCGATGTTCCTCAGGGGTCAATTATATCACCATCTCCTTTCGTAGTTTTTATAAATCACCTGCTCTCAATACGCACTTCACTGTATTAATGATGACGGTACTCTGCTTTGATTATGAAAGACCAGTATGTGCCAGACCTCGTCTGCATGACCTGCAGCTCGTGTCAAATTCAATCAATGAGGGCATCAAACTCATTTTTCATTGGGGCACAGGAATCGCATTCAATACATCTAAAACTTTAAATCATGTCTACGTTATTATCAGGAGCGGCAGAGCGCGTGGGAATGGAAGGAAAAGGGCACACACTTTTGCTTTGGGTGGGGAAATCCACAGCCAAGATATTTCATGTACACCTCATAAACCAGAACGTTGGAGGGCCATCCGGGTGGCTGGCGATGAAGGAACGTGGTCGAAGGGCCATACACACTCAAGGCATTTCATACAAAAACTAAATATGCTATATTAGAGCTATTAAGACCTTATAATTGTATAGCATTAGCTTTTCAAATCCCATCAGACTAGCATTTAAAAAGGGGATTGCCTCAGGCTCATGGCGAAAGAGGGATTTCTCCGTAGGGACCTCACGAGGATCCCATGTGTCAAATGAGGGGCATGTCGAAAGAGAGCTTTCCCCTTAGTTTCCTCATGAGCAACACACCCCCATCAATTACATTGACCGTGAATGGCGTCTTTTAGCATACTCAATAGATTGGTTTTGGTTCGATTACAGAGGTGAAGCAGCATTGGACGTGTTTAGTACTCAGTGTGGTGACAGCTTCAGAAAACGACACCGCGGCAAGCCATTTATTTATTACTCGCACATCCACGCCAAACTTCTCGACTTTTTTAGCCTCTATTTTCCACTCGAGATAGGGCAAGACGTTAGATACCCCTTGTGGGCCTTATAGGGCAATCCACACCTGAGGGGACCACATGAGGCAGTTGGGCTAGCCGCATAGGGGCCCCATTTGCACCCCATCAAATGCTAGCCGGGGTGTTACTAGAAACCAAACCACCAAAAACATGTTCTTCTTCCTCAAGCCTTGAACAAGAAAAACTAATATAATTTTCACTATTGATCATTGATGTGTCATTCATTCGGCTGTGCTACAACATGTGTGTTATTTTTGAAATATCCTTCGTACTTAGCCACCGGATTTAAACTTTAAAGTCCTTAATATACTTTTTTCTGAAACCACTTTTGAAATATTACGTATTTTTTTCTACACTTTTAACTAAACATTTTCACTTCCTTATAATGCAACCATAATTACTGCAAACCCACCACTTGCCGGTCATCTATCTTGTCCCTCCATCTCTCTTTAAACCCACACTGTGGTCACATAAATCAATAAAACCAAATTAACCCCAAGTCTATCTAAGCTGAACAAATCTAATAATACCAAAAAGGAGTAAGATTATTATCAGAATATCTTGACTTCGAACAATATTTTAGTAAACATGAAAATTTTCTAGTTTCGAGTCCTTTGACAAGGATACAACAAAAAAGGCGTGGGTATGGAAGCTTTTCCTCTCTTTTAGCAGAGAATGAAAATTTCTCCCTGGCAAATATTTGATGTTCATTAAAACTTTCCCTTTGAAGTCGCGTATCCTACAGAAGACGGCTTGTTATTAAATTTTTGTCTAAGGCAACGTAAATAAAATGTAATGTAAAGAAGCATCTCTCTCCTTCAAAGAGCCTTTAAGTTTTCGATTAATAAAAATTAATTCAGTTTAATTAGGAGCAACCCTTAAATTAAAAAAAAAACGAAACGAAAAAAAAACACCAAAAAAGGAAGAAATGAAAATACATAGAATGAGAAAGGAAAAACAAGAGAAGGTTGTTGGGCGTTCCGAAAATCCTGGAAGAAAATCCTGGATCAAAGAGTGATTAAAGTTTACTAACCCTTTTTCAAAAAAAAAATAAAAAAAAATGCAATAAACCTGAGAAAATGTTTGTTTTATTTTAATTTGGATTCTTTTATTTGTTCAGTTTATGTACATTTAAAAACTTTTAAATTATGAGAGAGAGAGAGCTTCCTCCTGCAGGGCTGAAGGGTTCAACGAAATTGTCGTTAAGTCTTATTTTGTAAACCAATCACAAGCCTTGTATGCTCGTACAGAACAAGGAAGGGATTCACAACATGACATTTACTCAACACCAACTCGCAAATTAAATTAATTTTAATTGATGCTGACAGCTATGAAATCGATATTTTCTGATTACCATAGGAAATCCAACCGAGAGAGCGTAATGTCACTGAAACAGTGCTTACTGGCGACAACATAAACCTCGATAAGTCAATTGATATGTGCATAAGCGATAAACGATATAATCAGAATGATAAATAAGATAAATAGGCCCTGGCAGGACAGCCTCGCACAGCAGTCGCACCGCCGCCAGCTCCAGCAGCAGCAGCAGCAGCAACAATAACAAGGACGATCTCATCCAACAATGACTTATTAAACTCTTAATTAAAGGCCAATTAAGACGTGATCTCATTAAGCTCTTGACTTGCCATTGGCCGGGTGCTGGGCTCTGGGTGTCCTGTATATTTTTTGGGGCTTGCGAAACCGTTCTCCCCGTCCTTAGAGCAATTTTCCGTTTATTTTTTATCTGGCACCGAAGGGCCACCCAAATTGGTTATTTACGTACACACGACACAGGGTGGGATACGCACAATGAACGCTCCAAGTTTAATTTTTTTTCGGAGGCTCATTATTCTCGTTTCAAGAGGTTACGTACCGTGAGATTAAGAATTATTGATTAGATATAAGAAAAATTAATGGTAATTAGAAAATTTAAAGATGAACGCGAAAAAAGGGCGCTCATGCCGTGGTTGTAGTATTTCAAGTTGTATCCAATGATGGGAAGAGTAGCGATCTGCTTGCTTGACTGTTTGACCTTTTTTCTCATCGAATTTCGATTGAAAAAATTTTTCTTTAAGTTAAAGTGGATCCAGTGGGCTCCACTTTTGCCTGTCTAACAGCAAATGGTAGTCAGCACCGACCACGTCCATTGGGCTCCCATTCTGATTTCATAATCACCTTTCATTACGGGGCACGCGTCTATAGAAGAAAACGAGAACAAGCAAAGCACTGAAAGTGATATATGAAGTACTGTCTTATACCTAACAAAACTTGCACCGACCTTCCTTGTATCTCAGTGGGCAATGAGAATCTAACGGCTGTCCCAACTCTTAACATCCAAGGGGTAACTTTAACAGACTGCGGATCTGCAATGGAATGATCACATAAAACGAATCGCCAGCGTCAAAGTGCCTTGGATTTCTTCAGAGACGCAGAAGTGCAGAGTGCAAAAACGCACCATCAAACTCATTGGTGATGGCTCATTTTGCGCCTCCATAGACTCTCAAAGCCAGTGGTTCTTAATCTTTTTATATTTCAAAATTTGTTTGTGACCCCATTTTTTTAATAATAATTTATATTTATTAAATTACCTATAATAAATTGATTTTTTTCTTACTCTTTTATTTTTTTTATATAATATATATGTAAAACATGACTTTATTAATTCATTATCTATTAAAACAACATTCAAACTTCACAATTAATAAAAACTCATTAATTTTTAGCAAAAAATAAAAAAAGAAATATTTAAAAATTCATAGAAAAAACAAAAATATTCAAAAATAATATCCTCAAACCTCAACTAATTTGTTCAATCGCGGTTCAATTGTTCGCAATGCTATCCGCATGCTGGCATCTAATCTCAATCGATTACGTTTTTTTGTTTTCATATCCAGTTGAGAAGCCTTTTTCTCACAAATATGTACTAGCGAAAGGCAGCAATTGCTGCTGAAAACTGGGTGGGATTTTCTGCATTAATTTGTATCCAAAATTGGAACACATATTAAGTTTTGAAACCAGACTTCAAATTACAATCATTTATTAATTCCAATAATGTATATTCATCAGCTATACACTATTTGCTTGCTTGGATTTTTTCTCTCTTGAACTCCTGCTAAAAAATCAAATTAAGCATAACTATTATCAAAAAAACACTCCAAAAGTGTGGTTATGTTGTTCTTTCCTTTCCGTTCGGTCGTCTTTTTCAAAATTTCCCAAAAGCTCTCGCTTTCGTTCGTCTTCATTCCTCTCCGTTCTTCCCGATGTGGAGGTGTAGCATTAAACCTAAACTCGCAGACTGAAAGAACGAAAGAGAACGAAGCTATGTGATTCAGCCTTTAGAATTGCTTTGACATTTATTTCTTCTGCACTAACAAAGTTATACGTACATCAATTTTCTTTTTATTGTATGCTGAAGGAAATTTTGCATAATTTGGCGGTCCTCGGAAATCTTCTTACGGACCCCCAGGGGGCCGCGGCCCACCTGTTAAGAATCACTGCTCTAAGCCACCGTAGGAACGTAGAAGCCCTTTTCAAACTCTATCGCTTTTACCATAGCGACTGTTCCACTGAAATAAAGTAAAGCCTGCCTGCACGGAATATTTTCCCCGCAACACAAGATTAGCATACTCGGCCCACCCTCATTCATCACATCAACTTTATAAACTCGACTGTGGAACAATCTTCCGCAACTTGTACAACATTCTAAAATTCAAACGTAAGGTTCATCGACGTCTCCTGAAGCACCCTCCAGGCCCACTCTAATCTTTCTTTCTCTCTTCTATCTTTTAAACTAAGCTTACTACTAGATATTGCACCATGACCAGTACGACATGACGTACTGGTAGTACAAATGGTGATACCTTAGCATGGTCTTTTCACATAAAAAATTGATAGGGGGCCTAGTAGTATAGCAAGACAGGCTCTGGCACACTTTCTATGTAGGCCTGCATCAGTGTGTATGTATGTGTGTATGAGCTACATGTATATGATGTTCATCTGCTATTCCGCCGAATAAGGTTCGTGTCTTCGCTAGAACGAAAGCTTTACGTAGGGGAAATTTTGACAAGGTTCATGTCTTAGCTAAGATGAAGTATAAAGCTCTTAAGACTGGGTTAATTGAATCAAAGACTTGAATGGAGGAATGGAGAAAATGGTAACAGATATTGAGATAAAACTTTTTTTATTTGTTTAGAAGATTAATAAATTATACAATAAAATTTTTTTTAATTTTTTTTTTTGCATCATTTCCGCCTCCCATATAAAATGCTAGAACACTGCAAAAAATATGAAAAAATTGGCGGGCTTGATATCTCGACTTTGGAGCAACTAAAAAAACAACAAAAAATTCACTGTAAATAAGACACTTGAAATTTGGGAATGACGAGCTGTTTTTTAAAAAATATTTTTTTTTGAGAAAATGGCAGATAGTTATAGTTAAAGTCCGAAAAAAGTCTACATTTTTTAGTCTAAAGAAAAATGTAAATTTTTTTTCAGACACTTTATCAGTAAAATGGCTCGATGTTCCCTAAAAAATAGTTATAAAAACCCAAATAAAAAATATAGGGTAAATTCGGCGATTATATTTTGAGTTATCACGCCCGCCAGTTTCAAAAATCATGTTTCATGTTTCAAAATAAGTTTTTTCTTATATAAAACTTAAAAAGTTATAAAATTATCTTGTTAATATTTACTATAACTAATAACAAGTAAAAAGAAAAAGAAAAAAGAAACATTCTTGAGGACTAAATGAAGACATTTATGAAAAAAAATGTTCGAAATTTAATAATAATCAATAATGCCAATAATCAGCACACTAAAAGAGCTTTGGGTATCAGACAGACAGTAGTCCAATAACTGAAAAACTAATAAAATTCTTTAAAAAGTTCAGCGAAATAGGTATGTAAGCAATTGGCCAGAAAAGAGTTTTGAACCATTTACACATAGCTGGGTACAAAAACAAGATCGATGTATGGACTCTTCATGGATTGAGTGGGAAAATATAATAGACTGAACTAACACCTGTGATGCCCTGCTGAAATGCAACGAAATCAACACATTTCACATACTACAATACAATTGGAAGCATCAAAGATCGTAGGAAAGCCATGTTGAGTATTCACAAGCGTTCACGAATGACCATGATTGAGGTGCGAAAGAGGTGATGATGTGAGTGGGTGAACTTCAAGGAAATCGTCCACTAGGAGGTATTTCCAGTTGACCAAACGATTTATTCTCAACTCTACTATGGACAACTCGAGAGATTACGCGAGGGAATTGAAGGAAAACGGACCGAATAATAGGAAAGGTGTTCTTCCAACACGGCAACGGACAACCGCACAATTCTTTGATGATGATGATTTAACACTGCTTTTTTGGTCTAACTTAAAAGTGTCTAAACAAATAAGCCTTTTAATATTGTATCTTCTTATATACATATGGATTCCATTGTCCTTAGCAAATTTCTTTGAAAATAATCTGAGTATCTCGCCTTGTTCTATATTAATCTTACTCACATTCTTCCTTCAGTTAAACGAAGTTTTGCAATGAGTTTCCTTGCTTATTAAGTGGGTGTACCATCCATTCTCTATCTCAAACAAATGCCGAAATCGTTTTCTTCCATTAAACCGACATAATTTTTCAATATTCCCAAATGTCCAAACCAATAATTTTCCCTCCAACAGCTTACCTTAAACCTTAGGCTAATGAGTATTTTTCTATATTTATACCCCAAAGAATCCATCCACCCCAAAAGAAGTAAATTATTTCACCTTAGTGTGGGAGTTAATAATTTCCACCAAAGCAAAGTAACATCAGTACACAGTAATCCTCCTGAACTACATTAATTGCAGTCAAATTGAGGTGCCATGAATACCCTCTGGGGCTTGCTATTTCCTTGACTTTCTGGCTCAGAATCCACTTAAGTCCCATAATCCTTGGTTGATATTTGACAAGTTCTCGGGTATACCTCCAGCATTTCACCATTTCATCTGCTATTTCGATCTCGTATCCTTGTAGTTGGAGAGTCTTCTATTTTCATAGCTGGATATATAGGAAGAAACAACGACATCTTAACGTAGAGTTGGGCACCACACCATATAGTAGCCAAGTGTTTTCCTCTATGTGGATGGCATGTGAAAATGTACATTCGTTAGAAATCCGGCAAGGATGAGCATTGTGAGCACACGAAAATAAACCATGATAAAAGGAAAAAAATCTCTCGAGGGCGAAATTTAAAAGATTTTCTCATGTCGTGACAAAGTGTGGATTTGCTCGAATGCCGGATTGCTGGTGCTTCGACACTCCTGTTTATGTTATGTAACGTTTTACATGCATTCAAATTAAATCGCACATTGTAAGACCGCCGGAATAGAGCTAATCGGGAAACCGAACGTCGCCGTGCAATAAGTAAAATGTCAGGTATCGGACCGCGGCTGTCTATTGTGATTTTCGCGAGAAGCCGTAACTCTTGCTGGCTGTAAAACGGTTTCTCTCAGCTAGTTTTTCACACGTTTGTTTGTAGCACGGTTTTGCATACTAGAACCACTGCCGATACTTTTACTTTCCTTTCAGCTAGCTCAGGGCTAGCGGTGCTGCTGCTGCTGCTGTTGCTCTGCAGTTCAATCCCGTGTGTTGCATAAGAAAAAACGAAACCGCTTCCTGGTCTTACATCGAGCTTGGTGTACACAGGGCACAGTATATAGAAATTGAATTGAAGTATTAAAACAGGTTGAATCCGTGAAAAGTTGCAAGCTGCAAATCGTGATTAGAAGCGCCAATCGATCGCTTTCAGTCAGGTGATTAGCATATCCTTGAGTTTGGTTCGTTCAGGCATCATATATATTCTAGAGTGTCAGCCTGCACGATACCTCAATAACGCTTATTTATTACCTGCTGAAAACCTAAGTGAAAACAATGAACATTTGTTGGGCCATGCATTAATAATGATCCGATTTGCATTTCTCTCACATGTGGAACGAGATCGCAATATCGCCATCGGAGCTATAGCAACAAGCACACCATACCATTATTATTAATCTCGAAGGAGGTTTCAGTTTCGCAAAAATTTGTTAAGTAATAAAAAAATAATTGTTAACCAGCAACAAATAACAACACAACAGGTGACAGAGTATCACCACCAAACACCATAATGCTTATAAAATATTTCGTGTAATGGTGTAAATTCCCGACTGGTAAAAAAAAATTGTTCACAAGGTAATAAATTCCGGCAGAATGGAGACTTCTTTCATGGCTGCTGGGCTCTGGCTGCTGGCCTTTCTCATAACTTAAGATTTCGTGGTATAAAGTTTCAGGCGAAAAATTATGAGAAATGCATCAAGATATATCCATAAAAATTTTCGCATAATTTATGATATTGAATTTTGCCATGCATTAAAAAGTTATTCTCGTAATTGCGAGTTAATTTACAACTTTGTTAATTTTTAAATGGCAACAATATTTTACAGGTTTTTTTGTATGATTTATTGCGTTTTTAGAAGGCTTAATTTGTTGCAGTTTAGTAGATTTACGATAACTTTTGAAATAATTAATTCTTGAGTTGTTTGAATTGCAGTATGTGACTACCTTGTTTATACAGGATGCGGCAAAAGTCTGGCAACGGTGCGATATTTCCTGAAGCGGAGGTTTTCGTGACTTTTGTTTGAACATTTTTTTCCGAAGCTTCCCTGCACCCCCAAAAAATCATCAAAAATCAAAGTTATCCGCAAAAATCATTCATTCCGTGAGAAAATATAGGGGTGGCCATTTGAAAATTTAGATTTACCCCCACTCCTTTTGCTCGAATTTTTTTTACGAAAACCTATCATTCAGGAAATATCGAACCGTTGCCGGACTTTTGCGGCACCCTGTATATCTACTTTAGGGTGTCCCGAAAAGAATTCACCATTTAAATTGTGCCATTTTGTTCTTTTCAGTTGGCAATTTGCACAGTTGTCATCTAGAAACATTTCGATTAGTAAAAATGAGTCGCTTTACTGTCGAACAACGCGTTGCAATCGTCAAAACTCATTCCCCGACCAATGGTAGATAAGTTTTAGAAAAGTGTTTTTTAAATTGCTGAAATTAGGACACCAAAGCCAAATTAAACCAAATTAGGACAGCCGATCTGTTGAAAATATTTTCTTAGTAAGTGAGAGTATTCAGTTCAAGAAGAGAGTGGAAATAACGGAAACGTCCTGAAGAAGTTTGATCTGCGGATACTCATATTCACAGCTCCAACACGTTAGATATGGTCAGCGCAGGGGTCTGTCTAGTGACCACCAAAAGTTCACTGTCCTGGCACCTGTCCATTCACCTCGAACTTACACAAACATGTAGCATTGGAATTTTTATAAATAATCAAGCCTCTATATAGGCTCTCGATATAGTAGTGACGCCCACCACACTAGCGGAGTGTGATGCAGAGCTGAGCTAGATAGACCCGGTAGAAAGCATAACGTGACTCTTGCCTGGGCTCCGGGACATAAGAAAATACTCACCCGGAATTTGAGAATAACTGAGTGTGTGACATAATCTTTGTTTGCCGGTTATGTGGGACTCAAACCCACTAAAAACACCTCCTGTCTTTCACTCTTCCCGACTGGCTCTTTTTTAGCATAGCGCGGCAGCGATGGATCAGCTTTTACCTAGCTGCTAATACTTCTGGCGTTTCTTTGCCTTTCTCTCTTGTTCTTTCCTTTGGCTTCTTCCAGCCATAATATACTCTGTATGGCTTTCAGGGTCGCTTTCACTTTCCTCGGGCCAACCTTGTTTCTCATCATGTGTCCTAGGATGTTTTTAGGTGTTTTTGGTGCCTAGGCAATTATCTCTAGTTCCTCCCTATATTCGCCGAATCTCAGACGTTCTGAGACTGTTCAGAAGACGTTCTCTGCGCTATCCTGGATACCTGGGCATACCGGGCACAGCGGTGAGTCGTCCTGCTCAAAACAATGGAGGTTTTTCCCCAAGAACTGCGTCGTAACTACTTTCCCGCCCTCGCTCGTAACCCATCTCTTCACGTTTGGAATAAGTTTGTCGGTCCACCCACGGCCCGCTAACAGATTGGTCCCACTTACCTTACCCCTACGTCACGGACGCACAGTGCGTTATCTGCCGCCGCACTGTATTTAGCTCTCCTCTAACATACTCTGGATCTTAGAGACCCATGCCTTCTCCTGCCAGTATGTCTCTGGGGACCATCCCCGCTATCAGGCACGCCGCATCGTAGGGCATGGTCCTGTATGCGCGGAGGGCGCTTAATCTGTACGGCCTTCCATTTTCTGCTGTTAGCTGTCTTGTTCAATGCTGCTGCCAACACTGGCGCTGTATATAGCTAAACCGAGCTAGCCACCCTCAGGAGGGGACGGTCGGTATAGGCTCCTCTATGTGGGGTAGCAATCTTGGATGTACATACATACGTCACAAATAGAGTGAATTTAGCCTTCGCTCGATCATCACTCCCAAGTGGCTTAGGGTAGACTGGTAGTGACTGATCTGTTCACATACCTTGATCCTTATGGACACAGGATTTTCCCCTTTGCTGATCAGAACAACTTCAATTTTATGCTCAGCAAGTGTCAGACCACCACTTTAAGGCCACCCTTTAATCTCCCAGATCACTTCGCGCACAATTCGATCAAATTTCCTACGACCATTACCACTATCTCACCCGCGAACCCGATCGCAATTGCTTTTTTTTGGTAGGCGTATTATACATTGTGATCCACAGGAGAGCGCCCAGAACGGATCCCTGTGGAACTCGTCATATTGCTTTGTATACCGTCGGCGGCTCATCTTCGGACTCACAATGAAGGGGTCTACCGTTTTTTAGGTAAAATACCAAATACCAGTTTTGGGGGGGAGGCCTTTGTCTGACTACCCACCCCCGGGTTTAACACGATCCGCCGGTACTGACCTGCAGTCTTTCTTCCTGTTTCACACTTCTATCTATTATTGTTTACTTCTATTTTCCACTACCAGCACTAATCTCCACAAAGAAAACGACTCCTCCAGGGGCCAACTTTTATGGGGAAATGCCACATACGTCATTCCTAAAATTCCCACTATTATGAAACTATTTTTTCGTCTAAACCGGTTAAAAACTATTATTAAATAATTTTTCTCTTTCCAGGATTAAACCTTTGATTACGGGCTGTATAATACTACTGCCGAGGAAATTGTTCGGCTAGGCATAGGGTGAGTTCCAAAATGCATCACTGTGGTACCACTGCAGAATTCAGCAATTGGAAGTCTGTAGCTGAATTCTGCAGTGATACCGCAGTGATGAATTTTGGAACTCCCCCAAATTCCTACATTCGGCTAAAAACATGGTCGAAATATGCTGTTAAAACTCCTTTGCGTTCTACACATTGCTATCATTTGGTTAGAGCACCTCTTGGTAATCTCCGCTTTTAGTGATAAGGCCGTTTTCTGTTGAGCATTGTAGTTCCAGGAGAACCGGACCTGAAAGTGACCCACAAAAAAAATTGGATTCTAGTGGATGGCAACGGCACATACAGATAAGTACAACATAAAGTTGTGCTAAACTGTATCATGAACGCTTTCTCAATTTAGGAACGTATCATGCTGCCCGAAGTCTCCAAACCTCGATTCGTTATCGTTTTCAACTGAATATTTCAAGGAGCTCTGTGTAGCGAATTCTGAGAAGAGGTCTTAATCTTATATCCGTGCAAGGTTCAACTGACGCAATTATATTTTCCAACCAACCATTTTCAACGGCGTGAATTCGCCAAAAGGACCCAGGACATAGAGGAACGAGTCATTGGTCATGTAATCAGGATGGTGTACAACCTTCGGATACAGTCAATGGATCATGGTAGCAGAAATGTGGGGAAATATACCATTAGGTAGTCCAGGAGAAGATGGATAGACCCTGTGACGCTTGACATACGTCCTCCTGCCTCCACGCTAATCTTTAAGCCGCAACACTAGATTAGCCCTCTCGGGTCGATCCCTTTGCCTGAAGTCCAATTTTTCGCGCACTCTACAGACTAGGAATTCCTGCCTTTCCAAACTTCTACAACATCGAAGAGTTCATAGGGCATCTTCTTGAACATTCTGCTGACACCTCCTTTAGAAAACCGTTTGAGACGCTGCTCCAATCACTCGAAGTAATAGATTTGCCTGCTGCAGGATATTCTTTCAATCTTCTAGTTTGGGATTCGTCAGATATCTAAAGGAAAGTTTTATTTAGAAACCCTTGTTGCGGCACCCAAAACTCAATCTTTGTTAGAAATCAAGTTAAATAAGTACATCTTCCCTAAAACTCGCTTTAATATGCACGAAAAATCACTATCACGTCAATATCTCCAATCACTCAATCAAAAACATCTCAACAAAATCAATAAACACTCATCACATAATAACAAAAAGTAAAGAGAAAGGCAAAACATAGCACCAGGAATTACACTCCAAACAAGGGACACTTATTGCCCGATTGATTCCATTATTACTCCGCTGTATTTGCTTTCTGTTTAATTACATACAGAAGCCAGCAACCACCCTCATCCCTTACATCTTTTATGCCGACCATAATCAAACAAATTCCATCAAAGCTTCATTAGGGCAAGGGCGGTGGTCACAGATAAAAATAGTACCGCCAACGCGGCATAATTCAAGTATCCTTTGGAGCACACACTCCGGGACGGTGAAGTGTTTTCCATTGTATCCTCGGTCCTTGTAATAAATACATTAGGAGCTTTCAAAGTTGCTGGCAGTGCTTCCATCGGTCTATTCCTGGTATGCTGGCTACCACCTATCATAATGGACTCATGTAGAGTTAAATTACATTCGAGTACGTTCATTGCGTATACGTGTACGTGCCTTGAGGACTCATTAATTGATTCCTGGACATCGATAAGATTTGATTGTTTTCGTAAATGACTTTTTTATTAAAATTGTGTTTTTGGGAATCGTAGCTGTGTTCTAACAGTGGGAATGAATATGTAACGAAAATGTTTTTGGACTTCATGTAGTGATTGGTACAAAAATATCTCTACAAATATTTCTTTTACATTTACTTTCAAAGTTTATTGCTTAGACTTATCTGTCCCAGCCAGATCGCTCTTGATAGCGAGATCCTGTTGCTCGCTATAGCGAGACAATAACAGATCATCCACCTCGAAGAAAAGTATGCAGTTGAGGGCCCCTAATGGTTGAACGTGGCGCGTAATTAAGCCAACCACTATCGCAATCTGTCTTCTCTCACGAAAAATTTCACAAATTCTGAAATCGATCGAAACCAAGCGCTGACGATCAGAGTCCGGTCGTCGAAGATCCCCTTCAAAAAGATGGTGGGTGCTCCAATAAGCGGCTCGGGACCCACATATGAATATTGTGTCTGGGCCCTGTCTGGGAGTCCGCCTTGTCATTTTTTTTATGTGGAAAACCAGAGAGCCTCCCTGCGAATCACCGATGGCCCGGAAACCAATCAATAGTTACTTCTCTGAGAGTATATTCCTTCACCAATGGCACATTGGAAGTCTAAGATTATTTTTAAATTGCTTCTAAGATTCGGCCTTTCTTATGACTTCGTAGGTATATTTCAAGGCGTACAGATACACTAGAAAGAAAGGAGCTTGGGTGCCAATAGAAAGCCTACTACTCTTCAGAATCAGGGGCTAATAACTCTGGGTCCAAATAAAAGTCCAGTGTAGACGCTGGAGTTATCTCTTTATTCAGGGCAGTTGCGGGTCACAATAACATCGAAGGCAACGGGAAATAGAAAACCTTGTAGACCCAATAGACCCAATATCTTTGGGCTGCAGAAGCATGGTCCCTCGTGTATGAATGATCATACACAGGTGAAGTAATATAAATTCGACATTAGATATAATAGTTTATTTTTTTAATATATTTGATTGTTTGTTCTCTCTTTTATGATATAAAAAATAAGTTTATGAAAAACAATGCGTTGGTAATTCAAAAAGCCTACGTGTCACAGGTTCGTCATCACTGGTCTAGTGGCTAGGATACCTGGCTTTCACCCAGGGGATCCGAGTTCGATTCCCGGCCGGTATGGGATTTTTTTTTGTTATTTTTTCACTTTTCTTCATAAAACCTCGCTGCACTACGAGAATCATAACATAAAATTAATGGAACATATTGTGAGATGAAGACAGCAAAGGATGAGACTTTTGTCAAAAATGCGCTGTTTTTATACCCTATTTATCACGAGTTTTTTATTTCTGATATGGTAGAATATCTGACTTTCACCCAAGGGAAACGAGTTCGATTTCTGTCCGGTGCGGGAATTATTTTTTTAATTTCCCACTGTTCTTCATAAAACACCAAGGGAGCCCCGGTTCGATTCCCGCCCAGTATGGAATTTTTTTTGTTATTTTTCGTACTTTTCTTCATAAAACATCCTTGTACTATGAAAATCATGACATAAAATTTATAGTACATATTTTGAGATGAAGACAGCAAGAGATGAGACTTTTGTCAAAAATTCGCTCTTTTTATACCCTGTTTGTCACGAGTTTTTTATTCCTGATATGGTGTAGTTGGTAGAACACATGACTTTCACCCAAGGAAACCGGGTTCGATTCCCGGCCGGCGCGAGAATTTTTTTTATCGTTCCCACTGTTCTTCATAAAAATCCCTGGGAGCCCATTATAGATACCTTTTATAAAAATAATGAGGATGGAGCATCTCTAAACGCTCAGACCACTTCTGGGGCTTCCATACCCCCGCCCCCCCAACAGGTCGACCTACAAGGCCGGTTGGACATTTCTGAACCCATGCAGCAGGGTACCGCTCATGGCCCCAGCGAAGGGAAATTTTCGGGATCCCTCTTCAATGAGGAGCACGCTGAGATCACGCGGTGGAGCACGCTGAGATCACTCCTTTATTGGAAGAAGATCTGCTAAGAAGCCCACCTGCGGAAGCGCGGACACCTTCCGCTCCATCCGAAAGGTGACCCGAAAAAGCCACCAAGAAAACGGGAGGCGCAGCTCTAGAACTTTTTAGGCGTTTTCTGGAAGCTGGCTTCTCCCGCGACGATGCTCGCCCGGGGTGGTGAGCCATCACGTGGCCATGGCTGAGTGGTGTGATGGTCCCTGGAAAGGCGCTAGTCTCGTCGCTGCAGACGAGGGCAAGCTGCCGCGCAGTCATGTTGTGGTCGGGTAC
The DNA here is from genome assembly GCA_963855945.1 of Thereva nobilitata. NCBI lineage: Eukaryota > Metazoa > Arthropoda > Insecta > Diptera > Therevidae > Thereva > Thereva nobilitata. The sequence continues at coordinate 224,800,511 of OY979694.1, forward strand.
CTCCCGGCTTCAACTGAAGGCCCCACTGACGTTATGTTGAAGTGGATAGGGGTTCAAAACAGGACCCTAAGGGTGCAGAAGTGGATAGTACTCCACAAAGAGAATGGAAAAGGTAAGTTCAAATTTTTGGATGGTGACCACTACATTCTGCGGGCTGGTGGTTGGGGGTGCATCTCAACATTGCAGGCGGCTGGGGCAAGGACTCCATCCTACACAAACAACCACATAGCCTCCAGAGAAGCTGGTGCTGCTGGCTGAATCGCCGCGGAAGCAACTCTGGGAACAGATGCTTCCTCTATTGCCGCTACAGGCGGGGCTGTGCCCCTAAACCCACCACTCCAATCGTCAGGGGATAAACGTCCCCATTCCAAAAAGGTTCGCAGAAAGGGGAGGGGATATAATCCCCTAATTCGACGTCGACCGAAAACGACACGAAGCGCGTTCGAAAATCTTACTATGGTTAACCACGGGACTTTTTGAACGTCAAAAATTTATGCTAGGGGTTATGTTGTAGTTAACCACGACACGAGGTTTTTGAACGACAAAAGTTTACCATAGTTCCATAGTACGATTTTTGAACGCGTTCCGTGTCGTTTTCATTCGACGCCGAATTGCGTGAACTGGCCCCTGGTGCCATTATCCCGGGGTAGCTTTATGCTGGCCCATATTCTGAGGTGCTGGAGAGATAAAATCTTATCGGGAGATAAAATCTTATCGGGAGATAAAATCTTATCGACCCATCAGCTTCTCATCGTTTCTCCTGAAAACAATGGAAAAGGTTAGACAGGCCAAGGTTCAAAGACTGGCCTTCTTGGTATCACTGGAGCTAAAAGCACCTGTCCGACTGCGGCTATGGAAGCTCCACTGAACCTCCCACCACTCCACCTAGTAGAGAAGAAGGAGGCTCTGGCGGAAACGCTGCGTCTACGGGAGCTATTCTCCTTTAATGAGACCTTCTGGATCATTTATCGATCCTCAAGGAGCTAAACCTGGTGCCAATGATATCTATCATTGTCCGATACCATTCCTGCCACTCTTGACTTCGATAAACCGTATACGATGATTATTCGAAGTAGGTCAGAATGGCAACATGGCAGGCTCCGACTTCATGACTAATATTAAGACTTCTACTTGTAAACCAGAAGAATATGAGATGGCTACGAAGACCAATGACTTTATGGATAACCACGTAGCTCCTAATATATTATAAATGGCTATACCTCTCTGGTCAGAGAAATTGTGCACTAAGTTATCCCCAGAAAGCTTATATCGATCTAAATTAGGGAAGCCTTGGGTTTTACTTACTGCAAGAATAGGCAGGGGAGCATGTTGAAAAATATGGCATATAAGAGACAAAAAATTCGATTAACGCTCACGAATATTGCAAAAATCAAGACAAAATTTTCGGTATCGGGGCTTCAATTCCATAAGTACCATGACCTTATTTACAGGAAACTGTGCCTGTGACACAACCATCTGGGTTAGCAGAAAATGCCTCGTTGGAAATTTTTGCCTCTTTAAACGAGGTTAGTCCCGTCAACCGACCGTTGGAAGTGTGAGAAGGGGCTAGGGTGGACTTACTTAAGTTTTTCTGGTATATAAGTAATATGGTGACTTTGTCTTACGTATCCTTAACTTGCGTGCACATTTTTTTTATTTTTTTGTTATCTCATTGAGTTTTACTTTGCATTGTACTAATTTTAAAAATAATTTCAACAATCTTCAATGATAGCTTCTCTTCATTTCTAGAAAAAAAAATATTTTTCTATCTCCCGAATCTGTCAAAATTTACTATAGTTCCGCAATTTCCTCAAATCTTCTCATCCGGTACCCAATACAGAATTTCTTTCTCATTTTTCCCGGCTAAATATTTTCCTTATTGAAATTATATTTTATTGAATATAAAACAGGATGCAAAGGAGATAACAACTCACTAACAATTAGACTTTGAATCTAAGACCAGATTAGCTGTCGAGCCATTAACCATTCATTATTTAATTTAAATGCTGAACTGCGAGAAGCTTTAATCTATCCCTCATTACCAGGAAACGCGAACGATATCACCTGAAATCTCGAAATAGCCTCATCCTCCCCCCACCCGTCAATAGCCAGTAGTTACTTGTCGACGGCCCCATCAAGAGCTCAATCCACGGAGGATGAGAAGAATTGCCGTCATCATCATTATCATTTCCTGATTGGAATTTCTAATTCCAATTCGATGTAATCAACACAGAGAAGCAAGGAACAACAGCTGCTAAATCCTGCCAACACAACAGAGTCAGAGGACGATGCAGGACCTCGGCAAGAGGACGGGGCGCGCGAGTACAACAAGAATGGAATAATTAAAACTGGAGATAATTTTCGGTGATTCCACAGCGAATCCCCGTGCAGCTCTCAAGGATCTATTAAAATTTTCGAAGAGTTCTCTTCCGTCCTGCACCTTCGATAGTGGCCTCTCGAAGTAACGAGTTAAGGGGGTAACAACGAGGTGATTGCTTTGCACTAGGGCTCGATTAGACCACATCGCCCGGCCAAGGGGCACCACTATTTATATATAGAGTATCTCAGCAGTTCTTAGTCAACACACCTTTGGATGAATTAATTTCAATAGTTCAAATATTTATGGGCCCTTTGCTGGGCACTCAAGATCGGAACTGGTCCATGCAGGGAGGTGGCCCTGCAATGTGGACGTGGCAGGGATCTTCTAAATGGATAGCGATAACAGTTAAAATATTGCCTGATATTAGTTATGGGCTCCTTCTGGTATGGGCGGTTGGTCGTTAGGAGATTTAATTAATTCGCGTGTTTAGTTCGTGGTGTCTTCTCTCAAATTGCTGCAATCAATTAACGAGCACGAGTAATGAATGTCATCAATTCTGTATTTGCATATTCATATTTCTGCGCCGCATTTAAAGCACCGTGTATTTTTATTTTGATTTATAGAATATAGAGCATCTTGTTTTGCCTTTATATGCCATTCGAGAGTGCTTTGGGTCCGTGGACATAAAGGGGCAAGTAAAAAGTGAACATAGTAACTAGAAAGATAGGCATTAAAAATTATATTACAAATTCTAATTGGTATCATTACTTATCGGATTTTATGTACAGATGGGCAGAAGCGAGTATGTTTGTTATATTTACCTTTAAAAGCAATTCCGTTAAGTGATTTTGAAGATGGCTGAAGTGCACTTAATTAAAGGTAATTGTGGCTGTTGAGGCAATAAACTTAGAGTAAATTGTTGGTAATATTACTAAATTAAATTCATTTGAATAAAGCATACTATTTTACCTAAGGACCAATTTAAAATGTAGAATATTAAGTGTATAGAACGTTTTTGTGCTGAAACAGCTCGTAAAATATCGATGGATAATTATGTTTAGAATTTTAAGGGTTGTTATTATTGAAAAATATTTAAATATTGAAATGGTTAAGTAAACAAAAAAATCTGAATAGTACTAGCCGGTTTTTTGCAGATAATTCATAGAAGAATAAAGGATGTAGGTAAAATATAATTCTGACTTTGGATAGTAATGAAAGCTAGAGACATTCAAGGAAAAACCAAAATCTCGTATCTTTTGATAAGAAATGACTTTCAGTCATTGTTTCTTATCTTTTTCTTAAATAGGGCTACAAATCCCTCTTAAAGTCATTTCTTGAAGTCGTCATTACATTTTGCTAGTTCTGTTCGAAAAACTTTCTTATACGAAGTTAACACGTATATTCTAGCTAGAAAGTCATTCATCCACATATTTTTTGGTCTTGGTTTTGGCTTCCCGTGCTCGAAGGTCAAAGGCAGAAGCATTAAAATTTCCACTGCAGCACGAAACTCTCCATTTCTGATTCTTCCTTTACCCAAAAAGAATTTTTCCTTTAGACCGGCGCACAGAGAAACAACTACGTGAAATCGGACAACAGAGACGCTACGTCGTTCTCATTAGATTAGATATTAGAAAAGTTTTTAATATTGGAAAATTCTTTATTCACGGGCCCGATCTTAACTTCTCTGATGAGCTACTTTCCCTTTTTCACATTCTTGACTTTCACTATTACCACTTACTGCAGTGCGAGAGATTCCACCATTTGTCGAACCATTTATCAGGAAATTCTCCCAAATTCCAAAGCGGATTCTACCTTATTCAATCCTTTCCTGTCACACGCGGTGAAATCAATTAGACCACTATTCTTATGGTAGTCCTGGAGCGATGCAGCAGCCAGGCAAGAACTCGTAATTGGCGAAAGAAACCTGAGCATGATAGCTCACATTATGGTGGTCAGTAAGTGCCCTTAGCCCTTTGCGTCTAATTAAAACCCTCAAACACAAGCGATCCATTAGTCCAAATGGGCCCGAGCCATGATTGTATGGGGGAGGGGGTGGAGGGTAAACTCGATTGGACTCGTGGTCTGGAGCAGCCGCATTGGATTTTCAATTGCTCCAAAATCCATGAGGCCGAGCCATCGAGCCAATTATTAGCTTGCTGGTGTGGGGAAACCAGGAGCCGAGATTAAAGCTTCCAAAATTAGAGTAGTACAGCAAGAGTGGTTCTGGGCCCTCTCTCATATTTACCTTTCCTGCTCCCTCAAATACCCACACTTTTGCAATTTCCAAACACCAGATTTTAAGAATCAGGGTCGTGTCTCCGCTGGGATGAAAGCTTTTTGCATAGGAATTTTTTGAGAAGGTTCGTGTCTTCGCTAAAAAGCTTTTTGAAGGGAAAGGGTTGGGGAAACTTTGGTATCGCTTGCGCTTAATCATGTCAATGCCTTTGGATTTTTTTTGGTGAGCTTAATATTTTTATATAAATAAACAGATCTGGTTGAAACTTTGACTCCACCAGAAAATCTTAACAAACCATAACTTAAGAGCGGACGGGCCGACGTGAATTATTTATCTATATAAACAAACAGAGGCCGCAACAACTGACAGATTCTAAACGGAGTTGAAAAAAAATAACCTAAGGCAAGAAACACAATTGGAGCTTTTCTGCCAGCTTGAGCTTTTGGCATATGGAAAACCATGCATCTGGTCACAATACAGCTTCAGATTTTCGGTCAGCCGAAATGCCGATTTTCGGTCAGCTCTAGCTTTAAAAAAAATTAAATTTTCAGCTGGCTGCTGTCATTATCTTTTGTTGATCTGTGATTCACTAAACGGGTGAAAATGTCGTCGAGTTTTGTCTGGAAAATTTTATTTTATTTACAAGCCAGGCGAAAAGCTGGCAGAAAAGCTCCAATTGTGTTTCTCGCTTAACCGGTAAGAGGCGCGCGATTAATTTACGTTCGATCGAGATCCAAATTTACCCCAAGCAATTTCGTAAGCAGAACCATGGTCCACTATGTATGTTAAGTTACATAATAAGCTGGTCAGCAAAAGCAAATCATACGAGCAAAAGCCGAGTCGGACCAGAGAGACTAGACCTCCTACCGCCTTCATCCTCTTCATCTGGTTTATCTGGTCTATCAGGGCTGCCTGGTATGTCTGGTCTATTTGGTCTGTCTGGTATATCTGGCGTGCGAGGCAAGGATTTTATTAAAATTACATAGGTCAGGGTAAAGTGTACCGAGGAAAGAAGGAATGTTATATAGCATAGAAAAAGGGTAAGAATGAAACATTTGTAACTTCGAAAGGCATAGAATGAAGCATTTAAAATTGATGCTGTGATAAAACATAACAATTTTAATACTAATTAATTATATTATCTTCTCCTAAAAGAAAATTTAAAAGAATGCACTAAAAATTGCATTAAGCTCTGATTTATGTGAAAATGAAACTTCTACAATAAAAATGTTTTTCTAAAATTTCCCCCCGAAAAGTACGAGTAGTTACATTCCGGATTTATGTAAAGTTTAAAACATAAATAGAAATACTTTCTAGCCAAAAAAAAAAACAATAAAAAAATCCACTCAATACAAAAAAAACACACAATAATTTATCGAACAGAGACGGAAGTTAAACTCCGAAAAACCATTTAAACTTTTAATTGAAAAACATTAAATTAAATTATTTAAATGAAAACATGTGCTCCATTCAAAGTTTTTCTCATCCAGCTACGTTTTAGAATTTCCTTAACATAATCAACTCAAGAAGTCCACTGTATAAAAGGGTTAAGCTCCTGTAACAACCTAAGGAAATCACCTTCAGGATCCCAATTCCTGTTCTCTCTCTACTCTTCCATCTTAAGCAGTTGTCCCCTACACAGCTACCCCCCCAAACCCCTAAGATCAGAATTTATTACAGACGCTTTATTCTGAAGTTATGTGAAAATGTTTTAATTAAGAACTTTTGTATCCTTTTTGTCCTTTCAATTTAAGGCGACGGATCCTTTCGATTAAGCACACACAAAAACGGCGAACAAAGAAGAACACGTCCTTAACTCCTTCGGGGGATGATGAGGATGAAATGGGAATAAAATGAACACGACGAAGGAACCAGGTCAGGGTCTATTGTTCGATGCTAATAAACTGTTTAATGGGTTCGCTATTCCAGGTTAATTTGGATAAGGTGTGCCATCAAAAACTTTCTCAAGTAGGTGACAACTTGTGAGGATGAATGGACTTTGAAATAAGTTTAAGGAGATCTGACAGCATCAGCTTTCATAACAGCAGCCAGCCAACAGCCAGCCAGAAGCAGCAGCAGCAGTAGCGAAAAGAAGGCACCTTCGGGTCCCGGGGCGCATTAAGGAAGAATTTTCTTAGTTGAAAATTATCTTGAATATTTTAGAGACTTTACGGAATTAAACAGGAGACCAGCAAGGATGTGAGAAGATTTACTTTTTCTTTTCCTTTTTTTTATAAAAATGAAGGCAGTGCTAATGACAAGGCATATTTCATTGTTGAACCACTTAACATAGAGCTTTATGCAGAAAACTTTCTTGACACTGACAAAAAATTACCATAAGTGGCAGAGACGATATTTTTCGCTGTTGACACTTTGGAGTTATTAAAAAAATTTGTGCTATTCTTGGTGGAGATTGTGTTGCAGACTTTGTATTTGCGAAGTGAATAAAATTTTGTGAGTTTTTGCGTTTTAGATAAAATAATGTGAGAATAAGAAAAATAAATTCAATTTTCTGGGGATTCTGGACATTATCACCTTTTGTCAGTATGAATTGTGCTGTTCGGGAAAACGCGTTTCTGGTTGTACCCTATTTTTTTAAAGCCCATTTTGGTATTCATCAATCAGCAGTCTCTAGTGGACCTGCAAGGTGAACGAAATTAAGGTAGTAAAAACTGGGAATGAACTAGTTAGTAAGAGAATTAGTTTAGGAAACTTGAGATGGATAAAAAGTTATAATTGACAAAAGAAGCATCTCAATAAACGTGGCAGGCCGTCAACTTCGTTTGCAAACAGTCTCCAGCATTACTCTTTTTTACAAGACTTTACTAGACGATACCAGTAGTTTTTTCAAAAAAGTATTTACAGTGTAATCATCACGTTTACTAGGAACTGGCCCTTTCCACTCATTGAAAAAATTTCGATCAGTCAATACGAAACGTTATTGCCTACAAAAAAACCCTTTTGTCATTTTTTCGAAAACCTAACCCTTTCGAAGTTATTCAAGGTCAAAGTCTCCAAAAAACACATTTCGGTCAAAATATACTTTGAATATTTCGGAACAGTCAAGGTTTTCGAAAAAAATTCAAGAGGGGTATTTTGTAGGCAATAATGTTTTGTATTGACAGATCAAAAAAATATTTCGAAAAAACCAGTTTTTGAGTGATTTTTTTCCCAAAAAGTGTTATCTCCGGCGGCCATGTTGTTCTTTTTGTGATTCCGAATTTGTTTTCTTAAAATGTCCCAAGGAAGCTGTGGTCCAATTTTCAGCCATTTTGGAATTTTGTCTCCTTTCGTGCGTTTTTTTTGCTAATTTCCCCGGACTATAGGTGTAAAGTTGTTGTTCGACAGGTGTTCTGTCGTTTAAAAAAAACAAAATCAGTCTGGAAAAAAGTCTGTGGAGTCCGTTTTTTAGTAAAATTCATCTGGTTTTCTTATACCGAAAAAATGAATCATAAAGTTTATCAAAAACACTTTGCTTGCCATATTTAGGCGTAAATAGTACTAGTTTGCGTCCTCACGAGCTCAACAAACTACCTTGATTTAGATAAATCGGAACAAACGGTAGTCAGAGGTTGATATGGCTGAACTATACTGTGGCATTAAAACTTCCACCTAAACTCAACCAAAAAAGCGTGTGGTCGGTCCTTATTGTGATAAAAGACGACACCTTTCCTTTCATTAAATTCCTTCCGTTTTCGTTCAATTGTCTGTCGGAATATCTCTAGTTGTCCAGTTGTAATGTTGAGAATCATTCGTCTGACCAACTGGAAATACAAGGAAGTATAGAATTAAATACTGCGTTGTAAGCAGAATTCGAGTATTTGCACTTATTTCTTATATACTAATAAAGTTATACATCAATTTTTCTTTTTATTGTATACTGAAGGAAATTTTGCATAATTTGGCGGCTCCGGCAAAACTTCTTACGAACCGACAGGGGCCGCGGCCCACCTGTTAAGAGTCAATGGATTAGAGCATCACGAGACCGAGACGAGACGAGATTTTTAAGACTCTCGTCTCGACCTCGGTAAGTCTCAACCATTTCGAGTCTCGTCTCGACTTTCGGCGGATCTCGCCCATCCTAATCTCGTCTCGTCTCGTCTCGTCTCGTCCGAGTCGAGAGTCTCGACCAAAATTCTAAAGGAAATTGGAGAGATAATTAATTAAAATTATTCAGTCGTTTACTTTAGTTGCTAAAAATTAATATATAGCCCAGGCGCGGAAGTATATTTTCTCCTAAAAGTTCAAAAAAAAATCCTGACACTGATATTTTTTTTAATTTGTTCATTGAATAGCGTACTTTAACCTCATGAAAAGTTATCACTCGCCGGGTTGGGGGAACCCCCTAAAAAACGACCCCCTAAACAAATTCCGTTTTTGACTAATATCTCACATAATACATAATACACATTTACCTAAAAGATGAGTCTAATTACGTTGCTCTACGATAATTAGTCTAGGAGTAATTAAAGTTTAAGTAAATTTTAAAAAAATACATTTTTTTTTCGTAAACACTCTGTATTTTAGTGGGTCAGTGGGGATAGCCCCCTCTCTAGAACAATTTTCTTCTCCAAATACATCCAGGAATCACCCCTGAAAATATTCGCCACGTAGTTCAACAAAGGATTTATTGAACGTCTGATGACCTATACAAGTCGCAAATGAGTATTTTTAATCTTTAAAACGGCGATATCTCATTAATGGCAATTCGTACGGGAAAATGTATAATATATTTTTTTGTAGACAATTGCATAATCTACAAACTTTGTAAACACTATTTTATGATAATACTTACCGTTTAAGAGATATTAGTCAAAAACGGAATTTTTTTTAGGGGGTCGTTTTTTAGGGGGTTCCCCCAACCCGGCGAGTGATAACTTTTCATGAGGTTAAAGTACGCTATTCAATGAACAAATTAAAAAAAAATATCAGTGTCAGGATTTTTTTTGAACTAAATATCTCAATTAACTGGCCTAATATTATTATAAAAATGAACAGACGAGGTATTTAATATTTTAACAATATTTTTTAATTCATAATTTCATATAAGTACGAATATAAATATATGCTAAATATATGCTAAAGACCATAGAACAATATACGTTAAAAATTAAACTTGTAGATATTTTTTCGAACAACACTTTTTGACCAACAATTAATGCACAGAATGCATTGAACGTACGTCTTTCAAAGAGCACATCTTTTCGTACATTATTAGACCGGCGCCTGAAAAGAGTTGCTCTACCGGAACAGATGTCGCCATGATAGTGAGCAAATCTCTCGCTATTTTCGATAAGAAAGGATTACGAATCTTGATGAGCCTGCTACCATTTTAGAATGTCCACATTTCCGTGCACAACGGGTGCTTCCAAATATTCCGCTATCTCTGTCCTCCAAGAAAACAAGAGACAAAAATGTGTTTATACGTGAATGAGAACCATATCCCAGCTTTGAAAATAGCGTTTGCGCTTCATCAGATACTTTTTTTACCAGACTTGTTTGATATTAATTTGCCGACGAGATCTCGAGCGAATGATCTCGTCTCGACAAGAATATGTTTGTCGAGACTGAACTTACTCTCGTCTCGACGAGAACATGTTTGTCGAGACCGAACTTTACTTTCGTCTCGATTCTCGAGTCGAGACCAAGACGAGACTCTCGGGTTTGTCGAGATCTCGTGATGCTCTAGATTTGATGGTAGCCACACAACTTTAACAAGCCGAAATTACGCTATAGGACAACGTACCACTGCCAGGATACCAGAGAGAATTTGTTCTTTAGGAGGCAGAATGTCGCCATGTAGCTCAGCGTCAACATTTTTTTTTGGATCTTGGTCCAAGGCCGAACAAGTTGCAATGTGTTCTTCATAAACATTTAGATCTGTTTCTCTACGAAATTCAGGGTCTTTATCAAGATTATTCTCTAAGCTGGGATTATATGTAGTTGTAAAATACAGTCGGATTTGGATAAATTCTTCAATTTATGCATAGGTAGGTTCTGTTAAGGGGTCTTTCTGGTTACAAATTTTCAAAAAATTGAAAATTTTTTTTTTACGCATTTTGCTAATAAATATATTCAAAAACATGATACAAAAGGTTTTAGAGCGATATCGTAATTCTAAAATTATTTTTGAACGTATACAGTGAGACGCTGTGAGAAAGAATTTTCGACGCTCGGCTGTGTTTCGATAATCTCGACTCCCCCCTTTTTTAACGTCTGCTTCGATCTGATTCACTCTATACTATGAAGTATTATATTATACTCTGCAAACGTTTCGATTTATGCTGCAAGAGAAGTATGAGCAGGAGGAAGGACTTATTTACGGCCCGGCCATGGCAGATTAAAAAGGTATATAGTTTTTCTTTAAAATTTTTTTTAACAAAACTTCAAACGCGATTATCTAGAAACTATGTTTTTTAAGGTGGCGGGCACGATTTAAGAAAAACTACTTGACCAATTGTTCTGATTTTTGAATATGTTATTGTACACATTTATGGCTATCGCATGAACCAGAATCGTTTTAATTGGTAAAAAATTGTCCGATTTTCAGCCGATTTTCCACCCTAAAAAATTGGTTTTTTCGAAAAATGGCCGCCATTTTTTTATTTTTTGACAAAAACAAATTATTCTGGTTCATGCCATAGCCACTTCAACAAGGAATAATTTGCCTTTTTTGTTTTTTTTTTCAGATCATCCAGTCGCCCAATATCATGCCCGCCGTCATTTTTTGATGTTTTTTTAAAAAAATCCGTATGTCAACAAAAAAAATTTTTAAAATCAAAAAAAATCTTTTTTGTAATACTGTTTTGTCAATAAACATACCTACAAATTTTCAAAACGCTATCTCTCTACTTTCTATGAAAAAAAAATGTTTAAAAAAATTTTTTTTTTGAAAATGTAACCAGAAAGACCCCTTAATTTGGAAAGAGAGAAATTGATGTGCTTTATTTGGTCTGGAGTTGTCTCAATATACTATTTTTGAAAAATGGAAATGGAGTCATTGTTATATGTACTGCCATCGAATAGATCGTTTCTTTTGACTGACATTGGATTCTTGATATTTGCTTAACATGCGGTTTGAACAGTCTATTAATGCCAACACACACGTTTAACATTATATTCGTTAGCAAAATAATAAATAGGGAATAGGAAATGCTGTTCCTCAGTTACGGCAAGTGCATTTGTAGGCTTAGAAATGATAAATTTTAAATTTCGTTATTAAAGGGATTGAGACCACCAGGGGAAACCTGAAGAGCTTTACATTTTTCATATACCACTTGGAATAAAAACGCACGAAGTAAGGAACACTGAAAAACTCTCTGAGCTCGAAAAAAATAGTTCAACAAAAATTCGAAAGGACACTAATATTCGAAGTTAACAAAAACTTGTTACAACATAAACAAGTCTTAAAGCGATCTTAACTTGGAATGTAATGATGACTCCTTTAATATTGATATTTTCCTATCCCCAAACCAACAAACTTTCAACAATCTTCACTATTTTCCATTCAAACTTAATTTATATTCTCCACACAAATGCTTGTAAACAATTAAATTGAAATTTAATGGAAAATTAGCACAAGGGTGACAATTTCTCACCTGAGGAGATATTTGGTTGCGCACGTATTAATGTCAGCAATGTAAGATTTATTTTCTATTATCCTTGAAGGTGGAAGAGGAAATTTCAAAATCTTTCCCTGTGCTTGCAGAAGAAACGTTTTGACAGGACATCATTATTCTTCCTATTCTCCTTTAGTAAAAATGTTACAGGATGAGATAACATTCCACACACCAACACATACAATACCCACACAGTAGGTTTAGTTATATTCACAGTCTTTCTTCCACCATTTCAGGGACAATGGCGCAATTTTCATTTGTATTCAGGATAGTCTCGCATTGTTAGGTTTGATAAAAGGATGAAACAAAGCCCACCAAAGCTTAGGATGGAAGTGAAAAAGAAATGAACCGCACCAATAAAACTTTTGCGGTGTGGATCTTCAGTGTTTTTATACGTTAAAGGTGAGGGTCCTGGGGGCTTACTTATGCTGCTTTATATATAGTATATATGTGTATTCTTTTTCTTGGCTCAGTCTATTCACCCATCCTGTGTGGATTTCCATAAACTTGTCGAGAGGCAGAAGCATAGTAGCTGAATAGATGGTGACAAATAGTATGTCATTGACGGCTGACGGTTACAATGAGGACTACATGTTAAATGCATGTATTCCCTGTGCTGAAATGATAAATGATGTAGACGATTTGAATTTTTAATTTGAGGTACTTTCCGAGATTGTCTGGCTTTCAGGTCTGGTGTGTTTCGGGCTCGGAGACGGATCAAGGAGATTTATTGAAGAAATACTTAAGATTCTTATGGAATGGGCTGTCGGTGGAAGGAACACTATCAACAATGGTGACGGGATTTTAGTTTTGATTTAATGAAAAGTTAATATTTATGAACCTAAAGTAATTGGTAAAAAAAATCGAGTGCAGTAGAATTTTGATATTACAGTCGAACCTATAATATACGTTAATCCAAAAACTAGTTTAAATTAGTTAATTTTCAGGTTTGGCAATACTTATCAATTTTTTTTTGGAAATCAACGTGAGCTTTTATTGCGGCTTTAACTCTCTTTTCGGTATATGGATCTTGCGCTCTTACTTATACTTTAATTTAAAGCTCAGGCTTAAAGTAAAGCTAATTAAACATTGTAAACGCTTTCTTATATGCAAAGTAATAGCTTTTAGCCACCCACAAAACTATTCTCTAACATCCCAAAACTACAGTATTGTTGTTGTTGAAATTTGACAGAAAAACCTTCAAATTTCATATTAGAAATATCTCGGATTTAAAAATTCTGCACTTGGCAAATCGGGTGTTAAGTTATTTTCTTACCCCCAATATTTTGGTTTTTATATGGAGTAATCTAGGTTGATGGAGTCAACCAGCCAAATGTAGAGTCCACTGGAAGAGTCGTCTTCTAAAGGTCCGAGTCTTACAAGAACTGTAACGCTATTTAAGCAGAAGAATCTGGGTTGATGTTAACAATAAAATCACGAATAAGGATTACTCTAGTTGATGTTTACGACCCTACGAGAGATTGTGTGAGTCATCACATCAAGAAAACCATACAATTACTTGTGTCGTGGACAGTGTTGCCGAACGTGGGGATTTTCCCTACAGTAGGGAATTTTGACGTTAAAATTCGCGAAGGGACTATTTTTTTAAAATTAATTATTTGTAGGGAATTTCAAGTATTATTTCTTTAAACAAGAAGCATTCTGGTTCATAATTTGAATTGGGTCGCATTTTTTATTTTTAAATATTAAATGTCATCACTAAGAGGGAAAGCAAACACCGCAGTGGAGAAAACAAAAATATAGAAAAAAATACCAAAAAGTACCATTTCACCATTCAAACACTGGGGGAGTAAGAGGAAATGAATTTCAAGCTAAATGCATATGGGTCATTCGACGTTAAATCGACCACTATTGAACCTAACCCTTTTTGATTTGGCTGAAACTTTCTAATTTCGTTTTACCCTAACAAAAACATTTGTCATTTTTTTTAAATAATCAAACCTTTTTCAAAAATAAACCTATCGAGACTTTTTTTTTCAAAATTTTTGTTTTTTAATTAACTTTCTAGAAAAAAATACCAAACAATTTTCAGACATCAAATTATATGAAATTTTACAATTTTAAAAGTATTTTAAATGGAAAATAAATATTTTCATAAATTTGTTCGAACATGTTCTTTTATTTGATTGTATAAATTTCTTTACCCTAATTTTCAAAAGTTTGCAGTTGGGATTATTTGCATAAAACTCAGGTGTATTCTTCTATATTTCGATAATTTTACTGAAGGGAAAAATGTAGGTAAAAATCGCACATCACATAGGGAACATATTTCTTGTACGAGTTAAATGTAAAGAATTTTGCTGTGTTGGTTTCGGCAACACTGGTCGTGGATGTGATTGATCGTTGATGCATTAATCTTTTTACCATTTTTTTGAAGTCGGAGATCTTTTTGGCTCTGGTTCGTCATAATGGTTACAAAAGGAAGCTGGATTAGACTTGTTAATGTAAAAGGCCGTATTTGTATTGTTGAGGTTAGTGACGAAGTAACTGTGCTTACGTGATATGGAACGATGGTTCGAAATTTCCTGTCTGAGCCCTATTCAGCCAATGAATCCGCCTTTTAACTGGCCCATAAAAGTCTTACTAGCATGGTATGAAAGGGACGGTTCATCCTGACAGAGACTCCATATCAGGATTAGGCATTATACAGCTGGGTGCTCCCGGTGCCGAGAGGTTATCGTTATAGAAATAGTGCAAAAAACACCCACTTTCATATAGCTGAGATCTTAACGTCTTGGTTTGGTAGGCTTTGAAGGGCGTGCTCCACCTCACCTACTGCCTTCGTTCTCTTCCTTTCCGCTGAGGGTTGCCAATATCCATGCAGAGTTAACAGTGTAACCACTTGAAGGTCGATTGGCAGTGAACGGTTAGAGATGTCATATCCGCCATCAGGTTGCATATCACTCTCCATAGGACGCCTGAAAAGATCTTCCTCTAAGAGAAAAATATGAAGCACTTAACATGAAGTTTGCGTAACACCAACGTACCTATATATCGGCCTCATCTGTTTAATTTGAAGTCTCTCATGGGAAAAAAACAACTGCCAAGCAACTATGTGTATAATCGACAAGACTTCTCTTGACTTGTAAATGAAGCCAAGTCTAATATTCTCTCATACTAATAAAGAAGACAAAAATGACAGAAATTAACTCTTCACAGCAGATTACAACATCTGAAATTACTGAACAAAAGGCATAAAATTAGACAAAGAAACTCGAATGACTTTAACGTCATAAATTGGTCAATATTATTTGACACTGGCCATTTCCCAACAATAAATTCACCCGAGATGTCTTTCTCTCGATAATATTGTTTCTAATTCTGCTGTCTACTGTCGCTTTATTACGACCTGAAGGGAAAATTAACATTCAAAAGTATCTTCGAATTGCCCATGCTCCACGTGACAATGAAATTACCAAACTAACACATCCACCAGCACACCCTGTGGAGCTGGCGGACCCCATAAAATTTACTCCTTCAACATAAAATACCTGTTTATAACCTTTGCCGGCATATTTAACCCCAAATAATGTCACAATCGGAATGCCAGCACGCATCTGGGATGCATCGGGGCGAGGCGATTTGTTAACAGTACGACAATTTGTGCTGACGGAAATGTTTTACATGAAATTTAATTTATTGCACCATGAGAGAGAGTAGTAGACTCTATCCGAGAGATAAATGTAGGTACGCACATCCCCTGCAGAACTTTCTTCTATTCTCTATTATTGCTTAGCGCTATCTATCGGCACTTACACACCTGGCACCTATCGCGCGCATTTCGCTTATTTATGGGGCGCGTATTCGGCTCTGGATCTCGGCAAAATTTACTGCATGCCGTCCGACAATAATTTGCGAAATTTATGCTGCACTGCACACAAAATGATCATAAATAATGCTCGACTCCGGGGCGCTGGGCATTCGGCCCCCATTGCAGCGCAAGTTGAAGGATGCACTTCGTTATATTCTCTCGATGGTCGGGCATCTGAATTTGTGAGGTCGCCATGGCATTGCAGCGCTAGCAATCTTCAAGTGCAGTCTAACAGCGAGAACGGTAAGCACTGTTCACCTGTAAATCTACCTTGGGACTTTCTCCTTAGAAGAGACCGTGAAGGTATTTTTCTGTTTGCAGAGATTTTTATTGTGCCAATGCTGATGCATTCAATGAAAATCCTTACTTGGCAATTTGAAATCTTCTCGGGATGGAGTGTCCTGGGGTACTACTGGCAATTCTGATTGTGTTGTAATAGTTTCTCAGGGATTAGAATCAGGTTTTTTTTTAACTTTTTTTTTACTTTTCTCAACGAAGACCACTAAAAGTAACGAGCGGTGGGAATTTGTACCTAACGCACTTTACTTTCACAACGCTTTTACTGTATATCTTCCCAAGGGAAACGAACTTATTTCATTTTGAGATTGGCCAACAATAAAACTTGATAAATTGATAGAACGAAATGATTTTGTTCGTTCTACAAATTTCCCATCTTAAAATAACACAATTGATTTTTATGTACTTTAACAGCGTTTAGTTAACAGGTGATCAGGAAAATATTGTTCTGTAATATTTATTGATTGGTTTGTTTGTAATGTCGTTGACCATAATAAAAGTATAATTACCAAAGCAAACAACAAAAAAAATGCTATACTTTAAACAAAATCGTTTGGTTGTCTTATTTTTTAAGTGCCACTACAGCCCTTGGAGGGCTCAGGTCTTTCTTCTATGTAAAAAATACTATAGGTGCTCTTCGAATTTGATGCCCAACTAAATTTAAGAAAATTATATAATAATAAACAGGGGTCAAGTTGCCGAAAATGTTTGCAAAAAAAATCATAACGGGTGAGTTTTCCATTATAATGGATAATTATCAGATATCGCTACCTTGGAAGAATACCGGCACAACTCGAAAACCACTAGTGTGGAGAAAATCTCATTTAATCATTTAAAGATTTAACTAAAGGTCATCTGAAGATCCCTTACCTCCACAAAATCATATCAGCAACATTTTCCACTCGGTTTAAAGTATATATGTACATAGAAGTTATTTTTGTACATATTTTTCTTCGTTTTAGTTTTTTTGAATTATGCCAGTTTTCTTCCAAGGTAGCGATATGTAATATAATGTAGAAAAATTGCATGTCTGGTAATTGCCTGGCCCCTGCGTTCTCATCTGCAATGTCACTGGGCCAACGCAGACGGCGCATAGTTATGGCACATAAAACCGGTTTTTATAGAAGAGAGAGGGAAGACAAGGAAAGAACTTAACGAAACAATTCTCACGCAAAACCAAAAACGTGAAAACTAGCACAGGCATATTATATCTCTTCTTATGCCAAATCTTTTTCTTTCTGAGCTCAGCATTTTTCTTCTGAAATTCTTTATTCATTCAAATTTTGTCCATTAACCTGTTAAAGTGATCTGAAAATTTATTTTGTGAGCATATGGAAAAGAGTGATATTAAGGACTTTTTATTTATTATTTTTATTTGTCAACGAAATGACAGTTATGACAAGTAATTTTCATATGCACAAATACATTTAAAATTTCCAAGTTAGATTCAAGTTATTACACAAGATTATATTACCTCGTCAGCGTTCCGAGGAGTGTAGTAAAACCGGTTTTATGTGCCATAACTATGATCTCGTGTGCGTTGGCCCACTGACCATATTTGGGTGGCCATTTTGAATTTCGGTCATATTTCGGGGGCCATTTTGAATTTCGAAAATCGGGCTACAACGTGCATCAAGGGAGATCCCCACGGACTTTCGTGCAACTTGAGCCCTGTCATCCACCCATTTTGCACCAACCTAGCTGTCGGAGACTTGGAATTTATTTTAAGTAGCTTATACTCTTCTATCCTACAAATTTTCATGCGCCACATCGATGACATTTTATCAATAAGAAGATGACTTCTTTTACCTATCTTAATTTTGTCCTGCACCACTAAAAGTGTCGGAGAGCTCGGACATATAATCCCGTTTAGTAATAGAATGCGTTGCAATCGAGTTTGTCCACATCAAAGATGAAAGCACTTTTTCGTCTCCAGCTCTCCGACTAATAATACAGAATCTTTTCAAAAATAGTGATCTCTCCTTTAGCTTGAATAGCATCGTTCGAAAGTATGGTACGATTACAGCCGGGTCCAACAGCCACTGGATGGCATAAATACTTGATTTTGCTTTAATATCATGTAAATAACCATATAGGCTTAGAAAATGACAATTATTTTGACAGACACTCCAATTATATTTATAAAGATGGAAGCATATGCAGAACTTTTGTTATAACTTCTCCGTCTGCATTGCTCCAAAATCAACAAAAAACAACCCTAATTCAAGAAATGACCACATCAACAAGAAAATGCTCTACAAAAATGCTATAAGGCATTTTTTATGTAGAATCAATAATAAAAAAGTTATAGCGCTTTAAAGGTCATCACCCCCAAAATTATTGTAATTTTTCGTCCATATCTTTTTTATTATTAAAATTACGGCAAAATATTTTTTACGAAAGTTGTAGATAATTTGATTATCTAACAAAAATGTTTTTACAAAAAATCTGTAGGACTCACTGTTTCCGAGCAATAAGCAAAACCATTTTTCACACTCAAAACAACATGGCGGCCGAAGGGCACGCCTCCAGAACCGGAAAACTCGGTTTTATACTCCCAACCAACCCAACTACACATTAAAAAAAATTGCTGTTTACAGAAAATGTTCAGACGGCCCTTTTTTTGCACCATTTTACTGGACTATAAGTATCTTAAGCTCTCGAATGATTGGTAGTACCACTCGAATGAAGGTATCCCTCTTGAAAAGTTAACGGCTTTCTTATATATCTCTAGGCAGTGCTCATGGAACTGCCAAAAGTCTTCTTTACAGCATCTATTGAAAGTCTCCCTTTTTGACTTATTGAATTTGAGAGATCTGCACTCCACTACGAGGGAAGAGTTTTAAACCCCGCTTTACTGGGCAAGATACCTTATACGTCGTGTGGATGACCCCATCATTGATGGTCCCTATAAGATTTATCCTTTCATGTGGGCGATCTTTTGAGGTTCTTGCTCTTAGGACTTGACGAACTTCTTTCAGTCAATCCTTTTCTCGTTTCTACATGGTTGCCGAGTTCAATCTCTAGGTTTACCCTGAAGTGTATTCACCACTGATCCAAAAAGGGCACTTGCTCTGATACTCTGCAGTTTCGAATATTTGAATATTTCACTGTCTATAGACAGCGTGATGTTCAGGATTTCATCCCACTCCTAGAAATTCTCCGTGTTTGGGAATATGAAGTTTGGGGTGTTGCCCGGGCTACTGCTAATGTCACTTTTCCCGCTCGTTATTCGCAGTGCTTTCCCAAGGCGTATGTCTGGCGTTGGCGACACACCGTACGATTACGTTGGCTCTTTTTATGTTAAGGCTTGTATCATTTCCGTGAGCCTCTTCGGAGTTGTGTTTTTTATGTTGCCAAGCTGAGGAATCATCCCTTGTACTACCAGTTTAGAGTAAGCTTAGTTTGAAAGATGGTAATAGCAACAAAAAATGTGTCAAGGCTGCCAATATGCTAGGAACGCTCAATGAGTCAATGGTGCCGCAAAAAGTGCCATCATCGATGTGTTTTATGGCGCAGTTTTGTACTTTGTCAATCCGCGCTATGGTGGTTTTTGAAGCGCTTGCACATATAAATGACTTGTAGGCGAGCCGTTTTTAGGACTTGCAGATTGTACCCCGGGCTGTGCTGACTTATCCAATTGAAGATCCTCAGTTAAAGTTATACCTAGGATTTTAAAAGATGCATCAGCAGCTAGATTCACACCGTGCACTGAGACAAGTCATGAGCCACGTAGGCTAAGGGTTAGTAATCATTTTTCCTGCAGCCGACCGTCAGTATCCGTCTAACTGACGTTAAAGCAGAGGTAGACTTTTATGTTCCTTTTAAGCAGGGTACAAGATCTTGACGTATCATGGTCTAATCGGTAGTAGCAGGTGTTATATTGCCTGTCGAAGGAGGATGCTATACTTACAGGAAAAATTGGGATTGTTGATAGGCTCGAATTCTACTTAACGATAGTCATATCATAAAATAATTGGTCTTTAATTCAACCTGATTTACAAACTTTATAGTTCTTAGTGGGCAATCTCATAAACTATGTCGAGTATCAATATCAAGTATTAAATTTCTGACAAAAAAAATCAAATTTTGAAGCCGAAGAATACACAGCCACAGCGCATTCATATTTTCTCTTTTATTTATCCCCAACCAAAAAAAAAAAACAACGAAAAACAAAATTAAAATGATAAAACTCTTCTAATTTGGATCCATTAAGATAAACGTTTAACAATTCCAGCTAATGGATGCCCTTGCTTAAAGGGCATTTAGATAACCAATATTCAAGCTGCAAAACTGGCAATCAAGCAAATAATGCGCACGTCTGCAGACATAACTCATTCCGTGATTTAATTTTTATCAAATTTTCGACTATTATCAAAATTACAACCCTTTCCCGTGTGGCTGAGAATTATTGTTCAGGTTTTCGCATCGATTTGGATTTGATTCAGGCCGTGACGGGCTCAAGATACTATTTTTTTTGCAGCCGTTATGAGACTTGGCAACTGTTTTTTAGCCAGCGGCAATAGGATAATTGGTGGACGCTTATAAAATAACTTTGAAGTCCTGTTGGTCGGGATTTTGTGTCCTTAAGTGTTTTGAAAGATGGAGGAGCAATATAAAAAAAATAAAAGAAAAAACTTTTAAAACTTTTATTTCGTTTGAAGATTTCTGGTGGTTCAATCGAGCATGCCATGCTGCCCTTAACTAGTGTTAGCGCAAAAAGCGGAAAAAATTTTACTAGTGGTCTTGAAGTCAACAACCCAAGTCAAAAGTGCTTCAACATCTTGAAGAAATTTTTAATTTGTTTTAAGACCGTAAAATTTCCGTGAGGTATAAAAAAACCGACGACGACGATGTAATTCAATTATAAAGGAGCAACGACTTTCCTTATAAAAACCCCTAATAACTCGAGCCTTTCATTTTCACATGTAGTCTCAACTCGTGGTCTTTGTTCTTAGCCACTGAGCAAGTTGGAAGTGCTTTAAATCGAAAGTGTCCTACTTATTTCGACTTTTGTTTATTTCCCCCCAAGCTTGAAGGAGTCCTGTACAGGACACAGCTGCTCATATACGGAGAGGGAAATTTATATTTATACGAGTATATTTTTTTTTATTACGTCAAAATGTATGTCAACGGCTCATTCTCAAGTTGAGCGCTAGTGTGCACAATGAGCTGCAGTTATATGCAAATAAATTGACAAACGAAACGTAAAAATATCCTTGTTGTTCCAGGACGTTATTGTAACATACCTTGTTGTTTCGGGTGAATTGCAATCATTAGTTACAAGTGCTGCCTTCAACCCCAGTTTTTAGGGAGCTGTTTTGTGCAGCTTTTACTGCAGCGAAGTACCATTGTGAGATGTTTTAAATTAATGCCTGAAAAGTGGGAAGTTTTCGTTATTGAAAATTTTTATTTTTGTTTCGAAACGTTTAGTGAGAAAAATTAAAATGGTCTTTTTTATAATCTGTTTTTAGATGTAAGGCAGGCGGGGGAGAAACTGTGACGGGAAGAAACGGAAAGCGCCCTGTTTGCCGAATGGTTCATACAAAATGATTGGCTTGCAACGGCCCGCAACTATGGCTCTTGAGTCTTAGATCGTCTGCCTTCATCGCTCCGATGTCACAGAAGTTACGATGTCGTCAGTGATATGGTTAACGCTAAAAAAATACACTCCTTACTATCGAAAATGACATATCCCAACTATGAAGGTCGATAATAGTACAAATAATCAAGGAGAAGTCTTACCCTTGTATATTCTCCGTGATTGATACTGGGTGGTGTGAATAAATACAGAGTGAACACTCTGAGAGGATTCTCTTGAGAAGAGTGTTTTGTCCAGAGTGAACACTAAATTTTGTGTGAATAAAAATTCCCTCAAATTGCTTGCACTCACTCACATTAATGAGATAAGAAATGTTAAATTTGAAAAAGAAAATAAATATGTTCGTAAATATGGAAACGTTTTAAAGAAAAGCTTACAATACTCGAAGTGTCGGCGATTGCACCGATTTGAGTTCGATAACATGCAATGGTTAAGCAATCATTTCCTATCCGATGATGCTGGAGAAACTAGTGATGGTGCAATTCTAAAAGATGAAAGAATGGGAATATTTCTGAAGATATGGACATAGGCGTTCATAGAACAGCAGTTTCGAAAATAGTTTGGGAAGTATGTTATGATATTTGTGCGACGGCAAGGGAATGGATTAAATTTCCAACCACCTTTTAGGAAATGAAAGAGGCAAAAGAAGAGTGGCAATCTAAATATGACTTTCACCAAAGTAGAAAGCACTCTCAAATGTCCAAAAATAGGGAGTGAAGTGTTTTCGCCGAGTTTAATGAAAGTAGATTTTATTCACCCCAAGTTGAGTGTTCTCTCAAAAATGTTAAGTGAACACTCGCACTCAGTTTTTATTCTCACCACCCACTGTGGCGCTCTTATCGTGGTTAGATGGGAGGTGGACTATAGACCGTATACGATCTACGAAATGTTTAGTTATATTCAGTTAACCTTAGCCAGATGAATACTCGGAAATTTCTTGGCATTAATTCTGCGGACACACATATGGTATTTATCCCATGGTATCGTGCCATGGCGTTTATATACTACATATTATACTAAATCATGAAACAAGTTGTTTTTGTGGTAGATATATATTTGCCAGGTCTCAACTGAATGTTAACATCTACGGATAACACAATTCCAAGGCAGACGGTGGAAAACGTCTTCAGTTTCCAAACTCCATGCAACACATTTTTAGACTTTAAAGTCTCCTACGAAAGCATAGTCATGGTCTTACTTTATAAAGCTATGTAAGAATTCGGGAATTCGAATTAATGATAGAATGACCAAAAAAAAAACCTAAATGGAAGACGTGCGAAATGATATACGAAAACTAAGTAAAGCGAACTCGACAAAACTAGCAAAATCCTAGGGATTGCAGCACCGTTTTAGGAGAAACATCAAATCCACTTAACTATAGAACAGTATTTATTAGTAAGGAAAACTAAAACTAGTTGGGATGTGGCTTTTGACCCTTTCGGTCCACAAGATTAACTTCCCAGTATTCGTTCAAAAAAAAAACGACTCGAACGATTTTTATGAAAATATTTTCAGATCATACTTCCTTTAACACGCTTTGAACGGCACCTGAAGGAAGTCGAAATCTTTTTTGGTTCTCGTGAAATCGTGCCGGTACAAAAATCACTTAAGTCGTTCAAACAAAAAAACGGCTCGACCGATTTTTATGAAAATCTTTTCAATTCATATGTCCTTTAATACGCTTCGAACGGCACCTTAACGAAGTCGATATCTTTTTTGGTTCGCGCGAAATCGTGCAGGAAAAAATGACCACATACGTACGCACACACACACACACACACAAACATATTTCTTCTCAAATTTTTGCTTAAAATGCTATTGGGACCTTGAAACGTGTAAATACATTGAAAATTTCCGATTTTCGGACTGATTACAATAACTTCCTACTGGGAAGTTAAAAATACGCCGACTACGCCTGAGTTTTCTTAATTGAATTTGTAACACTTTAAAAGCAAATTAATTATTTTTTAATAAATGACAAATCCGCCAAAAATTATGAGTATTTTTATTGACCACATGTAATTAAGAAAAATTGATTGAATAAAACAGACTAAATTAATTTTCGTTGGATAATTTATAACAAACAAACCAATCAAATTTCAAAAAGATTTTCATAAATAAAACCCTCGTCACTTTTGCAATAAACATTGCAGCCAACATGCAACCGCTGCAATCCAATTAACCTTTAGCTTCATTAGACGGTAGTGCTCAATTATCGCCCGTAAAGAAAAAAAAACTGTATGTGAATGGAGCTCAGTGAACATTACAAATCCATCCGATCTCATGTTCATGCCTTGCACAAATTGAACTGAAGACAAATTCAAGCAAGCATTACGACAAAGCGCCGACTCTATTAACTAATTTCTAACAGTACCAGTTATTAGCACCTGTACTTATTCCCAAGTTTCATTAGCGCCGCAGTAAGGTGCATTTGGGATAAGGCGCATATATATGCATTGAACAAAAAAGAGATTCCACCGAAGCGCCATTCATCATTTAGTAGTACCGAGTCGGTTGGAATCCCCAGCAATAGGGCCCGAAAAGAAATTGCTGCTAGCCGGTCCACAAAGAGTCCCAATCCGCCTTCTTCATTCGCCCAACAAGTCAACCAACCAAAAAAAAAAACCTGCAGGAGGCTGTGCGGCTAGAACAAATAAAATGAGAACAAGAGTCACCACGGAAGTACTGGATCGTATGACCGGGGCGATTCATCCGCAATGCACAACGTTTAGTCTCTACCTGTTAATTAACTAATTACCTGCACACAGGTGAATTATTCATTTGTGGGCCCTATAGTGCCTTCTACTTTGCTGATGGATGTTCAACGTATACTCTCAGCCTGGCGGGATGTCTGAAGTTGCAGTCCTGCTAATTGGAAATTCAGGAGAAAGAGAAAAAAATTGTTTTATACCTATACGAGATGAAAACGGAATTTTGGATTGTGGATTGGGAATGAATTTCTGAAATATGACACTTGGATGTAATTTAAAGCATTTAAATTGGGTACGGATCGATAAAGCGGGGAATTTTTAAGTAGTTATAAAGTGGACCTACCACAGGGTAACAAAAATCCATTTAATATTTATGTTAATTGAAAAATCTAAAAACTGGAAGGAGATGTGTCATCTTTGTGGAGAATTGTGTCCGTAGAGGTGGATTTTCTTCTTAAAGAATATTCGGTAGACCTCGTGAACTTCAAATATCTAAAGATGAAAAAAAACTTATGGTAAACACTTTAACGTGTTACGTAGCTCCTTTACCAAAAGAAGCTACGTATGAAATTATGACATGCCTCGTATTTCAGGCAATCATGTTCGTGAGCGTAAATGGTGCCATTTAGCATACTCAATGGTTGTCGTTCGAACACCGAAGTCAAGCAGCATTGGACGTAGTTAGTATTTAGTAGGGTGACCGCTTGGAAAAACGACACTCGCACAAACAGCGAGTAAAAATAAAACACTTTTCGACACTGCAGATTTTCACAAAGCTTTTTTCTAAAAAACACACTACAAACTTTTACTCGTGAAACACTTTAAGTGTTTACTATCATTAAACGTTGCTAAAGTCGACCACAACCGTTTAAAAACTTTAAGCATACCAGCAAAATAGTGATCCTAGTCGTAGTTGGCACCTCCGTTGGTTTCTACCATCAAAAATCCGTAAAGTTGGGGGAGGCCTAGCAGTACGTACTTCATTTGCTTGGGAGTGACTAAATCTGGTCATACCAATATGGATTTTTACGAGAAAACCTGCTGCTGACAACTACCATCTAGAAATTTATGAAAGTTAACTGGCACGAGCTTATTCGTGTTTCCAAGCAAATTACTGGGATTTGTGTTTTCATAGTACTAACGCTACCTGTATCGCACTCTGTGTAACCCAAGTTGTAATGGCTTGTATATTGCTCATTCCATTGAGTCTACAAAACCTAGGAACAATAGATAGTTCAATAGGTAGCCGCCTATAGAGCTTATAGTTGTCACAGATTAAGTTAAGATATTCCTGTAATTCCATCATAAGAAAAGTTAAATCATCATTTGATGAAAGGTTGGGAAATGAGATCTTTATAGTACAGTACAGATGTAATATTGATGCGCCAAAAATTCTTGGAAGTATGATTTTTCATAAATCGTTAATGGAGCATAAAAGAAGCTTAACTCTAAATTTGAGTGAAATTTGTAGTAGTTTTTTGGAAAACTCAAAAAGTTTTTGAAAAGTGTTTTTCTCTGAATCTACGCATTTTTGAGAAAAGTTTTTTAAACAAAAAATGTAGAGGACATTGTTACCTACAATTTGTGTCGTAGAGGTCATGCTGTACAACTTGAAATACAGAAGCTAGGTGGCGCCAAAGTTTCTAAAAAAGTGATTTTTCGTTTTTGTCCCAGAAAAAATGGTTTTTTTACAAAAGTGTAAATCAGTAAGTCGTTCCTCTTAAAAATTTCTACAACATTTATTTAAACTTTTTTTCCCTACGACTTACCGTTCCAAAGTTATAGGCGTCCATTTTTCAGTTGCTATGCGAGTTTTCGAGAGTGTAAGCGTCAATACTTTGCCCTTGTAAAATGAGTGTTTGTAAAAAGATTGTACTCAAATTAACCTGTGTGCCCTCTTCAGAGCACAATTCTCACACTTCAGCACGCTATAACTTTGGAACTTTTCAAAAACTTTTTGAGTTTTCCAAAAAAAACGTCTACTAGAAATTTCACTCAAATTTAGAGTTAAGCTTCTTTTATGCTCCATTAACGATTTATGAAAAATCATCCTTCCAAGAATTTTTGGCGCATACCCCGATTTTCCAGTCCATCTGTACTGTACTATTACTGCTGTCGTAGGGATTTCAAAATTTTGGTCCTTTGTCACCTGCATCAAGAAGAATATCACTTCACCCACGTCCATTTCTTTTTCTATTAGGGAGAGGATATCCCAGGCTAAGCATTTCTTTTGAACACGAACCGTTCTTTTCGCGCACGTTTATAATTAGAATAACTCGATTGTGGAACAATTTTTCACAGTCAGTATTTTCGAACTCGTAAAGTTGATTCTTGAGCTTTTCTGGCCCCACTTAATCTATCCCATTGCCTTCAATCTTTCAAACTAAGCTTACTACTAGATTTTACCTCATAACCTCAAAGAAATGGCGGACCGGTGGTACAAAGGGGGTCTACTAAGCCTGGTTTTTACGCATAAAGGCCCGTCCTCACTACGCGGACTTAGAATCCACGCGCTTTTGGTGGTACGGCCAGCCAAAAGCGCGCGTGATCTTTTAATTTTCTGAGTCATGAGTGAGAAAAAATCAATTCTCCTTTGAAACGGCGTACGCGCTTTTGAAAAGCTCATAGTGTGTGGACGCACAATGTACCTTTTTAACCACAGCCTTTTGTCCGCGTTGTTTGGCCGCACGGCCTTTACCATGGACAAAGTCGTAAAAAAGTCGTAAAAAAGCCATAAAACTCCATATGAAAAAAAAAGGCAAAAGCGCGTACGACCCAAGACCGCGTAGTGTGGCCACACCATAAAGGCCCGTCCTCACTACGCGGACTTAGAATCCACGCGCTTTTGGTCGTACGGCCAGCCAAAAGCGCGCGTGATCTTTTAATTTTCTGAGTCATGAGTGAGAAAAAATCAATTCTCATTTGAAACGGCGTACGCGCTTTTGAAAAGCTCATAGTGTGTGGACGCACAATGTACCTTTTTAACCACAGCCTTTTGTCCGCGTTGTTTGGCCGCACGGCCTTTACCATGGACAAAGTCGTAAAAAAGTCGTAAAAAAGTCATAAAACTCTATATGAAAAAAAAAGGCAAAAGCGCGTACGACCCAAGACCGCGTAGTGTGGCCACACCATAAGGGGTTAGTCTACTGTTAAAATGCGAAAAATGAGCTTTTTTTTAAACTGCTGTATAAAAAAAACGACAAAAGATAGCAACTTGAAATTTTATATGCTCCTTTATTAAACTTAAAAGTTTACATTTTTATTGTTAAGAAAAGTTAAAAAAAACAAAATGGCGGCCATCCCAGGCATTCACTGTAGCACTGCCTGATGAAAATAAAAATATCGCGGGGTAAGATCCTGACAAAAATATAAATCTGCAATCACAACACAAAAAATATTCTATTAGTTTTAAGTACAATCAACGCCCCTGACCTCATTTTAGGCGAAAATATAAGTTTTTTTGTGATTTGGCACACATTTGCACATAGCTGCGTTGATTTTGGTCTTGTTTTTATTTGAAAAAGTGCTGCCAAATCGCCAAAAATTTATTTTTTGGTCTAAATTGAGGTCAGGGGCGTTGATTGTACTTAAAACTAATAGAATATTTTTTGTGTTGTGATTACAGATTTATATTTTTGTCAGGATCTTACCCCGCGATATTTTTATTTTCATCAGGCAGTGCTACAGTGAATGCCTGGGAAGGCCGCCATTTTGTTTTTTTTAATTTTTTTTAACAATAAAAATGTAAACTTTTAAGTTTAATAAACGAGCATATAAAATTTCAAGTCGCTATCTTTTGTCGTTTTTTTATACAGCAGTTTAAAAAAAAGCTCATTTTTCGCATTTTAACAGTAGACTAACCCCATAAGGAACAAAAATCCGAAGACTGTTATGCCGTATTCGCCCTTAACCCTTGTCTAGTCTCCGGTTATTATGTGTTGAGTGAATATGAAATCACATCTTTACCGAAGGAATAAAGTAGTAATAATAATAATGATTCTGATAGACAATAAGAACTCACACCTGTCGAGTTATCAAAGGTTTGTGCAAAAACTCAGTTTGTTCAGGATCAATTTTAAAATTGAAAGCACTCCCGACGATAGATGTGAAATGTTTCAGCGATCCTAAGGTGCACATGGATTGTTTTCATTTTCCAATCCATCATTGACTTCAATTAATCTTGATGCTTTTCAATTGGTTAGAAATAATCCTATTAAGTGCTTAACAACTCATCCTTCACCCAACACTAATGCAGCAGCCCCGGCAAAAAGCCCTCGGTCAGTGTCAATCAATCCTTGCAATTATTATGAACTAAGATTCCACTTGCAATAATACACTCCGCCCACAAAAACTTGTTGCCTGTTAAACTGTCCATTATTATCCTGTTTTTCCCCTCAGGAAACTGAACAAAGGACGTGAAATGATTCGCAATTTTTTCCCCACACTCACGTTCTGTGGTAATTTTTCTTAGTATTCCGCTAAAAGGTAGCAGCTCGGGCCCAGGTTAGTCCTAATTGAACGCTTTGCTTGACAGTCGGAATAAATCACGGCCGAGTTGCTGCTGTCAGATGATGTGGTGGGATCCCTGAAAAAGTGGAAGACCAAGTGGACCCAGGAATCTCGGATCGGCAACAACGTTGCAAAATGCTGGAAATATCTATAGATACCAGCTCGGCTCCGGTAACAATGATTTGTCCAAATGAGAGGAAAAGAATTGCACCGCCATCAGAGAGTGCGGTGCCGAGCGGGTGGAGAGCAGCGCGGCCATTTGGCGTGGATATTATGCAGGTGAAGCCGCGCTTAGCTGCGAAGTGATGCCGGCGAATCTGCGAGGAGTGAGGATAAAATATGCGAGATTGCTGCTATCACAAAAACATGAAAGACCACGTTGATATGGTGAGCCTGGGCCAGCCATTGACTCTGTCTGCGGAATTGCGGAATGCTTATCGGAATCGTTTTGGAATTCATAATGGAACTTGGGCCTGCGATGTTTGTTATTATCTGACGTAAATATGCAGTCGCTTGAATAATAATGGCTCGGCTCCATTTTGTTATAATTAAAACATGAAGAAACGAAATTATTCTTTCTCGATAAAGGGAAAAGATGTTTGTTGGGAGTTTTTTTGCAATATTTATGGATTTTGTGTAGTTTTGTGCAATCGGATAGTTAAGCGATTTTAGGTGAGGAGAAGTACGTTAGAATTCTGGTGAATATAAATTACTTATTGATGCATTCTGCTAAAATCAAAAACAACAACAAAGGTGACATCTGTGGCCAAAAATGAACTAGAAGTTTAGTTTCTTCTACCCATCCATTTCCTGTCATTTTCCCCATAAGAGTTTTTCCTCCTTGTATATTCTCCATGAGTCAATGTAAAATTTGACGAGGAATTTAATGGTGATGCCCGAAAACTGAAATAAATTATGGTAAAAAAGATACTACTGAAAATATAATTTACCATAAGGATAATGAGAGAAAAAGGGACAATAACAAGGATTAAAATGGAAAGAGATAATAGATTCAAAAATTATTCGTTGATATTGCAGCAATTTGAATTAAATGTCCCAAAGGGAAATTTTTAGTACAGGATAAAAATTGAAGGAAATTTAACGAAATAATATTAAAAACCGAAAAAATAATGAGAATTATGATGAATAAAAATATTAGAAATATATATAAAATCAAAGGAAATAATAAAAAGGAGATATCAATAAATTTTTAAAACCTAACAAATAAATTTCCCAAATTTCCCAAAGGACGAAAATGCAGTTCAAACATGGAAAAACCGTTGACTTCGGCCTATATAAACCCGGCATCAGAAGCAATCGACCTCTCTGTTCACCAGAAAGTCCTAAGAGGTAAGCCAAGTAATTCTATATCCATTTACATGCCAATTGGTAATCGGGTATTATATGCTTGGTACTGGTAAAATTCTAACATCAATTTCTGCAAGTAATAAGTGCAATACATGCCAGACATAACCTGGTAATCGTTGGCACTATATGCTTGTAATTTTCAGATAGTCACCGAGGGACGTGATGGATCAACAGTAGCAACAACATTTTTTGATATTATTAAAATTTAACATTTTTTAAAAAAAAGTGTAACATAGTGTTAAGTGTCATAAACTTAAAAAAACAAACCTTAACTAAATAAAAATCTGAATTTTAACTGACACGGTAGAGTTTTTTTTTAATTAATACCTAAATATTTCTAATCACTGGTATTGCATTAAACAGCTATAATTGAACCAAAGCAGGTGAACGATTTTTTCAAAATCAGGTTCCTTCTCCTTAATTTTTGGACCAATGCTAGAACGTCTTTCACATAATGAACCCACTAAGTCTTTGCTTTGCTTTTATTGTTGTCTAGACAGAGCTGTCAATCTCGGTGAAAGAGTCGTGTACGGACATTTATGTCCTTTTAATGAAGTCGTTGTCGTCTTGGTAAGCCAGTCCTTGGGTGGGCTGGAGTGGGATCATGGCTTTTCTCGTCACACCCGAATATTGGCTCACTTTATCAAACTTCAGTTTCAAGTGGAGGCTACCGTCCTTTTATAGGAGTCCATTGTAGATGTTGATTGGTCGCATTGGACAATACAATAAACCCTTTCAACTTTACACATTAATGATCCTGCTCTACGCCGGCCTTCTTACCAGTAGGTGAGAATTGGTCGTACCACGGCCGTGTTCATCTTTGGCTGATTAAAGGAGTATCCACACATATCAGGGCCGTGCCCGGGACGTCACAGGGCCGTGTTCTGTCATGTGTGAACGAGCCCGTTCCCGGACATGGACATCTGTGAACGAGTAAAGGTCCACAGTCCACACATATTAGTGTTCCGTCAGGGGTTCAAAAAATATCGGTGCGTACATTTTATATGAACTAGTTCACACATGTCCGTGTCCGGGCCGGAGTAAAAATCTAACGTGCCGGGCACGTCCCTGATGTGTGTGGATACTCCTTAAACCAGGTTAAGTTCAGAGTTCCATTCGCCTAAAGAGTGTCAGTTATTCCGGGAGATTTATGATAATTGTCTCCTAATTTGCAAAAATCATGCACTATTAGCCTTACTCAGAAACTATTGTCAATGTATTCCCTCAGTTGGAAGTTAGCCAAAATATTTCTATCAAGCACGAATTTTTATTAAAAAAAGTTAAAATGGAGCCAAAATCAATTGTTTAACTTTATTTAAATAAAGTTCACATGGTAAAAAATTAATTAAATTTCGTAGTAGAAATAGTGCAAAAAATCCCCAGCAGACAAAATTATTATGGAAAATGTTTGAAAGCACAGAAAAAACCCGATTTATTTTTGTTGGCTCCCACATAACTTTTTCTATACTCCATGAAATTCGCAAAACCTGACAGAAGTTGTAAAATATACAAAATTTAGATATAATCAATAAATGCAAATTAAAATGAAATTTATTCCACCACAACGAAGCGGAACACAAACAGCCAAAAAGTAGCAGATTTTATAAATTCAAAAATTTTAGTGCATTTCCTGATAAAAGAGACGAGAAAAAAAAACGCGGCGAATTCTAAAATGCCAACGGATCCAGCAATGGTGCTCCGCATGGGAACCTAAATGCCATCCACTTTTCATGCAAAACAACCCCCTTTAACATATATGGAGGTATGGGTGGCCATGCGACTCGGGGGTCGTTTGTAGGGATCCAGCTTCGAAAAATCAACAATAACCACCCCCTCAGCCGCCATCATTCTAAGCCCTGCATATAGCCCCAGTCGATCTGTATACTTTCTGCTGTGGCATTGTTATTTCTGCGTTATTGTTGTTTGCTTCATTTCGCCCCCCATCACCACCACCCTTGGATCCAAATCCCCCCAGCTATGGTGAAAAAGGGAACAAGCATCCAGTTTGACCCACATCAACCCTATCTCAAAACTGCGGTTAACTTTCACGACATGCAGAAATTAGTCATGGAACTGTTTGCGTTTTTCATATTTCGCCTCGGTTGCTACGCTTATATCGTTGAGTTTTTCGCTTAAAATTTGCATATTAAGCGGCAGCGAAGGTAAAGTATTTTGCTTTTAATTATGCGGAAGAACTGTTTGGATTGCGGCTGGTGGGTGCCTCACCTGTGGCAGAACACAGTTCTACGGAAAGATCATGTGAACCGCGTGAGATACTTGCTGACAGAACGGGCCTCCATAACAGGTGGAGGCCAGGTGAGATGTGTAGTCACCCGCCGCTACCAATATGATGGAGGTTGAGTGGTATGCCGAAAATATGTATGGGGCGCGGAAAAAGGGGTTTTCGCCGGGCAGAGAGGATGTTAATTTTCCTTCTGAATTGCTTCAGTCTCGAAGTTTTTGAGTGGAAAAATTCGGGCTGAATGGGTACAAATTATGCATGAATGAGTACTGGAATATTTATTGGAGGTTTTTATTATGCTTAAGCATCTGGCAAAACATGCTACACACAAGAAATTGTCTCGCATGGAGAGAGGATAAACATTTTCGATGAATGATAACCTTTTCGGTTATGTTAAGTACAATATTTACCCCAAGTGCCTATCCAGCTCATGGTTAACATACACCATATCACATAGTATAGTACGTTCACAATATAAATTCTATATCATATCTTTCGAAATTGTTCCTTACTTTTCAGTTGTTACCAAAATATATGTTAATAGTAATCATGCTAAAATCGCTGTTGGCACGAATTTTGTGCTTAGAATTTTAACTACTTCACATTTTCGAAAACAAAATTTCATTAGGCATGATTTTCTCTTACCAACAAATAGAGAAAACGTAAAATGTTCCTGGTTACATATTTTCCCTTTTTCCTTTTTTTTGTGCGGATTTTGTTTACATAAAACCTTGAACTTTTTGAATGTAATTTTCTTTCAAGGTAAAGTAGCACATTAGATACTTATATTACGTAGATTGAAATTCTTATTTGGTAAGACACAAGCGTAATGTTTGTCTTTTAGCACAATTTGAGTTTGTTGTTAAGCTTCAGAATGGGGTAGCTGACATCGAAGTAATATAGTATGTTTTTGTGGAAAAGTGGGGAAAGGGGCATAAATCCATTTCAAATTATATAAATTTTAATTGCAGATGAGTTTTATGTTAGATAAGATCTGGTTCCATTTAAAAAACAAAGTTGTTAAGAAGATTATATCTCTGTTGACAGACGCTACTAAACCAGAACTACAATAAAACAATCGCAAGTCATAATGAATGGCGTGTGTAGAAATGTTTTTCTGTATTTTAAAAAATAAAACGAAATGTCATCGAATTTTGTTCATTGTTACCGAGAAGAAGTATGACTCTGATATTTTATTCCATTATTTTACAGTTGGCAATATTTTTTACCAAAATT
The DNA here is from genome assembly GCA_963855945.1 of Thereva nobilitata. Classification (NCBI taxonomy): domain Eukaryota; kingdom Metazoa; phylum Arthropoda; class Insecta; order Diptera; family Therevidae; genus Thereva; species Thereva nobilitata. The sequence goes on from OY979694.1 coordinate 224,834,483, forward strand.
AATCAAATCCATATCTCGGCCAAAATGTCATGAAGTCCCGACAATAAAAACGAGCTTAGGGTAAAGGGTAATATATAAATCTTTGTCTAAAAAAGGCATAACTAGGCCGCCGTAATGGGGGTTGCGCGAGAGATCGACAGCTTTTAATCACAGAATAATATTATTGCCTTGAAACAATCAGGGTATCAGATTTTTGGGGGCCAAAGCTACGTCACACAACTAAAGATTTAAGCAACTTCGGTATAAAGTTCGCCACATGGAATCTGAGCACATTATGTAGATGTATGGCGGTTCAGAAAGCGAAGATGAACTGAGACGATATAGGCACTGGACTTACAAGAGTAAATATGGTATGGTAAAGGAGTCCTAGAACTTAGAGACGCAACCAGCTTATACAGCGGTAATAATTGATGACAGAAAAAACTTTGGGTTTAGGTTTATGTATGCTCAAGTCCTTCACAAATAACATCATAGACTTCACCCTGACTAGTGATCGGATGGGGAAATAAATGCATATTTCATTATATAACCTCCATTACTGTTCCCCAAGAATCACCATCATGTCTTTTTTCCTCTAGACAACATTTTTTAGGTTTGATGTTGTCGGAGGCTTATGTAAAGTTCCCCATACACGGTCAAATTAGTAAATGTACATTGAAGTGCGGATGTACAACCAAAACTATCGATTGTGAGCCAGTCGGACGAACAAAACTCGGTGCGCACATGGGTTTGATGAAAATCTGAATGTACCCAGTAGGAAAGTGAACTATAGTTCTAAGACTAGAAGAATAACTACTTTCTAAGGAGGGAATAGTAGTTCTCAGTTGATACCTTTTATATGAAAACAACCTACTACTTTTGTACAGCGTTGTCCTACGATGGAGTCAATTGCCCCCCTCAGCATTACTTGAAATACTTCGAGAACTAATTCATTTTGAAGTTCTTGCAGATCTAATTGATTTTTAACTAACTAGAGAACTAATACTTTTTTATGTACTTCGAGAATTAATTCATTTTGAACTATGTACTTCGAGAACCAATTAATTTTGAAGTTCTTGGAGAACTAATTCATTTTGGACTAACTGAAGAACTAATTCATTTTGAAGTAGTTCGAGAACTAATTCATTTTGAAGTTCTTGGAGAACTAATTCATTTTGAACTAACTGAAGAACTAATTCATTTTAAAGTACTTCGAGAACTAATTCATTTTGAAGTTCTTGGAGAACTAATTCATTTTGGACTAACTGAAGAACTAATTCATTTTGAAGTATTACGAGAACTAATTCATTTTGAAGTTCTTGAAGAACTAATTCATTTTGAACTAACTGAAGAACTAATTCATTTTAAAGTACTTCGAGAACTAACTCATTTTGAAGTTCTTGGAGAACTAATTCATTTTGGACTAACTGAAGAACTAATTCATTTTAAAGTACTTCGAGAACTAATTCATTTTGAAGTTCTTGGAGAACTAATTCATTTTGGACTAACTGAAGAACTAATTCATTTTGAACTAACTGAAGAACTAATTCATTTTAAAGTACTTCGAGAACTAACTCATTTTGAAGTTCTTGGAGAACTAATTCATTTTGGACTAACTGAAGAACTAATTCATTTTAAAGTACTTCGAGAACTAATTCATTTTGAAGTTCTTGGAGAACTAATTCATTTTGGACTAACTGAAGAACTAATTCATTTTGAAGTATTACGAGAACTAATTCATTTTGAAGTTCTTGGAGAACTAATTCATTTTGAACTAACTGAAGAACTAATTCATTTTAAAGTACTTCGAGAACTAACTCATTTTGAAGTTCTTGGAGAACTAATTCATTTTGGACTAACTGAAGAACTAATTCATTTTGAAGTATTACGAGAACTAATTCATTTTGAAGTTCTTGAAGAACTAATTCATTTTGATCTAACTGAAGAACTAATTCATTTTGAAGTACTTCGAGAACTAATTCATTTTGGAGTTCTTGGAAAGCTAATTCATTTTGAACTAACTGAAGAACTAAATCATTTTGAAGTACTTCGAGAACTAATTCATTTTGAAGTACTTCGAAAACTTATTCATTTTGAAGTTCTTGGAGAACTAATTCATTTTGAACTAACAAAACTACTAACTAAAAAATAAATTCACGGTCAAATTGGATGTTACATCGAAGTGCGGATGTACAGCCAACATTATCGATTGTGAGCCAGTCGGCTGATCAAAACTCAGTGCGCGCATAGGTTTGATGAAACTGGTTGTACAGCATGGATGTATATGTATGTAGACCTCGAGCAACGGAAGAACTAAGCGAAGAGATTAGGCGATATTGAACAATCATCGCTGAACTAGAGATGATAAAGATAAACTGATAAAGGAATCTTAGAACGTAGAGAGGCTACCATCTTCTACAGCGGCAATAGTGACTCCCAAAAGAGGTTTGAGATAAATTTTTGTGTGCAACAATATATAAACTTCACACCGATTCCTGATCACATCGCGACCTTAGGAATTAAATTCTAATGAACCTTTGAACGTTCTTTCTAACTAACCCGGATTTTTAATGCTAGACCAACAGGAAAGAAAAGCACAGGACGACCAAGAAATAGGGGGAGGATGACTTGCTACTAGATATACTAAAACTTCTTTCAACGAATTGGAGAGAATTAACAAAAGGTGAGACGAAAGGAAATGAGAGACTACTGGAAGAGGAGACTTCAAGAAACCCGCGTTCTACAAGGACTGTAACTGCCATTTATGAAGAAGAATATTATGTCCACTCTATAAGCACTTCAGATTTCATACACTTCACCCCAAAAAAATAATCCATTCAATTAGAATACCTTTAAATTTCTACCTTCTGCAGTCTACTTCACCATCGTAGAGCACTAAAACAGATTTCAATATTTACATTCAAACAACAAAACAAAAAGTGCGCCAGATTTTAAGAACTCTTAGCGCCAGTTTATAAGTAAATACGGCGCGGCATTCATAAAAGGCCAAGGGAAATGCCGGGTAAATATAATAGCAACAAGGAAGTGTCCCTTCTTAAATAGGGACACCACACCGGGATCCCTTATCTAAAATCATCACACGGCTGGTTGAAATTTTGCTCAAAAGGCCAAGATATCACCGTCGAAGATTCTAAGGAATAACCGCAAGGTCGTGGGGGCAACTTTATAGGTTCATGTTTGTTTGGTCCTTGTCAGCATCCGGCCAAAAAGGATGATGATGATGAAACAAAACCAAGACATCAGACGACAACAGCACAGTAAACAAATAATTAAAAAGGCGCGGCTGGCGCTTAACAAAAACCGGCAGGTTGCCATGGGGCGCTCTCATAGTCCTACGTAAACATCCTTGACAACTCTTGATATTTTACGGTTAATATACAAAGCGCCAGCTGGAGAGGGAAATAGGAAACGGCGCCCTATGTACTAAGGTATCTTGATCCTTTGAGAGGGCGGATGCGGAGCTCCTGCTTAATTCGTATGTTATTTGGTTTTCGCTATAAAATTTTCCCTAGAAATTTTGCATAGTTATCAAAAGTTGTAGATTATGAAGTTCCCCATTAACAAGACTTGCAAGGATATTGTTTGAATTTTCAAGGATCTTAGTTATATGCTCCCAGATGCTGCAGCTGCCTTTGTTATGAATTTTCCTTCGCCCCCGTGCCGACACTGCTGCTGCTGCTGCTGGATTGTTGTTCCTGATGCGTAGAACATAATACCCAAAGGCCTTTGAAAGGGAATTTTCTCTCCGACTTCATTTTTAACTTTTAAGGATACACTATACACTGAAGTTAGTCCTTGGGAGAGTCCCTATCAATCTGAAACCGAACTAGAACTTAACTTACCGTCTATTACCATGGGAGAGTCGGGTCTACTGGTAGAACAAGTTCTTGTCGAGCAGAGAAACTTGTAGTGTATCTTTCTTGAAGAAAACTTGAGTAAAACTAAAAGTGAATGTTGACTATTATCAGCGTTATCTAACAGGATTTTCGGGGTAGTTCTCCATCCATTCCTGCATCGGCTATGATCCATTCTTGTTCATTGTTCAGGGGAATTTTATTGCCGGAAGGGTTTAGATGGAAAATCCAACAAGCAACGGAAACTTATGCTCCAGCGAGAGGTGTTTTCTTGCTTGAAATGTTTTCTTTAGTTTGAATATTGTTCGGGGCATTAATGACTTATTTGGATAATTCCCGAGGACAAAGTCGAAGTATTTTTGTGAGGTTTGTGGAATTTTATGCGCTCAATAATTCAGAATGGAAACTATGAAGAGTTTTTGCTGGATTTGTTTTTTTTTGGGGAGTTCTAAATTTATAAAGTTTTGACGGGAAAGTTTGGTTACAGATGAAACATAAGCGATTAGATCGAATTTTGTACTATAGCGACGACACATCAGATAAAAAAACACCTAGACGAACTAAACCAAGGACCATTTTAGAATACTTAAATGGAAACGCGTTAAAACCATTGTCCCTGACTCAAAAGTATAAAGAACCTATAAAGATGCTCGATTTAGTTTTTAAAAGACATAAATGGCATGGTCCTCCTAGTTCACCACTAGCGATATTATGGAGATGGATTTCGGAAAAGTTAGGGAATGGTCCACGATGATGCTTTCTACTAATAGAAAAAATCCCTGTTTTTGTCTTCTGCTTTCTTCTTCTTCTTTTGATGAGGTATGTTGGGTTCAAAGTACCGCAACCTGCTACCCGATGGCGGACACTCGGATAAGACTCCTCCCGCCTCTCACTCCCAATCTCCTACTACGACCTTCCTGCTATACAGCAGTGCAAAACATAAACAATGAATTCCTTTAGTCCAATAAATAGGTCGAAAAAAGGCCTTTGTAATGCGAAAAATGCCGCACGTGATTTTTTTTTACCAAATTATTTTATATATTTTTATAAGCTTAAATTCAAAATGGCGTCATCCTCACCCTCTTGCTAAACTTACAGTGAAGGGAAACGCGTTTAGTTCTATATCTCAGAAACTATGCATTTTACGACAAAAATGTATATAATCTTTTTTGTAGATAAATAAGTGATTTAACTTTCTTGTTCAGGAATTTTTTTTCTAAAGTCAATATGTACGGAGCTATGGTGCTTCAAACTTCACATATCACTTTCTTTGTACTATATTTCGGTAATGTTTAATTCTACATGAAAAAATCTACGAACACACGATTATCTATAATTTTTTTTATTAGCATTTTTTACGTAGGGCTAATATTGCACGAGTTATAGCGCTTTAAGTGTCGAAAAACGTAAACAGGAAAGTAGTTTTCTGCCAATATGAACTATGCAATAGCACACAAGTGGCTCCAAATCAGAGTTTGAGCACACTCGAGTAATTTCGAAAAAAAGATTTTTTTTTTGTTTTTAAATGGTCCCTTAGGACCACAAAAATGGTGTCCCAAAAGATTATGGCCGGAAGAAATCTCTATGTATTCGGTTTTCGTATTTTATTACAAGGCCACCTGGTCGGCAGCTAGGGGGAAGGTAGTTTAGGTAACTAGAGCAGGTATATGGCAGATGTTATTGAAATCATTTGTTACCTGACTAGTTAGTATAGACAAGCCTGGACTTATATTTTGTCTAGTTTCGTCTTACAAATAGTCGTCGAGCTTCTGTTTCAGTCAATTAGGCACAGCCAAGTATTCACGATTTTCTACTACCAAAACTTCTAACGCTTTTATCTCAAAACTGTATTTTTCACGTTGGCCGGGCTCATAACTCAGGCAATTTTCAACCGATTCACTTGAATATGGAAGTAAGTAGGATTTTTTTGTGTTGCATAGTTCATTTGTTATTACTAATTTTCTGACGATTTTTCAGGCAAATGCTCCACTTTGCATTTTAGAAGCGCGCCATTTGGCCAAAAATCAATATATCGAAAATATCCTGAGTACTTCTAGAGACCATGCATTTCTAAAGATACATTCAAAATTTCAAGTGTATCGGTTGAAAGTTGCCTGAGTTATGAGTCCGGCCGTGGACCCTGGAAAAACGGAAACGTCATCGCAAAACCACTGCACAGTCGCCATTTTGAACGGAATCGCTTCAAAAAAATATTGTAGACAGTGACTGATATGTATTATAAACACTCTCTTTTGTAATCTCGAGTTATTTTGTAGTTTTTCTGCAAAAAAATCCCCATAAGAAGCCTATTTTTCCAGCCTCTAGAGTGGTCTAACCATTTAACTTCCGAAAAGACTATTCCCTGCCTAATTCTGCAGTCACTTCCAAGCAGAACTGAGAACATACCGCTAGTTTGAGTATTCCACACAAAAGCCTTGAGCTGTGAGGAGGAACAAACCAGAGAGTCAACTGAACTTCTTTGTAGGTTTCCACCTCTGGCTAAGATCAGATACCCTGAAACTGAAATTTTTTCCATAAGACTCTTCACAGGTTTCAAAGTTCAAAGTAGTATAATATATGATTCAGTACCAGAAAATTACATGCTAAGTCTGAAGTGACTCCAACGACACTGCTATAATCTTACATTCAGGTTTCACGAGTGCGGTTTCAGAATGAGTGGCCTTTCAGTGACGAATCCCGATGCTTGGAATTGGCTACCGCCTGCAACTATGTTCCTACTTACCCCAAATTGTAGTGAAGTGGTTTCCCTTTGCAGAGAAAATTTTAAAAACTTGCTTAAGTGGTTGAAACGAATGATTGTCAGGACAGTTGTTGGCTTGATTACCGGAGAGTGTGCCCTGAAATACCACTTATGGAGGATAGGAAGGACAGAGGACCCCACCTTGAGGAGGATGAGTCTGCTCTTCATCTTCATGTGCGTTTCCCGCGGTAGCGAGGTTCAAGGTCTCGTTAAAGTTCAAGTGCAAGCCATTAGGCAGACTGAAGAAGCTGTTCAAGCGGTCTGGCCTACCAATATGAGGTATAGTGGTGTAGTACAATAGCCCAAGCGAGTGGCCGCGGTACTTTTGGATCAAGTACCTGATACTTTTATTCAAAGAAGCTGTAATACTGCAAACTATGAACTATCAGTAGTACATATGTTCTTAGCTAGACTCTATGTGAAAAGTGTAAAATCAGTATGACTGTAGTACAAAGCCTAAAATCTGTATGAAATGACTAAAGCACATGTACAAAATAACACACCAATAGGAACACGTAGACTGATATTAAAGAGAGGAACTACTGCAGGCTCAAAAGAACAATGACAAATTTTAGATGTTTGAACGCCATTAGAATGTCGATTTCGAACGCAATTCGCCACAACAATTTTAAAGAAAAATGTTCTCTGTTAAGATTGAGAAACATTAAATGAAATGAAGGTGGAAATCTGGAATGAAACGAAATTGTTCATCTCGACGTTAGTTGTTGAATGAAATACAATTTTTCCAAATTGCACTTACAATTTATAAATAAACTATAAACTGTAAAGTTTCCCGGCAACTAAGTGCTTACAGTCAGTCATACCTGAATAAAAATCGATCACAACTTCAAATTCCATTCACCATTCTTGTTGTCAATTTGAAGAGAGAAGCACATTTTCCCACTAAATTCCTATACAAGAAGCAACAGCACAAATCAATAAAACACAAGAGCACAGAAAAGAAATAAATAAAGCAGTATTAAATTGAATCAGATGCCGATTCGTCAAAATGGAACGTCTATTACTTGTCCTTTTGTGCAGCATAAAAGCATAAAGCCCCATTCCGAATTAGAAACCGGGTCACGTCTAAAGCCGAGTCTTTGATCGAAGTTAATGACAATAGAGGGAGGAATTATGCCCCCACAAAGTTTCCAGCCACCCTGTGTGTCCTTAGTGAGTTAAGTTTTAGCCTCCGGTAAATCGATTTCCGGGACAAAATCCAATCCTGCCCAATAAATTTCCTTTTTTTAGGGCTTTGGCCCACATTTTTTGATGGAATTTATTAAAATTTGTTGGGGACCAATAAATAATGGAAACGTGAACCGACATGGCTGTGCTGCTGGGCTGGAGAATTCCATGCACACTGGTACACACAGCAGCAGCAGCAGTATGAAGTCAGGATATATGATTGCATATCAGTTCCTCTCGGGAGGTCCTGGATATTTCAATCCGGCATAGTATTGCAAAACAGACAAATTTCACGGATGATTTATTTATATACAACAGAAAATAAGAAGCAAAAAAAAAACAGTTTTGTAGTGGCACGGTTGAGTTCCAAAAAAAAAAATGATATGACATCCTCGTGCTGCCGAGGAATAATACCGGCAGATGTACCGGAAACTGAATATATGTGTCTGGGAGCTGCCGATAATGATGCAAGGGCTGGGCCCAATCATCTTCTGTTTTAATAAAACCGACTGCAGGCATACATTTGACAATTTATGAAATCGGATACGTCCTTATGAAAAATTCAGGACTTCTGGGCCCATTTGAAGTGCTGACCAACCCAAACGATTTCCCAGGATGAAAGATCAAGTCCGATTTTTTTACCTTTTCCCTTTTTTTGTGTGTGCATGTGTGTTGGAGAAATTTAAAATTTTTAGGAAAGCAGTTTTCATCCCTCATTGGAATTTTCAGTCATGCGGAAGATGCTTGAATGATTCATTGGTATCCTTAACGGAGGAAGGATAAGATCCTTATGGGCAAGGAAAGTCAATAAAATTTGACACCAACGCATGTTTCCACCTGTTTTTTTTCTAACATATTTCAGTTTTTTTAAGGACAAAGTGTGTGTCCAATTTTAAATATTGGGTTTTGTGGAACGCAAAGATGTTAATAATTTTTCTCAAAATAAATTAGCAGAAAATTAGTTTTTATGCTAAATTATCATTGGGCATTGCTTTTTTTCTTAGGGGTAGGAAGCACGCTATATAAGTATAAGCACGCTCGATATATAAGTAGGAAGCACGCTCGAACATCAACTTAAAAGTTGCCTCCCTCTTCAACTACATACAACACATCTTTTGCGTGAGTTCAATTTTTAGAAGAGTTTCCATTGACACCCAGGTGTGGTACATGAGGCCTGGTATATTCGTACCAGGGACGGCGGAGCATAATTACTGTGGGTGGGGAGTACTTGAAAAGTTATTTAGTCAATTTATTTACCATCTGTCTGTTGAGTTATATGGTTTTAAAATCTTTATTTATGGGGTTATGTCCGGCTAGCCTACGAGACTAGCCCAACTGTCCCAACCCGTGTGGGTTGCCCTATAAGGACCACACCGGTCATCTAGCGCCTTGCCTAATTTGTGCCTCGTCATAAGGCCCCATTTGGCCCTCTTGAGGAATAATCGTTGCTACCCGATCCCGAGTGAGGCCGAAAACATTGAAAATTTCAGCGTGGATATGTTAGTAATAACTTTAGCTTTACATTTTTAAACGCGAATATCGTTTTGCCATTGGTGTCCCCCAACTGAGTACTAATCACTTCCAACGCTGCTTGACCTCTGGAATCGAACCAAAACCAGTCTATCGAGTATGCTAAATGACACCCTGCACGATCCCCAGCATAATTGCCTGAAATAAGAATTAATGTAACAACAGAAACTAAAGCCTTGTATGAGTTAAACTAAAGCTTAACGTTATTTCTTTAAAGCTATTTAAAAAGTTTTCCGAGTACGTAAGACAGATGTTGGTATTGCACCATTTCATTTGTAACGAGGTTTACCTTATAGGGCCCTTAAAGGAAACTGATAAAGCATACCTACCTCACTTCAGTATCGCTAATTTTTTTTTCTTTGGTGTTCATGAGGAAACTAAGGGGAAGCCCCTCTTTCGGCATGCCCCTCATTTGTCACATGGGGTCCTCATGAGGCACCTACATGGAAATCCCTCTTTTGGCCCTCCAGGGTTAAATGATATATTTTGGATGTGAATTTCCCTACCCAAAGCAAAACTGCATGTACACTTTTCCTTCCATCCCCACGCTCTCCGCCGGCCCTGCTTATCATGCCATGACAATAGCAGGAGAAAGGACATTTTTTTTATAAAGATAGAAGAGCTAGAAAAAGAGAAAGTTATTTAGGTGGGAGAATGATGGAAAGATGTATGGAAATTTCGAGGAGTGGATTTGAACCACACAGTTCAGTCTAATATATAGGTTTTTAGGGCGGTTTTTGTTTTCGTACGAGTATGCGAACTAACAAACCTTGAGAAACCGCTCCAGATACCACTACCCATACCAGTCACTACCTTTTGTTTTTGTTTAAGCTTTTATTTAAGCTTTAAAAACCTTAAAAGCTTTTGTTTAACCTTTAAAAGTTTTTGTTTAACCTTCAAAAGCTTTCAAAGCTTAAACAAAAGCTTTTAAAGGTAAAACAAAAGCTTTTAGAGGTTAAATAAAATAAAAGCGTGCGTGAATTGCGCGCTAAATATACAAAATGGTTTTGGGTGTTTACAATATTCCTTTAGCTGATTTCATTCTGCATCGTATTTTTCATTATATTCAAGAAAACTTATGTTTCTTGTGCTAGATTTTCTTAAAAAAGGAACTGAAAAAAAAACTTCCTTGAAGTATACCAATGTAATTGCATTTTCAGCATCAATGAAACCCGTGCATTTTATAAAAAAAAACAGAACCTATTTACTTAATTTCGAATTCCACCGAAGGAAATAGTTAAATCTCGTTAAAAAGTTAAAAAGCAGAAAAACTTTCAAACTTCTTATACTTTTCTCGTAGTACACTTTTGCCATCTTCCGCCTTCGATCAGAATCCTGCACTCAAAGGAATTTAATGCAAAATTAAGGACCCGAAATTGAAGCAAGTTCAACTGCAGACTTTGATGCTAGCCAGCATTCCGCTGTTTTTGTGGCATTTGTGCTTAAAGATCCATAAGAAATTAATGTAGTGAACATGTAAAGGATTCTTGTATTATATAAAGAGGAATTCAGAATTCAGGACCGTCTGCCGTCGGGGGTACGTTGCGTAATTAAAAACTTTCTTAATTAAAGTTTTGAATGCACTTTGAATTATCGTCTCGTGAATTCTTTGTGCCATGGCCCCTGCGCCATGCCATCATCTGCTGCATCAACTATTAACGAACTTAAACGAAATGCAAGCAAAGATTTTATGCTTATGCTATTTATGATGTTTATGAAAACTTGCTTACTTCTTTACTTGCTGGTGTATACATACTTCAAATTTTCTTTCATCAAGCATTTTGTGGCTTTACGAGAAGTTTTCCTAAGAAACTATTCAAATATTTTTCGGTTCATTTCAGCTTGAAAAAGTATGGGGTTGGGAATAGTTGGTCCTTTGTAGAATTAAGTTTGGTTTGCCTTTAACAAAAGCTATTTTAATTATTATCAACAACAACAACAGCTTGATGAAGTTTTATGTAAAAACACTAAAAAGCTTTATTAAGCTATTCAGCTTTTTAAGGAAAAACTTATGCAATGTTTTTGTGGTAGGAGGGGAAGCCGGAAGATTTCTACAAAGCTGTGCATTCACTTTTTCTCACCGTGTACACATTTAAAGAAAGTTTCGAAAGCTTTTTAATTAGCTTAAGCTATATAATGCTGGTTGACGTCATAAAAGCTTTGCATAAGAAGAAAAGATGTTTGTTAGTATTCATTGCGGTTTTGATAGTATGACAGGTTGACAGCGACATTTGTTCCATTCCATTTGTTTTGTGAACATTTTCCTCAATATGCTCCTTTTTGCGGATATTTAAGCTTCGTGCGACGTCGTCATGTCTTATCCGTGCGCATCCTATTTTTTTAAAAAAAATTCTAGCCATCACTTGAAGGGTATAACATTATTGGTCCAGAACTGTTGACAATCTATATGAATTGCCTTGCAATTTTCCCTTTTGCGCACAATACTTTCTAGAAGTTTATTTCTAATAAGCACAAATCGACTGTGGAATAATCTTCCACAATCAGGATTTCTGAACTCGTATAATATTTCAGAGTTCAAACGTAAGGTGTTCATTTTCATCTTCTCAAGCACCCCCAGACCCTAACAACCTATCCCATTTACTTGTATCCTTCAAATCAAGCTTACTACTAGTACTAGACATTGCACCATGACCTGAGTGACATGATGGACTGGTAGTACAAAGAGTGATTCCTAAGCTAAATTTTAAAGAAGGTACATTTTGTGTTCTAATTATTTTCTAGTTTTTGGTACATCTTATGATTTAAAATAAAACCATTTAACTTAAAAGATTTTTTAGCTATTTATATTGTATTCTTTTTAGTCTTCATTCAGTCATTTTTGGATTTTATTTTTTACTAAATTCTGGTGAAGTGATTTGTTATGCATACCATATTGCCAGCGTCTTTTTGAATTTTCTAATATTGGCAACAAATTCATTATTTTCGACATTAAACACCTCCAAATAGCGATTTTCGGTGAAATCGAATCGTAATTGCCAAAATCGTACCGCCATATTGGTGCCGCCATTTTGAATTTTCAAATTTTGACCGCAGATTCGCCATTTGTGACCTTAAAAACCCCCCGATACCGATTTTCAATGGGTTCAGAACACATTTGCCAATATCATCCGCCATATTGGCGCCGCCATTTTGAGTTTTCAAATTTTCGTCATTCGTGCTCATAAAAACCCCTCGATACCGATTTTCAATGGAATCGGAACACAATTGCAAAATTCGTCCGCCATCTTGGAACCGCCTTCTTGATTTTTTTACAAAATTGTCAGATTGCATTGTCACGGGAACTCAATCCCCGTGTTCTTTTAATGAACTGGGTTTTGAGAGCTTTTGAGTTCCCATACAAAATCGAAAACCCAGGTTTTATCTGGGTCTTCTGGTTCTTCGATTTTGTATGGGAACTCAAAAGCTCCTCAAAAGCTCTCAAAACCCAGTTCATTAAAAGAACACGGGGAATGTGTGTGCAAAGTTTCATAAGAATCGGTTTAGTAGAAGTAGTTGAAAAAGTTGTCGCAAGATTTGAACCAAACAAACAAACAAATATACGAGGTCAAGCTAAATATAACCATTCATAATACTCCATAATACATAATCATACATAAGAATACATAATACATAATAATATAGTATAATAATACATAACACTTAATACAAACTAAAACCCCCAAAGGCAAATTTTTTCTCAAATGGAACGCAAAAAAAGTACGATGGTACGCAAAAATGGTAGCGTGACGCGAGTTTTTAGTTTTTTCCCCGATCCAAAAAGTGCCCAACGTGCCTTTAGAAGTTTCTTCTTCTTCTTTAACGGCTCTACAACCGGGATCCGGTCCTGGCCTCTCGCAACTGTTCTCTCCACCGGTCCCGATTCTGAGCCGATGTCATCCAATTTGGCATCCCTATGCTCTGAGCGTCCTGGTCTACGCCATCCTTCCAGCGGAGGTTGGGTCTCCCTCGCTGTCGCACCCCATAAGTCTTACCGAAGTTTACACTTCAAAAAGTGATAGCTTTCTCCCTTATTATTCTTAGATCCGTTGTCAGAAGAAAAGAAAGCGAATTTTTATACGCATAGTTCGCGTGACAATGCAATCTGACCATTTTGTAAGAAAATCAAGATGGCGGTTCCAAGATGGCGGCTGATTTTTGCTATTGTGTTCCCCGACCCTCCGACTTGGGTATCAAATGAAAAGGCATGACAGGTAGAATACAATTAGCTGTGTGGCGTCATTCAAAATTCAAAATGGCGGCTAAAACAAAATGGCGGACTAAATTTTTCTTTACAACCCACTCGTTATGGGCATCAAATGAAAGGGTGTGACAATTAGAATACTATTAGCTACGTGGCGTCGTTCCAAATTCAAAATGGCGGCCAACACAAAATAGCGGTTTAGCTTTTTCTTTACAACGCGCTCGGTATGGATATCAAATGAAAATGTAAGACGAGTATAGTATATAAGCTGTGTGACGTCATTTGAAATCTAATATTGCGGTCACTACAAAATGGCGGAACACATGTAATAGGCTAAAAAGTAGAAAATAAAAAATATAGTTTAGAAAAACTAAAAAATATGCTTTTATTTTAAAATGAACTAAAAAGTAAAAAAATAATTTTGAATGTAAAGTTTTCATTGCTCCAGCCAGTATATGGAAACAACCTACCTTTCGAAATGTAAAAAAGCGTGGGGCGCTAGCGAAAAGATCCGTCGTTAATTTATAAAATAAGAATATAGGTAAAGAACCCCACGCTTTTTTACATTTCGAAAGGTAGGTTGTTTCCATATATTGGCTGGAGCAATGAAAACTTTACATTCAAAATTATTTTTTTACTTTTTAGTTCATTTTAAAATAAAAGCGTATTTTTTAGTTTTTTTTTATAAAGACAAGAATTTAGGAAAAGTTTTCTACGACGGAGAAATGGAAAGGCGAAGCCCCATTTCACGGTGTGGATTCGAACCATGAACCTCTGACATGGCAGTTGGGCGCCTTAACCCCTAGACTACCGAGGCCGGCCATAATATATCATTATAGCTTGAATTTATTGTGTTAGAAAATGCAAATTCAATTTACTTTCATCAAATACTCCTTGAATGCCATCTAATCAATTTAAGTGTCAATCGTACCACATCAATGCAACTGGTTCGATATAAATGCGATATCGCTTAAATTTATTAAAACATTTCTGCCTAACCAACCAGCATCTTCATTCTCCCACCACGCTCTTGAGTAAATTACCCTGCGTTTCTATCCCCGAACGTTCCAATCGATTATCGTAATTACATTAATCAATTTTAAGCTTGTGTTGTGATGCAAATATTTAATTTGAATTATGATAAGTGCTCAAGCAATATCCATTAGCACTATTTTGCAATCGAGAGATATTGTTGCAAGTCGAGCAAATTTTTTTGTTTGTAATATTACTTTGTATGTAGTTGTTAAAAAACTGGTAGCGCCTCTCTTAATGTAAAGTTATTATCCTTAAACAAACCTAAAACCATTGTAACCCTTTGCGACCTTTTGAATAAATAATAATGTAATTGCTATCAACAAAACGATAAACTTTCCCCGACACATACGAGGACGATGAATATTCAATAGAGCCCCGAAAGCTATTACAATTAGGTAACCCCGGAAAATCCTGCAATGTGAAGGCATTTACAAAGTCATAACTGCCTCTAAACAATGGACAGCAGTTTTGGTGTAGTTCAGAATGCACACCTTTTAACAATATATTCAACTAGGACACACATGCACACCCACACACAAAATACACCATAATCCCTGTATCCTGGCTGATGGCATGTTATTTAAATTTCTAGAACCAGAATGTGTCACTCAGCTATGATCTATTATGTATTAATTGCAGTTTGCGTGCTTTTTATTATCCGGGGGCCACAGTATCCTTTAATTCAATGTGTGCTTTTCGCCTCTCATGGATTGGGACCGGGCCACCATCCTGAATGGGCTGTCATAGGAATACCTGTCATTTGTTTGAATAGCACGCCATTCATGTGTAGGAGTGCGTATAATTTTAATAATAGGTTTTACGTGTTTATGGCTCCCGTGACTGATTAAGATTACAATCATGCCGATGGTATCATGCCCCTCACTCAGTAAATACACCCAGAAAAGGTATAACGAATTCTAAATTGCGGGCTGCCCAAAAAAAAAAACATTGTGCAATTTGATCCTTGCGTAGAAAAAAAAACCACAAAAAAATTTTGCCAGGAAAGGCTCACCTACTTCCATTCCAATTCGGCCAAAGTAAATCACTCACAACAGTCCTCGGTCCTAGAGTGACCTCAACACTTTTTCCCGGTGTCATGCTCCGTGTGCGGTGAAAGTGGCTAATCCATTAGACGTTAGCGGCTAACCCCGGGCACATGATGTCGGCCCTCGATATACTTACACCCCCACACAGCTCTGCTCTGCTCCACTTCATACAAACGGCGTTGGTGACTAACCTGCCTGGTATATCGTTACCAGCCCAAAACGTGTTCTACAAGGATATCATATTATTGCAGCATAATTGCATACAATTTCGCGTGAATTACGATGAATTATTTACTCGCATCCCGCCGCGAATAAATACCGGATTTGAATGCAGGCCTCGACACGGACCATGATATCCGCGCGATGGTGGTGTAGATGCAGGCCATTATTAGTGCGGGCTGTGCTCGCATTATACGAGGAGTCGAGATGCTCCTTGAACGATGTCCGGACCCCAGTCAGCCCTGGTCATGGTAAAAACAAGCACTAACCCTTTGTGGCCCCGCCAGTGCCCGATCGCCGATTTTCGAGCGTGGATGCGTTTTCTGTTCTTGTTATCCCAGAAAACATGCAACAACGCGCGTTACCTGGTGTGTTACTAACGAGACCTTGTTACCCATTGGATGGTAATTACTGCTAAAATAGGTAACACTCTTGCCGCAAGACTATAATTATGAGCATGTTTAGATGCGAATGGTGCTCCATAAATAAAATGGAAAATATTTCATTGTGCGTTTTTGTGCACCCATGCAAGTTATGCAGAAGACAAAAATGCAATGAGAAGTTGCAGTCAGATAGTGCAGAAGTGCAACCAAGAGCTACGAAGTTTGATTGCCTGGAATGGAAATATGTGGAACAGAACTAACTTGAAAATTTGATTATGATTAAGAAGTTATTAAGAAGGTCACTCAACAGGGACTGAGTAAAGTTTCAGTAGATAACACTTATCATTTTATTGCATAAAGAAGTTTGTCTTTATGATCGTGCCAATCTTGGTAAATTTACCATACTTTTTACAATATTATATGAAACAATCTTAAAAGTTTTTGACAAACAAAATCTTGACTTAAAATCGAATGGATTAATCCTAAAAAAAACAGATTTAAGAATTAAAGGGAAAAGACATTAAAGTTCTTCACAACTACAATTTAGTTACTCCGCAGAGTTATTTGAAATACACAGCTACCTCAAAAAGAACTTCGTTATAGTCTACAAGTGCCCAAGAACATTAGTAGAGGGAAATTGTCATATGATAGTGATGTAGTTGGGAAGTTGGATTTTTTTTCTTTACATATGTTAACATAAAGCGAAAAAGAAAATTTCTGCAAAATCGGTCCTGTGCTGCACGAGAAAATTGCTAAAATTACTAAAAAATTTCAATTTTCAATTTTTTGCCTTTTGCCAACTATGAAAAAAAGGCAAAATATTGAAAAATTGAAATTTTTTATTTTTTTCAAAGTCCTAAAATGGGTATTTTAAATCAAGTAACGATTAAATCTACAATTTAAAAAAAATATATTACCGTACGATGATTTGGCATAAAATGGCGGCAATTTTAATTTTTTTTCGAAAACTGCCAATTTTTGCCGTAAAAAGCCAAATTTTTTTTTAAATTTCAACCACGTATTTATAGCATCAAAGTACATATTTTCTCCAATTTTTATCAAAATCCGACCTTTTTCCCGTTATTTATTGCATTTTTTGTAAAATAAAATAAAATTTCATACATTTTGGTTTTTTGAGGTTAGGATTAATTTTTAAACTATTTATACCGAATCAGTTCTATAGTCTATTCATTCACGAGTATCTTCCAATTTTTTTTATTTTCTTGCGACCAACAGAACTGGAGAAATTAAAAAAATAGTGTAGCAATGCCCTCAAAAAACATCAAAAATGGACATTTATGCAATTTTCTCGTGCAGCACAGGACCGATTTTGCAGAAATTTTTGAAGTGAAACTTCCTTGCTCTCGTTCCGGGGATTTTGAAGTGATTCGAGCAAGTACGAGTGAATTCAGAAAACAGAAACGAAAAGAAGGACAGTTGTACGAAACGGAAGTTGCCTTCTCACTCATTTACAACTGTCACAATTCAGAATCGGCAACAAAAACAAGGACTGCCGTATGAAACGGAAGTTGCCTTCTCACTCGTTTACAAAACAACGAGAAAAAACAAGTATCTTGAAACAAATTAAATATGTACAACAAAACACAAACACAATGAATGCACAAGTATACATACTAAATATTTAGTTTCCACTATATTTCGTTAAACATTTTGGATTTAAACAACCAGGCTGATGAATTTCGCGAATATCACCGCCAAAAGAGCAGCAAACAACAAAACACAAACAAATTTCACAATCCAATGAGTGCACAACTAAACTAACAACTAACTTCACTCTATCTCGTTTAACACTTTGGTTTTTAATAACTTAAACTGATGAATTTCGCGAAGATCACCAAGTAGGTGACAGCGACAGCCATGATAGCAATTAAGTGATGCCATATAAACAAATTCTACCAAACCAGCAGGAAAATGTTTACAATTTATTTAAATTCGTACATAGATGGCGCAGGCATCGGTAAAGTAAAAATGAGGAGTCGGTTATTTAAAAAATTAAGATTGTTCATTAAAGATAAAGTTTTTGTAAAAGCAGCAAAATGTTTTTGATTTTATACAATGAACTCATTACTTTCAAAATATTCATTATACTATGATTTATCAATTGAGTTAAAATATTATGGTTCTTACTTCCTATTCCCTGCTTCATTCATATTTTAGATTATAACACAAGCCACGAGCAAATGAAGAAAAAAATACAATAATAAAGATCATATAGACATAATTATGTACGCGAAGTTTCACTTCTGCATTGTGTTCTTTAATACACAATTTTCTTTTTCTCTTGCTAATTTTTTTTTTTATCACTTTATCTTAACATATGTAAAGAAAAAAAACAAAAAAATCCAACTTCCCCACTACATCATAACTTCGCTTTTTTTATGTTTAATATCCCTCTACTATATAGTTTGTTAGTGACAGAAAGTTATAATACTAATAATAGACTGTTTCGAAGGATACTGAATCAAGCAACATTTTGCTGATCCGTTTCCGTTTCTTTAAAAAGGGACGCCGAACGTACAGTGGTTGTTCGAATGCGGTCCCCCATTTTAGTACTAACTGCACCTAGTGCTGCTTGACTTCGATGATGGAACGAGAGTCGGTACTAATGTCTTTTGACACCTGGAAGAAAAGAAGGTTGTGCTGTAATATGCTATTATGTACCGCCCGAAATTGGGTCTGGCAAAAAGTTCCTGGCGCTCTTTTAGGAAAACTCAACAAGTCATCTGTATTACGAAAATGAGTTTATTTAAGCCAAATGTGATTCATTATTATCGACAATATTTCGCTATTATTTGGGTAGATTCGTGATGACACCAGTGAAGAATTTCTGCAATTTCCCAAAATCGGGACAAGTCATTATAGAGGGTGCTATGTCTTCACTATACGTTGGATGTTTCAAAACCTCCCAACCAAACGACCCCAATTTTTTATGGTCCATCAAGAAGGGTACGGTCCGTCGTTGCTGTGATACCTTCCACCTTTCCCATTACTCACTTCGAGCTGTTTTTGAACTTCTGATTTTCAATCGTCTGATCAGCTGGAACTACCTCATAGTGGAGAATTTCTTTCCAGTCCCACAAAACACAGTACAAAATACCCTTTTCGAGATCAATTCAGACACTGTGACGGCTCACTATCCCTTGTTAATGATCTTTCCGACTGTCGTATGTTAGTCCAAGCAAATGGTACTTTAACATTCCAAAAATGCAGGACAAGGTTTTTTTTGTGGGTTGTGTAGGGGGTTAGTGTTTAAATTTAAGTTTTCGGGCTCGGGCCCCCCATTTGGCCGCCATCTTGGAAAAGGTGTGCAAATGGTTTTTCCACTATATCTCCGTAACAGTACATCTTACAGAAAATTTGTACAGACGTTTTTTGTTTAGAATTAAATTATCTACAATTTATTATATAAGCTTTTTTGTCGTAAATTGAATAATTAAGAAGTTATAAGCCGTAGAACACAAAAATTAGTCACAATATTTTCTTTTAAGTGCTATAACTTTTTTTCCTTCAATTTTAAAAAAAAAAAATAATAAGTTGTTTTAGAGGGTTTCATAACGAATAATTTTCATTCATCTTTTTTTAATTTCATTCACTACGAAGGGTTTTACAGCGCCCCGAAGGTATCAAAGTGACAGATTTTCTGAATAATTTTTTTACGATTTTACCTCCTCCTCTTCCTAGAAAATCTCAATAACAGTTAGCATGTAATAATAATAAATAAAAGACTACGTTCTACGAAATGCCGATGTTTGAATAATGTTATAAAATTGTTTAGCAATTTATTAGGGTTTTTTTATTATTGTTATGGTATGTCCATGGACTATGGAACCATTTTTCAACAGTGGTTATGAGAGGTTTTAGAATTGGCTTGATTTCATTGCATTTCAGCAGTGCGTCGTTGATGTCTCTTCGGTCTGTTATGTTTTTCGCACTGAACTTAAGTAGGAAGACACACGAGTGATTGTTGCTTGTTTTATTAGAAAAGAGGCAGTAGGTACTTTGTTTTGGAGACATTGGCCCCAATTAAAAAATTAATACGATGTCCTTCTGGATAGAGTTGGATATGGGTAGTCAAAAGAGCAGAGTGCTGTACTTTTTCAAAAGCTTTGGAGCTATCTGAAATAACCAGACCAGACTCAACGAAGCTATGGATACTTCGGTTAAAATGTTTTGTTCGACAAACAGGATTATCGCCCGTAGATCTTTTCAAAAGCCGTACTTCTTAAGCTTTTTATTGGTTATCGTATTCATGGTATGGGTAAGAAAAGAGCTAGATGCTAATGTGCAGTAGTTAGAAGGGTTTCTGAGGTCACCTCCTGATGTGTCCCCAGTCTCGTTACTGATAAGATGGTATGATGCTACATTTCGGATGGATGAATGCAGCTGCAATCCAGTGGCGCCCTGATTTCAAATAAATATAAAGCACCTTGTACTACACCGGTTCCGTTTTGCTCAAAAGTAATTCTAAATTCCTATCGAGATCAAGACCTCCTTTACATAACACTATCACTCACACCCTGACTTAGAGAGTAAATATCCTGCACCATAGACACACTCTCAAAGTTCCTTTTAGTCATTACTTGTGGCCATTAAATTCTTCAAGCATATTTCTTTTAGTCCAATAGCCCGTTAACGCCAGACCTACGACATAGTATAAACGCTGAAAAATTTTCTACATAAGGAGACTACAGAAGGTAACAACGTTTCACTACTAAGAGCCTTGAGCCGTAGTGGCTTTGACAGATAACAGGTAGCAAAGGTTCAAAAAATTTCTGCCTACTTACGTCCTACGGAATACTATCAGAAGTCACGTCCTCCATTGCCAGACACTTTGCATAGTGGAAATCCAGAAGAGTTCATTTCAAAACGCGCCTGAAATAATGCTAGTGTTTCTTCAAATAATTGATGGCTTAGAAGTCCGTGAACAGAACGAAAAGAGCAATGTTCCCTCTAAGCTGCGCAGGTGCGCGTTCGCGCACTAATTTTTCGGGAGTTGCGCAGCCGTTTTTGTATTCTGCCCACAATGGGCTTGTTCACCATTTTTTTATTTCATTATTTAAAAGAATTGCATCTAAAAATGGCAAAAATTCAGATTTCACAAAAAAGAAAAATTTGGTTGGTTTGCTTTATTAAGAGCGGAGTTCGTTCGTTCGTTCGAGCATTTCGTGCATGGTTGCAGTCACGTAGTTGGTCTTCGGCTTGCTGGCATAAACTTTACTTTTTAAATAACCCCACAGAAAAAAGTCTGGTGCCGTTAAATCCGGAAAATGAGGAGGCCACTCCACATCACCATTTTACGATACAAAGTGTCTCGGGAACTTGCGTTGCAAGAAGTACATCGTAGTGGATGCGATATGGCAAGGTGCGCCCAAAATCTAGAAATAACAACTCTTTCATCTTCATACAAAATTTTCACCCGTTTAGTTGTGTGCCTGCATATATGAGCATCACTGCTGAGCACAACTCAACGCATACATCGTGTACTCGGCGAAGCAAAGCCAGATTCTCTCTCTTCGTAGAGTATGCAGAAGAGAAAAGGCAGGAAAATTGAATCAGCTGTTTTTTTCCATAAATCGAAATATGCACCAATCCATAAAGATTATCCCCATATAAATTCATAAAATCTTGCCCTGGATATTTGTGTGCGAGCGTGTATAAAAAAGTTGATTTCCCTCTCTGATAGCCTGACATCGTCATTTGAAAAATTTGTGAATATAGCTGGTCGCCTTTCATGAAGATAAAAGACTTGTTAATTTCTAGATTTTGAGTGCGCCGTCTTGTTGAAAATAGAACTTCGTCACACATTTTTACGCATTTTCGGACACACAAAGTGCACCAACATGGCAACATCCAACGATAGCGTGCGCCCAGTGGCGTACCTAGAAGTTTTGCCGCCCGGGGCGGTCTCCAATTTGCCGCCCTTTCTAAGTCAATCAAATGGTGGTTTTATAAATTAATAAACATAAATAAATAATTGTAACTGAGACAAACTATAGGTGAGGAACTTTTCAGGGGTGCCATATTTAAATTAGGCAGTATTAAAGGAGGCCGCACAAGTTGATATACGTATAAATGCAACTTTTATAAAAATACAAGATACTTTTTGAAAGGCCACAAGAAAATTACGGAGGTCGCAGGTTCCGCACCTTTGAGACAAAAAAAATTGCCATTAATTTTTTTTTATTTTATATTTATAAATAAATAATTTCATTTCTTTTGGATAAACAAACAAATTGTACACATGTGTATGCCAACATGTTTACTTTTCTAACTTTCATAGTAAAAAAAATCGTATAATGCTCTCAAAATTTATATTCTTTTTCATTTCTTGTTCTATGGAAAATATTGCAATAATTTGTAGTCTTAAATCACTCTTTGTGGATCGAAGATAAATTCGATGCTTTGCGTTGATACCGGCACAACTTAAAAAAGTGCAATTTTACAGGAAAGGGTTTTTAAGATTTCCATTATGGAAGAAATATAGAATTATAGAAATTTTATTAATTATTATCAGTAGTAATGATATATAAAACTAATAATTAATTATTAGTCTAGTCGGTGAGGCATTTCCATTGCATTTTTGGCCCATAGGCGAGATTATTGTTAGAATCGCTTGGTTTTAGGGTGTAGTTCAACAACCGAAGTTTGCCCACAATTTGGTTAACCGCATAACTTTTTAATTAACTTATTGTGAATAAAATAGGCACTTTCTTTATATTTCTTTCAATAAGGTTATAATTGGGAAACTCATTTGGAAAACTTAAGAAACAATTGAAAATGAAATCCCGTTGGAATTTTTGAAAAATCGCAATTTTGGTAGATTTTATGAGGTTTTTTAGGCACATACCATTTTATACGCGACATAAATAAACAAATATAAAAAAGGTACGTACGTACGTAAAAGGTACGAAGCGATTCTAACAATAATCTCGCCTATGGGCCAAACATTTTTTTTAGCATTTTTTCTTTCTCGCCGACTAGCCTATATGGTGGTTTTCGATAAATTTATGAAATTTCACCAAAAAAGGTGTCGAAAGGTGACGAAACAACTGAAAATGAACCAGTGCTGAGCAGGTTGACAATGGCACAAGGCGCCATCTGACAAAATTGTAGATTTAAAAATATGTCATTTTACAGAATGAAAGTAGACAGATTATGCAGATATTCTATGCAATAAAAAAAATTAGAAATTTTTTTATTTGTACCAGTATGAACACAAAGCAGGGATTTTTAATCAATTTGAATTTGTAGAAACTCCTTTCGCAACTAGCGACACTGATGGCAATTGTTAAAAAAGTTCAATGTTGTGTATGTGTACAGTCAATTGTCAATTGCAATGTTGTGTACAGAATTTTCCAATCTACAGGGCGTCCTGTCACAGCTCGGCAAGCGGTTAATAGTAGATAATAGACAAAAAATGATCGACAAAAAACACAAAAAGGGGGTCTATCTCTGACCGTTTTGAATTTTACTTTTGGGGAAAAAATGTAGTTTAATGATCTAGAATAAAAAGCTAGTGAAACAACGGTCTATTTCCACAAATAGGGTATCTTTGTTATCGTAAGAAATAAAAAACAGAAACAAAAAATAAAATGTTTCCCACATGTTTCACTGTAACTAAAAATATACATCATTAAGGTCCTTTTTTCTGAAACTTTTTATCATCCTCAAAAGTTACCTGAAAATTTCTTTGTACACTTTAAAACTCCAGCTGGCTTGGTTTTCTGCTATTTGCCATTCAAAAATCAATAACTATTACAATAAACATCGAGCACGGAGTAGTACATAGAACTTCTACTGGACGTCGGCACCATTGATGTCTGTATCCGAGCACAATTTTAATAGATAATATTTTCAAACCTACATTGACTTGGCGATGAGGAAAAATATTCGAAATCATATAGTAATTCATAATTCGAAGAAATCGAATAGTAAGTAAACTTATGAAGTGAACAAGTTACAACTAAAATTAAATATAAAAATGCCGCCCCAAAATATGTGCCGCCCGGTGCGAACCGCCCCCACCGCCCCCCCTTAGGTACGCCACTGCGTGCGCCGTCGACGGCTTTTCCAACTTTGAAGAAAAATGGTCCGATGATGGTTTTTGAGCACACTCCGGCCCAAACAGTGACTTTCTCGTCCTGCCGTGGTGTTTCGAGGATAACGTATGGGTTCTCTGTTCCTCAAATTCGACAGTTTTGTTTATTGACTCCGCCAGAGAGTTTAAAATGAGCTTTCGGTGTGTATTGACTCATGGAAATGGTACTGCATGACGTGTCAGAATCGTGTACATTTGTCGTAGTCGGCTAAAAAATGTCAGAGTTATTTAATGTTGAAATACCGAAGGTCTAGTTAGCGTACGCGTACAAACCAAGATATGAACTATAATGTCAAAATCAATTTTCAAGAATATTTATTAAAACAAATTCACTTAAAATACAGGCACAGGGACCTCCTCCTCCCCTTGCGCACTTTTACATACGTTTTGAATATTTTTGTTCCCACATACTTTGCACCGCGCAGTCAGCGAAAAAATTAGAGGGAACATTGGAAAAGAGCCGTGTTTTGGCGAAGAATTTAGCATTGATAAAGTGAAAAGGAGTTGGAGTATTGTTTAATAAAAGGAGGACCTTCAGAGGCACAAGGGCATATTTAGGAAAGGGGCGATAGGGCCGATCGAGCGCCCCCGCCCCCATCCCAAGGACACCAAAATCTCTATAAGATAAACTCTTATAGCACAGTGCCTATTTAAACCATTGAAACTGAACTGAACTTGAGTATGAAAATTATCGCTTCCCTTATGACAAGGAGCATACCAAATTGTATCCGGTTGTGACTCAGCACACACTTGTGATTGCGTTGTGACTTGTGACTGCTTTTAGAATAGCGGTATAAGACACCTTACACGAAATCTGGTGATAAAAAATTAGACCCTAGGGAGTTGGGCTATACGATCCACATTTATATCGTATCTAAATTTGTGGATCGTGTCCATTTTGTTGTTAGGTTTTTGCTTTCTGCCTTTCAAGTCCTATCGTGAAATTTGTTGTTAACCCTTTGGCCCTGGGTTATGTAGGAGTTATTTCGACTATGGTTTCAAGCTTATTCGTCCTTTTCTCTTCAAATAAAGCAGTAATATTCCATATTATGTAGGAAATCAGGGCCTCTTTTTAGTAGATATTTATATTTTGGGTCATGCCCCCCCCAAAACAGAGGCAGGGTTTAAGCATATATCAAACATTAAATTCTCTGTTCACCCACGCCTCGCCAAAAAAACCGACTAAAAGTTTTCCGAAAACGTTTGAGGTTTAGGTTTGAGCACCATCTGTCACTTTGTGCGTTTACAATCGTGGTTTTTGTTAATTAAGCTTTAAAGTATTAAATTTACAAATTCAGCCCAAGGAATAGAATATGTTACAGAAGACTTAGGGTGAATCTTGGATGTCAATAACACAGCCTATTGAATGGTATAAAGGGTTTAAAGAAGGGATTTGTTTATTTACTTGGTTCTGGCGATCGTCAACATCTACGAACGATAAAAGCATTGACAAAATTAAGAAACTGACTTTAAAACGTAAACTGAACAACATCAGCCCTTTGAAATGAATAGAGACCTCAGATAAGAAGACTCACTGGTTAATATTTAACATTGTATTAGAAAAAGCGCTGCAAGAGACATGCATTGAAACCAAAGGGACAACTCTAAACAAGTCTGTTCAGCAGATGGAGTATGCAGATGGTCGACGTGAATGTTCAAGTATTTATATGGAAAAAGGCAATAGCCTTTAGAAAGATACCTCGAAAATGAGCCGAAACCCAAAAGCCCATGTCGAATTGACATTTTTCTTTGATTGCCTTGGTGTTGTACATTATAGGATTCTGTGTCGTTACCCAGTAGGAAAGTGAACTAGTTCTAAGACTAGTAGAATAACTACTTTCTAAGGAAGAAGTAGTAGTCCTCACTTGGATACCTTTTATATGAAAACAACCCACTTCTTTTGTACAGCGTTGTCCTACGATGGAGTCAATTGCCCCCCTCTGCATTACTTCGAAATACTTCGAGAACTAATTCATTTTGAAGTGCTCCGAGAACTAACTCATTTTGAAGTACTTGGAGAACTAATAAATTTTGAAGTTCTTGGAGAACTAATTCTTTTTGACGTTCTTGGAAAACTATGTATTTCATTTTGAAGTGCTTCGAGAACTAATTCATTTTGAACTACTTGGAGAACTAATTTACATTGAAGTACTTCGAGAACTAATTCATTTTGCATTTCTTGGACAACTAATTCATTTTGAACTAACTGGAGAACTAATTCATTTTGAAGAATGTACTTCGAGAACTAATTCATTTTGCAGTTTTTGGAGAACTAATTCATTTTGAAGTACTTCGAGAACTAATTAATTTTGAACTAACTGGAGAACTAATTCATTTTGAAGTATGTACTTCGAGAACTAATTCATTTTGCAGTTTTTGGAGAACTAATTCATTTTGAACTACTTGGAGAACTAATTCCTTTTGAAATACTTCGAGAATTAATTCATTTTGAACTAGCAAAACTACTAACTAAAAAACAAATTCTTTAGAAAAATCTTGTAGGCTTATCACTGATAGTGTGATTTGAACTAGCTCCTCTCAAGATTACTTTGCCACCAGTACTGGAACTAGTCAGTCTCCCACTAGTGTTTAAATTATTTCTATTTTCTAAGTAGTCAGTTTATTCCGACTGGGTAGTTTTTTCGCCCTTGTGTTCGCAGTAACATATATTCATATATTCACTTCTCGGTAACGACTTCCATCCATCAGATGCATACATAGAAACTTTCACTGGAAATACATTTTTTACAGCAAACGTCTAATGTTGATGTTAGACATTTCAAGTGTTGGGAAAACTGCTAAATCTTTCTAAAATTACGTTTATGTGAACTGAGATTTCATTTATGTGAGCAACCCTTTAAATTCTCTTTGGTGTCCATAGAAATATTTCGTGATCATACCACCGTCGTAGGCAGGCTCTCTCTAATATATTTTTTAATTAGCATTTTTTTTATAAAAACCACAAAAAGAATTTGCGTTTAAAAAGTTTTAACAAAATAAAAAGCATAAATCCTTCTAAAACGCACACACGAGTTTCTCTTTTGGCTTAAAGCTCATCTCCCAAAAGGATAATATTTTATTTTTTTTATATTTTTTGTATATCAAACAAATCTTTTCAGGAATGTAGGCCAAAGCGGATTGACCTGATTTCGAGCTCCAGTATCCTTCGTCTATCTCAAAGCAGCTGAAGCTAACATAGATTCTATGTTTATATCATAAGCTCCAAATGACATAAGAACTGCAACACTGCACCACAAAAAGAGTTACAGTCGAGTGCTAAAAAGCAAAGAATTTAAACTCAGGACGAGGTGTGGGTTGGAGGTGGGTGTATCCTGCTTGGCCAGAAAAGGATTGAAGGAATTCATGTTATTTTCGTCGAAAGCGGGCAGGAGGTGTGTACTAGTGGAGGACTTTGAAAGCTAACAACAGAAGAAGCTCTGGGGGTTACGGGTTCGAATAAATTTATGAGCTCAATAAGATTCCTCAAATACTGAACGGGGGGCAGTGGGTGGGTCAAAGGATATTCTTTTATTGGTGGAAAAATAACGCTCTGCTGCACTGCAAGTACCCTTTTGAATGGCTCTCGAACTTGATGTCGGTTTGCCCTGTTCGCATTATGTTGTTGAGTCAACCGAGGACAGTGGTTTTGTGCACAAAAAAAAACCTTTGAATATTGAAGAAAGGATCTCCATCCTTATAGAGGATAAAACCAAATTGCAGAAAATTCGCCTCAGTGGGCGCATTGGAAAAAGTGTGTGTGAGTGTGTGTTTTTTTTTAGAATATTAGAAATAAATGCCATTTTAATTTCTTTACCAAAAAATTATTTATTTACAACAATTTCCCTCAGAATTTTCCAATTACATTCAACCATAACGATTTTGTGCAATGTCTTGTGACGTGCCCAGAGCAAACAAAAGTTTCCTCATAAAAGGGAAAAGGAGTGGTACGCTCTGGCCGACCCACATATGTACATATATGTATGTAAAGTACATCCACGAGACGAGGAAAACTTCATTTTGCGCTCTAAAGTGACTCTTGATATCTAAACAAGACTCTGAAGCCGCTGTCGGTTTGTTTGCGATGGGCTATGACATAAATCTCTTCAGGTAAACAAACAACAAATATTGAACGACTTTCAGGTGGTGCTGGAAACAACGATATTTGATCTTGAAATCAGGTAGAACAAAAGAAGTCAGCGACACTCGGGGAGGACTGAAAAAAACATTTTTAAAAGTCTGGTGTTTTTTTTTATATTTATTTTTTTTATTTTTCTTATTTTCGTTTTATTCTTTTTGTGGCTGTTTTGAGTAAATGTTGCTGTATGTAGGAAAAACGTTAGTTGAAGGGCTTCGTCTGGGTTTTATAGGTTTACGTTTTCCTTTTTTTAGCACAAATAAATCCTAATGGGGTCATATGAATATTTTCAATTGAAAATTTTGTATTCTTATTGATAAGGGGGAGTTTTCTATAAATATACACATATCGACCAAAAATTTTATCTGGAACTAAATTGAACAAGAACGTGGGAAGAAACACTCTGAGTTTATGTTGAATGATATCATTTGAAAAAAAAATAGGTTAGATTAAATAGAATAGTTCAAATTTAATAAGATATGTTTTTATAATGCTCGATTTATTGAGGAACAAAATTGTGAAATATAAAATCAATGTTCTAAGACCTAAGCTATCATCTAGAGATGTATGTCCATTTCCTTAGTTTTTTAAACGTTTATTGATAAATAAATCTTCATCAACTAAACAGATTTAAGCTTTTATATAACCACAGTTACTTGGAGTTTATATTGTGAAGTATCATCAGCTTCATTGTCAAAAATAATTCCAGCTCCCGGTCGGATCCAGTGTCTTCCAAGCAACTCTACCCTGATCTCATCAAAGCTAGTCAAGAAATCCTCAGAAGAGCTTGAAAGCATAAGCAGAAATGTCAACGTAACCATACTGTGGGCTCCATGCCATAGAAATGTTCAAGGGAACGATAGAACTGACGAAGGGATTCAAGTTGGGAACGATGCAAGTTGGGAACGATTAACAACATACTTCACGGCCAAAAGAACATGGCCGTCCTACAACATCTCATCCCCAGTAAAAATAAGACTCGTCCATTTTAACCTGTAATAGGCACGCACAGCGTCTAAAAGCCTGTATGGCACCCGCAACAGGTACGGTAGGCCTGAGTAAATATTCTACTTTTCCAAATGCAACCGCTATAGGCACGTATCAATAAAAGATACACGGAATAGTCCAAACGAAGCACAGTACTCACACTTTTCGATTGTGAAGGTGAAGCAGCATTGGACGTGGTTAGTACTAGGTTGGGCACCGCTTGGTAAAACGACACTCGCATTTGGAATGGTCGATAACGAATAAATTCATATCTGCAGCAGGACCGTGCATACCTCTATAGTGGAAGCATTTTTCGATTTTCAAGCCTGTAGCGGGAGCGTGCATACCCGCGGGCACTTTTGTTCGTTGCGGGCTCTTAGGTATATGCTTGTAAAAAAATTAACCAACAAAATTATTTTTACTCGGGATTCAACACTTTTTACTAGGCTACTCGGTGAGGCATTTTTATTGCAATTTTGGCCCATAGGCGAGATTGTTGTTGGAATCGCTGCATACCTCTATAGTGGAAGCATTTTTCGATTTTCAAGCCTGTAGCGGGAGCGTGCATACCCGCGCGCACTTTTGTTCGTTGCGGGCTCTTAGGTATATGCTTGTAAAAAAATTAACCAACAAAATTATTTTTACTCGGGATTCAACACTTTTTACTAGGCTACTCGGTGAGGCATTTTTATTGCAATTTTGGCCCATAGGCGAGATTGTTGTTGGAATCGCTTCGTTTTAGGGTGTAGTTAGACACCCTAAGTTTGCCCACAATTTGGTTGACCGCATAACTTTTTAATTAACTTATTGTGAATAAAATAGGCACTTTTTTATATTTCTTTCAATAGCTCCGTTCCTGCTAACTTTTTGCATTACATATGCATTGGGAGAGCTCTTCGTTATGAAATTCTCTAAAAAATAAGCAATGAAAAAGGTCCCTAGGTGCAAGGGTTATCTTGCAAATAGCTTCCAAAATTTTCAAAAACACGTTATTTCCACTATTTGTTTACAAGAAAACAACTGCACATAGATGGCTGAAAATTCTTGAAGATGGTGCTTATGTAGTCCCGGCAATGTACAAAAAATTTCAACAAAATTGGTTCATTAGTTTTTGTGTAATTTACGATCTATTTTTTTTAACCTTAATTAAAAATACTGCCATTTTTTGAAAAATCAGTTTTATTGTAGTCCGGGGAAATTAGCAAAAAAAAACGCACGAAAGGAGACAAAATTCGGAAATGGCTGAAAATTGGTACACAGCTTCCTTGGGACTTTTTAAGAAAACAATTTCGGAATCACAAAAAAAACAAAATGGCCGCCGGAAATACAGGGGTTTTCCGGTGTTTTCCTTGTATCTCGGTTTCTATAAGTCGTACAACCCCGTAACACAGGCGCTAAATGTTGACAATGAAATTCTCTACAGCTTTAGTTCTTACAAGATGTTGACCCGATTAACCCTTTCAAAGTTATTCAAGGTCAAAGTTTCCAAAAACTACTTTTTGGCAAAAACATGACTCAAAAACTGGTTTTTTCGAAAAAAAAATTTTGATCAGTCAATACGAAATGTTATTGCCTACAAAAAAGCCTGGTGTCATTTTTTCGAAAACTTAACCCTTTCGAAGTTATTCTAGGTCAAAGTTTCAAAAAATCAGTTTTTGGTCAAAAAATGACTCAGAAACTGATTATTGAGAAATTTTTTTTGTTCTATTTATACAAAAGATTATTGCCTGCCCTAATGACACCCTTACCATTTTTTCGAAAAATTTTGCAAAAATCAATTAGTTAGTGATTTTTTGGCCGAAAAGTGATTTTTGGATAATTTGACCTTGAATAACTTCGAAAGGGTTAAGTTTTCGAAAAAATGACACGAGGCTTTTTTGTAGGCAATAACGTTTCGTATTGACTGATCAAAAAGTTTTTTCGAAAAAACCAGTTTTTGAGTGATGTTTTTGCCAAAAAGTGATTTTTGGAAACTTTGACCTTGAATAACTTTGAAAGGGTTAATCGGGTCAACATCTTGTAAGAACTAAAGCTGTAGAGAATTTCATTGTCAACATTTAGCGCCTGTGTTACGGGGTTGTACGACTTATAGAAACCGAGATACAAGGAAAACATCGGAAAACCGCTATATTTCCGGCGGCCATTTTGTTTTTTTTGTGATTCCGAAATTGTTTTCTTAAAAAGTCCCAAGGAAGCTGTGGACCAATTTTCAGCCATTTCCGAATTTTGTCTCCTTTAAATGCTAATTTCCCCGGACTATTGGGAAATTCATTTAGAAAACTTAAGAAACAATTGAAAATGAAATCCTGTTGGAATTTTTGAAAAATCGCAATTTTGAAAGATTTTATGAGGTTTTTTGACACGTATCTTTTTATACGCGACATAAATAAACAAATATAAAAATCCACCAGCGCATGTCATGGGTTGGTTTATGGGATTCAACTCGTTTCAGAAGGCATAACACTCCAGCGAGTTGTTTCTCGATACCCCAATGCCAGAGTCGCGATTAGTAATGGTTGGGAGTAGGTGGAATAAAAAATATCGCGGCTGGGTTGTGGCAGTTCCTTCCTTCACTTCTCTCTCTCCCTTCACTATCTTTCGACTAGAGCTTGCTGTCCGACTTTGCACTCTATTCGAAAAAATAGATTGCCGACAGTAGGTACAAAGGGTTTTCCCTGAGATCTCAGTCTTTCACATAAAAAAAATATATATCAAGATACAAACACCTTATAAGGGTAAGACGAGGGTCGTGGCATTTTCCGATAGCTGGTGACAATTACAAATAAGTCACGAGTCGCTACTTACAGCGCCATCTGTTGGAAAGTTTGAAAATGGAGAACAATAATGAAAAGTTGCAGTATATTTTACAATATTATTACTACAAAGCGAAGAACGCTGAGCAAACTAACGTAAAATGTTTTATCGACTATATCTAGCTTATGTTCGTCGATAGTTATACTTCTTCCCATTCCTGTATCTATCGAATCCTCCTGTTTAGATATTCTCTCTTCTTCTTTTTGCACAGCTTGTCTGCACTTCTTCTTTTGAGCGTGAAGACTTCAATATTTGCTCCTGTGGGCCTTGCGATGTACCTACCTACTCCCGGTGTCTCTGGTTTCTTTCTCCAATTCTGGAACTACAGTCCTGATCGAACCAATCAAATCTGGTCTGTCTAGGGCCCTAGGCTAATTTCTCTTCTGCTGCCCCCTTTATGTGTCTATTAATTTTTTCCCCATTTGTCGTTGATGTAGGGCTGTTCTCCGACTCCTTCTTGTTTTTTACGACAGGTAAGCTAGTAGGCACCTCTTATTTCTTCAAGTTTTACTTTATTTATATAGCATTGTGCTTGCGTTTAGAGCGTTAACTGGATTATAAATTTCACCTTGACTAGCACGTGCAGCCACAGCACTCTCTTCTCCCTGTTCTTACAACTAGTATGCTCGTGAGCCCCTCTTTCTCAATAAGGACGTGGTCAATTTGATTATTTGTTACCCCGTCTGGTGATTGCCGCGTCACTTATAAATATTTTTGTGCGGGGACATTATTGAAGTTACTTCCATTGACTTCGACCAGGCGAGATCAGACCAATCTGCTACGATTGTTATTGGTAGCGTTGTGTACGCTATGAAGACTCCTAGGAACTCCTCTTCTTTTCCTACTTTGGCATTCATATCTCCGAGCATTATTTTAATATTCCTCTTCCAGTAAGCAGGAGTCCCCTTATGCAAAGTCAACATCTTCAAGTAAGTACAAAAGACATAAAAAAATCTTGACCTAAAAATACTTTTTGAAACTTACAAATATCCTATAAAAAAATATTTCACCTCCTAACACAATTTTTTTTTTGAGATCGTCTTCAAGAAGAAAACCTTTTGATAAAAATTCATTTTTTTTGTTCATCGTATCCCCAAATTCCAATTTGTCAAAAACAATTCCACATAGTAACCGCATGCGGTGAATCCACAGGCGTTTGAGAATAATTTGCATGTCATCTTTGACGGATTCGCTTTATTCTGTCATGGAAATTGGGATTGATTGATCTCAAACAAAACCGATCTTGACTCTTATTGGATTCTGATATCCACTGAAT
Organism: Thereva nobilitata; assembly: GCA_963855945.1. NCBI lineage: Eukaryota > Metazoa > Arthropoda > Insecta > Diptera > Therevidae > Thereva > Thereva nobilitata. The sequence continues at coordinate 224,868,031 of OY979694.1, forward strand.
GACTTGAAACTGGTTAATTTGCCTGTCAGATAAACTGACGATATAATTTGCCTCTACTCATTTCATATCAGTGCTGGTCCACTATCTTGATCATGTCGAGTACCACACTGCAGCATCCAACACAATTGACCGGACCCCAAGATCCATATGTGCCTCTAGAACATCATTTTACAACGAAAAAAAAATATATAAGAAGTGCTGCTGTCACGTAACAGGCGGACTTTTGATGGGTCCTAATCGTCTTAAGATATCAGCAAGTATTTCGTGGCAGAGAGGTCTTCTGAGATGTTCTGCTGAAATTATCTAACAATTGGCTAATATCCCCATTCAGAACGAAGTGATTCATGATGTTATAAAGAATGCGAATTTAAGATTGATTGTGGCACCTTCATGATGTGGTTTTTCGGTTTGGTGGTGTTTTCTTTGTTGGATTTATGAATGACGGCAACAGCTAGAATTTTAATTGGCACCAAATTGAGGACATGAAACTTGTATGTATGGCTAGATGTAAGGCGATAATAACAGCACCTTTCCTGTCGATTTTTAAGTGGTAACCGCGATGACATAGTCGATAATCAGCCAAAAGTTCTAACCTCAATTGGCATTGGCATACTTGCACGCACGTTTCTGTTTGTTAGACATTAATTTATTCTCAAAACAATAGTTGACTCAGCTAAACCAATTGTCTTATGAGATCCCAAATCAATGTTTCTCTCTGAAAGGACTTTGGTGCAAGGAAGGATGACACCAGAGCTGGTAGGAATGGCATACTTGAGGTGTGGGAGAAGTACTTTAGAGACTTCGTGAACACAACCCTAATACAATAAGAAACTTACAACAAAAGTACAGATGACCCAAAAAATTATGCGCCAAAACCTACAATAGGCGACATTTGTTATGATATTTGCAAAACCCAAAAACCATATGGCTCCAGGTGCCGATGTTATACAAACGGAAATCTTAAATTACGGTGTATGAAAATTATGCCATGCCCGAGGTACATACTCTCGCCACTACATGTCAACGATTAGACCAGCGCTGACATATGGTATAAAATGTGTCGTGTGATAACAAATGTAGAGAAGATCAAGTCCAAAGAATGATATGCTGCAAAGAAACAGAGGGTCTGTGTACAACTCCGACTAGAAAAACGAACGTAATCCTTGATCTGCTGCCATCTGATCTATACATCAGTCAGCCACTACTGCCCTGAGTTAATCGCAAGCAGGCTGCAGGGTAGATAAGAAGTATGGAAACATAAATATACTACGATCTCTACCAATGACTATATGGCAGCAAGACTAGACTTCTTCACTATTTCGATATCTAGGATCCCTGCAAAAGAAGAATGGGAAAACTTCCAGTCTCATGACAAGTTAAGACGTAGTTCTAAACACAGATGGTTCCAAATCATAATCACATTTGAGCTTTCTCATTGGAGTTAAATCTACAACTTGTTGGGATGTGGTTTTGACCCTTTCGGTCCACAAGATCAACTTCCCAGTATTATTGATTCGGAATATTATTAATGGATATTGTATCATATTTGGTTCGCGCGATATTGGGCAGGTACAAAAATCACGAACTTCGTTCAAACAAAAAAACGACTCGACCGATTTTTATGAAAATCTTTTCAGATCATACTTCCTTTAACACGCTTCGAACGGCACCTCAACGAAATCGATATCTTTTTTGGTTCTCGCGAAATCGTGCAGGAAAAAATGACCACATACGTACGCACACACACATACACACATATTTCTTCTCAAATTTTTCGTAAAATGCTATTGGGACCTTGAAACGTGTAAATACATTGAAAATTTCGAATCCGATTTTCGGACCGATTACAATAGCTGTGTTCCCTTTCTACTTTTAAGTACTCCGGAGTAAAAAATTAAAGGAACGCAAAATTTGTCGATTAGAGTAAAACCTATATAAATCTCTGTGAGAGCAGGAGTAGTTCCAAGTAAATACGAGTAAAAAATAGCAGAAAAGGAACACGGCTAATAACTTTCTACTGGGAAGTTAAAAATAACCGCCGGTTTAATTTTGGCAGTGTATTCCTTGGGTGGAACTTCCAACAACCCTGAAAGTCTACCTATAGCAATACAGGCGTTGATAGATAGACAATCGGTTATCTAAGCACTAGACGTGGTGTATACTCGTATAACGTCATATTTTATCTAGTCGAAATCTCTTAAGAGTAGCTTAGTGTCTTAGCTAGGAGGTACGAGATCACTCTTCATTGGTTACCATATCACAGGATTATCGATTATTGTTCAGAGTAGAAGCAAATAGTGTTGATACACTAGTGGAGGATAAGCAAAAGCCATTGAGTGTGTCGAAGAAAGTTAGAAGAAATTCACCGTGTCACCTCCTTTCAAAAGGAGGCTCCAGGTGGAGGTGGTTAACATCATGGACCAAGACTAGAAATATTCAGCCTGAGAAAAACAAGCAGAGAACCCACGATCATGATGTCGATCATCACGGAGCACTGGGATTCGACAAGATGCGGTCAGAATGAAAATTCAAATTCACCATCGATCGAAAAACCTGAAAAAAAGTCTAAAATCCAGCTCTTTAGAACGGAGTAGATTCCAAAAGTTTGGAGTTTAGTCAATACAGCGGGGTGCCATAGTCAAAAGCTTTGGTGATATATGGGTCAAAGAAGCCAGATTCGCCAAATCTACGTATAGTTTAATTACTCTCTTTTAGGCCAAATAAAGATTTCTGTTGATTATTATTTTGAAGATAATAGGACTGATTGCTTTAGGGCAGTTAGAATGGTCGTTAAATTGACAATTTTTAGGTATGGGCTGAACATGAGCTGATTTCGAAGATTCTGGAAATACTGCGGAGATACAGTGGCGGATCCAGAAACAATTCTTGGGGGGAGGGAATAAAATTTTACTCAAAATCTGGAAATGATGTTATCTGAAATAGTATTCGGTGTACAGTTAAAAATTATATACATAGGTGCAGGCTAATTTTATTTTTACTCGGGAATAAAACTCGCATGCACACTCCCGCCACAGGCACGCACGAAATCGCCTGTATTGCTTTAAAAGATTGTCGAGGACAATTATCTTGGTGACCATAAAGGGTGCCAATAGCATACTTAGTAGAACGGTTCTCGTTCGATTGCGTAGGTCAAGCAGCATTGGAAGTGGTTAGTGCTTAGCTGGGGGACTGCTTGGTAAAACAACACTCGCGTTTCGAATGGTCTATGCCGATGCGGATGCACTTATAAATTGTTCATGCCTGAATTTTTAGATATTCGTGCCAGTGGCGGGAGCGTGCATGGCTGTGGCGGGAGAGTGGATGCCTCTAACGAAGAAATTTTTAGATTGTCGTGCTTGTGGCGGGAGCGTGGTAGTAGGAAAATTAACCAACTATATTATTTTTACTCGGGTAGTTAGTAAGCTTAGCTCGAAGATATAAAAAGGATATGATAGGTTAAGGATAGTCTGGAGGATGCATGAGCAAGAGGCAGTGAGCTTTTGGATGTTGTATGAGTTCATAGCCTGCTGAGCCACAACCTTCGAATTTAGCTGGAGACAACCTCGTACGAGTGTTTGCCTTCTGAAACAAGTGAATCCCGCTAGCCAGCCCAGAAGAGCTGTGACGCAAGAAATACCACACTACTTGGTGAATAAGGAGGTGGACCCATCCGCTAGGTGAAGATCATACCTAAGCGGAACTTTGATACCCTATTATTAACCGGTTAAGCTGGCGGTATGCCTTATTAGGGCTACCTCTGAGGGAATATGAGTATTTTAAATCTTCAAACCGGCGATATCTCATAAATGGCAATTCGTACGGGAAAATGTATAATATCTTTTTTTGTAGATAATCGCATAACCTACAAACTTTGTAAAAAGTATTTTGTGATACGACTTAGCGTTTAAGAGCTATTTGCATAAAACTGAATTTTTGACCTAATAATGTTTTTTGCTCCCCACCGATCTTTGGGGAAATTCGACATTTCATTTATGATCTTTTTAAGGGCTGTTCCAATTTTCAGCTATTCTCGGTTTATGCCGCAATTGAATGACTATTTTCACTGGTTATAAAAAAAACTATGTACACCTGAATTTCATTCCTGACTGTGACTCGATGTGTTCTATTTAACACTATTGTTACCAATTTATACGAAAATTATTGCATCAATGCAATGGACGGGTTAAAATGAATGTGTTCCTGTTTTCCTTGAGATTCGTGAGTTGGGCTTCGGTAGGTAATGATGCAGGTTTAAACGCTCATACCAAGAGTAGTCGGAATTTATTTTTGAAGTGGGACATTTAAAAAAATAGAGGTCTCAGTATAATTTACGGTCGTGTGATGGACAAATGTACTGCCTCGCATAAGTCCTGTTCAACTCTAACCGTAGGGAATATGTTAATGAAATAGCTCACAGAGTATTGCAAAATTGGGTGGCATTTTTTCAAGATTATTTTTTTCGTTAAAAGTAAAGAGTAATTTTCATGATTATACAGGGTGTACCCATTAAAGTTACAAAGCGGCCGTCTGTGGTAGTGATGAGCAAAAATCGTCTTGTTCTTGCAGTCTTGTCTTGGTCTTGCACATTTAGCAAGACGACCAAGACTTAGCTATGCTTGCAAGACCAAAACCAAGCCCAAGATTTAGCTACGTTCGCATGGCCAAGACCAAGAATTTGCTATGCAAGAACAAGACCAAGACTATATTAGTCTTGTCTTGTTCTTGCGTTTTCTCATCATTAGTCTGTGGATAGGTTTTGGATAGACGTACAAGAACTGGTTCGGGAATCGTAACGGTTTAGCCGCTAGGGTGTTTAGAATTTTTTTTGTTAGAGTGTTGCACCCTGTTTTTTTGTAACCGTATAACCTATTTCCATGAATAAGGTACCAATGAACGGAGAAACCCTATCCATTATGGTAAAACCGATGGTTTTCTATCTTACCAACTTTTGGAGTTATGAGTCGAAATTTTGGTTTTTTTAACTTAAATTTCAATTTCAAGTACATTTTTCTCCAAAAAAAACGTAGTTAACCTATACTTTTTATTCCAAAATTAGAAAGCTTGGAGTATTTCCTATGAATAACACGTCTGGTCAATTTTTATGATACGGCCTTTACTTTTGAAGATATTAGCAAATTTTGATTTTAAAATTGGCTTTATTTGATACTTTTCGACAAAAGTCAATGTGAAAATGTTAAATAGTAGTAAAAGTGCACCAAATAAAGCCAATTTTTACGTTTTCCCCAACCCCTCCAAAGATTTTTGTTCGTCTATCCAAAACCTATCCACAGCTGGCCGTTTTGCAACATTAGTGGGTACACCCTCTATATAGAGGTCCCAGTTCAATTTCTTTCACTGGACATTTTTTTTCAGAACTTAAGTAATCCATAAATCTTCTTTGCTTTTGGGGGGGGGATGTCCCTCATTTCCCCCCTTGTATCCGATACTGGGATATGTATGAAAACAAAAATCAAAACAAACTTTTTTGTAACCGGGTCTCGATTACGCAAAGACGATATCTTCAACAGCCTCCTGCTAAGCCTGAGAGGCATCCATCGGGGTTTACTTCTTAACTTGTCATCGAACGGTAATTTGAAAACTAGTTGGACTTACAGGAATTTTTGAACTTTTCGTACTATCGATGAAGTGATTCCCTTGGAGAATCTCTGCTGTAGGATGTTTCCGTTTCTTTATTTTAATTGTAATAGTACGTACACTCCCGACTTAATCATCTACGCGGTCGGTTACAGTTTTTATGAATTTCTTGAAATTGATTAGCATTTATATATCAGGGGAAAAAGTGATTTTGACTTGCGCAATTTGTTTTTGCACCAAATTTTACTGGGAACCAATCCATCGTGTAAGTCGAGGGTTAGGAATGTCTTGAAAAACCACAACATCCTGTCTGCAATGCAAATTCCCAAGGCAGCAATAATGGTTTTTAATCATTGACCGTTTTTTCGGTACAAAATTTTATGTTTCCTATGTCCTTCAAAAGACTAGGTTAATGGATACATCAAAGCAGGTATACTAATAGCTGTTGACACAGGCTGATCTCCCACATTAAGGTGGTAGCGATTACGTAAAAATCATTGTGTACATTTTCTCAAGCATCTCATTAGACCTCGAGAGTTTTTTAGCACTTCGCCAATATTTCGAAAGTGAAATTAGGCCTCCTCCAGCCGTAGTCGGTCGGTCCTCAGTCTGCACTCGGGGAATCCACTCGAAATCCATAATGGGAAGTTTTTTTTTTTACTTGCTTATTGTTAACCAGCTCAATTCAACTCAAGTGAGGAGGAGAAGATAATAATAAAGAAGGCGAAGAAAAAATAAAAAAGCAATTTTTTATCGATTGTAAACGAGATAATCCAATGCCATTCGACTTTGAGATATTTTCAAAGAACGACATTTTTCGTGGATTATGGATCGGGGGCCTGGCCCAGCTCCATCTTTCATAGAATTCAAGAGTATCTATCGATCTTGAATAGCAGACACTCTTGGGACACACAAAAGTTGTAATTAAGCCATGGTTGCATAACTTTCTAGTATATCTCCTCCTAGCCAAGCCAAGCCAACCCAAACATTAAAGGAGAAGTGAATTCAATGAAGAAAAATGGCAAGGGATTAAGTTTCGTTTCAATCTAACCTGTTCGAATGTTTGTTTATTTCATGTCGTTTTTTTTTGTTCGTTTCGAGTGAAAGTTATTCAATAACCAAGGCACGTCTTCCCAGCGGTCATGTATTGCACCTGTTGTAAAAGGTAAGGAATTTTGCATATTTATGAGTTTATTTATTGCATTCATAGCTGAAGTCTAGCGAGAAAGGTAATTTCAATTTCTTAGTTAAACATCACGTACTTCAAATGGTAATAAGAGCAAGAAAATTTTTCGGTTTTTTACCATCCTTATATAAATGCTTTAGTTTAAGGCCTTCTAGGAAGCTGTTAAATAAATACGAAGAATTTCAGTGTGGTGATAATATTTTCATAAACATAAACGAAAACCGCGAAACGTTAAAGAGGAACACCTTTAAAAAATATTCCAACACCGTAGCAAATCAGAAAATGTGCAAAAAGTCATGAAACGTATTCGTCAGAGACGTTTCACTTTGAGGGCAGGTTCCCACAAAGGTGTGGACAAGAATAACAAATTTTATAATGTGCTTTTCTTATGGTTAATAATGAGCCACGGCCAGGATTATTGCTGTTTTATATTTTTTACTAATTATTATTTAATTACTTATTCAAAGCTGAGGAAAGTGAGTCATTTTAAAAACCCTTTTGAAATTAAATCGTATCTGGTTCTAGAAGTCCACAGGCAGAGGCCAGGTGTTGGGTGTTTTTATGGTTAAGTATTGTGTATAGACTGTACTTATTTAGTAATCCCTCGACACCTGCGTGAAATGCATTCTGGAAAATATTTTTTTATGTAATGTTGATTTTGCAGGTAGCTAAAGTTATACGGGAGTTAAGTTTGCACTGAAATATTAAACGGTTTAAATTACCATTTTAAATGGTGATTATGGTGAACACATCAAAGATTTTATTAGCAAAAATATACATTTTTCTGTTTATTTCATACATTATTTGAACTCATTGTTATTCTAAGGTTCCATTTTTATTAACTGAGTTCAAAAAAGGAGGAGGTAACCAATACGACGAGTAGGTTTTTTTTACTACTATTCTCGGATAACTTTGAAACGCAATAACTTCTTTGCTTTTTTTTGTTTGAAGGGTAGTTTCCCATGTATTGGAGTCAGCCAAGCAAAACATAAAGAATTGTTTCCAGTCTCAAACTTTTTTTTGTAAGATGTTAGTTATATCGAGTACTATACGAAAGGACGTTTTCAACCTATAGCAACCGCTGCTACGTAAGTTATCGGCCATTTTGTGAAAAAAAACGACCATTTTGCTCGTTCTGTCTAAATATAGATGAGTATATCTCGGTATGTGTAGGTACAAAAAAAATCGAAAAAAATTGAGACTGTACGTTATGATATTGGCCATCAGCGGTTACAATATGAAATTTTTATCTGCACACATAACCTCAAAAATAAAAACTGAAAAAACTGCCAAATGTTGCTTTTTTATGGTTTTAACTTGGGATGCTTTAAGTGAAATTTAATGAAATTATCAGAAGTTATACCTTATAAGGTGAACAATATCTGATTAAAATGGCCAATAACTTTTGGGCATCACATCGAATGACGTTCCTTTTTATCTTAAATCTAGGTTTTTTTATGCAGTTTATGATGGTGAATAAGAAAAAATTTTAAACTTGAAAAAAAAAATTAAAAAATCGAATAGAAAATCGTAAATGTTTGTACTTTTTCGTCCATTTTTTTGAAAAATTCCACTTTTTTTGTTAATACAAAGTTTTTTTTATCATATGTCACCAATTAATTATTAATACAATAAAAAAACTCTACGGCCATCATATGCCCCTTAAAAAGCCAAGCGGCCGGTGTTCGCCCGTTGTTAGGCAATTTTTTTAATTTTTACTCGGGACATCGCCCCAAAAACAGGTGTTAGCACCGTCTTAAAAAGTGATTCTTCTTTCTAAATCCGTTGTTATTGGATTGATGTTGTCAAGAATTACAAACAATTATTTTATCCTTTTTTGTGCATCACGCGATTGGTTTTTTTTTTAAGTCGGTTTTTCAAAATTTATTTTATTTCGTACTTTTTAGTCCGTTCATTTTTTTTCGGGTGCAATTTAAAAAAAAATTATTTAATACGAGAAGTATCACACGCCGAAGTCTATAAGAATCGAGGTAGTTGCTAAATGGTTTTTGAAGTAATGTATTTGGCATATTTTCGAAGAAATTTTTAAAAAAAACTTATTTAATATAAAACAAAAATCCCGGAAGGAAATTAAAAATAAAATTTATTGTGAGAATATAAAGTCGTATGAAAAAAGAAAAAAACTAGTTGGGATGTGGCTTTTGACCCTTTCGGTCCACAAGATTAACTTCCCAGTATTCGTTCAACCAAAAAAACGACTCGAACGATTTTTATGAAAATCTTTTCAGATCATACTTCCTTTAACACGCTTTGAACCGCATTCCAACGAAGTCGGTATCTTTTTTGGTTCTCGCGAAATCGTGCTGGTACAAAAATCACTTACGTCGTTCAAAGAAAAAAACGGTTCGACCGATTTTTATGAATATCTTTTCAGATCATATGTCCTTTAATATGCTTCGAACGGCACCTTAACGAAGTCGAAATCTTTTTTGGTTCTCGCGAAATCGTGCCGGTACAAAAATCACTTAAGTCGTTCAAACAAAAAAACGGCTCGACCAATTTTTATGAAAATCTTTTCAGATAATATTTCCTTGAACACGCTTCGAACGGTACCTGAACGAAGTCGATATCTTTTTCGGTTCGCGCGAAATCGTGCAGGAAAAAATGACCACATACGTACGCACACACACACTCACATATTTCTTCTCAAATTTTTGCTAAAAATGCTATTGGGACCTTGAAACGTGTAAATACATAGAAAATTTCGAATCCGATTTTCGGACCGATTACAATAACTTCCTACTGGGAAGATAAAAAGGGAACTGTCCGATCCGGAGTTTGAACCCGCAATATGCTTACTTCGCTAGACTAATGCTTTTACCGACTCATCTACGCGTTTTTATCAATTTCGCGTTTTTTATCAATAATTTGTTCGCTGATAAAGGAGATACTGGCGACAGACCGGCGCTTTCAGGACACCCTTTAATCTCTCAGATAGCTTCATTTGCGCAGAATTCGATCTCATCGAGGAGCCGTCCTACGTCCAATACCCCAATGTCATTCGCTAGCCCGATTGCAACTGCTCCTTTTGGGAGGTATAGCCTCAACACATCATTATACATTGTAATCAACATAAGAGGTCCATTGTACTGGTGCTAACCCCGAACCTTAGAGGTTAAGACTTTTGATTTAGCCTAATACTGATTTACGATTCATATCCAAAATCTCCCTGTGAGCAGGAAAATCGTGAGACTCAATCTCTTCCTTGCTGCAGCCTCACAATCTCATAGTAAGTGCTCCGATGTTTCGGGAGCTACTGCGCAAAACTGACAGCTTTAATCAACTACCAGCCCTGTTCTGCTTAAATAATAATTAAGGGAACAGTGACCTCTCAGGAGCTCTTTTACTCTTTTTAGATCCCACCTCTTGAAATTTAAAAGTTTGCCGCATTGGCTTTGTTGGTTTGAATGAATCTTTTAGCTAGACGAGAACTCTAAGTCTTTGTCCAGCTATGAAGTAAAAGCCGATCGACCTAACTCTTGATGGATGATCTTACGTGGTACCTGGCTAAGCTGCAGAAAGGCTCCGGAGCAACAACTGGTAAGGTTGCTCCAGCTCTTGCCAAGTCCTTGGCAATTTCACAACCGAAGTGATCTTCTTGGCATGGGTTCCACATCAGCGTAACATTGTTGTTTCTGCTCAGGGATTTTAGAGATAGGAGACAATCGAGGACAGTCTTGGATGACACCCTTTAGAATTTACTGGTAGCTGGACTGTCCGAGAAAATAATGATGTTAGAGCTGTTTGAAGCTCTATTAATACAATTCTGGGCACACACCTGAATGGGGAGTACCTCCGCTTGAAAATTAGTGGGGTTGGCACCAAGGACCATGGATATTTTACATGTCTGGGTGTACCCTATTCATCGAATAACCGACCGTACCGAAATTCCAACACACACTTCTTTAAAAGTTTGTAAATGTTAATGGAAAGCGCAATTTTATCATCAATTTTATTCCAATCTATGTAAATACTTAAATCCTTTATGAAATTGTATTGTAATTAAAATATAATTACAAATGTAATAAACGTTAAGCAGTAATTGTGAAAACTGAAGAATCAATTTTATTTAAATAATAGCAACAGCAAAAAAAAAATTACAATTCTGAAAATTGCCCACGATTTCATGTGGAACAATGCAAGCAACGATTTAACTCTTACCCTTATTTTTTGAATTGTGCTAATGCATCCCAGTTGATAGACAGCAATTAACAGATGGCTTCAAAGGCCATCCATAATACAAATCGTGAATTGCCAACAATTTGCTACAGAGTGAACAATAATAAGCCCCAAAAAAAACACACACACACCCATTGCAATGCCGGAGCAGTCCTAGATCGGCAAAGTGCATGGGGCATCCTTACATACATATATATATAGTGTCCAGCAATTAGTTGCCATTCATGCAATTGCTGGGACAAAAACGTTGATGCCATCATTCACACTATGAGCTGCATCCATGCATCATCCCGTCAATCTATTCGGGCGTTTCCAAAACCAGATGACAGTAATTGATTTAAAAGCAATCTGCAAGGCCGAAGGGAACACCCACACTAATTCCCATTAAATTTTAATTACATTTTCCTTGTGTGCGAGGCAAATGAAATTTTCCTTTCGCTAAAGGGCTCGGCTCGTTCAGCTCAGTTCAGTTCGGTTCGGTCAAATGTACATATTCAATACAGTAATATTCTATGCAAGACCGTACGGACACCAACCTGTCCCCAATCAAATCGATAGAAATTTTGATTAATTCGAAAACATTATTACTTTGGGAATCAGTGATATTCAAATGTTTTTGGGGGGGTCTTTTGTGAGGGCTTCAAAGGGAGCCATTTATGATGTGAAATTTCAATTATTTTGCGTTTGTAATGATATGAACAGCTCTAGTCAATGACCATGCAATTCGCTTTAACTTTGGATTCATATCTTCTCATTTATGCACACATCAAAGTAATTTTGTGAAAACCCTTTGCCCAATCATTTTTGGCCAATATGCTTAAGGGCTCCTTTTGGCCGAACAACTGATCCAGATTTGATTGCTGAAAGTTGCATGTACGGCAGGTAGGGCTTTTGTCAAAAGGTTCGACAGTTTTTCGAAAAATTGTATGCTAATATTTTTGGATTAATCTCTTTTTACTTGTAAAGGCCTTTTTACATCCCAAACACAAAGATTAAACGCAAATTGGAGCTCTTTTCTTGCACAGAAATTTGTATGATTTTCTCTCTGTCTGGAATCCACGTTCGAGCAATAGAAAGAAAACTATACAAGTACTGTGCGAGAAAAGAGCTCCAATTTGCTTTTCCATTTTACGTTTGGGATGTAAAAGGGCCTTAAACCTTCTAGTGGGAAAACCTGCCAAAGCCAAAACGCGTCTTAATTCACGGGCACTCATATAAAATTTCCGAGATCGAACTTGCACTTTGGAGATCGAATACAAGAAAGGTTGGTTGCTATACTAAGACCGGGAATTTCTATGAAGATTCTATGGTCCTCTTTATCGTAGGAGGTATAGCTCAGATCTGGGAAAAAGTCCGTGTCGTTTCAGAGGATAGGTGGCGCCAGGCGCGTACGCAGGGGGGGGGGGTTACTGGGGGTTAAACCCCCCCCCCCCCCCCCCATGATTCCAATAATAATAGGAAAAATTATAATTAATAAATATATCAACTTATTAAACAATTAAAAAAATATTCCGAATAACGATGTATAATATATGGTGGATTCTTTTCAAATGGGATAGCAAAAAAATAAATATCTCTCAAACTTGCGAATATGTTCGTGAACTCGATGTGATATACCAAAATTTTTTTTAGCGCAATTGGGTGCGCCTTTTCGGAGTTACAACTGTTATTGAAAAAAACGTGATTTTTCAAAAATCACGTATTTCTCATTTATTTATAGCTCTCGACAAACTCTGACTTTCGGGATGGCCATATAGATTTTTGTAGGAAATTTTCCGTTTTTCAGATGAAATTACGCAAAAAACAATTGGACGCATTTTTGTCCAATTTTTTGGCCTTTTTTGGCCAAAATTTGAAAAAAAAGAAATTTTTAAATTTTTTTTTCATGTCACCAATCGATTTTTTGACTCAAAAACTACGCGCCACCAAGTTTTCAGAGTAGTTCCCTTCTCTTCGGTAAAAAAATTGTAAAAATGCCCTAAATCAAAGTCTAAAGTCTTGCGCACACCACGAGACCATGATTTTTGGAGAAAAACAAGACATTTTGTGATATTCGAAAAATGGTCAAAAATTATTATTTATGTTTCTTCACAATTTTCAATAAAAAAATTGCGATAAAAATATACATACCTATAGGTAATTATTTTTATAGTGAAATAACATAAAATATAATATAAGTACACAGTCCTATTACATGAGAAAATTTTTTTTTACACAATATGTGTACAAAATATGTTGCGTACGCTACTGATGGATTCACATTTTAATATATATAATTAGGATTTTGAAAATGATCTGTAAGCGAATAACTTTCTATCTAGCCCAGTTGTCAGAGACTTTGACTTCGCACAAAATGTGATCTCGCTGAAAATTGGGACTTAGCTACTTTTTTGGGTGTAGAAAACGATAAAAAAATCTGCCACCGGCAGTCTTTCACTTTTCTCGTTTGGTGCCGGTTGTTTTTGAAAATAAAAATGGCGCCGAATGAATGCTGTAAGTAAAAATTAATATTTTACAACATAAATTTTATTAAGCAGAGACAATGTTTATCTTTTTAATTATTTTTACATCAAAAGTAATTGTCTGGTGATGATAAATGTAAAAGGATTTTTTTTGTACGTCTCTATTAATATATATCTTCAATTTTATAAACATGAGTGAGAATTTTACAAATTATAACTTCCGTTCAAGTTTTCTATGAGAAAAAAATCAAAAAATTAAAAACTAATGGCTTTCTTAGAAAGCTTATAGTGTCCTCTTTAAAATGCTTTTTTTATTTTTATTTTTGCGTCCATTTTAGGCAAGGATACTTTAGTTTTTCCCCGAAAGCCTCGCAAGAAAATTTGAATTCAACTTTTTGGCGCGCTTCAATTTTTCGAATTTGCTTCTTATTTTTAAAAATTTTTTATAATAATAAAACAATTTTTTTTAAAATAAGTTATAATATAGATTTTAGTAAAATTTTCCGCTCTTTCACGTGGCGCTATTAGTTTTTCGATTTTTTTTTATTTTTCGATATATAAAGCAAAAACCAAATTTTCGTATTTGTTTTCGAAATTGTGAACTTAGCATACACTTTAGAGCAGCAAAGATTTTTTTATCGTTTTCTACACCCAAAAAAGTACCTAAGTTCCAATTCTCAATGAGAGCACATTTTGTGCGAGCTTTCGGTCTAAATTTCGATAATTACACCCTTTTTTAATATTTTAATCACGCTCCTTAAAATTTCGCATGATTTTCACATTTTCTGTAAGCATTTCAGCGAAAAAAACTTCCTAGGCAAGGCCTCAATCAACCTAAAGCAGACAGCTGATATTAAAACAGGTAAAAATTTTTCCTCCATTCGAACACATGACGAGGGAGTATCAATTTGACGTGATTTCCTACTTAATCGGGAATTTCTGTGCAATATTCCCCCAATTGCCGGTCGTAATGGCATATCACGAAACTAATAAATGCCATGCAGAAACCAAGCCAAGCCACGAACTAAAGCTCTCTGCGCGGATTAAATAATTCACGACAAGAACATTGGATAAGGCGCATTCCTGCGGTCTCGTTAGATAAAGATTAGGTTCGACCTGTTGTAAATGTTTCGTGTTTTTCTCACTTTTTACTATGGCCATAGCCGCCGCTGCCGCCGCGGTGTGTCTTCAACTGTATGGCAGCTTATTCAATCGGTTTGTGGTGATGTTGTTGTTTTTGTTGATGTTGATGTTGCCTTCTAGTCAGTTACTGCAATTTACGAGTTGTTTTCCTTGAAGTACATATATACTACACCTTTCTTACCCTACATCGGCTGTGTGAGATCTAAAAAGGTTGAGAGGAGGCATTGTTAGAGAGACGAGGCCAGGATATAAATCTGTTCGGAAAATTAAGTGTTTCAATTGCACAAATGTGGAGCAATTTCCCTCTTACTTTTGCAATACGAAATAAACGTGTATGTGGGACGGTTATTACAGGCCTGAGAAACCGCTCATTATCAGGTAAATAATTGAATTAATTGATTCTGAATATATGCGATGGGATTTAATAATCGTTAAGTATTTTCTAGTAATTATTAAAAAAACAGATTGGGTCATTACTTTTGTAATAATAAAACCAGGTATTGCTTCCTCAATTAACAGGTAAAATTACGAATTAATCTCACTCAGGTATATTTGAATCACGATAAAAAAAATAACCGAACAACCAATTATATTCGTTAAAAAAATATTTAAATCTGACCAATAAAGTTCTTTCCGAGTGGAATTAATCTGAGACCTTTATAATCTCTAGAAGTAAATAACGATGTTGGCCTGATTGTTTTAAATACATTTAATATGGATTACTTTAATTCCTTTGAGAACAAAACCAGAGAATCCCGTATACCTGTGTGTGCCCCACCAAAATCCCTTAAATTCTCCCCCTTTAAAAAGTCCCAGCAGCCAAGCAAATCCCTTGGAATTGGATTACAGATTTGTTTATCTGCCGGGCAAATGCTTTCAACAATTTCATAAAAAAGAAATGACCGTTGCGATGCAGCGTAATCCTATCAGACCTCTCACGCTGGGCTTAAGTGGATGCACTGATAACGAACACATAAAGTGGTGGCCATGGCAGCCAGAGAGAGAGTATACCCAGCTTCCGCCCTACGAATCCGGATATATGTATGCACTATGCATTGGGGTACAGACCCAATGACGACTGGCCGGAGTTTTTGCGGGGGTGGTATTGCTGCAGTCGTCTAGCAGCACTTAATAACATAATATTTGCAAAGTAGTGCATTGCTGATGGTGCATTCAAATTTTAGCCATTTCTGTTGAACGAATTTTCGAAATCCTTACGGAAATTGTGCTTCTAAGTATGGAGGAGCAATCGAATATCTGAAATTGAATTGTTGTGAGATTTGTTGTGAATTGAACGGAAATCTAGGTTAAGATGAGATTTTGTTTATTTTCGAGATTTTGAATCTTGTTTTTTTTTTATTATGCATCGTTCTGTTATAAATTCATGATTATACGAATAGAAAATGCAATGAAGTATTTTTCGCCGTATGAACAACAAGAAGTCATTTCGAATAGACGGTGTTCTGGCAAGGGGGGCGGAGCATAATGATTGTGGGTGGGAACACGGGAACAGATAACCGTTAAAATGCTAATAGGTCAATTTATTTATTTGAGAATTTCGGCGGGGATATGTGAGTAATAACTGCGACGTTGTCGAAAACTTTATATGTATTTTTAAACGCGAGTGTCGAGGTCCCCCAACTTAGTACTAATCACGTCCAATGCTGCTTGACCTCTGGGATCGAACCAGAACCGGTCTATTGAGCATGTTGAATAGCACCCTTCATAGTCACAAACATAATTTCCTGAAATATGAAACAATGCACCCATTTAGACGGGCGGACCCCGAACAGACACCGAAGAGACAAAACGAGCGAACAAACTGGGTGTATAAGGAAGGGGGTGAGAGAGAACGATGGGGAGGGCAGACAATTTTCATGGACACTTTCAGCAAACTGTGAACGGACATTTTGACAGTTCTTGCGTTGTTGTTGTTACCCTGCGTCTCGACGTGCAATTTTTTCTTGCATAAAATATTTTTGGATGACGTCATTTCTGTCAAAAAAATATTTTAGTGGGCAAATTAAATATTGTAAAAAAGATAGCATGCAAAAATGGCATGCTATCACTACAATATTTCATGCAAGTAAATTCTTGCTGCTATCAGTGATCTAGATTAAGCAATTTCGTTGCAATAACATATTTCATGCAAGGAAAAATTGCAAGCCGAGACGCAGGGACTAGAAAGCAAAAAGGAATTTCAAAAAGCAAGAAGAGCAAGCCATGAAGTTTTGAAATTTTGTTTGAAATTTTTCATATATTTCGTTCGTTTGTCCGTTCGTTGGTGTCCGCCCGTTGAAATGCCCAGCCGACACTTCACCGGACTTCAAAAGGGAATTAACTATGACAGTTAATTTTTGTCTGTTCGGTGTGGCTCGTCTAAAAGGGCCCAATGCAACAACAAAAATTAAAGCTTCGTATGAGTAAAGCTAAAGCTTAAAGGTATTAATTTAAAGCTTCTTAAAAAGCTTTCCGAATACGTAAGGCAGATGCTGGGATTGTCCCATTTAATTTGGTTTGCCTCGTAGGGCCCTTATGAAAAACTGATAAGGTATACCTCACTTCAATATCGCTGATTTTTTTGTGGAGTGTTCATGAGAAATTGCCTCATGGGGTCCTCATGGGAAGCCTACTGCGAAATTCTTCTATTGGCAAGCCCCTGAGACAATCCCCTTTTTAAATGCTAGTCGGATGGGGTTAAGAAGTTCTTAATAGCTCTAATATAATATATTTAGTTTTCGTATAAAAATCCATGCCCTACCACGTTCTTTCGTCGCAGCGGCAGCTCTTTAACATACTGGGTTATTAGGTGTACATGAAATTATTTGGGTGTGGAATTCCCCACCCAAAGCGAAAGTGCGTGTGCACTTTTCCTGCCATCCCCATGCGCTCCGCCGCCCCTGTGTTTTGGTATATCTGGTGTATAAATAGCACACGGCGGCGGTTACCTACTTTATACCAAAGGTAGTTAAAGATCAAAGTCTAAATCTTTTGAGTGAGTAGCATCAACTACGATTTATTAATTACTTGCAATCCTTGCTATAAAATTTGATGAGAAGTATAAAAAAATATCACAAAAACAGGCTTTCAACTACCGCAGAACGCAAATTTAACTCTTATCGATTTCCACCCAAATCAACTCGAAGCAAAATATTGTTGTCAAAGAACCTCCCAAACCGCAAAAGCAGCAAGAAGTGCTATCATCGGTTCGTTATCAATTAACCCTTCCGCTGCTCCTTGCTAACACAGAAAGCCGCCAAGGCTGCAAATAGAAATGGCAGCCCTGACGCAATAATTACTTGCACTGCCAAATCCTGAATCCCGGGCAAATATTGCGTGCCTCGCCGCCATAAATCAGGAAACCATTTGGGGCTAAGCCAATTGAACCACTTTGAGTAATAAATTGAAAAGTTGCCGATTTGGCCCCAAGGAGGAGCAGAGGAGCAGCTCCCAGCCCCGGCCCCACGCCGCAAATTCCATCGAAGGATAACTAAATGCAGCGTCGTTGACGAGGAGTGGGGGGGCGGTGAAGTGGCGGAAATAAGTTCCGCGCTGAGGAACGGCGCGCTGTCTTTGGTGCTGGGACGACGCCTGTGTGCGGCTTAATCCGCCAAAATAGTTGGGCCGCGGTATTTGTCATAATTTGACGTTTATGAAAATTTATGAAAATTGAAAATTATGAAAATTGCCAAGAGATACTCCAAGCCATTGGCGGGCCGAGATTTATGCGGGTGGCTCCCCGTCTGGGGCTCGGGCGGGAGTGTGTTGATCGGAAAACGCTTTCGAAGATTATCGAAGGTTTATGTCACTTCTCATATCGGACTACACCACAGGGCGGCTCTTAAAAGGAATCACATTGGGGTAGGTAAGGGGAGATTCGGTTTTTATTCTTGATACAATGTTGCCATCCTTGGTGGGAGCGTTATGAAAGGGAATTGCATTTTGCCTCGCCTTTCTTTACTGTGATGGCTATTAAAGGTAGGATAAAAATGGTTTCATACCTTTCCTATGACACGTTCTGCGGTTGAGGATATGACTTTGGAAATATAAACTTAATATGGATACTTCAAAAAAAGGGTGATGATCTTCGTGATGTGGTTCTATATCACTTTTTTAGTCGAATGTTTTTTTGCATATTGATTAATTTTTGCGACACAAGCGATAAGAGAAAAACTCAACGGAAGAAATTGTTTTGTGGTAAGTAAAGGTTTTTGTTAAAAGGAGAATTGTGGGACATTTATGAGTTGGAACACTGCCAGAACAAGCAGTTTTGATAATTTATATCTATGTATATAAAAATGAATGTCGGTTGGTTTGTAATGCGAAAACTCAAAAACTAGACCGCTGATTGAACTGCGTTGTAGTCCAAGAAAATTAGACATTTTACTTCGGAAAAATTCCGGGAAAGCTGAATTTTGGTATGGACATTGATATTATTGCTCTAAGGAAAATGTCACGAGTCCCTATCGATTTGACACTCGGACACGATTTTACGCGGGGTCAAAGGTCACCAAAAGCGATTTTTCGGAAATATCAGTAACTCTCACTTTTACAGAAAAGTTATATGAATAAAGTTTGTAGCTTAGGTAAATTCCTACAAAAAATATTTTATAACTTTTTCTTGTAAGAGTAACCGTTTTTGAGATATTTTGATTTTAGTCCACGGATATTAGACAAAAAAGCTCAACTACGGAAAAATTCTGGGCCTTTTTTTGCCTAATATCCGTGGACTCTTACAAGAAAAAGTTATAAAATATTTTTTGTAGGAAATTACCTGAGCTACAAACTTTATTCCCATAATTTTTCTAAAAAAGTGAGCATAACTGAGATATTTTCGAAAAATCGCTTATGGTGACCTTTGACCCCGCGTAAAATCGTGTCGGAGTGTCAAATCGATGGGGACTCGTGACATTTTCCTTAGAGCAATAATATCAATGTCCATACCAACATTCAGCTATCCCGGATTTTTTCCGAAATTTTGCCATTTTTTGTCTAATTTCCCTGGACTATTTGACTAAATCTCATAGCGCGAATAATACGATTTGATAGGTGAAAAAAGAGAATATCAGACTACACATTTGACAACTAGGTACGAAACAAAAAAAGGCGAAACGCCACCGCGCAGAACCCAGAGAAGCGACCCGGACATACCACGGCTCTTGGCGTGGAAGGAGCATGAAGAACACAAAGTCACAGTGGAAAAATATCTCACCAAAGAGTGAAACGATGAAGAGTTATTGGTCGCTGTACATACAAAGATGGGATTTTGAAAAGGAAATGGTAATCAAATTATGGGACGTCGCAGAGGATGTAAATACTCAGACCCAGGAGAAAAATAATAAGTGTTCTTCGCGAGTTTCATAATGGAAGATCCGGCGGTCATCTAGGGATCAACAACACCCTGGGGAAAGTAAGAGAACATTTTTACTGGCTCCATATGAAGGATGACGTCGAGGAATGGTGTCACAAATGCACGATCTGCACCCGTAGCCAACGGCCCGTCCGCGAAGTCTAGAGCGAAAATGCAGCAGTACAATGTTGACGCATGATTCGAAAGAATTGCGAATGACGTGGCGGAGAATTCCCTGCAACAGATATGGGCAACCGACAGCTACGTACCCCTCTTAATACCATACAGGACAGCTATCCGCAGTTCTACCGGGCAGACGCCTACAAGGATGATCTTCGGGAAACAGATTACTCTGCATGGTGATTTGAAGTATGGAATCGCGCCAGAAACAAGCAAAACGCTCAGCGAATACTCTTCTCTACGAAGAGCGAAATTAACGGAAATCCACGAAAGACGGTCTGGGGAAACCTGCAAACGGAGCTGGATTTAGGGAAGGCGATCGAGTGATGGCAATATAGTCCGCGACGAATAAAAGGGAAGTCCCCAAACCTACAATGGAAATGGAAGGACCCCTCCACTGTCATCAGGGCCGGACTATCGCCTACGCCAACAACGCCATGGCGTAGGGCGGCACATCACTAGGGGCGGCAATAATGTGAAAAAAAAATTTTTTTTTAATATTTTGGAATGAAAATTTTTTTTATTTAATTTTTTTTAATACATACTATTCTACGGTTTTTAAATTAGTACTTTTCGAGCTTTTTTCTGAGCAAAATCGTCAATTAACAATTCGACATCTAGAGAACGATTAAGCTCAGCTTCAATGCACAATATTGCAAATGAATTAAGTCTTTCGTCACCTACACTGGCACGTAAATAATTTTTTATTCTCTTTAACACTGAGAAAGATCTTTCACCACTACAATTTGAAACCATTAAACACAGAAACATGGAAAGTGCTATATGAATATGCGGATAAATTTCTAAAATGTTATTGTCACAGATTAATTTACTTAAATCCAATGCAGATATTTTAACAAGATTAAGAGATGTTAAGTACGCTTTAAAGTGCAAAATTTCAATATTCAAATTTTCATCTAAATCATTAGGATAACATTTAACTAATTCGCTAGCGCTTTGTAAAATTTCTTCTTCGTTCAAATTTTGTAAGTTCATCAGAAATCCAAATCTTTCATTTAATTTTTTGTAAGCTGCAGATCTTTTTTTTAAATTTACCAACAAGCTGTCTAAAATTTGATAGAATACATTAACTCTCATGTTTTCAGTTGCAGAAAAAGTGTAATCATCGGATTGATTTTGTTCGTCAAAATGACTTTTACGAACACGTTTTCTTGCACTCTCACTCGCGTATTTTTCAATGTTGCATTTTTCAATGGCAATATTCTCGTAACGCTTAAATACTTCAGGAGATCGCATATCAGAAATAAATATAACTAATGTTTCATACTGGTTTACAACTGCTGTTAATTTAGCTTGAGATGACTGCAAAATTTTATTGACAGAGTTGTATCTATTTAAAATATCTTTCCATAATAAGGCGATGAAACAGATTTCTAATCAGTTTAAACCTTTGTATAGTCCTAAGGCTTCTGATCGTGCTTTCGGTTTTTCCTCTGTATTTTCAGAGAACTCACTCAAGGCAGACAATATACCGGGCCAAGACTCACACACTCACACGTTTATATATCTATGTATATTAATTATATAATAATTGTATAAAATCATTATATTAAATAATCATATAATATGTTATAATATTATTATCATTATATTTACCCTATATATATAGGTAAAAAATTTAAGTTTCCAAACACGCTAGCCTTAAGGAAGCGGCAACTTGCGATTGGCGTGGGGGCGGCACTTGGTCTAGTCCGGCCCTGACTGTCATCACGATTATAAACGATGTCGTCTATCGCAACCAAAAAAATTCGATCGGTAAAAAAAGGTCGTGCATGTGAACAGGCTGTGTCGCTATGAAGTACGGGATCCTGGAGGAAGAAATATTACCATATTTTTTATAAGTAACTCTAAATTTTTATATGTAAGGTATCCAAAATCAATTTTTGCAGATTTGTTCTTTTTTTTATAATACCTTTTTCCCACCGCGGACAGTGCACACATAATCTTTTTTTAATTTAAAAGCGTTGCAACGCACGCAGGTTTTTGCTAGTATTTTATAAAGTAATATGACTGTGAAATAGATTCTTTTATTTACAAAGTTAACATAATAACAGAACGCAAACTTTAAGAAATTTTCTTCTTTGAATTTATACGACAATTTTCTGGTGATCCACTGCAGGAATGACTAACAAATCGTCTCCATCCAAAAATTTAAAGAAAACTTCTTGACGGACAATTTTGATACTCCCCGTATTTTTTTTATAGTTTGGCAATTATTATCGTCCTCTTGAGCCTTTTTATTTCAAGACTGCTCTAATATTATCTTAGTTAATATGGATTACATTTTAAGCATGAGCGTCTTAATATTAATTAACTTGAAAAAAAATTGCATTACCTTCTAATAAGATAAGTATTTGTGTCCACGCCTTCCATGGCCGCACATAAAAAATGATCCAGTCTTATCCGAAAACGTGATTTTCAACATCACTTGATGTCTTCTCACCTTGACCGTAGATACAAACAAGCACCTGAGAAGCTCCATACAGCATCACCTCAAAAGATGGAACGTGAGATGTCTGATATTAAAAAGGTGGATTTGAGATTCCCACTTGACAGATTTATTGTTCGCGCGTTTTGTATCTCTTTTCCTATCCTCACTTTCGCTTTCTCGTCATGCAATTGGCATGGCATAGATAGCATAAAAGATCTCGGCTGCTCGGCAACATAATGTATACAGCATTCCTGACAAAGGCATAAATTGTTGCAACAAAAGCGCATCCCAGTGTGCATACACACGACATGCAGCGGTGCGGCCAAGCCGTGGAGGGATCACACTCTCGAAAACAATGCAGCCCTGCTTAATGCGGAGCAGAAGTGTTGAACCGATGAACGCGAGAGCCCTAGACATTTTTTCGCGCGCATATATATAAATTAATGCAAAAGGACGAGCTGCACATAAACATGGCGACCTAAAAAAAGGTTACCGTCAACTTGTTGCCCTTCTTTATCACAGTTTAATGTCACTGGATTTCTGTTCCTCCCGCCCTGGGGTTTTTGCTCCTACTTAGCAGCAGTACCCTGTGCAGAGGAGGCTAAAGGGGGTTGTTATCTCCTCTTAAGCCCTGCTGAATGCAGGGGGATGAAAACGAATCCTGTGCATCGGATGCAACGCCTGCGGAAGCAGTGGCAGGAGGGATTCATGTAAAAGTCCTACTATACAGGAACAATCACAGCGCGATTTGTCAACGGATTTCTTTCTGTTGACCCGGAAAAGGATTTCGTCCTCCTGACAACTTTGTAAGTGGGTGGAAACAAAGATAATAAAATGTCCTGGGTACCACTGTATCCTGGCCGGGACATGTGTAATCAATTTCCTTTTTTTCGTGTCTCTTTGTATGGGTGTGTGTGTATTTTTGAGGTATCTGGAAGATGCATCGCAAGTATTCAGTCAATGTTCAGTTTTTAGGGAGCAAAAAGTTGGTTTCAAGCATTTTTGGCATTGCGCCACTGCTAAATCGAGTAATGCTGATGGCTGCGGTCGCAGTCTGGGAATTTTAACGTAAATTCCAGCGTAAAATTACTACGAGAGAAAATCTAAAAATGGTGGACAAAAATGAATCAAATGTGACTAAGTATATTTTTTTTAGATTTTGGATTAGAGAAATGGAAGCATGTCACCGTAGTGATGATGTTTTACTATAATACGCAAAACCTTGACTTTCTAAACAATTTTAAGTTTTTTGGTTTCCTTTAGGTTTCCTAGACAGTTGACGATTTCATCCTTGACTTTGTTGGAACAATTTCATCAACAAAAGGTAAAGTTTTGATTGTTGTATTTTTTTGGTGACTTCTTCCTTCATAATTATAAATTATTTTATTTATCCTTTAAATTTTAAATTGGAAGGAGCAAAACAGTCTGGATTAGGGATGAATGAACAGGAGAGCAGACTGAAGATGTATAACATGGAATTTCCTGCTATTTTTTTAAGTTCAAAGCTACAAGTAAGTTTCAGTTTGATTGTGTGACGGATGCTAAATTCCAATGGCGCACTTGCACCATATCCTCGTTTAGGTACCTCAACGCCTGCATAAGTGCCAGCATTTCGGCTTGGTAAAGTGAGGTGTAATTCTCCAAACCTAATGAGTAAGCAAGATTAAAATCCTGAGAAGCTAATTATGGGCTATTCTGTGAAAATAGATCTCCCTGCAGAGAACGATCCATTACCTTATACTTAGTACTTTCTGCACCCTGTCCAAGCTACTGAATGGTTATCATTCTCGCAATCGCAGCCCCGGTCATAGACGCTCTGATGGCAGTGCTCTCCAGAAGTAATTTACGGTTGATCCTTCTATTGATCATCGCACCCAAAACCTTCAGCGTCGCTCATTCCTAGAAGGATCACTTCCGTTAGGTATTCCGCAAGACCACCATTCTCGAGCGTGATTTGCTTGATCGCCTCGTTTTCCTATGTTTCTATCACGACTCAGTCTGCTTCGTTCAACCGTCTTTGTGATATCTTACTTGAAACCAATAGCGACCGGCCGCATGGGAGCTGTAGCTTTAGTACTTCATCCTACGGCTCGACAGAGCCTGATAAAGCTTTTAATAGTTAAGCAAAATCTTTTAAAGCTTTTAAAGTATAAAAAAAGCTTTTAAAACTTAAACAAAAGCTTAAGTAAAAGCTTTTACGCTTAAATAAAGCTTAAATAAAAGCTCTTAAATCTTTTTAAGCTTGACAGTGCCCCAATGATAGATCTGTCGACAGTACAAAGAGAGCTTTACCTAGTATTTAACAAAAAGGACTACGACCTATGGTTTTACACTTTCTTATCAGCCAAGGAGGCAGAGCGGTGAGGTTCCGTAGAACCAATTCTAAATTTGCCTGGGACTGCCAAAGCGCTCATGATAGCGAGGGTGTTTTCAACCAAGCTACTCACCCTTATTAGGTTTTCAGGATTTTCTACAAGTACGATTGCAAAACTGTCCCGTTTGAGCACCAACTATGTCCAGTCGTCGGTCGTTGCGTGCACCAACCTACCTGTGAAGAAGAGGTTTTGGAACTCTGCGGAACACAATTCACATCAGTTGACTTTTTTTCATAGTAATGAAAGGTCACCGTGATACCTTAGACAAATTTTAACCGAATTAGAAGAATGAGCTTAGCCTATAGGACTACAAATTATTTTATTGAAGTTAGAGCTCGGTTGGGCCAGTATTTGGGCCGGCGATGATCGTGCGTTTCTCTAAATTCTAAGTTTCGATGTTATTGGAGAATTAGAATTGGTTTGGCATAGCCCTAAAGTATTCGGGCAAGCTCAATTGTTCGTCGAATAGAATATAGATCGCTACAAAATTCGTCGTCTGCTCCTGTGAATATTACCTCTGGTTATAGAACTTTGTACAGAATTGTTTCAACTAAAAACTAGTTCATCTACTTTCTACTGAACTGCGAATGTGACTCATTAGTCCTTCTTAAATATGTTATTATGTCATTGCGAAGATAAATCGGTAAACAGGTCTGTAATAGTATGAATTGGTCTGAGATATTAACCTTGCTTTTGGTGCGTAATACACTAATAGCAGACTCTAATCGAACATTAGCAAACTTTGCCACCCAAAATTTCTTTGAAATCATTTTAAAAAATTACATTAACTCCCAATATTCACCGCTATAAAGTCAAGGAATCGCCTTACCTTGAGACTATTAATCTAAAACTACAAAAATGCAACTTTTTTGTTACTATAACACTTCGAACGTTGTTTTTTCTCTTTCTCATATTTCTTTCGCGGTCATTGCGGTCTCCAAAGCAGACAATTTATGCGATGTAGACGATAACCATTTGGCGGGACGCAGGTATAAGCCTCTCTAAAATAACCAGAACTAAAACCTGAACCTGTGTGAAAACGATTAGTCACAAATGCCTGACAAAAATTATAATAAAGTAGCTAGACCCCGAACGATCGATCCAAGAGGAACTTGAAATAAATGGCGTGTGGTCTATTGAATTAGATTGAAACCGCGAGTCGATGATTCCAGCGGGTAAAACATTGTCACCCTCTTTGGAATTTTTATTATCCATCTGATGGCTCCATTAAGCTTTGATTCCAGGTAAATTTAATATACCTGCATTTCTGCATTGGCGCGACGACGACGCGGGCGCATTTTGTGTAGGAGTTGAGAGCATTTTCGAATTTTTGCATTTTTAACGACGACATTAAGACATCCACGGTGGTCTTAATTAAGAACTTTTACAAGAGTATAAATTCCGAGACTAATTAATTTGTTAAAAGTTTTTAAAGTCGCAACTAAATTGTTGCGAATTTTTTTTTTGAGCGCTAAGTTTTGTTTTTAATAATAATAATTCCCGTGGCTTTTTGGGGCTGGTCATGTGTGTGGGGGGTTTTATGATAATCTTGAATTATGGATTTCATTATTTTAAGGGTAAAAATTCAATGGTTTAAATTTGGTTTTTTGTTTATGGCTTAGTTTATATTTTTGATGGCTTAATTTGAAATGGAATAATTTTGTAATAAACAATATACGAATATCTCTAAAATGAAAATAATATTTATGCAAGTTGGATTCTGCTCAGCAGGTGCTTTTCGGGACGGTTCTTATTTATAAATTATCACCACAATTTAAAACGAATGAATTAAACATTGTCATTCAACAACTAATTCAGTATATTTCAGTCCAAAACAAGTTATAGTATTTCTCTATACGATTCATTAAACTTAGTGTTTGGCGGCCTGGGTAGCTTAGGGCTTGAGAGGCCCGACTACCATTCCATAGTCCCGACTACCATTCCATAGTCCCATGGTTCGGGTCGCCTCCACGGCATGGTCCTTTCCCTTTCCATTTCTCCAACCTCGGATAGCTTTGCTTCTTTCCTGTCTCCGCTTTACAAATAGTGGGCGATTTGGGTGTACACACCAAAAATGGCGCCTTTATATCCTCAGTTATATCCTTACTTCGGACACCTATATGAGATCACACGTGGAGAGGACATGGCGGATGAAGCATCCTCTATTTGGGCAGCACTTGCCAGAATGCTGCCCAACGTGCGAGGCCCTTGACCGAGTCGTCGCCTCCTGATGGCGAGGGTCGTCAGCTCAGTCAAACTATACGCAGGGCCATCATGGGAAGTAGAGTAGTTAACTATAGTAAGGTTTCTCAACGCGCTCCAAGACGGCTAATATCAGAAAATGAAGGACCGAATATAGACTGAAAATCGTCAAAAAATCATCTTTTTAAAGGTGCTCTGCCTTTTTAAGGTTTCAAAGCTTTCAAAGCTTAGCCAAAAGCTTTTAAAGCTGACATAAAAGCCTTTAAAGCTTACTTTACAGCCCTCTTCTACGCGCACCTTACGGTTTAGAAGTTCGTTTATAAATAGAACAATGCGATTGTGGTACTGTCTTTCGCAGTCGGTGTTTCCGAACTCATATAACATCTCAGAGTTCTATAGCAAGATTCATCGAATTCTACTAACGCACCCTCCAGGCCCCTAACCTATCCTTTCTCATCTATCCTTCAGATCCAGCTTACTACTAGACACTGGACTGGACCATAACTTTAACGACATGACGGACTAGTAGTACAAAGGGTTATTTCTAAGCTTGACGTTACCACAAAAAAAATAAAGGTTGAAAAACAAAAGGTTAAAGCTTAAAGCTTAAAAGCACTTGGAGGTTAAACAATAGCTTTAAGATCTTCAAAAGCTTTTAAAGATTAAACAATAGTCTTCAAAGCTTTGAAACGTAAAACAAAAGGTTTTTAAGCTGAAACAAAAGCTTTTAAATATTACGACCGCGTTCCCATGGGCTGCATGCAGCACGGCAAAAGCTCGATTTCGGCTTCCATTCGTGTAGTAATTTTTGTGAAAGGCTGCAAAAAGCTTGCCGCATAGCTGCATCTCCTCATTCCCATGAATGCATCTCCGTGTTGTCAGAAATCAGCTGTTTTGTGGTAATTTTTGTGCAATGTTCCGAGAAAGAATAATGACATAATTTACTTGCGGGCATTGTTTGTAAATAGGGGTAAATTATATGACCCTTAAAAATGCTGCTCAAAACCAGTTTTAGAATAAAAAAAAGACACTTCCCTGCTCTTGTAAAAAATTGGCAATTAGGGTAATAAATCATTTTTGGGAAAGCTCACAAAATAGGCGGCAAGTACAAAGCGAAATAGTACGCAGATGGCATCGATCGTTTCCATAGGCTGCATGCAGCACGGCAAAAGCTCGAACTTGACAGTTCCGGGATTTTGTGTCGAGACAGATATTCTTTCCTGGCCAATCAGAGAATATTAAGAGCTTTTGCAGTAGGGCATAAAGCCATGGGAACGTGGCCTAAATAAACACTTTTAAAGGTTTTAAAGCTTAAAATACAAAAGCTTTTAGAGCTTAAAAACAAAATCTGAAAGCTTAAAAGCTCTTATAGGATAAGAATAGCTTTTAAAGCTTAAATAAAAGCTTTTAAAATTTTTAAAGCTTAAACAAAAGCTTTTAAGGCTTTTAAAGGTTGAAAGACGCTTTTTAAGCTAAAATAGAAGCTTTTACAAGTTATCCAAAAGATAGATAGGGGGAACTGTAAGCAATGGCCGATGCGATATTGACACCGGAAAACATCCTAGGGCACATGATGAGGTCGGAAGATGTCTGGAAAGTGGAAGCTACGCCGAAGGCCATACACAACAAAATGAGGCTGAAATAACCCCAAAGAATGAAAAAATCGCTCGAATATTATATAGATCTTTATCCGTATCAAGTATAAATACAATTTCTCCTACAGGGAATTCAGACAGAAGATAGTATTCTCTACAGGAAATGTAAGGGGTGAACATTTTCAAAATATATCAAACGACAAGATGACATTTCTAATAATCTAAATCCTTCAACACATTATCCATTTTAAGATCAATGTTTGGACTAATAATTTTATATCTACCACACATAACCGGCATGTTGGTAGTCATGAGTAGCTTTTCACCTCTCAACACACGCAAAAAAACTAAATTTCAGAAAAGACTAACACCTCTTTTTACAGCTCCATCTGATGGCTTCAGGTTTTTTTGTTTTGATTTTCTTAAAGCTGTCACTGTCCTAAACTGTATCAACAAAATTGACAGAAATTAAAATCCTTAGGTACTGTGAACGACTTCAATTTATAAATGTATGGCAACCTGTTTTCCGAAAATATTATAGCTGCGAAAGCCCTCTCCATAACAGCAGAAATTATATTCTCAATTCTCTTGATGAACATCAGTGGCTTGCTGTTTATTAGTGATCGACTTATCTCGTTAGTCACACTTTGCTTCAGAGTAGCTTGTAGACCTAAGAACACACAGAGAAATACATAAACTGAACTGAACAGAGATCTGAATTGAAATCAAAAGAATGGCCCAAAACAGAGTCTGATGGAGAAGCTTCATGGAAGCCTCATGCTCCCAAAGAGGTACCTTTAGTTTAAGATCAATTGAAAACTAAAAATTTATCCATCTTTAAAAAAATATTAAAGGAGAAATTTTTGCTAACGGTACATAATTACAATGCCTACAACTTTCCTTAGCAAATTCCTATTCAAATTTAAGACAATGTCACTCAAAAGGTAAAAATTCCACCGCATGAGGCCCATCAAGAGCGAGCGTCGGATAATGGACAAATATAAACGGATCCTAATAAATTATGGCAAATACCAACTTTTCACCGATAATTACACCTGTCACACATTTGACAAAGAGCCACATGGTAATATCGTTTGCATATATTTCTTTAGCGGTCTTGTCATAAATCTGACACAAATTGCCTCTCCTCAAAAAGGGTTCCACAAATGGTGAAACACTTCCGTCTGTAAAGACATTGATTGGAGCATCTTCGTTCGTTCATGCGATGATGCTGCAATGATGCCGGAAAAGAAGATGAAGGTCCCCAGTTGACGGGGCAAAACTGGGACTCGTACCGGTGTAAGTTGTGGTCATTAAACCGCCCCAGTCCCGGTTTGGGATGATTGACATTGGCTAAGTACAAATTACCTCATTTGTCAGATGCTGACGCTGATGCCCCCAGGGAGATCTGGTGTAGTGAGGCACAAGATCATTCACACCGTATCGCGGTGAGAGACTCTTTCATTTTCTTGATCGGCAACTAATGGCCGAATGCATCGAAACTTTGGTTGTTAGAAGCTTTCTGAATGTCGGTTTTTGTTTGATACGTCTGGCATTAATCAAAATTATGTCAAACTGTCCTAAAGAGCGGAATATTGAATGAATGAATTTGAACACCTTGTCTGCAAGACAACACTGCGCAGAAATACCATATATCTTTCGGGTATGTTCCTATTAATTTTGATTTTTTAATTTAAAAATTTCACTCCCCATACCCACCATCTAACTGCCCCTAAAATCAAAGTCCCACAGTATAATGGCCGGCAGCAGGGCTGCTGCAAGAGCTTTTGAGAAAATTTATACAAATCGATGCTGAACCAATTAACGCAGAATGTCCTCCAGAGCCATCTGTGCCACAACTTTGTACAATGTTTACTGCGATTCCCTTGTACATCCGAATGGACAACATGACTTGGGGCAATATTGTCAATATCCCCTGCAACATTTCGTCGCATTTCAATTTAGCAAAAGGGTTACACCAGCTGACGACCGGGGGTGCAGTTTACTTGTATGGTAAACGGGACGCATTTGTGTCAACCCTTTGATTTGTCTCCTCATGAACGTTGTTAGGATGACCAAACAACATCGGTCGACAGAGTAATGGCCCTTGTGGATAATGTAAAATAAAAGGGGGAGGGTGGTTGCTCAGATATTGGGGATGAATTCAATTTTCTAAATTTGTAACGCTAAAATTAAATGTTTTAATTTTTATTTGAATTGATTTGGCTTGCAATATTTGTCATCCTTAAACATATTTACAAATTGTCTGTGTATGGGTGAATTTTTAATTGCGTTTAGGCTTTCTAAAGGACAAAACATACTTGCTGATTAGATTCAAGGATTATACATCCGGAAAAGGATGGGAAACACGATTTAAGAATGCTTTGATTTCACGCTACATTAAAAAGGGACATTTCGGCACTTTTAGGCCTTTTGTTAAAATCTGCATTTTCTAAATATTTGCCTTGGTAGAAAGTGGTAATTTAATTATGCATTTCCTCCATCAAACTTAGCAGATGTTCTGATAAATTACCAACTAGAGTAGGCCTGGGAATAAGTTTGTAGCATATTTTATTAAAATGCGACTGGATTCACACCGTCCACTGAGAAGAAAGGAAAGCCAGTGTAGGTTTTATAATAGATGAGCCAGTACTTCGTTTTACAAGCGTTGATTACAATACGACCCAACGTAATTGAATTGAAGATGAGCTGTTAATCAATAAGACAAGGCATATGAGTAACGCAGAGCACCCTTATTAGCGAAGCCGTGAAGTATTTTGAAGGCGATTGAGAACAGATTATTAATAAATATTAAGAAAAGAGTGGGTGATAGAGCCGACCCGTGCGGACCATCGGCAGATAAGTTGTGACCCTTAAAATCGACGCTATCCAATATTACGAGAGAACTAGGTTGAGAACTAACATAAGTCAATATCAATACTTGGAGTTTAGTCAACAGAGTGGGGTACTGTACTCTAGAAAAAGCCCTGAATATATGTATCTGGAGCAACCAGGCCTGACTAACCACATCGAACCATCGGTTTCCGATTTCCACTATAAATATACGGTTTATCAAAGTCTACCTTAGGCTCTAGTATGTCAGGGTAGAAGAGCATCCCGACTAGCATTTGAAGGGGCCATGCCTCATGCCAAGCAGCATAGGAAGTGATTAGGAAAAAATGGGGGCCCGCCTGGAAAAACGAAACTCGAAGCGAAATTCTCAAATTTTTTAACCTCTTTTTTCCACTAGGGGGCCCTATCTGGCAATCCACATGGGCTCCACATGAGGCAGTGGAGCTAGCCTAAAAATGCTGGTCGGGATAGATTTAAACGTCAGATCGATTAAAATATATGACCGCATGCAATAGGAAGGGAGCCTCATTTCGGAATCTGATATGCAAAGGAGAGTGGTCTAAGAGGGCCACTATGGTTGCAGGAGGAGATATCCTAGTTGAGCCTTAAATACTTAGGTAAGCAGTATGTAGCAATTACCTATTACATCTACCCTTTTTATTCCTGTTCTAGGCCACCACTTAGCAAGGGTCTACTATGGGTCTAACCACGTTGCATAGAACCAATGAACTCCAACTTTAGTGAGATCAAAGTTGCAAGTGGGCTTACTATCTATAATTACCTACATCTTGGTATTCAGTAGAGAGCTCTAACGTTACACATTCCAGGTTGGAGCTATTAGGTTTAATTTCCATCTCCTAGCAAATGGTAGAAGAAAGAACTGATGCATTAGTTGTAACTTTGTTTGGAGGCAGTTTCGAATTAAGTCAGAGATGACTTGTTCAGAATTGGACCCAGATTGTTAACACGATGTCTTCAGAGTTAAATCCTGACGTGGCCCATTTCTGACGTGGCTCATCTGTGTGTGGAGCCATTAACCGCCTTGACCCTGAACAAGAGTCCATTTTCGACGGATGAAGTAGATACCTTCCACTTTAATGTGAATGCGTTTCGACGGTTGTGACAATTTCCATGGTAGCAGCACATCAGGGTTTTTAACAGTTCGATTTGAGCGTTATTAGCCTATACCTGCAGCAAAATGATTTCTTAGATTTTGAGCTAGTCTACCAACATTTCTCGTGAGCGGATTTTCGGTTACCAAAAAAGCTGGCTCTTGGATCTGGTTCGCATTCATCTTCGGCCTTTACATTCTTCTGATTCATTTCGAGAATCTATATCGATGTCTTTGCCCAAAACATCGATCACTGTGAGGTCTTTCTTGTCGACATCTTCTAACCTCTTGCTTATTATTTCATCGAGTTTAGTCGGGCTAAACAAATCGTATAGATTCCGGTCATTTTAGCGAAAAATGTGGAACATATGGAACAAAACTTTAATTCAAGTACCTACATGTTGGGACAATGGAGTTGGAACGCTAAGTTTCTATCTTCTATGATAATAATCTGGTTGTGATAATCCTATTGGAATGAGCATTTAAAATTTTAATACTGTTAGCTTCATTGCGATGTATTACAGTGCTTACTCTCCTTTGCAAGCTTATTTATTATATCCTAGCATAAAACCCGCGTGCGTTGCAACGCCTTTAAATAAAAAAGTAGGTAGGAAAAAAGTATAATGAATACAACAAAAAATCTGGAAAAAATGATTTTGAACTGTGAATATCACTCCTGTACAACGTTTTTTATTGAATTATATAGAGATGTTCTTCATATTAATTTGAAAACGTATTTCTACCGTTTTTACTGTTTCTATACTGGTATTTAAGAAAATTCCTATATTTAAGAATGTGGCAAACTTCACAAAAATAGTGGAAATGACCAGGATACACTATGGTCAATGTTCTTCCATTTGGAGCTAGCATGTGAAGATTTTTCGATTTCCCAACTCTTTAACAACCTACATACAGCTGACCGGGAAATAACACTTATTTGGCAAAATTCGTCCCCAGATTGGCCCTGAAATTTAAAATTTATAAGTTTTGATCATAAATTCTTTATTTGTTACCTTAAAATCCCCCAGATACCAAATTTCATTGCGGCCATTTTGAATTTATAAGTTTTGATCATTAATTCGTTATTTGCAACCTTAAAAACCCCTAGATATCCACTTTCATTGGAATCGGAATACAATTGGAATAATTTGTCCGCCATATTGTCGCGGCCATTTTGAATGTATAAGTTCTGATCATAAAGTGGTTATTTGCTACCTTAAAAACTCCCAGATACCGATTCTCATTGAAATCGGAACACAATTGGCAAATTTGGGTGGCCATTTTGAATTTCGGTCATAGCGCACACATCGCACATACACGCATCCACGAATACATATGTACATACACGCATACAGAAACTTTCTTTTATTAATATAGATGTGTTAGAGTTGGACAATTACGTTTCCCATATTCCAAGGTTATTTTATATCTTTTTATCTTTTCTTCGACCTGAGCAAGTTTATCAATGCTTCTCTGGTTGGTCTGACGTTCCATATTTCACTCTAGTCTTGTTTAGTTTTCAAAATTTTTCGCTGGGTTGCCGGTCCAATTTCGAGGCTGTCCTTTAGTTTCTGTGGTCATGCCATACTGACTTCTTTGCTCTATAGAATTTTTCGTCGGTTAAAAGAAATAACTAAAAACCCAAAATTGCTGAAATTGGACTGAAACAACTTTGCGGTAGCTCCACGAACTAAAGAGCCGCAACTGCATTTTTTTAGTTTGAGTCTTTCTGATGTTTACCTCACAATATTTGAGTGCGACTTTAAGATTATTGTAAAAAGTACTCGGCAAATCCTGTTAGTTTCAAAACATTCCATACACCTATCTACCAATTCTGAATCTGCTTAAAGATCGACTCACTCGTCCAGAGTTCATCCAACGCACACCAAATATTTTTCCGAGTGCTGTGCATATTTTCCGCTTTGTATTTTCCGCCATATTAATAACCAATGAGCTTTAATATTTACAAATAACAATAAAATTACTTTCGGTACTACTTTCGCTACGTTTTCCGGCAATAATTTCACTGCCGCGCTATTAGGCCTTTTATGAAAAACAAAAAAAAAATAAATAAATTATTTCCTTACGTAAAAATTCCATTTATTATAAAAAAAAGAATTTATGAAAACTTCCGTTTTACATTTGCTTATTTCCTTCATTAAACATTCGCCTCACACCTCGTTAGGCATTTAATTTCTAAGCAAGAAAATAAAGAATAAAAAAGAAGAAAAACAGCCTTCGAAATTTTTCTTAGAAACTCAATATTACAACAATACCCCAAAAAATGCAACACTTGCTCCGTGTACTAAACTGCGGCGGGGGTGGAGGTGCCCCCGGGGGGAGTTGTACAAACAGAGGCACGAACATCAAATTTGCATAGGAAAATATTAATTTTGAGAATAAATTTAACTCTACGTTAACCTTTTCGCCACGGCAGACTGAGCAGGCTGCAAGTTTGCCTCGTCACTGGGCTAAACAAAAACAGATCCCGAAAAAGTGCCCCCAGCCAGCCGAGCCCCAATGGATCGGGATCAGGGACCCCGCCCGGCCCCTTTCGCTATGGCAGAGCGAGAGGATACAGCCGGAGCCCGCCGCTCAGTCAGGATTCGGAAAGGCATTTTTGCTTAAATGTGGTAGATTTCAGGACATTAATACGTAATTTATTTACTGCCTCGGAATTCCGTGCTGGAGACGAGGCTCCATCCTCTCTCTGGGGACACCCCCTATTGGGGCCCACTTTTCACCATCGACGCCCGACGCTCCCGGTTCATTGTTAGGCAATGTGTAATTTAGCATAAAGTTCGGAGCGTGATTTATGTTTTGTTTACTTGCGCCAAAAATTAATAAGTCATGAGCACTTTACCCATCAACGCTCATTTGCATATAATCGTGCTGCTGAGAAAGGATAAGGGTGGGAGTCCCTGGCCAAGAACACGGGAGCTGCGCCAGCGGAACTTTTTCCAAGAAGACGGAGCGGGGCGGGCGGGCTGGGGGCTGATGGGAAAGTCAACAAAAGGAATTTTCTCAAGGATATAATGGGGGAAACATAAAAGAAAGGTAAGCGATCTGGGGGTGTGCTCCGCCGGATAATAAACTCTGGTAATTGGTTATGAATTGTGGGCATTGGTACTCCAGGATTTCAAGTGATGCTCCTGCTTAATTAATCGGAGTCAATTAGTCGTGTTAAGAAAATATTTCTTGAATTTCAAATTTTGTCTATTCTTTATGTTTTTGTGATTTTGGTTTTAACAGGGTGAACAACTTTTGTGGTCTAATTTGATGGGGTAGCAAGGTTGCACAGTTTTAATTGCTGAATCAGGTTAAGAGCTATCAATATTTTGCTGAATAAAAACGAAATATAAAAATGAGATTTATTTACAGACTCACTTTTAAGATTCAGCTAGACAGCAATTTTTGATACAGAGAACTTACAGAGTGGTACGGAAAAAATACGTACCTTTCGTGTAGGACTACTAAGCGAAACGAACGTCTGCGTACGTATAGAAGAATCCGCGGATGATGAAAAAAATAATTCTTCGAAGAACTCCAAAGGAAAATTGATGCCTGATCTAGGAATAATGTAAAAATCATCGTGAAAATCTAAACGCTAAAATAAATCTGGAGAGCTCGTCCTTAGGCATCATCTCAACACTTACAGCTTGCACAAAAAAAAATGTATTTCCAATCAGTTATTGAGATTAAATAAGAACCATGTACCATGAACCGAGTACCATACTTTGTAAGAGTAGAGTATCCTCTGTTTTCAAACCATTTGCAAAAAACAGACCATGTCTGTATAAACGGCGGTCATCATTCGGGCCTAATGACTGTCAACATTTGGGTCTGATAACTACGACTGCGACCACTTTATATTTGGTACAGTGATCCGACAGCGAATTACATCAACACAGCTGCTTTGCGCAACCAAAAGTCTAGAAATACGTAAGACCATGCATTATAACTCGCCCTCAGTGACGAAGGAGCAAGTCCTGACGACGAGATACCAATTGTAGCCGATAGTTCGACACCCTATAAAAATACTTAGTACCGCCGTCTCCATCTTAGACACAAATCGTAGATATCAGAATGTAAAATGCTACGTACTGAGTAATGCAATAGTCTCATAGAATGGGGAAACACGAAAAAGAATAAGAATTGAACAAACGAAAAGGAATAAGAAGTAGAAACTTGGGAGAAGGATCTCGAATATAAACTATAACAGTAGAGAAAGCGAATGCGCAGAAGATGGCGACTTGTTTTCTTTATGAGAAAGGTGGCTTCTACGAAGCTCGCTACACAATTCACTGGCTTCAGAAATCTCCGTGGGTGTGTCGGAACGTAGACAGCATGCAGACTACCAGTTCTGTGGGTCTCTAGCCCGGCCTAAAAGCCACCTCGTTCTTTCAATTCTATATGCATGATCGACTTAGGCGATTTTGTCATGGGGATGGATCTTCTATAAAGTTGCTATCTCTCCTGGCATTTCTCTGTCTTTCTCGGGCTCTGATGGATAGCCTTTAGCTTCACCTCCAACTTTTTCCACAGATCCTCCGACCTCATCAAATGGTCCAAGATGTTCTCCGATGTCAGCTGCACCTCGCCCGTTGTTTCTAGTACAGCCCTGTACATTTTACTAATTTTTAATTAACATGTTGTAACGATCCGCGATTTATTACTAATAATCCCTCTCCCAAAAAGCTTTAGAAAAATAAATATTTAACCACCAGGCCAAAGAGAGGTGATTCTCTCTTTGAAAGCTTCATTCAGAAGCTTTGAAGCTTCCTACCCCGACGAGCTTTCCAGCTATAAAAGAAACCGCTTCACCAGGCCAAATTCAGTCTTTCACCAGATTCATTCTGGAGAGGTAATCTTCTCCGGTCCTATACAGTGTCGAGTTGTACGATCCGCCAATGTTCCTGGCAGCGATTCCTATATCGTCCGATCCGACACGGTCCGACCACAAACAGACACTCCCAAGCACATGCCGAATACCTGTGGAATGTTTCCCAGGCCTTGTCGAGGTATACGATCCAACAATGTTCCTGGCAGCGTTTCCTATACCGTATCTAGGTGTACGATCCGACACGGTCCGACCACATACAAACCACTACCAAATACCATTGGAATGTTGCCCAGGACTTGTCGAGGTGTACGATCCAACGTTTTGTTTACCGAAACATGTCTGGCATCTGTGGTGAAGTAGCCAAATTAGTGGTAAACTGAGAAATTTGAGCCAAATGTCTGGCCTGTCTAGGGGATCATTCGGTGTTTATGTGATGGGCACGAACCAGTGGGTTGTGATCTGTGTAGACCAAGCATTTCGCGATCGACGGCACAGTATCTACTTATGTTCTGTTGTTGACAAGTTTTTGGAATAAAAAGCTAGAGGATGTCTCCGATGACCGTTGATTTTTCCCGATTTCAGAGGAGTAATTTAGACTGTATTTTGCATCTTCGATTGGAGGGTAGAGAAGGGTTGCTTTTGCCATCGAGGTTTTTACCTTGGAGAATGCTGCCACCTGGAAAGTTCAACACTTTATTTCTATGTGAGTGCTTGAGAAGGTGTCTCAAATTCTCATTGATCGGCACGAACATTACAGCCTAATTGGGAATGAATCGGAGACAGAAATTCACCATTCCCAAAAACTTGTGGATCGGTTTTGATAGAAGTTAGAGATGCGAGCTCCCTGAACGCGATCGGGGATGCAAGTATTCCATCCATTGTGCCACGGTGGGTGGCTTAAAAACATGATCTCGGATGCTATCGAGGCGTTTAACGACTCTTCGAGGTAAACGATAATCTCATTCTCGGTTTTACTGGCGATA
Organism: Thereva nobilitata; assembly: GCA_963855945.1. Lineage (NCBI taxonomy): Eukaryota > Metazoa > Arthropoda > Insecta > Diptera > Therevidae > Thereva > Thereva nobilitata. Next base: position 224,906,561 of record OY979694.1, read on the forward strand.
AGTATTTCTCGAAGTAGCTATAAACGAGTCCACGTCTCTCATAACTCTGTAAAGTTTGGCCTGTATTCCGTAGTCCGAATGGCATCTAATGCACGTCCTCTGAGGAGATTGGTATAAGATGATTTGCATGTACCAACTCCACCTTACAGAGAATTGTGCATCCGTGAAGATTCACTGAGAAGTTCTGTATGGGCGAGATCGGATTTCTATCTACTGTATTAATTCTGTAGCATTCCTACCAAAAACAAAAAAGTCAATCATATTTTTTGTATTGCAGTATTCAAGATCAAAAGAATCTTTATAAGTTAAACTTTGTTTTGGACCAACTTTCGAAGTTAATCCTTTTTTATTAAATTATTATACATGACTAAATAAATAATACAATCTTGCTCACAAAATCAATCAACGAATATCTTTGAAATATTTGTTAGAGGTTCAACGTTAATTACAAACTCCCATTGAGTATCGAAGCTTGCTACCCGCAAAACACATATTTCATATAATCCAGCTCTCCTCATGAATGTTGTAAACGGATACCCAACGAGCATCTCAAGCCACTTCAAATAACGTAGTTATTACTCGAGTACTTTATAATGTAATCTCTTCTCTGCATAACTATCAGCATTACATATTTCCTTATTCAAATCAACATTGTTCTCGATGGGCTCACAAAGGATTAAAACCGACAAAAGGATTCGAAATCTGTTAATCATATCAAGTGTTCCCCCAGTAAATGCGTACCTATTCCTGAATAAATCCCCAGATCGATCCGTTCAGCCCCGATAACCTATGGTAATGCACTTGAAGCGCAGCATTTGACGAATATCCTTTCGAGCCGTTTTCCCTTACCTGAAGGCATAGGGAGTCCTTGATGCTGCGTGCCAATATTCCTGGGGTTGATATTACAATTTGATAAAGTGGTTTAATATCTGTTCCCTGGCCTCATATGAGTCAAGCTCTGATCCTGGATGCTTTTGTTTTCGTATTAATCGCACATGCTGCCATCCTGCTAACGCGCACTTCGATATCCCTTTTTTTTGGGGGGCGAGTGCGGTGGCAAGAAAAAAGTTTCCCTGCTCTCAGCTCAGACAGAAAGGAGCGATTCTGTTTCTAATTTCTTTTTTTTTTGTTGCTCTCTTATTCAGATTTCATTCCCGAGGACTTGAACGTTGGTTGACATCAATATAGCGCGCCGAAAGAGAAGTACACGTTGGGACGGAATACTAAGGACACGTCCTGGATCCCCCTTAGCCAGACGTATTCGAAGAGGAATAAATGCAATCTGTGCCCACGAAATTTATAGCTGAATTGGATTCTGCGTTTTTTATAAGGAGCAAGTTATTCCCTTTTTGGTAGATTTAAGACTTTTGTGACCTTTTAGCTACTGGTAGAATATTAAATATGGCGGAAAGTTTATTAGATGATTTCCTTATACATATACATATATTTTTTTTACTTATGGTGTAATACTCGTTATTTTTGTGAGATATGAAGGTAAAAAGGGATTTTTGCTTAACTTTGCAGCCGAAAAACTTTTCTGTTGCAAGGAAGAAATTTTTTTGAAGAGTTTATGGAATATTAAGAGTGAAATTTGTGATGTGTAACACGTTTTGGGCTTCTTTCAATAATGGCACTTAAGCGAAATGAAAAAAATTGGAAGCCTTTCGTATTTTCATTAATGATACGAAATTTCTTTGAGGGGTAAACATATGTATGGTTGTCGTATGCGTTTTGTTTTGTAGCAAAGCAATTCTGGATTTTTTTTACACATACGGAATACCTCAAGGAAGTTGTTATTGAGAGCCGATAAAACTTTTGTTTTCTGAGTTTTAAGGAGGTACTTTCGGAATAGTAAGATAACACAGGCCTACAAATTTTTAACCCAGAGACTAGACCTATCGTACCCGAAGGATTTTGATGCGCTGAATCCGAATCCGTGTTCAGAATGGCGGAAAAGTGTAAAAAACGCGTTTTTTGCAGTTTTTGAGGTTACGTGACTTAAGGAAAAAAATTATAATCAAAAAATGTTGAATGGCAATTGAAAGTACCACCCTGTCCCTTTTAAACCTTTTTGGATTTTTTGAAATATCTTTTTTTTCACCAAAATATCGCTATTTGAAATTTTACACTTTAGCGTATTAACCCAACTACAAAAAAAATCGAAAAAGTAGGTAGGTAGGTATTAGGGGGGTGGGTAAGTAAGCTCGCTAGTATTGTGGGATCCAATTTGAATAAAAATAGGACTTATTTCAAAAGAAATAATCTACTTAACTCCCTGTTCCCAAGGTCAGGTGGGTTAGCCTGGTTATGGTTTGGTAGGGGTGGTTTTTAGGGGTTGTTTTTTGAGCTTACGAAAAATTCTGACCTTATGGGGTGAATTAGATCTCGGATTCGGAATCAGCGACCCCAAAAACACAAGATCAACATGGTCTGGTCTTGGGCAGAATTTTTTCGATTTTTTTTTTGTAGTTGGGTTAATACGCTAAAGTGTAAAATTTCAAATAGCGATATTTTGGTGAAAAAAAAGATATCTCAAAAAATCCAAATAGGTATAAAAGGGACAGGGTGGTACTTTAAATTTCCATTCAACATTTTTTGATTATAATTTTTTTCCTTACGTCACGTAACCTCAAAAACTGCAAAAAACGCGTTTTTTACACTTTTAGGTTAGGATATCTCGAAAACCAGACATGTAGGATCCGTTCTGAACACGGATTCGGATTCAGCGCATCAAAATCCTTCGGGTATGTTAGGTCTGATCTCTGGGTCTGGACTTTTGTTAAATTTTGTCGGCCTGTGTAATCTAACATTAATCCACTTAATAAAGGATGGATCCAGAAATACGTGCACGGTAGGTTACTAAATCATCAGTTCGACCCTAGACTAAAAAGATCTATTCGCGACCTTCTTACAGAGGTCCAATAGAGCCCTTCAACCAAAGCATCGATCGCTTTTGTGAGTTTGGGTCTATTGACGAAAATTCAACTTTCCTTTCTGCTGGTTCAAACAAGGTAGTTGGATGGCGTTGAATCTAAAGGCCCAACTATGCATGGCATAAGCGCATATGTAAAAACATCAAAAAATATCGAAAGTCAGCATTATGTCAATCAAAACATATTACCGCCTATGCATAACATAAGCGACATAAAGTTGATGTAAAATCTGCGCTGTGAAAGTGAAAATAAATTTTGATTCATATACATATATGTATATATTTTTTTTTTTTTTTTTTTTTATTTATTGAAATGTTACAGTAGTATTTACATTTCATAAAACTACAACTAGTTTACACTAACGAGCAGTTTAAATCTGACATATACATTAAAGACAAAAGGAAAACAATATTATACATTATATACAAAATATACAAAATTATTTAATATTCAAAATTCAAAATTATTTAGATTTTAAATGATTGAGGTGCCACCAATTAAATCATGTGGTTTGGTGCGCTTCAATCTACGTATTAGTCCATTCGTATTGGTGAGTTCCACTGCTTCTTGATTTATGTGTTGCCTCAGTTTTCGATCATGGACTCCTGCGTATTCCACAATCGTTTCTGCTACAGTCCTCAGTTTAAGGTCGCGATGGAGGTCAGTATTTCTTATATACCATGGCGCATTCACTATTCCTCTTATTACTTTGTTTTGGAACCGTTGGATAGTTTCTATATTATTTTCAGCGGCACATCCCCACAACTGAATTCCGTATGTCCACACGGGTCTTAATATTTGCTTGTATATAAGCAGTTTATTGTGTATAGATAGAACTGATTTTCTACCAATAAGCCAATATAGTTTTCTAAGTTTGATGTTTAGTTCTTCTCTTTTCTTTTTTATATGCTCTTTCCACCTAAGTTTTGCATCTAGATTCATCCCTAAATATTTTGCATTATTGGAGTACGGGATTTGCACTCCAAAGATGGTAATAGGAAGCGGCTGAGTTTTTTTGTTAGTGAAGTTAACGTGTACTGATTTAGTGCTATTTAGATGTATACGCCACTTTTTAGTCCAATTGACTACAGTATCTACCGCGTTTTGCAGGATACGGGTTGATTCTACTTCGCTTTTCTCTATTGCAAGTATTACTGTATCGTCGGCGAAAGTGCCTATTATACTATTTGAGGGGACTGGAAGGTCATTCGTGAAAAGTAGGTATAGCATTGGACCTAATATACTTCCTTGAGGTACTCCAGCTTTTATTTCTTTTAGGTGCGAGTAAACATCCTCTTGCTTGATGCGAAAGAATCTTTCTGAGAGATAAGATTCCAAAATTGTCGCATGTTCTTTGGGAAAGAGTAATCTCAGCTTATATAGTAGTCCTTCATGCCATACCTTGTCAAACGCTTGAGCAACATCTAAAAATATAGCTGAGCATACCATCTTTTCTTCCAGAGCTTTTTCAATAACGTAGACTATTCTATGAACTTGCTCTATGGTAGAATGCTTCTTTCTGAATCCAAACTGGTGAGTTGGTATCATATTATCGTTTTCAATAAATGGTTGCAGCCTCTTGATGAGAATTTTTTCAAATATTTTCGACATTATGGGTAATAAGGATATAGGTCTATAAGAAGACACTTCATGAGGATCCTTTCCGGGCTTTGGGACCATGATTATTTCAGCGACTTTCCAATAGCAAGGAACATGTTTGAGTCTGAAGCAGGCATTTATTATTTCTGTTAGTCTACAAATGGCTCCTTGGGGCAAATGTTGCATCAGCTCTGCGGTAATCAGATCATACCCAGGCGATTTTTTCAGCTTTAAATCTTTCCGAATAATTTCTTCGACTTCAGTCTCCGTAACTGGATGAATTTCGCCACTCCTTTGTGATGCTTCTGGCCAAGTTCTATCATTTGGTCCTTCATTCGGTTGAAATGTTTTTGCCATGTGCTCAGCAAATAGCTCTGCCTTCTCCAAATTGCCTTTTGCCCATCCACTATTTACTGATTTAAGAGGTGGATTATGCTGTATAGGACGTTTTAGGTATTTTGTTGATTTCCACAATGCATAATCCGTTGTTTTATCTGCGGTGAGTCCGCTTAAGTATTGGTTAATATTTTCATTTCTTAGTTCTCTTAATTGACTGCGTATAAGTGCAGTGAGTTGGTTTAGTTGCGATTTGAAGTAAGGGTACCTTGTTTGTTGCCATTTTTTTCTAATCTTTCTTTTATTAGATATTAAGTCCATAATGCGTTTTGGGTACATTAAACCAATGGCTTTCTTTTTAATAGGAGGAGTACTTTTCCAAGCTGCTGTTTGTATTTGTTTGGTAAAGGCGAGTGTTTCTTCATCGAGCTGGTCTTTGCTTAGCAGCTGTGGATGAGGATTCAATTCTTGCTCAAGCAATTCCCTAAAATTATCCCAATCTGTACTTTTGTGAGTGAGATACACGTTCTGTTTTTTAAAATTTGCGTTTTCATTAACGACCATATAGATTGGAGAATGATCCGAATTTAGATCTGTTCCTTCTTCTATTTGTACTAGGCTTCTGGATATTTGTTTTGTTATGAAGAAGTCGATGAGGTCAGGTAATTTATCCTTATCTGTAGGCCAATATGTTGGTTTGCCAGTTGAAACAAACTCACATCCTGTTTGTTGAGCTGCTTTAGGCAATTCACGACCTTTTGTTGTTATCAGACGCGATCCCCAATGCGTGTGTTTTGCGTTGAAATCACCGCCCATGATGAATCGGTTTCTGTGTTTTTTTAATAATTCCTCATATTGTTCAGAACTAATTTTATGTCTTGGTGGGCTATAGACAGCTGTGAATGAAAGTAGGTACTGTTCGGTTTTGATGCTTATTGTTGTTGCTTGAAATTCAGCTGTGCAAAACTTATCTTCTTCATAGTGTTCTATAGAGCTTTTGACGATTATCGCGCTTCCGCCCCTTGCATTGTTATGGGGATGGTTTGTGTAATATATATTGTAGTTTTTGAACTTAAGAAACGATTGGTTTGTAAAGTGCGTTTCAGATATCAAGCACAAATCAATTTTTTCAATTTCTAACACTGCCTGCAATTCGTCTTTGTGTTTTAACAGGCCGTTTGCATTCCAGAGCATTATCTTTAGAAACTTAGCCATTGGTCTTATTTTGAGTAAGTTTATTTTCTTGCAGATGTTCTTCAACACTATCTAATCTTTTTTGAATTGAGGTAATAAGGCATTCTTGTTTTTCTAGCTTTTCTAGGATTTGGGTTAGTAATTGTTTGTCTCCAGTTTCTTTTTGTATGTTTGGCCTACATATATTTTTTGTTACTTCCGCATAGCTTAGCTTGTTTTCAGAACTATTGGGGTTTCCATATGTATATATGTAGATATTTTTATTTCTCCATACATGAACAAAAATCACTTTCTCTAACAATAAACAGCAATAAACATAATCTTACTTTTCCTAATGTTGTCATGTCACGTTCGACCCAAGTCGCATTCATTATGTTTAACGAATGTTTAACGAAAGCTTTTATGCCGTGTTATGTCAACCGTAGCCAGCTTCATAACAAGTTCTGGTTCCGAACTTGACATATGCACTTGGCATATGCGCTTATGCCGTGCATAGTTGGGCCTTAAGGCACATAAAAAATTCTCCTATTATCTGTCAAGGCTAAGCTATTCAAATCCAAGCATCTTCTAATCATATGCAGAGATGCTGAGAAAAAAGTAATTGGCTCCGAATGCGAGAGAGGAAGATTTCAAAGATTCTAGATAGGAGCACTACCGTGGCATAGATAACGTAAAAAATTCAAACTTGTTAGATATTACTGTGACGATATCGTATGGACGATGAGAGTTTTAGGAAACCAATCTGCTCGTATTCGGGACTGCAAAAGTGAGGCTACGGGACGGGAGGCTAGGAACACAATGACATGTAAGGGGTGTTCTTTGAGAGTTTGGAACTCCATGTCATCTATCTGCATTTGTGACAAGTAAGTAGGTAGAAGATGACAGTGTCAATTTTGCTGTTGCTAGATAGTTGGTAGATGCCTGGGTATGAGCAGAGTAGGCTAACTCTGGTGTTGCCTGTATAAGATAGTCGTGGAGGCAGGAGAGCCTGGCTAGCTTCACTTTATAAGACATTAATTCGGCCTGCTCCATGCTACAGGTCTAAGGCCCGTCCATTGGCCAAAAAAAAGCAGAATATCAGCTAAAAATTTCAAAAAAAAACGAATGACGCATTGGAGAGAACGAAAAGCTTGAAGAAATGTATAACGAAATAAAATAATAGTTATACACATAAAGCAGAGTCTACGATGGCTCGGAGACGTTGTACGAACTTCGGAAGAAAGAATGCTAGCCAAGATTTTTAATTGTAGACCATCTGGAAAAAAGAAGAGTAGGTCGACCAAGAAGGTTGATGGATGACGTGCTACAATATATACTAACAATTCGTATAAGAAACTGGAGATAACTAGCAAAATTTAGTGCGACAGACAACAAAACGGCACGCCAATCGCTAATTGGTCCTCCGGTCGCACTGGAGGCAGCCCTTCACCTAGAGACGACTGAACTACAAGGACTGCAGCGCCATTAAAATAAAGATAAATTATTAATAATAAAAAAAATCTTCTTTTTTATATTAATTAAAGTAAACTGGTCGTATTTCATCTATTCAACATCAAAGCAATTACCTCCACTCCTTTTGCGTAGATCACTTCCATTCGTTTTCTCATATTGAAAATGCCAAAACTCGTCTCGGCTATTTTGAAACCATTAAAAAAATTAAAAATTTTACCATAAATAATTATGTGCCTTGCATGAGATTATCATAACTTATAAATCAATATCGACAAAAACTAAGCAAATATTTGCTACTAAGTCTAGCCTCAACGGAAACAACTTTCCGAACCAAACCTCAGAGGTTTTTTTTAGGATCGGTTTTGGGTCGGCATATAAATCACATTTTATAATCGAATAAAACTAAAAAAAAATCCCAAAGACGTTGGAAACTTTTATCAGTTCCGTCCATTAAGACGATACTCATTAATTATATTCGCTCAGAACAAACCGCGACTTTTTGGTTCCTTGGTGCGCTGCTGCTGCACAGCTCAGGATCTGGCCGCAAAAACCGTGGAACCTTCATCAAATTTCACCATATTCCCGCTTGACATTTTGATTACTATTCCGAGTCGAATTCGCCAGTGATGAACTCCCTCATTTGGACTGTGCATAAGGAAAAAGTCTGACCTTGAAGCCTATATCATATAAGCCATAAGCCCAGAAGACACACATATGAGAGATTCTGTATATCCTAAATTAAGGATGCTCTGAAAGGGTACCTTGGAATTTATAATAACCACACCGCAGAGAAATGCAGCGAATTTCTGCCTTTTGATGATGGTCTGTAGCCTTTTTAGGCCTTACGAAACGGGAAAAGGGTTCAGAAACCACAGGCTCTAACCACCACAGGCATAAACTATCTACGAGATATTAAAAACTTTTAGATGATTTATATTAAACCAGGGCCTGATGAACGCGCTCCGAAAGGGTTCCAACTCGAGCTTAAATTTCTGTGTGCCAGAAAATTGCTTTAGTTCTTGGACGCTCGTCGAATAAATTGTGGAACGTCAGAAATTAGACAAAAACATGACCAAAAAAAAAAAATATCGACGATTCGCAAAATGAATCAGGAGAGTTGTGAATGCCTTTGGCAGTTTTGAAATCATCAGACGATATCAAATATGTCAGAAATATATTTTGAGTTATTTATGGGGCGCATTTTTCATTAGACGACTGTCTGCCGTGTTTTATCTATATTTCATAAAGTGGACTTCGGGCCAGACTTGGAGTTTATTTGCAATAAATGTGCGGTTTAAGATTTTATATATAAAATCCCAGACGAGACTGAACGTCAGCAGAATTTTTCTAAAGAATGGAATTATTGAGAAAATGTTTTTAAATTAAATAAATTACAAGGTTATTAATAAATGACAACTTTTACAGCAAGGTTGACTCAGCAATTTAATGAAATTCACCAGAAAAAATTTCAAAGCGGATGTTGAAGCACTTCTCCAAAAAAAATTTTTGAAAGCTGTTTTAAAGATTGAAAATTAATCTACATTCTCAGATTTGTACGTCACATATTTGTCACTAAGATTTTTTAGTTTTTTCTCATTACCTTCACTTTTTTAATTCTTTAGTAAAAGCTAAATACAAGTGGTGTGATAATACAAAAGCCCATTTCTATGGTAGATTTCTTCAGAGCGTACAAGAGTTCTCCTCACATATGGATCAATAGTATGTTGGACAGTATTAAGGAAGGAGTACAATATTGTACCAATATAGGCAGGGTCCACTGGTCCAGAGAGTGGCGTTCATATGCACTACAGGTGTATAGTCAGGGATGCGTTAAGTACCATCTTCTGCTTTCTTCCACCTAAAGGATCAGGGGTGGTAGCACGTAAGTTGTTTCAATCGACATCTCCATACAAAAATTCAGAATTTTTGTATGAAGAGGTCGATTGAAATAACTTACGTGCTTCCACCCCAGGTCAGAGTTAAAGAAAATGGGTTTTGGGAAGAAAGGCCACACGTACCCTGCAAAATACTTGGTGTGATGGTCAGAGGATTTATCCCAACCACCACACTACATTATACTCCGTTGCGAATTTTCTCGACAACTGAAGGCATCGAATTGTAAGTATCGAAGCCACCCATAACTATGAGACCGTCGTAATTGCGGTAGACTTTAACGTAAACATTTTATCCAATTTTTTTTATCTAAGCTTAGGTGATACCCTTTATACTACCAGTCCGTCATGTCGTTCACGTCATTCGACAGTACGCCATACGCTTCGGAATTATTTGCATAATAGATCTCAAAAAGTATGGTTTTAAAATTAAATTTCAGATTCTTTACCAATCACCCACGGTGTTCCGCAAGGCTCCATACTAGGACCGCTGCTTGTCACTATGAGCATAAATGATCTCAACAGTGTCGTGACTAACAAATTTAATCAAATCAAATTACGGAGCCTCAGATTCAGTAAACGAGCTCTGCAGATGGGCATTGCAATCTATCTTGATTGCTGTGCGTATGCCTTACACGATGAAGGCAAGTCTTCACTCCAATGAGTTGTTTTAGTCCTTTGCCATTAAGGCAGCTGTGAAGAGTTTAGTTTCAAATCAGTTGCGATTTAAATAGGTATGCCGAACCATGGAACCGATTCAATAACGAATCTTGTCACCCCTGAAATTTCCCCATTTTACGACAGACCATCTAGTAATGCGTAAGTAAGGTAAGAGTATCTGCGGGAGGGTGGAAAGTGTCCCACTATATTCATATACGGTCTAATCTTATATTCAGAAGTTTGAATGCTTCAAATGGAGATTTGTGTGTCTCGAAACTTTAGATTTTTAGCAGCCAAGGCACGAACGAGACCAATCCTAGTTCCTAGATGGGACAAGGTTCTTCCAAATAAGGCTAGATGATCAATAGCGATGATGTAATGGCTCTGGCACAAAATGGTAAATCATTGTCAGATAACACCGCAATACTTGGTTAACTAAAGGCCAATCAAAACACAAAAATGTTAGGGTTCTAGATTTTACTGAAAAATATGAACATAAACAAACAAAAATTTGATCCTTGAATAAAATTCGGTTTATATTTGAAACCAGATAAATAATGCTTCTATACGAGTAAAAAAGCGAAATTCATATCTACTTGAATAGGACTTAGTAAACAATTTACAATGTTGCCGAAACGGCAGGTTTCAACAAATTATGAATTTCTGCCACCTTCCGCTCTATGGAAGTTATATAAAGACGTGCGAAGGGTTATTCACCCAAAGTGAATGTAAAGATGCCATATTATATACAGAGCAGCTCATTACCTTGTTTGGTTCTTTTCCAAAGAGCCTTATAATTTCACATTATTGGAGTTATTTCAGCTCCAAATCCATTCGTACTCCATCATAAATTCCCACCTTATTGAACAGAAAAATAAAACACCAACAATCAAGCTTATATCACGTTTAATTTCAAGAAAAACTTTTTATCCACAAATTTATAAAGTAGATAAATTTGAATAAAAAAATATTTTTATAGTTCCCAGAAGCAAAAAGGCTCTGATAATCGATTTTGATTGTCCCCACTGTATCCTCCATATTCCGCCCAGAATTATCACGATGAATGAAGAAGAAAAAAAGAACCACCTGAATTCCACCTTTTTGGCTTCTCTTCTGATTTTACGAGATTATTATTATCGGATAAAATCACCCCGTAGAGGTCAATCAATAACTGCCTTGCTTTTCACGTATGACAATTTATAAACACTTTCAGCCAAAAAGGAACCGTCCCACGACCGATCAGATCTCAGGGCTTAAAGAACGTCACGGAGGCAGCTTAAATTTCTCCAAATATTGGAAGATTACATCGTGGCTTGCAGCCAGGCCCCGTATAGTAGCCGAGTTTTAAGAGGATTCTAATCCGATGATTTATGATTATTGGCTGCACCCAAAAAGAGAAATCTGAAAATCTTGAGCGCTGCTCTTTTGGTACCTGACCAGGTATGACCGGGAGGCATTCAGACTGACTGTGAGTCCCGTGCGGGGTAAATGTCCATTGATTCGCGTTTATGGAGTTTCGGTGGAGATTTTATGAGTTTTGGCCAAGTTTGATGCAAAATTCAAGTGGAATGCGCAAACCTTGAATATTGGTTATTAAGAGGAAATGATCTTTTATACGGTGGCATTTAATGACTGTTATCTGGTAAGTGCTAGTAGCAGTACATTTTGGGATATACGTCTGTTAAAAAAAAATTGGTAATTTTCTTTCCTGGAATTGTGAATTGTAAGGATTTTTATGATTCAGATAGTCTGCAACTATGGGCTACTTAGTTGCAGTGTAGCCAATAGTTGTATGATGAGCTATACATGCCGCACACAGTTTTTGTCTAGGGGTGGTTTTAGCTTTAATCTTTTTTAATATAATAATAACCATACGGAGTTTATCGAGTTTATACATTCTTGGAAGTTAGGTGAAAACCGGTCGTAAAAATACTACAGTCGAACCGCCATTCTCCTAGTCTCATGAAAACATAACAAAAAAAGAGGTCTGAAGATGATGAGATACTTGCCAACCAAAAATACTAGGGCGTGTCAATTAACGTTAGACTTAGTACGACAATGAGCAATGCAACCCATGCATCCAGCAGCCTGGAACATTGATTTACTATCTGGATGCGACTAAAAGTTGCCAGATGTACTCAACAGTAACAACATTAAAATTTGCATAATCCAGAAACCTGGGGGAAAGTATCGATATCCACGAATATCGATTACGGCAACCTTCAACTGCATCATGGTTCAACCAATGCTCGAAACAGCGTAAACATCGTCTTAAAAGTACAACGCGGGGAGTTATATCCGTAGTAAGATTCAGAGATAGAATGAAATCAATCAAGCTTGGTCTTCATTCAAAAATTATTCTGGGTACCCTTGATGGAGTCGTTCATAACCGGTTGCTCATTAGTCTCAAGAGATTGCCACCACTTTTTTGGTATGATGACAGTACAAATGTATCGATGTGCTAACTTTTGGTATGGTATCCGAGGGCGGTAAAGCGTTAGAACTCTCAAGCAGTCAGGGAAAGGTAAGTCCTGAAAACTAGATGCCCGGCGCCTATAAGAGTTGGTAATGGATTGAAAGTACTGTCATTATTACTGCCGACTCGTTCATAGTTAGAAGCCGTAGAGATCGAGACGACTGAACCCAAGAAGCATTGGAACGTCAAGAAAATGGACCATAGAACACTGGAACGCAAATGAAACTGGGACTGCAAAGGAGGCAAATCAAAGTACGTGGTGGCTTCATCATCGAGGCGATCTAACATTGGCCTTGCAAAGATGATAGTCGGTCGGTAGTGATCGTGCACCTACCTTGGGTTGGTAAAACAAAAAACACTCATATTTATTAATTAAGCCAAAGAAGGCATTTCTTATTAATATAAAAGTCTAAGCTTAGGTGTCAAACTTCATACAAGTCCGTCATGTGCAATGTCTAATAGTACGCTTAGCTCGAAGTATAGAAAAACGATAGGATAGGTTAAGCGAGGTCTGTACTCTTGGATGTTGTATGAATTCTGGAATACTGACAGTGAAAGGTTGTTCCACAGTCGAGTTGTTCTAGTTATAACCGAATTTCCATATCGGAGTTGCGCGTAAATAAGGGCTGTAGATTGTGCTTGTGACCCGAGGGGCTTAGTTTTGTGTTGTGGAAAAATCAAAGCCGTCGTGTTGGGGAAAAATCATAGGGTCACGGTTTCGGCTAGCAGCTTTGATTACATTCATACACTACTGATTAAGGGACCATTCAAGTATTACGTAAGCACCAAAGGGGGTGGGGGGGTCTTTGATTTGCTTATTTTTGATGACATGGAGGACGGGGGGTCTGGATGGTGATTAGGTCAGCAATATTTATTTGCTTACTTTTTTTGATTTTTTTGCAAAAATTTATTGGATTTTGATTTGAACAAATATGACAACCCTACTTGTCTATCCTCGAAAGCAAAAAGTATGTTCAGGCTTTCCCCGAAATTATTGATATTGCTTACTGCAGTGTTTTATTGTTAAGTTAGAAAGAACCGAAGTAGGGAATTTACCACGCACGCTGTGCACTTGTCTAAATTTGTTCGGTCTCATTTTGGTTCGGTTCGTTAGACATCATTGGATATGACGTGTATATTCATATGATTTGACTCATAACTCCAAAAGATAGAACCATCGCTTTTACCATCATAGATAGGTGGAGGAATTCTGCGTTCATTGGTACCTTATTTATGGAAATAGGTTATACTGTTACAAAAATACAGGGTGATATGTAAAACTCTATCTTTGTACAGTTCTGACCGTATTACTCAGAACGGACAAAGATTTCGAATTAGGCGCCATAGCAACTTCAACTCAAAAAAACCTATCCAACGACGTATTACACATAGCTATTGGGAGTGGGTACCAAAATTTCCATTCTCATTTCTTTATAGTCTATAAATTCCTTATTTTTAGACTCATGAAAAACAATAAAGAAACCTGAACAGATTTTAAAAAAAATATATACCAATGTTTACGTAAGCATAGGAGGGGGGTAAGAGCTTTGCTTACTTTTGCTGACAAGGGGGAGGGGGGGCTTAAAAATTACTAAAATTCTGCTTACGTAATACTTGAATGCCCTTAACCATTCATGCGGTCTACGCTTTATGGGTTTGGTGAAATAAGGCCTATATAGCACCATCATATTTTGAGAACCAATTAAAACCCCGGAAGTTGGCTTTTCCACAATGCCAAGCAGTTGTCCTACGAGCTTGCTTGGTTGGGTTAAAGATTGGTAAGTGAAATTAGCTCTGAGTAGGTCATGATCAGAGTAGCCTAATCCGGCGATTACACGAGTCAGTTCTGCTGACAGCCCAGCCAGTACTGACTCTGTTTGTCAAATCCACTGACTCTGCGTTGATTACGTTCGTCAACTTATCAGTCAGTTCATTTCTAAAATGTCGTCGGCCATTGTACATGCTTCCTTGACTGCATTATTATTAACACAAATTATTGAAGACATGAAAATGGAAGAGAAAAGAAAGTCTATAAAAAGAAAATAATGGTCAATCCTTTGTTGAATCCCATAAACACGATTAAATTTTTTTTCTGCCATATTTTCCTAAAATAAACGAATTTTGAGATTTTTTAATTATATTTTCTAAAGACATATCCATAGCATCCGTACTCCGCCATTTCAAAATAAGAACTTGACATTTCACTGATTCGAAAACTGTCTCGTCAGTGCTGACTTGTCAGTGAAAAAGGCGCGTCAATGAGTATTTACACGAGTCAGTGTCAGCGACAGTGTCAGTAGAACTGAGCCGTGTAATGGCCGGGTAAAGGCGAATTAACTTCGACTGAGTACCGCGTTCGGTGAGAGGTAAGGAAAAAGCCAACAAAGTGTAGGCAACGTCAGGAACTCGCATAGAATGGCTAACCATTTAGTGCAGGTTATTAGTTTCTGCAAAAAGTTTGCCATCCCTGCCAGAAACACTGGTACCATTCGAGTAATTTAGCCAATTTACATTGTGAACGTTGAAATCACCCTCAACAATGATTTCACCCTCCGGATGGAAGGATAAAGGAGTATCCACACATATCAGGGCCGTGCCCGCGACGTCATAGATCCGTGCTCCGCCAGAGGCTCAAAAAAGTTTCAGTACTTACATTTTATATGAACTCATTCACACATGTCCGTGTCCGGTTCGGAGTAAAAATGTGGATACTCCTTAAGAATTTGGAGATACGTTGGGAAATAGGGTCAAATGCTAATGAGGAGGCGTTATTACTAATATTAGCACTCCTGAATAGAAAACAGAAGAAAATGACGTGGTTGATGTACCGCTGTTAGTCCGGGGAAATTAGCAAAAAAAATGCACGAAAGGAGACAAAATTCCAAAATGGCTGAAAATTGGACCACAGCTTCCTTGGGACTTTTTAAGAAAACATTTTCGGAATCACAAAAAAAACAGCATGGCAGCCAGAGATATCACTTTTTGGCAACCCCAACCCCCTCTTGAATTTTTTTCGAAAACCTTGACCTTTCCGAATTATTCAAAGTATTTTTTGGCCGAAATGTGATTTTTGGACCTTGACCTTGAATAACTTCGAAAGGGTTAGGTTTTCGCAAAAATGACGCATTTTTGTAGGCAATAACGTTTCGTATTGACAGATCAAAATTTTTTTTCGAAAAAACCAGTTTTTGAGTGATTTTTTACCAAAAAGTGATATCTCCGACGGCCATGTTGTTTTTTTGTGATTCCGAAATTGTTTTCTTAAAAAGTCCCAAGGATGCTGTGGTCCAATTTTCAGCCATTTTGGAATTTCCTCGGACTATGTTCACTTTTTGAAAGTCAATAAATGTCAATTCCCCTATGAGGAGAGGGATTGTTCTCTGAAGTGTGACCGACCTGTACTTGCTAACGATCTAAGTCATCATTAGGTAAAATTTAAGTTGCACCTAGCCATTGCTATTGTCGAATTTCATCATTGAAGTTGACTATATCGTATAGAAGCTGTACTTCAGGACGTGCGTCGGACGGATAAACATGGTGAAAACTATAATCGCAGCTTTCAATGAAAAACACGACGCTAAACTTACATCGCTGTTAGCAAAATTTCAAATTTAGGTCAAATTTTCATCGCAACAAAATTAATGCAAAGTACTATCCAACTTCTCCAAATAAGGAAGTGAAATTCATAAAATACCTCTACCGTCATGAAGCTAACAAAAGACGCAGCAATCGTGTTCGCAAGTGCAACATTTCTAATTTGTCATTTAAATGGCCGTCACCAGTCCATTTTGGACAATAATCGCCCCGGAAAAGGAATGCACAGTTGAAAATTTCAATTCCGACTTAAAAAAAATACAAAAATGGAAAACCTCAAGCTGTACCCATCCATAAATGATAAGCGACACCATAATCCAGCCTGAAACTGATACTATCTGCAGCTAGCGCAGAATTTGGCCTTTGTTACCATATGCGTATATTTTATCTATGACACTCCCGGACAGGAACAAGAAATGCTTTCAAATACTTTCGGACCTGTCACCTCAATGGCGAAGCGAGCTGCTGTTATGTACCTACCTGGAAGATAACGCGAATCTATTTCATAACAAAAACCACGGAGAAATCCGCCAGTCGGAAGATATCTACCCTCAACCTTTGAGTTAATTGCTTGCAATCCAGCATCGGCGGCCATAGAATGGGTAGAAGAATCATGTTGCCAAGGCTCGGACGTTTCCCGTAGTTTATCTGCCGTGTTGTCAAGGCATTGAAGGTTGCACACGACAATCTGTCTAACTGTAGAGCATGCAGGCAATGTTACAATGGCATTCTTGAAAAAAGACCTTAAGTACCCTAAGCCTGAATATGATAAGTCCAGGGAATTGCTGGATGCTGCGTTTTTGTGCTGCCGGGTAGTCAAGCAACTAAAGCCGAAACCACTTCGAGAACAGAAGTCTTGAAACAGGGGACAACTACTCCAGTATATGGCCACAATACACAACTCCTAAATGCACTCGTCTGTGGGCATATTAATGCATGCATGCATGCGCCTCTACTGTACTCCGGTGCATTCTGTTTATGGGATTAAGGAAATCCAACTGCCGAGCAAGAAACGGGGCAGCAGCAACCCCTCAAATGGAGACGTCCAGCTGGGCAGGGGGCAAAGGGGGCGGACCGCTGTGCCAGTGTGCATTCAGTTATGTTTTATTCATGTCAACATGAATTCCCAAACAGGAACAATTGTCCTACCAACTACTCCCAGCCCGAGCCTCTAGCCAAGACCATGTTCGAGAGCCGCCTCTTTATCTACCAGCATGTCTAGGGCAATTATAATTTCTTGCTTTGTTCTTTTTCCGTCCGTCCGTAGATAATTCTACCTGTCCTCACCCCCCCGGACGCCCCAGCGTTTTTCGCATAAACACTGAGCTGCCCATTTGGCTAATTATACGTTTGCATACAAGAGCCGCGCGGCGCTCTTAAGGCGGATTTAGAGGTTCCAGTTTGGAGTTTTATTGAGCTTTCGTACCAAACGCGGCCCTCTCCTTTCCTGAAAAGGTCAGCAATTATGCAGGATTTTATGAATAACATGTCGCTTTAATTAGGGGGTTTTGGCTGAAAGTTTTGCTAAACTCGTAGATTCTTGAATTAGTCGAGTAGAGAGCCATAGGACAGGGTATAATCTCTGGGGGATATTGATGGATTTATTAGCTTAAGAAGCTGGATACAAATATTTATGGTAAAAGAGGCAGTTATGGGAAGTGAATGGATTTGGAAGGTCGACGGGTATTTAATGCTTATCGAAAGTTCTCGAGTTGTGCACAAGTTATCTTAGAATTTTGTTGCAGTGTTGTGGAGTTTCGTTGAAATATTTCAGGATGTTTGTCTAGCAGATGATGAAGGACGATGAAAGTTTGCAAAAGAAGCAGTTTGTTGGTATCACAAATGCAAGAGGTCAAGGCGCTTTTTTAATGGTATGAGCTATACAAAAAACTATTCCATCTAGAAAAACCGCTGAAACTCCAACGTTCAAAGTTTTAGCTAAACGATTATTTAAAAGTTCTATGTGTTGGCCCATTGCATTAATAATTTCGAAAAGTGAGAACTGAGAAAAATGGACCTTTTTGGATAAACGGATATCCCACAAATATCAATGCTTTCAGATTCTATTCTCGTGAAGATCTCAAGAAAAGCCTTCTCCCGTGAGCATTTAAGAGACTATCATAAGTTAATACAGAAAAAATCCGGGTAGACTCGTTTGGTAAACGGAAGGCTCCAAGACAGAGGCAATTGTAGGTCTATCTGATAGTCAAGCGATAAAATCACGTAAGATCATGCCCAGAGTAGTTTCGGATTGCTAATGGCGCAAAATTGATGAGTTACTACTACTTCGCTTTGCTCAATCCGACCACCCTTTTATGGATCCCGGGCCATCAGGGTTTCGTGTACAATGAAGTAATGTTTTCATCGGTACCGAATCAGTAAAAAATGGGACTCTGATGAATGCACCAAAAATTGGAAATCTTGGTGTGGTTACTTCCAAAAGAGAAGCAGAAGAGTAGAAGACCCCAGTAGTATAGCTATAGCTGTATGGGGCTACTTCAGGGAACCCCTATACCCTTTTCGTGACTTAGCTTAGAGGTTGGGCTTTGGTTTGTGTCTTGGTTTGGATCATGTTTTGTTCGGAACTTCGGGGGTTTTGGGCGGGATCTTGTCTGGGATCTGTTCCGGGTTCCATACTTTAATCAATTGTTGATGAGGTCAGTGCATTAGTTTCGACTGGATGAGCTTTGGTTTGGGTCTTCGTTAAGCTTAGTTTGGTTTGCGCGTAGGGATATTGAAAATATTAGTAATTTAATTAAGTTAATGCTATCAAGATTTTCATAGTGGCTATGGCTTCTAGATGATGTCTTGGGATAATATATATAGTAGGGAGTGTAAAATTTTATCAGAAATCGCCTACGGGCAACGGTTTGTGAGATATAAGCAATTTTATGTTTTTTGGTTTTTTGGTGGCTATTGATTCTGTATGGTGTCTCGGGGTAGGAGGTGTATACAGCAAGGGTGTGTAAAATTTCATCAAAAATCTTTTCGTGATATTTTCTGATTATCTTTTAACAACATATTTACAATTCTACATAGAGTTTAACTATGCCGTCCAACGATCGTATAAGATAAGGTAATCCCGGCTTTCATTTAAATTGGAGCTTAGCAATAATTTTGACACAAAATCCGTCCGTCGGAAAGATACTTAGAGAAAAGTGAATGAGCTGCCAACAGAAGCATGCGATTTTAAGTACTTCATCTGATACCATCCAATACTACCGCGAAGGAAACAATGAATTCGCTGATTGAGCAGGATGCTACAGCTCTGTTATATCTATATTCAATTCCAGGCGAAAATTCAAACAAATTTCTTTAAAAGGGAAGCCAAGTTACAAAGAGTATTATCTTTGTGGGAAAATTGGATATGGGAAGACAAAGCACTATGTCGCCGCAAGAGACCCGAATATCCAAACTCACCTAATATCATCGGTTCAAAAAAAAGATCAACTTCAAATGAAAATGTTTCATTAGGTTTTAAGAAATAGTGTATGACATTTGGTCGAAATGTTAGGTTGGTTTAGGTGTAGGGCTGCCTCTGGCGAGACCGGAGGATTAATTAGCGCTTTAGCGCGCTGTTTTAATGCCACAACCTCTTGCTATGGAGGAAAGGAATCCATCTTGTGGTGTTTAAGAAGCTTCTCACTACTGTCGCTACTAGTCTAGAGTTTTCTTCTAAGTCTTTCGGAAAGTAACTGCCGAGTGTGCGTTGCCTGATCTTTCCTAGAGCCAGGAATTCACACATGAAGTGAACGAGCGTTTCTCGCGATTGTATCCCCGCAATTACGATTTTTCGTCCTGTGTGAGCCATTGTAACCCTTTTCAAAGCCCTGCGGCTCCCTTTAGTTTCGCTACAATGAAATTCAACCACAAAAATTCCATCTCAATCTGTCGAGTCGTAAGAATATTGAATTTTATTCCTCAAAGATGTTCCCTTACGAAAATAAGTCAAGGAAACCAATTTACAGAAACCGAATGACATTGACTTCATTAAAGTGACGTCCTCCCCGACAGCCGAATATGCTACTAAAGTTGTGATAATGCAAATAGAATGGAAACGAAATTATTTAACAAAGCGGAAATGTTAAGAGGAAAACTTTTACCTCAACAGAACGGAAACCTAGCATCGAATTAGCCATCCAATCTCTATTCAATGCAGTAAACATCAACGTCTTAAACTGTTTATTCTAAATATATTAAATTCATTGTTTCATAAAGCCATCTCCGCCCTCGAGTAAACAAAGGAATCATCTTTAAATGGAAAATGTCGAGAATGGGCCGCCACCCCCGCCGCTGATGGCAGTGGTCGTCCGTCTTTGGGATTCTCTTGATCTGAATATCACAGACTGGCAGACAGACGACGACGACAACAACGCGACGTCAGGGGGTCGTTCGCCATTGGATCCATGAGAGAGATCCCTGAATCCTTGAAAACCCCAACTCTTGGGTTATTTTGTCAGTTTTCCTGTTGACATGAAATAAGAAAAATAGCGATCTGCCTCTGTCTCCTCCTTTTGAAATATGGTAATTAAAATTAATGCTCACAGGAGTCGCCAGCAGTGGAGGAGTTCGGTTCATTTGAATAATTTTTTTCCCCATAGCCGACGACTACGACTGGCTTCCAGGACACAGGGCTTGGAGAGGTTCACGAGGTTCCATGAACTGAAGGAAATATATATATTTTTTTTTCGTCCTGATTCAAACGTTAAGGGTCCTTATTGCAGTAATTTATACAAATTTAATTGTTGCTGAGATCTCTCTTTCACAGGATTTGAATTTTTGATGGAGGGTTTTTCTTGAGAGTAGAGAGATTTCGATGGTGAGTTGTGTGAGGTGATTTCGAAGACTTGGGTACTATATAAGGTGTCTACGTAGTTCATTTGGTGAGTTGCATTTATGTGTTGGATGTCTGGGATTCAGCAGATATCGACTCAAGTTGATTTATTTCGGTTTTAGTTAGCTTATTTTCCTTACATATTCATATGTAGGGTCTAGGGACCTTCTTCTGGCGTTTGTTCAGTTGATATAGTGCATCGTTAAGATCGATTAGTTCCCGCGCGTAGATGGGAACAACAAAGTCGACTAGGGACCGGGAGGGAGCGTTACTCCGAGGCTCAGAGGCTGGTTAGCAGCCCAATAGGGGGTGGCAAAAACGCTATTTTGAACTACCAGCTGCTGATACCCCGTCAAAATTTGAGTACACTAGTATTATTTCTAGAACTACTTGGCCCACTAAGAACGAAGAAAGAACAATGGGACTCCTAAGCAAACCCCGAAGATATATTGGCAGAATTACGGCAAACATCACGCCACATTGGCCTATATTCGATCACACTGTCATCCACTAGAGTGGCCTATTGTACTACACCCCTATACCTGATGTATGCAGGCCAGAACGCTTGAAGAGGTTCAGCAGTCTGCCTACTGCCGATTAGACTTGACTGTTCGAGCAAGGTCTCGTTGAACAAAATACCACTGCCTGGTTGGTCCAGAAACTTAGGGCAGATCGGCGGCTGTCAGGGTCTGCTTCTTGGCCTATCAGATTCCAGACTACCTTCGTGCCTTCGTTCTGTTGGGAAGGAGTTTGCAAAAGCGGGGCTCGCGTGTTCTTCGAGGGCTCCCCAATTCCACTCTGGCCCTCCTTGCCTTGACTGCCATTAGTCTCGTTTCTGTAAATAAAAAATTGGAACAAAATACAACTGAAAAACCAGTCTGAAAAATTAGCGCTATTTTTGGGGGCCATTTTGAGCATTGGAGAATTTTTAAAAAGACTTTTTGTTACTTGTACGTGATAGTAAAACTTATGAAGTAAATTTTAAGCTATAGAACGGTACTCTAGAAGAATCTGTAGACCAAGAGGAGCGTTTTTAGAAGAATGCCTTTTTTTTACAAAAAGTGAAATTTAAAGGAAACTGTTCAATATTTCGCAACAAAAATAAAACCGTTTTTTAGCTAGCAACAAGCAATATTTTTACCAAATAACAAATATCTAAGTTGTGTTAAACAAAAGTTATTAACAAATTAAAAAAAACGGGGTTTTAAACAGTTTTTTTTCCATTTTTCTCTATTTTCTGTGCACCAACCTATAACTTAATATATAATAATCGAAAGATAATTTGAATACTTACAACTTTATAATTTGATTTTTTTCGATCCGAGCTCAAGTTTTCTTGTAATACGCAAATAAGCGTTTTTTTTCATTTTCCGGAACTTTTTAGGTATGTTCGCCATTCCAAATTCGAAAAAAAACACTATCTTTTTTAGAATTTTTTTTTCCTATATAACCATATTTTTTGTTTCCCGTTGGCAATTATTAGATGGATTTGTGTAGATTGATTACACTAATGCCATACCTCAACCAAAGTTCGAATCGATTTGGTGAGTCTAGTATGCTCGCACTAAATATCTGCAAGGGGTTCCGTAGAGTATGATACTCAGTTCGTTTGGCTAAACTCCAGGCTATTCGTATTGGTATTGGTAATACTGAATGGCGTCAAAACCAAACCTGATTGCATCTCTGCCGGGGTCCCTCAGGAGTCAATTCTGTTACCTACTCTTTTTCCAATCTTTATAAATGACCTACTATCCTTCCAACCAACTTTACAACTTTGCTTTATGACACTACTCAATGTTACTCTTAATCCAACTCAAGCACGTGGCAGACACTGTTTTGACTATTGCAAACATCTGTCTGACTCAATCAATACATACATTGAACTTTTTCTTGATTGGGGCCTGTCTCATTTTCAATTAAACCTTTGACAGCTACACATTCGCGTCAGTGGACGGTGTACTACCAACGGGCGGCGCATCTCTGAACATCCTACGCATGTATTAACAAAGGGGTTGGCCAAATAGCAATATAGTAGTCTTAAAAAAATTGTATCGCTACTATCATAACGACTGTTCCACAACAATCTTATACCCGCAGCACCAGAGTAGTCCACTCGGCTCATTCCTTCTGCCTGCAACCTTTCTTTTCACACACTGTACAGGCATGGAACTCCATTCCAAATAGAACTACTCAACTGTGGAACGATATATCGCAGCCAGTATTGCCGAACTCCTGCAACATCTAAGAATTTAAACAGAGGGTTAATCGCCATCTCCTTCAACATCATCCTGATTCCTCCTGAAACCTTCGAACTAAACTTACTACTAGACATTGCCCCATGACGTGACCAACGACATGATAGACTGATAGTACAAAAAATGATTCTCTAGCTTACAACTGCAATATAAAAAACGAATGGACTATTACCCTTCCTTCGGCCCTAAAGATGCCGTTTGACTTAATAACGCAATTTTTACTAAACAGAATTTTCCTGAAAAAAACAAAACAATTTTCCACTTTTATCCAATGCTAGACGGAACATAACAAGATTTTCATCAGAATCATCAAAGTCGTACTTCAGCACTTTGGGCTGGTATCACGTATCAAATGTGATAGACAAGAAACGAAACTAATAAATTCGATATTGCACATGAACGTGCTCGGCACGACGGCAGTAGTCAGACGCTCCTTTGCGAATTTTAAGGACATACAAAACGTAAATTTATAATCTCTAAAAAAATCCTTTTTTCAGTGTTTCCCCATGAAACGTGGAAGTGCCGCGCCATTAAGGTGTTCTTCGGAAAATACATTTCGCTAGTTTCCACTCCTCTCTGCCGAAGGATCAAGTTGAAATGAGTTAGTTATTCAGGATAAAGTTTCGCATGCATACGATGGTGTGTGTGTGTGTGTGTGTTTGTGGATGGCAGTAAGTGAGCAGGAGCCGGTTTCGGTCATAGAAAATTCAGAATAAATTCCGCAAAACAGAACTACCGAAATCGTAGCCAGTTAATTTCGTGTTCAAATGGAGGCCTTAAATTGGCATGATTTAGTGCTCGCGTCAACCTGGATACAGATTGCAACACATGTTCGACACGGAAAAGTGTTGAATAATTTGTTAGGCCGTAATTAAGAGGGCGGAATCCCAAAAGGGCCCGTGCACAGCCCTATGCGCTACACACATGGCCAGACAGACGTGGTAGCGACTAGTTCTAATTAACTTATTTTCCTCATTCATCTCAATTTTCGTCCTTTCGCCCCCGTGTCGTCGATCCTTATCCGGGTGTGCTGCTGCCTCCGCACTAGATCAAAGTGCGATGCTCGTCTTCGCTGTCGCCTCACCGGGTGTGTAATTTCCTTCCAAAGAGTTGAACTGTTGCCACACGTAGAGTGGCTCACATCTTCCAAAATTAAATCTCAGCCACGGGTGGAAAGGAACTGTGCCAGCAGCACACACTCATACACACTCCGCCATCCTCGAGGAAACATTTGTCAATCATCTTAATTAGCTCCAATTGGGGGACGTGCTGACAAGTATATCTTTTGGGGCCATGTTGAGGCGTCGTTTGGCCACCAGGCAAACTTGGTGGTAGTTTTATTAAGCCGTTGACGAAAGATTGTGGAATAGTTTTCAGCAAAATGGGTTTTCGTGGAATATGTAACCTCTTCGGGGAGGCTTGATGAAAGAATGCCGGGAATATTAATGCATGCTTAGGGAATTGTGAACTGTGGCGTTGTGGGGTAATATGATTCTCGCACAGATTTTCATTAGAGTGGAGAGTAATAAGCAAACCTAGCGACATGTTTTACAGACATGAAAAATTTGGTTGGTTGGGAATAAAGGGTTCCCTGCAAACAATTTCTCGGCTTTTCTCGGAGGCTCGCTTTCTCGAACCTTTCTCGATTCGAAAAGTGCTTGCGAAAGGTACGAGAAAAGCTTCAAAACCCACCATAAAAGCTTTCCTAGTACATTGGTTTCGATATCTTGCTCCGCTTTTATTGCCTTCGAATTCGTTTACGAGTCGTTTACGAGCCCGAGTTCGAAGCAAGCTCTCGGTTTTGCGTGTCGTTCTCGAATCGTTTCCGAATGTAAATGTTTGCAGGGTTCACCCTTAAAGATAGTCGAAAAGTATTTGTCTTCTCACTGCTGGGTCGACACTGTTTGCTAAAATATAAAAATTGTATCCCGATTTTTGTGCCATGCTAAAAAATAAAAAAACAATTACCAATGGGAGCTTGATTCACGTGGTAAGTATTGCATTAAAATCAATGTTTCATTGTTTAAGCTTTCAAATTTCAGTATGGATAGCATGTTCCATCCAATTTAGACCTCTTTAACTTCAGATTAAAGGCGGGTAAAATCGTACCGTCACCTCCTCGCTGGAGCGTACCCGGTGTTCGGGGGTATAGCTGGGCCACCCTATCCGATGGGGTTTAATTCACGGATCCGGTCCTCCAGGTTCGGGGGTTGGACGAAAGGTTGACAACCTTTCCTCGGAAAACAAGTCTTGTTACGGAATCGAGAAGTCAGCCTCAGGAGTCAGGATTTACGGCAAAGACCCCAGCAACGTCCCAGGACTAACGATTTAAGGAATAACGATATAAAATTGGCATGTGAGAACATTATATAGACCATGGGTGGGCAACCTTTCTATAACATGGGCCAGAATAAATGTTACGTTTTTTCCGCGGGCCGTGGTAATCAATTGGCACCTTCTTGTGATCTGTAAATTTTTTAGAGTTGAGCCGGACTTACACGAGGCAGTACATTTGTCCCTTACACGATGGTAAATTTGACTGAGGCCTCAATTTTTTTAAATGTCCCGGTTCAAAAATAATGTCCTACTGGTATATGAGTGGGTATCGAGATAAATGAGGCGAGGTGTGATTGTAAATACGTAGTGAGGAAAAATGGGTTTCTTCTTTCCTACTTTTTTGGGGCAGTAAAACTCAACTTAAAATATGTTAGGTGAGGTTGTAAATACGTGCGACATTTCTTATTTTTTTTGTAAAATATCCAATTTTGGTCTGAGGCGAGGTGAGATTTTAAATAAAAACTAGAGAGGCATTTCTTACGTGTTTTGCCTCAGAAAAAGTTCTAATTTGAAATTAGATGAAGTGAGATTGTAAAATATAAATATACATAGTGGAGGCATAGGTTTCTTACTTACTCTGAGGCAATTTAATGCATATAAGCTTCTTTCTTTAATTCCCGGGGTTTTGTCATGGCAATGGCCCCTCTCCTAATTTGAAGTATGAAATTATACTGGTTTAAAAGAAAAAAGAGGTGTCTCTTACCAACTCATTTTATAATCGCGTCCTACCCAACACTAAATTTTTAGTCTGCATTTGAAGCGAAAGATGCTTTAATGGGATAAATCACACTATCCATCAATCGGTCCTGGTTTGTGTATAATGAGGTATAACCCTCTAAATATTCATTTTTCTGTCTCTTTTTCGTGTAACGATTGTTGTACAATAAACGCGAATGAGACGGGAGGTTTCTCATAGTTTTCTCAGACTCCCGAGAACGAAGTTATAATTGTGTGAGTGTGATAGATGGGTGAGTCTGACAAATTTTCTGAGACAAAATGAGAAAAAACGAACTTCGCTGCGACCTCTTGTCTATAAAACCGGTTTGGGGATGATAAAAGAAATGAAGCATAGTGTAACTTATCCCAATTAACGTAATATTCAATTTAAACTAGACGAAATACATCGAAAAATATTTTTTTATAATTTCTTCTATACATCGCGCGGGCCGGATAGAAACTTTTGGCGGGCCGTAGATGGCCCGCGGGCCGGAGGTTGCCCACCGTTGAATAGACCTTGGAGCAATGGCAGAAGTGTTAGATGAGCTTAGACGATATAGAATACTCATCGCAGGACTACAACAACTAAGATGGACTGGTAAAGGAGTCCTAGAACAAAGAGAGGCTACGACATTTTTCAGTATTAATTAAAAGTGGCGGAAAAAAATTTCAAACGAAATTTCAAACACAAAATTAACAAAACGAACAAAACCAATCGAATTTTCTCGTGGATTAAAAACAAACGTATAGTCCGCTCAAATTAGTCAAAAAATCGCTGTGTTTAGGAAATTGTTCGCGAAGCTATGAGACACGCGCCAAGTAAAGGATTCACAACCCGCAGTTCGAAAAAACCTTTGTTTTTGAAAAATATGTGAATTTTAGAGTTTTTTCACCTTTTTCTCTATTTTGAGAAGAAACTATACATTTTGGTGAAAATATCAAGGAAGCAAAGTTGGAGAGCATAAAATTACCTACAAATTTTACTTTTACAATTTTTTCCAACACCGCATACTTTCGCCGCTAGATGCCGTTTTCCGACTTTTTTAGATTTTGAGCAAAAATTATGCATTTGTATGAAAAATTAAATGTAGTTGTAGTTTTTCAACGACCTTTCTTTGGACGCTTTGATTATCAACAGAGCCTGAAAAAAGGCGCAACACGAGCTCTAGCGGTGAAACAATGTCGAATTCGAAAAAATAGTGAATACAAAATTGGTAGGAAATTTTATGCCCTACAACTTTGCTCTTTTGATATTTTGACCAAAATTCATAGTTCCTCTTAAAAATAGAGAAAAGGCGAAAAAACTCTAAAATACACATATTTCTCAAAAACGACCCTTTTTTCGAACTGCGGGTTGTGAAACTCATGCTTAGACAACCCAAATCCTTCATTTGGCACCGGTCCCTTTCTTGTGAGTGCAGCTAACTTCAGAGTATGCAATTCATAACATATAGAAAGGGGCTCATCATGGTTGGCGAGTCGAAAAAATGATGTTTGAAATTTATATGAAAAATTCAATTGAAACCGCGAAATCTGGATTACAGTAATTTCACTACCTTCGAAATTTTTCTATTTGATAGATTAAAGACCACATTTACCGAGAATGAAAGTCAGCTGATGAGATTCTGCAGGTAAGATCGTCAGTCAGACGGTTATTTAAATTATTCGACGCTGAAATTGTAGGCGCGTTCAACAACTAAACTACCCTAGCTGACGGTCTTTCCGGCATTAAAAGCGCAGCTGATTATTGTTTTTATAATTTCGATAACATAATTAATACCCTGTAAAAATTTGGTGAGGGGTAAAATGATTTTGCACTCCACTTTTTACTACCGGTTTCTAGGAGTAGCTGACGTATGATACAACCTCTTCAGTGCAGCTGACGTTTATTTTTAGGGTTAATATTATTTTAACTAATAGTTGACAAATTTTCAAGAGGAGTGAAATGATTTAAAGGAACATTTTTTTTGACATGTTTCGAATTTGTTCAAGGTCACCTGCAGCCAGAAGCAAACAGCTGGCTCTTGTTTTGTTTAATAGTTATGTCCAAATTATCATTTAATACTAAAATTGAGAGGGGTGAAAGCACCGACCAAAATGCAACGCTGCCTCCCGGACTAAAAGTTGATCTTTTCGAGAAATAAATACATACCAGATTTATGTAATCAATCAATAAACTATTGAAGCACCATCGAAAGAATCGATTAACCGTATTGAATCCATCAAAAATAACCAAAGAAATTTTATTTATTTTTTTTTATTAACTAGAAAAAAGAATGCAATTTTTACAGAATTTAATGTGATTTCATTAAGCGTAATTTTCTCCGAAAACTTAATGACTTTAACCATGGAAATAATCGTAAATAGAGCCATATTCCACCAATCTACACCAGAAAAATTCAATCTGAAAAAGCCAATAATCAGCGGAGAGATATATAGATTCAACCACACACGAAAACTTCATTTCAATTGCGCTCTTACCACACACATACACATATACATATATATCCAATGAGTGTCTGCAAAATGAATATGGCCTTTTGTTGTTTCATTAAGGTCCCTGACAATGGCATGGTATTTAATTCGAGTCTATATCTGGCAGTTGAGAGTTATCATGAGATTCTTATCACCTTCGCTTCGATTAAATCCTCGTGTGTGTTCACCCGTTTCAAAGCGATGTCTTCCCATATTCCCTTGAGCTGATGGGACACACGGTGGGACCGGGAAGACCTGCAAAAATTTAATTAACATTATCCAGTCGTAATCTCATTTATATATATATGGCAAAACCCAAATGAGAAACTGTACAGAAAGTACTGCGGAGGCAGCGGCAGTAACATAGCAGAGAAGTTATTACCAGCATATATATAATGGTTGATATGTGTGCTCCTGACAAGTCCTCAAGTCCCTCCAGGTATCCACAAAAGACACTCTCTATGGAGCATATACTATACAGAGCCCTCCCCATTGTGAAAAATTTTTGATACAAAAACCGCACAAAGGGAAAAACGATGGGTTGGCATGGCACATTTAAAAGATGTTCTGCTAATTAACGCAGCATCCTGCATTTCGCTGCCCGGCCGCGAGGCATTCAACATGGATCCCAGGTTACTACACATATATACATCAGGTAATGAAGATGAAAGTTACTAAAAGGCTCCCATAAGAGCTCTGCGCGCACAGTACCCCAGCAACAATAGAGACCCTAGACTGGGCGAAGAATTGAACTGTCTGTATGAGCCTCGGTGTATAATATGTGCTTTTCGCGGATATATACCAGAAAGAATCGACCGGCAGCGCTCTGCTCAGATTATGTCAAGATTAATTAGATCCGCCATTGTACTGTCAATTGCGATTGTCGTGGAATTCTTGTAAAACATATCGCAGGACACATGTTCCTTGTACGCTAATTAATTTTAAGTTCAATTTTAGTTTTTTTTGTTGGTCCTTTGCTCGCTCTTCTTCGGCCATGGCTGGGGCTATGCTAGATTCTGTCATCTATGCCTGCCTATTTAAGGCTCGTACTCCCTTATGGATATTCATAAGATTTTTGCTTCATGGGAGCTGATTTTAAGTTTAAGTATGCATAAGTTCCTCCTCCACCAACCGCCCGCACTTGTAAGAAATCGATTCAATAGATGCGGATATCAACAACGTCTACCAAGAATGGATTTGTTTTAAATACGCTGTTCAACTCGTTGCATGATTTACATTTTGAGAACAAGTAGTCGATCCTCGTTATGCCCAGGGCATAATCGTTATCCGTGGTTCATTAATGCTGTTGTTCATTATAACTTAAATTTATTATACAGTTACAAGATTGCATAATTTCTTATCGTATCTGATCCACATCATCCCTTTCCTCTAAGAAATGATATACGGTATATTTGGAATTATGAACCAATTATATTTTGAGAGACACAAGAAATCGAGACTTTCAAGATAAGGCAATCTGAAATGATTTCTGCAAGTCTTGAAACATTTCTCTAAACAAATGGCGGAGATCTGCCGTAACCAGCGTCTTTTTAGAAATTAAGGCTTTGGAAATAAGCTTTTTTCTATGCATGTAACTTAGTAATGAAATGTTGAAGTATATCTTACCCGATTGATATAAAAAGAATTTACCCAAGAAGTTGTTCATAAGACATGAAAGCAACGAAGATACATTGTCAGGTTTGCAACCATCACCACTAATCAGTAGCACTATAGCTGAGCCCTTTGATTCGAGGAAGTAGAAGCTGCTGTAGCAAAGTAACTTGCAGAGTAACTTAAAAACGCTATACGAAATACTGGACAAACTACTGTATAAAACACTGTACAATTCTATTGAGAAAACGACTGTAATTAGTATTAGGAATGAAGTTGTAATGTGAATCAAAATTTCCCCAACTGATTTTTTTGGTCAAACATTAACGAAACATAAGAATTCGGTCTGCAGCGAACTTGACATAGTACGCATACGCTGTAAAAAATTTCTGTGGTAATTTTACAAAAAAAATACTGGAAGTTTTATTCACAAGCAGTTTTGTAAATTTGCAATATATATTATTAGGAATGTTCCAATTCTACTTTACGCATTTTTACCAACTGTGTAGTAAATATACATTATTTGTGGGATGTAAAAATACAATCAGTATTGGAGCTTTCACTTCCTAGTTTTGTAAATTTCCAAAACTTTTGTGTATGCCCTCTCCCTATACATAAAAATAGCATTTTGCTCACCATGCAAGGACCGAAGGATGAAAGCTTCAAGCTTCAAGCTGCAAGCTTCAAACTACAAGCTTCAGCTGAGTTTTGCTTTACTTGAGCACTGCAGCTTGAAGCTGTGAATGTGAATCATTGTACAAACCCTTTTACCCTAATTTTTGAAGCTTGAATCTTGCAGCTTGAAGCTTTAATTGTGGGACGGCCCTAAGCATCAAAAATGATCAAAAATTTCTTGGCTGTTACAGGAACTGCCCAGACCCTGACCAGAGGCAAAGGTCTGGCCTTAACTTAAGAAAAATCGGGTATATATGCTTAGTACTCCATTGTTACCTGTGAATTTTATCCATGACAGGAAAAATTTAAACCTTACATTCCAATAACCAATTTGTAATTTTACTGAAAATTTATGTTCTAAAATTACGCCTCTTACTGTAAAATTACAGTACAAAGTTCAGTACATAACATTGATAAATAATACTACGAAATATTGGAATTTTCCTACATAAACGATTTAGAAAAATACACAACATTGTGTAAAATATAGGTCACATTCATGTAATCAACATTTACGTCATGCAGTATTGGAGATTCTCAATTTCTTTATGTGAAATTACAAAATTTATAGTAAAATTAAAATAATTGCGATTTGTAATTTTACTGTACATTTGGACTGTGAATTTACATATTTTTTTTACAGTGTAGCAAAATTAATTGATTTTATATCAAGCACCTTATGTTAATGTGGTCAAGTGCATGTCTTCACAGTTAGTAGAGGGAAATTAAACAAAAAAAAGCGAAGTTATGATGTAGTTGGGAAGTTGGATTTTTTTGTTTTTTTTTTCTTTACATATGTTAATATAAAGCGAAAAAAAAAGTTTCTGCAAAATCGGTCCTGTGCTGCACGAGAAAATTGCATAAATGTCCATTTTTGATGCATTTTGAGTGCATTGGTACACAATTTTTTTAATTTCTCCAGTTCTGTTGGTTGTAGAACAATAAAAAAAATTGGAAAATACTCGTGAATGAATAGACTATCGAACTGATTCGGTATAAATACTTTAAAAATGAATCCTAACCTCAAAAAACCAAAATGTATGAAATTTTGTTTTATTTTACTAAAAATGCAATAAATAACGGGAAAATAGTCGGATTCTGATAAAAATTGGAGAAAATATGTATTTTGATGCTATAAATACGTGGTTGAAATTACAAAAAAAAAATTTCGATTTTTACGGCAACAATTGGCAGTTTTCGAAAAAAAATTAAAATTGCCGCCATATTATGCCAAATCATCGTACGGTAAAAAAATTTTTTTAAATTTTAGGTTTTTTTATTTACTTTCTTGTGAGCATACGCAATACTTCGTTACTTCATTTAAAATGTCTATTTTAGGACTTTGAAACACTAAAAAATTTCAATTTTTCAATTTTTTGCCTTTTTCCAACTATGAAAAGCTACTTGCCAACTACAATATGAAAAAAAGGCAAAAAATTTAAAAATTGAAATTTTTTAGTGTTTCAAAGTCATTTTAAATAAAACATACGTAAAGAAAAAAAACAAAAAAATCCAACTTCCCAACTACATCACATCTAGAGGTTGTGATCGAGAATTCTCAATTCTCGATTTCTCGAGAATTCTCAACAACTTACAATTATTTCTCGATTCTCGAGAATTTATGTTATTTCTCGATAAAAAAATTATTGAAATCAAAGTAATTTTAAACTAGGGAGAAAGAGGAACTACACTTTTTTTGGAATGTCGATTGTTTTCTACATTGATTATCACTAGTATACAAACTTTTTCTTAATTGAATTGTAATAGAAAAAGTGTTTTTTAGTCTAGTTTGAGGTCGCTAAAAACGAAAATGGAAGTCATTTATTTTTCCAAACAACCGTTATCGAGATATTAGCTGCGATCCATTGGGACTGGTAAACTACTCTAAACTGCTACTAGCTACTCGAAACTCCCCTTGCTCTAGTTTTCGGGCATATACATTTTACTAGTAATTGTCAAAAATCGGGTTATTGGTGATGTACCCGCAAGTACTTGCGAGTAGAAAAAATCGCTCAATGGATCGCAGCTATTAGCAAAACGGTTTTTTCCAAATATTGCCACACTGATAAAAAAATTGTCTTGATTCCAGCAATTCGATAGTCTTCGTTTCGTTGTCTTGAGTAGAAAAATTTTTCAGTCTTAACATGAGAATGCTGTCTCAGAGGAAGACACTGGAAATTCTTGAGCCAAGCAAAAGTATTTCTTCGTTCAATACTTATATTTTTCGACCAAGATATTTCTTTCTCGAACTAAGATTGTTTAATTTTTTACTCAAGAAACTAAATTCTTAATTCATCGGGCTTTTTTCGTTTACCGCACTTTCACGCTCTAAAAATGTATCACAAACTATTAAGACCGATTTTAGAACTTGAATTTTTTTCAATTATAATATCATCGGTTTCGTAATTTTTTTAACTTCAAGTCAACTTTTGTCTTCATCCAAGACAATAAAACCAAGACTATGAGTATTGCTTATCCCGAGACAATTTTGTTTTCGTTATATCCAAAACATGAGTTGCTTGGTTCAAGAAAAAATGCTTTAAGCCAAGAATATTTTTTTATCAGTGCACATTCTCGAGAAGCTTAGTTTAGGTTCTACCCTACCGACTTCCAGAGTTATGAGTCATCAAAGTCAAAATTTTGTTTTTTTAACAAAAAAAACATCAACTTCAACTCCCCTTTTCTCCAAAAAATACGTAGTAACCAATATTTTTTTCCAAAATTAGAAAGCTTGGACAATTTCCTATGAATAATGTCCGGACAATTTTTGCTTTACGACATTTACTTTTGAAGATATTAGCAAATTTTGATGTTAAAATTGACTTTGGTACTTTTCGACAAAGCTTAATGAAAAAAAGCACTAAAAAAGCACAAAATAACGCTTATAACTTCAAAAGTAAAGGCCGTAGCACAAAAATAGTCTGGACATTATTCAGAGGAAATTTTCCAAGCTATCTAATTTTGGGAAAAAAAATTATAAGTTAACTACGTATTTTTGCGAGAAAAGGGATGTTTTAGTTGAAATTTTTGTTAAAACTTTTTTTTATTTTGACGACATCTAACTCTGGAAGTTGGCACGAGTACACTGTCTACATTATTCATGTAAATAGGTTATACGGTTGCAAAGCTACGATATGATATGTAAAACTCGAACAAAATAATTAGAAAACGCCCTAGCGACTAAATCGTTACGACTATCCCCACTCCCCCTCATACAAAATCAAAGCTTATCAACAGCCGGCCGCTTTGACTTTTACATAAAAAAACGCCGGTATTTTAGGCATGTGTATGGAAAAAATCTCCGGCACTCAAAGGGTTAATTATCAGAATTTTTCGAAAATTCTCGAGAATTCTCAACAAAAACAAATTTGTTTTTCTCAATTTCTCGAGAAGTTGAATTTATCGAGAAATCACAACCTCTAATCACATCATATGACAATTTCTGTTTCCTATGGGTTGACTAAGCAATGGTTCAACCAGTGAATTTTCACTGGAAACCAGTGAATAGTCACTGGTTCGTTTTTAGAGAGTATATTAACATTCGTCAAAAAATGACGTCACTCTATGCTATGTTTGTTCATGTCAGTCTAAGTTCCCACTTCAGCTATGCCGCCTGACGAAGCAGAGTTAAAAGGAGTTGAAAACGAGAATACACCAACTATACTCCAAACAGGCAAACTCAACAGGACTGTAGTGCCTATAAGGAGAATTGCCTTCTGAAGTTCCAACAAGAGTAGTTAGCAAAAAAGCTGTACGGTTTCCATCTTTCTGGAAGAGAAGTCCGGATTTCTGGTTCATTCAACTTGAAGCCTAATTTTATACAAGTGGCATAACCCAGGACAATACACAGTATTATACCCTAGTTGGGAATTTAGACGCGGACAAATATGCATAGCTTAAAAGGCATATTCTTGGCGCTTTTCAGGACTCTGAGCAAAGACCAATGCAAAAACAGATAAGCAACATTTGCTTAGAAGGGATGGAAGCCAACGCAATTTCTAAACCAAATGAGGGAGCTCGCATCCGATAGCATCTCTGCGGACATTCTGCGAACGCTCTAGCTACAACGTCTTCCCCGAATGTAGCAGCCTTGTCAAAGTTGTATCGCTATTATCATAGCGACTGTTTCACTGAAATTATCGCCCTCCTGCCTGCACGGCAATATTTCTCCTGCAAAACTAAAGTAGCCCACTCTGCTCATACTCATACCGTGAAACTCCCTTTTTCGAGCACACTAACGTTTATAAATAGAGCAATTTGGCTGTGGAATAACCTCCCACAATCAGTTTTCCCGAACTCGTACAAAACCCAAGAGTTCAAACGTAAGGTTCATCACCACGACAAGTGTTTTAGCAGACTTTTTCTCCTATTGAAGCGATCTAGCCTACAAACCTGAAGTATATGTGGGCTGCTAAGAGTGCACTAGTTACAAGTGGGTACCGCGGTATTCCATGGACTACCGAAACCTCAGTTAAATGAAGCTTTCTGATTTCTTTTCACTCAATACCGCAATAGCCAAGAAGACTAAAATTTTCTAATTTAACTTCTGTCCATCAACACCTACAGAGCAAGATTTCACGGTAACCTATTCTGTTTGACCTTATAAAAACCTGTACATAACCATGGCTTGTCAAAAAACTTTCTAAAGGAAATATGGGTCAAACAAATCATCGCACAAAATTCCTCCCAAGACTCCTTTTGAAACAAAATTACCCTTTTGTCCAGGGCACTGCAGACAAGTTACATAGTCCTAGAATGCAAAACCGGATAAAAACTCCTTCAAGAATGCATTTTACCAGGACGTAACTGAAACATTAAAATTTAAAGACGTCCTTTGAGGATGCATCTAATGGAAACTAGAGGATTCCTAGCAGAAGGTTAATCATTGCTTATGGATGACTCTCTCTTTTGTTCCACACAGAACTGTTCCAGTGCAGATGATTCCTGGTACCTACAGCTGGCATAAGCCTTGGACTACACTGCACTGCATCAACCACTCGCACCAAGGTGAAGGATGCCCGAAGGAATCTGGAATGACGCATTTTAATTACGATTGCCCAGAGCCTCCTCTACTGGACAAGGGTTTCACTTCATCATTGACATCTGTAGGCACGAATTAGCGCTGAAGCGGCAGAGCCCTTCGCTTTTCATGCTGCATTAAGTCCGTTTCCACACCTTTTGTGACGGCCGCGATCTGATCTGATTCCGCTGCAACAAGCTGCATTTCACACTTGGACTCGGATTTGCGGAATTACTTCAGCATTCTTCTGTCAAATCCACTAACAAGCAATTAAACCGCTCATCGTGAGCCCAGGGCTTAATAAGCCGATGAGCGGCAAACAGGAGAACGTCTACGGCCGAAAATGCTTTGGCTGGCAGAAAGATCGTGGTGCATTCGAAAAGTGCCAAGGGCACCAAAGGCCGCCTTTGAGGAGTCCACATTTGGGGCCTATCGGTAGGGCGGTATGTATATAATATTTTCCGCTGCTTTGGACTGGACTTTGGAGAGCGGATGAATATCGCTGGCAGCCCGTGTCTGGTTCTGTTACTGTCGTTCTCAATGCGAATCATCTCCGCATGAACACTTTTTTTTTTACTGATGTGAATGGACGGCAGATTTGAGTGTTAATAAAATCGCGCTTCGGGCGCTTTATGTGCAGCCATAAATCATGTTAATTTCCCCACCGGGGCCCCAGCGAAGGGCAGTGCCTCGCACTTGATAGGGAAGGGCTATCCGCGACTCCGCAATTTTTCATGCGCCACTTGTTCCAGTTGCTCCTTGCTCGCAGTCGATCCAGAAAGGGCAGACGTCAGTGGGCAGCCCTCCGATGGCCATGAGCAGGAAACATCAATTTTAAAATTAGTTTCGCCATTTATAGGCAGTTTTATCGCCGTTTCCGAGGATTACAAACAGCAGATTTCCCCAATGGATATTGATATTGTGTCGTAAAATCGCGAGGGTGTTGCTTTTTAAGTTGAACATTAATTACAAACTTGTTTTTTAGGTGGAAGCTTCCATAGGCGTGAGGAGGTGTAACAGGGAAATATGTATGGAAAAGTTTTTTAATAACAACTTGCTTTAGTTACAGTCTAGTGAATTCGGTAATTAACTATAGTTTCGAGCTAATATTGGGATCAGATTTTATTTCATACCATCGTGGAGCGTTGATGCAGAATCAATTTTACCACACAAGCCATTAATATTGATGCGTTGTCACCACAGAAAATTATTTATCAATTGAAAAATATTAGTTTTGTGAAAACCGTAAATTGAAAGCCCGAATATTTTTAGTTTTTCGACATAGTCGGGGGTAATTAGCAAAAAAAACCGCACGAATGGAGACAAAATGGCTGAAAATTGGACCACAGATTCCTTGGGACATTTTAAGAATACAATTTCGGAATCACAAAAAAAAACATGGCCGCCGAAGATATCACTTTTTGGCAAAAAAATCAATCAAAAACTGGTTTTTTCGAAAAAAATTGATCAATCAATACGAAACATTATTACCAACAAAATGCCCCTCTTGATTTTTTTTCGAAAACCTTGACCTTCCCGAATTATTCAAAGTATTTTTTGGCCGAAAAGTGATTTTTGGAAACTTTGACCTTGAATAACTTCGAAAGGGTTAGTTTT
Source organism: Thereva nobilitata (assembly GCA_963855945.1). Lineage (NCBI taxonomy): Eukaryota > Metazoa > Arthropoda > Insecta > Diptera > Therevidae > Thereva > Thereva nobilitata. The sequence goes on from OY979694.1 coordinate 224,944,238, forward strand.
TCGCAAAAATGACAAGAGAGCTTTTTTGCAGGCAATAACGTTTCGCATTGACTGATCAAAAATTTTTTTTCGAAAAAACCAGTTTTTGAGTGATTTTTTTGCCAAAAAGTGATATCTTAGGCGGCCATGTTTTTTTCTGTGATTCCGAAATTGTTTTTTTAAAAAGTCCCAAGGAAGCTGTGGTCCAATTTTCAGGGATTTTGGAATTTTGTCTCCTTAAAATGCTAATTTCCCCGGACTATAGGTTATTATTAGCTGTTCCTGTTCTACTTTTAAGTACTCCGGAGTAAAAAATTAGAAGAACGCAAAATTTGTCGATTTGAGTAAAACCTATCGAATTCTCTGTGAGAGCAGGAGTAGTTCCAAGTAAATACGAGTAAAAAAGAGCAGAAAAGGAACACGGCTATTGTCTGCAAAAACCTCGGCATGAATTCTAGAAGCACGTGTCTCATTCGAGTAATTCAGACAATTTACATTGTGAACGTTTAAATTCTCCACAATAATGATTTCACACTTCAGGTTAAGAATTCAGAGATACGTTCGGAGATAGCAACAATTACTATTGTTATGACTGAGCAAAAGATCATGGTTTGAAAGTAAATGGTTTTCACTTGGTGGGAAAATTGGGGCAGAATATTTGTAGAAATGTCACATCACTGAATATTACAAAAATCAAAACAAAATTTGTTGTATTATGGCGTTGACTCAGATGTTGTTGGCTAGGTTGTAATGTGTGTTTATATGGTTCAGTTTGTATCATACAATTTAAAAAAAATTATTTATGGTCTTAAATATTTTCACCCGATCTGGATTGATTCTTTACAAACTGACTTCAGACGAAATATTACTTCCGAAGCACTTTTAGTGGGAGTATTGTCATCAATACGATACCAAATTGGTATTCTTGTTATTTCTAATCCTTAATTTGTTATATATCTTAACATTGAGTTTGATGTCCAACTTTATTTCACCACTGAAGCACCACCAACGCCCACATTTCTCACTGGGCAATTGAAATCCAAACTTACGCCAAGCATCCGAAAAATATTACACGAAAATCATCTCAAAATTTCCCATTCTCATTCCCAACAATTTCTCTTCACCATTCAATAAAATGTTCCGCGCCCTACTTAATGTCATAAATTCTGTTTCCATCATAAATCCAAGGCATAATTTCAATTCCTGTGGAATATTTAACAACGATTAAACGGTAAAGGTGCTTAAGGTGACAAAATCCCTAAAACATATTAGGCACCACCCATCCCAGGGCCCATAACTTAAGCGGATTTAGTTGATTCCACCTTCTGGCTTCCGAATCAAATCAGGTTTATATAAGTCGCCGAATTTTGTGGCCGAAAATGTTACACGAAAGCTTCTCTAGCTCCCATCTTCAGCGGAGTGAACATCAATATTTATTTTTAATTTGGCTCAAATTTACATGGCGGGAGCCAATAAAAGGGATCCGCAGGTAAGACGGCTTACCTGCCTGCACCTAGATACCAATCGATGTCAATAGATCACAAGAAGACTTTCGAAGAAATCTCCGCGCCAAGTTCTATTATGGTAGACAAAATCTGGCTCAAAGGCCCGAGTAACGCCTTACAGAGAATCCGCTCTGAGCTTAACAAGGTAAGGGATTGCAGGCGCGGTGCCGGGGATAAGGCAGTCGAAAATAATTAAAGCAAACATTCCACCTGGGAATCTCGTGAAGAGCTGCTCTTCCGAACGACTGGATTTTCTTTGGGGCGTGTTATTTTTCAATTTTTGAAGGTTCTATGGAGATTTGCTAATTTCTTGTGCAATTCCTCCGCAATTAATGTAAATCGCCGGTGTAAACACTTCGAAATGACTCACTTACATACCTGTCTGCGCTGACTTGCCGATTAGCTCGTGGGAATGCATGGAATCTGGTGCATTATATGTGCGCGGCTGGTTTTTATGGAGTTGGGTTAATTATTATTAAAGTCTGCGGCAGGTACGTTTAATGGATGGGTTTTTATAGTATGGTTGCTATTGTAGAATAGCAAGAAACCAAGAACACGCTTGTGTGCAATGACAAAACCACAAAATCTGCCCTCGGCCAAAACCACAATGTTAGTCCCCAGACATGAGTGCATGACTATCGAGCAGCATTTAAAAGATTTCTGCACTTGCAACCGCACATCTTCTGCGACCCGAGAAATTCCTCGACTTTCTCTGATCTCCCTCTTCGGCACCAAGTTTTATTTTTAATTCTTCTTTTTTTTTAATATTTTCTTTCAAGTCTGCGGCGCCTTTAATGTGGCCCTTCTTTAGATAGGACGTCGTGCACATTAGCACTTCTCGCAGCTTACCGCCCTTTCCGCCTGTCTTTTGTTCCTTCTTCAAAGTCTTCCTGTTCGCTGGTGTCGAAAATCGCTTCTACCGCACACGATGTTGTCGCAGACTTAGTATAGTGAACATTCAAGCAACCTTCTGTGTATGCAAGGTGGATGCACTCGACCCAGTAATGCAGAAATGCATATTCGTTTGAAGTTCGCTCTGTGGATTATGACCAGTGTCATATGTGCAGTTAATTTTTATAGATCGCAGTTTTTATGACAATAGGAGAAGTTTCTGCAATTTACGATTGTGGATGATTGCCAACATGTATAGCATAAGGAACAGGAAATTGAAAGGTTGATATTTAAGAGGAACACGTCAAGGTGGAAAGCTATAAACTTGAAATATGATTGCTTACACGAGCTAATCTAGCGATAAATCGAAATTGCATCGTAAGTTATTGTTGGGTGTTAAAAGGACATGAGGGAGTAAGGGCTAGGAACTTATTTCTTTGGGGCGGAAGGAAATCGTTAGGAGTTTTCCTGATACGTTATTTCTATTTGTACGACTACATGTTTTGTATTGTTTTTTTATATGGACTAAATGTGCGGTAAAAGATTAGGAGATTTGCTGTCAGGACTCTTCTTCTTAAATGGCGCTAACATCCCAATAGGACACAGGGTTCTTGGAGTATCTTCTTACAGTAATCTCTTCTAAAAATCTAAACTAGTATTCTTTCTTCAGAAGTTCGTACAACATCCCTGAACCATCGTAGTCTGCCCAGTTTTATGTGTGTAGCAATATTTTATTCGCCATATATTTCTTCAATTCCTTCGTTCGTTTTAATTTATAAATGTAGAGTAAACACTATATTTTGCTCAAAAGCTTACTAGCCACCTATATTTATACAACTGCACCTGTACTTATACCTCAAAGCTCCTTTCGAATTCAACCTCCACATCATTCCACACTATTCTAGAGAACGCTAGAGCTTTTCCAAGTCTTAATCTTCCAAGTCTTACATTGGGCCCGATTGTTGAATCCGGCGGATTTGGGATTCCCGCCGCTAAAGAGTTTCACTTTCACTTGTCGTTGCGATTGTTCAATCCGCCGGGCGCAACTGCCATATGAAGCGACATATTTCATTTTCAAAATTTAAATGGCAATCGAATGGACAGTTCGCATTGGATACACAGCTCCAAACAAGTGGTTTTTTAGTTTAACTTCCACTTTCGACTGTGAAATTCTCGTTCACTTTCCCGCTGGGGGATTCAACAATCAAAACCTGTCAAATTCGCATTCACCTCCCTGCCGGCGGATTCAACAATAAGGCCCATTATTCTAGAGAATACGAGAGCTTTTCCAAGCCTTAAACTACGGTTCACCAATGTTCACATTGATTCTAATAGATTGCAACACGTTACTGCTCAAATCGTCTCATTATCATCATATTATGACTACACAAAAACTTCTTCGCTCGCAGGCTTTATCGTAAATTTTCAACCTTTTTTGCTTGAAAAGAAATGATTCGTCGAAACACTAATACCACATTTGTTTGGAAAAAGTATGTTGGATGGATTCCTCGCGGGGGGCTGATATTCGTCGTCCCTCCATTTAGAAGTGCCTATGAGCTTTGATAAAGCATCTTACAAGGCTTTAAAAGCTTCAAGTATGTATTTTGTAAGCTTTTTGGAAGCTTTTTTGTTAGCTTTTTTGAAAGCTTTTTGTAAGCTTTTTGAAAGCCTTTTGTAAGCTTTTTGAAAGCTTTTTTGAAAGCTTTTTTGAAAGGTTTTTGTTTGCTTTTTTGAAAGCTTTTTGTAAGCTTTTTGAAAGCTTTTTTGTAAGCTTTTTTGAAAGCTTTTTTGTAAGCTTTTTTGAAAGCTTTTTTGTAAGCTTTTTCGAAAGTTTTTTAAAGCTTACCTTTTTTAAACTTTTTGTAAGCTTTTTTAAGCCTGTTCACTGCAAAAGGCTATAACAGCATGACCGCCTATGGCCCAAAATAAACATGCTTTATTCGTTCGCGTGTATTTCGGGAGAATCCATTTTATCTCTGTCTGATAATCTAAAGTGGTATAAATTCCGATATACTAGAATCGATTCTGAGTGCATTTTTTCGAGCTCAAGATATAAGGATAGCACCAGCTTTTAAACGTAACAATACAGTCCCTTCCATTCTGTAATTTAACCATCGTTCAAAGGATACCACTAAGCTTACCACTCGACATTGAACTAGTTACATAATGCAATGGTACTATAAAGTGTCAATACTGAGCTTGGAATTTCACCTACAAAGAACAGAAGCTGCTAGTAATTACACTTACACTCAACACAACTTCGATTTTCAATACAAGGTCTCGGATGAGGACCATCAGAACGGGCTTCACACACGAGCTTTTAGTGGTGTCGCTTCGACCAGTGGTTCGTGACTTAAGCCGGAATTGTACTATTGGGTTGTGGTGTGTTGTGGCGCTCTGTGTCGTGATCTAATTCATATAATTGTTATAGGGCTGATTACATTAGTACGGTGTGTTGTGGTGAGGCGCGTCCCGATCTGGCTTTTCTGATTGGACACGGAGCGCCACACCACGCCACAACACAATAGTTTAACTCGGGCTTAATTCGCAATTGACGCCATCCATCGGGAAAACACCACGAACTATTTGCCCGACCTATTATGCGATGTAACTGATGCACTTTCTATAATTAGCCGGATCCGGGAGAAATTACAAGGTTACAACGGGTTTTTAACAGATGTCGAAAAAAATGGATTGTTAAAGCTGTTGCGTTTGCTCACGAGCACCTCTTTTCAAATGTTTAAGAGCTCAGTCTGACTGTGAATTTTCTTAGTCATAATAAAAATATGAAAAACTGAAATTGGTTTTCCTTGAAGCAAATTTCCCTAATACATACAGGAGCACCACAACTAATCACGAAAACCAATCGAATTGCAAAAATTATCAGCTTTCATCGCGGATGTCGCTCGAAGGCTCCACTTTCATCATTCAAAGGCAACCCACTTAAGGTAATTCGTCTTATAGGCTATTGATTATGTCATATAGAAAGGAACTAACACGTTCACGGGTTTTTATTGCAGGAATCGGTCAATGGGTCATTTACGAAGAAAAAGCCGCGGAGTGCTATTAAATTAGGGGGTGGAAATTGGAGATAGGGGTGAAAATTGACCCTTTTCAGTGTTTTCAATATATCTCGCAAACGAAGCAAAATTTCGATATACTTTATATAAAACTTTTTGTAGAGAATTAAATTTCCCATCGAAATGGCTAATTTAAAAAATTTTGAAAAAATTTTTTTATGCCAAAAATTGTGAAACAAAAATAAAAAAAAGCCAAAATTTTGATTTTTTTTTAGTTTTTTGCTTTTTAGCCTATAACTTTTTTTGGGTCAGAGATAGGTATAGGTATTGCTTTATAGAAAAAAAAGTAGACAAAATTTACTTTAAGATGCTAGGTCGAAAAAAAATTTTGGTTAAAAATTGACCGAAATATGGCCACTCGAACATAGCTTTTTTTTCAATTTTTATCCGTTTTATACAAATATTGCTTTCATTCTCATTTTGTTGAAAAAATTATTATTTTACTCAATAAAAAAAGGTATTTTAAGTTTATTGGTTGACAATACTCAATTATTACAATAAGTGGCCATGGTGTTTTTTAAACAAAATTGTAATTAACACGTTCACGTGTCAGTATATTTGTCATATTTGTTGAGCGTCACAGTCAAAAAATGAAGTTATTGTTGGCCAAGATGTAGACCTTCTCATAATTTTATCACTTTTGACAGAACAATATCAAAATGTATATCTTTGGAAACCAAGTGTAGGAAAAGTAACAGCAAAATTGTATGATCGAAACAGTTTTAATTTTTCTCAACAACAAAAGTATCTTGGATTTATTCATGCATTTAGTGGCTGCGATACTACGTCTGCATTTTTCAACATTGGCAAAAAAAAATTTATGAAATTCATAAATAAAAATGCTATACAGCTACAAACACATATGGACACGTTCTTACGCGACAATGTAACTGAAGTAGAACTAAGTTATGCATCAGAATATATTGTAGCTTCTTTGTATGGAGCAAAGTTGAACATGACCCTAAGCAACTGTCGCTTCTAGAATTTTTACAAATTTTCAAAAAGTGCTAAATTTTCTCTGGCGCAATTACCACCAACACCTGATGCCATCAAACAACATGGCTTAAGAACGTATTTCCAAATCCAGCAGTAGCAAGGAAAAAACTTAAACCCTTTGAACTGGGGTTGGAAAAATTCTAAATATGGATTAATTGCGGTTCGCACAACAGCACCTCCTGCGCCGGAGATTTTGCTAAAAAAGTGGCTTGTGGTTGCACTACAGGTTGCCATGGAAACTGTGGTTGCAGAAAATTACAAATTACTTGTTCCATATTTTGCAAAGAATGTATGGGGATCAATTGTGATAATGTGCAAATAGCCGATATTGCAGAAGATGATATTAATGAAGATATAGATGATGATATCGATATACAGTCTGAGAATGTTATTGAAGAAATATAATAGCACTATGGTAACATACATTTGTTGCAATAATTAAGTATTGTCAACCAATAAACTTAAAATACCTGTTTTATTGAGTAAAATAATATTTTTTTCAACAACATGAGAATGAAAGTAATATCATATTAAACGGCAAGCATTTATTTTGTGGCACCATTTTACAGGATTTAAGCACTCCAACTATATTGAAAACTGTTTCACCTTTAAGTGCAGCATCACAATTTTATTTATAAACGGCTAATAATTATAAAATAATTGAATACAATTATATGATATGTGACATTGAGAGATAATAAAAGTTGGTTTTTTGGCATTGCTTTTTCCAACTATAAAAAATTTGTTTCATTTTTCAATTTTGTTTTATTCTTCTCGAAAAATTTTGTTATTGAAGACTTCTAGATTTATATTCAAAAAATGTATAGAAAATGGCCCTCTAATTTCGAGTACTGGGTCCTCCTACTAATTTGTATAAAACGGATAAAAATTGAAAAAAAAAGCTATGTTCGAGTGGCCATATTTCGGTCAATTTTTAACCAAAAATTTTTTTCGACCTAGCATCTTAAAGGAAATGTTGTCTACTTTTTTTTCTATAAAGCAATACCTATACCTATCTCTGACCCAAAAAAAGTTATAGGCTAAAAAGCAAAAAACTAAAAAAAAATCAAAATTTTGGCTTTTTTTTTATTTTTGTTTCACAATTTTTGGCATAAAAAAAATTTTTCAATTTTTTAAATTAGCCATTTCGATGGGAAATTTAATTCTCTACAAAAAGTTTTATATAAAGTATATCGAAATTTTGCTTCGTTTGCGAGATATATTGAAAACACTGAAAAGGGTCCATTTTCACCCCTATCTCCAATTTCCACCCCCTAATTTAATAGCACTCCGCGGCTTTTTCTTCGTAAATGACCCATTGACCGATTCCTGCAATAAAAACCCGTGAACGTCTTAGTTCCTTATTGCCCCGTTTTTTAGGACATAATCAATAGCCTATTAGGCTCAGCCTTCAATTTTGCACCTCAGCAATTTGCAGCACCTACATTTGCCTTGGCCGAAGTCTATCCAATATTTTTTTTGTTGTAGTGCTCACTGATGATAATCTTTTACCGGTGCGCTGCGATTTGCATGGAAAACTAGACTTTATATACCGAGGACCAGATAAGGCTGCGCTACTATGCAGCTCTCGATATAGCAGATAGTGCTCGCTAGATAAGAGTGCATTCAATGCAATTTTCTTAACCTACCTCGCAAATTGCTGGAAAGTTTATCTTGGTGCATTAAGAACTTTGCGGCGATTTGTTGTTCGATAAAAAGTTTTAAGATGGCCCTCCTCCCCCGCATCGATATGGCATCAATTGAGAGAGCCTGTGACTCTGCCTCTATATATCTATTCAATATAATAAAGGTACATGCACCTTTCGGATAGAATCGTCTTCGGGCAACGGAAGGGCTGCCTTAAGTGCGGGGCATAGATGGGGGGACCGGTGATGCAACAAAATGATTTTATATCTGGCATGCAGCAAAAATGTGTTGCATTGTTGCTGCTGCTGCTGTTCTTGTTGTTGTTGTTTTGGTGCTGCTGTTGGCTGAGCTGAAATTTCCCGGAGTGCATTTTTCCGCTTGTTAACTGGTTCAGTTAAGATAACGAGGCACATAAATCGATCGATCGGTTTAGTGTTCCGGAAGACAAGGAGAACGATTGCTGGGCGATGGAGTTGGTTCCCGTTTTGTTTCTGATGAAGGCTCCTAGGTACACGTAAACTTTGATTTGGGTCAGTAAGAGGTTATCGAAATATTAGCTCGCTTTAATTTTCATGCTATTCCAACATTAACTCGGTCAATGGAGTTCAAGTTATTAGAGAGAGAATGAAGGCGATTTTTTTTTATTTTCCTTTTTACAATTCGAGTGGAAATTTTAAGTTATTCTGGTGGTCAGAACCTGAAGACGTGGAGAAATATTGATTGCATTTTTTTTAGGATGTGGAGAAACCTTTTGGTGCAATTACAGCATTTTATTTCGCAGTTACACCACTAGAGGAAGTTATGGTTGTGATATCAGTGGTAATGGTATATATACCTTTAAACTCAACTTAGTATTGCTGTAAAAATTAATAAACGAGCCGAGTACATGGTAAGGAAATACCTTCTTTTGTCAAGTTTCTTTATTCATTTGTAATTCATTTTAAAAGCCAGGACAAAAATCCATGGTTATCCCCTTTGAACTATAGTGGTGCAATAGATTTGAAAGCGCAGTTTCGCACGTCTATACAGCGATTTGTAGTTAGTGTTCGTTCCAGAAGAGATTCTTGGTCTAATTTGAATAAACTCTTAAATAATTTAACAGTTTTATGTCATTACTTTGAAGACAATAACGGTTTTCATGTTATGTTCTTCTTGATTTGCCCGAAATATCTCAGAACGCGTTTCTTTACTTTGCTATTTTGATCGTGAATGCGCGATCCTGTGTGAAGTACAGAAGCAGACCTATTGTTGCGTCCGCAACGTTCATGAACATTTTTAATTGCGCGCTTGCTTCCAAAAAGGTTGGCCACCCCTACTGTAGAGGGTTTTTCAACAAAAGGTGTCATTTTAAATTTCGCACTTCTTTTGAACTGTCAGCATACAACTGGCATTGCGATGACACTTGACAAGGAAAAACTAAGAGGTTTTCAGATATGGATCGATATTATACTGGAAAAATGCAGTGAAATAGTAAAAAATTCGCTACAAAAATTGTGAAAATAAGGCAGAAACGATTCGTAAAGTTTGTACTGGTTGTGCTCATCTTCAACTGAAATTTGTCCATTTCGAGACGTTCACAGGAATTGAAGATATAAAAAACCAGTTTGCACCGCATTTTCCATTAAGATCTTGACCTACATGACTATTAGTTTTTTTATATGAAAGTCCATAGTCACCCTTTGTATTACCAATCCGTCATGTCATGCTGGTCATGGTATAATGCTAATTGTAAATTTAGTTCGAAGGAAGGAATAGACCCCAGTAAAAATAAAAATCTTCCGCTCCTAGCTTGCAACAGGAAGGCACTAGTCTGAACGAGGCCCGAAACAGGCACGGTACGCCTGAGTAAAAGTGAGACTCACCTGCTCCTGGCCTGCAACAGGCATGCACTTGTCTGCACGGCGCACAACTAGCACGCGTAGCAAACAAATGCGGATGCCATATTTTTACCCGGGGAGGACAGGATAGGTTAATAGGAATTTTGGGTTTGAACTCCAAAAACAAAAATCAAAACAAAATATTTTTGTAACCGGACTTCGATTTCTCAAAGCCAATATTATCAATAGCAGCCGGCTGAGCCAGAGTCGCAATCGTTTTGGGGTAGGCAGCTAACTTAAGAATTGAAGGCACCATATTTCAAACAACGTTGTACATTCGCTGATTGGGAGATGGAAATGGATGAACAAAATCATGCATTTTTAAACAAAATTATTCTGAGGCTCATTTTCACCCGTCTGGGCATGTAGGTAAGCACGCAGAACTGCCGCATATGGGGCTCCAAAAGTCCAAGAGAAATAGTCAAACAACTTCTCCAACCGCAAGGAGTGTCAGTTTGATGCGCCTTTTACGTTGGCGATTTCATTGGTCCATAATTTTTTGAAAATTCTGCTGGTTCGACCAATACAGTGAATAGATTGCAAATGATGTTAACTGACTTTTTTTTAGCCTAAAAATGATGCTATGCCTATGGATGTGGACAACGTTTATTTTCAGCAGGACGTTTATTACCTGCCACACCGCTCGTGTAACAATGGCTCTTCTTATTCGTATGCTGCTACAGCTCAATGCGAGCTTTGACCTCCCTTACAAAGCCTCTCCACGCTTCTATATTTTCGGCTGTATTCTTCCAGTTTCTTATTCCCAGGGTCCTGATTAGGGGTGGAAACGTAAATTGAAACTATTTTATAGCTCAGAAATTTATATGCTTTTCTCGCTGTTGCACGAACATGGATTCCAAACAAGAGATATACATACAAATGTCTGTGCGATAAAGAAGCTTCAATTTGCATTTTGGGATGTAGACGGGTTTTTCTAGGTTTGAATTTACATATATCTCATCCCGAGAAAAAATCAGATTCGCCATTCTTAGCCTGAAACAGGCATGGGCGGCACCAAAACGCCTCCATGACACCCAAAACAGGCACGGTACGCCTGAGTAAAAATTCTACTTTTGCAAATGCAGTCCGCTACAGGTACGTATCAATTAAAGGCGCACCGAATAGTCCAAACGAAACACGGCATGCCCACACTTTTTCTAGACTAAAGGAGCAAAATTGGAGCTTTAAGAAATTATTTAGAACGAAAAAAACACACCAATTAACTTAGTGACCATAGAGGGGCATACTTAGTAGACCGGTTTTCGTTCGATTGCCCAGGTCAAGCAGCATCGGACGTTGTTAGTACTTAGTCGGGGGACCGCCAGATAAAAGTACACTCGCGTTTGGAATGGTAAATTACGAATACACGCATACCTGTATACGAGTGGTACATACATGTGGCGGGCGGATTTTAGATGTTCATGTCTTTAGCGGGAGCGTGTATACTCTGTATGGCAGGCGCTATGCGTGCCAGTTTTTAAAAAATCAACCAACTAAATTATTTTTACTCAGGATGTAAGCTACATAAGTATTTGTAATCACATAAGTATTTGTAAGCCGAAAATCGAGTAATGCATACGCTAAGGCAGAAAAAGTAAATCAAAAAAAAGTACTCATCGATTCTCAAGTAATCGAGTACTTTTGAACGAGTAAAAAGTGTTCATTGAGTAGTTTTCTTTCGATTCTACTCATGAGTATTTAATCACCGATTCCGTATCCCTAGTCCTGATATCTTCTAAAATGTCATCGTACCACCTCTCTCTCGGTCGTCCTCTTCTTGTTTTTGGATCAGGTACCAACATTGAAGACTTTTTTTACACTCACCTCTCATTCCTTATTTCCTCTGTCCAACTTTTTTGCAACAAATATTTTGTGGAGTCTTCTTCGTACAAAACTCGGATTTTATTTTCGATCTCTATAGTTAACGTCCATATTTCGCATCCGTATGTTACAACTGGTCGAATAATGAAGTTTGTTCTTCCGGTCAAAAACTTAGATTGTAGAAGTTTTATGTAAAGTAGGCCCGATTTCCCGCCTGAATTCTGTCATATATGAAGACTTGTATATTATTGTCACTGGCTATCACTGGTCTAAGGTAAGTGAACCTGGAGACCCCTTCGAAGTTATAATATTTTGTAGTCTCCTTATGTGCTCATCCGAGTTTTCTTCTCATTGGGTCTATTGCTTGAAAAATTTCGTAAATGTGTCATTACTCGAAATGGAGACGTCAATTTGCCGCCGATATCGGGCAATTTAACACCAGTAGACCTTTTTAGTTTTGGAGCTACGTTAAAGAAAAAGTCTATGCCAATGCTCCAGCAGCGATTCAAGAACTCGAAGACAATACCCGGGTGAAAATAAAAGGCCGAAAAGACGTCGAAAAACAGCCTAAAAGTACATTTAATGCCGAAAAGACACCGAATTAACACCGAAATATTATTAGAGGCCGAAAACAAGCCAAAAAGACGCCGATTTGCTTAGATGGATCGACACCGAAAACAGGCCGAAAATATACCGATATTTTTGGCAGTAGCAGAATAAAACTTCAGCATACATTACCAGAAAATTTATTTTTATTTTCGTAGAAAATTGGGCTTGTTTTCGGTGTCAATATATGTATATTTTGAATTATTTTTTAAAATAACTTAGAAATTTCTTTATCGTCTGGACTTAAGAATATTTCGATAAATGAAAACTTTTAGCAAAACAATTTTCTAAGTTCAAAAGTATACTAATATTTCAAAGTATAATTCAAAAAATTGTTAAATTAAAAAAAGGGTGGGCCTCATGGGACCTATGCATCGGCGTTTATTCGGCCTGTTTTCGGTAAATATTTCGGCGTCTTTTCGGCCTTTTTTCGGTTTATGGTCATTCACATGTTGGCGTATATTCGGTGTCATTTCGGCGTTTTATCAGCCTTATGTTCACTACCTCGGCTTTTCTTCGGCGTATATTCGGCTCTTTTTACCATTCAATTTTTGAGCCTAAAATACGCCGAAGTTCTCTTATTTTTCGGCCTCTTATTTTCACCCGTGATATTGGAGTTGTTATTGGCGAAAAATAGCCCGTATTATACGAAAACTGATGGACGGATTGATGGAAAATTTCATCAAAAGTATAACCGTTTGTAAGAAGATCCGAGGCGGACATTTGGAAGATATTGTATTCAATTATTAAGCTCAGAGTGTGTACTCTAGATTAAAATACAAATACCACTGATTTTTACGAAAATATTGCATTTTGTGTTGTATGACACCTCTTTCTGATGATGGGTCAAATGAGTTAATGCCAATATTAATTGTCTGACATTCCAATGCATATTGAAAAATCGTTTATTTTGAATAGAGAAAATCAATTAAATTTGAGTACTGACAGTTCGTTTAAAACACGGCGCGTGTTTTTAATTGAGAGTTTTTTTAAGCTAGTAATAAAAATTTTATTTACCTTTAAATTCATCACCACCAAAAAAACAAACAAACAAAAACAAAACCTACCAAACAATTGAAACCAATTGTGTCTGCATTTCGTATGCAATTTCAAAGCCAATTACGTTTTGTGATTAAAACTCAACTAAAAACATGCCCAGAATAATGGGGCCTCATTGCACGTAAAGAGCTTGTTTTGCACCTTTTTAAATTCCACCAAACAAAATCCTATAAGTCATATACAACTCCACCTCAATGGAATTATTAATAGTGTTCGGTGTTAAAAATTAAATTCCCGTCACGAACTGTTAATAGACTCCCAATAAAACGAAATCATAATAATTATTAAAGTAGGAAAAATGTGAAGAGAGAAAAAAAAATAATAATAAATAAAATGTCTGGCACCTACGAAAAACCTCTCGCTATATGACATCCGGTTGTTGTCTCTCTACGGTCGAGCCAGCTGCGTCCCGCCTAGGTTTGACTGGGGCTAGTATAGTAGGGCCGCCGCTCGTTATTGGGACGTGAAGCACAGCGTGGCTATCAGAAAATGGAAAATGATCACCGAAACTGATAATGGGATGTCAATTGGAGTTAATTAGTATTCACTAGGTCGAAATGAGACATTTAATGTCCATTCGGGCATTTTGGGGAAGTCCGAGGGCCGTGCACACAGTCGTCATCTTTCCCAATGGGTAATCGGTTATAATTAATTCCCCTAAGAGTTTCCGCCTGGTAGCGATGTCAATTTTTAATGAACGTGTGGAAGCTATTAATTACACCGGTGGAGAATGGAAAAACGATTTTTTTTATTCTGTTTAGTTATCAACACTGGCCATCGAGTCAGGCCTACCTTATATATATATTGCTGCCTGCTCTGCTGGAGCGGCCGGCGGTGAATACGTTTTACATTGATTATGGCTGATATTCAGGTGATGTTGAAAAAGGAAGCCTGCCCGAAATTATGTATTGATCACTAATTTGTGTTAATGTGCCAAAAGAAATGTCTTCACTGTTTATAAAAATTATGATCTGATGACAGTGGGCGACTAGCCATTAGCCATTAGAGGAGGCTCGGCGCCATAATTTATTAATCTTGAATTAATTTCAAATATTTTCGCTTCAAATTAAGTCCGTAACGCCTTATCGCCAGGATCTGGCTATATCATTTCGAATTATTTCTGTTTGCCTGTCATAAAAATGAATTCCTGCTGTAAATTAAGGAATTTCAGGCATTTCTGTAGCCAAATTCTCAGTCTTGGATTTCGCACTCCTTTTAAACCCTCCACCAAAAAAAAAAATTAACTATAAAAAGAGTTAAGACACGAGTTTCTGCTCCGTTTGCTGCTGCTGGCTGTGCTGCTGCTGTTGTTGTTGCTGTTTTAAACAATTTCTTGTGTGCATTTTCTTAATGCCTCATTCTTCGAAATAATGAAATTGTCACACGGCAGTAATTTGTCATAAAACCCAAGAGACTCGGATACCTACAAGACTTACTTCTCGCTTATAGCACATAGCGCGATGTTTTGTAGTTCCCCTCGACTGATTCTGATTTCTTCTTCTTTTGGGTCCCCAGCCCGCCACAAAAACCCCCATCCTTTTGAAGACAACAACGCACGCTGCAACACATCTTATGTAGCAAGCAGCCCATCGCACCGTAAAGAGTGCGCCGCATCTCCTCCTATATCGTTGCTTGGCGTGCGAATGCAGCTCACACACACGCACACACGGCATCGAAAAGATAAAAGTGCAACGGACACTCTCGATGCACTCTGGCATGGGCTTGAGTGTCGGTCATTAACGCCATTAAACCAGTTTTGATATTTTAATTAAAGTCCATGATGCGTTTATGTCGACACGCACTCATTTATCTCATTCTTTTTTCCCGCGCCATGGATTTCGGGATGGTGCGACTCTTTGGTGTGGTGCAAGGATGCCGCAACTCCGATGGCTGCCATATTTTTCATTTTGATGCACGCAAAGAATGCTGGACGCGAGCATGTATCGTTTGACTTTGCGAAATTAGCATAAGACATGCACTTTGAATTTTTGTTAACCAAAACTGCATTTTCATGGTAGATTTTTGCCCAATTTGATGTTCGAAATTGCCACATTGTGTTACTAATCGTTTTGTTTAAACTTTTTAGTACCCAAATGCACGCAGGTAAGAGCCTCTGTTTACATCTTTGC
This sequence comes from Thereva nobilitata, assembly GCA_963855945.1. Lineage (NCBI taxonomy): Eukaryota > Metazoa > Arthropoda > Insecta > Diptera > Therevidae > Thereva > Thereva nobilitata. Next base: position 224,959,828 of record OY979694.1, read on the forward strand.
TTTGATTATGCAAAACAATTTTTAAAAGTTATTCTAAATCAAAATGTAGTTTAGTAACCTTGTGGTATACGAGAGATAGGAAGACAAACGTTGAAAACTTTAACCGATTAAAACTAAATTTCTCCCTCCCCTTCCACCCCCGCGGAATTTTCACAATTATCTAGCCTAACCGATTGTTACGAAAGTACTAGAAAACGGAGAGCAAAGAGGTTCTAGAAGTTCTCCGCTAGAGGGAACTTACTTCCAAGTAGTTGATGGTTCGAGTACTGAATGTGCGCAATACAAAAATGGTGTAAATATCGGATGAACCAACACGGCTGCACTATTGTGAACAAGAAAAGCAAAATCTTAAAGATGAAATTGAAACTGTTAAGGCCCAAACCGATTGGCCCGTCGGAGGTGGCGGCGCCGGCGCCGCCTGCGGAGAAATTAAATGTATGGGAAGTTCTCTGGCGGGCGGACGCCGCCACCTCCGACGGGGCATTCTGTTTGGGCCTTAAAAGGGGATTTTAATAAAAATAATTATTGGAATAACGAGAAGTATTTTGTGACAAAAGTGAGAGTGAATTAAATTGAGTAAAAGATTAAAGGACGTGTAAATGTTTAGAATTGGTGCTCCAGAGTAAAAACAGTCCAAAAAAAATTGAGGTGTTTAGGGTGATTTTTGAGTGCCCAATAGTAATTTCAAGGCGGGGGAAACATATTTTTCTCATTACAGCGGGTCAAGGACAGAGGTGGCGAATTGGGGGGGTCTTCGATTTCCGTAATTTGAATTTCGGCAATTTGACGATGGATTTTGATGAAGCACCCCAAAATAAGACGGAAATGTGAAATAATTTTTTTTGAGATATCGATATTTGAAGTTGCTCAGTGCAGTACAGTACTCAGCACCCTCCAAAACGGGGGAAAGTGGTTTGTTCTACTGGGAAACCGTGTTAAGCGCGTTTAACATTTCTAGGGGTGGTTTTTGACCGTTTTTTGGAGTTGCGAAACCACAAAGAGAAATTGAAACCCCGCCATCGTGTTCAGCATCCTCGAAAACGGGGAGGGTAGGTACTCTTGTTCCGGCTCAAAATATTTACCATTTTCGGGTTTTTCCCGTCTCACACACGCTACAAAACCTCAACTTTAAATTGTGCGCAGTTTTGCGAAAAAATTCAAAAATTACAGAAAATTTTTAACAATTGTTTTCCTACTTTACTGGAAATCGGAATCTAGGTGTTTTAAGGTTAGTAATTTAATTTGCAAAAAGGTGAATTTGATTTGCAAAAGGGTGAATAGAAATAGAGAACAAAATTTATGTATTCAAAATGCCGACGGCAATACAATTTTTGTTAATTGTTCTTCGGTGACATTACTTTCGGTAAGGTTTCTTTCAGTCCTTTTACGTTTTTAGTGACATGTATGTTACCCCGGCCGGCCCCGGTAACCTAGTGGTTAAGGCTCCCCACTAACATCCAAGAGGTCCCTGGTTCGAATCCGAATCCGAGTCCTTCGCCTTTCCATTTTTTGACCTACATAACTTACTTTTCTTCTTTCTTGACATCCCTTTTTACAAAAAATAATCCCTGCCTTTTCCTGCCGCCTTTAAGCATAATAATCGAGAAAACCATCCCTTGTCAGATCACCGAAGCTTTCTGTCATGCTAGAATTGGATGGCGACCTGGTGGAATAAAACCGCCTGTTGGCCCTTCGGAAACCGTTTTTGGTGGTAGACTGGAAAAGAGTCGTCCACTATATTGGTGAGACGGTGAATAAATAGTGAGACTACGATAATCAACTCAAATAAAACGGCCCAAACTGAATAATATAAAATAGGGTTTCCTTCCATAGCGACAAAGCCCGACCACCCACTTATTTGATGATCCGTCAAAAGTTGGGAGTGCTTGGTTGGGAAGTTGATACGGTTGAAAGGTTGAATCAAAACGTCAAAGCCAAGATAACCATCGGACCTGGGATTACATATTTGGAGAAAATTGGTTGAACCATTCGAACTGGAACACACGAAGAAACCAAGTTAACGTCGCAATTCACACACTGGGGCCAGTTCAAGCAATTCGACGTCGACTGAAAAAGACACGGAGCGCGTTCAAAAACCTTACTATAGTTAACCACACGAGTTTTTGAACGTCAAAAAGTTATGCTAGTGGTTATTTTGTAGTTAACCACGAAGTTTTTGACCGACAAAAGTTTCCCATAGTTAACCCGATGTAATGTTTTTAAACGCGCTCCGTGTGGTTCTCCGTCAACGTCGAATTGCGTGAACTGGCCCCTGGTATTGCTTGACCAGGGGCATGGCGCGTGTCAGGGAGAAGGCAACCCTGAAGTACGTTCGAAGGTTCTACGAGATGTCGCAGAGACTTTAGGGTATTGTCAGGCGCAAGAAAAGATCAAACGTTCAATGTAAACGATTTAGTTTTGCAGAAGAACTGTAGTCTGTCCGATGCCGCGAAATATTGCAGTGCAAAATTAGCCCCGAAGTATGTGGGTCTATTTGCCATAACAAGAGTGTTGTCACGGTGGACTTATCAATTAAAAGATGGCACAGGTAAAGATGCTGGAGTTTGGCATGCGACCTGGAGATAGCCTACAATGCTGATTGGTCAACCCCTTTAGCTCTGCCAAGAGTACAAGCAACTGCGAAAGTTATAAAAGGGTTTCGACAAGACATGCTTTGACATTAGCCGTGTTCCTTTTCTGCTCTTTTTTACTCGTATTTACTTGGAACTACTAATGCTCTCACGGAGAATTCATAAGTTTTACTCATATCGAAAAATTTTGCGTTCCTTTAATTTTTTACTCCGGAGTACTAAAAAGTAGAAAAGGAACACGGCTATTACAGTAAGGGACCTAAGAAGATGAAGTCCAAGTAGCGCTTTTTAGTAGAAAATTAACGATAACTTATTTTGAAGGTTTTCTTGCACTATAGCAAAAGAATATCCAAGTCACATCCATGCTCCTGTGGTGCCCTGTTGTGGATGAAGTTCTAGAGATACTTGATGGCCAAAACAGGAAGTAGCATAGTCTTTAGCTTGTGCGTTAGCATAAGAATCAGTCTCAACTATAACAAAACTGGTATGATACCATTAAGTTTTAGGTTTCTAACAATAAGCCAAATACACTAAACTCAGGAAACATCCAGCAGAGTTAGGCAATATTTTGCTGGCCAGGCTCTAGAGTACGTCCAAGTACCCTGCAACTATTTTGGAGGAATACTTACAAGATGAGAGTGGCTTTCTCACAGTTGAGTCTAGAGTAGTTCTCAATGGCAAGTATTTCAGTCTGGAAAATTTAAGGTCACCTATCTATTGAAATAGAGAGCTTACGACGCCAATCGCTGTACCATGTTCCATCTTTTGACCATTCGGTAACCCAGTAGAGATTTCTTGGCACCCCCTTCCCCGCAAAGGATATGTTCCTCCCATTCGAAGATATCGAGAATAAACACCCTGAATTTTTTTGGAGCCGCAGTTCACAAAACACATGATCGGATACACGGCAAGTTGAAATCTTTGGGATACCGCTGAGGATATCCATGTCCTTTAATATTAGTGCAATGAGATCTGAAATCTTTCCATATGGAGATGTACAATGGAGTCAATCCAATGATTGCGTCCATAACAACTGTGGGACAGGACACCATAATTCCAATAATGGAGAGCCAAGCAAGCCGTTGAAGTCTGCTACACTTGAGGATCGCTTTAACCTGTTTGGTCTTGGACCACTGAACTTGGGCTGCACAAGTAAGTGACAACAGGATTAACGATCGTGTTGTACATCCAGTACATCATTTCTGATGACCCAATTTAGGAAAAAGCCTTTTTAAGGTCCATATAGCGCTAGTGGCTTTACTGATAATTAAAACTAACTATATATCGGCCTTGGTAAGGACTTTTGGCTGTGTTTAATTTAAAATAAAAACCGGATTTCATGATATATCCCATTTTCATATAAGAACCTGATATGTAAGCATTATCAAGCTTCAAAGTAAGCATCTCACCTGTATAAGGTGTATACGAAGAGAATTCCTGATAAGAGGAGAGCATCTAAACCGCCAATGTTTCATAGGTGACGCCCCATAAATGCTTTCCTTGGGCAAAGGCACACAACCGCCAGCAAAGATAAAGTATAACAAGATATTTTAATAAATTACTCTTAACAAGATATTTAATTACAGGTGGAATCACTCAAGGTGCATAATCAGCTCCTGTTTTGGTTGCTAGCGTAACTTTATCTGAAGAGAATGTCAAGGATTCCATTGTTTTGAGAAACTGGAGCCAAGAGTTTTCGGTGTGTAAAGTTTATTCACCATTCCTGAAACATTGAAGTTCCAGTTCCATCCTCTGTTGTTTTACCTGGTGATCTCTGGATGCTGGATATATGCTGTAGATGTGATGTGCAAAAACGGGGGTGGAAGGGCTGGGGAAATTGCTTTTATGGAAGAAGCTTCTGATTTATGGATAGCATTAAAAGCTCTCAGGTTAAGATATAATTGCAAATGTGGTAACTGTAAGCTGAGTAAGTTTTAGCAAATTGGCTTCACGTGATATTTAGGGTGAAATATTATATTTAAAACCTCTCCTACCTTGAGTAATTACAACGAGGTTGCAGACGAGTTCGTTTACGCCCGCCAACACTTTATGCATAGTAAATTATTTTGGCCCCACGGAAATGGCTGTCAAATTTTTAATGACGCTTTTCGGCGGCTAGCATTAAGTACGTACGGCTTCTGTAGCCCGAAAAGTGTATGCCACGAGTAGACGGGAAACGTTCCCACGTTAATTACACACCTAATAAGACGACACCGCACAACCTCGGAAATAGCTTCTGGTCCCCGGACTAATGAAGTGGATTAATATCAATTATTGCACGGTGAATGGCACCAATTCTGATCGAGCCAATAGCAAACGACTGACTACAGCAACAACCAACATTATTTGTTATTTTTTTCGTTTCCTTGAATTAAAACAAACGACTGAGGAATTGCAGTTAATCGAAATGTCAGACTATCGAAAGATGCTAACAAAAGATAAAAAGGGAAAATTTATTCAAATTAGATTCTTCTCTACCATTTGAAGTGTGTTTTGTGTGTGTGGACACACAAAAGTGGAAGAAAAACGACAGCTCGCAACTACACACAGCTATGGTAGCAACAAAGCTTCGTCATGTCTTAAAAGATCCTCGATGGAAGCCTTCTTGTAAGATGCTGTGCTGCACAGATTGAGGGGACATGGAGGTGATGCGACATCCAATAAGAGATTTCAAATGCTGGGCAAATTGATAAATAAAGAAAATGAATTGACATAATGGTCGATTCCGTCGATACTATGCCCGTGGTTTTTATCTATAGAGGATGCTAATCCATAGTTTCTTTTTTCGGTGGTGGTTCGGTGTTGAGCTTTCGCAAACAGATGGGAGACTTTTTCCTTATTAAATTTAGTCATTAATGCTAAGTTATTCGGGTACGGAGCGCCGAGCGTAGCGTGTGGTTTATATGTTAAATAAATTGGATTTTTTTCGGGCAAAATAGTGACTTTTATTGGAATATATTTAGACTTAATTGAAATATATAATTAGGAATTTTAAATAGAAAGAAATTTGTTAATGCAGAAATGGAATCCAGAGGCCATAGCCCCTTGGCCCAAATATATTCGTGCGACACTAGGAATGTGAGAAAATATTTGCTAAATCAATAAAAGTATTTGCGTAAAACTGTGCAGAATTATATTGGTGCAAATTATAGAATATATATAGAAACCAGCAACAGTTAAGCTAGATTAAAATCGGTCGATGAGATTTGGCGTGTAGCAAGAGGCATAGCCCTATAGCAAGGTGAAGTTTTAAGGTTGAACTACAGTGTGGCGCTGGCGCGTGGTGCTGGGGCTGTAGCGCAAACTGTCAAAAGTAAAAAACGTAGCACACCCGAAGTGCAGCTATAATGTGTAGCTGGCGCGTGGCGCTGGCGCTGTAGCTCACTTTAGCTAACTTTCCCGGGTGAAAATAAAAGGACGAAAAGACAGCCTAAAAGTACATTTAAAGCCGAAAAGACACAGAATAAACACCGAAATATTGTTAGAGGCCGAAAACAAGCCGAAAAGGCGCCGATATATTATTGCTTAGATGGTTCGACACCGAAAACAGTCCGAAAAGGCGCCGATATATTATTGCTTAGATGGTTCGACACCGAAAACAGGCCGAAAATACACCGACGTGTGGGCCTCATGGGACTTATGCATCGGCGTTTGTTCGGCCTATTTTCGGTAAATATTTCGGCGTATTTTCGGCCTTTTTTCGGTCTATGGTCGTTCACATGTCGGCGTATATTCGGTGTCATTTCGGCGTTTTATCGGCCTTATGTTCACTACATCGGTTATTTTTCGGCGTATTTTCGGCTCTTTTTACCATTCAATTTTTGAGCCTAAAATACGCCGAAGTTCTCTTATTTTTCGGCTTCTTATTTTCACCCGGATTCTACTTTTGGTGCGCGCCAGTACACCAACCAGTTGGGAATTTTGATAAATGAGGGCGCTGAAGTCAAAAGTACTTCAAAACACATTCGTATTTAATCAATTTTTGAATTTTCCTGTAAAAAATATTAATTTCCAATGAATTTGTTTTTGCATTGCCCCATTTCGACTAACTTAGGCCTCAAACAGAACCAATCCGCTCCATTTGTTTTTAAAGTTTTGACATGACTTAGCGCAACGGCATTGTATTTGCACTCAGCTACATGACGCGCACCAGAGAACGCGCCAGCACCAATAAGAGCGCCAGCACCACGCACCAGCGCCACATTGTAGTCCCCAGTTTAGTTCTCTGATGGGTGAGACTTCTTTTTCTTCTTCCAATGGCGCTGCGGCCCAACTCGAGCCTTGGCCTCCTGTAATCTCTTCCTCCAGTCTTCTCGGTTCTTGCCGAAGCTCTCCAGTTCGATATGTGGAGTAATGTCTCCGCATCTGCTACAACCGCATCCTTCCATCTTTTCCTCGGCCTGCCGTTTCCCAGTGGAAGTTGAGCCTAAGTATGCGAAATGGTCCATTACTTCTAACTTATCTTCATCTATCGTTAGGTTGCTACCTATCATTGCTCTATTTTATCCTCTTTGATTTGAACCTACTTCTTTGGCTGCTTCTTTAATCTCTCAGTAGCATTCATTAACTGCTCTGAATGACCCGCCTACTATGTTGATGCCATCGGCATCCCCGATCGCCTTAGCGGATTTGTTTACCAGCGGGTAGTTTCATTAAATTGACGTCTCTTTGATGACTGCTTCCAAGGCTAGGTTGAATATTTAAATACGCAAGGGCCGTAACTATCTTGGACTGGTGGAATTGCGATCATAACCTCCTCATGGTGGCCACTCGAAGCTGTCCTGAAAGGGATGGACTAATATGATCGGGCCTACCAAAATAAGATGTAAAGTTATCGTGTCGAGGGCTGCATGGCAGTGGGTAGGTTTTGCACTGTCATTTAACGATCTCCTCTGGGCTCCTAGAGACTCTTGCCGTTCGGACTTTTATGGCACGTACCGAACGCTAGAGCTCCTCACTGCTGAGCCTGTTCAAGCGGTATGGCCTACAAATATGGGTGTAGGGGTATAATGCAATAGTCCAAGTAAGTGGTCGCAGTATTTTTGGATCCAGTTTCTCATCAAAAAAAAAAAGAAGGAAAAGTAAGCCATTGAGCAGATACAATATGGAAAGTGGTTATTTTTCAGCTCACTTTTAAAGCCCTTAAAAAAGAGGCTATTAAATCCAATATCTACATTTCTGCATTTTTAAACGATCCTCGAATTAAATATTGATTTTTAGCATAAACGCTCTTGTGTCGTTCTAATTGAAAGAAACCATTAGTGATTTCCATCGCATACTTCAGTTTTCCAAACGCGTAAAGAAAATGAATTGATATCGCTCACTTCAATATATTTTAAACTAAATTGCACCGCATTCACGTGGGAATAAAAATTCCAAAACTGGTAATAGACCCCATTCAGTTTTGTAGTGATTAACTGTTAAAAAGTGTAAAAACCTGAATTTCAAAAATTTGTACTCGCAAATGAAATAAAATCGATTACACACGCTTTTCCTCCACTTCATTACTCTCACTTACGAGTAAATTACTCAAAGTAATACTTTTAAAATTGAAAATGTCAATTTTGTAACACCGTTCAAACAGTTCATAAATCTTATTAAATAAATATTGCAATTTTTCACTGTTTCACTCCGAAATTACGAAATACCGCCACTTGAACCAGCTGCGAGTTGGGGCAATTTACCAGCCAAAGCTGTCCAAATTAGCAATTATTAACCCAAACGTGGGTTTTAGCTACCACAAATTAATTTGAATGCCAGCTGGGGGTACGTACTATGCTGCTGCAGCACTGCTGCATACGACTGTAGGTATATATGGTAGCATTACGAGTATTTCACAAAGCCCGCGAAACATAGTCGTGAAAGCCATTAAGTCACCACCTTAGGCAATTTTTCCACCAACCTTGAAAGTGGACTGAATTTGAAATCAATTTATAATAATTGAGATTTCGTCTCAGTGTTTTCACTGCTGGACCCTTGGAGCCACCTGAATAACTGGCGGCTCTTTTGCGACCCATTCAAAAGGAAATTTTTGCGGCTCGCAAAAGCGGAAATATTGCTGCTGCTAATACACAATCGCGAGCATACATCAGCCAACCAGGTCAGCAATAATAATTGATAGTGTTGCCAATAGAAATCAAAGCAGCATTACTTACCTGGGATCGATATTAATCAATCAGCAGGACGTCGAAAATTGGCGAAATCAAGTGAACTTAATCCCATGCGAGTATGTAGCCGGTACGCGACGTGTCTAACTTTCTGTATATCTGTACTTCGGATAGCATAGCCCAGCTGCAGAATCGGTAATCACTACCTGCGTTTCTGTCGTAATACTTTTAATCCGCCAGATCGGTCGTAATTACATTTTCAATAAATTTCGATTTCGACGACTGCAAGTGCACAGGTATTCAATTGTGCTCGTAAATTAATTCAAAATGAAAAGAAAATGAAATTATGAGAGAATAATGCTGGCAGGAATGTAATTTATCTTTTGGTATTGTTGATGGGATTTTTATTATGTTATGCAACCGTTTTTTTTTGTCCTTAAACCCTTTTGTTGGGGAGTACCGCTCTACATTCCGCGATCTAATCAATAGCTTAGTATGGAAATTATTTAGGTCCTCCTTCGCAAGTGAATATTTTTATCTGTTTGCATGAATGCGTCAACCTAACATGTATACACAAACTAGGTTTGTTCTGTTTACACTCTGGTTGAGATGCTTCAAGCTGATAAGCCTCTCATGTTTTGCCTTGAAGAAAATGGAGAAAATTCTTAGCGAAGAAAATATTTTGTGTGATCTGATGTTTTCAACCACTTTAGACAATCCTTTCGACCCTCCTCAATTTTATCATTCCACCAGAAGTTCGGTGGACGTCTTCGGGGCTTTGGGCGTCGTGGCATAGACGCGTCACCCGCCCGCTTCATCGCAGCGGTGATGCGTGCGAGACTTCCATGTGCGCATTCTGTCTGTCCAGTATTCTAATGCAGGATTATCTCTTTGAACAGCTCTTCTTCGAGCTTCTTCTGAGCCCACCTGCAGTTATAGCGACTCTCTTCGGCAGGGGCGGCGAAGCATAATCATTGTGGGTGGGGTGTGTTGAGTTAAGGCCCGTCCTCACTACGCGGACTTAGAATCCACGCGCTTTGGTCGTACGGCCAGCCAAAAGCGCGCGTGATCTTTTAATTTTCTGAGTCATGAGTGAGAAAAAATCAATTCTCATTTGAAACGGCGTACGCGCTTTTGAAAAGCTCATAGTGTGTGGACGCACAATGTACCTTTTTAACCACAGCCTTTTGTCCGCGTTGTTTGGCCGCACGGCCTTTACCATGGACAAAGTCGTAAAAAAGTCGTAAAAAAGTCATAAAACTCTATATGAAAAAAAAAGGCAAAAGCGCGTACGACCCAAGACCGCGTAGTGTGGCCACACCATTACATGGCACTAAATTCTTTGGTTATGGGGTTGTGCCCTACTTGATTTTTGGGAGCCTCATTCACGCCTCGTCATAAAGAATGCCTCTTTTGGCCCCTTTGAAGAAAAATCATTGCTACTCGATCTCGAGTGGAAAAAAGAGGCCGAGCAATTTAAGAATTTCCACGTGGATATGTGAGCAATAACTGCGGCGGTGTCGAGAGCTTTATATTTTTAAACGCGAGTGTCGTTTTACCAGTGTGGTCCCCCAACTGAGTACGAATTACGTCCAATGCTGCTCTGTAATCGAACCAGAACCGGTGTATTGAGTATGCTTACTGACACCCTTTAACGGTCACCAATATAATTGCCTCAAGTATGAAGGAATATAACAACTAAAACTAAAGCTTTGCATGAGTGTGGTTTAACCCGCTCCTCCGCCCCTGCTCGTCGGCACTCAACTTTTACAGCAATGTCACGTACTCATCCATCGTTTTGTCCGTGTTGTTTGCCACGCACTTACGATTTGTTTGACCAACCACTCCACACGCGACAGAACGTTTTGTTAGACTCAACCAAGTTGATCCACATGTCTCGTCGCGTATGGGCGACATTAGACTAGGCGCGGCGTAGCAGCTGTAGAGATATACGCCTCTTCATCTTCCGGGCTCCTTATAGTTTTCTCGATAGCTCGATTTCCACATGCCCATATTGCGTCATTTCCGATTTTGTCCTCCTGCCAGATTCCATTATATAGGTCCTTGATTCCATTATATAGGTCCTTCCATTATATAGGTCCCCTTACAATTCCGACGTCAATTTATTTTTCGTACAAAATCTGTGCGAGCAGATCTTGGGCCGCCTGGCAGTGAGTCAGGTTCAGTTGTATGAACTTTATTTCCTTCCGCGTTTTAGTGCCCTCTGGAGTAGGTAACACTTGGTACTGCTCGTGCCGTGGGCATTTTGGTGTTCCTCATCAAGCCGAAGCCTTAAATGCCCCTTATGCATAAGGGGCATTTAAGGCTTCCGGCGCAGTCTTTGGCCCCTTTTCCCTGCATTTCAGGCATAGTTCCTTCTTGTCTTTGGTGCTGCTACAGTTCTTTGCTATATGCCCGAACTCCCAAAACTTGTAGCATCTCGTTAGCGCTGTCCGCTCTCTTATTCGGCAGACAATCCATCCTAGGCGGACCTTTCCCGCTTCTAGTGTTTTTTCGCTAGTTTTACTGGCATATTTACGGCGTTTGGATGCCACCATATGCTTTCTCCAGTCCGATGCTGAGCTCCTACACTTGCTGGAGGCCTAACTGATTCTGCATTGCCTCACAAACCTCCCCTTTGAAAGTGATCTCGTCCAGATCCCTGATTTCGATCGCTACCCTTCGTGCGTAGGGTATGGTAATCTCGACCGCCTACAAGGCCCATGCGTCAGAACGCTGGCGTTCCGTACCCAGACGGTAGTGTCATATTCGTACTATAAACTTACCACAGCCGGTAGATCTCTGATTGGACAAGGAGGATATATACCATATTTCGGGCATGAAGATTCACCGTTTTGTTCAGAATTCCCGAAAGAAAAACGTCGGACGAGTAGATGACCCGAGATACGTCGTGCACAATGTCCGAAGCGCTGCAAATGCCGAACAATATTCTCGACCACATCATTAAATCCCAAATTTAATTTATTTAAAAGAATACAACTCAGATATAAAGCCTCTTTTTACTCTCGTCAGTTCTCTCATAATTGCAATGACTCCCTCAACCACCTTCCGAACCCTCATAACCCTAAAGCTATTCAATCCCCTGTGCTAAGTGTGATTCCTAAGCTGAGAACTGCCACATAAAAAAAATAATATCGGGCAAGTGCTATAGCCCGGGAAAATTAGCATATTAATGAGACAAAATTCCAAAATGGCTGAAAATTGGTCTTCAGATTCCTTGGGACTTTTTAAAAAAACAATTTCGGAATTACCAAAAAAATATGTTTCCAAAAATCACTTTGAATAATTCGGAAAGGTCTAGGTTTTCGAAAAAATGGTAAGAGGGATATTTTGTAGGCAATAATGTTTTGTATTTGTAGATGAAAATTTTAGTTTGCAAAAACCAATTGAGTGATTTGATTTTTGGAAACTTTGACCTTGAATAACTTCGAAAAAGTTAAGTTTTCGAAAAAATGACAAGAGGCCTTTTTTGTAGACAATAACGTTTCGTATTGACTGATAAAAAAAAATTTCGAAAAAAAAAGTTTTTGAGTGATTTTTTGGCCAAAAAGTGGTTTTTGATCACTTTGACCTTGAATAACTTTAAAAGGGTTAATCGGGTCAACATTTTTGTAAGAACTAAAGTTGTAGAGAATTTCATTGTCAACATTTTGGGCCCTCGCACGGAGTTGTACGACCTATAGAAACTGAGATACAAGGAAAACACGGGATAAACGCGATATTTCTGGCGGCCATGTTTTTTTTGTGATTCCGAAATTATTTTCTTCAAAACTCCTAAGGAAACTGTGCACCAATTTTCAGCCATTTTGGAATTTTGGCTCCTTTCTTGCGTTTTTTTTGCTAATTTCCCTTGGCTATCTAAAGAAAGGAAAGAGGAAAGAGAAGCGTGAGTAAGAATGGTCAACGGCAACACACGATTTTATTCCTACGGCTCCCATCCAATACTTTGATGATCGAACAGTAGATTGCTTCCTCACTTATTATTCTTACAGGCAACGGCAGTAGAGATGGCTGGAATTTTTTTTTTGTAAAGAGGAAACACAAAGAAAAATGAATGGAGTGGAATCGAACTACGAACCTCTGGGATGGTAGTAGAGTGCTTTAATCCCTAATGCTACCGAGGCTGCCAATGAATGTATAAAGGAAACTGAAAATGACGGAGGCTTAAGACTGGAATAGAGGATGATTGAAGTATATACGACTTACCAGGAATGACAAATAATCCAGCTAATCCAGCCCTGCAACATAATACAATAAGGACAGTTCTGCGGAAAAGATGGAAGTTGAAGAGATGATTTTAGTTCGGCTCTACAAAACAGAGTGGCAAGAGTCTCTAATTAGCACGAAGTAAATCGTCCATCTTCCAAAAATCGAAAACAAAACCCTTGGATCATCCCTTCCAGTAGTCGGGTCAGCTTTTAGCTTTAACGAGTCACCCAAACAAAATCCCAGGAGCATCCTTTCATATTTATCTGATAACAAAAGTAATTTTGTCATGTTTCAATCTCAAATTAAAATCTCCCAATCAATCTTCTACACGCACAAACATCCAGCCACAACTAATAAAAAGTGCCATATTAATTTTTTTACCCTTCACTAAAAATAACCCTTGATCGACATATTTTGATAATGTCCATCGAATTATTCAAAACATTTCAAAATCCTAGACAAAAATGCCAGCAGCTGCCGTTCATCCTTTTCAAGGAATAAATAATAATAACGAAAAAAAAAACAATTCCTTACAAATTATTTCGTCTAAACCCTTTTCCATCAAGGCTGTTGCTACCTAATTAGAAATTGAGATAACGTCATTTAAAAAGTACTAGACAAGGGCTTATCACCTGCCGAAAACTGAAACAAACAGACCGCCATTCACCCCCAAGGAAAGGGTTCGGCAGGAACGGTAGCTATTAACCCGTTATAAGTAGAAAATTCCCCAAAAAAAAATTTCTCTCGCTTATTTTTTTTTTGTTGGTTCACATTTTCTAGCCGGGAGCATTTTTATGTAATTCCTTACATCACGACCCGTTGATAGGAAGGAGGCGACCGAGAAAGGATTACACTGAATTCTTCAGGAGCCTCCTGCACCTGTACAAAAATGACTTTAATGAAAACATATAGCCAGTGAAGGTGTACAGCTGGTCTGTTTTAATTCCGACTGCACTATGATCTGGGGCTGGTACCTTTCTCCTAGAACACCTATGATACGTCCAGTCCTGCTTGCCTGCCACACACGGTGATATTCGAGGAGTTGCCCAAAAATTAGTCCATGTAAAGAGCTTACAGACAGCTCTCAGTCGAGGAAAAAGGATTAAGCAAGGACCCAGGAACATAACAACAGAAACTAGAAACATCTGTTGACCCTCGATCGGGGGTTGGCTATAATTAAACGGAATTCCTGAATGCTGCTAATTAGGGAACTAATTTCCACCTTTTGTTCGATTAAGTTCTTTCCTTAAAGGATTCAATCAATTTTCCGTCGATGATGATTGCTGGGTTTTTCTGCATTTTCACCTTTAAGAAAAACTCTAAATTTTTTTTCTTCGTGGTTTTTTTCTCTCAAAGGCAACAGAAATGTTAATCCGATAAAGGGCTAAAAATATAAGGACATCATTCGTAAAATGGAAGAAGGTACAAATAAGAAGATTCATTCTTTCTTTTATTTTTGTTTTTTTTTTTGGAGATGGTTCAGAAGGGGTGAGTAGTGGGTGGGTGCAAAAAGGGAATTATTTTACGGTTCAAGGGTCCTGTAGCATAAAGGACGTAATATGATTGAAGCTGAACGAAAAAGAAAGCTTCGACAATACACCGGGAAAAAGCTTTTCCATTTTGCTTCGGCGTTTTTTGTTTTTTGCCATGGTTCTTTCTGCTGGAAGCATTACAGGTAAAAAGGTATTAAAAAGTACAGAAAACTCAGTTATTTTTCATGAGCTGAAACAGGTAGATCCTTATTATTTTTCGAGTAATTAAACTTTTTAATATTAATAAAGTAATAAAAGGGAAAAGATATATTTTTTTTTTGCTTCAGTTTTTATCATATACTCGAAGGCATGTTTTTTTTGTGTTTTTGGTGAAAAAGGAGTTTCAAAGCCCTTTTTTACTTATCAACTCATTAGTAAAGAATTGTGTAGAATATTATAAAATAGTCAGGAAATTTTAAGTGTTTTTATTTTTACTTTTTGGGAAATTTAAAACGAATTTTTATTTTTTATAAGTTTCTTTCTTCCATTTAGTCCTAACGCCAAATTTTTTTTAAGTTTTGGTCTCTAGTTGTAAATTTTTGGATAACAATGTCTGCGCTGTATTGTGAAAATTGACTAAAATATTTTTGAATTGAATCAAAATTTTTGGACATCCTTTTTTTAAATTATTGTATGGATTTGCTGAGCCATTGCTAGTCTGCCATTTTGATACTCTCCCCTGACAAGCATTTTGTACATGTAACAATTTTACTTTGATTTTATTTTGGTATATAGTCCGGGGAAATTAGCTTTTAAAGGAGACAAAATTCGGAAATGGCTGAAAATTGGTACAAAGCTTCCTTGGGACTTTTTAAGAAAACGTTTCCAAAAATCACTTTTCGGCCAAAAAATAACTAACATTTGATTTTTGCATAATTTTTGGATAAGTTTTCAAAAAAATGGCAGGGGTGTCATTAGGGTAGGCAATAATCTTTTGTATAAATAGAACAAAAAAATTTCCCAATACTCAGTTTCTGAGTCATTTTTGGACCAAAAACTGATTTTTTGAAACTTTGACCTTGAATAACTTCGAAAGGGTTAAGTTCTCGAAAAAATGAAAAGAGGCTTTTTGTAGGCAATAACGTTTCGTATTGACTGATCAAAACAAATTTTCGAAAAAAGCAGTTTTTGAGTGATTTTGTGGTCAAAAAGTGATTTTTGATAACTTTGACCTTGAATAACTTTGGAAAGGTTAATCGGGTCAACATCTTTATAAAACTAAAGTTGTAGAGAATTTCATTGTCAACATTTAGGGCCTTTATACGGGGTTGAACGACCTATAGAAACCGAGATACAAGGAAAACACCGGAAAACCGCTATTTTTCCGGCGGCCATGTTTTTTTTTGTGATTCCGAAATTGGTTTCTTAAAAAGTCCCAAGGAAGCTGTGTACCAATTTTTAGCCATTTCCGAATTTTGCCTCCTTTCGTGCGTTTTTTTTGCTAATTTCTAGTAATATACTAGGGCGGTTCAATTTGTATGGATGAAAAAAAGTCGACCTTTTACACCCCCCAGCGATATTCTTAGGGTCATTTTGAGCAATTTTGCCCAAAAACCATAGTTCGAAAGTCGATTTTGGGTCTCCGGATTTTCAAAAATAGATATTTTTTTGTCAATATGTATTTAAGATTGCTACCTTCAAAAGAGAAAAAACAAGTTTTTTCTCCAGGCACACGTATATAGGGGTTTTCGGGGTCAACGATTCTATTTCTGATGTTTAATTTTATTTACGTCTGCCGTTAGAGGGTGCTTTCGTACATTTTTCCCATATTTTGTAAGTTTTATCACTATTTTTAAAAAAAATTTATTTTTTCATGTATGAGGACCGGCGCATTTCTCGACACTGAACGTTTGAGGCCATCTTAAAATCAGTTTGTCAAATGTACCTCCAAATTGTATTTCTAAAAATAAAACTAAATATGAAATAAAAATGTAAATGTTGGTTTCTTCCTAATCTAAAATCTCCGAAAATTCCGATTGCTTTGAAATTTTGATACAACGTTGCATTCGAATACGTTTTTATATACTTTACTATGCATTTATTTTAGACCATTAATAATTTGGGGTTGCCATAATAATTTTTCTTGGCTTCTTCCAATCTGTTTAGTCTTTCCTGAGCTATGGCATTCCACATTTCTTCTTAAACAAGAAAATCTCCTCTCCGGAGTTGCCGTTGAGACGGAAAGTCTCGTCAACTTTTGGGGTGCAGTGGATGTTATGGTGCAAGTTTGAGAACAAGAATCTGATATCACCAAATTCAGTGAGTGTGCACTGTAGTGCACATATACCGAGTTTCCATGGGAGTCGAGCTGAGTTGTGGTTGAGTTGAAATGACACTTCAACTCAACGATTAACTCCATGCGTTTCCATTTCTGCCTTCCGTCTTCCTCCATCTTTTTCCATAAATTAATTTTGTTATAGATTTTTCTTTAAAAGTATTTATTAAATATAAAGAGGCGCGACATTTTCAGTTTTTGTACCTTTGCTAGTGTGCCGTTTTTAGTTGCATGCGTGAACTCAATTCAACCTACCTATTTTCGTTGAGTTGAGCAGAGTTGAAAATATTTAACGAAAAGTCTTAACTCATTCTGTTTCCATGATGTATAACTCGGATTCAACTATGGTTGAACTCTAATGGAAACTCAGTAATAGAGGTAATAGACCAGTGCCGATAATTTTTGGTGTGGATTTCTATTCAGTAGATTTCGAGAAATCAAAATTTTTTCCTGTCAGGCATATATGAAAACGAAAATTTCCATCGCAGGAAGCTCGGCCGGCAGAAAACTTGATCACATCATATTTCACTTCCCCTTCGCCTAAAGGTGTTTTTTCTGAAAATCAAGAAAAGTGCCGGTTTTCAAACGCGTTTGTGAGGTATTAAATCGAACCTCACCAACTTTTCATGAAAATGGGTTGCTAGAGTAACTTTTCGAGAATAAATAGGGCTTTTCAAAATAACTCTAGCACCACTGTGGGCCTTGTTCAAACCTTTTTCCTGAAACGGTTTTTTTTACATATTTGAGATTTACGCGAAAAGTTATAATTATTTTTCCATGAAATTTTTATTGCAGGTAGGCACGAACAGAAGCCACAACTTCAGCCCTAAAACATGGTTCTACGATAATTACAGTCCCTGTAATTAAAGGTCAAAAATTGACATATTTCGGGGGTTTTTTTTTGAATAAACTTATTGACCGATTTCAATTGTCCAAAACTCATAATTTTCGTCTTTTTAAGCGCTATACCGTACTATTTTTTGTTTTCCAAAAACTACTACTATTTTTTGTTTTCGCACCTAAAACGTTGAAAAACGTGTTTTCGCTACCATTATTAGCTTTTGTCCACGTGTTCTCCTGGACCGATTTTTTCCAAAACATATTCATTGAATTCCTACGATTTTTCTCTTAATTATAGCGTCGAAAAATTCGCTGGGTAGATTTATTTCAACTTTTGAATACTTTTCTGCTATCTCTCCTGAACTAGTATATTTTTTTGCCTAAAAATTTTATTTTTTTCTCGATTTTGTTTGTGAAATAGTTGTTTAAATAATATTTTTCAGCAGTCCGAACCTGAAACTGTTACATGAAGTTCCCTTATAAAATGTTACATTAAATTTACAGTTTACAGAATTTTATTTCAAAGAGAGATAAAGAATCAATTGAGTTTACGGAAAAATCGATATTTGAAAAAGGAAGTTTTTGGTTTTTTGAATTTTTGTCGATGTTTTTCTATTGTGACACTATAATTTTTTTACATCATCTCAAAGTAGAGGTTTCAACGAAAAAAAGCCGCCCTGAAAAGTTGAAAAATCAAAATTTTGTCGGTCAACTTTTTTGATTGAAAATTGGACCCTTTTTTTAAATTAAATTCGTTAAAAAAGAAACAAAATTATTCATCGCTTTGAAAAAATTGCTGCTTTTACAAAACATAAAAATGAACATTTTCACCAAATTTTATTGAAATCGAATCATTTTTGTGAAAGAGAAAAATGATAAATGAAAAAATTGGTTTTTAATGTTTTTTACCGTTTTCCTCCATTTTTCGATAGGAGGTCTACTTTTGCCAGAAATCGTAAAAAACCGCGTTTCAATCCTAAAAACACACATTTGGTCACCCCCACCCACAGTATTGAAGCTCTTATTAAAAAGGTAAAATCATTTACCTACCTTTGGTCAATAGTAGCAGCCGACAATGGCATGGAACCAGAAATCCGCGCACGACTGCTAAAAGCCAACAAAGCTTACTATAGTCTGTCAAGGCTCTTCAAATCCAATCATCTAACCATAATGTCTAAACTTTTACTGTATAAGACGATGATCTTACCGGTTCTCACATATGCATCCGAAACATGGGTGCTAAGCAAAAAGGACTCTGACCTATTGGCAGTGTTCGAGAGGAAAATACTTCGGAGGATTGTTGACCCCTTATGTGAGGAAGGACGATTCCGGAGACTCTACAATGACGAGATCTACGAGCGCTATCGCGACATAAGATGTGAAGAAAATAAAGCTCGTTAGACTCCGGTGGGCAGGACATCTAGCTCGTATGAGTGAAGATGAGCCTGCTCGGAAAGTTCTCTGCGGTAAGACCTATGGGGTGCGACAGCGAGGGAGACCCAATCTCCGCTGGAAGTATGGCGTAGACCAGGACGCTCAGTGCTTAGGGCTGCCAAACTTGGTGACATCGTCTCAGAATCGGGACCGGTGGAGAGAACAGTTGCGAGAGGCCAGGACCGGATCCCAGGTATGCTTAGGGAACAAAATCAACGATATCTTTTAAGTGTTTATATAAGACATATACTCATTTTGAGGACACCATAATAGCACGAATAATTGCAATGAAAACTTTTACAACAAGTTTTTTTCCCATAAAAATTTCTTATTTAAGTTTTAATTGAAACTAAATCTTTTTTATTACTTTCTGATTTTCTTAGGCATAAAGAATATCTTAAAATTCCCAATGAGTACCACAGTTGCGCTACTTTAAAAAAGTAAATTAGTAATGCTAAATAACGAATATCGAATATTTTCCATGCACCAATTGTAAAGTAACTTTCTTTCTGAAAGTGAAATAGAACACTTAATTCACAATAACGAATTATCCATCTGTAAGGCACCGCTGATTCAGATTCACTTACATTTCACGATTATATCCCAAAATTGTTAAAAAAAACTTTTACTCAATATTTTCTCCAAACCCCCCAAAAAAAATAATCTGACTCATGGCACTCTTGCTCTTAACCTTGAACATAAAATTTGAAAACACAAGATTGATCAAAGATCAAATTTACCATAGAAGCGTTGAAACTCGATCAGTACTACACCATGAAGAAGCTACCTTCAACTACTGTTCTCCTTGTCTGGATGAACAAAAATGAACAAAAACTGGCGTAAATGAACCGATGAAGCGTGAATAATACCCGTGAAACATATGCTCCACAGCCAAAGCAAAAATGTTTTTTTTTTAATCTGTGATTAAATTTTGTTTTTATTCACTTTTCACTATCAAGTGTCGAAAAAGGAACACCCGCAAGTTCTCCATTTGATGGTAAAGTACGCAAAGTCCCTGGATGTTTTTTGTTTGTTTTGTAATTCTCTCTCATCATCAGATTCACCTACACCTTAGCCTTAAAATGCAAGAAGGTCAGAAGACTATAAGGAATCGGTAGTGGAGAACCTGTTCCAACAAGGAAATTACCTGGGGTCCGGGAGTGTACTCGTACATAGGAGTTAAACGAGGTACTTGAAAAAAAATTTGTTTCTAAATAAATCACGGCGGTAGCCATCGGATCCGATAAGGGGAACAATTTAATTTGCATATCAGATGACACAATGCTAAACGTCGCCGTGTTTATAAATAACGAAGTGAAATTCTGCCTGGAGAGGATGAAAGGAATTCGAATTGAAAAGATTACAAAAGTCTTCAAGTGCACCAAAGTGGGCGAATTTGAGATTCCGTGATTAATAGTGTAAATCCAGACAAATGAATTGGAATTAAACTGAATAAGAAATTATAAAGTATTGAAGATAATCGATGGAGAAGCTTGATTTTGGAATGGAGTGTTTTGATTGCGTGGGCGGTACAATGCTTGATTAAATCTATGAATGGTAGCTCTACCGACCGAGCGGCAAGATTGACAAAATGAATCGATTATTTTGTTTTATTTAATTTCTTCTTCTAATGATCTTTGTCGAACAATCTATCGCAAATATTATTTCTAAACTCCACAACATGCAAGAGTTCAAACGCAATTATTATTATCTTTTTCAAACTAAGCTTATAGTCCAGTCAAATTAGTATTTTCTGATCTAAAAAAATATATCCTTCATTGTTTTTTTGGAATCGGTTTATTTTGGTGTTTTAAAAAAAATGTTAAAAGTCGAGAACGATATCACCAAGGCGTAAAAAATTATTCAAGGTCAAAGTTCATAAAATCATAAAGTTCGCGCTTTCTATAGCTCGGAGGCCAATTAAAGTTATTATGAAAATGAAAGATAATTAAATTCCCCCCCAAAAAAAATTTATCTTTCATTTTTTACATAAAACGAACAGTTTAGGCAAAAACGTGCTTCAAAGTTTCCGCACAAGGCATATGCATATTAGCCCAGTCACTTTATACAAAAACCTCTAAAAAAAATCCAACTGGTAATTTTACAGCGGGATTCTCTTTATTTTGGGGTCATAAATAATTTCCCAAAAGTCTATAAAGCCAACTGACCGGATACTCAAACTACGGAGGGTCAAAGGTCTCTTAAATTATCGGTTTTACGTAAATGGATAAATAAAATTTGTTCGTGAGATAAACCTGCATAAAAATGTCCTGTCGAGCTATTCGTAAAATAAGGCCACAATCAAAATTTGGTTAAAAAAATGGGCCACTGGCTAGCCAGCGGCGGCGGCTATTTGAGTGAAATTTTTTTATATAAATAATCAGAAGATGGACTCTCTTCAATAAAACAACATTCATTGAAAAATATTGAACGGTGTAGTTTCAATAACAATTTCAAAAAGGAACCAACAGATGGTCCACCTTTTATAAGCATCAAAGAAGGCTTAATCTTCAGGGGCTTGTAATAAGATAGAACTCCCGCGTCCGGGATCTCATTCATAAAGCTGACACAAGCATTATACAACAAATATGTAGATGCACTTATATACACTGTAAAAAAATATGTAAATTCACAGTCCAAATGTACAGTAAAATTGCAAATCGCGGTATGAAATACTAATTTACTACACAATTATTGTAATTTTACTATAAATTTTGTAATTTCACATAAAGAAATTGAGAATCTCCAATACTGCATGACGTAACTGTTGATTACATGAGTGTGACCTATATTTTACGCAATGTTGTGTATTTTTCTAAATCGTTTATGTAGGAAAATTACAATATTTCTTAGTATTATTGATCAATGCTATGCACTGAACTTTGTACTGTAATTTTACAGTAAGAGGCGTAATTTTAGAATATAAATTTTCAGCAAAATTACAATTTGGTTATTGGAATGTAAGGTTTAAATTTTTCCTTTCATGGATATAATTCACAGGTAACAATGGAATACTAAGCATATATACCAGATTGTTCTTAAGTTAAGGTCAGACCTTTGACTTTGGTCAGGGTCTGGGCAGTTCTTGTAACAGCCAAGAAATTTTTGATAATTTTTGATGCTGAGGGCCGATTCACAATTAAAGCTTCAAGCTGCAAACTTCAAGCTACAAAAATTAGGATAAAAGTTTTTGTACAATGATTCACATTCACAGCTTCAAGCTGCAGTGCTCAAATAAAGCAAAACTCAGGCGAAGCTTGTAGTTTGAAGCTTGCAGCTTGAAGCTTGAAGCAGAAGCACATTTCATAAATTTTGCAAATACCGCGATGTTCTTTCAATTGACATTGATTCGTTAAGGTATAAATTTTCCCTCCTGTAACGGAATGCAGGATTACTGAAAATATAAAACCTCAAGATTTCATTTTTAATTAAAACATTTTTTACTTAGATTCTGTTAAATGAAGAAATATATAATTTCTCTCCAAATTTTGATGGCACATCGGCACAACTTCAACCCAGTTAATCCTTCACCATATAAAAATTTAAGATTGCCACATAATAATGACGGTTTTTTTTATAATGAAACACCAATCAATATATTTATTTGCAGTTTATGAATCCCCATAAAAGTCATAACGAAAATTAAAAACGCTTGAAATATCACCTTAAATCCTCAGCGGTTATTGCAGCAAAGTCGATAGGTTTTAAGAGAAACGCTAAAAGAAATATTAACACGTTATCCTGCAATAAAATCCGGCAATTTCATACCATCATAACGAGAACGAAAAAAGTTATCCATGCACGAAAAAATCACGAATATTACAAAGCTGATCGAAATTAACCACTAAATATGGCTCCTGAGCCACAGGAAACGATAAAAAACTGTAACGATCCCGGGCAGAATGATTTAAAGTCAGATTTTCTCCATTTGGTTAGCCGTCAGCAAAAGGGATAAGAGACCCTATGAAGACATTGCTCCACCTTCGGGAATGCAGACACATAATAATTTGGCCACAAACGAAGATTTTACAACTCCGCCATAAATCTGAGGATCGCCTTCCTTCAAGGCGGCAGATATGCTCTGCTCAGCCACCACGATAATGCCGACGGAATTTATAGCATGTCAATTTGTAACGTAATATCACAACAAATTTTATATGACCTCTGTAATATTTTTATTGCCGTCAAAATGCCTCGAATATCGCGTTCTTCGGGTTCATTCGTCTTTTTCCCAAGATCCAAAAGAATGAGCTTGTCATGGGGCTCAAGATCACAAAACACTTGCATTGGTGGACTGAGAGGAGCGCTGAAACGGAACCTGTTCCTCCGTCCTCCTTGAGCTTAAGACATCTTAAGACATCTCTCCAAAGGCCTGCATGAAATTTTGATCATCATCGATCATATCAGTAGCACGATCGCGATGCTTTCGATTTATGCCCGTAATGCTGCATTGTGGCACTTGCAATTATTGATTTAATGCACCTGTCCAGATAAGCTTTGGTACGGTGCTTGTTGAGCTGCTTCACAGCCGCTAAGTGGGTCGCTTTGATTTATGTAGAGCGTGGTGAGATGTTCGGATTTTTTAGGTGAGAAATAGATCTTAACATGATGAAATTATGAAGTGCCTAACGAGCCTTTCGGATGCATAAGCACAATCCGAATATTGATGTTGGCAAACGGGGAACTAGATGAGGCTTAGAGGTTGTGCAATGAAATATTGAGTACTTATGCTGTGTTGCATAATGCACAGGAAAAAGGTATTGAGAATAATTGATTACCTTTAAATTTATGCAGATAACTGTTTTTCGCGGTTATTTTGTTGTAAAGAACGATGATCTGCTTTTTCCCACGTTACCCATTGTTTATTTATTACATATTTAACACTTCCTAGTTATAATGGACACTGTTGCGGCAAAGGAAATGATCTACAAAGTAAATTCAGATCACTCTTTGTTACACTTTAAAAGTTACAATATTGTTTTTTTTACAGATGGTACAGTCTAACTTTTGAATGAATAAGCTTTAAGATGTTCTCTTGTAAAATCCTAGGAGACACGATCACAAAATTCTCAACGTTAAATTTTCCAAAATCATAAGAACCTTTTGGTCCATCATAATTGTTCTTAAATTCACATCTTGAAGCCGCGACTTATCGATGATTTCAAATTTCTGCTGAAACCAGAGTAATTAGCATAAGCGAAAATCTCAATTATAATTATTTAAAATGTAATTCAGTTTCCAACGTGATTCAGTTCCAACTACCATCTGACAAGACGTTCCTGTCGAATACCATACTTCCCATTTATTGGAACTTTTGATGAACAAGAACGCATCCAATTCGATATCGATTCATTTATCAATCACACTTTATCTAATAGGAAATCGGGGACATTGAACATATAACTCAGCAAAGTTTTACTAAAAACAGTTTTTTTTCAATGAAAGTGGTGGATGCCTACAGCCATCCTGTGGAGTTTTTGGAAGCATTCAGAGTTGCCAACACTTCCGCTTGAACGATACTCGAACGAGCGCGCAGTTTATTTTATACATTGTAGAAAGGTTCCGTACCAAATAAAGTTTGGGAACCACTGTCCTAGACATTTCACCATGATTTGAACGGCATGGCAGACTTATACCTGGTACAAAGGGTGATTCTAAAGTCGGATTTTATCACATTTAAAAAAGGGGTTTGTAAGGCATGTTCTCATGGCCCCTGTTGCTTCTATTGTTGCCGTCCTCTGGCCCTTCCCAACTTTTTGGCTTTATATGTCCTTCTCAACCCTGGCCACCACACCAGCAAACCCGTATGTGAGAATTGGACATACCCACTCACTGACATATAAGAATGGACTGCTCTTCAGAAGATTTTCATGGGACCAATTCGTTCCGTAAGTGGCAAACATTTTTCAATGACGTACACTTTTGTAAATAAAAATTTTTTAAATTCGTATTTGGAAGATTGAAACTAAAAAAATATTTTTTTAAAAAAAAAAGAAATAAAATTTCGAAGATTTTCCTTTTAAAATGACAAATGTTTATGTTAAAAAATGCAAGGTTTTCTACCCCTGTTTCAACGAATTTCGGAGCTTTTGGAAGAAAGAAAAAGAATAAAAAAATCACTATACCCATCTAATTTTTGGAAATTTTTGACATTATTTCAAAGGAAAAAATAAAATCAAGTATGGCAACTTTAAGACCGTGCAACCGTTGTGGCGGGTTTTTTTAAATTGCCCTTAAAATCTGAATTTTTTTTACCTTTTTTTTTACTGCAAATATGAAAAAGTTGTCTTTTTTAATAGTTTACTAGCTGGGACCCGGTGCGCCTATGCTGCTCCCATAAGCCTTCTTATCCATTATACATAAATCATCCCACATTTCCGTTTCTCTTTAACATCTTTCCAAAAAAAAATCTTGTTGATCAATTCTGAACCCATTTCTTAGAGAGCTTCAGGATGCACTATATTCAATGTTTTTCCATTTGTAGCTAGAATGTCAAGGTTTTCCGATTTTCCAACTCTTGAACACCCTACATACAGCTAACCGGGTAGTGACGCTTATTTGGCAAAATTCTTCCGCCATATTGGCCTCACAATTACCTACCTACCTTAAAAACTCCCATATACCGATTTTAATTGGAATCGGAATACAATTCGCAAACTCGTCGGCCATATTGGTGCGGCCATTTTGAATTTAAATTTTGATCATAAAGTCGTTATTTGCTACCTTAAAAAACCTCAGATACAGATTTTCATTGGAATCGGAATACAATTAGCAAATTCGTCGGCCATTTTGAATTTATAAGTTTTAACCACAAATTCGTTATTTGCGACCTTAAAAACCCCTAGATACCCACTTTCATTGGAATCGGAATAAAATTGCCAAATTCAACCATATTTCTGCGGCAATTTTGAATTTCGGTCATATTTCGGAGACCTCCACGGAACTTCATGCAAAACTTCAAAGCTCTGCGATGATTTTCAATGAAGCTCTCCATGACAGCGCCATCTAGGAGTGGCTTTAGAAAGTAATAAAATAACCTATGTTCTAAGTTTGAATGTAAATAGCACATGGTTAAAATTTCATTAAGATCGGTTGCACGGTGTAGGAACCTATAGCTATCATACATACACACATTCATTTTTATGTATACATAGATAGAAAGCTAAGAGTAAAAATATTTAAAAAAATAGAGAAGTTTTTGAATGTCAAATTTCATTTTTTCAATTTTGGCCCTATCTGATTTTATTTCTGCCAGTGAATGCACTGAACGCATAATACGATTTTGAACTGAATTTGAGTTCGGTGACAAAAGGGGCTTATGGATGAGCGAGATGACTATACTTTTTGAGTTCATGAATTTGTATGGAAATATTTCTGATGATTAGACCACGGAAGTGTACATCCACAGGACCATCGTTGGCTTGCGACCGCATCTTAAAAATTCACCCTCTCGGATAATGTGAGGGTGTGCCCTCATCCAACTTGGGGTGGTTGAAGGTGGCTATTTTCGTTTTCTTCGTGAATATCATTAGTTCATTTTTGCCTGGCTTGACTGCAACCAACTTTATTCAGGCATCCTTGCACAGTTTCACTAATCACGGTTGGAAGTATTCCTGGCAGCATTATCACTAGGTCATTTGAGTATGCTACGAGCTTAGCTTATCGTTACTAACCACAGTAGGGGCCTCACTCCTACTTATGAATTGTGATGTACTTCAGTTGACGTATTTGATCATATTCTTGGTTCCCAAATCCGCTTGAATAGCTTTCGAGCGCAACGTAGCCGCCAGCCATTGTTCCAAAGGGTTGTTTCTACTTCGTATGGATATATCATAATATTAAAATCTGCTTTCACGAATTTATCGTCCTTAAGAAATATAAATAAAAAATAATGAAGAATTATACATTATATAGATATAGGAATTATTTTAAAAATATCGTCCCTAAAAGTATGCAAAAAAACAGAAAAGAAAAACATTCTAAAAAGAAGAAGATAACGGATCCACAGAGACTATACGTCAATGGCATTAGAAAATTTACAAAACAAGAGACGAAAGAGGGTTCCTCCAATCTATCAAGGAGTTGAGCTCAAATTGTGTGACACTTAGCTGCGTTGTAGAAAATGTTGCAGAAGCTCTACTGTGGGGCGAAGGAGTGGGGGCAAACTGGTATAAAAGCTCGGGGAAATCCAAACCTTGTAAAAAAATGGAAATGCTAATTGTGAAATCCCGATAATATTATATTTGGGAAAGTGATGCTGGAGCTACAAAATCTTGCTACTGGTCATTATCAAAAAGCTGCAGCCTCATTCCAGTGCCTTCTGGTTTTATCTTGAAAATCGACGCTTAGAAAATATGATTTCAACCTAAACTAATTGCTTATAATGGTGCCGGAATGTGCATCTGATACCACTGGTACCACATATTCCAAACCTTTTACCTGTTGTATGCGCTGTTGACTGAACAAATCTTGTTTTAAACATTGTGCAAAGTTCCATCGGACGAGCGAATGTGATTTTCAAACGCCTCGATTCAGGGGCGGCGCTTTCATTGGTGCAAATGGTGCACTTGCACCGGGCGCAATTGGACAGGGGCGCAATTTAAGAAATAAATATTAAAAAAAAATTTGAAACTTTGAAAACAGCTGGTGGGGCGCAATATGGTATACTGGCCACGCGAAAAAAACAAGCGCCGGCCCTACCTCCTACACCAGTAGAGAACCACGACCATACACTCTAGTAGAGCATGGAACTGGAGTAGCGGAAGAAGGAGATTAGAAGGGCCTTAATTTGGGTAATGAGGGGCGATGACTCATTCGCTCGACCAGAAAAAAAATAACTGAAGAAAACTCTACGACGACGAAGAAGAGTGTCGTGGTCGAGGAAATTCTGAGAACATATCGGAAAGTCCCAAAGTTCATGAAACTATGAGGAGGATGGCAGAGAAGCAGGAGGAAACTAGTAAAATCATGATGGAAGTTCACTCTCCAGGAAGCTACTTCCTGTGAGTGGTTGATGTATTCATTTGCTTTCTACCTTATTGTCGCCACTTTCATACATTTGCTGCCTAGTATTCCTTTATGCGCTTTAGGCTTGGAATGTGTAAGGTAAGCTCAGGGTACCCTGATTGTTTTGTTCGCTTATATCTCAATTTCATAAAGTTACATTTCTATTACCTGAATGTGATTACGACCGCCTGTGGGACTCATTATACAGGATGTTACACTAGGACTTCCATATACTTGCACAGGGTAGATCCTAGAAAGGCGCTGAGGGATGTTCTGTACTCTTTAGGCCTCTCTCAGAGACGCAATGCAACATTCATGAGAACGTCCATTATGATACCCAAAAGGTACTTTGAGGTAAATACATACCTACCTAGGTTAAGGCGGGACAGTTTTACTCCACCTCGCTGAGTTAAAAGTGTATTTACATCGAGTTCCTCTGATGGTCCGATTTCCGAAAGAACAGAATGCACGTTCCCTTAGGCAAACCTCGCTGGCGCAATATTGACCGCGAGCCTGAGGCGTTCTACTGATCTACATCCAAGACAACCAGGCTACTCAAGATTAAATTCTGCGGGAACATAACATACACTATATCTTGTAGCAACGCGAAACTAAGGATGGGTATTACGATTTTACAAACCAATTTCTTATGAAGACCTTAAAAATAGATAAGAGGTCAAAAAATGCCAGAGTCCCAGTAAAGATAATTGGTAAAGATATTTTTTTATTAAGATATCTAATAGCAAAAGCCATCTACCAATCACCAAAAGTAATTGTACCTTAAAATTAACACAGCTCTTACAGTTAGAAATAACTTTGCCAGCTCATCGCACCAAGCCCAGAAAAGAAACACACGTGTAAATATTTCGCACAAAAATCCTTAACTAAACAGAAAGTCATTCAAGAGCGGCACACATTGTGACTCTATTCATTTTCACCTTCCCAACAACACCATCCGAAAACGCAGAAAGCATAGAAAGAAAGAAAGCAACAACAACAACAGAAATAATAATAATAAACGCCACCACAAAATTTTTTCTGCCTCACCTGCGCTAATGACTTAATAATTTTCCTGGCATCTTTTTTTTCCCCCGGAACATCGGAAAGAAACGAAGAAGTGTCAAGTACGTCTTCAAATGTTTAGTCAATGTAAACAAAGGAAGTAGCATTTTCTGGTTCACATCTTATCAGTATTACCATCCCAGGTTCTCAATCATAAAACAAACAATCGCCTCACCTTTTCATGGCAAACGGGCGAAATTCAACAAACGAACTACAAAAAAAAATGTATCGCCAAGTCATCGGACCTTGTTGAGTGGCCATTCTCTTCGCTGCATTCAAATTGGCTTCACGCGGCTATGTAAATTGCTTATGAATAATTCTGACAGTCAGCGAACAACAATCACAGACAAGGCATAGCCTTAAATTAAAAATAATACAGACATCATCCAGCGGCGGCTCTCCTTGGCGCGTAGGCAAATAACTAGAACAGCCCAAAAATAACAAGGTCCGCCCCGACCCAGCGAGACAAACTAGAAGAGCTTCTTCCTCTGCGCGGAGACTTCTTAATAGAAATTAAATTACACTATTTTTTTCTTCTTCTAGTTTTTGCCGCGATGTTTTCATTCCGCAGTTTACTGTCCGGGTACCCCGGGAATTAATTGGACAAATAGAACCATTTAGGAAACAATAGCGGAGCAATTCAAGCACCTCGCGGCATCCCAGCAGAATAGCCATAGCCACTAAGCCGGGCCAGTCTCGGTGGGCTCTCTAGCGCACATTAGCACACACTTCAACTAGCTCCTTCTTGCATAAAAAGTGAAAATAGGGTAAAAATTAAAAATTCAAATTATTTCAGGAGCAGACGATTGGAATACCGCAAGGTAGACCATGTGAAACTGAACTCTTTTCTTCTTTTTTTTTACACACGGTAGTTGCCAAACCGGAGGGAGGCACTGCTGCTGCTGCCTGCCACCATCAGTAAGACAGGCGCTGGAGATAACTAAGGTGGCCACAGGTTCCAGAAAAAGAAGGTGTTGTGGATGTAATTAAGTTAATGTGTTTTATGCAAATGGATTCCCGAAAAGAGTAAAAAATTAGATACATGAGAATGGGTTAATTTTATACGTTGCGGAGCGCAGTTAAGATAAAAGGTTATGAGCCCCTTAGGTACCCAACACACGAGCTCTGCGGTCTTGTTTATTGCCCTCGTTACACTTGGTGCGGGGTAAATAATGGTGCAACTAATATCCACAAAAGGATACTGAAATTTGTTCTGCTAAATTAATATCGTATACAGAGTGAAATTTATGTCCATTTTAAACCTGTAAAGTTTTGGTCACGCCAAAGGGTTTTCATCTATGAATTGCGGACCCGGGGGGAGGGGACCCTTTGTTAATGAAGTACTTGCCTTATTTATGGGCAATGGATATACGTTTATGAACTGGAATACAATATCTGGAGGGATTTGATTCTCTTACTTTAGTTGATAGAATGTTTATGTTTTCGGTGAAATTTTGGAAAGCTTTTCATGTAAAAGCAGTTCGACCACTTTTTAATCCCGCCATGAGATGTGCAGGAATTTTTTAATATGGATACAATTCATGAGGTATGGACTACGCCAAATTTCCAATCTGGTCTATGATTATGAGTGAACATCAAATAAGCTTAAGTCCATTACATGTACATAGACGAGGACGTATGCATCCGGAAGCAAAAGTTCTAAAAGCCTTATGAAAATTCAAGAAGAACGGGCTTTGTATTCAAAGAAAGCAGCTTTTGTGTAGTTGCTTTATATGCAGAAAGGTCTCTCTCTCTCTCTGCGAAGTTGAAAGCGGGCAGAAAAAAAATCGCCACTAACTCCACTTGTTTTTTTATCTCCGCATGCCTCCTTTGCTCGAAAAAGCTTTTACGTCTTGATGCATGCGTCCTCGTCTGTAGTGGCTGTTTCATATTATTTTTTCATGTAAACAAAATAAACTTGAAAATCACCTTTTATTACAATAGCACCTCGCCTCATTTGAAGTATGACATTGTACTGGCTCAAAAGAAAAAAGAGGCACCTCTTACAAACTCACCCAACACTAGTAGAAAAATCGAAATTTTCGCGAAAATGATGAGATTGCAGACTATGAGAGTGGGTCAAGCGAACTAGTATTTTGTTAGGGTTAAAAATATTTCCTTGCAGGCAGGAGAGAGCTCAAATGTTGGTAGCCACGAATGACGAACAATTCTCCTTTTTGTTCTTTTTTTAAGGGGCGTCTTGTCTGGGGCGGAATGTGGTTCAGTAGGAATTACATGGACAGGTGTCTTTAGCTCCCATGATATCATGTGTGAAAAGATTTCATAGACTTGCAAGACTCAAAGACTACCCTGATATCGTTCCTCGGGTAAAGCACCAATAACTTTTACAACTTACATTACAAATTGACCCAGTACAGAAATTTTTTGAACCTCTATACGAAGAATCGAGAAAAATCAAAATTTCAATTGTTCTGGTCAAAGAAGATATTATAGAAGCTTATATTGTTAAGGCCATTTCAAATGCATTTAAATAATAAAACCTTGAACTCCAACCCAGTTTGGATGATACAGATTTCACGAAAAAGCCAATTTAAATCTTTTATGCTAAAAGAAATACATTGAAAGAAATGATATTAAAATGCAGCCACTGTTAAGTTTTTTTTTAATATCACCCACATGTTGAACTTTTAAGCCAAAAATAGAATTTCCATTTTCAATTTCTTCCGCATCGAGGAAGTGAAAAACCTAAAAAAAAGCTGGAAGAGGAATTGGAGCATAGCCAGAGCAAAGTTTCCTTATGATCTTCTAACGTACTTGAACATAATCAAAAACCTGAGTATTTTCTGAATACAATTTCCAACCACTTGTTTCAAGACGGAAACCTCAGCGCTTTAAGTTTTATCCTTCAAAAAAAAAAAAAAATATAAAAAAAAGAGAAGGAAAACATTGAATAGAAAAGAAAAACTGAAAGTTTCGCAAGTAGAAAGAAAACGCAAACCACAAAACCCCGAGCACAAACACCAGGACAATGAGGAGCAGAAAATAGAGTCCTTAGTGCATGTTATCGTCCCATCATAATCTATTCTTTAGTAAGAATTTTCCTTGCGGATCCTTCCCACTTGAATCCAGTCTAGCTGCGGCCGTTCCACCCTATTCAGTTATTTTCGTCTTTGGCACAAAATAAGTTCCTTTACTTGTTGAAGGATAACAAGCTCAAGGATAACAAGCATAAGAAACAGGGAATCAGGACGAAAAGCGAGGAGGGTTATTC
Source organism: Thereva nobilitata (assembly GCA_963855945.1). Classification (NCBI taxonomy): domain Eukaryota; kingdom Metazoa; phylum Arthropoda; class Insecta; order Diptera; family Therevidae; genus Thereva; species Thereva nobilitata. The sequence goes on from OY979694.1 coordinate 224,992,137, forward strand.
TACTCGAAGGAAGAATAGGTTGACAGGAGTGCACGGTGGAGACGATCTGTGGATGCGAGGAGAGACTGGAAAACATTTTCTGGTAATGCCCATAATCAGATGGGAAAGTTCAAAAGCGGAATGCCTAGATAAATGATATATATCGGGGAGAATATAATTATATTTTATTCGGTAAAAATTCCCTTTGATATCTGATATCCTTGGCAATTATCCTTCGAATAAAAGGAGGAAAAGAATCGATGACGGAATTTTTGTCGCACGGTAAAGGAGTCGCTTAGGTGCCGTGTAGTCGTCGTCGTCGCCGCCGCGCGCTTTTCAAGTGCTTTGTAATCTGAGGCTGCTTTCAAGTGACGATATCCTACGGTGCGCGCTTCTTAAATCCACGAATCCCTTGAATCAAAATGATATCTGCTTACCCCATTCTTTTGGGAGACATTATCGCGAATAAGGGGAAAAAAACGAGTAAGGCAAAAAAATATTGTCATCCTTTGTCAAAGGGTTGCTTTGTTCTTGGAGTAGTTTGTCTTTCTTTGGGACGTTAAACCAGAAATTTATGGTTTTGCTTTTCAAAAGATTTTCACCGTCGATTAGAGATTCAATGAGCTCTCAAACATCTGCCGTGATTGTGCCCGGGCTACTGTCGTCATTCCTGTTGGAGGTGTGTCTCATGTGATATACCTGGCACGATAGTGCTACTCTGGCAATTGTCATGATCTGTGATTGCCTCTATTGATACAATACAGGAAGTCTAGGTGCATTTGGTTCATCCGAGAACTTCATCCGGTTGTAGGGTTCATGTTTCGATTTAGATTTTTTCCCTCTGCAATCTTAATCGTTTCTATTGAATGTGGCATGTATGGATTACGTGCACCTGAAATTAGCAGGAAAGGTTTTGCTGCAAGTTAAAAAAACAAAAACTATTGAAAAATTCCGATATGTGAGCGTTTTTTGATTGGTTGAACATAACATTATGTATCTTCATTTTTGACACCATAGAACAGAGAATCCCGTCGTAACCGAGATTGCATTTTTTTGATATTCGTAAGAACCACCCTGTTTTTGATTTGTCGATCTATATCTGTACTAACGATCTTCAAATAATTACTTGCAATTGGGTAAACTTGTTGAAGTTGCTTAGATGCCCTGGAAAATTTTCTGAAATATATACTTTATCACTACTATTAAAACGATTGTTCCACACTAAAATACACGCTCTCCTGCCTCCGCGGCAATACCCTTGTGAACAATAAATTTCATGTGATTTTCTGAGACGTACCACGAACGATAGGAAAGAGATAGAGATATGAGGTTTTGTACATTTGAAAGTACTAGTCTTTAACTACAAAGAACATGTTTTATTTTAATTTTACGATTTATTTTAATTTTACGAGGAAAAACAATCTCGGACGTTTGGCATTGGCGTACCGCTACAGGTCACAATTTTTAATCTGGAACAAAAAACCAAAGGCTGCTCTCACACTACAGCAGATTTCAACTTTAAATTCGGCCGAACTTTAAGGGTTAGTTTTCATTTTAAATGCTAGTTGTTTCATTTCAAATGGTCACACATATAAATATATCCCAAATTAAATAAAAGGAAGATTAATAAACATTTCTATGGGAGCGTACTTCCATTATCAACTTCAAATCTGATCGGATAAAACCTACGGACGTCAACGGCCGAAAAACCGGTGTAATGTGCGAATGAGAATAACAAAATAATTGTTTGAAAAATGCGGCCGATTACGGCCGTATAAAATTTGGCCGAATCGGCTGCAGTGTAAGACCAGCCGTAGGATTTTTTCGAAAAATTGATTTAGAAAAAAATGGCTTTAATTTGAACTTTTTTTTCTTGTTTTTTCGAAAAAATCGGCCGAAAATCGCTTATAAAATCTATAAAAATCAAGATATCAAAAAAAAAAATTATTTCGACCATATTATGCCTCTAAATAGAAACCCTAGAGATTAGAAACGAGCAGCGAGTTACAAAATAAGAAGCCCACAATTTACCGCTGCGCTTTCCGAATATGGTTAATACCACGGCTTCACCGACCTCAGTTCAATAATGTTCAGTTCAATTCACATAAGTGACTTCACTGACTAAAGTTCATGTTCATTTCGTGCTTGAATTGTTGTTGCTTTTTCGCCAGAAGTTAGAAATGCAAAAGGTCACTGGAATGGCATTCCATTATTCCAGTTGATTACTTTCTTTTGAGCGAGCTTTTACGTTTAGCTTCAGTTCGAGTCCAGTTGGGCGAACTGAGGTCTGTTTTATCCTCAGTTGAATAATATTATGTGGAAATTGTATGCGAAGCGAACTAAAGTTATTTTAAAGTTCAGTTTATCAATTAGCTCAAACTTGCGCAGTAGGGCCGGTGAAACCGAGGTATAAGAAAGCAGAATGCCTTTTTTAAGCTCACAAGTTCCGGATCCGTATGTGAGTATTGATTTCATTAGGCCCAAGTTTTCGTGCCGTCGCTCAATCAAAGCACCTTGTCCAGACTTTCATATTCTTCCACTGATGCAAGACCCTCTCAACTACAGGCCTTGCATAAAATCTTCGCACTAACACTACTAAGCGCAAACTTAGTCTGAATTTTTGTTGAGCAAGGTAGGCAAGTGATAGGAGTTTTGACATTATGAATGGAATTATTTTCATGACAACAATTATTTTTTAGTTTTTTTGCTTTTAGATAAATAAATTATACTAAATTTATTTATAAAAAGTTCAGTAATCAATGAATTTCTTAAATAATAATTTAGAAAGACATAATAAATATGCAAATTATTCATCATAAAACATGTAAATGCATTTTAAAATTTTAATAGTACAGAAGTGTTTTGTTACGAAAAGTGTAACATTAAATTAACTAACTTTTGAGATCACAAGAAAAGGATTCATAGCTTTTGCGAAAAATCTAAAACAACTTTTCTTAGTGTCGCATTTGAAAGGAGAAAAGATATTAGGGATTTTCAAAGGATGTAAACCTGTTCTCATATTTGAAACCACAGAAGTTTTAGATACCAGCGCCCCGTTAGCCGCTTAATGCGTTTCCAGCTCCCACGGCGAGGACGAGGGTTTGGATTTTAGGAGCCACATTATTGATAGTATTTCTTTAACTCAGTACACTTATTTAAAAAATGTTTCAATTAAGTGAAATGCTAAGAATGAAATATAACAAAATAAATATTTTTCAATAAATAAAAATCACAGACTATTCCATTTTAATAAATTTGGCCTTCCTTCACCATAACCTCAAAATTTTTTATTACAATCTGTAAAAAAATATTTCTGACTTAAGGTAAAGACGCTAAACGCACAATTACTCTACTTTAACCACTTCCCTATTTAATTTTAAAATAAGAATATTCTTATTTGAAATAAACAAAAACTATAAAAACCATTTTAACTAAACTGAACAAAAATTTTAGATTTTCACATAAAAACAGGAATTTCCCTAACACTTTCACTATTTAACTTTATTATAAGAATTTACCACTATTTATCTTTATTATATCACGTTTATTTTATTGTATTAATTCCAAAATATCGTTTAATTTCTTTTACTAAACATAAAAACTGCCGCGAATCGCGCACTTTTCATACAAATCTGACAGTTCTTCAACCAACTTTCAGACTACGTCACACATATGCAAAAATTTATAGCATGGCCTGTAGTTGAGAGGGCCTTGACTGATGTTGATGTCGTCTGCATAAGGTAGTATTTATGTGTGTTTGTGACTATTGCTGTCACACCCGAATCATGGATTAACTTTCTGCAACGCCGGTTGAAGATAAGGCCTGGCAGAACATTCCCTCCTGAAAGCCCGTTATAAATCTTGGTGGGTTAGGACAGTGCTCTTTTATTGGCTTGTTATATAAGTCATGATCAACCTATAAATGATATCATTTTCTTGGGAATGTAGAATATTGTCAAGGTTGTGTAGAATTCTGTAGATACTCTGACTATGCTATCATAAGTGGCCTATAACCTATGCAAAGATTTTTGATTGAGTTTGAAAATTCTAGAGAATTCCTTTCATTACATGCCTCAGCGTGAAAACCTCAGCAGTTGTTTATTGGTCTGAGGTGAAGTCACGGTAGTATTGACTTAGCGAAAAATACATGCGCAATACTCAGTGACGTTTATATAATGATAATTTTTACAGGCTGTGATATATCCTTTTTAAGTACAGGGCACAGGATGGTTGTTTTCCAGTTCTCCAGGATTGCTTCATGACCCCGAACTTTCACAATTACTTATTGGCCTTGTGACTTTTGACACGGTACTCGCCACTACCAATTTCTTCGTTGCTGCCATTTTAATAGCTTGTTGTCGATTGTTATTGGTGACTTTACACTAGCTGTTGGTCTAAATTTGCTGCCACCCAACCCATTTAAGCGTTCAGATCTCCATGAATAATTATTACAATTATTATATATTTATACAAAGCTTGAGTACATTCAGTAATCTGTTTTATGTCATTGATGTCATTGTGTAAAACTATAGCAAATACGGCCAAATCAATTTAAGCAGCTTAAGTTATAGTCAACAACAAACGGGTCAAGTGGTGAGTAAAATACACTCGTGAAGTGTATAAGGTGATACATATTTACTAACCAACGATAGATCTTAGGTAGATATTTAATTAACAAATTAATTGGTCGCTTATATTGAGTCAACTATATTTACCCAAGACTATTATATGGTGGAGTATTAATCATATCACAAAAGTAGGTTAAAACCATAAGCAGAGATTGCAGAGATTTGAAGCTTGTTTAATTAGATGGTTTTGTAAACAATTTCCCCAGGATTATGATAAAGTGAAAAACAAATATTTCATAATCTCAAAAGCTAATAAGGATTAGTCTTTAATAAAAAAAAGGATTTATACAATTTTAGAAGGAATCGTTATCATTTCAAAAATTTGTCGGTTGACACTAATAAAATATTTAGAAAATTTTGAACCATATGTACACTTATGTTTCCGGTAGGACTTCACTTCCGCTTCTCAAATCCTTTTTTTACATCATCAAATCTGAAGATACATCCATTATTCATTAATTACCTTAACAACCCTTTTCGGATGTTCACAATAAATGATGATAAAAATGTACATTCCATTCTGACTTCCTGTAAGAAAACACCCTAAACCGTCCAGATGAGAGCTGCTTGTTAACAAGACCTAAATTTATCCAGTTTTATAGCTCCAAGATGCTGTGATAAAATTAAAGATACACAAAACACGGCTACTTAATATCTACTTACTATATGGGCAACGCCTCCTCATTACTATCCACTCTAATTCCCATCACTCATCCTCATTTCATTGAACTTCTCCAAAAAGTGAAATTGGGCGAATGCATCCAGGCGTTCTTAGTGCAGCTCATTAGGTCTGTGGTGCATCTGTTGAATTCCACGATATTGGGATACTTCACGAAATTGCCCTTTAAAAAATAACACGATAAAAAACAACCGAAAGTATCGGGTTCAAGTGGCTTGTTTGTCCCGAGGAGGACCAAAATTACCGCAATCTCCCGAGGATGTCGTACGGATTAAAACACGTGGAGCAGCTGCGGTTTGACAGAGAGGGCCGAACAGGAGCACGTTGCTCTTAATAATCGCATTATCCTGAAAAGGCAACAAATCGTGTTGGAACTGATGCCGAAGGGATTATGGCTCGCAATGCCCTTATTTGTGCCCTATAGTGCAGATATAGGCATTATTCGTGTGGCTGTTATGAGGGAACTGGATGGCGAGCCTGGGGTATGGATGGGGGTTTCTTGATAACGATCTGGGAGCTCCTTTAGCCTCGAAAACATGTTCATCGGTGCGGGCACAAAAAGTTGGGACTGTGCAAAACCGAAGTCCATCACCGAAGATAATCAATAAAAATTGCTTCTTATCTCGACTGTTTTTCGCGACATAGTGTGAGTCTTTAGCCAGCAGCCAGACAGACAGTGCCTTCTTCATATGGGCTCTAAGATGCAGCATTTACTTTTATTGTGGGTAATGTGCAGCTCCTTGGTGCATACCGATTTGCCTTTTTTTTGTGTTATTCAGCAATGCTGCTCACCTTTGTCGTTGGTTCGGCTGGTTGCCTGGGAGGCCTTCAATTGCCCCAGCTCCCGGGGCCTGATGGGTCTCCTCGAGAATCGCAGCACAGTTCTGCTGGTTTTCTTCTTGAATGCGATGCCGAAGACGGCCATGAATCCCTTTCTGGAATCTTTAAGATGCTGGTTGTGCTGTCTTAAAGGTCTTCGGTTTTTGTCCTCTTTTGTTGGATGCAATTCTTTCTGTTTTGTTCATGTTTTGCAAGAGAGCACTGAGCCACACAGCAGCCAAAGCCAACACACTGGGGCAGCTAAAACGAATACAGTTTGGAGAGAAGCTGTTCATTAATGACAGATTAAAATTTATTACACTAATTAAAATAATTCTTAATTAATAAGATCAAAGATTGTGCAGGTCGCGTCCTTAATTGCTGACACTAAAATAAAAATAATGATCGTCGAGAAACGGAGCCAGGCGACTACAATAATTATTGTCAGTATAACTACTGTGGCATAGAACAACCATCAACGGATTCCGTTGTGAAATCTTCTATTTTAGATATCGAATCTTTATATCTATAACAGTTTTATGGTCTAGCAAGAGATTAAAGTGAAAATATCAGTGAAAAGCGATTAATTCTTTTTTTTTATTTAACAAAGCCTGAAAAGATTTATTTTGATGTAAAATATGGCAAACAGATGCCAGCTGAAAAAATAAGCAAAGTCAATCCTGGCAACGGGCGCGGTACGGTATGGCATCAGCAGATATAACTCCCGCCTAACAACTAGGCCATATGTCATCGGCTTAAGCCTCGATTTGTCGCACTAACTGCACAATTAGTCAGTAGTAGTCTCGTCTCTGTTCCGAATTTCATCATAATATGGCTCGTTCCCAGATGAAAGGCCGAAATGGCACATAGCCCAATACAAACGGAATTTATGGGACACGTTTCAAATAATTCTTTCAACGGAAGTCCCATTCGAGTCTTTTCGGTGGAGTTGTAATAAATAAAGGCCCGACTTTGATCTTTGCTCCCAATCTCTGATGATGGACCAAAATAAACTTGATGTGCATCTCTCTAGCGGGATGATAAAGGGTTATTCGACTGTTTATCCAGTTGCTTTGATTGAATTGAAAGATTTCTGGCAAGTAACCGATTATGTGATGAAATGTTTACGTGCTGCAGCAGAGGAAGTGGATTTAAGCGAAAGTCATGACAAATTTAGTGATATGGACAGCAATTTGTACAACTATATTGTTTATGGGTTGTAAAGGGCTTTAAGGTAGATTAATTCAAGTTACATGGTTATGGGGATTTTGTAACGCTGCCTGAACCACTTAGAGAGCCAAAATTAGTTTACATGCCAACTTATTATATTAAGTGCTTTTCATTTTAACCGTCAACATTTATTGTTTTTCAGTATTTCTAATACAGATAAGGTCAGGAAAATTGCCAGCCCAAGGAAGGACATTGAATTCTTCTGCGTTGAAGAGGTTCTGAATGGACTTTGCGCTGGGGTAAGTAGCACCACATTGCATGAAAATTTTATAAGAACTAACATATGGTTTGGAGTTGTTATATACTTATGTATAAGTAGGACGATAGATAGGACGACTTTGTACTGAACCTGTCCCATAGTTCCCTCGACGAAATGATTAGGACCACAAGCATCACTGCTTACGCAACTCCAAATCATAAGGCTTTTTAGATACATTCAATTTCTTCAGCAACGCAATCTCTCTCTACATTGTTCTCTTCTTCTGCTCGCGAACTGGATCTTCGCCGCCGCTTGAAAGTGAAGTTACCCAAATCGCTTATATTATCTAAAAATTATGATAATTTGTTATATTTTCAGGAAAATATGAAAATTTAAAAAAAAATGATTTAAAGAAAAAAATGGGAGTTTACAAATTTCCAGTCATCGGTAATAAGGTGTCGATGGCGTTTTGTCCATATTAGTCGACTTTTCTTCATACGTTGTATTAATTTGGCCATTTTCACAGGGCGACTGAATTTTAATTTGGCATCATAAAAACTCCTTTCGTGCTTTATTTACTTCGCGCATCCCATTTTCATAAAAACTAAGGTATTAAACTGTGTCCAAAATTAACACTAATACATATTTATAATTCGCAATTCACAAGTTTTCTCACAGATCACAACATACTGTAATAGGAGATAACAGTAAAATTTATACTATAAAGTTATAGCAGTTTATAACCCAGTTGGCAAGAGAATACATTCAGGATTAATTCTGTGGATTGGGAATTGATTCTACTTTGAAAAACCTCAACAGAGTAACGAATGACTTCATTCCAATTGGTATATCATAGGAGGACACCATCGAGAAACAGAGTGCTTTACAAAGACTTGGTAGAAATAAGCACACAATTGGAGAGATGAAGAACAATACGCTGATGCGAGGATTCGAACAACAAAGATATTTCAAATAGTAGAAGATGCTAGGTAATGTAATTAAACCCCTGGTGACGGAGTTAACCCTCCCCACCGGACACTGGTCGGGGAAAACGAAGAAGTCAAGTTGCAGAATTAGTTAGAAAATTTCTTCTGCCTGCACCGGCATAAAGGTGGATCGAAGCCCAAAACGGGCTCAAAGTCAAGCAATTGATAGTTGCCCTCTATCAAGACATCAATAGTTCCAAAAATAAAAGCTGGTTTTATGTCCTCCCGACTTCGAAAAGTAGCCTAGAAGAACATGCCTGCTCTTAAAATAACAACTTCGGGTAGAGTTAAAAGGCCCAAGAGCATGGGCAGACCCTTAAGCTGGAAACAAATATAAGCGTGTGCGCGGTGCGGGCAATGGTTTCACAGTATGCAGCGAGTTTTCACTGACAGATAATTGCATTGCTGTGTTTGGGCATTTGAGGCGATATCAGACGCGGCAGCGCGAGAGCAGTTGAAAGTAGACAGTAAGCAACAATCTGACATGTCGCATTTGAATACACGCTCTTCTATACTGCCAGTACCGCAAGAGTGCGTGTATCTGTTTCCAGATATAGGAAGACAGTCATCAAAACCATCAGATGTAATGACAAAAGCTATTCCATTGAGGCAGTAAGAGCCGTATTTCACCGGGACACCATGGCGGCGCAACCAGCGTGGCGGCGCGACCAGTAATATTCTGTGCACCCGTCTTTGCTGGTCGCGCCGCCAAATTGGTGGCGCAAGTTGTATACATTTTGTTTGTGTAGGCGACTGGTTGCGCCGCCATGGTGTCCCGGTGAAATACGGCTCTAAGCAGCTACCTCAAGACGTATACTAATTAGAAATAACTAGATAAGGTGAGATAGTAATAGCTGTACTATGTAATTCTCCGGTGGAGGGGGTTGGGTGGCATATCACGGATTCAGCATGGATTAGATAGATTCCTCCCCGTGTTTTTAGCAACTTTTAGAAATGGCGGTATGTAAGATATATTCCTCTAATTTGGGAGGATTCAAGGATAGTTTTCTTCCCAAAGCATGCAAAACGCCTTGTACCCAGGCTAAATTCTTGGTGCCAGTCAGCCAAACTTCATTTTTTCTCATATCAATAAACAAAAGAATTAAAAAACGAAGCAAAATCTCGATTAGAGAGTCACTTTATGTGAAGCGTTTGGGAGATATCGAGGTTGTTTTTGATAAATCCTACACACAACAATTGTTGAAATGGATGACAAATGGTAAAGAGTTGATGACTGCACCATGGCAAGGATCGTATGCAAGCTAAAGTACAGATAAGGGCCCCTTACACTACAAGGTTTTATGCGTACAAACAAGGCGTTCAAACAAAGATTGACAGTGCGTGGTGAATTTGGTTTTTGGTTCTATGTCTGTCACAAGTTTGTCCCAAATATCAAAACGTTTTGATTTTTTCGTGGTTTTATCTGACAGTTATCTCCATAACGTAAAAAACGTCTGCTCTGGTGTTGTTTATTTTGTTTCGGTGTTTTTAGTAATTAGCTGTATTTATGAATTTAGTTTTGCTGTAAAACCTTATAGTGTATGGGCAGGCTCAGTGTACAAACAAGTTTGTCACAAAGACTGTGGGACATTTTTGTACGCATAAAACCTTGTAGTGTATGGGGCCCTATACGTAACTGCTTACTTGGAATATAGTTCCGTCACATTCGCAGTCGTTAAAGACTCCTCATAAGGCTCCCCTATCTCCACACAGGTGGGCGATCGCTGCTAATGAACTGCTAGACTGAACTCCAACCTCGTTAAGATTTAACTTTCAAGGCTACGCTGATGATATCGCAATACCTACTTACGTAAGAAACTCGGTATTACCACAATACAAATATTACAATAATTGTACCATTTACGAAGAGACGGAATCTGAATCTAACAATGGTCACAAGAACATGTCGTCGAGATCATGATCCTATTGATGAAGATGTGTTGCTTTGAGATTCTGCACGTGGGAACATAGGTATATAGTGTTGTCTCTTACCATTGTAATGGCTTCGAGCTGCCGATGGAATCGTTGGACTATTTCGCTTGCTTGAAGAGAGTAAACGATCCTTTGCATTCGGTATGTATCGATTACCTTGACAGCTTCATTGAACAGTTTGAAATCGAACTACCGACCGTGATCTGTAAATTGTTGATATACCGAATCGTGAGATGAATTCGATGACAAAACGTTTCGCAACTTTGCAAGCAAGATATCCTGAATGGGATATTCTCCAAGCCTTCTTGTAAGTCGATCTACCATTGTAAGGATGAATGGGAGTCCTCCCAACAACACTATGAACCTTGCTAAACGAATGTCTGCATGCTGACTGATAACATGTGGTTCATTAAGCAATCGGTAAGAAATCACAACTGCCATTCCTGAGTTCGATTCCCATCCTCTGATCTGATCTAGATGCACTCTTTTACACTGATGATATGCTAGGTTACTTTTAGGTTTTCAATTTACAAGATTCAACGCTAAAATGGCTAATTTCAAAAGTGACTTTTTTCTTTAGACTGGCAGATTCTCGCAATTATTGCTTATTATGAAAACTAAGAGTTAAGGATCGAGTACACTAATTAGAATCAGGCTTATTTAAGCTTATTTATTTTTACAATTATTCGAGGTAGTCGAATTAACTGAAAAGTATTTATCAGCCAAAATCTCACTAAAGAATGATCTTACTATGTATATTTCGAAAACGACAAAAACATTTGTCCTAATATTCCCTACAATTGCACAATTCTTCCTTTATGCCTTTTCCGTATAAATTAAAAAACGATTGAGAACAATGTTCCTTAGATCATTTACAATTATATTCACCTATTCTTAAATGAAATTGCATTAGTTACCTTCAATTTTCAAGACATTTGTACCCAATTACCCTGACAAAAGAAACATATGTCCAGGTCTTACCTTTAACAGATTACCTTAAACATCTTAAGCCGCAGCCGCAATAATTTTAATGCCATCGAACCAAAAAAGATTCCATAGATTCCATTCAAATTTTTTGATCGCTTCCCATATTCATTCATATCTAAGGCATCCACATGTCTTTTGTCAAATCTGAAGGCCTGGTGACGATTTTTAAAGATGGAACAGAATGAGACCAGAATTCAATATTCCTCTGTGGGTTCTTATTATTCAACAAAGTCTGGCATCCAAACTAAAAGTATCCCCGCCGACTTAAATATAGACCTGGAATCTCTTCTACCTAGGCCTCTGCCAGTCCTGTTGAATATGCCCAGCCCAGCACAAAGGGAGGCGATATGTAGAACCGGATCTTATGTTTGAGAGCGCATAAAAAAATGTCACATAATTGGGGATTAAGGATATTCAATACTTCTTTAAGACGAAAAAATTAACAACAGCAACAACACGACCAACGACGATGAGGAAAAAATACGAAGAGAGACCAAAACTAGGTTACACAATGACGGTAAGATGCTTGTCGGAAATGTGTTGGGATTGTGCTCATATGACACGTCTCCGGCCATATCAAAACTTGCTTTTCGGGGGACCCAGGGTTTATTAAAGGAAGGGAAATCATGGACATGTTGATTTTGAAATTAAATATTTTACAGGAAACTTATTTTCCTGAAATATAGTTATTGAAGTCCTTTTTTTGTATGGTTGCTTGGCCGTGCAGAAAGTGATCGACCGTTGAAGAAGGAAAGAGCAGGTTAACATAAGCTTCAAGGGACAGAGGAAGTTTCACAATTCATATTCATAAGTATCCAATCCATATCTGTTACAATTTGTATTGTGGTTGCTATAAAAGGAACGTTTTACAAAATGTCTCTTATTTATATTAACGAGGCTTTGTGGTTACTATTTTTTGTTATAGTCCAAGCTGATTTATTAGACCTTATAATCGTTAGTTACACTTGGCTTGAGTACTGAGAAACTTAGATAATTATTTTTAAGAATTTTTCCCAGTCTGCTTTTTCACTCTATTTGAAAGCATTGCTTTTTTTCGAACTCCAAATGCAAAAAATAATTGGGCAGAAGCTGGAATATAAACAAAGCAAATCTAAGGTGTTTATTAAAATCAGATCCAAGAGTTTATTTTCTAAGAATTTCGCCTATATCTACCCTGGACATAATCCATTATTTCTGTAACCTACCTTGAGAAATGCCTGCTTTGCTCACTGTCCATACCTACCTTATAATTACAAAAGGTAGCTGATAGCGTAATTTAATATCAATTGTCATGTAATTCGGTTGGTTTTAACAAGCACTAAAAAATCACTCTGTTACATGAATATTAATTAAAGCGATGAGCTCCAGTTCCATCATAACAAGGCAAAATACCTGGTTGAAGCTGCTTATTACAAAACCGATGACCAAAGTGGATAAAGGACAGAATCGCTCGAAGGTGCACTCGAACACGAACTGTGGATAGATCATCAAGGGCATCCAAATACTCGAGCAATTACTGAATTGGACATCACCTTGTTAAGGACGTTAATCACCTCACGCCATGCAAGGCAATGCTACAATTTACATTTGCAAGCCTAATGAAAGCAATTATCTCATTTACCTTTAACAAGGCTCACACAGCTCAGTGACTATTCACCATTCGCCCAAATAAGGGTGTAAGAATACAAAAAAAAACAAGCGAACTGCGAACAAAATTGGCCACCATTTGCCCACGGAACACCTCAAAGCTGGCACCGAAGCCTCATCCAGTGCAGAATCCGCGCAGTTCGCACACAGTTTTGACTCCGACGAAATTGCCACAATCAGATCAGATCAAATCTTCCAGACTCAGCCCCAGAAAGTGCGGCTTCGTGCCCGACTCCCTAACAAGGCGGTGATATAAGTAGACGAACGCGGGCAACTTGCCTGCAAAAAAGTGCTCTGCGAAAACAAGGCAGAAAAAAAAAGCATCAAACTACCTTGGGAAAGGTGTAATTTTAATTTAACTCGTTCAAAATATGATGCAGGATCGCTGCACGGTCCGGGTATTGCAGGGGAAAGGTAGGGGACCTATGTTGTGCAGAAGGCCAGCTCTCAACTGCATTTCTCGTCTGGGATGATGTGTGGTGCAGGGAACGAACCTGATATCAGCCCCAATTCAGGGTGTCGGGCGAAGGTGTTAGTGACTTGTGCCGGAGTAAGCAATCATCATGTACCAAGAGCGTTCCTTCCTCCGCCACGACCGATGACTCCGGTAATTGCCAGTTCTGAGGCGCTCCGACTTCCTTTACCTGCCATACCTGACTGACTGACTTGGGTAATGATTGCCCAGGATGGTAATTCGTTATTTTCATTGTAATGATTACAGCCGGAATGCAGTTCGCCTCGCGGGATAGCGCATCGTGGTGCATTTGATGAGAATGGCGATCTCTCTCTTTCTGTTTTGTAGTACTTAAGATAATTTGCAGGTTATCTTATATCATAGATTCTTTACAGTTTTGATCTAATCAAATTCTAAGTCGTTTTATCTAAGATTGAGAATGTTTATCGCTGTTATTATTCTATACCAAACAAGTGGTTGATGTTTTTAATAGTTTCAAAGAGGATAGGAGCAAATGTCGACAATGCCTTGTTAGTAAGAAGTAAATTTTTTTAGAACGGCATAGTCCCTTCTGATATAAAAGCATCTTTAAATCCGATTATAGGGTGTGCATGAAGATTCCTTTATAAACAAGCAGGCAGGATTTAAACCAAAACTAAATTCACAACTGTACGACTACGACATTTAAATTTGGCTTTCCTCCTTTGTCCGAACATAAATTGGAAAAAAGGGTTGTGAAAAATGGACTACTCCGAAATATTGTTTCAAGAGCATTCAAAATATATTAGTACATCAATGCACACAGGCCAGAGTTCGACTTGCATTTTTGAAACTGCCAACCACTACTGGACAAACTGCACAAAATAGCAATTACTTTGAAAATCATTCTTCGACAATCTTAACTTAACGATTATATTTCAATACCTTTTGTATTAGTTCACGATTCATTATCTGGAAAGTAACTTTCAGCAATTTGATAAAGACAGTGATTTACTAAAGTCAGATGTAGTTGGTAGTTTAAGTTCGTACTATTGGAAATATGCAAATTGTACAAAACAGCTTTGAAGAAAATTTTGAAACATCAAAAAAATGACGATTCAACCCATTTCGATTTTATGGAAGGTGCTTTGCAAGGGATTTTATGATTTCCTATAGGACGACAAGATTACGACTAAGAAGGGGGCCAAAGGAGTGATCTAACGCACATTGCAACCTATAAGGTTTATTGTGGTGTACCCCTGTGTCTATGAGTATAATTTGAAGGCTATTGCTTAGAAAATATCTAGAATGATCGATCTGCTTATGGAAAAGTTGATAGAACAATGCACTACCAGCCCTATTCTGCTTAGATGATATTTGAGCAAACAGTGGCCCGTCACGAACTCTGTTATTATTTTTAGCTCCCACTTCTTGAAATTTAAAAACTAACCCGATTTAGCTTTATCGATTTGAATGAATGCTTTAGCTTAACGAACGCCCTTAGGTCCTTGTCCAGCTATCAAGAAACAGCTGGTCGACCAATTTCTTCTTACGAGGCAATTTAGAAAGCTGCAATAAGGTTCCGGACCGACAACTGATAAGTGTGACCCTACTCTAGCCAGGCGGTCGGCAATTCCATTACCAGTGTGACCTTCGTGGTCACGAATCCACATCAGCGTAACATTGTTGTTCCTGTTGAGGGATTTCAGAGATAGGAGACAATCCAGGACAGTCTTTGACGACACCCTGTGAGATTTATTGGCCAACAGAAAAATTGAAGAATGTCCGAGAAAATAACATTGTTAGAGCTTTTTGGAGCTCTATTAAGACAAGTCTGAACACACAATTGGAGGGCGAGTACCTCAGCTTGAAAAACAGTGCCCATGGATATTTTGCTCCTTGAAGATCGATATTGATCCAGAAGGTCTCCTGGCTTTAAATAGAATAGCTCCCGTAGACTCAGGCCCCGCGGCAGATCCTGTAGGAGAAGCGGAGAAAGGTTCAGTAGAGCCTCCATAGCCGCAGTCGGACAGGTGCTTTTAGCTCTCATGATACCAAAATAGGCCGCTCTTAACACTTTGGCCAGCTTAATCACAGCACCCTTTTGTTTGGTCTTGACCCACTATGCAATGGATGCATACGTGACTATGTGTCTTATACCGTCGTATATAGCCAAAACAAACAGTCTCTGTAAATCTGCCTGGTCCGTAGGCAAATTGTAAGCAGTGCAATGGGTTGGCTATAAGACCCTCTCTAATAAGCCTGTCTAAAACCTTTTCCATCGTTTTCAAGAGAAACGACTGTGGATAATGTCCCGCAGTCAGTATTTCCGAACTCTTACAACATCTTAGAGTTTAAACGTAAGGCTCATCGACATTTCCTTGAGCAACCCCTAGACCCCCTCTAACCTTACCTATTTTCCTCTATTCTTCTTACTCGTTACTACTACACATTCTTACTGCTTACTACTACACATTGCACCATGACCTTAACGACATGATAGACTGGTAGTAGAAAGGGTGACTCCTAAGCTCGGTTTTTCCACATAAAAAAAAGAGGCTGATAGGTCGATAGGATTTTGCCTCCCTAAAAACAACCCTCTCCAGCACCTCGGAATATGGGTCAGTGCAAAGCTACCCCAGAAAAATGTCACCAAGATTGGTAAGATCTCTTCCAAGCCTCTCTGAAGGAGAGCCGGAAATATGTGGTCCTTTTCAGCTACCTTGAATGGAAAATTTAATCTTATCCGCAATCCTGATTCAGTCTTATTTTTAATCAAACGTGCATACTAGCTGCGGGCGCCGTGCAAGCTAGTGCGTGCCTGCTGCATGCTAGGTGCGGACGAATTTCATGAATAAAACTCGTCCGCTCTTAGCATGCACGCTCTCGCCACAGGCATGCACGCTCCCGCCACAGGCATGCATTTTTTCTAGACTAAAGAGAGCAAAATTGGGGCTTTTAAAAATTGTATAGGACGAAGAAAACGGGCAATTATCTTGGTGATCATCTTCGTGCCGGTGGCGGGAGCGTGAATGTGGCGGAAACGTGCATACTTTTGTGGCATGTATATTTGTTCGCTATGCGTGCTAGGTGCGGGCGCGTGCGTGCTTGTAACAAAATTAACCAAATAAATTTCTTTTACTCGGGTTATTGAAAATTCTATTTGTTACATGTAGTTCAGAATTCCTAATTTCTAATTGTCGTTTATTAAATTACAGGGGCGTATTCTCACTTCAATTCTACACTACTCCGTTACATTTTACGCAGTTATATCTATTTTTTTTGGGAAAACCCGTATATTACCTTAAATTTAGGAAGAAAATTATTGACATTATTATTAACTTATTAATAAGCTATAAAAAATTTCGTACAACAAACAATTTTGTTTGGAATACTAACTACACTTTTCCTAAGGATTCATATAAGAATATTTCGAAACCTGATCTTTGTTAGTAAGGATTATTGAAACAAATTCTACGACTACTTAGTAGACAGTTGTTATTCTGAAACGCACGTTTTATTAACCAATTATGTTAAGCCTCATTTGCCATTTATTTATGCTGGAAATAAAAGTGCCTCTTATTTGGTGATTACCAGACTTCTTAGTAAACACAAACTGGATTCTTCTGCGGTAGATCTTTCGAATGTAATTTACATATTATTGCCAAGAGTTCTTATATAAGTTCCTAATAACATTTGTGCCTTGTCCCCATGTTGGCCATAAGGCAATAAGCTCCGCAGCAAACCGCTCTTTCGCCCACATTGATTGGACCACACAAATTTCAAACTATCAACGCGACTACATATTTACATATATGTCTAGTACCAGTAAATATATATATGTATGTATATAAAAATTTATATTTTTCTAACACTTTCGAGCCAGTCTAGTCTGGCACTAAGCGCTAAGGTCACGGAGTGCGCCCCTATTACAGGAACTCCTTCGACTAATTAATCTTACTTCTCCTTGGTCAATCAACAGATTGTACAAACGTTACGTCAATTTGTATGTTGCATTGTACGAAAAGGTAAGGAATGATGTTGAAAAAAAACAACGAAACTTGTTTACAACCTGTTGGGTTGTTGGCCGCCGGACGATTGCGTTGGCTGAGAGAGGTGAAGGCGAGTTTTTAATTGAGTTTCCCGTGGAATTCTTGAATATCACAGAAATCCGCCGAAAGGAACTTCACGAGACCAAGAGACTGACTCCACCAAACGGAGGCCCCGCGTGTGGAACCGCTACAATTTCGTTACAATGCAGACCCAATATATACGTTATTAGGATGATGGACCAGGTACATTAAGGCATTTAGTAGCCGGGCTTTTTTTTACGCTGCAGTTCAGTGGCCACAACTGTGCAGAGTCATTTCAGTCGCAGCATGATATCACCCATGATATGTACCCACCACCGGAGAGAGAATTCTTTCACCATATCTGGATGGCTTGTCGGGGATTCTGCAAGAGACCACATGGCTAAAAAGTTAAATTAACAGAAGCTGCGGAACGTGGTTATACAAAGTGGACACAATTTAAAATCTATTCGTGTTATTAATTTTATGGCTTATAATTTTAATGCTTCAGCTCGAACGTTAATTTAATGGTGGCCGGCTTTTGTTTAATATCCTTAAGTGTGGCAATCTTTATCACTTTTCCCTATTAATCAATGAGAATCGTTCCGAGGGGTAAATCGATAGCAATTTTATTGATATTATTCTATATTACTCATGGGTCAAGTAAAGCAGACCGCTAAAGATATATATTGTGATTACATATGCAAATAAAATGTTGGAAGTATTTAAAACTTAAGCTCTGAACTGCATAGAAATGTTATAAAGCATGTGTTTATCGAATAAGATGAACTCTAAAAATGTAAGAATTATTCCTTATGGTTGTGGAAGTTTACTTTACAATTATATGAATCCTTCAGTACTTCAAAAAGTTCTGGACAAACCAGGGCTGGCTTCATGTAAGGTGATAGGTGATTATCATTTCGGTGATTGCCAGGAGTGATCACTACAAAGTGATTATTCCTGTAAAGCTATCATTTAAAATTAATCACCGCAAATCAAATGAAGCTAACTTCAGACTAAAAAGTGGTAAATGTGCGCATTTTCTTGGCACAATTACGATATCCGAGGCGCCGCGATTTAATTATGTTTTGTTTTTGAGTTGGGGTGCCGAAAATGTTAAATAATATTTTTTGATATCTCGCTTAGTTTTTGAGATAGCGATAATTGAAATTTTTAGTTTTACTTACATATACTATAACATAAATTGCGATAGTTCCTTAATATGACAATTTTGGCATGAGAATCTTAGCATTGGTAAACTTGGTGAATGTTATACTTGTATGTAAAACTAAAAATTGTTTCTCAGCTCTTGCCACAAATTATTTAATTTTTCTTTCCCTTTTTTTTTGGTAAAAACACCTTCGCTATATCGGAGTTTTGCTCAGTTTTGCTCCATAAATTGTACCATGATTTGGAATTGCCCTAATATACTAACTAATTGCTCCTTTAATCCCTCATGGGACATAGGGCGGAAACAGTTGCCCTCCAGCGGACTCTGTTTTGCGCGACAGCTCTCAGCTCTGACCAGGATCTCCCGGTTGTTGCGGCCTCTGCTAATAGGGTTCTCCTCCACGTTGTTCTAGGTCTTCCGACTCGACGGGTTTCTTGCGGATTCCAGTCGAGGGCCTGTTTGGCTAGATTCTCGTTTTCGCGTCGCAAGGTGTGGCCAATCCAATTCCATTTCCTTCGCCTGATTTGGTCGTCTATCCTTTCTTGGCCGGCACGGCGCCATAGTTCTTCATTTGAAATTCTATCTTGCCAGCGGATTTTTAGGATACGACGTAGGCATCTGTTGATGAAAACTTGTAGGCGCCCTGTGATGAATTGGGTGACTTTCCATGTTTCGCAACCGTACAAAAGAACTGCCTTAACGTTGGAGTTGAACAGCCGCAATTTGGTGTTAATTGAGATCTCCGTCGATCTCCATATGTGAAACAGGCATGCATATGCGCTTCTTGCTTTATTTATTCTGGAACTGACGTCTTCTTCTGTACCGCCGTTTTCGGTAATAATACTACCGAGGTAACAGAATTTATCTACCAGTTCCACGTCACGGTTATTTAGCGCTGTCCGTTCAAGGGTGTTTGCATTTATCCGCATTTCTTTGGTTTTAGTCGGATTTAACCTTAAGCCTGCTGAACTACTTTCTGTTGCCAAATTGTTTAACATGTTTCTGAGGTCCTGGTGTCTGTGGGCCAGCAAACAGATATCATCCGCGTAGTCGAGGTCCTTAAGGCGGTCTAACAATCCCCATTGTATGCCACCTGTTCTAGTATCTAGAGCGCTGACAAGGATGTCGTTTATTACTATAAGAAATAGTAATGGCGAAAGTAGGCATCCTTGCCGTACTCCTGAGCTCACTTCAAAGCTGTCGGAGAGTTTTCCATTGTGAAGAACTCTGCATTTGGAATTGTTGTATAGCGCTTTTATCAATTCTATTATTTTATCCGGCAGTCCACGTTGCCGAAGAGCTCGCCATATAAAGCTCCTATTAACCGAGTCGAACGCTTTCTCATAGTCTACGAAAGCAAGGTAAAGGGGGGATCGGAATTCAGTAGACTGCTCCACTATGATTCTCAAGGTGTTAATGTGGTCTATGCAGGAGCGGCCTTTTCTGAATCCAGCCTGCTGTCTTCTAAGCGTTTGATCTACTGCCTCTCTTATCCTTGATAGTAATATGTGGGACAAGATTTTGCCCACAGTAGATAATAGACAGATGCCTCTCCAGTTGTCACATATTGTTAGGTCCCCCTTTTTTGGTATTTTGACTATGATACCTTCCGTCCAATCCTCCGGAAAGGTACAGGTGTTCCATGCTATTTCCAGGATTGGCTGTAGCGCATCTGCTATGAGGCTTGAGTCGGCTTTCAACAATTCTGGCGGGATGCCATCTTTTCCAGCTGCTTTACCATTGGCCATTGCATGAATTGCGGTTACTATTTCAGTCTTGGATGGGGCACGAGTGGTGATTCTTATTGGCTGTGCATTGTTGCTGTTGTTTTCCTGAGGTTCCTGTGTAAATGAACCATTCAGGGCGGCGAAGAAGTAATCTCTCCATCTTTGGAGTTGCTCCTCGTCGCTGCACAGCAGCCGTCCATCCGCACTCTTTACGGCATGCTTTTTAGTAGAGTGCTTTCCCGATAGCTGTTTAGTGATTTGGTACAGCACCTTACTGTTGCCTGTGTTTGCCGCGTTTTCCGCTTTCTCTGCGAGCTCATTTATCTGCCGCCTTTTATCACGCCGGACACTTCTCTTTACCTCCCGGTGCAATTGGGAGTATTCCCGTTCAAGTTGTTGTCGTTTTTCCGGGTCGCTTGTAGAGTTCACGTTATTTTTGAGGGCCCTTCTGCGTTCAATTTTTTGCCAGGTTGTGTCCGAGATCCAGTGTTGCTGGTTTCTTTGGACATAACCTATGCTTGTTTCCGCTGCTGTTATTATAGCGCCCTTTGTTGTGCTCCACAGCTCTTCAATATTTGTGTCGTCAGAAACGGTTTTCTGGTTAAAGATTTCTTGCAGTTTGCCAGCAAATTCTCGCTTTTTGGTGCTCTCACGCAGAAGGTCTACGTTAAACCGTCGACGGTTTATGGCATCGCGTTGGACGTTTCTGATTGCAGCGATTTTTAGGCGGATAGTTGCTACTACCAAATGGTGGTCACTTCCAGTGTCTGCTCCCCTAAAGCTCCTGACATCCTCCAGAATAGTTCGCCATCTGCGACTGACGGCCACGTGATCTATCTGGTTTCTCGTTCTACCATCGGGCGATACCCAGGTCTCCTTGTGTATCTTCTTGTGACAAAAGTAAGTTCCACCTACCATGAGTTGATGGGAACTACAAAAGTCAACGAAAAGTTCACCATTGTGATTGGTATCTTGGCTTAGGCCTTGATTTCCAATTGTGTTTTTAAGGCCGGTGTTGTTGGGGCCGATCTGTGCATTTAAGTCACCCATCAAAACAATGATGTCTCCCCTTGGAATAGAGCGAAAAACCTCATTCAGTCGCATATAGAACTCGTCTTTGATGTCATCGTCTGCGTCTTCAGTTGGAGCGTAGCATTGGACTATCGTAGTACTTCTTAGTCTGGTACGTAGGCGCACGGTAATAATCCTCTCAGAAACAGGTGACCAGCTAATGAGGCTGGACCTGGCTTCCTTGGTGAGTATTACGCCAACGCCATTCCTACGATTTTCAGTTTCGTTTCTCCCAGAATATAAGAAGGACTCACCGTTTGGGCAGATATGTTCCCCCGCATCGGGCCATCTGGTCTCGCTGAGTCCCATGACCTTGATTTTATAGCGGTTCATCTCGTTGAGCGCTTCATCCAGCCGTCCATCAGCAAGCAGAGTTCTCACATTCCATGATCCGATTCGTGTCCTGTTTCGAAAAGCAAAGGTCGTCGTCGTGTTGTCCGTCCGGTTCCGAGGCAATGTTTGCCGATTCGTAGCAATTGTGTGTTTTATGGGAGCGGGTTGCTAACCCTCAGCCCAACCGACTTAAAACTCTGTTTTGTGGCGCAGAGAACTCGCCATATATATTCAACAATATATTCAACAATATTTATTAGTTACTTCAGTTACAAAAAAAGTGACAACAATTTCTTGTCACAACCAATTTGGTGATTCTGGCAGGTGACAGTCGCCAACCATGAACTGAAATCTGTATAAGTGATTGGTGATAATCACCGATCACCTTACATGAAGCCAGCCCAGTATAGTACATTTTTGAATGGAGAAAAAAGGTAAATATAATTATCAAATTTGTATATATTTCATGGTTCACTTAAGTGGTCATTAGGCATATCTTTTACTGTTGAGTGAAAAAAGAGGTAGTGCTAATTTTCGGCATAGTTACAAAGGTCGTAAAGGTCATAAAAAATGAAAAACGGGGCAATTGATACCTATAGCTTTTCTAACCGGAAAATAGCGAACAAATGAGTGGTTCCGCATTTGCTGCAGAGAGAAAGGCAAAAATTCTTAGGCTAGCCAGTTCGTGCCTTGTTAGAATAGCTAAAACAACAGGGAAAAAATATATCTTTGAAAACAATGCCACCTGCAAAATAGGTCCAAATTACACTCAAACGCTAACGCATGGAGAAAAGTTAACTAATATGGACTAAACACCATTGACACCTTACGGTCAATACTTAAATTTTCGATCAATTGTTTTTAAATTTTATTGTGCTGTAACGGCGGGCCTGTTTTTATACCTTGTAGTAGCGACTTTACAAAAAAACACACCTGGGAAAAAAATAAATTTTTTTGAAAATTGGGAAGGCCAGGAAAAACGGAAAAAAAAGGAAAAAACCTGGAAAATTTAGTCAGGATTCTAAAACTGCAGAAAGACTAAAAATAAGATGTTAAAGGATGCTACTTTATGCACATTACGCGTAAAAACTAAGAACCATTTTCTGGAACGCAAAAAAGCCTTATTATGGCATTATTTATAATTTTGTGGATTGTTTCTTATGAAATTCGTCCAATTTCTTCGAGAACGTATTTTTTTAGATTTTTGCAATATTTAAGACTTATTAGCAGATCTCCAGATTTTCACACTCTCACATGCCTCTATTTTGGAGCCGTCCGTCTGTGAAAACTCCGGAGAGTATATCTGGTGTTTACGGAATGGGGCTAGAATTTTGAGATCTGCGGCCGCATTCAATTCAATAAATTTCCTCTTCTGGAATTTCTTCCATAATAACAACTTGGGCGAGCTATACTGAGACGAACCAGTTTTTGCGGGCTCCTTTCGGCCATCTTCCTAGAGCCATATAAGTTAGATTTTCCTAGTTATCGCAAATAGCTGTTTGAAGAGAGTTTGCCTTATATCCTTCATTAAATGGAGTCCTGTTATAGAAGGCTTTTCGTTCGCCCGCGCTGGACAGTAGCACACAGGATTCCTGGCCATCTCCGATCCTCCAGTCACTATCGACAAGTGTAATATTAAAGAAATCTCATTCCAATCAGGAAAGGAAAGACCCTTGCATTTCCACTTCCTGCCAAATATCCTCTTCCTTGTCTGCACTCTATTACAGAAATTTCTTATCATCTGTTTTGCCTTCGCCTGTAAGCACAATAAGCGAGGGAAATGATTTTAGTGATTCCAGTATTTAAAGTAATATCGCGTTTAAACATTTTCCTTGTTAAAAACTAAGCTCAGAAATAGACCCTCGTGGTACCAGTACGCCATGATAGCGCCGTCATCTTGCAATGTCTAAGAGTAAGCTTATTTGAAGAAGAGAAGAGGATAGAATTGGTTAGGAAAATCCTAGGAATGATCGAATAGATGGCGATGAACTTTAGATTAGAACTATAGAATGTACGAGTTAGAAAATAAGAAGATTCTTCTACATATTGTAAAGCCCTAAACATGCATAATGGCATAATTCTCGGTATCACTATCCCGATACATATTTCTGATTTTAATTCAATATCACATTTTTTAATTTTTAAACTTTGACTAAATGCAAAATCATAATTTTTCCATTTCCGCCGTTTTTGCAACGATGCCTTAAGGGGTCTTTCTGGTTACATTTTCAAAAAAAAAATTTTTTTAAACTTTTTTTTTTCATAGACAGAAGAGAGATATCGTTTTGAAAATTTGTAGGTATGTTTATTGACAAAACAGTATTACAAAAAAGATTTTTTTTGATTTTAAAAATTTTTTTTGTTGACATACGAATTTTTTTAAAAAATCATCAAAAAATGACGGCGGGCATGATTTTGGGCGACTGGATGATCTGAAAAAAAAGGCAAATTATTCCTTGTTGAAGTGGCTATGGCATGAACCAGAATAATTTGTTTTTGTCAAAAAATAAAAAAATGGCGGCCATTTTTCGAAAAAACCAATTTTTGAAGGTGGAAAATCGGCTGAAAATCGGACAATTTTTTACCAATTAAAACGATTCTGGTTCATGCGATAGCCATAAATGTGTACAATAACATATTCAAAAATCAGAACAATTGGTCAAATAGTTTTTCTTAAATCGTGCCCGCCACCTTAAAAAACATAGTTTCTAGTTAATCGCGTTTGAAGTTTTGTTAAAAAAATTTTTTAAAAAAAACTATATACATTTTTAATCTGCCATGCCCGGGCCGTACATAAGTCCTTCCTCCTGCTCATACTTCTCTTGCAGCATAAATCGAAATGTTTGCAGGGTATAATATAATACTTCATAGTATAGAGTGAATCAGATCGAAGCAGATGTTAAAAACAGGGGGGAGTCGAGATTATCGAAACACAGCCGAGCGTCGAAAAATTCTTTCTCACAGCGTCTCACTGTATACGTTCAAAAATAATTTTAAAATTAAGATATCGCTCTAAAACCTTTTGTATCATGTTTTTGAATATATTTATTAGTAAAATGCGTAAAAAAAAATTTTTCGATTTTTTGAAAATTTGTAACCAGAAAGACCCCTTAAAATTTATAAATCTTAAAAACACATCAAATTACATTTTGCAAAACTCATATCTTCATTTACAAATTAATTAAATGTATACTCTTATAAAAAGGCCCGTTTTAGCAGGTCACGTTGCAGTGTCGTATTACTTAATTTCTTGGTGCATCCAGATAAGCCACAATTGCGGCAGTTGACAAGAAGCCGCAAAGTAAGAGAGTTGATTAAACGTCGATAGTATTTGAGAATTGGTCGTTTTAAAAGTTCAACTTTGTAAAATCAAGCCATTCTTAATAAATCAGTATATTTTTTTTAAACAAAAGCTTTTAATCACACAAACCCCAACTCCAGCAAAACCCCAGCAGAATTTCTAGACTTTTGTCTTTTCAATAAAAAATTTCCAGCTGCGGTCTTCGACGTGACAGATAGAGGAATTTTATTCGAACCCAAACCATATTTAGGACTTACATATATATTTTAGACCCTTGGCTAAAGGAGGACTTGTCGAACTTGAAACAGTAATGATTTCAGAACACCATGTAACGATGCGTCCTGAAATTGTAGTAGGCTTTAGCTATCGTCACTCTTGAAGCACTCTGTATCGTGCATGGAAGATATAATCAGAGCAGATTCATTGAACCAGCAAAAAAATTATGTTAACTCGTGCAATATTGTTTTGAGCAGTACCAGTAAAAAAAGTGGTTGATCCAGTCAGTATTGTCACACCTGATTATAAGATTCATCTTCATAGCATAACAAATGGTTACTAAGAACAATATCGTGTGTACAAAAATTCTATCGAAGCTCGTAGCAAATCCAGGACTCTTCTTCACAAGCAACGAATGTGAAGTGAATTATCTGTTGGATGACCCAACATATTTCTCTAATTTCTCAAGCAAAAAACTTGAAATATCTAAAGAAAAAAGAAAAAAAAACAAACTTTCTTATTTCCTCCGATAGAATAATTTTGAAGATAAAATTGCAATAAGTTTTGATTACATGAAAACTTGGCGGCATTACCATACTCGTATTTCTGTAATTCAAATCAATTCAGAATCATCAATACATATTTTTCCCCCCTTTCTACATCATCGACTTCATTAAAAGATCTCAACTACGAAATAAGGAAACAATACCCGATTGCAATTTGCATACTCGAAGTGCATTTTTCATTGGAACTTTAAACAACTCAATACACGAGCGCGCACACAGAGTGTACGGGCGACGTACGAGTATAACAGCATGTCTCAATAGAACTCTAATCTAACATCAGATTTTCATTTCCTGTCTGGAAGACAATGCCTTTGAATACACCTTATCAGGTTGTTTCAATCACCTTACATAAAGCGCAGCACCGTTAAATGAGCACCGGCCAAATTCCGTTTTGTCGATTGTCTTTCAGAGACTCTCTAGCCTCGCCTTGCGAAAAAGGCATCAGGAGTGTAATCAATGTCAATCACCACGTCATGCATGACTCCTCCGTGTATATATGACAATCTGGATCTCCTCCGGGCATGGTGATGTCTATGGCGTAACTGCATCAATTTTGTGAGATCTAATTTTTCGCGTAGTTTAACACCGCGCAGAAGGTTAAAGAAATATTTCACACCTGATTGCACCTCTATCTCCCCTTTTCTGGCCGCCGGCTTAATATGCTGATGATTACCGTAAAAGCCAGCTGAATAGGTATCACCGCACCGCAACACCGGTCTCTGGGTATAGTTGGTATGGCCCGGGAGGAACAGGTTCCACCTGAAGAAAATTACCATCGACTCTGATTGTATTCTCTGAATTCGTTGCTTGTTGTCTTGTTTTCTGAGGAGATTCTAGCAACGAATCTAATACCGATCCCGGTTGGCTGCACGTCCATATTGTGAAGTCGGCACCTTTTTATCTGGTCAGCAAGGTGTCAGTTCTGCATATGTTTCGGGATCGGCAGATACATCCCCATACAGTATTATATGAAACATAGTGGTCCTTTGTTGGGCAAGGTGCCTCTCCATCTGAACTGAACCCACAAGTCGTCGTTGGCGCAGGTTTTTCTTAAAAAAATTTCACACGTTTCGTTGTGCAACTGTGTGCCTGTCGGACGGTGCAGGTTACCTATGCTGACGCTTTTCCGCGCAGTTCTATGTTTTACATACCTTGCATAATCGCTAAGAAATGTCGCACTGACAACTGAACTAGATACGAAACATGCGGCGTTACACTTTAACACTGTGGCGGTGTTCGCACGCAGTTATTTTCGTATCTCGTATATATACCTACCTGTGCTACCTGAGCCTACCTCAAATCTTCCGCATCCATATCTTGCTGGGGCTATCGGTTGCACGTTTTTTAGCCAGTATGCTCGTTTCTGAGTTATTTCGCTCGTTGGCTTTGTGCTCCATGAAAGGGAAATTATATCCGCGCAGCTAACATACTGCAAAAAAGCTGCGAACATTATTAGATGTTAAAGGGCGTGACTTACCGTTCCATTCAATTTCGAGTTTAGTGCGCGTTCAGTGACTTCGAAAAGAGGACGTGAACATTTAGTTAAAGTCTGTGCGTGAGGATCATGTCTTTGTCCCTTTTTGCCTGATCTTTGACACGGACATCGAGATGGATTTTATGTAAAACAAGACCAAGTTTGGTGCAATTGCATGAGAATTTTACATCTTATCGTAGAAACTTGAAAGAGGAAATGAATTACGAAGATTTTTATCTTTGGACTTTGCTAAATTATCTTGATGTTTGCTTCCATTATGAGAAAATTCCTTCGGTTTGTTTTCTATGGTCTTTATACGGTTCAGGATGAAACTTAATGCGTTAAATACGTTTTGGTGATGCTTGTCTCTGCGTGGCATTGCTGGAGCAAGGACCGATAATGAATTATAATGCTCTGTAAGAAACTCGCACCAACCTCTGACCTAATTTATATGATTCTACTGTACAAAGTTGAATTAAAATAACTATCACTATACTGCTACCCCAAACCCCAATCCTGAAACCCCAATGCACGCTTGTCTTACTTTGGTGCTTTGCTTTGACATATTAAATAACCCAATACTTTGTTATGAGGCAAAACCAAATGCCCAAGTGACTAAAGGCACAAGTTTCACAATAAAATCTAAAAAGCTCTGAAAAGCTCACCAAGTGCAACCAAGCAGAAGCAAGCGTACATTGGGGTTTCACCTTTAAGCTGAGGCACTTCAAGATGTTAAGGTAAAACCCCAATGTACGCTTTCTTGCTTGAACTTGGTGAGCTTTACAGAGCATTTCAGATTTTATATGTGAAACTTGTGCCTTAGTCACTTGGGCATTTGGTTTTGCCTGATAACAAAGCATTGGTTTATTTGATATGTCAAGGCAAAGCAAGGCACCAAAGCAAGCCAAGCGTACATTGGGGTTTCACCTTTACATTCAGCTTTTCAAAAAAGCTAACGCAAAAGTACGCCCGTCCAAAAAAAAATAAATCTGTTCTCGTTTGCGGGAATATGATAATTTCATACAAATAAGTATTGTGTACATGAATAAGGCATATGATTCTGCGCATTGAAAATTCCCGCTTTGAAACATCTTGTGTCCTATCTGCACCACCCTTTGATATCTAACCATGATAAGGATCAAAGTCGCATTGATTGAGAATGTAAAAGGCTGAAAAGTAGTCCCTTTTATTCCATTCCATTTTTATTTTGAAAAATTCTTCCAAGCCACACCCATTTGTTCCCTATATTTTTCAACTTATTTAACATAAAATCAACCCCTGAAGGTAGAGTACCAATGAAAGTTGCCCTTGCTTTGTTGTGTTATTTGTGCTCTTGATGCAAGGAGAGCGCAGAAAAGGAGGACCAAACGAAATTTTCGACTAATCAGCGCTGCTTTTATTGGACCTCGATCGTTAACCTGCGTATCAAATGGATTTTTATAATGCTTTGTTTTTTTACCCCTTCCTTACCTTTGCCAATAGCCATATTTTATATGAAATTATACAAAATTTCCCCAAGAGCAATGTAACAACATTTTTTGTTGAAGATGACATACTAAACCACGCAAGGACTTTCATTATTTATATTGGTCAAACGGCCAGTAACTTGGTTATGCTAAGAACACTCGCTCAGATGGAGGTCTCCTCTGTACTAGCGCCTATGATGTCGGTATGGTTACTATATTTCAGGGGTGACCATAGAAGAAAGCATATATACACATAAATAGTGAAGAGTATTGTTAAGAAATGATGATTAAGAATCCCTCTAATCGCCGTAGACTTTCGATCATCTATTTCTCCCACCAAGATAACACTCTTTCACAATTCCGGCTCCATTCACCGAATTTCCTTTACTATTTGGCATCTTTTATTGCCTGAAATCATGCAATAAAATCGACTAGAGGAAAAATCATAAAAGAAGAAAACGAGCTCTCCATTCGCTCTGGTTGTTTGAGTGAAAAAGCTGCGCTTTCAAACATCCAGAGCGAATGGGACACTAGTTGTCTTCTTTTATGGTTTTTACTCTACTATTCAATCACTGAGAATACCTTTCCCAGTCGCGAGCAAAACTGCTTGAAATATGAAGCAAAGCTAGAACAAAACTAAAGCTTAAGGAGGTATTACTTTAGAGCTTTTTAAAAAGCTTTCCGAAAACGTAAGGTAGATGTTGGGATTGCCCCATTTCATTTGTATTGAGGTTTACCTCATACAGCACTTATGATCCCAGCAAACCAAACTTTCCGAATTCCCAGCAAACCAAACTTTAAGATTTCTTACCGAATTCGTTACGGAAATTCGTATATTTCTCCCGAATTCGCAATCGATTTCTGAACAAATTCGGAACAAAAAATATATGAAAGGGTTGACACGACATCGTTACAAAAATTTAGCAAAGCTTTTTACCCCTAATATAAAAAAAAGCTTTGCTAAATCTTTACTAAATTTCGTAACGATTTCGAAAAGAATTTTTGTAACGATGTCGTGTCAACCCTTTCATATATTTTTCGTTCCGAATTTGTTCAAAAATCGATTGCGAATTCGGGAGAAATATACGAATTTCCGTAACGAATTCGGTAAGTTATCTTAAAATTTGGTTTGCTGGGATAGGGCATACCTCACTTTAGTATCATAGATTTTTCTTTGTGTGGTGTTCTTGAGGAATTTAAGGGGAAACGCTCTTTCGATATGCCCCTTATTTCCCACAAGCTTCATGAGGCATGCCCCTTTAAATTCTAGTCCAGAACTTCACTTGGCAGTGACGAAAAATACTCCTCAAGTACTGTTCTACTGAAATAACATGGCATGGTCAAATCCGACTTCGGATGTCGTCTGGTTAGGGTTTAACAGCTCATATCCCACCAAACACGTAGGTAACGATTTGCTTCAGCCTGGGATTCCGGGGAGTTTTCTTTGTTTACCCACTATAATCTGTACTTAACATTTTTCCAGTCTTCATCGCCAGCCACAATTTGGTAAAAAAAGTAAATTCCTGAAACATGGCATTGGTAAAGCAGTTGGTAAAACATTCATTGACGCAAGCTGACTTACTCGATGACATGAAGGTACCGATGAACGGTTGAATGATCAAATCCAAGCTTCTAGCTTTAATTTAGCTTCTTTCCACCAGGGTTCGCAGGATCTCCGCGTTAAGCTCTACACTTCTTCCAGGACAAAATTCATCTTGTAAGATTGTAGTTCTCGGTTCGGAATTTTTTGAACTATCGTTGGCACTGACTAATACCCCTTCTTCACCGGCCGAACTGCACGTTCGAGCAAATTGGTAAACTGAACTTTAAAATAATCTCATTTCGCATACAATTTGCACATATTAAATGAGGAAAAAACAGGCCTCAATTCGCCCAACACGAACGCGAACGGAAAAGCAGAAGTAAAACGTAAAAGCTCGCTCAAAGGAGAGTAATCAACTGGAATCGTGGAATGCCATTCCAGGGAGTTTTTGCATTTCTGACTTCTGGCAAAAAAGCAACAACAATTTCAAGCACTGAACTGGACTTTAGCCGGTGAAGCCACTTATGTGGATTGAACTGAAACTGAGGCCGGTGAAGCTGAGGCATTACGCTTATTTTTCCTCTCCATACACTGCATTAACATTTCTTTCACTTTCGGTTGCCGAATATGGTCTTTTGTCCGTTCTATTACTTCGTTAAAAAAAACTACCGTTAGAACTGCACTACGGACTTGACACATTGCATTATTTATGGGATGACTCTAATAATGGTAATATTAAAGCTTGACGAAATAAATACAAGAATGAATATATTTTCTTAATTCTCCTTGAAATACTCGAGACAAGTCATTGTCGTTTACATCGAAAATTTTAAGCTTTCTTTAACGATTTCTCTAAGTTTACTGCCTAGAAAACAACGCTCAAAAAGCTTCACTCAAAAGCTTTAACCTATTTGGTAAGTTTTAAACACACGCATTAAGTGTGTTAAATTTTACACACTTTTCGCGCATTAAAAATTAACACGTTTTAAACGCGTAAAAAGTGACAACATGGTTTTACACGCCAAATGCGTTTTAAAATCACACATTTGAGTTTGCAGTGTAGAGCTTGTTCTCTAACACTTTGGTTTACGATGGAACCGTAGGCAGTATAAGAAGACTTACCTCTAAGCTTAGGCAGTTCTATAACCTAGAACGATTTCCGGGCAAATGGTACAGCTCTCACCATCGATCTCGATTTCAAGCCGATTTCCTTTGAGCTATGTAGCTTTAAAAAGCATCTTTGCAAGTAGTATAGTTATGGGAGTGCGAAACCAATTTTATGACTCATCGCTTGTGAGCTTTTGGGTGGTGGCTGGGGCATGATCTTTTTTGTAATGGACAGGGTTACGAGCTTTTGCAAACTTGCAGCATCTTGGGTGAGCTTTCGCTCTTCGGCTGTGAGCTTGTGTCTGTGGTGAGCTTCCAAATCTCTCCAATCGAGAAAGCTCACCCAAGACACACACCCACCACTCAAGTCCAAAAGACTGTAGACTGTAGAAGCTTTTCATTACTAAATAAAGCGATGGTGTCTTTACTAAAATCCATTTTATAGACAATTCTGAGTGAAACAATATAATGATTGTTCTTATTACAACATTTAGAAATCAATTTAAATCAAACAAAAGACAACAAAATACATTTTCCAACAGGTTACCATCCTCCCTTCAGATGAACTTCCGTGAACAAATTGTAAATTGTTTCAAAAGAAAGAGAACTACGGAAGTAATTAAAAGTGCATCACACTCGTAAGCCCTTCGCTTACTACGCAGCTAGAACACTGCAGAACAGCATAAGAACAATAGTTGACTATTTCACTAGGTAAAGTCCCCCTGCAGCATATCACGTGGATGATATGCACAATCGCACCTAAATTGCCATTCTTTTGTCCTTTGTTAGATTCGTTCGCCTTAGTTCGTGTGTGAAAACTAATCTAAACCTGCCCTCATTAGAAATGCAACACCTGCAGTCGAAAGCCTGGTAATATACAAAAAAAAACCTGAAAGAAAGGAAAAAACCCCTTGACTATAGGAAAGGAGAGAGGAAAAGCTTTCGCTGCTAGTATAAAGGCGTCAGTAACAATAACTAAAGTTGGCCTTTTCAACTAGCATCCAATGCCCCTCCGCCCCAACTCTTCCGTTTTGTACACAAAAGTGAAGGATAAGCTCTATTCTCTCCTATTCAAAACCAGGCACGCTTCACTCTGCAGGATTCAGACACTTTTTAGCCATTTTCATTATTTTCTAGAACGTTTTCCACGCTCCCATCCCAGGATGTGGGGCCCTGTAGCATGAGTTGTATTCTCTTTAGCAAAGGCGAAAGGAAGCGTTCGCCTCATCCTTGCTAAAATGTCCTTAATAATACGCTCGATGAACATTCAGGCTAACATGCATATGCGGAACTCTTTAATACGAGATGAAGATGCTCCCATCTTTGACTACTTTTTTTCCTTCCTGGCAGAGAGAGAGAGAAAGAGTTGGGTGGGCGCGTCCTGCTCCCCAGGATGTTTTTGCATTTTAAATACCCCAGGAGTAAGCTTGATGCAAATTGTTATAGGTAAACAGGAGCAAACTGGGAATTTAATGCGCTTCTGAAGAGGGACCCGTAAGACTATTTTCAAGGAATTTTAAATAATTTTATAAATTTTTTATTTTTGATTTAAAACTAATGGGAAATAGAGAAAGAATGCTGATGAAAGAGAGAGAGCATAAAAGAAAATGTAGGGTGGTTATTTGTAAGTCTAGTGATGCAGAATGGAAATTGGGGATTACTTATAATGAAAATATTTGTACAGGATACAAAAACGGAATTTTCTGCTATATTCAGGGTTTATTTTTCAACAAAAATGCTATTATAATTAGCAGAGCCATTTCGCAATACGATACCGCCACAAACAATGCCGTTCTATGTGCATCTCCATAGCAATATTACAAACTTTACTTTAACTAACGAAAATAGATTTTTGAAAGAGCCAATGCACCATTTACTATTATATTAATGGAAAAGTTGGACCCATTTTGGTGCTAAAAGCTGGTTGACTTCAGGTGTGCAAAATTTTGATATTGTATGACAGGTGGAATTTCAGGAAGTTCTTATGAAAGAGAATTATGTCTTTTGGTAAGTTTATTTACATTTTACCAAGTTTCAAAAAAAGAAGAAAAATTGAGTAGAAAATAGAATAAAATTAAAAAAAATTGACTAAAACAAAAATTTGCTCTGGGTATGTAAGGGCTCACACAATTTTGTGAACATATTTTAATTTCAGTGAATGCTGGAGGTACTCACAATCTTGAAGTCCTGCCGATAGTGAACCTCGAACTTTCACGAGGATATAGCATTGGAATTTTCAGATACAGCCAAGCTTCTATACGAGCTCCAGATTTAGTGATGATAGGCTCCAAGCTAGTAAAGCGGTGTAGAACTGAATTAGATAGACTAGAAATAATTACGCGACGCTCGTCTGATTTCCTGGACATAGGAATAGATGGGAACGAAAAATTCGACTGCCTGTTAAGTATAGAGCCTTTTCCCGGGGCTCGGAGATTGAGAGCAACCGAATAGGCGCCGGAATCATAAACTTTATAGCAGGTAGGTGGAGCGCACTGAAGACCTGTATTTACTACAAAAGTGGTTTTTGAGTAACTAAATACAGTATCGGGTCTATAGAATGTAAGCATCATTTCTACTGGAGTCCTCCAAGACTAAATAAATTTGGAATTTCACTCGCTCTATTTCTGAAGTCTCCTTTAAACCACACCACATTTTCGCTTATGACAGATTATTTTGTAGACTCCAGACAAGTTATACTCCGTTGGCCTTCGAAGGTTGGATCTACCTGCCCGCAGTATATCTTCCAGGGTAAGATTTCTATGTGTTATCCTCGATCCAAATCTCAGCTGAAATTCGAACATCAAAGAAAGCATAAAAAAAGCCTGAATAACTTTCTATGCCTGTAAAAAGTCCTTCAGCAAGAGATACCTACCGCATAAAGCCATAGATAGTTCTTTGGATGTACAAAGTATTTTGTATCCCCACTGCCTTTTTTTTCTTGTCGGAGGTACTGCGGCCATTCATTTGGCCTATTGTACTTCACCCCTATACTCGTACCTTATATTTTTAGGCCAGACCGCTTGAACAAGTTCAGCAGTCTGCCTAGTGTCTTGTCGCTTAGACTTGAATAATCGAGCAGGGACTCCTCGAATAAAGAAACCCTGCTCCTCGCTATTGTCGGGCATTCACAGAGAACTTGGAGAGCAGACTCATCCTCCTCCAGGCAAAGCCTGTAGGTGGGGTCCTCCGCCTTTCCAATCCTGCATTAGTGGTTATTTAGTGGTGACCCGGGACCCAGACATGGGTAACTTGATAGAGAACGCCCACCTTACCAAGAGCAGATTGGCAGTCCCAAACAATTTAGACTTGGTCCTACGGGACCTTATCGCCCTAATTGCCGCTTGTCTATCAGAGATGATAAAAATCCGCTTATTTTGGTTAACCCTTCGATCACTAACTTGGACTTGGTATTTACGAAGTATTCCAAACCATCTGGGGCGCCGGGGTAGGGGTCCAGCTAGAGATCACCAACAATTTACCTTTAAATCCTTAGTGTTGTAAGAGTACACACCAGAGAAAAGAAATTTGCACGAAGTCAACTGCGACAAAAATCAAAACAAAAATTTTTTGTAACGGGGCTCTGACTACACAAAGTCGATATCATCAATAGCCGCCGACTAAGCGAGTAGTGTTATACCTCCTGAAACAAGTGAATCCTGCCATCTAGCGGACAAATCGCTGTTTTGCGAGAATAACGAAGCAATTCAAAATTCTGTAAAATTAAACTAAATATGCCAAATGACCAACAATCTTTGATAACACTAGTTTACACGAAAAATGAACCTAATGAAAAAAGTGTTTTTTAACCTAATTTGGGGTCGCTGAAAACGAAAATGACACTCATTTATTTTTCCAA
Organism: Thereva nobilitata; assembly: GCA_963855945.1. NCBI lineage: Eukaryota > Metazoa > Arthropoda > Insecta > Diptera > Therevidae > Thereva > Thereva nobilitata. The sequence goes on from OY979694.1 coordinate 225,027,557, forward strand.
AGAACCGTTATCGAGATATTAGCAAATCGGCTTTTTCCCATTTTTTTCCATTTATTGCCAGATTCTCGAGAACCAAGAGCCAAGCTTAGCTTAAAAAATGCACTCTTTTACGCAAAATACTCCCACATATCTAAAACTGTAAAAGTTAAGGTTCTACCATGCCAACTTCCGGAGTAATAAGCCATCAAAGTAAAAATTTTGATTTTTTTTAAAGAAAATGTCAACTTCAACTACCTTTTTCTCCAAAAAATACGTAGTTAACCAATATATTTTTTCCAAAATTAGAAAGCTTGGACAATTTACGGAAGGGTTTCTTAAACAGACCTCGAAGAGACATTGCAAGAATTATGCCAATCATCACGGGACATTGGGCCATATGCGACCACGCTGCCATGTTGAGTATTCCACAAAACGCCTGTTTCCGTAGCTACGGGGAGACGAACGATAGAGAAACACTCGTTCACATTTTGTGTTAATCCCCAGCTCTAGCCAAAGCCAGGAAAGCAAAGCAGCTAGTTCTCTAAACTAGGGTTTGGAACATTGATAAGCTTCCTGGGGCTGTAAACATCAACCACAGTTGGTCAAACAACCACTAAACAAGTGCCCGACGAATTGGGACTAGTACTAGGGTTCTATTTTTGGCTATAATGCGTCTTTTCATGTCGTCCTTTATCTTATTTTCTTCAATCTAGAAAACTTTTGTCTTTGCTGATTTTTGCACCCTCATCCTCTCAGCAAGTAAGTAGTTATCAATATAATATCTATATTTACTCCTCGGTAACTCCTTACATAATACCGTGTGTAATTGGTCAATTTGGTTACGATGTCTTGGATCTGGTGACGTCCATGTCGTCTTCTTATGACTAAACTAGGTGAAATCTATAATTAACCCTACTTGCGATGGCGAATTCGGCTACTCCGTTTGCGCAAATATTTTTCCCATATGAATTTTATGATTCATCAAAAGCAGTCGTAAAACTTTTTTCACAAAAAAGCCACAAAAAAGCCATAAAAAAGCAAGATTTGCTCAAAAAAATTTCTGTCATGTGGACGAGCCATTAGGAGTAATAATATGACTTTGTATTCCCAATAATTGCTACGTTTATTTTCAGTGGACAATGTTTAATACTAGTATAACTATCCCACTACTGGGCCATTGACGTCATCGGCAGTTGACTTTGGTGTGGGTGTGGTCTTGGGTGCTAGTGAGCGCCGCCCATGAGAGATTAGGTGAACTTCAATGTGCCTCGGATGAACTTGGGGAATTAGGTTGAACTTGCATGTGCCACGGTGCACCGGTGTTGGTCTGACGCCGGTGTTGGTGCCCCAACTGATGCCGTCACTGGAATAGTGGCATAGCTATATTATTGTTCATAAAATCATATACTTTGCGTAGAATCCAGCAAATCAAAAGCAAATGATTTCTTGAAGATAAGTGTCGGTTCTCGGTGCAAGGCTTATGTGGCTATAGAACTTGTCTATCACGATCCTGTAGCACAAGCAGAAATAATGTTTAAAATTCCCATTGCTCGTCAGGAAGAATTTCAGCATTCAGTTCATTTTTTTTCAAATTCGAACTAAGACCCGCATTTCCAGTAAGCTCCTTTCTGGAACTACTTACTTTTGTTAAACTTAACTTAACTTCCCATTAATCCCATTCACCCAGCCGAGCTGCAGCTTCAGTATAATTTGCTCAAAAACCGCCCCCACTGATTCCATTAATGAACTCCGCTTTACCAAGCAAACAAATTGGGACGATTTATCTGGAATGACGGGCAACAGCTCTATGATTCCGGGAGCATAATTAGAAGTAGAACAAAAACAAACAGTCGCTACCCTCGGCGCACTGGCAGCATTTCAGCAGGACCACGTCCAGCGCTGCCATCCAGAATGAAAAATGCTTTTGACTTTATTTTAATTTCGAATCAATTTGAAGAATGGAAAAAATTAATGATCTCCAAGCACAGAATGAACTCTCATGAAAGGGTTACACTAATTAAAAGCAATCCTCGCGCCTAGCGAGTTTTGGTGTGGATCTCCGATGTGCAAGCGCAACTATACTGCAGCCAGATGCATTTACTGGGGTTGGTGGAACTGTGCAGCGTTCTACAACGATTTATTTCTTTCTTAAAATTAGACATTCGAAGTTGAGCAATTTACTTTTTGACTAATTGGGAATTGAGTGGCCCAAGCGATGAACAAATTGCTCATCAACGTCTATCATTGACGATTGATCATGAACCAGGTGCGCCCAGGTGAGTTGTTGCTTCATACTCGCGGCAGGGATTGCGCATGCAGGTGAAATCCAAGATTTCAAGTTCTTTACCACACGCAGTTGAAAAGACTGAAGAAATCCTCCGAAAAAAATAAAAATAAAAACGAAACGATCCGAAGCTTTTCTTTCTAGATCCAAGATACTCTCAAGTTCCTGCCGAACATGGTCTATGTTTCTTAGCTTCTAAATCCAAAAGCTATAAGGTCAAGTGGGTGTGAAAACATTTCTAGAAAAAAAATTCTGTTTTTTTTTCATGCCTTTTGTTCAATTCTTGAAAGATTCCTTTCCACCTTTTGTCCAGCAGTCCATTTTGTATTCATAGAGGTTGACTCGTATGCCTCGCTGTGTGTCTCTCTAGTCTGTTCTCGGATCTTTAGTCTTGTGAAGATATATACTTCCTAGCTTCTATGATGATTAATGGATGAGGCTAGTCACTTTGGGGTCATCGATAGTAATTTGTAGATGCTTTGTTGACGTTTTGTTTAGGATGAAATAATCTGAATGAAAGTCAATTTTAGCGAATGAAAAGAACCTCGGAAGGCGCGAAAAAAACGAACTTCAATTAATCAAGAAAAACAAATTAGAAAACAGCAGGGAGTTTCGGTGATGGGTCTTCTCCTCTGTTTGGTGTGTATTATATGCGATTTAAGGGGGATTTGGATACATCTCGATTAAGAAGGAAATATTTTACGGTTGTGATGTCATGGGTTAACATTGAACTTTTGGTAGCTGTTCTACAGTGTTTTCCTAGGAAACCAGTTTCTTTTATTTTTTTGCTAAGAAAAAAGAAGTTCTTATGTAATCATTAGTATGCAGAAAAGGTGAGTAGCTTAGAGTGTACTGAAGTTAAAGTTTAATTGTTTATTCACCGATTCTGGGAAATTGTTAAAATCATTTACTTGGGATTGGATTTTTAATTACGCATTCGTATAGTAATGAAACATTTTTTTAAAGAATGTAATTATCGAAATGAAAAGAAGGTTTGTTTTGAACGTACTAATTTCGAAAATAATGAACTCACTTTAATGCAGTCAGTCAGATTATGGCAAAATATCTAAGGCGCCCATTACACGATAGGTTTTGCTGTCAGTTTTTCCACAGTTTTGCCTACGACTGACGGAAAACCTAACGTCTAAGGTGATGACTGACATAATCCTCCGTATATTTTGATTTCCATTAATCATGACTGGTTGAATTGATTGCCGCTTGCATGAACGTGTAATGGGCGCCTAAGAGTGTACGTACAGCAGTCAGAATGGAGCTCTACAAAGCCATGAGGCAATTCAGAATTACCAAAAAAGCTGGCCGAAAAAATAAACCCACCAAGTATGATGCACTCTGACAGAGGATGACGGCATGGCCTCCTCTTTCCCCGCCATTGGAGGAAGTGATCCGAGACTCGGGCGTGATAGCAAGGGGCACAAATCTTCACAAATCCATCCAAACACCGACTATTAGACAATTTAGCTATAAAGACCCAAAAACTAAGTTAAACTTAAAACTTTTGCCACAGATGTACATGGGTCGATTCCACGCAGCAGAGTGTTCCTTCGAATTTCCAATTGTCCCAAATAGATAGAATTTATTCTTTCTTATCAAGAAAGGAATAGGAAGCAAACTCCTATTCAATCTTGGAGGTCCGCGTTTGCTGGCGGTACTATTGAATGGAACCGAATGAAGTAAAGCCCACATTGGCGAGTTTCGATGGAACAGTTGTTATCATGATAGGTATAACATTTTGCAGTTTCTTAGGGCCCAGCACAAATAAACGAGTTTATCTAAGGCTGAGCCGAATGTAGGACTTGTACTCGTTTTTTATGTAAAATACTTCCCGATCTTCCACTCTCCTGGACTAGTTTTTTAACATTGCGTCCGGGGAGCTATTTGATGTATAATAACCATTACAACCCAGATCCTCGGTGAATGCAGTAAGTGCGGTTAGGTCTAGGATAGTAAGAGATTATTCTGCTGCTAAAGCCAGATCGTTCACTGAAACGAAATTAGTGAAAATTTTATTAGAGATTAGACCGTATTTCTTTTTAGATGTGTTAAATTTAGCATGATTTTATGATCTATCTGTGCCTTAGTTGGATATGAGTTGGCGAAGATAAGGTCTTTCATGTGCTTGGGTTGTATTAAAAGAGTAATGCGGTATACCGACATCAACGAAGCTGTAGAGTACATTGGAGAGATCTAGCTAGTCGATTATAAAAATTAGTAAATGATGATGCAATTTATGATCACCGGATGGCATGGCGTGGGTTTTAGATCTTGATTAAACAAACGGCGAAAAAGAAAACCCTTAATCCAGTGCTTTTAAGCTAAGTCGATACCAGTAGTTTGGAGTTTATTCAGCAGAGCTTGGTGCCATACTTAATCAAAAGCCTAAAAGACACCTAAAGTGGCGCTAGATATGCTTTGTTAAACACACAAAAAATTGGTTAGGTTAAACTCTACAATTACCCAAAAACCACTTCTGTACAAGCAAGTCGATTTACATCAGGAAATTGATGCTGCCTTTTTTGCGCCTTACTAGTGAAGAAATATTCCTCCAGCTATAATATCGCCTCTACAATTAAAAGACCTTTTACTTTGATAAAACTGGAGACAAAATAAGTGAATGAAGTTCGCTGAAACATTATTATCAAAAACACACTATCGATGCTCTCACGATAAAGTTCGACAAACTCCTCTTCTATTCACATTTTTGATCCGCTTTTGATACAGTCTCCAAGCAGCTTAGTTCCTGCCATTCCTTTTTATACGGTAAAGACTAGCGCTTAAAGGCGGTGGCCCAATCACGACTTTATTCGCGTTTACGCGAGCCGAGGCGTTGACGCGCTTTGACGTCGATATTTGATTGTGTGTAATTCAAATCGAGCTGTCCCATTCACGACTTTGTGGCGTCAGCGGCGTCAAGCGACGGCAAAAGTCGACCAACTTTCAACTTTTCGCGCGTTGGCAGGCGTTGAAAATTGCCAAACTGTCAAACTGTCGAAATTAAAACTTTATAAAGACAAAAATCCATAAATGAATTTAAATCAAAGCAACCTTTTTGACGTCCTGACGCTATGAATGATCCTTCAACGGACGTCAACGCGCATGAAGCCCTGCCGCGTATAACGCGCCGTCGGCATTGGGTCATCGCCTTAAGGGTAATGCAGCTTTCGTATTGTCGCTCTTGTCGGAAAGATAATAGAGAGAAGAGTCCACAACGCCAATACACGGTTATATTCTACTAGCTCCGTATCCAATACTACTGAGATGGCTTCCTCATTTATTATGTTTAGAGGCGATGGCAGAAGAAGGCTAGTGCATTTTTTGTACAGAGGGAAGACAAGAAAGAAGGAAAGTATCTATGTAGGAAAATGCTAAGGCGAAGGACCATGCCGCGGTGTGCATTCGAACCACGAACCTCTGGGATAATAATCGGGCGCCCTAATAGATAAAAAACCTCCTTCAGTCACCAATGCCGAACTATAGTCTTATCCTTTAGTCCTACGTTCATAAAATCTGATATAATAATTCTTTGGGATGTGTCGATATCGGATCATTATAGAACCAAGCTTGTCATTTCTTCATTTCTATCTAATAAAAATGTTTTATCGTAGCGAGGCCGGATCGAGACTATATTTGAGTGTATCAAAACAGATAGACAGTGCAAACCAAGCCTGATTTATATTATAACTAGGAGGGAACCCAAGCTGCTTAATGACCTGTGGTGACACGGAGTAGTAATAGTAGTAGAATTAGGAATGGTATGAGATTCCTGGATAAACTAATTAGAAAGTAATTTTAAACTATGGAAATGAAAAATAGCGATCAAAGAAGTCAATACAGCTTCACCGGATATTTTGTAATAAACTTCCCAAAGTTGGCATATTTTTCATCGAAGGGAAACTATATTTAATGGCTTCTTCTTCTTAAATGGCGCTATAGTGCTTGTACGACAATGGGCCTCTTGAAGTCGCTTATTCCAATCGTCTCAACGTGTTGCTAGTACTCCCAGCTTCATATTTCGGATGATAGCAGAAGTTTTCGTTTATCTTTTAGCACCTACCCTTCTTTTTCCTGGTGGTTTTAATGGCTAGTGTCGGTATTGATTATAGAGTCTTTGTTATTTTGCCGTGCCGTGATATTCGTTAACTTACTGGTGACAATACCAATCAAATTTTAGTCTGTAATTGAGAACTTTTTATACTATGCAAATTTTAATCAAATAAGCACCAATATTTATTTGCATTTGGAGTAAAAGCAACCGAACATATTCCTACGAAATCATCTTTCATATTGAGTCTTATGACAGCAGAAACGATTTCAATGAAATTACAATACTTTTTCTCTGGTATCTAAAAAATTGCACCACCACTGTATCGAACATGTACGTTTTCTTAATTACCTTTTAACCTAGGAGAAGGAGGATTCAGCACAGATTGGTCCTGGTTATTCTTCAAATTATTTACTCTGTTGGTATATCTGCCGTGCAAAGGCCAAAAGACATATCTGCAAAAAGCTCGTTTCGAGAAAAACGCGTTCAAAGTTTTTAAAATACATGAAACCAAAGCAAATAAAGTAACTGTTCAAAGTAATAACTTTTAATTAAAAAGTACAATCAGTCTGAAATTTTTTTTAAGGATAAATATGATTATTTTGTATGAAAAAATGCATACAAAGCCATTTTGACCAATAATGCATATAGGTCACTAGTCCTTTGCACGGCAGTATGTCCTGTCTGAAAGTTGTCTTAAATTTTCGTGTGTTATAATTTCAGTGACAATGTTTTTATCTAAATTCTGAAAATGACAATAAACTAGAATTTAAAAATAGCTTTTACTAAAATCACTTCAAATATCACAATTTCCAGAATAGTAAATCATTGTGAAAAGAGCATATACGGCTTTACGGAGCAGCCCATTTGACTTATATTGCAGATTAACAATTAAGTAGACTTAAAAAAACGAAATGTGAAAGCGAGAGTGATTGAAATAATCTCAAGGCTTTACATGAAACGCCTAGTTCCACCTTAAGTTCAATATATTTTTTGACGACAAATTCATTGTTCAGGATAAATTATTTATAACAATAAAAGATATCCTTAACCCCACAAATCGTAATCAAAAACTTGTTTACCACAAAAAAAAATGCAACCAAAACTTCGAAAGAATCTTGTCCTTCTACCAGATGCACCAAAGATCCTGCGTGTGTGGCATTCCTTTCCAAAAAAATGCGAAGTTTCATCATGTTGTGACCAGACTACTCCTTCTGTTGCTGCTGTACATAGAGCCTTTTGAAAAGCAGAAATTTTTGTCAAAACATGTCACAGCTTCCGTACAAAATCAGTGATTAATGTGCGAAGCGACAGGATGCTCCTTCAAAGAAACTGCAAACAGCTTCGTCGTACAAATGGACCAGAAATAAATAAAAATAAGGAAAATAACCGAAAAAGGACTAAAGAGTAATTCACCGCGGGTTAACCAAAATCGTTTCTGCAACAAAAGACTCGAGAGGAAATTTATTCCAGCGAGAGACTGTGGCAGTTGCAGCCACATAGCATAGCCTCTTCACAAGTCCAGGTGCAAGCACGCCGGACAATACGAGACTTGATTCCACAAAAGGATGTAAGTGACCATGGCAATAATTTTTGCTATGGAAAAGTCCTTTTAGCAGGATCCTGGCCTTTGCTGATGGCTAGTTGCCGCTTGTTGCATAGTTGTTTCCCTACTGTCGCCTGTGGGCATGCAGTGTGGTTCGATATTGCTTTTGTTGCAGGACAATTATTTCTAGACAGGGGCAATAGTCACTGGACGAGTCCCCCCGGGGCTTGGTTAACTGCTGTCCATTACTTTTTAGATAAGATGAGGATGCTGAGAACCTAAATGATAAGGGATTTGTGTGACTTGAATTTGAATGATTTTTAAAACGCTATGCTTGTGGTTCTAGCTAAGGGGTCTTGTGTGTACCTATTATAACAAAGGTGTGCAGTTTCAACCATTGAGAACTCCTTGTGCTACTGATTATGAAGGACGATTTTGTAAAGCACACAGTGAAGAATCACGGATACTTGAAATAACATTGTAAATTGTTATCTAACAAAACCAGAAACAGAGAAGAGATGATAGCAAGTCGCAGAAGGACGAATCTTTTTATTTTCTTATGTTTTTCCGGGTTAAAGTTCTGTGTAACGAATTGTAGTTAATTTTTTTTATTGCAGTTAATATTCGGTGTTCTTATCTTATCAATCTTTATAAATGACAATGTCAGTACCTTCCGCTGTCCATTTTTGTACAGATTTCAAAGAACAAAAAACAACACAAAAGTTAGCATGTGTGACTTTTTCGATAACAATCTTTTATCCATCTTTCTGCATTCAGTGTAAATTATTACCATTTCATCAAAAAACATAAAATTCAGCATTAACATTAGTTTTACAAACAGCTACCATATATTTTCTGTCTAATCTATTGCAAGACGAAACTACTGAAAGAGCCTCCGGCTTACACAATCCTCATTACTATAAATAACTTTAACAACGCTTTGGGACAAATTTGAAAGATTCCTTGTCACTGCACCTACCATAAATATTCAAGACAATCAAAAATTATTCGGTTAAGAAATCCATTTCAGTCATTCTAGGCCGACACTAGCATTTCTCTGCTTGACAACCGCAACACTTTCCCTATACTGAGGCCTGTGCCCAACCGCAGCTCCAAAGGGACATAAAAATCTATAAAGCATGCAATAATTACACTAATGTCTCATAAAGAAGGGCTGAGAGACAACAGAATATAATTAATAATGGAAGCAACTCCCCAAAAAGTTTAGAGACTTTTTCTCAAGGCAATAAAAATAACTTTTTGACATGGAGGAAAAATCGTCTTCCTATGAGGTCCCATTAGGGATGCCCAGACGTGAATATTTCTGAAAGGTGTGCGTCCCGGAATTTTTTGTCTCCTCAACAAGCAAAGACGAGGATCGCAGCCTCCCGATTGATCTTGAGCTGATCATGTCACATTAGGGAACATCTTCTGAGCACTCCCCAGCGAACTAATTGCGCATCAGTAAAACGGATCGGAGCTGCTGTCTTGGCACGGCCATACCCCAGCATTCCGCATCTCATTTATCACAACGGCGACCGTCAATGTGTGCGCATGCGTGAAATCTGTCAGACCAAATGACGCAGCGATGCGAGCACATCTGACTGCATTACCGATTGATCATGATCGTCATGACGCATGTGCGGTGGCCAGCCTCCGATGGCAGGTCTTGATGCGCCTGTCAGAACACGAGATGCACATGCACCGCACTTGCGCAACTAAACTGACTATATATGCACCAGGGCCAGATTTAGATGTAAGCGGATTCGGCGGACAACCGAAGCGGTACATGTAATTACGATCTTATTAAATCAGACATCGGCATCGATGGATGGATGCTGGAAGCTAACGAGATCCTCTAACGAGCGAGTGTCGGGCCTCAAATTAACCAAATCTTAATTAATCCCTCCCCTCGCCCCGGACAAATTATAAACTGCCACAGCGCGGTAGTTAGAGGCGCAATCATGACTCGCAGAGATCTTATCTACGGCTTATCTTCTGCTTCTAATTTACAGATGCCAATAGCGAAGATGCGGAGGCCAGGATGACTACTTAAGATTCTGGTTCTCGACGACTTGGCAGTGCTTCGCGTTGAAAACGGAAAAATCATCCTCTTAGGTGTGCTAAGCGGAAACAAATTGAGGGCCTGGGAAATGAGGAATCATTTCTGCGATTCGCTGCTCATATTGTGACGCGAAATTGGGTCAGAGTTAATTGCTGTGTTCCTCGATTCTTGCATTGTTTGTACACTTGAGAGGAATTTTACATTTCATGCTAATTGATTGCAGGTCTTGGAATAAGAACCACTTTAAGCTAGGCGAGAAGATGACATGGTGCGAGTTATGCATGAAGGAGTACATATTCAGAAATTTGCTTCTACTGTCGATCGTGGAAAGATGTGGCTTAGTAGTGACTATTATTGACAAATGAAAAGAGAGTTCTCAGCTTTTCTATGCTTTACTTTACTCTATAAAAAAAATTTAAAATTTTGCCAAATTTGTACTAGGCTAGTGCCAAAGCGGATTTAAATGAGGAAAAAAAAGAATTTAATAGCAGGGAGAGACCAGCACTGAAATGTCGTTAAGGTTATAACTAAAAGAAAAAAAATTTTAAACTCGAAAAAAAGGGAAATGGTAAAATGGGGATGCTATTTAGGGGTTAAAGACGATTTTATGCGATTTGCGGTGAAACATGACCTCCTAGTGAAAAATGTTTAATACAAAAGTTGTAGATAATAAAAAGATCTAAAACTTTTGTATTTAACATATTTTGACATAACCTCAAATTTTCCAAGAAAATGGCGGAAAATCGATTTTTCAGTTTTTAATTTTTTTCTCCCGTAAAAATAATTCAATTTACATGAAAATTTGTAAGAGTGTACCTTGTGTTGCGTTAAATAAGCATGATTTTTTTGTGTGGAAAACGGATAGTTTCTCAGAAATTAACATTTTTCGAAAAAAAACCCTTATCTTGCATTAACAACTTTACTGATGTTTTTTTCGAATTTTGATATTCAAAAGTGCTCATTTGACCATTGAAATGTCTAGTTTCAAATGGTCTATACCAGTGGTTCCCAAACTTATTTGGCCTACCGCCCCCTTTCCAGAAAAAGTATTACTCAGCGCCCCCTGGAAATAATTTTTTTAAATTTTAGTAGCCATTAAACATAAGATATATGTATGTATTAATAGCTGCGTTCCATTGGGCGATCCGGAGTACATCACCAATGGAACGCGGTTTTTTGATGTCAGAAGTAAATACGAGTAAAACGTAAAAGTGCAGGGGTAGTTGGGAGTACTCCGGAGTACTCGGGAGTAGAAAATATTACCCAATGGAACGTAGCTATTGTTTCTACCTTTTTCGTAAAATATAGTAAAGAAATGTGTAAATTAGAAACACAAAGCCCGTTACACACTATCTTCGTTTTACTTCGCGTTCGTCGAACAGCTTTGCCCGAACGACGATAGAAAATTGCAGTGTGGATGACAATGCCGCCGTGCTTTTCGCCACAGCGAAAAACTAAATCCATTTTAATTTTTCTCCATTCGCTATACGCTCTACGCTCTACGACGATAGCGTGGGTGAAAACTATGTGTCGTCGTTCGTCGTTAAGCAGTGAAGTATGTACCTGTTGTGCACAAAAAAGGGTTTGCACCATACACGTTTTTTTCTTGAATTTTTTCCAGAAATAACCGCCGCTACTGCCAACAAAGTATCTTCGTGCATGGTACTATGCGAATTAAACGACGACTAATGTGTATAGAATAGAGGCGTACGTGGCTCATCGTTTGGGCAACGCTGTGTGACGAACGCGGAGTTAAACGATGATAGTGTGTAGCGGGCTTTAAGGGATTCACGATTCGGTGGAAACAGGTCTAGATTCGTAGATACGGTTGCAACGTAGGAAAACTTTCCAACGATACAACAACAATTGTACAGAACCACACTTTCCAATGCTGCAAAAAATTTCTATACCCCAGATCCAGTGTAAAGCTTTCCTATGGCAACGAGAAATCATTTAAGTGTCAAGTGACATGTGGAAGCTGGTGATTTTGTTTCAAATGGCTAGCGAAAGGATTAAAAAAGGTAAAGTAAATCAAAACCAAATAAAATTTGTCAAGGGGCATTCACGATATGAAGAAAAAAACTCTTGGGAAAGTATCCCTAAGAAACATTTCCCACGAATTGTGAATACCCTTATTGAGAAAGGGAATCAGCGATTGCGGGGAACTTTGCTTCGTTTCGTGTTTCATCGTGTAAAATGTGCCATAGCGTGCTCCAAAATATGCTGGTAGTACTGCCGTTGCAGGCTTTGCCCTTGCGATCGACCAATCGCACGAGTGGCAGTTTCCCGCAGCAATGCTCGTAGTGCTCACGTGTTTTGGAACGGCAATTCAGTGGCTCCACATGAACAGTAGCAGTGCGCTATTCGACATACCTCATTGCAAGTGAGGGAGTATGCGGGAATCGAGCCAACGTCCAGTATTTTGTTCAAAGAAAAATTAAACGTTATGAGCAGAATACATAAATCAATTTTTCTAAATCTTCCCTTCTTTCTTTTATGCTTTCATCGCCCCTTAAAGGCGATGGCCCAATGCCGACGGCGCGTTATACGCGGCAGGCGCTTCATGCGCGTTAAGGCGATGGCCCAATCACGACTTTATTCGCGTTTACGCGCGTCAACGCTTTGACGCGCGTTGACGTCGACATTTGGTTGTGTGTAATTCAAATCGAGTTATCCCATTCACGACTTTGCGACGTCAGCGGCGTCAAGCGACGGCAAAAGTCGAGCAACTTTCAACTTTTTGGCGTTGGCAGGCTATGAAATTTAAAAAAATCACATTTCTAACAAGTATATACACAAAAATCCATACATGAATTTAAATTAAAACAATATTTTTGACGTCCTGACGCTATGAATGAACCTTCAACGGACGTTAACGCGCATGAAGCGCCTGCCGCGTATAACGCGCCGTCGGCATTGGGCTATCGCCTTTAACGTCCGTTGAAGGTTCATTCATAGCATCAGGACGTCAAAAATATTTTTTCAATTTAAATACATGTATGGATTTTTGTGTATATACTTGTTAGAAATGTGAATTTTTTAAATTTCATAGCCTGCCAACGCCAAAAAGTTGAAAGTTGCTCGACTTTTGCCGTCGCTTGACGCCGTTGACGCCGCAAAGTCGTGAATGGGATAACTCGATTTGAATTACACACAACCAAATGTGGACGTCAACGCGCGTCAAAGCGTTGACGCGCGTAAACGCGAATAAAGTCGTGATTAGGCCATCGCCTTAACAGTTATTCATCGCCCCCCAAATGGACCTGTGGCCATCACCGCCCCCCTGGATCGCTTCAGGGCCCACCAGGGGGCGGTAACGCCCACTTTGGGAATCACTGGTCTATACGTTTTGATACTTTATTTTCATTAAACCGCTTAAAATTAAGAAAAACCGAAGACCTGATTTTTCGAATCACGTAAATATTTCTCGATTTTTTCAATTTTTTCAAATTTTTTAATTTTTTCTGTTACTGAGGGATTAAATTTTAACGACAGAACTTAAATAAATTTGATTACATTAAGGGTGGCAAAACCATCCTGAAAATTTTAAAAGGAATACGGAAGTATTTAGTTTATACAATTCCCATCACTTCTGCAACTATTCACTAGTTTACAAATTTTTTCTTAATTGCGGATACCTAATAGGAAAAGTGTTTTTTAGCCTAATTTGAGGTCGCTGAAAAAGAAAATGAACCTCATTTATTTTTCCAAAGAACCGTTATCGAGATATTAGCAAAACGGATTTTTCCAATTATTGGAAAATTAAGACGCAAGCTTAGCTTAAAAAATAGAATAGAACTGTAAAAGTTAAGGTTCTACCCTATCAAGTTCCAGAGTTATGAGTCATCAAAGTCAAAATTTTGTTTTTTTAACAAAAACATCAACTTTAACTACCCTTTTCTCCAAAAAAATAACCATTATTTTTTTTCCAAAATTAGAAAGCTTGGAGTATTTCCTATGAGTAATGTCCAGACAATTTTTATGATACGGCCTTTACTTTTGAAGATATAAGCAATTTTGATGTTAAAATTGGCCTTACTTTGTGCTTTTTAGTACTTTTTTTCACCTAAGATTTGTCGAGGTACCCGCAATTAAGAAAAAAATTGTAAACTAGTGTATCTACTACGTTACATTTAGCAAGTAGGTTTGCTTTGCTATGCCTTGCAGTGGGCGATAATGAGCTGATGATGAAGTAGCTTTGCACCTTTAGTGCCTATATACAATGTATTTATGTTTTTTACTCGCAGATAGGGCCCCAAATTTTTTTTTGCACCGGGGCCCCTGGTCAGGTAGCTACGCCACTGACCTCAGGGTGGAGTCCACTCAGCTCTGCTTTGGCTCATGGCCATGGACAAGATCCTAAATACACTAGAAATAGATGGTGATATTAGTATCTGCAAAATTCATCCACACAAGCAGTGGGGTTATGGAGTTGGCACTTGGAAAGATTAGCGCTTTATCCAACTTCTGCGGGCTATCCGTCAACCCGGAAAAGCTGTAATGATGCTTTTCACCAACAGGACTTAAATACCCAACTGTAGCCCACCTTCACTTAAAGGTCGAATACTGAGCTTATCCCAGTCAGCTAGGTACTTGGGTCTTATTCTGGACCCAAACTGAATATCGAAGAAAGACCAAGGAAGGTCAGTATAGCTTTTTATGCCTATAAGCAGACTTTCTGCAAGAGATGAGGTTGAATCCGCATATGGTGCGCTGGGCAAAGAAAACACCCCGGAACCCCAGGTTAAAGCAGGTAAACACCAATTGAAGGTGAAACTTTGTTTTTGATGGGGTATGAAGGGTTTAATCCACTATCAGCTTTTAAACCCTAACTAGACGATGACCAAAGACGTCTATTGCGAGCAGCTTGAGCGGATTAAGCCAGCTCTGGAAAAAAATCGGCCAACTTTGGTTTAAAGACGAAAAGTGTTCTTTTATCAAGACAACGCTTGGTCAAAAACAGCTTGGTCAAAAACGGTTTTACTTACACAAGCTCTAGGAGTTTAAATGGGAAACGATACCGCATCCACCACATTAACCGGACATTGCACCATCGGAGTATAACTTGTCCGGAATCTTCAAAATAATTTGAATAATAATTAATTAATTCAATGGAACATATCAGAATGGTTCTTGAGGAGTATTTTTCGTCACGGCCAAGTAAAATTTTGGAAGAGGGGCGTTCAAAATTAAAAATGGATGAAAAATTATTGTAAAAAATAATGGAGATTACATTTTAGATTCATTTTTTCATTATTTATGCGATGACCTAACAAATTTAATGTAAGTGATTACATCTTAATCATTTACTAAATTAAACTTTCAAATCAAATCATATAGATATTGTGAAATATTCTAGTTCTAGCATACCTACTGACGAAGTTCCACTCTCCCTAAAATGCATTCTTTATAATCCAATAACACTGAACACTATTGTCTGGTTAATGAATAGCCAACCAGTTGAACCTAAAAAAAATGTCCAAATCCTCAGCCCCTTCAAATCTTTTTTCCACTACTTTCAATTTCAATCCAATTGTTCAACACCTAAAAATGATTGACCTCCTAAAGTAGATATCGCTTCCGCAATAAAAACCCCGAAAATCCCCCTCAGGACTACGTAAATGCACTTCACGCAAAATATAGCATTATTAAATCGCAATTTCACGATTGCAAAGGTACTAACAATCGATGGCGTTTCATTGTCACTACTGCAGTCTCGCCCGTTCGACATTTAGACCCGTGTCCTCAATCCCCGGGCAGAGTGATATTCATTTCAGGAGAGGAAATCCATAGACTTGACTATTGTTGGTGGAAAGTCAAATTGTAACGACATCGGGAACGGTATGCACCTATCGACTGCGAACATCATGAATAATTGATGACAAGGCAACAATATGACTTTCACCGGGCGTCGTCGTGGTCCTGATGCTGCTGCTTGGTATTTCGTCGATTTTGCATTTAATCTAAGTACTTTGGTGCTTGTACAGTGCAACTCCTGACCGGGTTTAAATGGCATCCACTGTCGATTCTATTGTTGTTTGATACAAATAAATTCTTGATCGTTGGTATACCTTTCACTAGAAAATTCTATTTGCAAGTCAGAGAATTCTTTTATTAATTATGTATGCCAATAGTAGCACAGCTCGTGCAGAAAGTTGAAAGTAATTTTGCTGAATTGTCAAATAGAACTAGGTCTGAATAATATTTAGGTTATAGTGGAAAGAAGTGTTCCGATCGCGCCAACTAGACCGAAAAAGACTTACTGTTGCCACCTTTTAAATCATAACAATTTTGTATTATTACAGTACAAACATCACCCCTCACTCGATGGTACTAAAACATCTATTTAATATTCTGATGGCTTACCCCATTGTACAAAACATCCCCACGAACCCTTACCAAAAAAAAATCACTTATCCTTCATCAGATTCCATTTTAATAACTTCTATTGAAAAACTCATTCCGCAAAAACCCACATCCTCTCCAGACATTCTTTTTTTGTTGTTGCTGTACTTTATCCTTTTTTCGTTACTTTGTATTTTCAGAAAATCCCTTTATGCACTTTCAAAAATTCAGCATCAACTTTGAACTAAGCGAAAAAATATTGCGTTTCCCCCACACGAACACGCTTGCAAGAGAGTCTCCCTCTAAATCTGTTTGTTCAGCCGCCGTCTGACGAGAAAAGGAGCATCTTTTGGTACTTTCTGAAGAAAGGATTAAAGTAATACATCAAGAAAAATACCGAAACACGCCTGAAAGGCTGCTGGTGTTATTTTAAAGGCTTATCCCCCATTAGGACCTAAGAAGCTTCTCCAAAGGTGTTGTTCATTTTTATCTCCTGCCAATTTCCAATATCTGAACTGCAAACGAACTGCCGAAGCTGATGTTGAGAGATGGGCAGGACGATATACTATGCTTCCATTCCGTTCAGTCACGGGACAACGAAATTGTTCCTTAAAGTTACAGGCTACAAGGATCCTAAATTCTCAAGATTGAAGGAAAACTTCTTGAAAGGACTCAAATGTTTATTTTTATATCAAAAAGGGATTAAGGCTTGCGGTGTTTTGCCATTCTACAGATTTTATCCAGAGTCTCATGGGACCGATGCTCATTCGTGCGTATCCTTTTTTGACATATTTTCTCAATTAACCGGAGAAACGCTACAAGGAATGAACAAACAGGCAAATGTGTCACTCATAATCCTAAAATTTCATAGTCCATAGTCCTTGAACGGATTTTACCTTTTGTGATTCGTTTAAAGGAACAAAAGTACTTAGAAATGTCATGTGAAGGCTTTCGGAAGTTCATTTTTCGAATCAGTCAACGGAGAAATGCCAAGTTAAAAAGGATGTGCTCCTTATGCCATTCTGGTGGTGGTGACTATACTGAAACAAGAACGGAACGAGAAAGGGATGAGCTTTGCAGCAAGATAAATTGTTTACACAGGATGACTCTCGTATGGTCTACTTATCCTTTTAGAGATAGTCTCGGGACCGAGAGGATGTATCTATTCCCACAATGGTCAATGGAGCGATTAATAGTGTTCTCAAATATTTGGTGTGAGTTTCAATGTAAGGATTGAATTACGGAAAAGGGAGAAATGTTTGGATTTTTGTTAGTTTTAGTGGAAGATGTTGTTTTCGTTGTTCTTGTCTATGAATGGCGTTTTAATTGGGGCGTCACATTCTTAAGTAAAGATTATCTAGTAAGTGTTGTCTGTAGTAGGATTGTTTGAAAGGGAGCACTGTGTGTAGATGAGTAGGTATTTCACCACTTAAATAATGAAAGGGGGCTGAAGTGCTGATAGTTTGTCTAAGGGTCCAATGGTATCCAGGGTCATTGGTCAAAAAAGCTAAGAAACACCATCTGGTGAACATTCACAGCTATTGGACTTCAAAAATTCTTAACTTAACATATTCTAATACTTACTTCGCCTTTCAACCTTCATTTACACTGTGGCACTGGCTGACGACACATACTCTCCCTCTAGCGGCAATGGTACCGCATTGAAATGATGATTTCTCTTCGGCTCTTCGTCTACTTTGATGTTTAGAGAACTACAGCAAAGGCCCTCGCGTATAAAATCCGTGTAGGTGAGCGTAGTGAAATCTGGGACCAGTCGACTGTCAAATTATATCTGCTCCATTACATTAACTGACCCAATGTGAAATGCTATGTGATCAGCTGATTAGAATTCGGAGTGGACGGCGTATAAAAGGTTCATTTGTAAGGGCAAGATTTTATATTTAATTTTAACTCCTTCTTGCCCCTCCTTTATTCCACTCGTTTTTTCCGCCTGAAGTGGACTAGAGCATCACTAGATTTCGACGAACTCGAGAGTCTCGTCTTGGTCTCGACTGGAGAAACGAGACAACAGTAAAGTTCGGTCTCGACAAACATATTCTCGTCGAGACGAGATTATTCGCTCGAGATCTCGTCGGTCGCACGAGATCTCGTGGGCAAAATAATAGCAAACAAGTCTGGTAAAATAAACTATCTGATGAAGCGCGCACGGCTTTATTTTCAAAGCTGGGATGTGGTATTAATGCACATGCACATTGCCTCTTGTTTTCTCTCGCCGGTTACGTATAGATTGAGTCTATAAGTATAAGAGCCGTGATGGGTTCATATATTTATATTCGCCCCGAAAGATGAGACGAGAGGAGAGGAGACGATACGAGACGAGATTAGGATGGGCAAGATCCGCCGAGAGTCGAGACGAGACTCGAAATGGTCGAGACTTACCGAGATCGAGACGAGAGTCTTGAAAATCTCGTCTTGTCTCGGTCTCCTGATGCTCTACAGTGAACAAACAAATACCAAATCGTGAGCACTCACACAACAAGAATTTCGCTACGCTAAAATTCGGTGCGGACCTTTGTTGTAGCTCTATATTCTAAGCTTTGATGCTGCATGCTCTGTCACGCTCCTTGTTGGCACTGGTTTCTTACAAAGGCCGGGGTGTGACTTAATGTCTGGCAACTAGCCTTTCTTCGTGGTTTACTTATTTGTTTTTACTGCTGAACGGTTTTTGTAGCATTGTCTTTTTCTGAGAATGCGAGTTTTTGCCGATCGACTGAAACGCTGTTATACTTTTCTTTTATCTGTAATACGAAGTTCTTGGGATTTATCTCCAACACCTCGAACGGACCTGTATATGGTGGGGTTCAAAGTTATTCTGACTTCTTTCTTTTGAACACGAACTGGCACTTTTTTTTAGATCGTCCTAGATCTAAACGCTTCGTTTTACATGTGATGAAGCTGCTCTAGGATTGAACTTGTTAATTTTATTAAATTTCTTTACGAATTCACATGTGTTTACATTTTTCGGTGCGCTCCTATATTTTTCAGTGCGCTCCTATATATGCGGTTCGCAATCCTAAAGCTATAGACAGATATATGCGCGCGGGCGTTGCGTGCGACTATAGATATTATAGAAATGCCTGCATACATCTGACATCTGACATACAGCTGCGCGAACGCAAAAGTTGGTCTACTTTTAACTTTTTCCGCACTGGCCATATTCGATATAGGCTGAAATGCCCAAACACAAGCACCACACACACAACAAACACATGCTTATATGTTTTTTTGTTCTAGGGAAACATGAGACAGAACCCAAGCAAGCAACTATTTGTCAGCGAAAACTTGCGCATACTGCGGATCGGCCGCACGCACCGCACGCAAGCAAGTATCTGTTCCCAGCTTAACAGTATTAATGGCCAGTCTGCGTACCAGTCTTTTGTTTGGTAGCACATGATTGCTGCTATTAGAGCTCTGTAGACTCTTTCAATC
This sequence comes from Thereva nobilitata, assembly GCA_963855945.1. NCBI lineage: Eukaryota > Metazoa > Arthropoda > Insecta > Diptera > Therevidae > Thereva > Thereva nobilitata. The sequence goes on from OY979694.1 coordinate 225,047,286, forward strand.
ATTCCAGTCGCTTACTAACCTGTAGGTATAGTTTTTTTACGACACTTTACGAAAGTGGTTCAGTAACGTAAAATGTCAAATTTTTTCTTCACTGATGTCGATGTAGACTTTCCACGGGTTATGATTAAAGCACAGCAAACTTCTTGAGCAGCAAGGACGAGTATCCTTTTTGGTCTCGTAACAAATCCTCTAATTCTTCGTCATTTGACTGGGCCTCTGCAAATTTCTTGAGATCTATAGATCTGCTACGTTGTTGGTCTTTCATTCAATGTATCGTATGTTCGTTGAGAACTGGCAGATAAAGTCTAGCTGGGAAAGTGATGCTTTTTCCGAATTTTGTTTAAAGGCGATTTGGGGAGATACTAAAATCTCCTACCAAAAAATGACTGAAATTTTTCACTCCTTGATGCATCTGTCATACATGTTTGAATACTTTTCCATGGTTGTGAACTTCCGAGGAAAAAACCTAAAGGTGTTGCAAATCCATCCACAGCTTGATGTACTTTTGCACATATTGTGTTTCCTGATGCGTCGACGTTAAGAGTTTGTGAGCACCGTTTGGATTCTTTGTCTCTTAAGCTCCATTTACACTGACGTTGGCTGTCGCCACATATGCATTTCACCCCTCTTCCCCTAGTTAAACTGCGGGTATGACAACAAGTCGATCGCGACACATTTTTGTGATAAAAAGTAGATCTTATGTATACAAAAGTTGGCCACCCCTGCTATAGATCACCTACATTGGTACAATTATACCACCAGACAAACATGAAATCACAAATAGACCCACGGCTCCTAAAAGACAGCAAAGCCTATTGAAAAGGCCCTTAAAATGCATAGTATGGCCTTATAAGGCAAAGGTCTTTCCAGTACTGAAATATGGATCCAAGAGTTAACCATGTTCGACAGAAAAGACTTTCGAAGAATTGTTATAGGTATGTAACGAAATGCTATTCCGGAGACCCTACCATAACGAGATCTACGAAATGACAGCTATCACAATGTAAATAGATGTAATGAAGCTCGGTGGACTCCGTTGCGCAGAACATCTAACTCACCTGTTTGAAAAGTCCTTTGCAGTAGAATTTATTTGACGTCACAATGATATAGACAAAACCTTCGCATGAAAGATGGCATATACTAGGATGATCAAAGCTTAGAGATTTCAAACTGAATGAGATCGCCTCAGAATAGGAACGGATACCATTTTTGTTGAGGCGAAAAATTAAGTCTGGCCAGTGACCAAACCAATTTGTGATGGTGATAAACTATCGGGGACACTTTTCATGCCATGACGATGTTAGATTTAATCATGCTAAATACCATATAAGATTTTATCGACATCAGAAATTTAATTAACATTTTATTAACGACAAAAATTCCACGATTACGAAACCACAAAACTCTTTCACGGACAAATTTCGTAACAAATTGCAGTCAGCATCCTGTGAATGTTTCCTACAATATAATTGGCAGTTTCACAAATACCGAATTAAGTCATCATAACTTCCGTTCAGTATTGTTGTGTCACAAGGTCATAAAAGCCCACATCGGCAACATTACAGAAACACTCAAAACGGACTGAAATGGCCGTAGACCTTTAAAGTATCTCACCGATCTGCCATAGACAAAAGCAGCAATAAACTTAATTTCAACGTCCATTCTATTGGAAAACAAACAGCTCCGGAGATAATAAAAGCACGTACCCTGGCTCGGATATTAACGAACTCCCATAACAAATGCCTTTCAATGGAAATTGCCTGGAAAACCTTGGTGCGTTAATGGAAAATCAGACTTCCTCCTTTCAGTTACCGCTTTTGTCCGTTTTCTCACATGCGTTAAAGCGTTTATAAGACTTACAACAAGTTTATGACGCCATCGAGGAAAACAATGGAAAAGTGTGACAGGCCGAGGAGTGCCTTGTTAGAGGCGGAGTTCGCCCATGGTGCGAGAAAATGGTAAAATTACGCCAAGGTACGAATTTGGGTATATGAGGCCGACCCCTGCCGGATAAGTGCACACGAGGTGTAACTAATCCGGACATCATCCCGACGCATGCTGTAAAGGTAGGATTCGTTCCAGATCGCAAAATGTGTGTTCTGTCAGCGAAATTTTCATGGGAAGAGCATTTATACCTCGTACTTGGGCCTCTGTCATTCCGGCAACAAATTTCCGGAGTTGGTAAACGTTTCACTTTTGATTTACGATTATCGCTGTCATAAAGCAACAAATCTCGGACACAATGCCAACACAAGAGTGTCATTTTGGGAAACACACGCCGCGCCGAGCCGCTCTTGTCCAGGCCAAAAGTGTTATCGCAGGTCATAAGTTTTACCTATCATAGGCTGCAAGGAAGGACCGTGTCCCAAGATCTGCTCAAGGTCTCGGCCATTCGCTAGTAGATGGCACGTGCAGTTTCAATCTTAACAGGCGTGAAGTTAACGATTTTTCAAACGCTTAATGAGGTTCGCTCCCGCTGGGTGGTTCCGCTTAGTGACGCTAGTCTACCCGGAGGTCAATCAGCGTCCATCAAATGGATGGGCACAAGTCCGGCCAAAGTCTCAAGTTGCGCCCAGCCATCAACCGTTCGGCAAAATCCGAGAGACTTCAAATTTGTCTGTCTGTGGTGAGATGCGGAAAAGACAAATGATTTCTGAACGGAATCTAAGGCGATCAGCGCTGCTGATGGGTCCGCCAGGGGGAAGCCCCCGCGCTCTGGCCGTTGGCCATAAAAATCAATTAACGACATCTTTCGGAGATTATATTCTGCCTGGGTGCTCCTCTGCTGGGATTTTTGTTAATTACTATCGCGCGGTCATTATGGAAGTATGGTGGGCGGATGTTTCGGTCGCGATATGATTTTTGAGTGAGCTAACGACTGACGACGACCTAATAAATATGTAGAAGCTCATAATTATTTCAGATCGAGGCAATTTCGCGTGAAATATGGCTAAAGGAATCACGCTGCTATAATCATGCCGCTTTTAATCCGTGTATCGCTCTTTGCTGCATATTCATTTAGTGCTGTGCTAATAGGGGATTAATGAATATTAAGAGAGGCTTCATCATGCCACTGATGTTGTTTATTTAATTTCAAAACAACATGGGGAAGGACAATAATGATGGCCTTTTTGTATAATTTGGAAGATAATATTCCCAACAATGAGCCATATTTAAGCTTTTTTGGGCCATGCCAATTAAGATTGGTAATTTGTGATTATAAAAACAAACTTTAGGTTTTGTTGCGCGGTTTTTATTTACTAGATATTTATGGAAATATGAATAGTATAAGTCTTGAGTAATTTAAATAAAAAAAGAAACATCCTTGGATCATGCAAAATGTGTGTACAAATCGACAGGCCCTAAACATCATCGAGGATTAACTTTAGCCGAAAATCTGGGATTTGCTTTAACCGCAATCGGTGCTATGTTTAAAATACTTAAACACCCCAATACATATTATAAAAAAATATGGAAACGAATTTATGTATTTTAAATGACGCCGCCATGGACAGTGTGCTTTAGTTTAGAAAAAGTTCATACCTTGTGGCGGAGCGTGCATGCCTGTGGCGGGAGCGTGCATACTAGGAGCGGGCGAGTTTTATTCCCGAGTAAAAGTAAAACGTGCCTGCTGCATGCTAAGTTGGGGCTAGTCTTATTTTTACTCAAGCGTGCGTGCTAGTTGCGGGCGCCGTGCAGGCTAGTGCGTGCCTGCTGCATGCTAGGTGCGGGGTAGTTTAATTTTTACTCGGGTTTTTATTGGCGTCATACACTGCGGCTGAGTCGCATCAAAAGGTTGTAGAAACATATTGAGAAACATATTAGTGAAATAACGTGTATTTCGTGGGACCAGTATATTATGAGCTGCTGCAAACGGGTGTATACGTCCCTCAACTATTTTGAGTCGTTGCCTAATATCATCGTTAAACTGCTTGACGCGCTTCTGTTGACAGCCTTGACCTAGTCCCATTGTTTATTCGGAGTTAATTGTCGTCTGGATCTTGAAACTGATCTCTTTTATATCATAGTGAATTTGATTTATGAAGTCCAATTGGTAAGCATTTGAAATGTCTTCTTTGTCAAACGACTTTTCATTAAGCCGGCGCCAGACATAGCTTCAAAGATTTGAAGACTTCTGTGAAGACTTTGCAAAGCTTTAAAAACACATTTGAATCGATATTGTCGTAACCTGCCAGACATACTTTGCAAACGTTTTTCTCCATAGTAGGCTGGTAGACGACAAACTTTGAACACTTCTTTGAAGACTTTGCCGATACGTATGGCCAAATGCACATCTTTGTTCAAACTTTGAACACATATTCAAAGTCCCGTGCCACACATAGCAATCAAACAAGTGTTCAAATGTTTGAAGCTATGTCTGGCGCCAGCTTTATATAAAACTACAATGCAGTCATTGAATTACTCTTCTCTAAAAGTACGTGCTTTGATATTAGCACAACCCGGGTGAAAATAAAAGGCCGAAAAGACGCCGAAAAACAGCCTAAAAGTACATTCAAAGTCGAAAGGACACCGAATAAACACCGGAATATTATTAGATCCTGAAAACAAGACGAAAAGACGCCGATATATTGTTGCTTAGATGGTTCGACACCGAAAACAGGCCGAAAATACACCGATATTTTTGGCAGTAGCAGAATAAAACTTCAGCATACATTACTAAAAAATTTATTTTTATTTTCGTAGAAAATTCGGCTTGTTTTCGGTGTCAATACATATTTTGAATTATTTTTTAAAATAACTTAGAAATTTCTTTAACGCGTGGGCCTCATGGGACTTATGCATCGGCGTTTATTCGACCTGTTTTCGGTAAATATTCCGGCGTTTTCGGCCTTTTTTCGTTTTATGGTCATTGGGCCAACGCACACGAGATCATAGTTATGGCACATAAAACCGGTTTTACTACACTCCTCGGAACGCAGACGGGGTAATAGCATCTTGTGTAGTAACTTGAATCTTTACAGCAAGTTTTAAATGTATTTGTGCATATGAAAATTACTTGAAATTACTTGAGAAATAATAAAAAAAAGTCCTTAATATCACTCTTTCAATATGCTCACAAAAAAAACAAAATTTTCAGACCAATTGAACCGAGTTGATAAACAAAAAGCGAATGGGCGCATCCAGCGCACTCAGCCGCTGAGCAGCGGCTAAGTGCTGAGCTCGTTGGATGGATAGCTGAACTAAGCAGCTTAGCCCAGCGGCTGGCAAATTTCTCAGCGCAAAATTTTTATTCTAAGTAGCTCAGCGGTAGTAAATTGACGTTATATAAAATAGGAAAAAAATTTAGTTGTCAAAATAAATTCTAAGTGAGCTATCTATCACATCTAGCCGACACACACCGCTGAGTTACTTTTTACGCTGTGCTGTTCAGCTAAGCGGCTTTTCCGCTGAGTGCGCTGGATGCGCCAATGATTAAAAAATTTCAGTGGGAAAATGCTGAGCTCAGAAAGAAGAAGATTTGACATAACAAAAAATATAATATGCATGTGTTAGTTTTCACGCTTTTGGTTTTGCGTGAAAATTGTTTCGTTAAGTTCTTTCCTTCCCTTCCCTCTCTCTTCTATAAAACCGGTTTTATGTGCCATAACTATGCGCCGTGTGCGTTGGCCCATTCACATGTCGGCGTATATTCGGTGTCATTTCGGCGTTTTATCGGCCTTATGTTCACTACCTCGGCTATTTTTCGGCGTATTTTCGGCTTTTTTTACCATTCAATTTTTGAGCCTAAAATACCCCGAAGTTCTCTTATTTTTCGGCCTCTTATTTTCACCCGGGAAGCATTTTTGCTCAGACTTGACTGTTGACCGCTAGACTTGCTTTCTTCGGGGAATAATGTAAAGGTGGGTTTATTTAGCAATTTTGATCTTCCATAGAAGGTAAATTGAGTGTCAGACATCTTTGTGGCCAAGGCACCCGTCTCGTTATTGCCTTTCACGGTAGGTACTGATGACTCTTTAGCAAACAATAGTTATCTGACTGAGAATGCTCGCTGGGATCATAGACGATTTTCGATTTGGTCCTACTGATTGTAGTTTGGCTGTCAGAGCTGATAAAAATCTGTTTGTTAGCAAATGGCCTTCTTAACTTTTCATAGATATATACACCAAATTACACAAAAAACCTTTCTAGACCATTTCAATATTTCTTGCCGAAATTTTTTCCAATTTAGATTTTTACTCGTTTGAATTTTTAATATCCAGTTCTATTTTAAAATCTCGTCCATATTCAACTTCTAAGAATTCTAACCTTAGTAGTATTTCAGCCCGCCGCAGTGGACCTCTCCCATGAGTACATTTCTTGTTTGATTTTATACACTAAAGAAAAAATTGCTTCCCTTTAAGAAAACGTCAAGAAAATCCAAGCCTTTCTCAAAAACATCCTTAAAGGGTAACAAAAAAGAAATAAAAATAGAAAACTAAAGACTTTCTTTCTTACCACTTTCCAGCAATAAATAAAAACCAATCGAATCATGATAAATGCTGAAATAATTCAACCTTAATACACAAAAGATCGTAATCCATTCGGTAGAAAAATTCCCCAAAGGCTCAGCACGGTAACAATAATGGAAACACCTCGCATGATTAATGCGTCTCCGTGGGCCTTAATTCCAGACATATCAAATGTTACTGGGCTATTCTGTTCGTTTCTCTCAATAAAGGAACCTTTTAGGGATTATTAAAGCCCAAACGTTTTCAGAACACCGATCAATTTATTTTGACAAGTGTCACAACTGACACAGTATTTCCAATCTCGAGAGTCTGTACACAGCCAAACCTTGAAAGAAAAAACCCCGAATTTTTGTCTTGAATCACGGTCACAAAAATTTTGATAGGTCCACGACGGTATCTTAAATAGTGCAACTTTTGTTAAGGGTCACCAAAACCGTCAAAGCATAATGCTGTAATCCTTGAGGTCCTTGCACTAATCTCATACTTTATATTCGTTTCGGCCGATGGAGATGGGATTGTCAGGAAGTTTCTCGTTTTTCATTATCATAAACCAATCTTTTTTTAGTCTTTGAAACCTGCGTTACAAGTCTAGACAACAAGTATGTGATAAGGGTTTAAGGTCGGTTAAGCAGGGCGAGAGAGGGATGCGGGAGAGTAAAAAAACACCAGGCTACAGCTGTTTTGGTCTCCATGGCCATTGTGCGGAGCCGCTTTTGAGTAGCCTAGAGAAAAACATTCATGACCTCTTTGAAACGAGGGCATTTCTCGCGTGCTCTCCTAGCACAGACAAAGACGCTTCATCCTTTTCATTTATGTCCTTTTGTAGCGAGTGCAAATTTGCTGAAACCCTAGATTGAAAGCTCAAGATAGGCAGCCCCGGCATCCCAACAAATCCTGCTGATGCCGTAAATTCCGCCAGAGGCTAAAAGTATACACACAAAAGTTGGATATAAGGTAGTGTGAGTTTGGTTTTGATAAGGGTTTTTTAGTTCAAGGACTTACCACAAAGGTTCTTCGTGCATACAATGCAAGGACATTAAGAATTTAAAGAAATTTTTTGATTACAAAATCCCGATAAGATTCTCATTTTACGGCAACACACGATTGCAATCTGGCTCCATTTTGGATTTTGTTTGTATACACAAGGAAGGTAGTATCTATAGTGTATGTGCTGCATCCTTGAGGATATTCATGGATAAAATGTGGTATAGAGACTTTGAATTGCATGTTACTCCTTTCTTTGGCCAACCACTGAGCTGTGGTCACATCTGTCGTAATGATTGCGAAACCAATTTTCTACAGTTGATGGGAAATTGCAATTTGCTCCAACAGTGAACATTGTAGCTCTTGAGGGACACACCATCATACCAAATGAACCAGAGTGAATTTAATAGCCTTGTGCTATTTCAGCTATTTGAATTCAATTTTATTAAATGAAAAGTGAATTTTCTTGGATAAGTTGAACAGCTTAAGTTCAAATCAGGATGAATATTGGGTAATTTTGCTTGTATTCAAGTTTAGAATTTTGGATTATATCTAATGGAACATAATGCATACAACTTAAATAGGGTTTTCTTGGATGGGTATCAATTCGTATTTATTTGGAATATACTACTAAGTATAAACTGCTTACTCTGACTACAGTCTGCGTATAGACAAAGAGACTAATAGTTTATTCGAACACAGAGTTTAATTATAAGGACGGTATCAAGTCACTATTGTGTGTGCCAAGTCATTGGGACCGCGATCTCCTCGAAGACCCCTGACTCCTTATAATCTGAAACCATCCTATACCTTTAACTACGCTTACTATTAGAGATTGCACCTTTACGTGACAACGACATGACGGACTGATAGTCATTGGCGGCGCTTTCATACGTGGTAATGATGCACTTGCACCGGGCGCAATTTCAGAAAAGAAGATTTTAAATTTGAAAAAAAAAATCGAAAAAGTGTTCCTGTGATTCTTTTTCATTTATTAAAGGAATCCATTTTATTACCACGATTTTTCCAGTTTTTTTTTTTTGTAAAAATTAATTACGGCTGTCCCCGAACTAATGTGGATCCCACGGGCGCATAAAGATACACAAATATACCCAATTTCTGTCTCTGTACTTTCTCATGCAACAAAAAGCGCGGGACATTTTACTACCCCTTGTGCAGGAGCTTACCCGAGATTTTAGCTTCGTTTTTTAATAAAATGTCTGCTCATGTAAGTCTCGAACAATTTTCCCCAAAAAGTGAAGGAGAGAATTAGAAGTACAAATTTAGGTGGATAATCCCCTGATAGGGCCCAATATGCAGTACAACACCGGGCGCAAAAAAAACCAAGCGCCGGCCCTGCTGATAGTACAAAGGGTGATTGAAGAACTGCCACAGATAAAAACCTTGCATTTGTGAAAGATCAGAATGGCATAGAAAAAAGGTTTCCACTTCATTTCTGTCACTGTTCTGCGTTAGCCGGTACCAGGTTGACACATCCCGAACAGTCAAGTCTGAGCGAAAATTCCTAGTATCAAATCACAATACTATTGGAGTAGAGGATTTTAGTGATTTTGAAGCGCCATCATATATTGAAGGGTTGTTTCAGTATGAACCGATTTCAGATGCCGACCACTTGGATTTAGCAATCAGGTGTACGATGATATTAAAGAGATCAGTTCTAAGCATGATTGCATGAGATGATAACGTTGTTTAATGTTATTTAAACCCTTCAATATGGATCGAGACTACAATTAACCGAATGAATAATGGGACTACCTCAAGGCTTCTTACAAGCAGTTGAACAATCCCGACAAGAATTTAGCTGAGGAAAACCCTTAACATATATCGGGTCCTGATCAGGCAGTGGTAAGGCATGACTCACCAGGTTTTCCTAGTCGAGACCTAGTCGGGTCCAGATCAGGCAATCCTCATCTTATGAAAATGAGGTTTCCCTAGTCGGGACCTAGTCGGGTCCTGATCAGTCTATCCTCATCTTATGAAAAAGTTTTTGGAGATGGAACTTTTGTAAACCAAGAAAGAAGAAGACGTAAATTCCATTTGTTTGTTTTAAAATGACAAGTGACAATTGCTTGTTTTCAGAGTAAGAACAGAAGTGAAAAGTGTTTGTGGAAAACAGGATTTTTTGTTTTGTTCATAAGTTTTGTGAAATGATTTAAATGATTTTGTTTCACTTTTTTAAGTTTGTTGAAAACTGATTTTGTTTTTTCATAAGTTTTGCACATTTGCAATCAGAAAATTTTGTTTTGTTTTGTTTATATTAGCGGAAATTTAGGAAAATTCGGAAATTTCAATTTTTTGCGCTTATTTCTGAAACCTTGAGTTTTTCGAGGCAGGTGGTTAGGACGAAAAGTAAAGATCCCGATATTCTCCATCAAAAAGATTATTTCGGTTAAAAAGGAGAAAATGTTAGCTTTTCGTAGTTTTTCGTGATTCTCTCGGAAACCGTTGATTTTTCGAGGCAAGTGGTAATAACCAAAATTAAAGCTCGCGATATTCTCCATCAGAAAGGTAATAATACTTTTTCCCATAGGACTTGTAGTTTTAGCGCTATTTTAGTTAAAAGGGAGAAAATGTCAGTTTTTCGCGGTTTTCGCGATTATCTCGGAAACCGTTGGTTTTTCGAGGCAAATGGTAAGAATCAAAATTAAAGATCGCAAAATTTCCCATCAAATGGCATTAAATTTTTTTACGTAACGCAATCGTTGCGGAAAATCAACAATAAAGTCAGCAGCCCTAAAAGTATGCTTACACCAAAAGTAATATGCAAACTCCATCAAAAATTGGAACCCAGACTAAATCCTCTCACCGGATCCCGCATAAATTGAAATATAGTTCTTATTATTACTATTGAAAACTTTTCCTGAAGCCTTCAACCCGCCATAAGATCCCTTCCAAAGTCATAAAAATACAAATAAACTCATCTTATATTAATATATTAATTTTTTTTTAAATTATTACTTTTTAACCCCATAATTTCAGATTATAAGAGCCTAATTGATTCCAAATCAAGAAATCCTGGTCAGTTCCTGGTCAGGTCCTGGTCAGGCATTCCTGATCAGGTCCTGATCGGGCATTCCGGATCAGGTCCTTATGCATCATCTGCATTACATGCCTTACACTCCTGATCATGTTCAGCAAAAAATTTCTAGTCGGGATGGTATTAGGCAACGATTCAAAATAGTTGAGGGTCGTAAACACCAATCAGGATTAGTTTTATTCGTAATTCCAGATTTTTTAAACATGTTTTTGGTGGGTTTAAAGTCATTATCTTAAATCCTGAGTTTTATCCGAGATAATCTAGGTTGATGTTTATGATTAAATCACAAACATGGATTTCCTCGTTGATTTTTACTGTCGCAAGTTGTAGCGATTACTCAAAAGACATTAATGTGGCAATACCTACTTTGATAACAGTTAAGGGCTACGAAAAGAAAGAAGATAAAGCTGTAAGTGATTGAAATTGAAGAATATATCGATTGTACCTTACTGGTACGATGCCCCATTTAACAAATCGGTTAAGCCGTTCAAATGGAAAAAAATTTTCCCAGAAGCGTTGATACTTCATGTAATTTTAAAGAGTTTAGTTAACCGGAAAATTAAACTCAGTTCAAGTTCATAAAACTAACCCTAATGCAAATTTTCAAGTAACTTAGAAACGTAGGTAGAGTCCAGGGGTGTAAGTCGTCTGGGGTTTTTAGTTATGTGAAAGACTAGAGCTCAGAGGTAAGTTTATTGGTACTGTGAAAAGTTATATATATAGTGAAGAGAATAGTGAAAGATCTCCCAACTGGACTGTGACAGATCGCTGACTTTGGTGATCTAACAAGAGGTGGCATATTCATAAGAAGGAAATTCATCTAAATGGGTAAAAATTAAAAGACGAAGAAACATGTCGCAGAGTGGATTCGAACCAATGACCTCTGTAATGGTCGTCATGCAACTTAACCCCTAGGCTACCAAGGTCTATAGGAAAAAGTCTCTGCAACCAAAAGTCTCTATCGTGTGGACCTCCCGGGTCTATTCTAGGTCATTCTATAAAATTTCTCAATTAAACAATCTCGATTTCATCATAGTTGATATCTTGAGAGTAAATTCCATAAAAAAAATCCAAGTAAAATCACATCCAAACACTAAACTCTATCATTGATCCCATGTGACCTCTTGTACCATTCTTCTCAGTAATATAACAAAAAACCAACACTGGAAATCTATTTTCTCAGCATTATTTCAGAATTCACGACTTTCTTAGATTTTTTTGCCAGAACATAAAAACCATCGCGAGAACAAGCACTAAATATCATAAGAACCCTTCCGCACCACTTCTGCTGCAGCAGCACTACAGCAGCAGCAGCAGCAGCGGAGATAGGGCCGAAAAGTAGTTTCTCGTCTTACTTTGGAAGAGACATGAAGGAACCAAAAAGAGTGGCTTTGCGGTAATCACGACCTGAGCTGGAAATACCAGTCACAACAAGGAGAAGGACAACGTTTTACACAGCCAACAACAACAACAAAAAATATTATTAACAAAGCCCGACAATATGTCACATAAATTTCAGGCCTGGCAGACAGATTCTTGGTACGTGAAGTTGTTGCTTTTGTTGTTGTTGTTGCTGGTTGTTACCCTTGTTGAGGTCGTCTTTGAAGCTCGAAGGGCTTCCTTTTTACCAAAAAGACGACCGAGCGCAAGCAGAAGGAAGAGAGGCGAACAGCAAGGCTGAACACGATGACTTGGAAGACGTTTTTCCTTAAAGAAATTGTGGATAGAAGGAGCCACGCCACAGTACGTACACACAGTAGAGATGCTCTCGTAGCAGTCTAAGAAATCATCTCAACGAGCTTGAGTGAATCCATCCGCAGCCCAGAGGGGCCCAGGACAGTGGGTACACGGTCTCTATGGTGGAGCACTCATGAAGCTGCAGCGGAACACATGCTGAAGCCCAGACGAAAACATTAAATCAAAGCCCATCAACACAGCCCCGGCCGGCGAAGCAGCTCCAACTTTAGACATGTGAGAATCCTATCCGCGCTCTCCACGACTAGGGCCAGTGAAGCCCCGGGACGAAGAGCGGCCGGGCTCATAATTTGTCATATTACTATCGCACTATTATTACATTCGCGTTCGCTGATTATGTTAAGTGCTGAAATGTAATTTAGTGCCGGGCTCTGCCGCTCGGCGGGATGCACGCTTTGTAGCTGGAGGTTGCCGCCGTCCCGGCTCAATGAGATTTGCATGTTGGAAGCTAATTGCGATCTAGTGAGTGGCGGTATGTGAGCGCTGCAACGGAGGCCAATGTGACGGCGTACAATTTGCACTGCGGCATTTCAGCTTCACTATCATCCTAATAAAGACGCTCTAATTTTGATGCATCGCTCGGAATGTTCAGTGGCTTATAATGGTGCTTCGATATAATCGATGAGTAGACATAATGCAATTAGCACATTTTCAATCAGTGATTAGACTTTTACTGTTCAGGATTATTTCGGAATTTCTGGCTTATAACTTCAAATCCACAAATTAATCATGGGTTTCTAATAGAGGCATCCCGAAAGTGTCGATTAATCCATGATGGGTAATCGCAAAATAGTCCGAATCATACGTATTCAATCTGAGCAACATGAATGTAATGTACAGACTAAATCAGGGAGTTAACAAAGGATTTACCTATGAAAGCGTTGTTTGATTTCAGTTTGGAATATTACATCTGATTAACAATGCAAAACTGTAAGACGTCAGCTTAACGAGATACAGGATCGTGATTGAGTGCAAATACAAAATGGTTCACCAATAGGAATTAAAGGATCCTATGAAATTAAGAAATTCATTCGTTAATCTACTTTCCAATGACCTTGATTTGAAAATTTTACATTTATGAAAAATTACTTTTCTATTTCATAGTAGAAAGTAATGAGAAATAACATTTTTTGTAATTCTCTAAGGTCCAAGAGGGCCCAGTAATTGTACCGATCCGTGGAACGTCCATCCTTAAGATACTGCTTGCATATGGTGGCCAGCCCTGAACAGACCAATAATGTCATAAAGTTAGGAAGTGTCCAGAGGACTGCAACAATTGGGGGCATAAGAGCATGCCCCCTAGTGCGCTTGCACCTACTCCCTCCTGACCATCACATAAAATACTGTAATCTGGGGCTTGGACCTCAAAGCCCTACGGTCATAAAAACATCTTATAGACTTGCTACCATAGGGTATGTTTGCACAACCACGGATTATTTCCCCGTATAGATTGGCCTTTAGGAAGGACATTACCGCCAAAATACTTTCAAGAAGGGTGTTGAGGAACGGAGGAGCCCTGAAGAACCCGACTAGAAATATTTTGATTGGGCCGTATGGAGTTTCCTTAAACTCCATACAAGGGCCACATGTGGAATCCGCGTTGGGTCAAACTATAAAATGTAACGTTTTGCCTAACTTGGGCCCAAATAGGATTACCAAGTTAGGCCCACCTTGGGAAAACCTAAGTATACTCTCTAAAAACGAACTAGTAACTATTCACTCTTTTCCAGTTTACCAGTCAGCCAATGGGAAACAGCGAAATTTTGCTGGTTGAATCACTGAAATTCACGTAAAATGTAGAAAAAAAGTTAACGCGAGTGACGTTTTCCAAAGCAGTCCCCCAACTGAGTACTAACCGCGTCCAATGCTGCTTGACCTCCGTGATCAAACGAAAGCCGGTCTATTGCGTATGCTAAATTGAACCGTTTATGGTCATCGAGGTAATTTCCTGGAATATGAGTCACATACACTTTTTCCTACTTTTCTTTAACAAGTAACATGTGAAAATCTGAAATTTTAATACGTATACATGCGAAATTAACGCCGGATTCAAGCCAGCTTGGATCTTAGAAAAATCCATGTAAACGCAGATCGAATTCAAATAGGATCGAGGGGAATTCGATGAGAAAGCGAAACAACAGTAAAACGATACGAAAACTACAAATTATAGGTTATGTTCATTGCTTTTCGATTACGTTTGAATCCATTTAAACTTCAATTACTCGAACCGACGATATCAAATACGCACATTCTCACTATCAATCTTTCGATCTCTGGATCGCTCGATTTGGTCATGTATACGTGGTATTTGTCAATGTTTCTCGATTTATTGCTCTTGAGACGGCCGGCATCGATCTAGCGGTATATTGAATATACTATATTGCATTGTCATCGGAGCTTAAGCTGTGTGAAAAATTATAGCATGATCCGATAAGCGGCAGTATTCAAAAACTCGATTTCAAAATTTGTACCAGACGAACAGACAGACAAGAAAGCGAGCCAATAAAAACGTTTTAACGAATGCATGCAAGCTACAAATTACAGCAGGCGGTTTTGTATGTTAGTTATGTCCACTTATCATCATACGGAAATTAGCAAAAAAAACGCACGAAAGGAGACAAAATTCCAAAATGGCTGAAAATCGGAGCACAGTTTCCTTGGGACTTTTTAAGAAAACAATTTCGGAATCACAAAAAAAAACATGGCCACCGGAGATATCCCTTTTTGCGAAAAAAATCACTCAAGAACTGGTTTTTTCGAAATTTTTTTTTGATCTGTCAATACAAAACATTATTGACAATACCCCTCTTAAATTTTTTTCGAAAACCTTGACCTTTCCAAAATATTCAAAGTATTTTTTGACTAGAATGTGATTTTTGGAGACTTTGACCTTGAATAACTTCGAAAGGGTTAGGTTTTCGAAAAAACGACACAGGGCTTTTTTGTAGGCAATAACGTTTCGTATTGACTGATCAAAAATTTTTTTCGAAAAAACCAGTTTTTGAGTGATTTTTTTGCCAAAAACTGATATCTCCGGCGGCCATGTTGTTTTTTTTTGTGATTCCAAAATTGTTTTCTTAAAAAGTCTGTGATTCAATTTTCAGCCATTTTGGAATTTTGTCTCCTTAAAATGCTAATTTCCCCGGACTAACAATCGACACTCAACCTACAAAACGTTTCAGTTTTCTTTCATTTTGTAAAATAAACACGTGTTTGCGTCTCGCAATCCGCTCAAGTAGTGACTGGCTGACGCGCGTGTTTCATGACGAAGGCATGACGATATTCAAACGGGACGTTGCCGCTCCGTGGGCCCAGTTTCGTTTGTTTCAACCCAAGACGCGTGTACAGCTCTGTCAGTCGAATCTTTTTCCGTGCCTGTGGCGGAATCGTGCATGTCTGTGGTGGGAGAGTGCATCGTTGCGGTGGGAGCGTGCATGCCTCTACCGCTATGCGTGCTAGGTGCGGGTGCGCGCATGCGTGTAAGAAAATTAACCAACTAAATTATTTTTACTCGGGAATTCACAAATTAAGTAGTTGTTGAGCTTATCAATTGACATTTCTGAATTGGCGCTTTTGCCCAGAATTTTACTGCTGGCGCCATCTATTGGAAAACGGCGGTTTTTCATTTGTACTCCTCATATGTCTTTTAAACTCAAATTAAGTGAGAAGAACAATCTGCAAATTGTAGTCCTAATGTATTGTTTTATGTGGCAATATTTTGAAAGTAATATTTTCCTTCAGTAAACTAATTTTGTTTCTGCTTTTCATGTCGCATGAAATTCTATGTAGAAGAGTTTGTGAAAAATGAAATATATGCAATCAAAAACGTCTCTCCAGTATTTCTATGCCAATTTTGTGTCATTCTATATTTGCCAGAGACGATCAGTATAATGCCATTTTTCTCCAACATTGCCAAAGTAAACGAAGTTCAATTTAACTAATAGAATCGAAACACCTAATTGCCATTCATCAATTGGCGAAATTGCAATGTTTTGCACCATCGCCGCTGGATGTATCGGGGGAGTTTAATCTCGGCTGAAACTCGATAAGTCACATTATTCCCGTCGCATTAACGTCTCCAACTTTTTGTTTCGTAATGTTTTTTTTCTTCCGCCAGCACTTCGTACGAAATTCCCAATGCATCATTGTCAAGGAAGTAAACAAATCTGTGAAGTGTGCCCCCTGTGTTCTTAGCCCAGTCTTCGAGCGCCGAGAATGAAACCACTTAAGAAGGATAAACATTCGTGCAAGAACCAGGAAGCAACTTCGATCCGAAAGTTTCCTTCTTGCCTGTTGTCTACTTGTGGAAAGTTTACCCCGAAACAACTGGAAACGAGGAGAGCGAGTACAAAAAAAACGCAATTTAAGGAACAACTTCCTTCATTTTTAGTAAACAATTCATCGCAGGAGCACAGTGCCTGATCCTTTTCGTTTGGCTGCTTAATGCAGGTTATATTCCCTTGCTGCTGTTTGCGGCTCCGTTTTGAGGAAATATTTTAATTATTCGTCCCTTTTAGCGAGCTTGTCAGTCACAGTGATGTATTGGGGCGTTGAACCGTTTCTTTGCGTGCTGCTAAATTCTGACTTGCCATGATTCGTCTCCCTTGATAATTGTATGCTTTGGAAAATAGGAAAAACTCCCAACGGACTGGAATTTTTCCTCTGACGTAACTCTGGTATTTTTTTCGTTTCCTCCACGTTTTTTTTCTCCTGTATTTTTCTTGTTGTTTTTTTTGAAGGCTCATTTATTCCTGCTGCATGCAAACAATAATTTATGAGTGAAATCAATTATGAAACGCAAAATATCCTTTAATCATAAAAGTCATGAGTTTTCTGAATATTTTTTTAATTTTTTGTATTGTTTTAGGAAATTGTTTACTGTCGTTAAATGCTATTATATTCTATAGAGAAGGAGATTTTGATATTATTGTGGATAATGGAATAATGAGCGTTTTTAAAGGATAATAAACACATGCAAATTTCATGTCGTTTAACTGCATTGAAAATGGACTGTGCAGTATTACTGCTTATCACAAATAATTTAGGAAGAAAAGTAATCTTACAATTAGGAAGAAAAGTAATTTTACAATTGTTTCTATTTATTTTTAATGTCTTAATAGACTAAACGATTTCCGCATTCGGAGTATTCTTATTATTCGGAGTGTACTCGTACACTCTCTACGCATTAGTCCTGTGGATTCCATTCAATAAAAGAGTGAAATATTAATAACAGATTTCAAAGTGTGTATAAAGTGACTACAATGTTAATCAAATGGGAGACGTCACAATAACACACTTTAAGAGTATTGAAATAACACACTTCCAAAACATGAGATTTGCAGTGTACATACTGCACCAATATTCCTTTTGCTGGCCCCTTTATGTGCCTCCAAACCAGTGGTGTCTTTTAAGATTTGGCGCCCCGGGCCTATAATATTTGCCGAAAAAAAGCGAAAATGTCGAGTGCAGAGGAACATACGTAATCACTGCAAATCTGAGCTTTTAAAAGTGTTTTATTTCAAAACGCTTAAAACGTTAAACACTTAAAAGTGTTTAAAACGTGTGTACAATGTTAATCAAATGAATCAAATAAAATACTTTCAAAAGCTGAGATTTGCAGTGATGCTATTTCTGTATATGGAAATGCTTCCTTCAAATTCTTCTGCTTAATAAATATATTAACTTAAACTCATTTTGCTGTCATGCGACGTCAGGAATCAATCGGGTATAATTTTTTGAGTTTTAAGGTCGGTGCACACATATCCGTGACCTGACGGCGACTTCAGTGCAGTACCGGTAGCATCAATGAAAAAAAAAAATATCGGCGCGATGTTATTTCATGGAAACAAATTGCGAAAGGCCCGCCATGTTCCCACACATCCGACGCAGAGGGGCACCGACCTTCTCAGTACTTTTGTGGCGTCCGTGAAAAATACAAAAAATTACGTTGCCTCCTTTATTTTTTAATTTATCTTGGATTTGAAACAACTGGTTTTTTAAATTCAATGGAAAATTTTAAAAGAATGTAAACAGAAATTTAGGTAAAGTTTATTTGAAATACACTCAAACCTGTTTCTGTGCTATCCCAGCAAAATATTTCACGCTAAATTCCAT
Organism: Thereva nobilitata; assembly: GCA_963855945.1. NCBI lineage: Eukaryota > Metazoa > Arthropoda > Insecta > Diptera > Therevidae > Thereva > Thereva nobilitata. Next base: position 225,065,667 of record OY979694.1, read on the forward strand.
GATGCACTTGAGATCACTGTCCAAATTTCACAGATAGATGCCACTAAACACTGAGCACTAATACAGAAAAGGCGGTGCTATGTGAATATCAGTGAAAAATCCATCACGAAAATACGGAAAGCATCGGTGCCGTGCCGTCAGGTATGCGGTTAACTCTAACTTCCGCTTCAGGCTTTGTATCCAATTTGCATAAAGGCCCAATTACAATGAGAGCAAGAAACTTTCGTGGGCATTAAGCTTTCTATGGAACGTTTTACAATCAAAAGTGTTCCAAGTGGGAGTTTAACGAGAATGAAATGAAAATGGAATAGCAAGTAAAAAAAGTTCATTTCGCAGCTTTATTATGTCCACTCTTATTTACTTCTGTAGGTTCGAATCAAAGCAAAAGTTTCTTTCTCCGACGGAACCGGCACGGAACCGATGCTTTCTGACCGAGAAAAAAGAATTATTTAATATGAATAAAAATTTATTTAATTTAAAAAATAGTTTAGTTGAATTTACTAAATTTATTTAGTTAAATGTATATTATTTAAATTAACAAAAATTTAGTAAAATCAATTAATAAATACTTGAATCAAATAAAGAATATTGTTCTCAATCTGCGTACGCCACATGCGCAGTGTGATGGCGCACCAGTCGGTTTTCTAGTGCGACCAAGAGAAGTTCGCTTTTGCAAGTCCGAGAATCGTTCGTTTGTTGATCTCGGGAGAAAAATCGTTGTTCGTGTACAGTGTGCCCATTTAGACGTGCCCATTTTAGCACAATTGTGTACTTAGCAGCACAGCAGTCTCTTGTTTATTAACGCGCATACGGTGTGTATGTACGCACAAATATATGTATTGTTGAATTGAAAAAAGAAAATATTTGAAACGACTAATTTTTTTATTAAAATCAAAAAAAAATCTGATTCAATTTAAATAAATTTTTAATTGAAATCAACTAAATTTTTTTAATTAAAATTTTTTAATAGTTTCTAATAAATTTTTAGTAAGCTCATATCTAAATGTCAAAATTAATTATTTCAAATATTTTTTTTTTAATCAACTACTATTTTTTTCTCGGGGCCGTATCACTGCCTTCTTAACAATTCTCCTGTGATCGCTCGTGTATTCTTCTATGGATCAAATCAAAAGATTCCTTTTTGATTTCTATGGAAGTGATAACACTGGAAACTATGACTACGTCTGTGTTGCCACTTTGAAGAATTTTGGTAACTATATTAAATTGTTTTAGAACAGATCCCCAAAATTCCGATAATACGCTGCTTCTAGAGAATGTTAATTGAGCCAATAGACCTGTCGCTTCATTTTTAACAAAAGCTTTTTGGTAGGCAGCCTCTCTTTTTGTACCTTAAAGAGCATAATAGTAATGAATGTAGAACTACCAACCTACTTTCTTACAGAGGCGAATATTGGAGCTTCCTCTTCTTCTGCAGGCACTGCAACCTATAAGGTCTAGTGTGCCAACCTCGTCATTAAATCCCATCGAGGTTAATGCTTTTGATATAGCGTAAAATTCATTTAGGATTCATATCCCAATTCTGTCTGGGAACACAGGGAAGTCACAATGGAGGAGACGCAATTTCCTTCTCGCTGTAGCCTCCCAATCGCTCCGCAGAACCAACAACTACAATCAACTACCAACCCTATTCTGCTTAAATATAGCAGTCTCTGCAGATCTGCTCGTCCGGTAGGCAAATTGGAAGCACTGGAGAGCGTTCGCTGTATGACCCATACCCGTTCTGAGAAAAGGAAGAGGGATGCTGGGCCGATCAGAAATTTCTATCAAAAATTAAACACAATTTTTGTTTGCTCTTAATTTCTTCTTTTGAAGCTCGAAGCTAGTAGTTAAAAATATGGAAATATATCAGAATTTTGCTAGTTTTTTTTTTAAATCCCACTCATAAATTTGAAATGTTTCATTCCAAAATAAAACTTTGTATGTCACTACAACGGCTTTCGAAATTTTTTTTTAATAAACCTGAAGACATCACCAATGACATCTTCCCAAAAACCACATCATTTAATCAATTTTTTTTCCAACTCCTACAATAATCTGCAATAATAAATCACAAAAATTCCCTCATTGCCATAAACTCACTCCGAGAAAGCATTGATGATTTATAAATCCGATGTCCACATTGCACAATATTTTCTATTTCTCTACGGGGGGAGAAAACAGCATAGTAAACATGCGGCCATTGCACAACATAAAGGAGCCGCGATTTATCTTCTGACCACCATACACACCGCTTTACGTAACGCCATCGTTACCGCCGAAAATTAATTGTTTGCTCCGCTTAAAGGTTCATTAGGCCTCTTCGAGTCATCGTGATCTTCCCAATCGATTATTGTCCGTCCGGCTGCATCGCATCGAAACCGGATGAAAGCGAATCGGAAAGTATTTTTTTAAGCCGTTGATACAATTTCCATACCGTTCGGCTGTAGTTATTAATAAGAGATTTTATTTCGGCAACTTTCGCTTCTTTATCCAAACAGCAAGAAACCGATATTCCCATCAGTCAAATTCGCATCGACAAATTGAGACCTGTCGAACTAAGGTGCACTCACCTGGTGCGCTGCTCGTTGCAGAAGATTCGCTTCGCCGCCCCATACACACGACTGTAGGCTGATTTGTAGGTGATTTCTCAGATCCATCTTTTGGCTGGGGAGTCGAGTCCGTGGAGGACGTTACCAACTGTAGCCACAATTTAATCAAGCTCCTAATTAATTTCTATTATTGCGATGCGCTGGTGTGGGTGAATGAATGGACTTCCAAGTTGGGCGAACTTTCAAAAACATTTTTGATTGATTGCGCCTTCGACGATGAGCCTTTGTTCGGGCGGCATTCGATGTCAGTTGGTTGCACCGAAGCTCCACCGCCAGGGATAAGTTCAGAGGGCAGCTTAATGAAACCATTGAGGGGAGCCCGAATCGGTGGAGCCTCGTTCGTCGCCGGCAATACGTACATATATATGCGAACCACCAGCGAATTGCTTTTGGGGGAACGCTCGAAATCGGTTGCGATGATTTATCAAAATTTGTGCCAAAGATCAATCAGTTGTTTCCATAGCCATTCACGGGATGCTGCTCCTGATATGAATCAAGCCGCGGTATGGATCTGATAAAAGGGCCTATGAATAGCAGAAAAAGTTTAATGATTTTTCGCGAAGGGTACTTAGGAAGCGTATTAATATCGAGGTTATTTGAGTTCAAGTTTATGTTTTCTTTAGACCTCTAATGATGGGAAAATATTGAACTAGGTTAATGGTAAGTAGATGGCACTAATTATTATTGTAGTTGTTAAGATGTGGTTTGTAATCGTGAAAGTTTTTCTTATTGTGAAGTTTGTACTATAGTCGATGAAATGATTTGGTGTATTTCTTTAAATTATTGTTAAGCTTCTACAAATTTTACAGGTAGGAATTGGTAACAATTCTCAACTCAAATTTCAAATTTAATACGCTGCTCTACTTACTATTCCAATGACAATAGAATTTTACCAAGAAAGTTATTTTGACTTCCTATAACAAAAAAAAACCTTTATTCATAAATACACACAATTTTAATATTTAATATTTCAATTATTAAAGCAGCATGTCCCAAGGAAGCAAGATTTATCCATTTAAAAAAAAAACTCCAACCCCTCATATGCATGCATCGAAGGCTTGTTGAGCTCCTTGCTGCGCCATGCCTAAGCTTAACAAACACCTGAACAATATTCAAACAAACAATTCATAGGATGCCTAAGACTACGGAGGAACTAGACCAAGTCGAACGAGGGAATCATATACTCCGCACATAATTTCATGCATGGTCCACAAAAAGAACCAGGTTAAATATTTTCCAAGAAGGTGAAAACGTGAGACAAGGCATAACCAGCCGAAGAAAACGCCATGGGACAGAGCAGCAGGAAAACAAGGAAAGGAGCAAATATTTACTCCTGAAAAGCAATTTTCAAGTCGTTTGGCTTGGCAAATACCAAATATTTGTCCACTCGAAATGCATTTTTTTACGAACTGAGACTCTCTTCTTATATATAGTCGGACCATGCCGGCCTCCCAATTCTCTAGATGCTAACCTGTGCAGCAGTCCTTCATGGTACAAATTTAATAGAGTGCATATGGATGAAAATATGCATGCACCTGGTGCTTTGCTGCTCCAAGGTTGCGAACGAGATGAGTTCTTGGCAAACAACACCCAAAAACTTTCGGGTGTCTTCTATGTTATTAATCAAAAATTTTTGTTGAGTTGTTTATCATCATCCTCCACAGTGGAAATGCATCCAGCCGAGGCCCTGTCACTTGAAATTAGATATCAAAACTTTCCTGGGCTGAGATTTTACCAGAGTTGGAGATGCTTGCTTGTATACCTGGACAAAAAAAGGTGAGGAAAAAGAATGTCGAAAATCACATCGGTTTTGCGTAGGTGATTAAAAGTGTCACCGGGCATGTCGTATGCTGCTCTCTCTCATCCAGGGCGGGGCTGGCGGTGTTCTGTTTTTCTGGTATATTCTGGCCAAAATGTATATCCATCCAGGCCCAAAACAACTGCACTATGGGCTGAACTTTGTCACGGCTTTTCTATGACCTAGTCTTGTTCGGCTGCTGCCACTAGTAGTACTACCCACGCGCTATCTCTCAAGAAAGCTATTTTCGAATTCATTAGTCGCGCTGATTTCTTCGGCCACGGTGTCTACAATTTCTTTCTGTGTTTGGTATCTTTCACTCAAGACACACTCCCGAAGACACACTCTATAGTAACACTTTTAAACTGTCCACCATTTCACCATTTCACCATTTCCATGACTGTTAAATTTATTGAAGAACAAAATATTCAAAGTTGAAGAAGAACTAAAAAAAAAAAAATTTTTATTCCCTCGGGAATCGGAGACCGTGACATGAACATGTGTAAAATATGTCAGCTGTGATCGGATTTTTTAGTTAATTAATTTATAGATAAAATTTTTAGATTTATTTGCATTCTTCGTTACAGATTTTACGAGGTGCCCGGGCCGAAATTGGAGCTGCAGCCAAACTATGGGAAAGGACGGTGACACATTTCTAAATTATCGTTGGCTCAAATTGGAATGACATTTGTTCCCCTTTTTCCTTAATGAGAATTTTCTCAGGTTACAGTTTTTGCTAAGATTCTTCTTTTGGAATTTGTTCTTTATTGGGAGATTGCATTTTGGGTGAAGGTAATAAATCTGTATTAGAATACGAGGATTTTTTTTATATATAAGGTAAAAGAGAGAAATTGTAAATCATTTGGGATTAATCGAGAACGAGGTGAGGCATTACTAACCGGTTGTATGATGTTGATACAGTTTAACATTTGTTCACAATATTTTTACTCAGTTCACAACTTTCTGATAGCATATGGTAACTCTTATTTATATGAGCTCTATTTTTTATTCGGTATGGGCATTTTCCCACAAAATAATATACTTCATGTTAATGTTTTTCACCTACCAACCAACCTACCAAAAATTCATGAACACTAAATAAAAGGTATCCTCTCATTTGAAAGACTTTAATTTTTTCCTTTAAGGTGGCAACGCTGAACTGAGCTAATGTGACATTGAAGCCCCATCTGGTCACTCAGAGTATTCACATTATTATATGATAATGACACACCGTGTGTGTCAAAAACGTTGCTATTTGGATGGTAACGGGTGATTCACTTTGAGGTACTCTTTTCAGTGGGGATTTTATGACAGATCACGCTTGAGTTGTGTCAAATTGTCATGGTATTTGTGTTCAGTATTGTTTGACAGTTCATTATAAAAAGACTTAGCGGCGATAGCTGAAAGTGTACGCCGGCCGACCTTTCGAATTGTCACCGCTTTAGTGTTTTGGACTCTTGAAAAGCTTGAAGAACATCCACTGTCTTCGATCATAATTTTTTTCAGGAACGAGGCCCTTTTCTAGCTTAATGGCTATGTCAATATACAAAATTTACGTTTTTCGGTCGAAGAGGTTCAATATTTGCCGTTACATCCAGTCAAAGGAACAGTTTGGTGTGGTTTATTGGCCTGTGGAATCATCGGTCCATATTTCTTCAAAAATGAGGTTGACCAACATTAAAATTTTGGTTCCAACAAGACTGTGTTGCAAAGCTCGTCAAACCATGCCTTTATTGTGAGAACGACGGTAAGCAGTTAATTTCGGACCGCTGAATTAGCCCCCAAGATCATGTCATATCACACCTCTAGACTAGACACTCGAAATTCTAGAACGCGTCATCGAAAATTGGAACTTCAGAACGGACTTTGCCAACATTTGAAAAATTTAATCATTAAAAAATAAATGTAAAGAATACTGATTTTGTAGATAATAAAAATTACACGATAATATGGACCATTTGTATTTTTTTTTTTATTTTTTGAAAAACGTACCTCTAAATGAATCAGTCAAAGTGTGCCATGAAAGGGTAGGTGATTTGCTTCATTCTGGTCCATCTTTAATATCTACCAAGGAAGAAAACCTTAACAAAATCGAGAAATTGGTGGTCGATGTTGTAGGAGTTCGGAAGTACTGACTGGACTGCGATAGATTTTTTCCACAGTCGATTGAACATATTTTCTCATTCTTTTGTACAAGGCAAAAGAAGCCATCGCTTCATCCTTACGATGACCGGGACTCGAGTCTTATACAAAGCCTTCTTAGTTCTTACAGGTCATGTTCCTGTTAGAAATCACCCGAGGAACATGGGTAAAATTGATACAGACATATTCAGATACTGTCAGGTAGAAACAGACACCTTAGAACAAGTCCTCTGGAATTTTCGCGCTGCACTTCAGAAACGATGGTTTCGCCACACAAGAGAGGCGCAATTAACACCTAAAGAAGTGTGGTACACTAATCCAAGAGCAATCTTAAGGCTGATCAGTACCTCTTGAGTAAAAAACGTTTGAAGGGAATACATGAAAGATATATTGCAGTTACGAAGGGCACGGGTTGCCGTACGCCCCCGAAGCAAACAAGTAATGTGTCAACGTCCAGAATGAGTGTCCATATTTTATGTTAATATTTATTTAAAAAGTACGCCACTTGCTCGTTACACAGCTAACATATTGCAAGTACTTGAAGACAGGTCCCCAAGGTGCATTTATTTTACAATTGCTCTGATTTATCCCAATGCTTTTAAACAGTATTCTACATTTATTGTTGAATGTCTTGGTTGATAGCTTCTATTCATCTATTCAAACAAATATAGGCCAAACTTTCTGTGTCACTAGGAATGAATATGTAGATCATAAGCTTTACCTTCGAAAAGTACACTTTCAAACTCTTCATAGACATATTCAACAAAATTTCCGATCAACTCAACAATACTCGCCGAAAAAAAAATAACGAAAACGAATTTTAAAACATTCATGAATTCGTTCCAGTTCAAAGCATCACAGACCTAATTGCAGATATCTCCAAATCTGACTTGAGCAATTTGTATCTTCATGTAAAGCTATTCTTATTTGAATAAAAATTTCCTTTCAAACTTTAAAGACGCGAAAGAGATGAGCTCTAGAGGCTGCCCCCGTAATGTCGCTAAGGAAAAAAAGATCATATACATATATATGCACAAATCTGTTATACTTGAGTCCATAAATAATGACCAGTTGCAGAAATTATACGAAATGAACTCCGCCGGTTAGGAGCAAAAATCGTACAAGGCCGAAGCTGGAACAAAAAGCGCACATTGCCCGTCAAAATGTATGCACATACGTATGAAGAGGACGTTTTGCATTTCCTTTAGAGAATTGCTTTAGTATGCAAATCTGGTTGACCTTTTTGCTGCCAGACCATGGAATGCATCCTCAGATTCGGGCTTCGGATTTCAGAGCTCTGAAAAACACAAAACAACCAAAAAAAAAAAGAAAAGAAAAATATAAATAAAGACAAAACTCAAAAGTCCTACAAAGCTGCAGACCAAGTGGAAATCCAATTTAAATATTTTAAAAGTCTCCTTTCCAGGCTATGATTTTGTCGGTTGTTAATTGTTGGGCCGCCATCCAGACGAAAGCACTGCAGCAATGGTACTGCCGGCCAGGGACTTTTGCGAGAAATGGAAGAAATCTCTCACAATGGAAATTGTAAATTTCAGTAACTTTTCCAATTTTCAATTACAAGCACCCAATTACTGCGCCAGTGAAGTGCATTTTCGTTACGTTGTTGTTGTTATTTGGACCAGAGACGACTTCTGTTTTTGTCCATTGAACCCATTGCCGAGTCCAGTGCCATCCAATACCAAAGAATCCGTGTTGTTGTTGACGTCTAGTCGTTTGCATCTTACTTGACGAGCCTGCCAGGTAATTAGATTTATGTCACTTCGCATGGAGGATTCCGGAGAGCTGTGTGCCTGTGCGCTGGAGCACCCTTAAAACTAGTTTTTCTACTATATATACACAATTCCCTCGGCATCCAGAAGTGTCTGAATCAGTTTTTCGAACGAAATGAAACGAAATGAAAACACCAAGAATCTCTCTCTGCTCTGCGTATGACATGATTAATTTACATGATCTCAGGAAGTGATCATTGGCTTCATATATGTGCATCGAGATCAGTTGAAGGCGCATTCGTTATAATTAGACCACATACTAGCTCCGTTGGAGGGATCGAGAACAAGTTGTCCGTGCTCATAGTCATATATGTTCTTTGACGATTTATTATGAAAATCCGATGATAAAAAAAAAGAACCCAGAAACTGGCCCTGCTGTCTGCCTGAATGAGTTACCATGTCTTCGGCATGGACACATGCTTCTTGTCGAACCATAGGTAAGAAATGAGAGCAGTTTTCTTAGGCTATATGATGCGGTCATGTTGTTTTCTGGTGGCCACAGCCAGGGTGGATATTTTCTGTTTGAAATATGTCGAGAGGATCACGGCTATCCAATTAAAAGCTGAAAGTAATTTACGAAGGCCATCTTCAGTTGTTTATATTAAAACTTAACAAGTAGTCAACGGTTTGGCGGGTGTAACATTGGTTCTGTTTTACTTTACTTTACTTTACTTCTGGACACGGAGAGTTATGATTCAGGAGCGGTATTCATCTTTGTAAAACGAGTTTTTGTTTGGTTTTATTCATAATCGCGATTTTGCTTAAGAATTTTTTTCATATTCCCTTTTAGTTTGTTACTTGGACATTTCCCTAGTCTTTATGCTTGCGTGCTTTTTATAAAAATTATATCGATAATCAAAATATGCTTACTTACCTTAAAATATCCTTACGTATGTCTTACATACCATAATTGACGAAAATGAAAAACTATAAATAACAAACATTTTCTCCTAGCCAAGGAAAGAGTCGTTGAGTTTTATAAATCCAAGCATTCGCCTAACAGTTTCATCGTGATTTTTGCACTTCGAATCTGTCATCCGTCTTTATAACAAGGATACAGACGAATTCTTCTTTACTAAAATCTGCCAAGCACTCAATGGACGTAGCTTTCTTTACGACACGCAAAGTGTACAATTGTCTCAACTACCGATGGTCCTTAATAAATGTGCCTCGCCTTTATGTAAAAAATCTTGTATCCAACAAAATTCGCAGTTCGGCTTTAGATCGACGACCCTCTTGTCTGCCTAAAGCTTTCTTTCCACAGAGCGTGATTTTGCAGATTATCACGCACGGCCGACGTCCACCGACATCCTCGCAACGCTACCGCTACAGACTTGTCTGCGCTTCCACAGACGACACTCTTCCCATGGTGCTCGGTCCGCGTCTGTCCACAATATGACGCACCGTGGGAAGCCAGCTTAAGAGTGCACCTCTATTATACATCGCTTTGGTGAATCTGGTTAGGTTATTCCTGATATCTTCAAGACTTTTGATAGAGGGTGGAAGCCTGCTCTGCTAACTAAACTCGCTATTGTCACTAACTCAGTTATAATTATAAAGACCTGGATTGAGAATTTTCTCTTTGGCCGTAAAATCAAGCTAGAATAGGATGGCGTCTCGTCTAAGCCCGACACCATATCGTCCGGGGTCCCTCAGGAATCAGTTCTATAACCTGCCCTTTTTATAATCTCCTCTCACGATCTCCTCTCAATGCTAACCAACACACTTCATAGCTGCGTTGACGACGGTACTTTACTTTAGTCTTATGCCTTCAATAATGTAAGTCAAGTCACGTGATAGTCCTGGCCTTCTCGATCGTGAACTCATGTCTACGTCAATCAATATAAACATTGAGCTCATTTTGAAAGGGACCGCAAAAATCGAGTGGAGTTCAACGCGCAGACAGCACCATTTGCTCCTCTATAAAAAATTTTAGCCACCGTAGTAATGTAGCAGTTCTGACAAAATTTTATGGATATTATCGCAGCGACTGTGTTCCAGCAACACAAGACTAACAGTTTTGAATCGTTCTCACAACTAGCAACCCACCTTTTGACACCACGTCAGTAAAGAGATTCATTCACGAATAGGACAACTCGATTACGGAATAACCTACCACAGACAGTATTTTCGAATTTGTACAGGATCCTAGAATTCAAATGGAAGGCCATTCCCTGTATTTGCCTTTTCAGATTATCTTTATTTTTCGTTTTGATTGAAGTTCTTTGTACTGCCGATGATTCTATCATAGAATTAAATTTTTTCGACTAATTAACTAATGAATGTAACCCTCCTTCTAGGTTGGACTAAAATATAAACTTTAATAAACCCAGAGACCTGGAAACACTAATTTCTTTCTTGCAGTCTGAGTGTAGCTGGAAAATCTCGTAGACGCACGAACTTAACCTTAAACCCTTCTCTGCCAATGTGTCGAGGAGCTTGATCAAGGTTGCATTGCTTATCATTGAAGCCAAATTTTATTACAGGTCATATTTCCGGCGTATTCGGAAGCTGCTGGACCTTTCTCGAACCTCGGCAGTTAGACCCCGCGCCATAAAAGAAGGGAATCTCAAAATTGCTGTTTCCATGCGCATTGAGAACGCCAAATCCCCACAAAAGAGCAATGTCACTATGCTTGTTTAAAAACGCAAATAACCGGTTTATTTATATTCTCAATCACTATTCCACATGCACCCTAATTTTCCACCTTTTATGGCCCGGGATCTACTCTATCTCTTGACGAAAATATGTTTGCTGGGTATTATCCACACAAGTGTTTTGAACCATTTACGCAAACCTGGATACAAAAAGAAGGTCGAGGTATGAGTTCCTCATGATTCGAACGCGAAAAACATGATCATGATAGACCAAATTAACATCTACGATGCGCTGCTGCCTCTGCACTGGAAGGGAATGGTTCACTAGGAGATACTTACGGTTGATAAGACGATTCATTGTCAACTCTACTGTGGACAACTAGAGAGGTTACGCGATGCAATTGAACGAAAACGGCCGGAATTGAAAAATATAAAAGATGTTGTCTTCCATCACAACAGCGCCCAACCACACACTTTTTTGGTGAAGCATCAAAAAGGAGAGTTTGGTTCGAATTTTCTGAAGCATCCACCTTATAATTCAGACAAAGCACAGTCAGCCTTGACAATATGCTCAATAATTCTTATAGTAGGGGAGCTGGCACTTGAAAAAATCGTGTCGTCCCAACCTTCTGCCGTTTGGTATATAAGCTTTTGAAGTAATTTTAAGCATTTTTTATAATATGACATTTTTGCGGGAAGTGGACCCATTTCGAGTTAGGGGTTTTGGGGGGTAAAAAGGGGGTTAAAATTGAAAAAAATTTCTGCCGCTTCGTATGTAGGTTCTTTTAGGGCTAAATAACCGTTAAATACTAGTGGCAGCAATTTTTGACTATTTGCTAGGGTGTGGGGAGAAAAATGGCAACTTCAGCTAGGGGTGGCTTGGGGAGGGTCCAAATGGTCAAAAATGTCTGCCACTAGTATTTAACGGTTATTTAGCCATAAAAGAACCTACATACGAAGCGGCAGAAATTTTTTTCTATTTTAACCCCTTTTTTACCCCCCAAAACCCCTAACTCGAAATGGGTCCACTTCCCGCAAAAATGTCATATTATAAAAAATGCTTAAAATTACTTCAAAAGCTTATATACCAAACGGCAGAAGGTTGGGGCGACACGATTTTTTCAAGTGCCAGCTCCCCTACTATTAACAATCAATGGTAATCATGTCGTTTTTGGACTCGTTTTAGTCGCCGCTGTGCCATGGCTATAGCCTTATGTCGGCGACAGGTTTGCTAGATCGGTCCACTTTGGCGGCCCCTCTGCACCCCTCACGCTACCTTGCTGAGTGAGTCCTACCTCTAAGTAATAACAACACTTATAGTATATGAGAAAATATACAGATTCTTTTGGAGAGTACCTCATTCCATATTTTCTTATGAATTCGATCGAGAGAAGCCGATCCGGTCCGCATTTTTAGATGCCATTTGGTCTAGAGTAGCCTCAACGAGGGTGCCGTGGATTCTATCTTACCACTCCCTCATGTCCGGCAACCTAGTGGAGTCTCACTATTACAGCCCTGGTCCTTTCCCTGCGCCAGACAGTGACACACAATTCGAGAGGCCTTCTGGGATTTCCAGGGACAGTCAAGTAATCTTCAACAATTTATATTCTTTTCATCTAAAACCTGCTGTTAGTGTTAGAAGCCATCTCATCTAGGTGATCCAGAACATGTGCTAGAGCCAGAATTTCCGCTTGATATTCTTCTTCTTCAATGGCGATCTGTTTCGCATCTTACCTGCAGCTTCTTGTGTTGAGGAGTTTTGCTGCATCAACCTTCACACCGTTTTCCCAGTTGATCGTGATTCGCCAAATGGTATTTTTCTATCTGGTAGAAGATTCAGAGTTTTCCGACATCATTGATCTCGCTGAAGACAGGATATGATGAACTGACTCCGATGAAACATATCGAGCACTAAAGGTCCATGCCTGGCTTTCTTCTTCTGTCGTCTCGCAAAGTAGCGCATTATAAAGGATATCAAGGCACTGGTTGATTTTAATGCCTCACACTACGCTCTATCAGCGACGGAGGATTGAAAGGACAGAGGACCCCATCTGAAAGTTTTGCCTCGAGGAGGATGTCTGTGCCTTTCATGGTCTCTACCACTGTCGAGTTAGTCCGAATAAAGGTGAAGTTTGTGCTAAACATCACCAGGTGAAATGAGCAATGCAATGAATGCAAATCTGAAGTATAGGACTGATGATACTTTGGACCTGATACATACCTGATTCAAATAAGAAGAAACGGAATTAATTAATAAATCATGGTGAATGCTGAAGAGTATTAAATAAAATTTTAGGAGCTATGAATGGAATCGTATGATTTCGATTTTATTAATTGCGTAAAATAATTAAAAAAATATCAAAATTTTACCATAAAATTCTTACAAAACACCACTTCCTAATGCGTCACGTTTTATATAAACCTATCACACCCTTCAACATGTTCCATTAGTTCTCCTGCACGTGTGTAGGCTTCATCTAAAAATACAACTTTATTTTGATTCCCTAGAATAACTTCACCGGAGACATTGAAACCGATTGAAATTCCAGACTTTTTTCCGGGATGAAAAAAAAAAAGGCCCAAATAAGATGAAATTTGTGTGGGCCACGTTTTCTGTATTATAATATCAAAAAAAAAATAATCTATTTTTAAATTAAGGATAATAGGAAGTAATTTACCTTGCATGAAATGCCCATAAACCACCACCTAACAACAGCCCGAAATGATGAAAGAAATTGCTCACAGTGAGGACTTAATATATTTCGACCAATGGGATGTGTCCTTTGGAAAAAAAATAATGTTAAAATTACCAAGTTCTAGAGAGAGAGTAACCTTAATATAGAAAGTATATTTATCTTATCTTGAACGTGGTTTCGCAGCAACAGAATTACCTTTGCGTTAATACGAAAATAAAATATCACATCAGAAGAGCACGTGTGTGTCGCTTATGTGTGCGTCCTTAATTCGCTCGTGCATCCTGGAACCTTCAATTAAAGTGTCTTGATTTCAAAGTGAAATTCCTCACAGTACATTAAGATCGGGCGAAAAATTCCCACGAAGTAATTTATTAGCATCAAAGCAATCTTTATAGTCAGAAAATGAACTGCTCACAAGCTTTTTCGCCATATTTTTCATGTGAGATATGATGATACCATTTTACATGAAATCCTTTTGCATGAAAAATTTTTGTCGCTGACAGACAGACAGATGGGAGGATGCTACGTTCGATTCAGAAATACATGAAATAATTAGAGAAAATATCAAAGAGTTGCGCCAAATTGTGTTCAACAAATTTCACGCCATTTTCATTTTCCTTATTTTTTGGTGTGTATGTGTGTGTGTGTGTTTGTAGGAATTTTTGCGAAAATCTGAATGCTTTTATGCTCGTGTTATGCTGGTGGCCTTTCAAGTCTCTGATCCGACATTATTTCCTTAAGGATTGCGATGAAGCCTTACAGATGGCTCGCCTTTGATGTTGTGACATACATGTTATTACCACTTTCTGGGATTAAAGCTAGTCGAAGAATTTCACTGTTCAAAGCGCGCGTTTGACGGAATGCCAGAACGAAATGAAGAAACAAATTTTCCACTTTGCCACATATTAATTTTCGTTTAAAACGTTCTCCGCGGTCGTTCAATTCATCGAGCACTATGTCATCTCTTCTCGCCACTAAAGTGTTCATTTTTTCATGTTTTTGGGGGGAGTCCAGAATATCGATTTTTTTTTGTTTTTGTCTCTTTCGTTGGTGGATCGCTAAAACGAAAATCCGACTAAGGGCCATTTTGTTCACTAGGGGAATAAACCTGAGTTAACTCGGAGCTAGCTAACTCCGGGATAAATTTATCCCAAAGGCATAAACTAAGGAATAAAAATTTCGATTTGTTCACGTTTTATCTCGGCTTTATACTCAGAGTATAACTTGGGGAATAAATTCTAGTACTTTCCAGTTTTAACTCAAAGTTATCTCATAGTTGACTATAATTTACACAAATGACTTCATTTTGCGAATTATTAGGTTTACGATTACTTTTTTTGACTTGTCTGAAAGTTTTCGCTTTTTTATCCCGTTCGATAAAAATGTCGGAAGAGGGTAATTGCGAAAATAAGCGTGGCCGATGCGCAAATTATTCAGTAGAAGACGAGAGATTGCTCCTGCAATGCATATTGCGTAAGTTGCATATTTTAGAGTACCGAAAGGCAGACTCGGTATCCAATAACGCAGCGCAGAAAGCGTGGGTCGAAGTTACAGAAGAATTTAATTCTTTAATGTAAAAATAACCATTAATAAATTTCATTTAATTTTTTTTTTGCATGTCACCTTTCGTGCGAATGCCGTAGAGATGGTTCAATAAGCTGAAGCACCCGGGCAACCGTGTGTTTTGTCAAACGAAAACGATCTAAAAAATCTACGTCGTCCCATTTTTCTAATCCAATGCGTTCCTGCATTGTATACTGCCGACGTTCCGCCACCAAATTCATTTCGTCGTCGTCGTCTAAAAGTTCCCATAATCTCTCGAAACGATTCATTTTTATTAGTTTGTTTTCCTGTGCACACTGCGTTATGTTGACAATTACAATAATGACATGTAAACTCGTGAAAAAATAAAAAATGAGAATAACTCGGGGATAAGTCTGAGTTAAGAGGCTTATCCAGCCGATTTCATGAGTTAACTATTCCCGGGGTTAAGCTAACTCCGAGATATTTCCGACATGCGCAGAAGCGAGTAAATTTCTTAACTCGCAGTGAACAAATGCAATTTTGGAATAACCCTGGAATTAACCCAGAGATAAATTTATCTCCGAGTGAACAAAACGGCCCTAAGTGGCTAATAATCATAATCAGCCCCGGTGTCTTTGTATGGGAGAATACAGCGAGTAAAAATAGATGAGATATTTCCGTTCCATATGGGGAGACCACGACCAAAAACATATCGCCACAGCTCCAATCCCAAACTGAAAAGAGATTTAATTCTCCATCGTCGGCTTAGTGATATTTGCCTTTAGATTCATCTACGTACGGTTTAATGGTGCGAGACCGGCAGAGAGATGGCTTAACGAGGCATCTTAATTTGTGACCATCTTCTTTCTGGGTTGTGGTACTGGCTGGCTGGCTGGCTGGGCCTCTTCTTGATGTGCCTTCCAGATATGACTATACTCGTATTAACTCATGTAAAAAAGGGGTGTACTATACTGCGGCATAGAAATATGAAGTCAATGGGTCGTGGATTATCCTGCTCGTTTGCTGAGGTTGTTGTCTTTACAGTTGCTAAATATGACTTGCAGACAATTAGTTTTAGATTTGAAGACATCTTGTCACTATGGTGGAGGAGAATTACATTTAAAATTTACTTGCGGAATCGCTTTAAACTAACCGAGCAACAGATATATGTATGTAAAACATAGTTTTGGTGTTTTCAAATTGCTGGCTATATGCCAAGATGAATTCATTGTAAAATGGTTATACAAGATTATGCTGTGTTGAGGAGATAAGTCTTAATGCCTTTTACATGCATAATTATTATAACGAAGAAATGGGAGATTTGAAACGATTATTCACAGTAGATAAGGTGACCAACCCTTTGCATTCTTTTATACTTCTTTTTACTCCTAAAAATATAAAAACTATAACGATTATTTTATGGAACCTTTTATACTTTCGTATGCGTATAGTTGTCTATGATAACATGTGTGCTTGACAATAGCCATTTTTACGCGAATCGGCTAACTCTTTACATCGAAATTATTAAAAAAAAATTCCAAAATGCAAAATTATCTTGCCCAAGAACTAAATGCAAGGCAACAGTAACTGCAGTTTTTAATGAATATTCCAAAAAAATAGTATTATACCCCGGCTTCACCGGCCGAACTGCGCAAGTTCGAGCAAATTGGCGAACTGAACTTTAAAATAACCTCAGTCAGTTCGCATACAATTTCCACATATTCAACTGAGGATAAAACAAATCTCTGTTCCCCCAACTGGACTCGAACTGAAGTTGAACGAAAAAGGTCGCTCAAAAGAAAGTAATCAACTGGAATAGTGGAATGCCATTGCAGGGGGCTTTTGCGTTCTGATATCTGGCGGAAAAGCAACCACAATTTCAAGCACGAACTGAACATGAACTGAACTTTAGCCAGTGAAGCCACTTATGTATGTGGATTGAACTGATCATTATTAAACTGAGGTCGGTGAAGCCGGGGCAAAGATTTGGGATCCGTATCATTTTTACCTATTCTATCAGATGCGTCGAACCAGAAAGAAATAAAATTATACCTAATTTTAGTAAGATATTTCGATATTAAAAGTTGCATTCGTCTTAAATTAGCTGTCTATTTTAAGGAGAAACTTAATAATAATTTTATGAAATTACGTATTTCGTGTTATATCAGAAAATACCGTGAATTGAAAAATTGGCGTTATCGGCAGACACTACTACTATCAACTACTACTAATCTACTCAAGAGAAATATTTTAGGACATGATTGCACTGCGCACATTTTATCGATTGCCATTTAATACAGCTTTTAGTTTCTTGGCCATTGATGAATAATGACAAACATATATTTATATTGGCTTACTTTGATTCCAACAATAGAGCGCATTTTACAATTATACGATCCGCTTAGTTAGTATTTTTTAAAGTTTGGAAAAATGTACCAAACTTTTGATAGCGTTCTTTCAAAACGTTACATAAGAGCTTATGCTCTATTTAGTCCACAGCCAGACATCATTTTTTCATAAAAGTACGCAAGAAAAAGTGGGCGTGTACCGGTAGGAATATTTTCGCATTTTGGGCTAGAACTACACCCCACCAAAAATTTAAAATTATTGATTGAATTTGCACTATGTTGCCCCGGCATTAATGCTGCTGTAGATAGGGTATTTTCCCTTAGTTATGATTACTGGAGCAGTGAAAACTACCTGTAAGGACACTAGCTGCAACGTAAGTTGTTCTGACGTTGGAAGAAAATTCAGAATTGAAAGAAAATCCAGAATTATCCAGGAAAATTCATGCCACACAAAAGTATGATTTTAAGAATTAGAAGTTAAATTTAAAATTTTAGAAATAATTTTTATAATATTTTAAAAATATATAATCGGGTGAAGACTCAGTTTTTTTCACAATCCTAATCACTATATCCAACGAAACTCCATTCGTACTCCTTTTGTACAAAAAATAGTTGGTCACCTTACAATAGATGACTTGAAAAGATTTAGGTAGATTGGTAGATTCTCATTGCCAATATAAAGGTAAGTCCCAAAATTAATTTACATTTGTTCATGCAAAAAAAAGCTATAATATTTACACATTTTTAACGAAAGAACTTTACTCTGATTGTACCCACTTTTTAGTGTTATTAAAATTTAAATAAAACACATTTATTTCCTTAAACGATATAAGATAAATCCATAAAAATTTAAAAGTTGATGAACAGAAAGTTAAGATATATTTTTTCCTAAGTATCACCTGAAAGCTCTTTTGCATTAGTAGTCATTATCAGAAGAGCAAGGACACCTGCTGAAAGTTTTTTTCTTTATTCATGAAAGCTTTTTTTTTTACTTTGTTTTATGAAGGGCTGACAAACTCCCAACTTTGTAAAAAAAAGTGTGTCAAGAAGGTACTTACTATATTTTTCTGTTTCACTACTTATTGCAATTTAGTATATGTGTTTAAAAAATCACTTTAAGGTAAAAACAGCATTTATTTCTTTGCCATCTTCTAAGATATTAAAAATTTAGCGAAATACTTAAAAGTTTTCTATATTTTCACTTCTAATATGTTCAATTTACTTTTGTGCTGCTTAAATACTCTCTAGGTTTTTCTATCTTATATCTAAGTTTCGACTAGCGATTACCTTCTTTAGTATTTTTGTTGTTTGCTTAACATAATTGTAATATTTTACATTAAAAACTTAGAAACATTAATTCTCGTAAAAAACTAAAACCAACGACAGATAAGGTACCGCCTTGGAAGATTAGCCTCCAGTCAAGGGGTTTCTATGCACCTGAATGTAGAGCAGCAGACGAAGTCGTGAGAGCTCTTAATACTGCTTCGATTGTTTCTCCTACATCCTGTGCTGAATCTTAGCAAATCTTAATCTTGGCTGGCTGACTTCTATCGGTTGATATAATTTGTTTCCAATCTAAAAGAATACCACTGGAGGCATATAATACACATACTGCTTACTACATTTCGGTATTCAAATAGATTGCCGGGGAGGTACCGCGTTTTGTCACTATTGGCCAAAAACAACAACGTATTGATGATTCAGAGCGCTGTTTGGAGTTGTTTAGGCGAAATGAAAAGGATTTTTCATGCGATATGTGAAATTGGATGAAACATGGGAACCGAGTCAGGGAAGCCGTTCAAAGCGACCTAAACGGCAAAAGTTGACTGAAATGTTATGGCGTCCGTATTTTGGGATGCGTATGGTATAATCTTACTTCGACTATCTTGAAAAGGATAAAAGATCAATAGTGGATATTACATAGCATTTGAAGCGCGTGCGCTTGAAGGACGAAATCGCGAAAAAACGACCTCAAATTAAGAAGAAAAAAGTTGTTTTCCAGCAAGACATTGCACCGTGCAACATTCTACGAATTGCACTTCGAATTGCATCCGCATCCATCGTATTGTCCAGATTTAGCGCCAGCCATTATTACCTGTTACCTAAAACTCAAAAAAATGCTAGCCGCAAAGAAATATGGGTCCATTGGTGATCCCCGAAAATGAAGCGTTTTTGAATGGTTGGGCAAATCGTTGTATAAGAAGACATAGAAATGTTAGTGAAGCCTTTGAATGAATATGTCACTCTTGAAGGAGACTATCTACCTCATTAATTTCCAGAGCTTTTCCTGTCTTAGAGGATGAGAATACACTAGTTAACACAGGAACCGCTTGTTAAGCTTACGTAGAGGTATGCCACTATAACATACACCTATGTTTAAAAGACAGTAGTTAGAGTACCCAAGCTGAGACATTTACTTAATCTGACGAAGCTTTCACCGCACATTTCTTAATCACTTTTAAGTGTTTTTTTAAACACTTTTAAGTGTTTTAAAAGTATCGACAATGTTAATCAAATGGGTGACGCCAAAATAAAACGTTTTAAGCGTTTTGAAATAAAACACTTTTAAAAGCTCAGATTTGTAGTGGAACCATCCGTAAGCTATGCGAATCCACCTTGCAGTATTTTAGCGAATACCTACTACAGTGTGTCTTCCATGTTCACCGAAGGGAGTTCAACTTTACGATATTCACATGCATTCACGATTTTAGGATCTATTCCATAATTAGTCACAATTCCAAAATCTCGCTGCTGAAAGCCATAGTCCAGGTGGCCACTAGTTTGCAGCCTTAGCTTATGGCACTGGTCAATCATGTCATTCTTTAAATTTTGTTTAGTTTGGTTGCAACGCTATTAAGTAGGATTCTATGACATCATAATAAGGCTCCATATTTTTCCATTGACCTTATGATAGCCGTGTATTAAATAACTCCGAGGCTATGCACCCACAGCACTTTATTCGAAAAGCTCTGGGTGCACTTTCCCCAATTAACGATGAGTAGCGAATACAGTAAATTCAATATTCATGACAACACCTGTTTTCATGACCCTTGACTATCTGAAAACGATTATCGAAAGTCTGGATGATTTCAGTGAAACAGATAGTATCTATTAATGTCGGTCAAAGATAGCAAAATTGTGCAAGGGCTACTATACCATACCTAACTTCGATGAATTTTAGCTCACTTTCTTCGGTACCTGGTCCAGCAACAATGAGACTACTTTCAAGTTCCAAATAAACAAATTATTTCAAGGCATGATCAAATGTAGGACTCATAGTATTAACACAGTGCCAATCGATAGCTGAAGGAGGACTTTGCAACTTGTTGGCCTTTGTACTATTATTATTGTTAGAGAAAAGGATTTTCAATTCGTTACGACCATTCCCGGTTAGTACCAGAATACCTTAAATACAGCTCTTGATTCAGTTGCCGGATTTGGTAGTCTAGGGGTTAAGTCGTCCGATTACCATCGCAGAGGTCCGTGGTTCGAACCCACTACGTGGCATAGACTTTTCTTCTTTCTTGTCTTCTCTCTTTACAAAAAAAAAACGTTCCTGCCCTGTCCTGACATCGTTTGTAAGTAAAATAATCGGCGAAGCCAACTACTGTTCGATACCCGAATTCGGCATTCTGCCGCGGCAGTATTGGATGGAAATCCGTGAAATAGAACCGCGTCTTGGTGTTGTCAGGTCTTTCACTCTGCAGTTGGCAATCTTTCTGACTAGACCTTCTTGTCCGATATTGCATTTAATAATAGAACTCTCGGTTGGTTATAAGCAGCCCATCATAAAGTAGGGTATAACAGGAGGCTGTCTTGTTTTATCGAAGCCAGGCGCGGATTCAAGGAGGGGGGTCACGGGGGTCATGACCCCCCCCCCCCCAAAAGCAGTGCCGCGGCCAGACAATTGTGCCCTGTGCAATTGAGAGTCCAAAAATTTTTTTCGCTCGAATCCCTCGCGGTTTATCCTGCACAAAGGTCCATCGCCGTGCCACAATTATGGCCCATAATGCTGTTTTGTGTGACTCATACTCATTTATGTGGTCCATTCGATGCAGTAAAAATGCAAATATTGAATTAAAATGATTTTTTTTGCCAAAGCAATTTTTCACTCGCGAGGCCCCTAACACGCAAGGCCCTGTGAAGTTACATACCTTGCACATATGCCAGCAACGGCACTGCCCAAAAGCGCTCGCTGTTTAAAAAACAAAATTGACCCAACTCAAAAAACAAAAAATAACCAAACGCCCAAAACCGACCCAAATTTTTTGCAAATTAAAAAAACAACCTTAAAAAATGACCTTCAAGGTCAACAACAGATTGATCTATACTCTTTCTATATGTTTCAACTTGCAAAGTCAGAAGTTAACTGCACTCATAATAAAGGGCGCATCTTCCTCAAAAACACATTAGGGCACGTTTTCGTAGGGCACGTTTGTGTTTAATCCACCAGAAAATTCGTTTAGTTTTGTTCGTTTTGTTAATTTTGTTTTTGTTTTTTTAGGAGTAGAAATTTTTTTCCGCCACTTTTAATTCCGTGACCCCCCCCCCCCCAAACAAAATTCTAGATCCGCGCCTGATCGAAGCCGTATGATTCATTCATCTCATAGCGGAGCTTTGGAATGGGTAAATGAAGACTAGTCGCTTGAAAAGATTAGCAACAAACCGGGTCAAAGGATTGGGGATTATGGTATGCAGGGCTGAGGTGGCGTGGAGTACAAAGTCGACGATATCCAATATTATCTTGTATTGAAAATCAATCTCAACCCACTTTGATTAAATCTACGTTTTTGGTCGTGTTCGGATTTTGTTGGCCAGCGTAAGTCTATGTATACAACCTAAACTCTACGTCTATCAAACTGTCGGTCAAAAGTTAAACCATTGGAAGGACAATCATATTAATAATAATACAGCTATCGAAGCTCTCTATGAGTTTCTAATCAACAAAATATAAAAATGAAAGAAATGAATACGATGATGGTAGATCAAGAGTGTTGTATGCTCACCCTAGAACTAAAGCATTTAGACTTTGGTAGTCGAGGTACAAGGGCAATTTCCCGAAACAATGTTTTTACTGATTTTTATTTTAATATTAAAATTATATTATAAAATAAAAATAAGTAAATAATTTATCATGTAATAAATATAAGCGCTTTTGCATAGTGTTACCACAGCTAAAATTAACGTTCACGAAAAGTTATGAGAACACAAAACCATACAATATGTATCCGTAGGAGCAAGGTCGTCATAAACTCTATTTTATATCTCTCCAGAAGCGCACTTTATATGTAAAATCAATTCCCATCTGTATATGAATGAAAAGAGGGAACAAAAGTTGTCACAATGACACAAATTTTCAACCATGGCAAATATGAAACTACACAGCCTCCTTTATGTCCCACATCAGAGCAGCACTGCAACATATTATATAACATCGTATAAAATGCGGGAAGAAGCTTTGTCCTTGAAAACTTGATCCCTAAATCCCCATACCAATATCTTCTTTTTTACCAAGCTGAAAATCCTTAAAGACTTTAAAGCCGACTCTCTCTCTCTTGAAAAGGCTGGTCCAATTACAAGACTTATCTAACAACTATTGCAAAGGTCTAGTGTGTATCACGAAACGTTAAAAATCCGCCCTACGATCTCGTCCTTGTGTGTATCAAAATCGGAAATTTCACATAATTTTACGTGTTTGTCCCTGAGTATACGTGAACTGAGGCCCATGCTATCATCTAGTTACGTACAAACACATATTTTGAATAAATGTCACGTTCTCAGCCTCCAAAGTACATAAAATGTTGCTTGATGTTCCGTACGTAATGGAAGTCTGAACATCGAGTACTTGGGCCTCTCTATATGTCCCACACATATACCTACCACCCCCCCCCCCCACAAAAACCCCTTGGAGCTGGCATAACGGCATAACCTGATTCTACGTATATTTATGTACCCAGCATCAATCTAGGCTAAGGGTTGGGAGGTAGTAGGGTTAGGAATGAAAAACTAGACAAGATTACGTGTGCTTTCGATAGAGAAAGGCTTCTACCGGAGAAAAAAATCTACTTCCACACAGCTCGAGGAAGACGATGAAGCAAACAGAAATCAGTACAGCCATCCGCCCTTCGGAATGGAGTGGAGCCTCGTTCTAGTGAGTGTGTGTCAGTGCTTACAGTGCGCGGGGAGGGGGGAAGTATGGAGCCGTTCTCGGTTATTTGATAGGCGTTGCGGGGGATGCTCCACCATGGCTAGGCTATACGCTGAGCTTTTTAAGCATATTAAAGAACATTGCTTGGAATCGCGGTTTCAAGCTTGTATCTGCGCGCTGCTGCGTCCCACAACCCCCCTCCATACCAACCCCATCCCCTTGTGGTTATCAAATTGATGGCGATGTCTATGGGGAGAAATTAACCGCAAATTTGTATTTCAGGGGAAAAAATGATTCCACCCCATGCAAATTTGCGATAAGTGAAATGAAGAAAACGTTTGTCAGCCTCTGGGCTGTACTCTGTGTGTGTGATCACTTTAGCTCCTGCACTACAATCTGCGACTTAAGGATGATCTCGAGAAAAAAAAATAATATATATTATCCAGTTGTTAGCCGGGAATGGGATAAATGATTAATTCCCTTTCGAGTTTGATGATTTCTACTCCTGAAAGTTTGACAGCTTCAAAATCAGATAAAAAGTTCGATTGGTTTTTTATCTGGCTCTTTCGTTGTGGAACACTCTGCACAAAACTTCTCTCCAAACATAACTTGACATCATTGTTGACGAAGAGAAATTTAAATGAAGTTTTATTTTTGCACACTTTTTCCAACCGGGGGTGGATTGCCACGAAAGAATCTAACGATTTTTTTTTCTGCGTAAAAGGGAACATCAATTTTCGATTATTGTGGGAAAAAAAAGACAATATTTTTCATGTCATGATTCACTTATGTGTACGCAACGAAATGTTCAAAGTTGGATTAAAAAATTTCGATTGTAATATTTGTGATATGAAGATGATAAGGGGATATAGAGACTTTTGTAGAAGTAAGCTTATTGATCTACTTTGTTTATTTAAGAGTTATTTACGTTGTTCTAACCGGGTTCGACGAGCCTAGGATCAGGCGCGGATCTAGAATTTTGTTTTGGGGGGGGGTCACGGAATTAAAATTGGCGAAAAAAAATTTTTACTCCTAAAAAACAAAAACAAAATTAACAAAACGAACAAAACTAACCGAATTTTCTAGTGGATTAAAAACAAACGCGCCCTACGAAAACGTTCCCTACGAAAACGTGCCCTAATGTGTTTTTGAGGAGGACGCGCCCTTATAGATCAATTAGTCCAGGAGAGATAGCGGAAAAGTATTCAAAAGTTGAAATAAATCTACCCTTCGATTTTTCGACTCTATAATTAAGAGAAAAATCGTAGGAATTCAATGAATGTGTTTTGGAAAAAGTCGGTCCAGGAGAACAGGTGGAAAAATGGTAGCGAAAGCACGTTTTTCAACGTTTTAGGTGCGAAAGGACTATAATTATCGTAGAGCCTTGTTTCAGGGCTGTTTCATGCAAAAATAATTATAACTTTTCGCGTAAATCTCAAAAATGTAAAAACAGCCGTTTCAGGAAAAAAGTTTGAACAAGGCCCACGGTGGTGCTCGAGTTATTTTGAAAAGCCCTATTTATTCTCGAAGAGTTACTCTACCAACCCATTTTCAAAAAAAGTTGGTGAGGTTCGATTTAATACTTCATAAACGCGTTTGAAAACAGGCTCGAAATTCCTACGATTTTTCTCTTAATTATAGCATCCAAAAATCGCAGGGTAAATTTATTTCAACTTTTTTTCTATCCCTCCTGGACTAAATCTGCTGTTGACCTTGAAGGTCATTTTTTAAGGTTGTTTTTTTAATTTGCAAAAAAGTTGGGTCGGTTTTGTGCGTTTGGTTATTTTTTGTTTTTGTTTTTTGAGTTGAGTCAATTTTGTTTTTTAAACAGCGAGCGCTTTTGAGCAGTGCCGCTGCTGGCATGTGTGCAACTGCACAGGGCCTCGTGTGTTGGGGCCTCGCGTGCGAAAAATTTTTTTGGCAATAAAAATCATTTGAATTCATTATTTGCATATTTACTTCATCGAATGAACCACACAAATGGGTACGAGCCAGATAAATCAGCAGGTGGGCTATAGTTCTGTCACGGGTACGGGAAATTTGCGAGCGAAGCGAGCGAAAAAAATTTTTGGACTCTCTGAGGCCTCTCGCTGAAGTTTTGCACAGGGCCTCTCAATTATCTGGCCGCGGCACTGCTTTTGGGGGAGGTCATGACCCCCGTGACCCCCCCTTGAATCCGCGCCTGCCTAGGATATCGATAAAGAACGTATTTCACGACTTTCGTTTTATCTGTATATGTTAGGCATAACGGCCGAATAGAATATGTGAAAGTACACCCTGTCTTCATGTCTCCATGTCCGTTTAAAAACTGGTTAAGATCATAGTCTGTTTTGCCTTGATCACTATCGTTCCATCATGCCACTTTTGAGAAGGCGATACGTCCATGCCTGGAAATAAAGGTACCCCAGTTTTTTTTATGTGAAAAAATCAGGCTTAAATATCACCCTTTATATTACCAGTCTGTGATGTCGTTTAAGTCATGGTGCAATTTTTGGTAGTAAATTGGTTTGAAGGATTTAAGAGAATATGATCGGTTGGTGGTCTAAGTGGTTGCTTTAGTATGTAGATATTTACGAACCTTGCGTTTGACCTCTGGGGGTAAGCCGAGCTGTCTACTATGTTGTAGGTTGCATTGAACCACCCCCTGCTCCTTCGCTTTGATTCGACCGAAGCCGTAAAATAGGGACATGCCCTGCTCTTTTAGCTGCATGAGCGACTTCTCGTCAATGCTAAAGGCGAGAATTTGACGGTTCTGGTCCATCACATGCTACAAGGTCAGCGCAATTGGATAGTTTTGGATCGCCAACCTCAGCGCCGTCCCTAGGGTAGAGCGAGTGGAGCGGTCGCTCTAGGCGCCAGGTGGCAAGGGGCGCCAAAATGAATGTGAAAAACAATTTCGAGCGAAAAATAAAGTTTTGATGGCGCTTTTTGCAATAAAACTTTATTTTTGAAAAATTTGGTTATTATTATTTATTTAACACTAGTTTTCGTCCGCAATCTCGTTCGTGTTGGTTTTGCCCTGTCGGGAAAATTTGCCGCCTATATTCAGAACTTCGCCCATAACATTTTCCCATTTTTCCCAAAAAAAACCCAAAAAAGGTCATTAATTTTGCAAAATTTGGCTCCCACTTTACACCTCAAATATTCACACTTTGGGGCCCCTAAAAAAAATTAAATAAATATATTCCGGCTTGAGACGATCATCGGCAATAATTAAAAATGTGTGTGGGTTATCTTTTTATCGCAACGACACTACTAACACTGATTAGATCCTCAAAAGGGCCGCTGCTGCTTCTCGTTTTGGTATTTCGCCGTTTCGTGTTGACGCCTTGTGCAGCTTGCACAGATACCGCCCCGCACGGCACTGGAAATATAATAATTTCCATATTATACAGGGTGTTTTAGACTTAAATGCTAATCCGTTAAGGGGTGATTCCTGGGAATATTTGGAGAAAAAAATTTTTCTAGGGAGAGCGGTTCTATCGGCACTATCCACTGAGGTACAGGGTGTACACGAAAATACGCTTTGAAAAGTTTTGAATTTACTTAAACTTTACGGTTTTTTTAGGTAATTCTATACTCTTCCATTCCGTATAAAGAACAGAAACTACCTCACTGGTTTTTTCAAAATGGAAGGAAGCATTTTTGGAATTGTAATATTGATCGCATTACAGGTAACCCTATAAACCAAAAATACCAAAAAGAAAAGGATTGCCTATAGTACGATCACGATTCACTTATAGTCCAGTAGAATTAGTCGTAAAAATGAGAAAGTAAAAAAATAATTCGGTACAGCACTCTGACAGCGGGATATTGTCGAACAAGCTCTTGTAAAAGAGGGAAAAATAAATCGAACCGACATACAGCTGCTATCCGGGGTGGAATAGGGGGAAAAATGGCGGAAAACCGGTTTTCTGGTTTTTAATATTTTTCATCGACAAAAAATTTTTATTATGCTGAAACTTTGGCAAAAGATACATTTTAATGTTGCAAAAAGGCAGTAATTTTTTCAGACGGAAATATGTAGAGGTAGTTGTTAAATTTAATTTTTTTTAAAAAAAAGCGACATTTTTAACTACGATTCCTCTTAAAACTACGCTTTCTACGGATTTCTGTTTTGGCTCACTTACTCGTTGTTACGTCTACTTTCGAGAAATGGTAAAAAACGGTATTCTGCAATGGAAAAAATGACCGGAAAATTGAAAAAATCGAAAAAATTACATTTTTCGTGGTATTTTAAATATTTATCTTTGGAGAGTGGTTTTCAATCATAAGACCGTATTTGCATATTGCACAGAACTAGTTTATCTTAATAGTATTTTTATGAATCAAAATTGTATAAAAAATAATACGTCATGAAAAAATCGAAGCATTTCACTGCGGGTCTCAGCTAATAAATATTAACAGCATGAAATTCGTAAATGGGGTAAAAAAAATTAAATATTTCTGCTTAAACATGCTTAAAACACCAAATTGAAAAAAAATATTCATTTATGCAAAATTCCGCCATTTTTTCGAAAAATTTTCAGGTTAGGTTAAAAACGGTTCACACAAAAGTTGTAGATCGTCTTAATTTCCTACAACTTGTACCTTTGACTTTTTTCGATAGGATGCACAGTTTAGCCAGAAATCGCGAAAAACTATTGTCAACCCCTAAAAACCCCCCTATTCAACCCCGGATAGCAGCTGTCGGTTCGATTTATCTTTCCCTCTTTTACAAGAGTTTGTTCGACAATATCCCGCTGTCAGAGTGCTGTAACGAATTTTTCTGTTGTTCGCACCCTATTTCTACTGGACTATTGGGAAAACTTACTTTGAGGCCTACAATTAGAATGATAAAGTTTTCACTTTATCAGACTCTCCTTCGATTATCGGTTCAAGTTTTCGGCCAGACTCACTAGTCCGATCCGAGTCAAATCGAGTTAGCGGCCTTATAATTCGATTAGTGACTCCCGAGCTTTGAGGTCTACAATTGGAATGATAAGAAAAGTTTCCACTCAAGTCAAGTTTTCGGCCTGAGCCGATAGTCTAATGCGATGGCCGGATCCGATAGTCGGATCAAAGTGGAAAAGTAGCCCAAAACAGACCCAATACTACTGAATCTTCCCGTGAAAGTCCCGTCGCAATCGGATTAGCCGTTTCCGAGATTAGCCTGGACAAACAGACAGACAACAATTTAAAAATACATACTTGGACTTGATTTAATAAACCGTTACATAACCTTATGGGATTACAAAATGACAATTGTTTCACAGATTATCACAGATTTCTTATTCTATATTAATACAGAAGATAAAGTGAAATATAATTTATGTCATGTGAAAGCGTTGACCAAAGGGCGCCGAAAGATAATCTCGCTCTACCTTGATCAAGGGCTAGGGCCGGCGCTGGCCAACCTGTTCTGGTCCCCTAATATCATAAGATTTTTGATTGATCACTTTGAGGTTGCATCCCTCGACACGATGACATTTACATCTTGACTTTTAAGGGTGTATTCCTTACTACCGTCCTTGGTTGGTTATCCAGGGGCATCACGACGAAGTGACGGTTCGATTTTGACCCCCCTTTGTCTAAAGGGGATCCATTTGACTATTCTAAACAAATTGAATCAATTATTTCGGATTTTAGATATAGATCTGCCACTATCTGTTATATAGCTTTAACTATCTTTCACATTATTTATTTAAAACTATTATGCAATATTTTATTCTTTCTGGTTGTCACATATGTTATGCTTATAGCTACCATAATATTCTACACATTGTGTGACTCTTCACAACAACCACAAATACCTAACTTCAAACGCACCTTCTACAAAAAATTCTTTGTCTCGTAATAAATTCGCAAATATATTTCATTTTTATAGGTAAGTCGCAAAAACTTCGCCCCATTTCTACGAAATGATATTCTAAAACTAATATTATATCTAGAGTTCATTGTACCAATCATTTGATTAGGTCAATATTATGGCAGTCATTCCGAATTTTTTTCTCTTCATACATTCTAAAATTATGTAAATTTCACAAACCATCACGAAATAAAAAGAAATGGGAATAAAATCCGAGAAAAAACCTAAAGCGACAATAAAAAGTTCTGAAACTGATCTAATACTAAGTTATTGGTGCAATAATTAACATTAAGACTTTAATATTATCTGATTAAAATTCGTCCGTAAAGATTTCCCCGAAAAAAATAATAGTATCTCGTTACGCCAAGCCTAAGAGGAATTCCTCCTATGCTGCTCCTAAATGATTATGCAAAACCAGTGAAAGACAAGAAAGCACTCGTTGAGATCTCCGAAGTAAGATAAGTTCACTCAACATGAAGAAAAAAAATGTAAAAAAAAAAATAAAAATATCTGAAACAGATACACCCGAGGGAATATAGCAAGTGACCACCATGCGAAACGTTCAATGACTTCATCAATTACCAACTTAAGATAATAAATTACTTCCCTTTGAAAGAGAATACTCGTATCTTTTTTAGTGGACCATTTTCTATGAGCGTGTTTTATCCCAGATGCAGATACTGGGGGCGATCTTAATCCCCCCCCAAAAACAAAGTCCAAGCTCTCAAATTTCTTACATAATTAATGACATTTAACACTTTAAAATTTTAATTTCACTTAATTGCAATCGGCCATCAAACCGAATAAAATATCGACGACTTTCTAGCCCCTGATACGCTGATACGATAAATTTAAATAATGACCACGAGAGATAACAAACTCGATACATTCGGAGGATCAAATGGCCAAAAACCGGTCCCAAATGCTCGGCCCAGGCCAAGTGGACCAGTTGGAGTTGACACTTTGTTCTATACCATACTATGTCGCCTCGATTTTTCAAGCTCGAAAATTAATATTAATTCGATTTTGATTACCGCGATTATACCGGAGGCTCCTTGGTTCGGCTTAGAGAACATCCATATGTAGACGACTGCAGAATGCATTATTGGAAGATAAATGGATAGAGGAACTGCACAAATGTTTTGAGTTGCGCTGTAATGACAGACTGGACTAATTCGAAAACAAGTGTTTAAATGATGCTAAATAGGAAGTGAATTGGTGCCACTTTACTTGGGTTTGGTTGATAAATGTTATCACTTAAGGGTATTCAAATATGCTGTAATGTCGTGTAGGAAGACGACATAGTTCGTTATGGGTTAACTTAAAAAATTAAAAGACGATCAACAGATGATTACGGATAACAAGGGATTAGGTCACTAACCCTGTTATTTCAATTTCGAAAAGATGTTGCTCAAGAATTCGGATACTAGTCATCTTAAGTTCAGGGAAATTTTAATTTAATAATATTTATTTAGTACGATTTCAACTGTGTAACCAATCACAACTGGGTAACTTTGAAGCGATATTCAGATCGTATTTCGCAGGTAATTAGGTAAAGGTGGTAGCCTCGTACAAGAACCCACGCCAGGGATAAAATTGGACTGAAAAGCATCGCTTTGCAAACGCACTCGTGAATATTTTTTAGGTAGGGTTATGGCCCTATGATTGAAATGGCTTGGATCCAACCTGTCATATTCAGATACCGGATCATATCTCCTGTTTTAACCCAGCGGGAAATTGAGTGTTCCAAATACAATGAAAGAGCACTCCCATGGAGGCATGGAGTGCTAACTTTCCGCTCCCTCTTCATACATTTTTTAACATTAGATGTCCGCCTATGCTAGCACTCCTTTTGAGCTCCCATAGGATCACTCCTGCAACGATTTGGTTGGAGACAAAAAGGAGCACTATAGAGCTTTTTTAAATATCTACAGTAGAGCTCTTCATGGAAGCCTGATATGTAAATAAGCTCTGGTGCCGAAAAGCTTTTATTTTTGTTAATTTTTTGCAATTGCCTTTTCCTTTCCAAGCGCAAGTGGGGTTTTACCAAAGCAGGCACCCAACTAAGTACTAACCACGTCCAAAGCTGCTTGTCTTCCATATCAAACGAGAGCCGGTCCAATGACTATGCTAATGTCACATTTTACGGTCAACAAGATAATCGCCCGTTTTCTTCTTTCTATACAATTTCTGAAAAATCCAGTAATGCTCCCTCGGGACCTTATTTGGGAGCGCTCAAAATGAGCACTCCCAATTTTTCCCGCTGGGAAGCTTCAAAACTTTTACAAGCACATATAAGAGAAGATCTGTAATTGCTCGGTGTCTGATCCTAGACGGAGGGCTGCTAAGAAAAAGATCGGTCGTCTCTTTGGTTTGTTCCTCCCTCACACCTAAGGCAGTGGATGTTGCATAGAATTTTAATTGGCCGCATGCCACGAATGCTGTTATGATCGACACGATTCTGGCGATGTTTCTGCGGCATCATCAGAGCAGGGGCGGCGGAGAGCATGGGGATGGAAGGAAAACCACACACGAACTTTCATTTTGGGTCCACACCCAAAATATTTCATGTAATACTTAATAACCCGTTGGAGGTTGGAGGGCCGTCTCGGTCGCTGACGACGAAGAAACGTGGTTGAAGGGCCGCACTCAGGCAAGGCTTTTCATAACAAAACTAAATATATTATATAAGAGAGAGCGGGAAATGGAGTGCTCCAGTAGCGCTGTTTGAGCACTCCTTAAAAAGCTTATAGCGCTCCCGTTCCCATATCAGTTCCATATACTTTTTAACATTGCATGTCACTGCAGGGGAGCATACTTTTTTATGCTCCTTCAAAAGCGTTCTAGGAGCATTATAAAAAAGCTTTTTAATAAAGAATTTTCATGGACGCCTGTGGATATGAGATCGAAAAGCTTTTATTTTGTGTATCTTTGGCAATTGCCTTTTCCTATCCAAGCGTGATTGTGGTTTTACCAAACAGGCCCCCAACTAAATGCTAACCACGTCCAAAGCTGCTTCTCCTCTGTATCGAACGAGAGCCGGTCCATTGACTATGCTAATGTCACATTTTATGGTCAGCAAGATAAACGCCCATTTTCTTTTTTCTATGAAAACTCCAGTAATGCTCCCTCGGGAGCATATTTAACAGCGCTCAAAATAAGCTCGCAATTTTTCCCACGGAGTTTTAACTGTATAGTCTTACCTGCTTAAACCCGACCTGAGTAGCATTTATAAAGGAAGGTCGGTCGTTAGAGAGAGAGGTTAGAGAGTTAAAGGTCCAAAGAGGGATTTCCCGTAGGTTCCTCATGCGGGCCCCTTGTGGGAAGTGAGCGACATGCAGAAAGAGAGCGTTCCCATTTTCTTATGAGCACCATACAAAAATATCAGCGATACTGAAGAGAGGTATGCCTTATCAGTTTCTCATAACGGCCCTAATTACAAATCAAATGTATTCGGAAAGCTTTTCTAAAACCTTTAAAGAAATACCCTTAAGCTTTAGTTTACCTCATACAAAGCTTTAGTTTTTGTTTTTGCATTGCTTCATATTTCAGGCGATTATGTTGGTGACCGAGAAGGGTAGCATACTCAATAGACCGGTTCTGGTTCCATTAAAGAGGTCAAGCAGCATTGGACATGATTAGTACTCGGTTGGGGGCCGCATTGCTAAAACACTCACGTCTAAAAACATAAAGCTTTCGACACCTGCGCAGTTATTACTCACAAATTTTTCGGCCTTCTTTTTCCACTCGCGATCGGGTAGCAATGATTTTCCCTCAAGGCGAACAAATGGGGGGGGGGGATTTCTTATGACGAGGCGTGAATGTGGCAAGGCGTTAGATCCCCTGTGTGGGCCCTATAGGACTATCCACATGGGGTCCACATGAAGGAGTGGGGCTACCCTCATAAGGGCCCTCTCTGCACCTCGCTAAAATGCTAGTCGGCCATAGCCCCATAACGAAAGAATTTAAACCCATTATAACTCAACAGACAGAGAGTTGCTTAATCTGTACGTTTTGTATTTTGAGGCCAAATCCGATAGACTAATGACAGAAGAGCAAAGACGAGTAATTTGTATTAAATGCGAATTCTGGTGAAGGAATGACAACTAGGCTTGCCACTAAGGCGAACTCGAACCTATAGTCTCTGCATTGGCAGCTGGACGTGTTAACTCCTAGATCGACATGTGAGGTTTTTCAGTTGGTTGAAACTGAGCTCTATCGAGGAAGATTGATTTTAATAAAACAATTTAAAGAATAAAACTCGATGGTTGATTGTATGTTTTTTTATAATCAATCTTTGACTTTTAGATTAAATTACTTTGAAGGAGACATATATAAATTATTAACTATTTTTTAGAAATAGTTGACTAACAAAAAGGAATCTAGTTGGAATATGTTTGAAAATATCTAAACAGATGAATTGACTCCATATGTATCCAGAAAAATGTCTTCACTAGGAATTATTTTCTAAATAGATTTAAAGAAGATTTCTTGAAAGATTTCATTTTCATTTCATCGTTATTAATATAAATTTTCCTTTTAGTTAATATAAATCTTGTAATCTACACTCGGATTATGTTAACTGAAACGTACCTCTCCAGAAAGGCAAATATTTTGATTACGTTTATTTTCATTACGTTTATTTTGATTACGTTTCTCTAAAATAAAAATACTTTTCCTTTTAAGTTTTGTGTTAGAGAAAATAACCGTTCATATTTCTTCTATCTTCAAACGGAATCCATTTCACGGATCAACTTACTCATACAGCTTCCAAGGCGCCTAGATTACACAAATCATTAAAAAAACAACCCTTCCACATCTTATCGTGTAACAAGCTTAGAGTAAAGATAATCTGTTTCTAATTAAAGTAAGACATCCTTCAAAACGGACTAAATAAAACTGCTTTTTACTATATACACTGACAGTC
Organism: Thereva nobilitata; assembly: GCA_963855945.1. Taxonomy (NCBI): domain Eukaryota; kingdom Metazoa; phylum Arthropoda; class Insecta; order Diptera; family Therevidae; genus Thereva; species Thereva nobilitata. Next base: position 225,100,094 of record OY979694.1, read on the forward strand.
CAAGTCCATTAAGTAATTAGCTCCACCTTTACGAGTCCATCGTCTCCACCCACTTGAATCCGAAACTGAAAAGCTTATCTTTCGTATAAGATCATGCTTATTTACAAGAACCAGAAGTCAAACACTCGAGACACTATTCACCTGTGGCTTAGAGAGACTTCAAAAACTGATTTCTGAGGAATGTAAATGTTCTTATTCTTCTCCCCCGCACGTGTCTTGACCCCTTTCAACAAAGATGAAATATACGAGAAAGACGGGAACAGACTAATCGAGTTAAGACGACGGATCCAATTTAAAAATGACAACTACAGCAAATATTTACTTAGGACACAACCGAACAAGGACTGCGACATCTAAAGGAGCCAAAAATAGGAATTTCTGGAGATAAAGGCTCACTGTGACGTGGCAGCATCTCTTCCATACAGGATGGGGCACATGTGTCTTCCCAAACCAACAATAGCAACGGCAAAACGATAGGAAGAAATACTACGTCACAGAGCGCCGGATACTGGATAATGATGTTAAGATTTTGTTTATCATACAAATATGAGGTTAACCTGTAGATAAGAGAGGAACAGCCGAACCGCTGCTTGTACGGGAAGTGGATGGTGGGCGGATTGCGGAAAGTTTACTCGGAGATTATTAATAAAGTTTTGAGAAAATTTCAAATATTGGGAAGCGTTACGTAAACCGGAAAAGTGCTGTACTAACAGCACCGGAAAATCAAAGGAGGTTGATATTTTGTACATAGGCTTAGTGTTTGACTTTCTAAATTAATATTGCGAAGTTGGCCTTGTAATCCACTCAATTGATAAGGAAAGCCAACAATAATATCAATTTCTGCTTCTCAATGGAAGTTAGATGTTTTTACAATTGGGATGATGAATGTGTAACACCAAGAATTTCTACTGGAAACCAAATTTTTGGAATTTTTTTTTAAGTCAATTTTGGTTCACCATCAAAATTCAACGAAAGGAAGAAGTGTTAAATGAGAAGAAGAATGTTTGAAATAAAATATTGATAAATTAACATTGGGCCAATTGGAAGGATCCAAAGGAAACTGCACCAACGAAGCAATTTATATTACAATATATATGTAGTCCTTGATAGGCCAGAGGGACACTCAACTACTACTATACCAGCGTCTAAGGTTTGAATCCCTCGCAGCCCGGCGAAATGTTCCTTCGTCTTTCCAATGGTTTAAATAATCGCTGGGTTATAAGGGTTTATCTTATCTCCACTTATGTAGAAAATCATCCAGGAGCAACGTCTTGTTGGTGGTACACGCAGCCAAAGAGAATGTAACGATGGTCACGTTTTTTTGGAGAAATTGGACATTATCCCCGTGTTCTTTTAATGAACTGGGTTTTGAGAGCTTTTGAGTTCCCATACAAAATCGAAAACCCAGGTTTTATCTGGGTCTTCTGGTTCTTCGATTTTGTATGGGAACTCAAAAGCTCCTCAAAAGCTCTCAAAACCCAGTTCATTAAAAGAACACGGGGTATATGTGTTAGCTTTAAATGCTTTTTGTTTAAACTTTAAAAACTTTTGTTTAACCTTCAAAAAATTTTATTTAATCTTTAAAAACTTTTGTTTAAGTTTTAAAAGCTTTTGTTTGAGCTTGATGCCTGGTTGGAAAGGGCTTGCTCCCCTGAATCCAGATTAATTCAGTTCTCCGGGAAATTCTTATTTTCTGCATTACCCTGGAAAGGCCTTAAAATTACCATTATCTCAAGAAATATTGGGATATTCGGGCCTAAGCGTGCCTAATAATTTCCCATCCAAAAAAGGTGGATTCAAAACTTTATGAAAATCGTCCAAAATGCAAAGGGTACCCTTTATAATCCTATGCTTAAGCTTTGAGAACTTTTATTTGAGCTTTTAAAGCTTTTATTTGAGCTTTTAAAACTTTTATTTGAGCTTTTAAAGCTTTTATTTGAACCTTTAAAGCTTTTATTTGAGCTTTTATTTGAGCTTTTAAAGCTTTTATTTGAGCTTTTAAAGCTTTTATTTGAGCTTTTAAAGCTTTTATTTGAACCTTTAAAGCTTTTATTTGAGCTTTTAAAACTTTTATTTGAGCTTTTAAAACTTTTATTTGAGCTTTTAAAGCTTTTATTTGAGCTTTTAAAGCTTTTATTTGAGCTTTTAAAGCTTTTATTTGAGCTTTTAAAGCTTTTATTTGAGCTTTCAAAGCTTTTAGCTTTTTAAGCTTTTATTTGAGTTTTAAAAAATTTTGTTTTTGTTTTGAAGCTTTTATTTTAGCTTTAAAAAATTTTATTCAAGCCTAAATCTTCGAATCTCTCCCCAAATATTGTTAACCAACGCAGTTTTCATGGCCAGCTGTGAGAGATCTTTCAGCAAATCGAAAATAATCTTATCGTATTTGAGAGCTTCCATGGGTCAAGATCGACTGTCTGATCTTACTCTTCCCAGCATTGAAAGGCCAAAAAAAGTGTAGATAAGGGCGCCGTTTCAGTACTTGCCACGTGAGCTAGTTTGGCAAGGTACGCCTCTGCTACAGAGAAGTTGGGCTGTGTGGGACATGTTTTCTACTTACTTGTTTTTTGTAACACTAATTTGTAATATTTAAACTTTGTTATCGATTAGGCTTTGGAGGGCTTGGAGAGGCGTTCGCCCATATGACCCCTCCCCTAAATCCGCTCTGGTGAATGATTGCCAATATTAATAAAATGAGGAATGTTTAGTCTCATCTGGCGCATTTAGGAAATGCAAACCGCTATTTTCATTTTCTGAACCTTACTGACAATAAAACAAATAAAGCTTGTGAATTTATTTCAGTTCAGTGGTTTCACTAGTTTCCAAGTCTATAAGCCTTATACAAACGAACATTCATTTTTATATTTTTATACTAAATTATATTATAAAAAGATTAAACAAGTTATTCGTATTAAGCGAAAAAAAATCTCCTTCGAAACACAAGTCAAGTGGTCACGTGTTTCGACCAAATGACGCTTGTTCCATGTGTCCTACATTTTATTTGAGTTCTCGTTACATAATCCATCATAGCCAGAATCGGTTGAAAAACAAATCCAAACAAAAAGAAATAAACAATTTTATGAGAAGACAACAACATCTGGGTATAGATTACATAAAGTTGAAACATTCGATCAATAACATTCATATCCCTACAGTGGGAATCCTTTATAAGATGTTAAGTTACAATGTTTTGGATTTCGGCCTTGCGGGTGTGTGTGGGTTAGTCTACAGGAACTTACGGGGCAAAAAAAAAAAAAAATTCCTTATCTAAAAATTTGAATGATTCAATTTCACGTGATCCTTTAGCATAATGTGCTTCGTCGACTATACGAGTATACACAGGGTCGCTTTCAACAGCAGAAGCATTTTAGTTATACGTTGACAGGTTTCATTTCCATGTGAACTGACAAATACATTTTTGTTTTATCTCTGATTGTATTTTTCTTGAAAACTATGTCATAAACTTTAAATGAACCAAACATGACGGAAAAAAATACATATAAATACAAATACTAAATACTTATAAACTTTTTTCCCAGAGTTTCCTTTTAGCAAATGAGCAAACATCCGGAAAAAGGGCGCCTCAATGTTATTGTTATGTTTGTCTCCCAGGTCTGATAAAGAACTGAACAAAGGCTTCTCATATCTTGCTTTTTTTATGTCCTTTAAACAAAGGATACACAAATGCAGAAAGTCAGGTACACGCAGTTTATAAGCCCTTAAGTAAATTTTGTCTGTCAGGATATTTTTTTTTGTTGTTGTCCCTTTCTGGAAAGTATACGAGTATATGGCATACACCACCAGCAATGTTACTCACTTTGATCCTTGAAAAATGCTCATGGACATACGCCTGCATCATATTTTTTAAACATCCTTTTTTTTCTGTATTTTGTTCCTGTTTTGAAGCACAGAGAGCGCTCGCGTAGAGTTTTGGGAAAAGACTGTTCTCTGTGCCAGTCACAGTGACTACTTTGTCCGTGACTGCTGATGCAAATATCGAGGACAGAGATTGCATCAAAAAATTAAATTGAAGCACAAAGCTTGCAGCGCACATATGAGCATGCTGGAATGAACGAATGAACGGATGGATGAATGGAGTTGGTTTAATGTTGTTATGACGATTAAATTATAATCCCATTCAGCTCGAGCAGCGCTTCCCGCCGGGTAGGGCGATAATGTAAGCACGGTATGGCTCTCGATTCGGGAGGAGGTACACACAGGACAACGTGTGGACGGATGATGTTGGATAAAACGAAATAAAAAAAAACATTTTTTTATTCACGCCTCAGCTATTCGATGAAACGAAAATCCAGAGAGAAACTAATTTGCTCCTGCATAAAGGCTCACCTGCAGATTTTTACGCTTTGCGAGAGCTGCTCTCAAACACCACCTGAAAAAAGGAAAATTCAAACTTTTCTGGTCAAGTTAACACCAGTACTAATTAGATAGAACGAATAAAAAAAATCCGGGAAACAGCGACTGCCAATGATGTTGATTACCTGGGGACCTGCACGGACTGCGCTGATTTCTTTTTGCTTCGGGAATTTTATTAAAGGACTCTGGGGTGGTAATTATTTGTGGAATCCATTTTAATTTTGTCTCGTTGAACGATATTTTGTTGTTGTTGTTTCTGCTGCTGTTCTACTTCTGCCCTTTTTCGTAGTAATTCTGTTACAATCTCTCCACTCCACCTGTACTTTTCCATAAGACGTTTAATAGAATTCCTTTAAAAACAGAACCTTTCATCGTCTTCCTTGTGATCCTTGTACTGTTCGAAACGGATGACTGTGAGAATCCAATTTGTCGCGTGGCAATTTCAAAATCCCATCTTCTTTCACAATTTCATGGATCATAAAAGCAAAACAAGAAGAAGAAACCAAACTCGAGATGCCATTTTTACTTTAATATCCACTCCTTGCCCTAAACTGCTTGCTGCTGGCCGGAGAATTCGTGGAGTTCGTGGAGTCCTGGAACGTGGTAAAGCTGACACTGGTTAGAAAAAAAGGAGTGCTTAATTGCACTTCTGGATAAGGTCAGGTCACAGCTCGGCTGTTGCTGTTGATGTTGACAGGAGAGCGCACGAAAGGGAGAGATGGTTAAGGAATTTAGCATGTCGCTGTGTGGACGACATGCATGGCAGGAACAAATAGATGAAATTAACCTTTCAGGTACTTCATTACTTCCGTAATTACACTCGGCTAAGATGAACTTGTTAATGTAGATGAGTTTTTTGAGCTTAGTGTGTGCATAATTTTTAATGGCCCCATAATTTTTGGTGATATAGAGATTATATTTAAATAATGTGATGAGTTATGGATATGAAGGTAATAACGGAAATTTTTGAATTAGATCTTCATGTGTAGTTTATTAGTTGAGTGTAATTGAAATTTATACGTCCTCTAGAGAAGCCTTGGAGCTTGTACTGAATACCCACCACTCTGGTTGCTGAGAAGTGGCTCCAGATACAAGCCCTAGGTTGCAGGTGGCGAGATCAGTAGCAATGTGAAAGTCGCCAACGTCTTGCAAACAAACCAAAAGTCTTCGGAAGGTTGCCTCTAAAATAAAGCCAAATTCCAAAAAAAAGCTTCAAATTCGCTCCAAAATAAAAGTCATGCTGACAGTTCACTTTTATAACCCTTGTATGGCGCTTCGAATTTCTGCACAGCAGCGAATAAAGAAGACTATTTTGACATCATGGTGGCAGGCCTCTTCTATTCTTTCCTCCCGTCATCTCGACTTCCGCCCGGCTAGCATTCAAAGAGGGCATGCCTCATGCAGCGTGTGGTCCCATGTGGCAAATGAGGGCCATGCCGAAAGAGGGATTCCCTATGAGGAGCCTATGCCGCAAATAAGGGAAATGTCGACAGATGGCTTTCCCCTTAGATCCCTCATGAGCACCGCACAAAGAAAAAATCGGCGATAGTATAGTGAGGTATGCCCTATAAGTTTCTCATAAAGGCCCCATAAGGCAAACCACATAACAAATGAAATGGGGCAATCCCAACATCTGTTTTACGTATTCGGAAAGCTTTTTAAAAAGCTTTAAGCCTAACCTTTAATTTTACTAATAAAGCTTCAGTTTTTGGTGTTCATATATCAGACAATTATGTTGATGGTTATGAAAGCTGTCTTTAGCATACTCAATCGAGCGGTTTTCGTTCGAATGTGGAAGAAAGCAGCATTGGACGTGATTAGTACTCAGTGTGGCGACCGCTTGGGAAAACGACACTCGCGCTTGAAAATAAACACCGCCGCCGCTGTTATTTATTTATTACTCGCTTATCTATGCCAAAATTTTAGAATTTTTTAGCCTCCAATTTCTACTCGAGATGGGGCAAGGCGGTAGATTCCCCTTGTGGGCCCTATAGAGCAATCCACACGGAGACCACACGAGGCAGTGGGGCTATCCTCATAGGGGCCCCATCTGCACCCCTTTTAAATGCTATCCGGGCGGTTGAGGTTCTCCAGTTCGATGCAAGTGACTCCGCGTCCGCTCCAACTGCATCCGTCCTTTTTTATCGGTCTGCCTATGGGTATTTCTCTTTTTATACTGCCAGTGAAGGCATTCTTTGATACTCTTACTTCCGGCACGCACTAAACATGTGGCTCCGCGATCTGTTAAGTTGTATGAACTCTACTAGATATTATACTATATCGTCGTATATTTGATAAAACTCTGTCCGTGGTCTATTCATTCGTGTTTGCAGCAATAGTTTTGTTTTATCTTTATTGATTGTCAGACGTATGTACTTCCTAAGCTGTCAGAGTAATATTCTTTAACTGTGGTGAGTCACCCCCCAACTATTCTGATGTGATCGGCATATCCTATTATCTGAGTGAATTTGTTTACCTAGTTGAAATCTTTCTAATGACTGCTCCCAAATTTTAAATAGCATAGCAGCCAGACCAGAACCCCTGTTTGAATGCTTGATTGACTTGAAAGGTTCTGAGCTCTTACCCTTGCTTTTGTGTTGAAGTATATTAGCTCTATTAGACGTATTGTGACAATTTTGACGTATATTGTGACAATTTTTGCAGTAATGTAGCGCCATCTATTATTAATGGTTTGAACATTGGATGAACTGTAGTTTAAGACTTGGGAAAGCTTTCGAATTCTCCAGAATAGTGTGGATTACTGTAGAATGATGCAGAAAATGTAAAGGAAAGGAGTTTTTAGATTTGAAGTGATTAGAAGACAGAAGAGTGTCCTAAGCTTAAAATCGTCCTAAACGATAAAAGTGTAATTATGTGTGAACATTTAAAAAGTTAATCGGCGGTTCACTATAAGTGGTCATTTTAGAAGCTTCTTGACGTTCGCCTAGCAATCTTTCTAATAGTATATTCTGTAACAAGTTTGGAATGATGCATATTCCGCACAAGTGGAAGTTTGGCACCCGAGCCGAAGGCGAGGGTAGCGGTCCACGAGTGCGGAATATGCCATTCAAAACGTGTTGCAGACTATACTTTTTCTACGCCTCTAATTAGTTTTTATTAATAGTTTGTAAAGAAAAACATACCTAATGTAAAGCTACTGTCAAAAATATAATGTATAAGACACAGCAACACTAAATAACATATTAGTAAGGAGTGTTCATTCATAACAATTTTGTAATTTAATAATTTGTTAATAGATGGCCGCCGCAAAATTTAATAAAAAAATGCTATTATTTTCTGCAATTTAATAATTGAATAGTTTATTTAAGGCAAAAATATTTTAGCAGAACATCATTGATTATTTATTTATTGAAACAATCCTTTTTTCTTTAATTAATAAATCTTTTTTTTTCTTTAATCAATAAATCATATTCTTGGATTACGAGGAACAGATGTCGCCACTAGTAGTCATTCCATAACAAGTGATGGAATGAATATTCCACACGGGTATGGAACGAATTTTTACAACTTAGCTTATTCCCCTTCTTGTGAATGGGGCAAATTATGACTTCCTACCAGTCGTTTGGTAGGCATTGTTCCACCCATATCTTCTTGATCAATGCATGTAATTTTTGTACTACTTCCACGTGAGTACTTATTTTGAGACTATATGGTAACACGAGAAGCCACGTTAATCATGATCCATATACAATATAAAATAGCAGATAACGAATCTCGAGAATCTCGATAGAGAAAATGCACTTCTTAAAAACAACCCTTAAATATCGGTCAAAGCAGAAATTAAATTTCAATGATCTCAAGGATGAGGAAATGTCAAAGAAGAGCAATGATGAACATCACTGCACACTTAAAAGTAATTAATTGTAAACAAAAATCGAACAGTACCAGATTGTCTCTTCAAATTCACGAAAAATAAACCGTGAAAACAAAAAAAAACACCAACGGAAATTAAGTGGGAAAAGGAATGAAAAGAATTTTGAAAATTTTCCAGATGATTACGAATGCTCATAAGTGAATATCTCATTTCAATTTCATGTGGTTATAATGTACTTAAGCGTATCGCGTTTGAATATCTCAACTCCCGCCGTAGGTAGGCCCATTCACGGTGTAGGCTGTCTTTACCAAATATGTACCTTGTATCAGGTGGCAACCCCAGCTGGAAAGCCCAGGTGCTATATCTGCTACACTTTGAAATAAAAGCCCCCAAAAACGTATAAAAAATATGAAATCATTCTTTTTCCAGTTTTTCTAGATTTTGTGTTGTGCGCTATAAATTCAGACACCATAAGTGGAGTTTTACTCTTCAGCGATTTGAATCCTTTTTAGAGCCCATTTTCCACCAGTTCATTATTTCCACAACAGTTTCATATCGTCACTTCGTCGTCGAGCACCAACCACTCTTCTTCTCCCACGCAGCGAAAAAGAAAAACATTCAACATTCCGCCCTGGAAAATAACTCAGCCATATGTTATCCAAGCAGAGCGGAAAAAAAGTGGGGAAAAATCAGCATATTTCACATAAAGCGGGGGGCTTCTAAGGTGCTAAAAGTAAACGCGGCTCCGTCTTAACCTGGGTTGACATTACGAGGTCAGGTTTCACGGTGTGTCATCTTACCTGGGAAAAGGTTGTAATTTAATTAAACTGATGAACAGGTATTGTTCGGATTGCAGGGCGACGCTCTAGAGTTTCAGGGCAGGTTTTCACATTCTTTTTTTCTTTCTCTCTGAAAAAAACGTCTTGATTTCAGCCCATTTTCAGGAATTTATCGCCTCCATGGCACAAATAAGAATTCTTAATGCCGTGAATTATTAGAACGGCAGTAAAAGTTTTTCATCCCGGAGATTTTTTTCTCCTTTTCAGCGTCATAAAACAGCAGAGGAAACAGTCATAAAAACGAACTTCATGGGCGCAAGGGTGAATTATTTTCCCTTATTTGGACACCATATAGCTTTAGGGCATACACCGAGTCGTCGTATCGTACGTAGGGCGACGGTAATATCTCTAACTGCAGCGCACATCATAAATGCTGTTAAACGCCGCGAGATTTCTGCGTGAGCGCGTCTTTAATGAAAACATCCCATAAACCGGTTGAAGGCGTTAATGACCGCCGCCCTGTCTTCTTTCGAGATCATACATATGTGTAATCTGTGAAAGGCTCCGTCTTAGAGATATCTCTTCCTGTGTCCCTGCTGCAGTTGTTGGAGGTGCATCTTTGTTGCACCGCGCCAGTTGTCATTATAGTGACCGACACCTGATATCTGTTTGTGCATCCATTGAGGGCTCATAGCAGGGGACATATAAATAATCTTTTCAGACAGCCTAGAAATTTATTTTATTAAATTATGTTAACTGTGCGACATATTTTCTTGGGTTTATATGATATTATTCAAAGTTATTGGTATGAAGATTGACACGTGGGTAATGATGTGAGCATCAGGTGATAGGAAATCAAGATTCTTTCAAATATGCTAATATAAATTGATTGTGATATGGTTGAGCGTCATAATAGAATTGCGATCACAGCCTCCAAGCAGTGACCACTTGCAACTATCTATAAAAAAATCTGGAGTATACCTAGAATAATCGGACTAATCCTTTTTGAGTCAGATGTAAAGCTAATAGTCTCACCCGTAAAATAGACTATAGAAAGAGCAAACCACAGCAAAAAATAACTAAATGAATCAAGAATTCAACAGATCAACAGATCAACTGGACTACGCCATCAGTAAAGCCACTATGGTTATATGGGCTCGTAAAGGGTTTTGGGTAAGATAGGGAGTCTCACACCACAAATGATGTACTAGATGTACACCACGATCGTTAAACCTATTGCTACTTATGTTGCTATAGTTTGGTCGCCCAAAACCAAATGCATCGATCGGGCTTGCTTGCCTCTACATTACTGGAGCATTGTGGACCTGTCCCAAAACTGATATGGAGGCAATCATTGGACTGACTCCACTGCCCATTTCCAACATAGTCCTTGGAGTTTGAAGAAGTGAAAATGTTAGAGCTTAGCGTTCATTGGGTCAATAACAGCCGACGATAATAGCATGGAACCACAAGCAAAACAGTCTCTTAAAGCTTTCAAATCCAAAAACCTTACCTTGACTTCCAAACATACCTTATTCATTACAATAGGTTATATAGGGTTACAAAAATACAGGGTGATATGTAAAACAACAACAAAATTCAAAACGCCCCACAGTGTGTAATTTTAAAAAATTAGCTTGAAAAAAGTAAATTTTTCAAGTGTGCATCAAGTATAATTTCTCTTTGTACTTTAGTAGTAAAATGTCTAACGGGTATGCATCCAATACCACATTCTCCAAATACCGACACAACTCGTGATAGTGAGCGCTGTAATATGCGTTAACGTCAATTCGCAGGTCACTCCTCTGACTCCTTCTTCATTGTGCTCAAGGGCGGCGGAGCATAATGATTGTGTATGGGGAGCACGGGAGCAGATAACCGTTAAAATGTTAATCGGTCAATTTACTTATTTGAGAATTTCGGCGTGGATATGTGAGTAATAACTGTGCCGTTGTTGAAAACTTTATATGTATTTTTAAACGCGAGTGTCGTCCCCCAACTGAGTACTAATCGCGTCCAATGTTGCTTGACCTTTGTGATCGAACCAGAACCGGTCTATTGAGCGTGTTGAATAACACCCTTCGTGGTCACCAACATAATTTCCTGAAATATGAAGCAATGTAACAACAAAAATTAAATCTTTGTATGAGTGAAGCCAAAGCTATGCTTTCCGAATACGGAAGGCAGATGTTGGGATTGTCCCATTTCATTTGATTTGCCTCATAGGGCCCTTATGAGAAACTAATAAGGTATACCTCACTTCAGTATCGCTGATTTTTTTTTGTGGGGTGTAAGAAGCCTTCTTTTGGCATGCCCCATTGCCTCATGGGGTCCTCATGAGGAACCTACGGGGAAAATCTTCTTTTGGCAAGCCCTGAGACAATCCCCTTTTTATATGCTGGGCGGGTAGCTTTTCAACGTTCTGGGTCATTAGGTGTACATGAAATATTTTGGATGTGAATTTCCCCACCCAAAGCGAAAGTACGTGTGCACCTTTCCTTCCATCCCCATGCGCTCCGCCGCCCCTGATCGTGCTACTGTTGCAGCGGCATCTACCACCATAACTGTGTACGGATCGTAATTTCCGTTAAGTTTTCTGATAGTAACTGGAAATAGTGTTCGCTAATCGTTTATTTTTGGACCAAAAGCGACTATTTAAAAAGTAAGTGCATTGGCTTAGAATTTTTATCATTCTGTAACGTGAAATGATGGTTTTAACTAATAGTTTCGCCGAGTTTATTTTTATTTTTATTTATTTATTAACAGGTGTAATTTAAATTTACAGATATTATTCCTATACATAGTTTAAGCAAGATCACATACATAACATAGCAACCCTTATACCCCGGTCATAAGATCGGATAACTCAGACCGCTCGGTCTATGGCCAGGATAAAGGGCAACCTGTCTCTCGATTAACACAATTACAAATAGTAATATCTCCGCAGAAGGCAATTTGCCCGTGCGCGGACCTGCTTAGTTTGCTCATTAGATTTTAATATCACAATATTCTCTGAATTTGTATAAATAAAAACAATTTTATAACATATAAAAAATATACAAAACTAAATTGAAGAAAAGAAAACAGTTCAATTCTTAAGTACAAATAAAATTTCAAGCTACTATCATATTACAGATCATGATGAAATAGACTTTTAATAGTTGGAGGTGATAGGTCAATGATCCACTTTCTTATCAATTTGTCACTAATTAGGGTCGACATTCGTTTTTCTTTTAACTCAACAGGAAGTAAATTAAAGGTTTTGTTTCCAATATATTTATGATTTCGCCTATCGATTAGTTTTAACACTTTAGGTGCTGGAACAATTCGTCGTCTAGATGAACTTTCTTTCAACTGCTCGTACGCTGATTGTAGTGAATTAAAATTTCGAAAGATAGATTTCTCAATGAAATATTTTCTTACACTTATAATTGATTGTTCTTTATACAAATCCTCCGAGGAGTAGAATAGCGGTTTATTGAAAATGAGTTTGACTAGTTTTTTTTAAATAGTAAGGAGTGGACTCAATGACACATCATGCGTGCCTCCCCATACAGCAATGCCATACGTTACAATCGACCAAAATAAACCATAATAAATCGTTAACAATTGTTTGCTCGTAAGTATCGGTTTCAACTTGTAAACGAGGTAAATCATAAATCGAGATTTTTGAACTACTTTTTTGACGTGTTCCGTCCAGTTTAAATTCGAATCCACTATTACACCTAAATACTTAGTATGTGACACTCGTTTTATCTGCGAACAATCACAAGAACGAGGCTCACAATTGAAAGCATGTATTGTAATGTTTGTATTGAGCGGTAAACTATTTCTATAACTGCCAAAAGTCATATATACTGTTTTTTCTACATTAAGAGAGAGGTGGTTCTGAGATAACCATTTCTTTACTTTATTTATCATTACATTGGCAGTTGTTATCGCTTGTTCCCACGTCTTTCCTTTGACAATTAATACTGTGTCATCTGCAAAAGATACAATTTCGCAGCCTACGTCCATCATAAGCATACTGTTGATATACAGTATGAATAGGATGGGACCTAATATCGTGCCCTGCGGAACACCGCAGCGTACACTCATCTCATTGCTATATACATTATCTATTTTAACAATTTGTTTTCTATTCGTTAGGTAACTACGTAGGAGATAATGCGCTATACCTCTAAGGCCTAGTTTATAAAGTTTTTGCAATAAAAAGTTATGGTTGACTGTATCAAACGCTTTTGCAAGGTCTAGAAATATAGCTACACAAGGTGTTGCTTTACTTATTGCATCATGAATTTCATCAAACACCTTAACAAGTGCATCGTCAGCACTTTTCCCAGTCTGGAAACCATATTGATTTTGACTAATAATTTTATGCTTATCTATATATGTAATTATTTATTCTTGTTTTTAACAATTTTTCTAATATTTTCGCAATGTTAGATATAAGTGAAATTGGTCTGTAATTTGTTGTTTTATCTTTATCACCCGATTTGAATATCGGTACAATTTCGACTTTCTTAAATTGCTCAGGAAAAAGTTCCGCTTTATAATTATATTTGTTTTATACTTGAAACTTTGTAAATTATAAGTCACAAAAAACATCTTGCGAAAATTTGCGAATTAATTAATTGAAAAATATTTTTTGCAGAATGACCCATTCTATTCCTCGGAGAGTGCTCTTCGATATGGGGCATTCTTTTACAAATCATTTATTAATCAACATTATTGATTTGCTTCAAATTTTTTTTGCGCAAATCCGGACATGTATTTTTTTTTCGGGCAATATTTTCAAAAATAAGGGGGAGCGGCGAGTTAAAATTTACGTCACTCGCCGATTATACCCTTTTTCAAATCGTTCTAACTCCGCTTCTATTCATCGTATCGAGTTAAATGAGGTATCATTTTGAAGGTAATGAAGAGATCTTTATTTATATATTAATAGTTGTAAAAGGTGTTTCAAATTAGTATTTGTCATTAACAATTAAATATTTGAAGTTCCGTTCACTATTCGTTCGCGTTTTTTTAAACAATTTAAAAAAATACTATCGTATTCCTTTGAAGCAACATATCGTCTAAACGGAGTCACTCAAGTTTCTGTCCTCAAAATAAAAGAAAACACATTTACCTAAAAGATGAACTTATTACGTTGCTCTACGATAAATTAGTTTAGGAGTTATTCAAGTTTAAGTAAGTTAAAAAAAATCTGAATCACATCTGAAAATATTAGGCACGTAGTCCAACAGAGGATTTGTTGAACGTCTGATAACCTACAAGTTGCAAATGAGGGGTATGAGTATTTTATATCTTTAAAACGGCGATATCTCATGAATCGCAATTCGTACGGGAAAATGTATAATATCTTTTTTTGTAGAGAATCGCATAATCTACAAACTTTTTGAACACTATTTGATGATATTACTTACCGTTTAAGACATTAGCCAATAACTGATTTTTTTTGGTTTTAGGGGGTGGTTTTTAGGGGTAGCGTATAACCAATTTTGTGAAACATTTTTTTAACATATTCTACTCACTAAAAAATATTTTAAAAAAAAATTAGTTAACATTTAGTTAGAGGTCAAAGCCCTAACAACTGGAATATAAGTATGTACATAGTGATCATTGAACTTGAGCTTTTTAATCAGATTTAAAATAATTTTCTGTATTGTCATATGAGTCCAAACAAATAAACAATAGAAGTGTGTAATTACAATACGAATTTTGTCTACCTATATTTGCAAAATTTCACACTGTGCGCCCCTAGCTGCTAAACCGTTACAACTCTCTCCCCAGCACCAGCATTGAATTAGACACGACAATGAGTTCAATATTCCTGTTGATTGAGCCAGATAGATGTCCGCGGTCGGCAAGAGAGTATCTAGCATGTGCTTATCTTGCATTATCAGGCAAAGTACCAATATCAGATAAGCTGTGAAGTTTATTGGAGGGGATTGGAATTGGGCCATTTATAAAGATTAGATATAGAGCCGGTGACAGAATTGACTCCTGCGGGACACCGGAAGAGATGGTGTTTGTTTTGGATTTGACGCCATCCAGTATTACCTTGATTGAACGCCCGAAAGCAAAATCGGAATCCAGTTCTGTAAAACTAACTAATGACTAATAGCAATAGCTTGGAGATTAGCTAACAAAGGTATCTATGTGTTACACTTTTTCGAAAGCCTTGGATATATAGAGCAACTGGACCAGACTCAACAAATTGATGTAAATTTTGCCTGAGGTAGTAGTGTAGTCTGCTAGGGCTACGTTTTTTGAAGAAATCTCTAAAGTACTTTTGCATATGTAAGTATGTCATCGATACTATTACCGATAGTACCATCCTTCCTTCTTGTTCTTATCATAGTGCGTTTTGGTATTTATCTTTCGTACTTTTTGTAGAAACTCCTTGAAATGTTTAATTTCGATGATTCAATTGCTTAGAACGCAAGTGCAATCCTTTCGTCAAATTTAACGAACGTACAGGTTATCACAATGAACAAGCGCATCGAAACAAAAGCGAATTTTCTACTTAATCTAAACTCACTTTTTGCAATCGGTTTTTGCTTGTTAGTCATGGTCTGCCCATTGCCTTCTTCTTGTCACATTGTCAAGGAACATTAACTTCTCATCTTCAGTAGCAAACCAATCATACGAGAGTTACATATGTATAACTTCATAAAGAACTCTAAACGAGCGTTCATAACGTCACTGTCGTTAAAAATTAGTTCCAGGATATACTCATTTATAAAGCACATTAAAATGAGTTTATCTTGATCAGTTTCCAGTCCACCATTGACCAAAAATAAAACTGCAGCTAAACAAGCGCGCCAAATCCCCATAAATGCATGGCCTGCAATTATAATTCCAGCGACAGCATTTAATTTCTGATGACGCTTGATTTGTCCGGTAACATACCAAGCAAGGCTCGAGATGCTGGCCGAAGATAGCCGCAGCGAGCCTATTATAATACCTCCGACATGTCTTACTTGGGCCCTTGTCCGTGGCTGACGTTCTGCAACTAGCATTGCGACATTATGCACTTATGCAGTAGTCGAGCAGAACAGACTCACGAACGGACATGCCTTGGAACGTCACTGTCGGCAGCCAGCAAGAATAGCATGCCTCAGAGGATGCAGGGCAAATCTAAAGTGACAGATTAACATAATGACTTATTACCTATGGCAGCACTCAGGCTAGTTGCCTACATCTGTTTGGAACGGTGTAATTCATGCCCCGTCCCGGGAGCAGCCTCGTATCCATGCAAAATTCATGTAAGGTAGAATTGCGAACGGGCAGAAGTACTTGGCGGCGGCGGCTCCTCTTGTTGTTCCGTTCTATAGTCAAAGTGTAACAGAAGATCTTTGAGCGCGCACAAAGGAGGTGGTGGAAAAGGCGAAGCTTCAGATAAGATCCATCTTGATAAAGTTGATAAGCTTCGACGGATAACAAGGTATCTGCTGCCTCTTGAAATGAGGCTCTTCTGTTATCCCTGCTAGTCAGGATTAAATCTGAATGTGTGTTGGTGGGAAAATATATGTATGTATGTAAAACTTGTGATATTTGCTGCTGTATTCTGTGTCTGCAATATTTGCTCTAATTTTTGCAATTTTTCCTTTCAACCGCAATTTCTTTGCCGTCTTGGATGTTAATCGATTTTGTGCCAAGTAAAGGCATAGTAGACATAGAGAGTGGTTCGCCGCCTCCTTCATAACGTGGCGGAATTCCCTCATTCTACTGAAGCCCGGAGACTCTGCTATCTGCGACAGAGATATCGAATCGAAGATAAGTTTCCCTCGTTCCATAGTAGCATTTTTTTTTCTTGTTTTCCCATCCACAACCAGATGATGCTACTGCCTCCTTATCTGCAGCACTCGGCCCAACTACTTATGTAATTCTTGGAAAGTTTAAAATAGATGAAATTTCTCCTCGTCATTCCATCGAAGCGCATCCATACTTACTGCACTCAATTTCCTTTTTTCCTATCGTTTTATAAAACAAGATAAGAGATTTCATGCGCCTATCGTGGGGATGTCCTTGCAGTTTTCTCATCATCCCCTCTCGAACATACGGAATGACAAGACTTGAATATGCTCACGTGATTTCGACTAATGTGCGCCCATTCATCTTGCATAGTGAGTAGGTGTGTACATCCTGGATTAGTGAGGAGTTAATCCATCAGATTTCGAAGACCCATATTTATTCTCTCGTTCTCTATTCTCCGGGGCTAATGGCTACAGTAGCTGTGGAATTAATGATGCACTTGATCTTTTAGTCGATGATTTTGTTGAGTTTATTTTCGTTTCGTTAATTTATGATGGACAGAATTTTTTGGGGAAATGCTTTAAATGTCCTAGAAAAAAAGACACGGGAAAAATTTTCATTTTCTCTTTTCTGTTCATGTTTTTTTTATTTTTTTTAGTAAAAATAGAAAGTGTTTGTAGGTAGAATTTATGTTTTTAATGTTGAATATGTGCAGACACTAACATTAATTTGAATAAATTATGTCAGGTTTCATGAAAGGTGATTGAGTGGTAAAATTGCAGCGAGTGACAAATAATAATATTAAAGTGTTTTCGAAATTAATTTTTGATTTATAATTAGATGGAAATAGATTTAAATGTGATGTTGATTCATGGTTGGGTTGGTTTTGTTCAATAAGTTCGTCGTGTTTTTCCCAGTTGTCCTAATTTTTCTTAGAGGGAAAAGACAGGAAATGTTTTTGAGATGATTAATTTAACTTAAAATATGGTTGACAACTTATGAAATCAATTTTATCACATCAATGAAGTAAAAACATAAAATGACAAACAAAAAATAAAAAAATCGTTAGAAGGTAAGAGTGTAAGTACAGACGCACTTTCTTCCATTCTTGAAGAACCAAGATGTAAAGAGGAGAAGCTAAGGCAGTAGCATATTCAGACCACCTAGAGATAATGCTGTCAGGAATGTCTCTAACAGTGAAATCATGGAAGGATGCCTGAACAGAGTTACTAGACTGCGGCAGTCAAGCCGAGAAAAATTAAGCTCATGGTATTCGCTGGCAAAACCAAAATCCCTTTCGGTCAGATGGGAAGGAATTCATGGAAGTGGGGATCGGGTGTGCTCCGTGTGTCCCCCAATTCCACTGCGGCTCTTCGTGCTTTGGCCCGCTTCAGCATATTGGCTCATAAAAGTCCCATGACTATTGTAGGAAGAGTAAGGTTGATTCTGACCGAGCCTCCATATAAGGCCGGAGTTCGAGCTCCATCTGTCACAGAAATTGTTAATGTCAATCATACTTTTAAACTTTCCGCGATTTGTACAATGAAAATATATGTTGCAAAAAGAATTTGTTAAATGTTTTTTAAAACCAAATTTGGTGGGAAAAACGCCGAAAATAGTGCAACAGATCTACAGCGAATCGTAAATCATCCAAAGAGTGCCGAGAAGTGGTAGTTAATTTGCCTTGTTCTGGTCGACCTTCAACATCTAAGATTGGCGAAAACATCGACAAATTCAAAAAGTTCATGCTCGAAACTCGTCAAATAAGACTTGGACCAGATTAGCCCACTCGGATCATTCCCTTTGCTTACAGCCGGCCTTTTCGCCCACGCTACAGAAAAAGATTTCGTTCATAAGTAAAACATACTTACTTACTTAACACTTTATATTTCCGAACTCCTACAACATTCGAGAGTTCAAACGCAGGTTTCATCGCCATTGCCACACCCTCCTGACTCCTCGTAACGTGAAACCTCTACTATCTTTCGAACTAAACTTACTACTGGACATTGCACAATGACGTGGCCAACGATATGATGGACCAGTAGTATAACGGGTGATTCCTGAGATTAGAACTGCCACAGTAGACTGAGGAAGTGATCATGACCATACCTTTAAAGTCCCGCGATAACCCTATGTGCTTATTCCGAAAGAGATCAATTTTTCCAAAAACAGCATCGGCAGTATGACGATTTCCCGATATTCCACGGACCCCTTTCATAAAATGAATCATAACTGACGACGATGCATTGATGTATAAGTACGACATGCAAGCAAAAAAAATCGTTGAAATCGTTCGAAAGCATAGTCGGCCAAAGAGTGAATAAGGACTATTTACTCAGATTGGTGATAGGAAAATTCATGGGTTTTTATACGCTTTATATTAGCTTCACCTGTATGTATGTATGTATGTATGTATATATGTATGTATGTGCAACTTGATTTTCACCCACTTGCATATAACCGATCAACTTAAAATTTTGCACATATAGTTCGCGTGACAATGCAATCTGACCAGTTTGTGAAATAATCAAGATGGCGGTTCCAAGATGGCGGCCGAATTTTGCAATTGTGCTCCCCGACCCCCGACATGGGTAGCAAATGAAAGGGTGTGACAAGTAGAATACAATTAGCTATGTGGCGTCACTCAAAATTCGAAATGGCGGCCAACACAAAATGGCGGACTTCCTTTTTCCTTACAACCCCCACGATATGGGTATCAAATGAAAGGAAATGACAAGTAGCACACTATTAGCTCTGTGTCGTCATTCCAAATTCTTTTTCTTTACAACGCCCTCGGTATGGGTATCAAATGAAAGTGTACGACGAGTATAGTATAGTAAACTGTGTGATGTTATTTTAAATCCAATATGGCGGTCACTAGAAAATGGCGGAATACATATAATAGACTAAAAAATATAAAATAAAAAATATATAGTTTAAAAAAACTAAAAAATACGCTTTGATTTTAAAATGAACTAAAAAGTAAAAAATAATTTTGAATGTAAAGTTTTTATTGCTCCAGCCAGAATATGGAAACAACTTACCTCTCGAAATGTAAAAAAGCGTGGGCCGCCAGCGAAAATTTCCAGTGTGAATAAAATAAGAATATAGGAAGAGAGTCCCACGCTGTTTTACATTTCGAAATTACATTTTACATTTTACGTTTCGATTTCGAATCAGTTGATGACAAAAAAAAAGAAAATTCGCTAAAGAAGCTTCAATTCTCCAGATAAGCTTCCGAAACTATACAGCATGGTATTAGGCATTCGACGCAGTCGATCTAGCGAACACCTAACTTAGTTAAAGAAGGTTGTTGCGTCGAAATAGCGCGCCAAAGCAGTTATTGGGCCTCCGGTCGTACTGGAGGTAGCCCTACACCTAAGATAACATAACTGTCGTTACCCATAACAAACGATGCATCTGAACTAAGAATTTGGAAGAAAAGTCATTAGAATACACCAGAAGACACTTCATAGTGATTTTGCAGCATTTCGTCGCTCGAATATATGTCGCTAAATCGGTTAAGGAAAAATTAGACCAGCTGGGATGGGTTGTTCTAGCCCACTCGCCTTATTCGCCAGAAATTGATCCTTATGATTTTAATCATTGCTGCCGATGTATTCAACCCTCTCTCTGCTGAACACTTATAATTGGCTCAATTCATGGATAGCCTAAAAAAACGGATCTTTTTTTGACCAAGGAATTTCTCTTCACTTTTTCAAACTTAATGTTAATTTTCAAAAAGAAATCCTTTAAAATTAAATTTAATAAATATTTATACTAGGCCTAAGGTAGTTAAAATAATTCCATATTTCTATGCAATCTGACATTTTCAAATCTTCATTAACCATCCCGTAATTTAGCCACAAAATTATATAGTGAAAAAAAAATACTAAACGCCTGCCATTTTATCAAAGAAAACCATTAAAGCAAGAAAAATAATTATGTTACCAACAACTGACAAACAATTTGTTAATAAATAACAATCCCTTAACTGATGGCTGTGCCAAGGCTGTTATTGTCAGTAGTTTACTAAATAAATACCACAAAACACAAGAAGCCTCCTCGGGCAACATTTTCCCAGAGAGAAACGATTGTCTTTACTTCTTATATATATATATATCTACTATAATATATATATTTTGTATAGGTTGTATTATATACCTAGGAGCCATTCACCTTATCGGCAGGAGCCAACACAGCCCACACAGCACCAGGTAATGCCCCCAAAAAAAATTGAACCCTTCTGGCTGAGATTCTCAGGACCTCTTTAAGACTGAATGTCTTTCGCTCTTTCTCTCGATCCACCCTCCATTCATCCAGTTAGTCCTGCATAGGGTAGTAGTATCTCTGGTGGCTGCTCCTCCTGAATAAAGGCAACGAAGAAGAAGAAAAAAACACCAGTTTCACCCCGAGGGCACCGCTATTGTTATAATAACTCATTTTATCTTAAGTAACGTAATTAGGCACCATCGATAAAGACTATTAATTACCCTCCACGCAGATACTCACACACATAACTGGGGGCCCCCTGCTGGGCTGTCAGCCCCGATGGAAATCGATGGGATTTTATCGATCTACACTTTTTACTACTCTTTTGCTACTCATATGGGAGGGCAAGGTGGGCTATTGAGAAACCGCAAAATCAACCCTTATTACTTAAGTGCCGAGCGGGATGTATGTACATAGGTTTACTCGTATATCTATGTATGTATATATAAATTTATAAAATTCGCAGAGTTGCAGTGTGGTCTGGTAATCCGTTAGCCTACTTCTAGGCATTCGTTTTGCACCACAATAGCATTAAAAGGGAAAACCGAAAAGGGGTTGTGAAAGCTGCGGCTCAGGTATATTACCCTTATGTCTCGTAAGGCCTAGAGGTGTAGAAGAACTTCGTCTATTCGGGGGGTGGCAAGTGGCAGTCTGGTGGACTTAGAGACTTAAAAGGCAGATAGTATAGCATAAGAGCAAGGAGTCGGGGGATATAATCAGATTTGTAAGTACGTACAGGTTGCAATTAACGCATCTACTAACAAAACTTTGCTGTTGCGAACTGTTTGGTTTAAGCTCTAGTCGAGTACGAGTACCACTTGACGTCTGTTGTATGGTTCTAGCACCGTCAGCCAAGAGGAAGGGTTTACCTTTCTAGGCTGCAGCAACTGACGACTTAATTGTACACCAAAAGGTTGGATATAAAATTTTCTCTGATACTTTAGTAAGATACCACAGTGTGCATAAATCATTCCCTCACAGTTTCTCACGAGGATATAATTTTCTTGTTAGTGAAAATAGCGGAAAACTTAATTTCTCTGTTTTTCTTTATTTTAAAGTAGCGAACTATGTAATTGAATATTCACCACTTTGAAGACTATGCCAAAGCCAAACAGAATGACTAAATAGAAAGACAGAAGGGATTTGTGCAGAAGAAGTGCTGTTCGCATGTCTTTTCATTTTTCCTTCGCGTCTAAAACGATTTAATCTTTAGTCCTCGGTTGACAATTGCACAAAAAAAAAGGTTCTCTTCTTACCTTATTTATGAACTCAATAAAATTCCACCCGTAATAGTCACATTTTACGAAAACGTTTCCGATATTTTCACCTCTAATGGGTAAAAGTACTCAGTCGACATTAGCCAAATGCATCCCATTCTATTCGGTTAATGGCAGCTGTAAGGCCATTACTTGTGCATTGTTCTCCATATTTGTTCAGAAAATTGTCGTCGTTTGTTCCGATTATTCCCATTATTCCACCAAATTGAATCGAAACTCGATTAATTATTTAATCGGCGAAAATATTGTGCTCCAACAGAGAGACCCAACATTCCACGCTGTGCCCGCCAACCCACTCCCAAACCAAAAGGGAGGAAAAAGGGCCTTCCATAGTCCCATCCTTCCCGAGTATTGTGCAGATTGCAGGGGCTTTATTTTTTGACTGTTGTTGTTAATCTACGTTTTTTCTGTATTTTTTTTTTATCAGAATGTGAAAATTCTACGCGAAGGTAACACTAATAAAAAAAAAGCGATGAAAATTGTTGTCGGATTACAGGAAAAATATTCACGATATGAAATGCCGGGTTTGGTTTTGTTTTTTTTTACAATCGAGAAGGACTAATGTTCACAGTGAAAATTCGATGTTAACTTTAATTACCAGGCATTAATGTAATGGCATCGATTGTGATATGAATGTTGTGAAATTGTAAAAAGGATGTCAGGATACCTTTGGGTATGGTTTTTATTCGTTTTATTGTGTAGGAACTGAAGGGATTAAAATGGTTTTTGCTGGTAAGAAAAATCGAGACAACAGATGATGATAATCGGTTCTGTATGAGGGTAGGTGGGATTTTACTAAAGCTATTAGTGAGAAATTTATACTCAACGTGGGTCATGTTTAACACGATATAGGTGCTATCTCTGATATAATAACATTTTTAAATTTATATAGGAAATCGTAGTTCGTGGAAATATACAAATATGTAGTAATAATTCTTCTTAAAAGGGTGGCAAAATTTGTCGTTCTCATTTCTTTATTAACCATTGGGCAATATCTAGTAGTAAGCCTATATCAAAAGATTAACGAAGAAAAATATACTAAAAGGGTCGGATGGTGTTGAAGGAAAAGATGATGCACCTTGCCTTTACTCATTTGGATTTTTACGTAGCTATGAAAGATTATTTAATGAGTTGTTATTAAATTATGTGTAAATAAAAGCATTGCACTTAGGCCAGTGAAGATATCTTTTAAAAAGGGAAAAAATGATAAAAATTATTAACAGCATGACAAATGTTGGAAAGTGAAGGAAAAATAGCGCTGCAAAACAGAAAAATAAATTCAAGTCGATCTGAGTTACGAGGGTGAAATAGGGGTAGCGTTAAGGGGTGAAAAAGGTTTTTCACGATTTTCAGAGAAACTAGACATCCTATCGAAAAAAGTTAAATATAAAAGTTGTAGGTACTAAAAAGATCTACAACTTTTGTGCAAACCATTTTTTCACATAACCTTAAATTTCCGAGAAAAATCGAAAAAACTAGTGTTTTGGTTTTTGGTTTTTATCTCCCTTAAAAAAAATTTTTTTTTCACGAAATTTTATGGAAACTTACCTTCTTTTGTCACAAAAAAACAGTCTGTAATTTTTTTGAATCAAAATATTTATTTTTACGTTTTATTTTGAATTTAAACCTAAAAAGAGGCCTCGTTTTCAGCCGAAAATGCCCATGTTCTAAAAACATTTTTTTCAAAAAAACTAAGGGTTTTTTCTTTTGTTGAAAAGCCTAGTTTCAGATGGTGTAGAGAAAATTAACATGACTATGGACAAATTTGCCAGAAAACGCGAAAAACTTAAAAAACTTGATTTCAAAAAGTTATTTATTAAAATTTACAATTGAAATCCTTGAAAAATGTAAGATGGAAAATAATTAGTTTTCTTTGAATACTCCTAGAAAAAAAATTACTTTGCTCAATTCAAAAAAATTTCACTTTTGCTACACAAAGTTCATTTTTATCCTATATTAGCCGTGTTCCTTTTCTACTAATTTTTACTCGTATTTACTTGGAACTACTCCTGCTCTCACAGAGGTTTATATAGGGTTTACTCACATCGACAAATTTTGCGTTCCTTTAATTTTTTACTCCGGACTACTCCGGAGTAGAAAAGGAACACAGCTATTAATGACAAACATTACATTGTGTGTAAATAGAAGCATTGCACTAGGCTTATTCGTACACAGATTCTACAGAATAGAATATTCAATAGTTACACAAAAGAAATTCTTGGGATATGGGGCGAAAAGGCCTGGTCCTACTATACGACTAATGTACTAAGTGTGAGACAAGTCAAGAAATTAATTGTCCTGGCTGCACCAAAACCCTAGCCTGAAGCCTGGAATTGAATAGAAGCCGTAAGTATTTTTGAGGTTTTGCGAGGACGAGAAACTCCAGTGCCCAACTCGACATCATATGTATATAGAACCACGTCAAATCTCTTGTCAGGCTGGAAGTTTCCCATACCTGTCTGGTGACATCTAGACATCGAAACCTGGGTTGAAATTCTGTTTCGATGTCAAGTAATCAAATGGGCCATTTACTATTTTCAGCCGCAGATAGCACAGTATATTGGTGGGCCCATGACTCTTTTACAACCAGCAGCCAGCTTCTGGTACCCTCTTCTGGTACGCTGCCTGATCAAGAAGATATATTAGTCTTCTTTGCCCTTTCTTCGATGTAGAGCCATGGACCCAAATAATAAGATCTAATAATTAAGTAATCGGGATAAGTTCAGTGCTAGACCGTCAATACTAGACCATTAGAGGTGACCTGTTGGTATTCTAGAATGTATGCTACTTCGTGCGGAGCCATGAATTGTAAGGTATGCTTTAAAGAACCTCTGATATAGAATTTCGAAAGTATTGATCAAAGAAATATGTCAAGCTCATCTCCTTGCCTTCGGAATTAGGATCACTATGACTCTGACCCTCGCCCAGAAGTATGGCGCGTAGCTGTAGTGTAGGCAGTATGTGAAGAAACTGTTTAGTGGCCAACCCACCTTTTTATTTTTGCCAGTTTTGATAGGCTTATTCCCATGTTACATTTGACTCCACGCAAGTAGGATACATTTTATGAAAATACGGTCAACATAAGCTCAGGAAATCATATCTTCAACTACATTTTTTCGATACAATTTTTGGACTTTTTTTTAGCTATTTTAAAACCCGTCACGGGCTTCATACTAAAAATACCAATCATGATGCTATGAACGAGCTTAAACGTAGTAAACAATTTGTCTCGTTATGGCAGATTTAAAATGGCGAGCTGATTTTTGAAAATTGTCGCACGAGTCATATAGAATTCGCTAACAAACTGAACATATCCATCTTGTAAGCGAATTCTATCAGCTCGCCATTTCAAATCTACCATAACGAGACTAATTATTGTTTATCGAATAATTATTGTTTATCAATTCGAAGCATCTTTGAATGCTTCTTATGACGTGCACTATTATCACCATTGATCCTCGGCAAAATATTCGGCGATTCAGCACATGAAATTTCATAAGAAGCAAATTTTTTGTTTAAATAATTTTTCAATTACAAAAATTTGAGAGCACTTAAAATCTCATTCATATAAACAACTGCTGTGGGCGACTGCTGCGGATCGAATTTCGCGTTGAAACTTGGTGCAGCGTTATCGGCTAAAGAAATTTTTTTTAGCTAAATCTTTTACCAGCGTTTTTCAAATGATAAATTCCGTGTACTTTTTTAACAATTTATTAATTATCGATAAGCTATGAAAGTTTCTGTGGTTTTCAGCATGTATTTTCTCTTATTAGTAAGAACACTTGAAATTGTTTACAATGCTTCCTTATATATAGCTCACAGTTTCATTCTTTAATTCTTAGAAAACTCGTGCTCTATTAAAAGTTCGAATATTCCACCTCCCGAGAAAGTAATAATAAGTCTTGTTTAGTTGCTCAAGTCTTTACCTGTAATCTGTTCAGTTTGGAAAGCCTCCATCACTACTGGATCAATCGCAAACGCGACTTTGTGATGATAATGGCCACGTTTGCTTGTGTTCGTTGCTCAGGTGGTTGCCTCTAATGTACATATTCTGATATCCACAGACTTTGTAGGAAATTCGGAATCATTTCTTTTTTCCGTGTGGTCAAGGCCAGGCTTATGCATTTATATATCTCCAGATACTAGGCCATCAGAGCCTCATTAGCAAGATCAGGGAATACTACGAGAAGATGACGTTGAAATGTGAACTGTTGCGATAAGGATCTCTGGACAAGTATTTCAGATCATATATCAAAATGAATGATTACCAAATGGCTACTACTAATTCAGGTAATTTTAACCTCTCTACACAATGCCACAAAAATTTCTTAATGTAAAATAACGTATATTTAAAAGAACAAAGACTTCCTCTGTTAATTTATCTTAGAGTGCGAGTTACGACGTTTGGCACAAGACCAAAGACGGTGCCACATGACTTCTCGGGATTAGTTTACTGTGTCACTAACTTACTACCTGCCTACGAATGACAAACTTTGTATTAAATTTCAGACCCGAGCATAAAACTACTGATTGTTAAATTCTTCAACTAAAACACCATAAATCAAACACTTTTTCTAAACGCTTTTCAACACAGAGAAAAAAACTAAAGCGATTGTCAGTCAGTAAGTCATAAATGATCGTTACTTAACTTTCACGTTACTTAACCTGAAAACGTCTAATAGTGCAGCTATACTGGAATGGTAGCCCCGCTCGCACCTTAAATGGAGAGAAATCAACAAAACAGCACGACAACAAAATAAAAACAAAAAGGATACTCTTTCCCCTTGAAAGGAAAGTGACTGACTCCTGCCGGATGATTTATTGCAGTAACCTCTTCCAAGGTAGGATCCTCAATTCAGTAGTCAATATTGGACATTTTGCATGGAATTCTCATTCAGGTGATGAGGCCAATAAAACTTTGCATTATATTCGTCCTGAAATGTATTAATGTCATAAATTTCGACTCCAAGGAGTCAGTCCTGGAAATTTTCTCAAAAATATCTCTTTAACAGCCTCCAATAAAGTACGAGCGACTGAAGCCCTTTCTTGTCTCTAGTCTAGGAGGAATCTCCTTTCTGCCAGCATGAAACAAAACGAAAAAAAAATATACAAAAACAAACGGAAAAATAAAACTGCCTTGAGAGAGGCTTATATAGCATAGCATGAACGTCTTCGCTGCTGCTTAGGAATAAAGATGTCAGAGCCCCTGCGGTTTTTGTTGATGGACTCGAGTCCCTTCTGGTGTATACTGCGGAGCTGGCCCACGCGAATTCTTGAGAACTGTCCAGCTACTACTTAGGGCTAGAGCTCTAGACTCTGCATGTTACCTGAGAAACACATTGTCAACGGTGACAGCTCCAATGCAGAAGCGTGTGGTGTGTTTTTAGAAAATTTTGGAATTTTAATTCTTTCTAAACAAATCCCAATTTACGGGATCGAGTGATAAGGAAGAAGTTTGATAGCCGCACCGCATCCAGGTAGGCGTGACAAATTTGTTACCTTCCATTGAAGCTGACGGGAAGATATTTTTCAGTGTTGGTTTGTTATCCACTCATTTCCATATGCAAAGTGTGCCCCATTTTAGAGAGACAACGTTATACTACGTGCGGGCCACCATTTGGGTAGATGTGGAAGAGGTGCCACTTCTCGCCCCCTCTCACCTGTCCCCCGGCATTCGTGTTTGACCACCTACGTTCTTTGATAGATAGAATTCATCGGTTATCAATTTGTCAGGTCGATAGATTCTGGCGTTGTTATTTCTTTTTTTCTTCTTCATCTATTTTGTTTTGGTAAAGGGGGGAACATACCATAAGCACACCTGAAGCTATTAACGCCTTTTTGGTGCTAGCCTTTATTTCTGTCTTGTAACTGTCGATGTTTTAGCAGGTTTCAAAACGAATTTGAATAGAAATTTTCGAATGAAGATGGTGTGATGAGTGCTGGACAGTAGTTTTATGTTATGAGTGGATTGCAGTGGATTTTGTAGAATTGAATTAGCACGAAATTTTGTTGAACGTTTTTGGTGTAATAATGAAACGATTGAGAAGGTTGTTTTGAGAATAACAGTTCGATAATGGTTTTTATATTTTGTGGGCTTTTCGGGCCATTTTATAAGTTTTTGGACATATTTTCTAAGCACCATGTTTGATTGATCAAATTCAATAACTGGTGACCTACAAAAATTAAGCAGGATTTTTCTTTGCACTGAAATAGAACAATTTCACCGAAAGAGAGATGTCAATAGAAGTGCCATTTAAGTATCAAATTTTCTAATTTTTGAATGTGGGAAAAATGATATGTCTGTCCATATGAGCTACAGGCACATAATGTATTCCACCAAATAATTACAATCTCGACTTATTAAATCGATTAGGCAACCACTTCGTTAAGGACTAATTTATGTAAGGACTCTTTTGAAAAATAATCGTTCGTGCAGAAAAAATTTGTGTGCTTTCATCAAAAAATCAAAGATCCCAGATGGCTGAAACCTTTTAAAATACGTCGAAATTTTCTGTGGCAATTTATTTCTCATAAAGGACATGAATAAAAAATACGAACATAAACTGAAAAAAGCCTCTGTCCAAAATCCCGTTAGCGTTTGTGATTCTTTCATCCTTGTACTAAAAAAATTTCGAAATTTTCCAGCCGCCATTCAAAGGACATTTGTAAATATTTAATAACAGCCACAAAATTTGTTAAATTTTGCCTGGCCAAAAGCTCTTATGTAAAAACATAATTTTCACTTACATTTTCCTTTAAGGATGCTTTTTTTTTCTTGCCCTGAGAGAGCCTTAATTTTCTTTTCCCAGGCGATATAACCTTGAAGTCTTCCCGTAGTAACTGATTTGGGTGTGGGTGGGATACTGTCATTTGTGTTATCTTTTGTTGTCTTTCAATGGAAGAATGGCCATAATAAGATTTTGGATATTTGTGTTCAGTAGGCCTGAACTTCTCGCTAAATTTGTGTTGCTATATTTTTTTTTCTTTTCGTTTTTGCCTTTTTTTGCGTTCATTGAGGTAATCAAGAAATATGGATGAAGTTTACGAATTCATCTTGGGTTCCAGGCACGTGCTTCAATATAAGATAACGTAATTAACTTCGGGGCCTGGTTTCCAAGATGGTGGGACATAAAAAGCTTAAATAAGCATGATACTACTTCATTAGTCCTTAGGCCTTGTTCACGTACTTTTCATTTCTTCTCCTTATTCTTATATTTATATTTATATTTTTTTTTTGGTGCCCGCATCTCATGAAAGCCTGAGCTGTTTGAACAGGTGTGTACAGGTTTTCTAATTATATTTTGAATATTTAACCTTTTAATAATTTTTTTTTGCCTCGCTGCGGAGAGCTTAGGAATTATGCTTTTTTAAACATTACGTTAAATACTGGCAATTTATTTCTGTCCCCACTTCGTGTTGGAAATGGATGTACGAAAATTATGATGTGCTCCACCCACCCACCCGCGGGGTGTACAAAATAAACGGTCCTTGCTATTTTTAAGTGACAAGATCCCTTGACTTGATTGTTAGCATATCTCATCGAGTTTTTCTGTCGTTGTTTTTAGTGTGCTGTTTGTTGGAGGATGTGGATCTATGCCGTGGATGTGTTTTTTTTTGGGCGACAAATGAAAAGGAAAAAACATGCGAGTGTAATTGACTTTGAGTTATGATTTATGTTAAGTGCTTTATCTTGTTATTTTGAATATTTTTGAGGTGTATATTAGTTTATTTCAAAAATTTTCCTTATTAAATTGACAGCGGTGACCGACTTTTAAATTGTGCTAATTTACTAAATTTTACCGCATAGAAAAAAAACTTGAAAAATATATGAAAATTGAAAACATGTGTAAACATATTCGTCATCACAGTTACTTATTTGTCAATCAGTTCTTCTTTATTAAAAGTCTAGAATAGTCCATCATCATCAATTTCGGCTACAATCTTCTGAAGGCCACGTCTTCTTGAGATCATCGTCAGCGTCACCACACAACGCTGCCATTAGCTTTCATTTTCTTCAATGTAGTCCATCCTTGTTCAGGGATGTTAAAACTAACTTTCTTTGGTTGCTTTTAGAGTCGCTCATGCATATGGCGTGTCCAATCCAACACAGTACGTTTCCATGACACCTTGAGTTCTCGAAAGTTTGAAAATTTCAAGAACTCGAGCGCGTATATACTCTGCCAACTTGAAGCGACATATGAAATGAGCTGGAGTTCTTGAGCAACTGGTGGACTACGACTTTTTTTATGTGAAGGCCTAAGCTTAGGTGTCACCCCCGTTTAAACCCCCCCTGGTCCGTCAGGTCATGGTGCAATGTCCAGTAGTAAGCTTAGCTCGAAAATAGAAAAAGAAACTGCTAGGTTTAGAACAGTCTGGAGGATGCATGAGGAGGAGACAGTGAACCTCAGGTCTGAACTCTTGGATGTTGTACAAGGTCCTTTTTGTTGAGCAGCGCTCAAGTTTTAAGCCCGGTTTACATTTCAAGCACTCGAGCCGGTCAGAAAAATCTTTTTGATCTGCTCCGGTCGAGCTGATTTCGTTAACATTTGCCGTTGAAGTACCTACTCTTAAAGTAAGCTTCAAGCTATCATGGAAACGCACTAATAGTCTGCTAATATTCACATGTTTGGTAGTACCTATCTCCTTATACTTTAAATGCAACTCGTGGTTGAATCTAATCCCCTATGTTGTGTTATCATTTATATGCAGTACTTCTCGATTGAATGAAATACCAAAGCGCGCACTACACCGATGCCAGTTGGACACGTGCTATATTTCTCCTTATCAGTGAAGAAGCAGAAAAAGAAGCAAATATTTGGACATTTGTCCATAGGTTAAAAATTGCTTATTTTTAGGAGTTCGGGTGATGCAGATGGAGTTGTCAGAGGTGTCAACGGAGATTGGACTCGTAATCCACGAGTCGACATTTAGATTTATCATAACGTAGTACATTTGGCTTAGACGAACAAACTGCTTAGACGAACAAACAAGGACAGCGTTATACTAAAAAAAATGGTTGAAACATGACCAAACTTCGCTTTTAAGAACATTTGGAAAATTGACGACTCGGGATTGCCAAACTGGCATAAACTGCGAGCTGTTAGGGCGGAACGCTGATTATTGGTCTGGTACGTCGAACTCTTATAATATTTTCATAGGCAATGTTAACCAGCGGCAAACAGATTCCACATACAGGATCGTTACCACCGGTCTTGGATGCGCATGGGCGAAGTAAAGAATAGGGTCCACAAGTATCGTGGACGCATTTGAACCTGCACTCTCAACATGCCCTGTACCTTTAATTACCAGGTTTAGAATAGCCTGTTAAAGCAAGGACACGTCAAACAACCAAGCCCTCCCCTTCACCAATCTCAGTGATAGTATATATATCCAAGAATCTGTGGACAGTGACAGGGAACATCATTGGCCATCATTGAAATCATTAGCTACCAAGCAAAGCCCATTCAGATCTTCCAAGTTCGCTTATCAAGCCAATTAGTGTTCTGATATTTTTCCTAGTGAAAACTCACAATTCCCTGATCGCGTTACGAGGAAAGAAAGCCTAGCCGTTTTGGAAATGCACCAAATTTGCCCGACAGAGGATAGTTCTCCCTGGAGTATATGCAGGCTGATGATAGACGATTTCCTTAGCAAGAAGGGGCCTGGTCAAAAACGCAGAACTGTGGTCATTCTGCAGTATTCAGCAATTGGAAGTCTGTAGCTGAATATTACAGAATGACAGCGGTTCTGCGTTTATGACCAGGCCCAGTCTGAAATCTTCTGCAGGGTGGCAGCAGATTTGTTTTGCTCCTTGGAGTTATCAAGGTTACTGTTACAGAAATAATGACGTTACAGGTTACAGAAATAATGACGTGTGGCAAAGTACCAACGTTGACTGTCAGATCTTCAATATTTCCATTTGCTTGGGCAATGTTGTGGATATTGTTATGGCATGACAACCTCTGTTTTGCGGGAGGAGCCTCCGATTAGATTCCTGTTTAGATCTGAGGTGATGCTTGATGCATTCATACCCTTACAAAATATGTCCCCGTCTTTAAAGAAAGTCCCACGCGTATGTTAGATATAGAAGATTCATTCTGGCAGCGACTTTATGCCAGGACAGGGTGCGCCTGTAAACGAGAGAAGATTGTTTGTCTCCGTGGATTCTCATACAGCACCAGACATTAACCTCTTATCTTGGTTTGGCTTTAAAGTGTCTCATCTACTACGACCTTTCTGGTGATTTTACTGTTCAACCTTCATTTGGAGCTAACAATGTCAGCACATGAACGTCGTAAAATAAGATCGGGAAGCAGAGGTGGAAGGCATCATATCCGAGCTCCCAGCATCAGGCAGCACATACTACTGTGATCAGAAAATAGTAAGACTTCTTCCATTTAAATTTCGCTAGCTTATCCAAACAAGTAGTTATATTCCTAGGGTTTGCAGCACTCTAGCTAACATCTGTATCAAATTTCGTGCCACTATCTTCAGCATACACTTGTTTACTTGCTTCTAAAAAGTGCACTTTTCGATTTTTAAAATGAATGAAAAAGTTCAGCAAAGAAGATGCATTAAATTTTGCTTCAAAAAAGGTGTTTCGGCTTCCAAAACTTTGGAAATGTTGAATTGAAAAAGGTTTTGAGTAAGAATGCCCTGTCCAGAGCGAGTGTTTTTGATTGGTATAAGTTGTTTAAAGAGAGCAGAGAACGCGTTGAAGACAATGAACGTCCTGGCCGTTCTACTATATGTAGAGTTGAGCCGGATTTACACGAGGCAGTAAATTTGTCCCTTAAACCATGGTAAATTGTACTGAGGCCTCCATTTTTTGAAATGTCGCGCTTCAAAAATAATGTCCTACTGGTATATGACCGTGTATCTGGATAAATGATTGTCTGATTGTAAATACGAACTGGAGAGACATTTCTTACATTTTTTGAGGCACTGAAATTTTGTACTGGAGAGACATTTCTTACTTTTTTAAGACAGTGAAATTTCTAACATCAAAGGAAGTGAGGCGAGATTGTAAATACGTTCTAGAGAGGCATTTCTTATTTCTTTTACGGGAGCAAAATTTCCAACTTGAAATTAGGCGCGGTGAGATTGTAAAATATAAATATACATTGTGGAGACATAGCTTTCTTACCTTACGCAGTTTAATGCATATTAAAATTAAACTCGTAAAAAAAGCTCTTCATTGTTATTTGTTTTCCTTATTTTTTAATTTGCTTGTTTTTGTCATTTTGACATTACAATAGCGCCACGTCTCATTTGAAGTATGACATTGTACTGGCTCAAAAGAAAAAAGAGGCACCTCTTACAAACTCATTTTATAATCGTGTCCGACTCAACACTATTCTACTACGTCTACCGATAAACACCAAGTCAAGGAAGTCAAAGATTTGTTGGTCAAAAACCGGCGATTGACATCTAAAGACCTTGTTGACATTGCGCAAATATCGTTTAAGTTAATACAATCGATTTTGAAAGACCATTTGTGCTTCAGACCCATCGCTTCTCTTTTAGTTCCAAAAAAACATTTTTTTCGAAAAAGAGCGTCCTGTTAAAGCCTGTAAAACAATGATTTCTGAAATTTTACTTATATCGTTCCACAACCGCCCTATTAACTTGATTTAGCTCCGCCTGACTTCTGGCTATTCCCGAAATTAAAAAAACCGCTCCGAGGACACAATTTTGACTCGATTGAAGAGGCACAAGCCGAAATTATCTTGACAACAAAATATAAGAACCATTACAGTGGATGGGAATCAAAATTGTGATGAAAGTCGAGAAAGTTAACCTGGGACTATTGCCATGACCACTATTTGCGATATTCCAAAGATTAAGACAAAATTGTGTTTCTTGTCTGGGTTTTGGTTTTAATTCAAGTTAGCTGGTATAGGGTGGTGGTATCGACTCTGAGCCCTACACCTGTCTGCCAGTTTTCTTTAGGGATAAATTCTATCGCCCTTTTTTATTTATAAACAATTCAAATTTTTCCTATGTATTCCCTAAACTGTGAAAAACTGTATACTTTAGAAGAACTTCATTCTTTAGTATACTAGATTCCATTTTCCTCTCAACGCTCGCTAAACTGTCATGAACTACTCTCTTGAATAGCATTTTCAAATCCCCCTAAAATAATATTGATAACATACTGAAAATAAATATCCCCAGAATATTTGCTCCGAAAAAAAGCCCTTGAAATCAATTACACTAAAATCTCTGCACTTTCTCCACACACAAAAATCTCAGAAAAGCAATTGAATAAATAAACACAATTGCCAAATGGACAGACGTTAACAATATATTTAGGATGGGGAACAAGTGTTGCAGTCATTACACAAATGTCACATGTCGTTGCCTTTTGTCATTTATCCAAAAAAGCAAACGCAAAAAAAAATAAAGTAAAAAAAAATAAAGACGAGGAAAAACAAAATGTAAAAAGAGTCTGAAAGTGTCCTGACAGAAACAGGAGGTCGGTCACATACGAGTATAGTATATATATATCCAAGAATCTGTGAACATGAAGGATAATTGCAGGCATTTGGAACTACTCGAAGACGCACAGCCTCATGTATGTACCATATTCTAAGAAGTCGGGTAGACAATGGACATGTACAGAACTCCGATCCTGCCAGCAACAACAACAACAACTACTAAAATAAGAAGAAGAAGAATCGTCGTCCTCGTGCATGGATGGCCCTTTGGATATAGAATGAGATCCGGGTACTGTATGCTGTACTGTACTGGGCATATGCTCGTGTATGTTTGCTGCTCTTAGATGACATAGAGCAGCCCTCTTCAAGCCCCATCCCCAGGGGAAACATAAATTCTTAACATGTCAATTTGTCAAACGACACTACTACGGAATTTACGCAAAAATTCTTGACAACATTTTCGGTGGCTTCTCATCTGCTATAGAGTTTTGGTGTAGTGAACACTTTGCCATCAGATGCAAACACATACCCCATGGCAACTATGCGGGTCGTGTTCCTTGGCTTTTTTGGCAACATTCCAGGAGTGCACTAAATTCACCGGCAAATGAGAATCCTGAGGATTGTTCATCGGGTGGAAATTTAAGAAACGTTCGCAATTTCCTTTGATATTGTGGCAAGAAATATTGCTTTGGGGCATTTTTTTAGAGTGAAATCAGTCTATTCCTGAATTCAGATGAACCAAAATGAATTTTCGCACCTTCTTCGGCCAGGTAAATAGGGGGTGGGTGGATGAAAAACAAATTAATGCATTTTAAATTTCAAAAGTAATCAGATTAAATTTAAGCTGATTACAAATGAAATTTTCGTGACTATTTATTGACTATGAGACAAATTTCATTAATTTAAACAATTTCCAGATTTTTTTTCCGTGTGTTTCGCTGCGATAATCGGAGTCTTTTTCGGAGCCATTAATTAAAAGGAAAAAATTAAATTAACCGACATGGAAAGCAGTTCATATTCAATGGAAAATCGCTCTCGAATCCGTATTGATAGCGGTGGGTGGAAGTGAAGTTCAATTTCAACGAAAATTCATGAAATAATACGTGTATGAGTCCATTTTTTTCCGAGTTATCTGATTGTTGTTATCGCAATTAATAAAGCTAAAAAGGTCGACCCAATGTGTGCATTGATGGATGCCGCGAAAAAGCAAATGCAGTTGTACCAAGCAATTATCGACCTGGCACAGTGCAATTTAATGAAACAGCTTCAAATGGCGTAATGGAAGCTAATTGTTGATACCCATCCATCTTATCCGGTTAATTGCCATAATTGCGGTTAAGCTGGGGATCCGGGCCGAGATGCATGCAGCAGCAGCCCATCGAACTGATAACTGTGAGGCCCATAAACACTGATTAGGGGCCCCGGATCCATGGACATGAAACACGTCTCAAATTAAATTGTATCGCTGGCTTCTTGGCCACAAATTTTGTTAATCCCCCATCTTCACTAAGACGTGGGCTTTGGCCATCTCTGGGTGTAAATATATAGATGTATGTACTCTGTCTCTCGCTAGAGGGTCCAAATACTACAGCACACACAGCCTTGGATGGCACAAGGAACCATGTTAATCGGTTTTATGTCACCCTTCTTATTGCCTCCTTACTTCTGTTATAAATATGTACAGGAAATATTGTTTCTTTAGGTTATAAAAGGGACTGGAATTTATATCATGGGGATACAGAGAGCTGTGCGTGGTTAACCCTATTAAACTTGCATGGGAATGTTTTGATATTGGAAACGTGAACTGAAAAAAAAGATTTTTATGAAGTTTCACCTTTTACGAAAATGGTTTTTAGTTTTTGTATTAAGATTTGTAGCAAAAATACCGAAACATTAAGATAAAGATCAAAACAAATCGATTGATGTTTTGGATGTTTACAGAGACGAACTCATGGATACCACGACTCTGTTATAATTTTTTACTCTGAGAATCGTAAGTCGACCTAAATTTTACGAGCGATTGGTGCAAGTAATTTAGGATATATTAAGACCCGATCCCAGTTTCTATAATATTATTGAGTGATTGTAAAGCAATGAAAATAAGACCAACCCATTCCGTCCTTCATTCAACCCTAGGTAGCTTCAAACAGCAATAAATAAACATGTTAAAACGAGGGTAGGCTGAATTGTTTTAAATCGCTCTAATATATGATGCTTTGAAAGGTATATAGTGCCTTGATTGCCACTAAATATTAAAAAATGTAATTTAAAACTATGAACATTTATTTACATGTTCATTGGGTGAGTATCCAAAAATAATGACTATAACTCGCCTTATATAGGTTAGAAATATTCCCTAGCCTACTTGAATTAAGCAAGAAAATATTCCCAGCCTACTACAGCACCTTGCTTTATGGGACACCAAGTAGCTACCGTCACAGCCTATTTGAGTCTCTACATTACCCACCTTCTAGCGCTCCTGTTGCGCTGCAATTTGATGATGTGTCTTCATGTCATGTTCGCCCTATTGGCCCATGTGAAGCTGGTGGAGGATGCGGTCCATGATGCCCTTCTGGCGTCGTAGGGACATGAGGAAGTGGCCATCATGTCGGCCTTGTGAAGTTGATTTTATTGTTGATCCTGCAGCTATACCGGTTGAGTGGACTGTAGCTGTAGCCTTTCATAAGGTTCTAGACACGTCTCCCCCAGGTTGTTGTAGTAGCCTTTGTCACAGCATACAAGGAAATAATTTTTATTACTATTATGTATTTTTATTATAGTTCTTTCTCTATTTTACTTCATGTTCAAAATCAGGATCTAACCTGCGTTGCTTCAAAGTAACTTGCTTCTATTATTTCAAGAATAATCATATACGCTATTTTATGGATGAAATCCAATGCCGAGAAATAAGCGTCACCGAGAAATGGCAAAACTCTGTGGTGACCGCGTACAAACTTAATTACTAAGTTTTACGCAAAGTCACACAACATATTCCGAAATGGTAAACACGATCAATAACGATCGTGTCGGAACTTTGCATCGATCACCAAACTCAAAGTTCAGTGATCTAGCCGCTTTCCGTTCCGTCCCTATCGTCCCTATAGAAGGAAGCCAATTTCCGGCATCTTCGATCTGCACTTCTTCTCGTGTAATGCTACGGCTCCTGACGTCAAGAAACCGCGCGTGCAAAAAGTAAATTTGTTGATAATATATATGTATATATATATATTATCATTAAGATTAATAGTAATAAACTATATTGTGATATACCGTGTAATAGTAGTTTACAGTAATAGAATTATACACAACTTTAAATAACAAAAGTTACTTTCTTTCATTTAATACCCGGTGTTCGTAAAAGGTATCCATATTGGTGACCCCGAAATTAACAACACGCGGAAAAAAAGTGAATCATAAAATCAAGGGTGATAAATAGAAAACCCCAGGGTAAAAAACCCATTAATTACTATAATTTAAAGTGATTATTACAAATAACAGAAAAGCGAGTTTAAATCCAAAAGAAGACATTTTGTCTATCGTTGGTATACTCTTCATTTATTGGATACGTCATCGACTTAATCATTGAGCCGGTTAACAGAATACCGTATATCCAAGCAAAATTTTCAAGTTCATCATCCCAATAGTGGAAGACAAATTCCACAACTAAGAATTAATTGAATTAAATTCATTGAATTTCAAAGTGTTTGGGTGCTTGCGAAGTGTCGGTCTTAGCTTTCTCATTACAATTTAATGCTGTATTCTTTTAAAAGTACTAAGATTGAAGTGATAAACATTCGAAACGTTTTTACAAAATAGTTTTATTAGAGCATCAGATCGTGCCGCAGAACGGAATATTTTTTTCCTTCTTTCATATAATTTTTTTTTGCCTTTCGAAAGTTTCATTTCAGGGAAATCGAAAATCTTTGGTTGGTAAATCAGTACAACTAAATATAAAGGCATTGCATTGACTCGAGTTAAGCCTAAGCCAATACCCGGAGAAATAAGGCGCCCTAAGAAGACTTATTTAATCGACGCTAAAATCGGCCATTTGCTGTTGGATTACATCGTAACTGAATCGAGGAACACAAAGGAAAACCGGACAAAGAAATAACAGATAATTTTTTTTCTCTAAAAAAAACATTTATATATATGTACATTGGTTTTGATAAACTTGAAGGGACTATTTAAGTTTTAAAAAAAAATTATTATATAATTATTTTAAAAGCATTAGCTGCTTTATGATACTACACCATTCTATATTCTATATAAAGATTTACTATATTTAATAATTAATTACATATTTACATCAATTATATACATATTTACATCATTTATATATACATTTAAACCATTTATATACACATTCTTAACTCTTTTCTCCTTTCTATTTTATAATTTGAATTTGATTAACTGATACAAGTGCGGAATTTTGATTTATTGTTTAAATTTAGATTTGCTTCTACCTTGTTTGAATTTTATTAAGTAAATTTTGCACATTGGTACTTTTGGGTATTTACCATTACATATCTAAATATACGCACTTTAGCATACACATATATATATATATATTGCATTATTTTTGGTTCGTTGTTCCACTTCTTATTTTCTTATCCCGATTCGCTTTGAATTTTGCAAAATATGTCAACGACTGGGGAGTCGAGCATGGACCAAGACGTTTCACACACAGAGGAGCCAAAACCCGGAACTTCGGAAGTCGCTGGCGTCAAACTGACGAAACTCGATATTCCGAAGTTCTGGACCCACCAGCCCGCCTCCTGGTTTTATCAGGCCGAAATCATGTTTAAAATGGCGGGCTACAAGGCCGATAGCGGAAAGGTCTACAATGTTATGGCCGCATTGCCGGAAGAGGCGGTAACGGCAATGCGGCTTAGCACCGTCGACCATTCTACCTCCTCTTATGAGGAACTTAAACAGCACCTGCTCGAGAAGTACGGCACTTCGGAGAAACGCCGGCTCGAGCAGCTGCTATCTGTGCAAGAGCCTGGAGACCGGAAACCTTCGGAGTTCCTCCAGGCTCTCAAAGCACTAGCCGGCGGATCGTCAGCGGTCAATGATGACCTGATACGGACCCTGTGGGAGAGGAGACTTCCGCAGGCCATCCAGGTGACATTGGCCACAGCTGGCGATCAAACGCTAGCAGCGCTAGCAACGACAGCGGACAAGGTATGGGAGGTGCTTCCACACGGAAGCGCCTCATACGCGTCCGCCGTCCGCGCAACGCCAGCCGGCACAGAGCCCCCGTGGATGTCGCTAGAAAACGCCATAACCAAGCTGACATCCAAGCTGGACACTTTGGTGAAAGGCCAGCAAGGTACAAGAGGCCGAACACCTGCCAATCGGCAAGGCGGCCCGTCACAGCCCTCGGCCAATCGGCCACCAGGGGCCAATAAACTGAGGGGTAGCCTGTGCTACTTCCACTACCGTTATGGCAGTGAGGCACGCACCTGCAAGGCCCCCTGCAGTTTCGGTGGTGGCCAAGCCAAGCCGGCGAAGAAAAAGGCCACCTCCGCCCCTAAAAAAAAACTAGAGCAGGGGATCGACATGAGCGAGCATATAACCGGCCGCTCATATCGTCTATTCGTTCGAGACACCAACAATCGGATGGATTTTCTGATTGATTCGGGCTCGGACGTATCAATTGTTCCCGCCAAGGCGTTCCCGGCCCATAACGGAAGCCCGAACGTCCTTCTGCATGCGGCCAACGGATCACTGATCCGAACTTTCGGCACAAAGTTGCTGGAACTTTATCTCGGCTTACGCCGACGATATGTCCACAACTTTATCATAGCCGACACCACTAAAGCCATTATCGGGGCGGACTTCTTAACGAAGTTCGAGTTGTGCGTCGATTTCAAGTATCGACATTTAGTAGACCAGCGCACAAATTTTAAAATTAACGTGTGCGCTACAGTCGACTACAACCCCGAATCCCATCCATGCCTACTTACCGGCATTTACAAAGAGCTGTTAACGAAGTACGCTTCGTTAACAAAACCGCCCAATTTTAACCTTCCAGTTAAACACAATGTGCAACACCACATTGTGACTAAAGGGCAATTACCATTCGTCACCGCTCGGCGACTCCATCCGGAGAAACTGAAAGTGGCAAAATTAGAATTTGACCATATGGTCCAATTGGGGATTTGTCGACCTTCGTCGTCCCCCGCAGCATCTCCACTTCATCTGGTCCCTAAACGGGACTCACATGATTGGAGGCCATGCGGCGACTACCGTCGCCTGAATGCTGTCACTGTGCCGGATAGATATCCGATCCCGCATATACAGAATTTTTCCGTGAATCTTCACGGTTGCACAATTTTTTCGAAGGTTGACTTGGTACGTGCATATCATCACATACCAATCGCCCCGGAAGACGTGCATAAGACTGCACTCATTACGCCATTCGGCCTATATGAGTTTACCCGTATGCCATTCGGCTTACGGAATGCAGCTCAAACCTTTCAAAGGTTTATTAACGAAGTTACGAGAGATCTCGACTTCGTTTATGTATACTTGGACGATATACTTATCGCCAGTAAAACCGAGGAAGAACATATCGTTCACCTCGAAGAGCTCTTTAAACGCCTCGATAGCTTCGGTTTAACCATTAAGCTAGAGAAATGCGTTTTCGGTGCACAAGAGATTAAGTTTCTAAGCCACCGCATCACAAAAGATGGAATACTTCCATCCTCCGATCGGGTTCAGGCTATCGTTGATCTCGCACCTCCAACTTCTGTCAAATCGATCCAGAAGTTTCTGGGAATGGTGAATTTCTATCACCGATTTATACCAAAATTGGCTGAACAGTTGGTGCCGATAAACGAGCATTTGAGAGAACTTCTCAACCACTCGCGTGCCAATAAAGTATTTACTTGGCCAGCAGAATGTCAGGCAGCATTCCTCAAGGTTAAAACCTCGATGGCTGAAGCAACTCTGCTGAACCATCCAATCGAGGATGCAAAATACAGTCTAACGACTGACGCTTCAGATTATGCAATCGGAGGCGTTTTGGAACAATTCAACGGTCATCGGTGGCAACCTCTAGCTTTTTATTCCAAAAAGCTGTCACCAACAGAAAGGAAGTACTCTGCATTCGATCGCGAACTTCTCGCAATCTATGCAGCGATCAAACACTTCCGTTATTTCGTTGAAGGACGCAATTTCGTGGTCTATACTGATCACAAACCACTGGTTCGCGCCCTTCACACAAAGACCGAACGATCCCCTAGACAGACCAGACATTTGGGTCTAATCTCTCAGTTTACCACAGACATCAGACATGTGTCGGGTAAACAAAACGTTGTCGCAGACTACTTGTCGCGCTCACTAGCAACCGATAACGTCGACTCGGCCACCTTCGACCTGCCTACACTAGCTCAGGCTCAACAAGGTGACACAGAGTTGAAGTCTCTACAAGAACACCCCAGCAACGGCTCACGGGTAAAACTAGTTCTCACACCAATACCATTTACCGCCCATCAGGTGTGGTGTGAAACTAGTATAGGCATTCCTAGGCCTTATATACCCACTTCCTTACGTAAACTAGCGTTCAATTCCGAACATAGTCTCTCTCATCCTGGTATTCGTGCTACAAGACGAGCCGTTACCAAGAAGTACTTCTGGCCATCGATCAATAAAGACTGCAATGAGTGGTCTCGATCATGCCTAGGTTGCCAAAAGTCCAAAGTTTCAAGACACACCAAATCTCCATTTGAAGCTTTCAAGCTTCCAAATAATAGATTTGACCATATACATATGGATATAGTGGGACCCCTTCCCCCATCTCGTGGATACTCTTATATCTTAACGATAGTCGATA
Source organism: Thereva nobilitata (assembly GCA_963855945.1). Lineage (NCBI taxonomy): Eukaryota > Metazoa > Arthropoda > Insecta > Diptera > Therevidae > Thereva > Thereva nobilitata. The sequence goes on from OY979694.1 coordinate 225,142,675, forward strand.
GGTTCACGCGATGGCCTGAAGCATACCCAATTCGGGATATCTCAGCTTCAACAGTGGCAAAAAGATTCGTCACTGAATTTGTCCCACGATTCGGTGTACCACTTGAGATCACAACCGATCAAGGTACGCAGTTCGAATCGAAACTTTTCAATGAAGTTGCCAAATTACTCGGCACTCATCGAATCCGGACAACCGCCTACCATCCGCAAGCAAACGGGATGGTCGAACGGTTCCACAGGCAACTAAAAGCAGCCTTAATGGCAAGAGACAACACTACTCATTGGAGTGAAGACTTGCCCTTTGTCATGTTAGGCATACGCACGGCAATCAAGACCGACTTACAATGCTCACCTGCCGAGCTCGTATACGGTCAGAATCTGAGACTTCCCAATTCGATTTCTATCACAACCGATGAAAATCCAATTGAAGAATCAGAATTCCTCTCTCGCCTTCGTTCTCATATGCAGAACATTAAGGCAATACATCCTCGGCAACCCGTCCAAAAGGATGCCTACGTGCCAGAAGCCCTGGAGAACGCCGACTACGTTTTCATACGAGTCGACCGAGTTCGAAAACCTTTCGAACCTCCATATGAGGGTCCATACGAAGTAATCAAACGATTACGAAAACACTTCGTCGTCAAATTGAACGGCACAACCAAGTCAATATCGATTGACAGGCTAAAACCAGCTTTCGGTTGTGACCGCGACAACGAAGCTAAGCCGTCTAAAGCGGTAACATTCCGTTAACGCTACGCTGGGGGGGGAGTATGTGGTGACCGCGTACAAACTTAATTACTAAGTTTTACGCAAAGTCACACAACATATTCCGAAATGGTAAACACGATCAATAACGATCGTGTCGGAACTTTGCATCGATCACCAAACTCAAAGTTCAGTGATCTAGCCGCTTTCCGTTCCGTCCCTATCGTCCCTATAGAAGGAAGCCAATTTCCGGCATCTTCGATCTGCACTTCTTCTCGTGTAATGCTACGGCTCCTGACGTCAAGAAACCGCGCGTGCAAAAAGTAAATTTGTTGATAATATATATGTATATATATATATTATCATTAAGATTAATAGTAATAAACTATATTGTGATATACCGTGTAATAGTAGTTTACAGTAATAGAATTATACACAACTTTAAATAACAAAAGTTACTTTCTTTCATTTAATACCCGGTGTTCGTAAAAGGTATCCATAACTCCATTCAGAGACATGCCGTGCTTGTCAGGTTTTATATCCCGAGTAAAAATAAAAAACGGCCTTATAAAGGGCAAACACGCAACGGGTTGAAAAAAAACACAACCGAAAAAAAATCAAACATTTAATTGCAGTCAAATATATTTTCTTATAGGAGGGCGAATATCCACGTTGCTGCCACTGTACCACCGTCGAATACCCGTAATAGCCACCATACGGCCGCCGTACCACCGTCGTATGGCCGTTATTGGAACTGTAAGGCTGTTGTTTCACCGTCAATCGCCCCGCCTACGGCCGTACTGTCCTGCAACGAGCCTTCTGTTAACCGCCAGATGGCCGAGGAATATGTTTCAATCACAGTCGGCATTTGCCCGTTCTAAGGCCATCATTTATTTTTACTCGGGTATGGAAAAGACTACCCCAGAAGTAAGTAAATTTGTCACTATTTTGGACAAATTAAGAAGTTTAAGAAATAAATAATGGTACATGTTTGTCCACTGAAAAATAATTTTCGTTTTTGTGATGGGTTTGATAGTGATATCCATTTGCTAGCCTTTTTTTATAATTTTCCATTGAACTTCTATATAATATTAAAAAATGGCAAAAGATACTCCACATTTTCAAATGCCATCTTAAGTACAAATGCGTCACCGCAAAACTTAAACCACCAAAAAAAGAAAACCTTCAAACTTTTTTATTTAAAATCTGAACAAACTACAAAAACTTACCGCAGCCCTACCAACAAATCTCATCGCCTCCAACCGTCCGTGGTTTGTCTCGATTCCTTCATCTCTTTATATATCATCACTCCATCAAATGAAATCCACCTTTAGAAAAAAATTTGATAGTTTTTATAAGGAATCCGGATTTTATCTTCACTTCAGAAGGACTCCCCGATCGAAGACGAAGTGCGCTCCTATCAAGATTTCTGCGACGTAAGCAAAAGCGGAGGGACCCACAGAAAGGAAAAATGTTGAAGGGCCTTCGGCTGAAATAATTTTTAAGAAGGGAATCCTGCGCTCAAGTGGGTCTCCTATCCGCACTCCAACCCCGCCGGGAAGCCCTCCTCGTTCTTCGACAGCCTGCTCGACAAAAAGCAGTCTTTAAGATGCTGTAAATTTGTCATTTGGTCCTAAAAACGAATTATGTCCCCTTAAGTAGTTTATGTCCTCGAAGGAAGCAGATGTGAAGCACTTTATGTACTCTCCGTTCTGCCTTACCTATATAGCGGGCCAACAAATCTCTGCTCGTAAATAACCAGCCACCAAGGATGGAGATTAGATTTCATTGATGACAGACACTTGGCATGGGAGTGTAGTTCCTTTGGTGCTTACAATAATATTATTGGAAGTGTGGTGTTAAAATACATTTTGTGGGAATTATTTGAATTCTTGTTAATTTTATTTTGCAGCAATTAATATGGATCATATGAAATGTTGACGAATATTTCTGTACTCATATGACCAAGTGTTAACAAACAACGAACTGGACAACTGTTTAGCCATATCTCTTCACATCTTGTGAAAACTTCAAATATGTCAGCGAACCTCGATCCTCTCTTGCATAGGAGTACCTTCTCATGGTTCGTGAGTTCGATTCGCTTGGGAATGCGTCTTTCCAGTTCTTATTAATATCACAAAAGACGAAGACAATGCACCAGAGATCTTCCTCTGAGTCCTCTACGCAGACGCAATAGAGACAATAGATTTGAATTTAATAGGACACTGAAGGGTGTTGGATGTTGTAGTAGTTCGGAAACGCTGACTGTGAAAGATTGTTCCATAGTCGAGTTTTCTTAGCAAACGCGGGCAGCTATCCGTAATTGGAATGAGCTTAGGGACAATCTAATGTTGCTAAAAAAGGAGAAGAAAGCTCATTTGAAAGAAACGATAAATTTTGGAAAAAGGTGCTGAGAGCCCAAAAAACGAAGGTCGGCGATCTCGTATTAGTCGGGAGTTTCTTTGCAGTGGCTCGCCTAAACTTATGAATCGAGTTGCACGCGATTATCATATTACGATGGCTCAAAGAGACGATGGTGGTGCAAATGGCGTCATCGCCTAGTTTAAGTCCCTTTTTTGAACTTTAGGCTCGCCAAAGTGTTTTTTTGAAGTGACGTTTCAAATAAAGGAGTTGTATTCCAGGAGACGCTGAATCTGTGATTTGTATATAAGATCTCGAGTAGAGGGTTAAAGAAGGAATTTGCATCTCTTAAGAAATTCTTGTTAAAGCTACCCTACCCGATTCCTAAGGCCCCAATCCAGAATGAGTTAAATTTCTCTGTTGATTGAGTCAGATATAAGGCCACGATTTTAGAAAACAAGGTCTTTTACGTACTTGTCTTGAATTATTAAATGGTTTAGGAGTAACACAGAGTCAGAGTGCCATCATCATCGAAGTTGGGAATTGGTTTCATAGTTAAGAACATATAATTTGTGAAGCGGATGAAAAAATTGACCCTTGAAAGAGCCCAGAATGGACGGCGTAGGGTTCAGATTTGACGCCATATTACAGCCAATACCAACAGCTAGGAATTTACCTAACAGAAAAAGATGAACTGCTCTTTCGAAAACCTTGGGAATATTCAGAGGAACAGAACGCACCTTCGCACCTCGCTAACTCTAACAATAGAGGCTATGATTAACTTGAAGTACAGAAATACGCCATAATCGCTACTCTGAGAGGCTGAAAATGAATTGTCACCTGAGCATCCCCGTGAAAATCACACAATTTAAGCCCCATTTCGTGAATATAGAAAATTGCAGTGAAGTGCGTTTTCCCGGAGTTACCGCAAGGTAGACAATGGGTGACGGTTCCATTCTGCGCAACTCGTGGGGTCAATAATACTTCATATATTGAGATACTGGAGATAGGCTAGTTTGGTCTTTATTCCCAAATCGGGGAGAACATCATAGAAAGAAAGAAAATCCTATCGAGCCATAACCCTCTATTCTTTTTTCCTGAAAATGAGGGAGAAGGTTTTAGACAAGCATATTTGGAAGGGTCTTACAGCGAACCCACTCCAATACTCGCAATTTTGGCCTACTGACCGCGCAGATCTACGGAGATTCCCATGTTTAAGCAGAATAGGGGTGGTAGTTTATTGTAGCTGTCGGTTCTGTAGAGCAGCTCCCAAAACAGCGTTGTACTTGCTGTGCGGTTGTGAGACTACATCGAGAAGATTTTGTCTCCTCCAACGCGGCTTCCATGTGGGCTAGGCCATCTTGATCTTGGCTTTAGGTTATATTAAAAGCCATAACCTTCAAGGAATTTAATGACGGGCCTGTACAATAGATCAAATACGCCACCTCAAAGAAAGAAGAATTAGTCTGGAAACGGCTATTGGATCACCCACCAGCTTGACGATCGCACTTTAACGAAACTTACTGAACACTTGAAGTTCTCAGTTGATTTTGGCAATCCCTTCTTTGGTCTTGTTTTTCCCTGTCATCGAGCAACTTAGCCGAAAAGTTGTTAAAAGGAGATCAGTAGAAAACATGTGAGGACAATGGTTCCTATGATCGGCGGATAAAACACGCTAAATTACCATCTATGAAAAATCGGTAAGACAGAAAATTCCTTCTTATAGCTTGCCTCGAGGACGATGAGTCTCCCCTTTATGTATTTTATTGGGGAAAAATATTTCGATGCATATTTATGCCCATATTCCAGAATTCACTCACCCGCCGAGATCCGGTGAGTGACTGAAATTGGTATTCCCGATATTCACTCGCATTCACTCACATTCACTTTTCCATACATTCATTTCACTCGCAATTCACCTATAAATTTTTGGCGAATTTTGGGTGAATAGAGGATAAATATGAAAATACAGTAGGCATAAAACAGCTTTAAGGAAGTAACAACTACTGAAAAATGTCATCAAATTTTGTAAACAAAAACACGAAATTATGACAGTTATTCGAGCAACGCATTGCATCGCATCATCTGAAAATATGTGAAAACAGAAATACCAATTAAAAAGTGAACGACTTTTGGGTGAGTGAAAAGAATTCAGGTGAGTGAAATCGGGAATATGGGCATTAATTCCGGTGAAAATAGTCGCTATGTTAAAGACGATACAATTTTCTTGGTGAAGGCTGTTTAGTGCCATCACTCAAAAGTTTTATAGCTTGATTTTGAATCTTGTCGGGCTACTCTAAGGTGGTTTTCGAGCCGTTAGCCCAGAAATATACTCGTATTTTAAAAGCAGTCACAAGTCACAACGGAATCACAAGGGTGTACTGAGCTCCAACTAATTTGGTATTCTAATTTTGGAGTCACAATTTTAACAATCCGCAAACAGTCCCAACGATTGTCAAATTATGATTGTACGAAGAGCAGATCACAAGAGTATAAAGAGCTGGTTTCTAGCATATTTATCATAACATTATCACCGACTCGACAGCCAGACAGCGTCGATGAGAGGTGCACGGACATATACACTGCCTCGCTGCTGCCTTGTCGCCTACACTCATTACACCATTAAAAATTCACCATGGGAGTGAATTTTTTGTGATTTTTATTGTGACTTGCTGCTTACCAAAACATCTGAGAGTCACAAAAATAATCACAAGCTATCAATGACAAGCATTAGTCATAAGAGCTTGTGCCTAATGACTGGCCAAAATTTAGAATAGGGGGATAGTTTTATTCAACACGACGGTAAATGTAGAACTTATAGTTTAAGGCCCGGGCTTGTGATTGAATGAGGAGCCTGGATCGACGAATTTCACGGATTGGTTGAAGAGACACAGAAATGGCAGCCGCAGTACCTTTGGAAATGCTACTTCATTCAAGAAGAAGAAGAACTAGAATTTTATTTCAGCAACTCTCCAAACAATTTATTTCTAGCACACTTTCTCCATCTGACATGCTCAAATTACCATGATAAATTATTAATATAAACGATGATATCGCAATCTTTGATTTTTTCTAATTTTCCTTATGCATATTTTCTGTCATCGCTACAACATAATAACCCATTGATTGGTTGACAGGTAGAACAAAGGTCACCCTAACTTATTTGCCTTAACACCAATCCCAATAAATTATAATTCACATAACTTAACTTCAATCCAATCATCACCCATGAAAGGAGTCAGCTCCACCTAAGAACTATCATCATCAATATTTCTTCCTAACAAAACATCGCAAAGCATAAAATATTTCGTTAACTAATAATAAAGCGTGCTACAAAAGACGTTCCTTAGCGCATACAGCAATTATTAATCTGTTCTTTTTACGAAACAAATGAGACCTGACAGGTGATATTCGTAACGAGCGTCTGATTTCCATAAAACTGTTGTAAATTATTCAAAGCAACAGCAGAAGGGAGCACATAGATGTCATCTACAAGTCATCAGTTAGATGCGTCATTACCCAAAAATATAAGAATTTATTCTTAAGAACTCAATTAATCTGGATCTTGAGAGTTTCTCATCCCTGTTCCGACAGCACAGCGAGAGTATGTATACAGACGGGCCATGATGCTACTTACCTGCCAGGTAAAATGACTCACTTCCTTCTTAACTATCAGTCATATGTAAATTCTAGATAGGAAATTTTCCCCTTATTTGTGGGCTTTTGTTTTGGGAATCAGCAAAGCATTAAATCTCCCCGAAAAATATTATGTTTACGTGTGGTGGGCCAATGGTAAATGTTTAATTCATGCCTTGCTCCGGCGTAACCTGGTATTAACTATTTCCGAAGCCGCAGATAAATGCGAAATGGGCACCTTTATCGGATGCAGTTGCGTGTCTGAACGGAAAAAGTACCGCCAGCATAAAACTCCCAGATTAAACGATTTCTGCCACAGCGTGACGCTAGCGATGGAATTTGTAGAAATTCAAAAAAAAATTGGGAAGAGATTTCTCGTATTTCGACAGAAACAAGACTCAAGGCTTTCAATGGTTCGTTGGCGTGCATTAAAATTTCAAATTGAAGCCGCCAACTTCAAAAACGGTACCAGGCCCCAGACAATGGACCGCGAATAGATTCTGGGATCCCACTGGGCTGTCGTTTGCGGCCGGTGGTCGTTCCTTTTCTGGTCAGCTATACACTACAGCCGGGAATGGACCGTGGCCGGCATTCATCTGGTGGCCATTTGAAAATTCTGATGGATTGTAAGTGAATTCGTTACAGATTGATCCTTGTGAACGGAATATCGTTATGCTTTAACCAGGACACAATGCCCAAACAATATCCTTTTCAGTGGCAATGCTGCTGCTGGAACAAATCGCATAGAGAACAGCCGCATGTGAACACAGGAGAACTCCTACCGATTTGCAGTTTGGGCTGGACATTGTCCATAATAGAAATAACGTTCAGCTGCCGCCGTTGCGTTCAACAAAACATATCACAAATAATATAAAATAAATTTCGGATCAACTTTATAACATCTCCGGGCGTCTTCGTCGTCTTGTGCCCGTAAGTGATTAGTGAGACTCTTTTCAACACTTTTTCTGTGTTACCTGTTACATTTTTATGGAGCCTCAAATCACTTTTACGTCTTTTCAGAGTTTTTTTTTTTTGTAACCTGAAAGTTTCCCAAGGTATCCAAAGGGGCAATTTAATTGAAAACGGCTTTTTGTTCGTGGTGCGCATTTCTTGTTGTATATATCCTCTCGGTAGCATCGGGTAGTATAGTTGGCTGCCGGTGCAAAGCTTCCTGAAATATGTTGCGAGCATACATAAAATTTGCATTTCCTCCTTTGAATTGCTTTGGCATGTAAATCACTTAACCTATTTCTAGTATAACATTGGCTGTGTAATCTTTTTTATCCGTTCTTCGAGGACAAAGACGCCATTTGCTTCATTTAAGGGTGTTGACATTTTCGAAAAAGAATATAAAAAGGTGAAAATTGCTATTGTATTGGTGGATAAAGGATAATATCGATAAGAGTGCAATTTCAGTAACAAATGAAGCGAGTGATGAAAAGTATTAATGTTTATTTTAGATTCAATAAAACTTTAGGGCATGCAAATTTATTGGAAGGCAACAGGTTAAGTTCTAAGTATTTTGTTCACACCTCCATAAGATGCATAATAAGAATTGCAATTTTATAGATGCCTTCGTCTTGAAGAGACAATTACCTTAAATTAACGATTGAATAGAGTTCTCGTTAGGAGAATTGGTACTTAAAGCCAATTCAATCAGAGTTTTATTTCACCCCAATAATATTTATTTGACAATATTTTAAAGTGTGATTATTGTGTGAATTATGTGTGAAATTATGGTCATCGGAGAGTGCATTGTCTACACAATAATTTCTGAAGAAGAAACTAACCAACTTAAACAGATCTTTTCAACAGGAGAGTCTGATCCTAGCCTTTAGAACGATAGGGATAGGCAAAAACTGCAATAAACAATCACTTGACTTTGAAGTACCAGTAGAAGTCGCATTAGGTGCGGTAAAACCTTAATCACCGGATCTACTGGCCGATAACCTTTTAGTGGTGTTACTATAACGCTATATAGCGAAATAAGCAAACTGAAGTCCCTGGTCACACGCTTGAGCTGGCAGAGGGCAGAAACAAGGGCACAGTCAAATACCGCCCTGCAGATATGCCGCCACCAGTCAACCTCAGCGTTCAAAGTACCAACCAATGGGAAACACGGTGAGTTGATAATAGCAACAAAAATATGCTGTGGAACAGCCACCTTACATTCCACCAAAAAAGGTCGATATTAGCCAAACATATAACTTACGTGGTCGAGAGAGCAGTGCGTAGATTGACCCCTGAAGTCCACTCGTCGTTCGAGATACAAAAATCTGCATCGATATCGTAATCGAAAACAGCACAGACGTTTCAATTGCTCCTGCAAACAACGGATGCCCGAATCTCCTTTTACCGGTAGCAAACCGATGCGTGGTCTTACTTTCGGTACGAACTTACTTGAGCTTTTCTCCACATTCACCGATACGTTCATAATTTCATTACTGCTAACATATTGAAAGCGATTATCAAAGGCAGACTTCCTGAGTAAGTCCGAACTTTTCGTCGAGATCAATGATACAACAAATTCTAACTTTTCAACGTACTTTGCAGAGTTCTACTACCGAGCCACCCATCATCTGCTTTTCCATCGTGAAAATCTGATCAGTGGTTGATTTGCCTGGGATGAAAGATCATCATCGAATCATTCTTTCCGATCTCTACAACGTCTACCTGAGATGGAGTCAACAAGAAGGTACCTACTATTGACAGTATTTTTGACGCTTGTTCAATTCTTGTTAACTCCTGCCATCTCATCTCTAAGACTCCGTAATTAAGTACCAGTGAGGCCGTTTTATTGCGTACCGCAGATGTACTGATTTTGACTCACGAATACAAAGCTTTAGTACCATTTCTCTCTTGTAGCTCCATATCGATTCGAGTAGAAGCTTGTACCTCGCCTTAACATCATCAGGCTTTTTCTCAGCTCAGGAATCACAATTTGTACTACCAGTCCGCCAAGTCGTTGATCACGTCGTCGTTCAGGGTATAGAATAGGTTTGGGCTTATATCAGTTTAGTAGTGTGTTTCAGGTGGTGGCGATAAAGTCTGCGTTCGACTTCTTGGATGTTGTAGGAGTTCCAGCGGAGCTCCAAAGTCAATCAAAGAGCACTCCGATGGAGGCATGGAGTGCTCCCTTTCCGCTCCCTCTTCATATATTTTTTAACATTAGATGTCCGCCTAGGCTAGCACGCCTTTTGAGCTCCCATAGGAGCACTCCTGCAACGATTTGGTTGGAGACAAAAAGGAGCATTATAGAGATTTTTTAAATATCTACAGTAGAGCTATTCCTGCAAGCCTGTGGATATGTGAATAAGCTCCTGTGCCGAAAAGCTTTTATTTTTGTTCATTTTTTGCAATTGCCTCTTCCTTTTCAAGCGCGAGTGTGGTTTTACCAAAGCGGTCCCCCAACCAAGTATACTAACCACATCCAATACTGCTTGTCCTCCGTATTGAACGAGAACAGGTCCATTGAGTATGCTAATGTCACCCTTTATAGTAAACAAGATAATCGCCCATTTTCTTCGTTCTATAAAATTTCTGAAAACTCCAGTAATGCTCCCTCGGGAGCATATTTGGCAGCGCTCAAAATTAGCTCCCCTGAGGAGCACTCCCAATTTTTCCCGCTGGGGAAATACTGATTGCGAAAAATTGTTCCATAGTATAGGTGTTCTAATTAGAAATGAATTCCTACCCAGCGCTTTTGCACTGATTCTGAGGGGCTGAAAAGGAATGCCAATGCGCTTTTTATTCATATCCCTATTCCTTTCCTTTTAACACAAGCGTGTCATCAGAGCGAAGCGCTTCTTTTTTTTTATGAAGAAGCGCAATTTAAGCTGGGAAATTCAAGCTCTTGAAAAGATCTTGAAGCTTTCGTGACCCATAGTATCAATATTATCGATATTTTCTGAAATCCAACCCGTAATAATTTTTTAGTTTCAATAATTAATTTTTACACAATTTAATAGCAGAAATACATTTATTAAAAAAATTATTCCAACAAAATTAATTCAATAATAAAACAAAATAAATAACGACTTTCTTATTTCTTCTTCGAAGTCCAGAAAATGTTCATTTTTTACAGCTTCTAAAAAGTAACTAATTTTTTTGAAGAAAAGAAATGAATTAAAACTTACCGTAAATATATTTGTTGATTAATTGTTTTTCTTAATTGGAATTTGCTAAATTAATTATCGAAAAAATATGAATACATTTATTAAATTAATATTTACAAGTACAAAATTATTTTAATCAAAATACCAAATTTCACTTTTACTTACTGTTTTCAGTACAGTGTTACAAAAGTACAGTGTTACAAAAGCCACAAATTTCCCAACTCAAGGTAATAAGAGAAAACTAAAACGTAAAATGGGACTATAGAGTGCGTGCTTCCAGAGAGCTTCCAAGACATATGAATTAGAAGCGCTAAATTCTTGCTTTGTTTGGCAGCGCTTGATTAATTTCCCGCTGGGTAGTTCGTCGAGTGTGCGAGCCTGGCTAACTTGGTGTTGCGGGTAAAAGATTTCCGTTCACGAAGGAAAGTGTTTATTCCCAGCGGGAAAAGTGGAAGCAGCTTCCTCCGGATTCAAATTGGAAGTGATTCCTGGTCGCGCTTCAGAAGCATTTTGGAAGATTTTCCTGTGCATATAGCTACAAATAAGTCAGTTCCAAATTTGTTGGTAAATTTTTGGTTTTGAGCGAAACCTTTTCCTCTTCTCCCAAAGAAGCAAAAATGAAAGCTTTGCTGCTTGTAAAGACTAAATCTTCAAAATAGCTTCCTAGGAAGCTAATTATAAGAAAATTGAACAAACTGCTTCTTGCTAATGACATGCAATGGTGAAAAAGATATGGATAGGGATATGGAAGGGAAGCACTTCTAACATGCCCAAGGATAGCTTCTTCAAGCATCAGTGAATGCTTCTATTTCCCGCTGGGTTTCGATAGAACAATTTTGTCAGGGCTGCTATACTTTCCACCGATGGCTCAAGGCTCGATTTGGTGGAGCAACTGGCGTCGCCATTGATTAGTTTGATGGCTCCATTCTGTACTTTAGTTATCTCCGACAAGAGATTTGTATTCTAGTATGTATTTAATATGTGATGATTGTTGCTTGTGTCAGTTTTACATTTCCAGTCTCTAAATTATACCTCAGTATTTAGAATTAGAAGCAACGTAATTAGTTATTGCAGGTAAGTTGAAGAAATTTGAAGATTCAGAATAAATTGTCGTCTCTCCTGTCGACTTGAAATAAAACAGCAAAACTCCTATCTGACATTATTATGAAGATAAAAGGAAAGGTAAATATAAAAAATGTTCTCTAGCACAACCCAGCATTAACTAATCCTAGAAACTAGAGACAACCACAATAACTTGAGCTCTAAAAATAATCTCAAGCTTAAGTTTTTATGTATTTTTTTAAAATTCCTGAGAGAAAAAAAAACGAAACAAACAACGAAGCTTGTGTTATACGCAGCTTTTCTCACCACACTTCACAAATATCTACGGAATCCGTAATTTTCTAGTCTATAGAATTCATTTTTCTTGACAGGATCAAAAAAGAAATAATGTTTGCCAAAGAATTTGAGCTTTTGGAAGGCATAAAACTGAAAGTAAAACGTGCTCGTGAGCCTGAAGACATTCCATCGATTTGTCTTTGTGGATTAAGAGAGAATCACCGCACAGGATTCACACTTATACACACACACATCAACAGGATGAAATAAGTAGAGAAGATTCTGGCCAGAATTTCTGAATTCGCCTCTAATTGCTGTGGGAAATCCCTACCTGTCAGGGCAACACAGTCCTGCCTAATCCCAAGAAACAAATTGCATAAAGTTGCCCACTCCCAGTCAAAATATTTAAGAAGCGTTTATCCAGGTCCGAATGTCCTTTGTCCTGAGGGCCGATCAATATGTTTTACGGGAAATAAAAGTCTTTTCGGGCATTCTTTCCAGTGATGATGCCCATGGGCATGATACCTTTGTCCTGGTGACAAATGAAAAGTAAACAAGGATCGTAGTAAGGACAATGGATAGATTTCAGGTTACATGTGTACACACGGACGAGGAGTAGGCCCATCGCTCCGGATTTGGACTTCTATTCCTTTTTCTGTTGTTATTCGGTTCTTCTTTTTAAGGCGTTGCGGTTGCGTCCTTTTGTCAACTTGCAGCTAAAATTGTCCTTTTGTGATGATTTTATCGTCTTCTCGGTAGGTCTGCATTGTGGAGGATAAGTTACCTTGCAGTGAATTACCGAAATTGCAACCTCACCTGGCCCCCAGCTAACGGATACCATTTCGAAAATGCTTTAATCCTCTCCGGTTTTTGTGTTCCTTTTCAATTGGGAGATGGCTATCAAAATAAGGATCCGTGAATAGAATAGATACGAGGGCAGAGGGAATGTTTGCGTCTTACCACAAGATGTTCCGTTGAAAAATATTCCAGGAACGTGATTTTCGTTTGCCTTTTTAAGGATATTTCTCTTTATTTTTTTTGCGCCTCTTCTTCTTCATTTTATTGTCGAGTTTTAAATTTTGGATTAAAGACGACAGTTGACAAAATATTTGAGGTTTTTTCTTTAGCCTTGCAAAAAAGATTTAAATTTAATTCTGCGATAAGAAATGTTGGAATGCTAACAACTGGAATTTGATTTTTCGAATTGATTTTGTTTCATTGATTTTACTCTCCTTTTTGGTAAATCGTGATGTTTTTTCTCTTGGGATAATACTTATGTATTTATGATATTGTGTACTCCTTCGAAATGTTGAATAAAAAAATGTAAATATTGGCGCGAGAAAGCAAAAGCATGTTTTAGAAAATGCTGTGTTTTAATTTGCTACTACGTCTACCTCAATTCATCTTAGTTATAAAAAATGGTCTATTTAATATAAACAGTGCCACAATATTACTCTAGTCACTACGATAGTAGAACATTTTGTCAGTGCTTCTACATTCCTACAGTGGCTCAAGGGGTCGATGGTGGAGCAAAAGGGGTCGATGCTGGAGAGTGGATTCGTCAACTAATCGTGCCACAATCCTTTAAGCTCTCTTTAATAGAGTTAAACAGCTGTCTCTGGTGTATATTCATAGCCTGTGTTGCTGCTTGGTACCTACTGATCGTTTGTCTAGCATTACCCACCCAGGCCCAATATGATCCGATGGCACTGACTTTTGTCCTAGGTTTTATAGATTTAATTGAATAGGCAATGAGCAAACGCACTCCTATTGCAATTACTGCGATGCTTATGGCACATATAGTTGTGCTGCTTATGGCATAGTTGAGTTTTTATCGTGTAAAAACTGATCCCTAGCCATCAAGGATGACTTAAATTCACAATTTTGCTAGAGCCCGCACTATAAAAGAAGGAAAATGAGCGCACATGTGGGACTGAACTGTGATCGTGAATATAATTTGGGTTTTTGAACAAACGGTGATCTTGCTCGCTAGTGGGGACTTGAGACTCTAAATGCGCACTGGAAACAGCGATTTTGTGATTACCTTCTTTTATGGTGCAACCTCTAACATTTCTCGCTTTAGGTGTTAAGAGAAGTGGTTTAAAACTGGTGGGGTCAAACTTTGGCCACGTCTCTCTAAAACTTTTTGTAACAACTTCGACTGACAAATATCTCTTAAAATCTACGCAGTGCGGTCTGTACACCCCACCTTACCTTGCTTATTCCCATTTTCCGACCTCGCCATGAATATTACATATGTAATCAGTATACAATATACACATATAAGAATCAATATACTCATAAAGTTTAACATTTAAAGGTTTTGATCTTGTTGCTTGCTGAACTAATCTAGATTTTCTTTTTAAAATATTTCGAAGGAGTAAACGGAAGCCATTGCTATAAATATTCAGGCAGGAAATCGATCAAATAAGCAACATTTTTATTTTGTTAATAAATATTTACACCGTATTAGGCTCAAAACATTTCAATAAAAAAAATCTACTTTCTTCCTCTGAGCTAGATACCTCTAAAAGTAGATGATATCATCAGCAACAAAATCTAAATTTTTTATATTTATTGTATGTTTCCCAGATCAACGCTCCACTTAAAAGCACAAGCGTTAATACTTACCACGCTCCATCTACACAAGCCTTCTTATTTTGAGAATTGGTCTAGACAAGAACGTCCAAAATCTCTCATGCAATAAAGATACGTGCTACTTAATCTTATAACTGTCATAAATTCAAAAATTGTTTATAGTCGATTCGGAAAAAATTTAAGGCGTATGCTAGCTGTATATTTTAAAAATAACGCAAGACTCACGCTCCATTTACACCTGTTCGGTTTAGCCGCAGAAACGCATAAAATATATCAAAAATGAAAAACTTTCGAAAATTAGAATTTCCTAGAAATCAATAAAATTAAATCAAAATTCCCCAAAGATTTAAAGGCTTGCAACACATTTTTTATATATATTTTTATTTTATACAACGCCCGATGGCAGAGCGTGAAATTTTAATATGATTGAGTCATTTTTATTACCGGTGAAAGCAGCGCCGTCGTACCTGATATATAAATTATAAAATATCACCCAAATCAGCATTCGGAGCATCGTCATTACTAATGCACCTAATAAAAATAGCATCTAGCCATAAAATTTCACCTTTTATTGATCTGTGCAGCGTTGTCGTGGTTGTTTCGAGCTTGCCATTAAGCCATTTCGCCTCCACCCGTGGGCTCCCCTAGTTCGAGTACTTATTACATTTTGATTGGTTGTTGTATAGCATCGAACCTGTGTCTGTTATCGAGATTCACCTCTTTCCTTAGGTTGAATGGGAAAGAGATTCCCTAAAGTCAGTGCCGCGCGCTAATCACCCCCACAGACCAGGTGGAATATTTACCTCGTTACAAAACATTAAAACGTGTGATACCGACGCGCCGTATCGACTCTGGGATGGAAGGAGCGAGAAAATAAAAAAAAGGTAAACTACCACAAAACCGAAAAGGTGACTCCTTGGAGCAATCATTCGTGACCTTTTTGTCACCGGGTTAAGTGCGCGTCTTTAAAATATTGCTAAACGGTATCTTAATGGTCCATTTAGGTGTCCAATGGAAGACGGAAATTTACGAGCATTGAAAAGTCATTTTCGTAGCAGGTAATGTGCCTCCCCCGGACGTAATTCACCCAAACAACATCCGAAATGGGGAGTGCACTGAAATGTGACGCTGACGAGGAATTTTTGTTGTTTTTTTTATTTTTTTTTTTTGGGGCATCTTCGATGATTTTTGGTAGTAGAAAGAAACAAGACAAGCTCGACCTGCTCCCGACAAGCTCACGGCTCTGCATGCATTTTCATATGTACCTGTGTGAGCGAAATGTCTTAATTAATGGGCTCAGGTTGGCTTTATCAAGGTAAGTGTTAAAAGCTTTCTGAATACATTTCCATAAATTATAAAAATAACGAAAAACAAATATTTTCCCATCCCGCTTCCGATTATTTTTGCTGATAAAGCGTGGATGGGGTCGGTTTTGATTGACACTCGAAATTAGAATATCTCCGTTGCCCGACTCCACGTGACTATAGTAATGAAGACATCAAGACTTCAGGTGGTTTTTCCTTCTTTTTCTTAGTTTTTTTTTGTTTTTTTTTGGTTAAAGAAACTGAGACTCTCGTTAAAATACTTTAGATAAACTAAAATTGGGCGATAAATTTGACTCTTTTCATCATTTTGTCTTAATGCCAGGCACTTAAGGTTGGGTCAATAGAATTCTTGTGATTTAATTCTGGCACAGGTAAAGATTGAACTTCTTAAAGGTGTCGTCGTAGTCGATCCAAAATTTCGGAAGTGTCCTTGAAGTGTTTTGTTTTTTTTTCTTCTGTAGATTTTTTTTCTTTGATTTTTATATGTTTTGAGGATTCTATAAATTTTGGGGTGTTATTGGTTTTCTGTTTACATTTTTATGTGTAGACTTTAATTTGTTGCCTAGTAAAAATTGAAGTAGATTTAATCGGAATCTTGTTGAAAAGTAATTTAAAATATTGATTTGGATCATGTGACTTTGTGCTATGAAGACATCCTACCATGCAGTGAAACAAGACAGTTTTATTATTTGTTTGACAACATCAATGATCAATCGAAGGTAGTTAAAGGCAGCAGTCTCGTTCAGGGTCTGATGACGCGGGTACAATGAAGGGCGCAAAGGCATCGTTTTGTAAACATGCTCGTAAAAAACATTTACGTAAATATATGGCAATACGCTTAGAGTGACTTGAGCTCCATTCTGTCATATTAAAGTCCGGATAAAACCTAACATTTTATAGATCGAAACCTCTCCCAAGCTCCATAGGAAAAAGTTTCTAAATTCACGATGTTTGATCCTGGTAAGTCCCAAACAACTACTGAGGAATTTTTGGCTTGATCGTTTTGACTTGTTCTACCCCGCAGCAGCGGCAGTGGATGTTCTATGAAATTATTAAACTGGCCACATGTTCTCCAGTTTTCAGTGTACTGTGATGATTTAGGCAATTTTGGCGATTTCCTTCCCAGCATAATCAGGAAGTTGCGTGATCTCTGTTTGCTGAAATTAATTGAAGCCTGTTTAAGCTACTTTAGCTCATATTCAGACCATATCAAAGAATGTCTGTACAATCCTTGATGACAAGCAGTACGGCCTTAGACACAAAAAAAGATCTACTGGCGAAATCCTTCAGGGTCTGTCTAAGAGAACACCTCAACCAAACTTTAATCAGGCGTATCCCAGGGGTAAATTCTATCTCGATTATTTATTAATTTTCATAAAAACTTTTGCTCTTAATCGCTTCGTTTTGCAGATTCGCTGATGAGGGCACTGTGCGTTACTCGTATGGTTTTGTTTATGTAACTAGTATAGCTATGCCACTATGTAACTAGTATAGCTATGCCATCAGACCAGTGATGTCATCGGTTGTGGACTCGGGTGTGAGCTTTATCCGGGACAATAACCGGTGGGGTGAGCTTTAGACGTGAGCGCCATCTGTATGAAACTAGTTGAACTTCGCTGTAGTATATCTAGGGTGATCTTTCATGCTGCGGAAGTCTTGGGTAGGATCTTGTGGGGGAATTTGATCCGGTGAATCTGTCTGGTCTGCCTTGTCTGCCTGGTCTGCCTGGTCTGTCTGGTCCGTCTGGTCTGTCTGGTCTGTCTGTTCTGTCTGGTCTGTCAGGCCTGTCTAGTTTGTCTGCCTCGCCTATACAAGGTGTATCCGTTAAGTTTACAAAGCGGCCGGCTATGGATAGGTTTTGGATAGACGAACAAAAAATCGAATGGAAGGGGATGGGGGGGGGGGGAATCGCCACGGTTTAGCCGCTACGGCTTTTTAATTTTTTTTGTCCGTTTTCTACGTTCTATTTTTTAAATCCCCAATTTTGTTCTTTTTGGTCTAAAAAAGTGTGAGCGTACCGTGCTTCGTTAGCACTATTCCGTGCGTTTTTTATTGGTAAGTACTGCATTGTAGCCGGCTGCATTTGGAAAAGTGGAATTTTTACTCGGCCGTACCGTGCCTGTTTCTTGCTAAGAGCGGCCGAGTCTTATTTTTACTCGGGTTGTTGTTAGTCGATAAGAAGGTACAGGCTAATACGGCACATCCCATGCAAAGTACCATTATATATTGTGAAAATACCACTTGCTAGTTTAAACATTAAAAAACTGTGGGTACCTTATTCAGCATACAACTAAGTACATATAACCGGTTTTATGGAAAAATTTACCGTAAAAAATTCCCGATACTTTTTGTACACCATGAAAACCTGGGATTTCATTATCTAAAGTACAAAAACGTTTTCACGGTACCGTAAAGTGAAAAAAAAAATTTAAATTCAACAATTTACAATAAAAGTGCTCATTTAAAATCCCCTAATCTTAATCCGATAATGCAAAAGCAATCAAAACTCATTTCCAAATTTGATGCCATCAATTCGGGTAGCAGCACACAGCTTGCACCTTCTAACAAAAGAAGACTACAAAAAAAATACTTCCAACCCCCAGTCTAGGGAATTACAAACCCAAGAACAATGTTCTCTACTGAAGCGTAAGTGATTACCACTTTAGCTGCTCCACCTAAGCGCCTCCTGAACATATGTTCCACTAAAAGCCCTTCCATAGGTGTTGTTTTGTTTTTCTTTCAATTTACTCCCCACAATGAATCCGGCCTAGAACATAGCCCATCCCTCAATCCCCCCCGGGCGGCGACGGCGAATCCACCCCCGGGTTTTACCATTTTTCTGTTTATCTTCCTTAGACATGCAGAGTCCTAAAACAAGGACCTCATTTGAATATCATGGAAACGACTCCGTTTCGGCAAAGAGACACACACCGAGGCTTTCTCACCCGTTCCGGATTTGGTCCCTTTTCGGTGTTTTCTTAGTTTTCCACATCGTCAACTTTTTAGGAAACTCGAAGGGAAATCAAAATGTCGCTCGGCAATAATTTTAGCAAATCGAAAGTTTCTCCCCGGGTTAAAAAGAAAGTGCACGTTGTTGATTTGAAAGGGTTACACAATCATGATACACCAGGGGGGCCCCTTCTCTTTGTCGAGGGGATTTCGGGCTCTCTAAACGAATTTAGGTCCACTTTGTGGCATTTAATGGCATTTAATTAGGTCAATCGTCCAGTAATTACCATGTAGGGCCCATTTATTTGCCTACATGCCGAGAGAATCGAATCGAGAATTGTACCCTAGTTGAAATGTGTTGAAACGGTTGACCGAGTTTGCTGCTTTGATTTTTCATGGGTTCAGCAACAACAGCGGGACACGCTCGGCATTCGCTACAAGTTCGATGATCATGGATCATTAGCGAAATACAGTGGTCACCTTTGTGATTTCAATTAGAACGGGTGACTTGTAAGGGCGATGCATGACAAGCTGCAGGCGGCTCTGGTTGATTGATCGTGGGTCATTTCTCACGGATGGGGAGCTGAAAACGTCATCGGGGGGTGGGTACCAGATTAATTCCTGTATATAAACGCTATCTGGGCACACACACTTAATTGAACCGGGCACGTGCGCCTCTATGCTTCTTCTGCACTAAGCTCCCCTTTTTCATGGTTCACCCTTCGTGAAAAACACTTGAATCGGTCAAATTGTGATTCCATTGTCATTTTTTTTTCATAGCCTCTCTCCTCTAAATTTCTGGGCTTAACACGAATTTTTCTTTGTTAATAATAAATAGGATCAAAAATTCTTGAAATAGTATAATTTAGGAGGGCTTAAGAGTTTTAATGATAAGGTTTCATTCTAGGAGACTTTAAAGCCCTTTTTCGACGAAATACTTCAACTTTACCCCCTCTTGATTTTTTAAAGTGTTTTCAAGGTGTGCTGATTTATTTTTCACCCTCACTCTCTTCACTTTTCACGTTTTTTTATCTTCATTGCGTTAAGGTCTCACGTTTTATGCCTTCAGTCAATGTCACTTAATTTTCCGAATCTATAGCAACATCTTTGACACGTTGAGACGTAATTAAGGGAAGAAGATAGAGATTAGCGTAAAATTAGGTGTAGAAAAGGGTTGGGTACTGTAAGTCTAACGGTGAAACGATCTCTGAATTTTATATGAATTTGCAAAGGATGATTTTCGCATAAAGAATTCCGTACGCAAAGTGTTCACCTTACGAATTAACATCTATATTTAATGTTTGCTTTAGATTAAGAATACAGCGTTTGTCTGGGGATAAGGTAAATCTTTCCAGTACCCTATTTAACCTATTTAGGATCCATCGTCTCTGTGCTTATTAGAGTTCGTTAAAAAATTACTAAATTACTCATTAAAGTTTCGTGTTTTGATTTTGGGTTGTTGTCAAGTCTAATGGTGGGTCCAGACGACAAGGACTTTTGTCTGTCTGACTTTCCGTGCAACAGAAATAATGCTATAACCTTTGAAAGTCATTGAAGAATAAATTCGGTAGTTGCATTGTTATTTTTTCAATTCAGGGCATTTGGTAACAATTTATTTAACTTCGGGTTTCAAACAGGAGATGGCTTCCTCGCTTAGAGGCAATGGCAATAGAAAGCACAGGAATTTTTTTGGTAAAGACGGAGACGGACAAGAAAGAAGAAAAGTTATCACGGTCAAAAATATTTAAAGGCGAAGGAACCATGCCGGGGATTGGATTCGAACCACGGACCTTTGGGATGGTAGTCGGGAGCCTAGGGGTTAATGCTACAGAGGCCAGCAATAAGACCTTGGTTAGTTCAAATATAGTTCATTTATCTAGGTAGATGGATCGGTTTAATCTTTTTGTATGGGTGAAACTAAATTCCAAATGAGACCTTATTTTTTTGTTATATTGATTTTGATGGAGAATGTAAAACGTCGCTCCATCTCGAGTAGTAGAGCGCAAATATATTACCTCTAGAATTTGCTAAAAATCGCAAGCGGTTAGATTTCTCAAAAAGATAATGTGTATGTGTATTGACCACCTTGCAGAAGTTAGCTTTTTCGCCAGGCACTGAAACCTAAATTAACACCTATGATGGATCGGAAGGGTGGAGGACTCCTCTGCCTCGAGAAGAACGAGTGTTCTCTTTAGGTTCTTTATTATTCGTCGTTCTGCAGTATACGGCAAATTTCCAAATTTCGAAGTCTAGGACTTCATTTATAAATAGAACAACACGACTGAGGAACATCCTTCCACTGTGAGTATTCCCGAGTTTATACGACGTCCAAAAGTTCACACGCAGGCTTGCTCGTCTCTTTCGGATGCACACTTCAAATTTTCCTTAATCTAAAGTATCATTCGAGCTAACCGTAAAACAAGACGTGGCTCAATTCCAATTAAGACATGCCGCATTGGTTGTATAAAGGGTGACCGCAGACGAAAAAAATCTAGTCGAAGTATAGTAAAGAGAAGACTGAGGGGATAGCCAACGTGAAGACACGCCTATTGCACTCTGACGCCCATCCAGTACTACCGACACAAAAAGCTGACTTCAAGGACGGAATATGTTGGCTCAGGATATGACAGGAGAAAGGGCAAGGAATTGCTGTAAATAGGGCAAACCAAAAGGGGTGAATTCGAACCACAGACCTCTGGAAAGGTAGGCGGGTGCCTTACATGCTAGGATTCCGATGCCGGCAGTCAGTCTATTCTATACTGATGAGAGATATAGAGACTAAATTAAGCTTCAATGAGAAAGGTTCAGGCGTTTCCTTAACAAGTGCTTTTGATGTATCTGGGAAATAGACTGTGGACACAAGCAATCATCTAAGCTATGAAGCGAATTGGAGACGATGGCCCAAAACAAAGTCAGATCGCTTACTTATCTTGAGACCTTATGCTCTTGAGATGAGTCAACTGGTGTAATCTCTTCTAACCTAAATTAATGGATTAGTAATAATAATAACAAAGTTACTATACGTCAATTCTGTAAAGGTTTTCATTTTCCTGCGAAACCATACGTAAATTTTTGTTCCTTGCTGCACTTTTTAAAGATAAACGCCCTTTTACATCCCAAGCGCAAAGTGGAAACGCAAATTGGACCTATTTCGTCGCACAGAAATTTGTATGCTTTTCTCTCTATCTGTAATCCACGTTCGTGCAATAGAGAGAAAAGCATACAAATTTCTGTGTGAGAAAAGAGCTCCAATTTGCGTTTCCACTTTGCGCTTGGGATGTAAAAGGGTCTTGAGAGTTGCTAATCCTTACTAATCCTGCGGTTGGTTTCAAATTTGTGAATACTACTTTTCTACGGCTTTATTTCACCAAAAATTAAAATCCTTCCTAAACCTCAACACACAATTGTCCACATTTCTGAAACTATACGCAGAATTTATACCAATCTCATCCTTTTTTCCAAAAAACAACCACACAACGAGAGAGATAAAGTAGTAAAAAAACCCATTTTTCCTGGCATTGACCCCCAGCAGCACATAAACTAAAGAAAGGCTTAAGCTCGCACACTTAATCTCTGAATGCCGAATGAATGCATGAATACTGCTGCCAAAGTGCCTCAGCCACTTTAATCCCGCTCTCAGACATCATAATGCAAGGATTAAATCCTCAACGAAATCCTGAATAGCAGAAATTCAGCTCGCTCCAGTTTTTTTCTCCTTTTCTATCCTTTAAAACAATTCAAAAAAAAAGGAAGAAAGGACAAATTATTAAAATAGCGAAAACCACGATCGACATTTAGACAAGAAAATCGGTTTATGTTGTCCACAACTCATCGAGAATCCGGGAATAATTTATTTTTGCATTGAGCGGGAAACACTGGTTTGGTACGGGTCGGGACTGCACGGTTTTAATACAAATTCCTTAATAAAATAATTGAAGTTGTCAATTTGTTGGCAAATTACTGCAGTTTTCGACGATTGAATTTTCTGGCCGCAAAGTTGATTAATACTGACGGGCCAACTCTGGGTTGCCTAGACAGACGCTGATATTTATTTATCCAATTAAGGTCACTTCGGAAATGGTAGCTCTGGTGCATTTTAAGTTCAGTTTTAGATTAATTTGTGGAAAATCGCTGCAGTCACTTTAGATGATAGGAGGCAATTGTGAAAATTTGGTAGAATTAGTTATCTGTCAAAAATACAATTTCATCACATTTATGATGAAGTAAAAATTGAGAAACATAATAATTAATAATATAACATAAAATATATAAACAGAAACACAAATTGAAAGAAATGTAAGATAGTACAGCGTTCAGAGTAAAAAAATCACTAAAACTGGAAAAAAAATTGTAAGTTAATGAAATTTGGAATGGTGGGAGTTTAGCAATAGGAGAAAAGGTAACCGTTGAGTTCCGGGCAGTACTTTGTGAAAATCAAGAGAAAATTCGATTGGACGGATTTTCCGGCACTTTCCCGGCCGTAACTCGGGACAAACGTCGAAATTGGAAAAATGTCAAGAGAACAAAAATAAAGCTATGAAAATTCTCGACAAAAAAGGTCCCATAAGTTTTTTCCGAAAAACCTCACGTTTGATCGGAAAATGGCAGGTAAAGAAGAAAATTATGAAAAATTATTTCGAATTGATATTGCTTTCTTTATGCAGGGTGTCCCACCTAAAGTTACAAAGCGGCCGGCTGTGGATAGGTTTTGGATAGACGAACAAAAAATCGTATCGGAGGGGGAGGGAAATCGTAACGGTTTAGCCGCTAGGGCGTTTTGAATTTTTTTTTGTAGAGGTTTACATATCACCCTGTAGTTTTTTAACCCTATGACCTACTTTCATGAATAAGGTATCAGTATACGCAGACTACTCCAACCTACCTAAAACTGTAAAATCGAAGCTTCTACACGGCCATCTTCCAGAGTTATGGGTAATCAAAGTCAAAATTTCCAATTTCGACGTGTGTTACGACCGGGAAAGCGTCGGAAAATCCGTCCAATCGAATTTTCTCTTGATTTTCACAAAGTACCGCCCGGAACTCAACGGTTACCTTTTCTCCTATTGCTAAACTCCCACCATTCCAAATTTCATTAACTTACAATTTTTTTTTTCAGAAGAAATCTCTAGGAGCTGTACTAAGACGCTTTTCATGAATCACGTACGAACGCATTTAGGAACCTCAATTATCAAGGTAAGACCTCAACCTCAATTATCAAGGTATGCCCTGCTAACGTAGCTCCCTACTCCTGCAAAATTTTCTGCAAAAATAAACTTCAATATTTTTTTGGTAAAAGACTAGAGCTAAAAGGTAAGCACCTGTTCTATCGACTGTTCTATTGAGAACGTAATGTGAAACAACAATATCGAGTCCGATAGACTAGAACGTTCTACTTCTACGCCCATACTACCATGATCGAACGTTGACCTCGGCAATCGAACAAGCGATGGCACCCTCGCTTATTGTGATTCTTATTGGCGATTATAGCACTACGTGGAATCGAATCACGGACCTCTGGAATGGTAGTAAGATGCTTTAACCCTCACCTTTCGTACTACTAGTGCATCTTCTGGTGAATGTCCTGTTGGAAAGTCTAAGCTTAGATTGAAGAGCTAATAACGATTGTTATAAGCTAGATAAATCTGTGAATGCTGGAGAAGGAGGCAATGAAGTTTATGTCCCGTGATAACAAGGATTTGGGTCTTGCTGTTTGGTGCTACCTCGCTTAAACAGACTAGACTTAACGAAAAATCTCTAAGCAACTGATGATCTTGTTGAACAAGACTTGTTCAAACAGTCTGACCTATAAATCTGAGGTGCAGGAAACAATAGGTCCAAATTTTGGCCGTGATACTTGTTGCCCCTATACCCCCCCCCCGCTATTAAAAGAAGAAGAAGAGAAATCGAAGTTCAGGTTATAAAGTAGGGCTTTAAAAAAAAGCTATAATCAGAGTAGGGAGATTATTCCGACAGATTTCAAATAAAATAATTCTTTCCACTTGGCAACATAAATTCGGTTTCTACATTGAGAACTAAAAATGCACGAGTTATCGAATGGTGTTTACCTTTTGGCTTAGGTATATTAATTCCTTTATACAGGGCAGAGGAAAGTATGAACTTGTAAAGGAATTGGACGTTCGAACATTTTTTCCTTGAATAGCATTAATCCACTAAAATCCACAAGAAAACATTTTAAGATTCCTTCGAAGACCTTCACAGAACTTCTCACCAAGCTCCAAGTCAACTCGACCGATGGATTTCGATGAGGAAGAAATTCCACGAAAGGTGGACTGCTGCCAACACATTTTTTTCATCCACGTTAGGAACCGATCTGCTCTCAATCTCCGCCATGCAAGGGATCTCCCCTCTCGCAGAATGACGGGAATCCTAATTCCGTCTGCATTACAATCGGAAATTTTAATTAAAAGTAAATTTGAAATTTTTGTTTTTCTTTAATCTTTTCTCGTCCAGACTGCGAGCAAATTGGTCCACCTTTCGGCTGTCGAGATGAATCAATTCCAGCCGTCGTCGTCGTAGTCTGCTCTCATAGGAGTCAATCCCATTGGGGCCCCATTCCTGGCCTCCTGTGTGATTTTTTCCGCCGCCTCCGTTGCACCTACTACATCGGACCTGGGCAGGCTTTGGCGCTTTGATCTAGAACCGATTTATCCGCCAATGGCCACCGCGTTCGCGTCTCTTTAATTCGGATTACGTGTTTTATTTTAATTTTATAACTAATTTGGTGTAATTTCATTAAAATAAATTAAGCCATTACCAGAAAACCTTTTAGTCGGGATGCGCATTTCAATTAATTAGGAATCGACTGCGAGCATGTCGGAATGAGCATTTCTGACTCCGATTACCGTGCCAGAGAGAAGTGAAGACAGAAAACGAACGATAAGAATTAAGAATTATTTTTTTTATTTTACGATTTTCACGAAAAAAGGAGAAATATTTTAACTGGTTTCTCACCCGCGGACGGAATTATTGCGGGTTACCTGGGGTCCGTTTGTTTGTTTATTCTCGGTATGCCCAGGTGATGACTACATGCTAATGAGCGGCTTTAAGTGCTGCCTTGATTTTTATGCTCTCAAAATATGAAAACAAAATTATTATTCACTAAAAACCGAAAGAATTCTGTTCTTTTCTGATGCGTTCTCAAACTGCGCGCTGTAATATTGTCGCTTTAATTAATTAAGGAGGCATGTTGGGTAATAACCTCGAGTGGTGGTCGCGGTATTTGGGAAGAAATTTAATGGCACTAAAGCTTGGTGGTCTCCATTATTATCTAGGCCCTTTAAAATTATAGGTAGTTATTTACACTCTCAATCCAAGATCTTCGTGGTGTTCAATGGTGGCTCTTGGGATTAGTGGTCGCCGTAATTAAAAGTTTTTATTGTGGGAGAATATTAAAAATTGGGAGAAAAATTTGGATTTTATTTTATTTATAGACACCATAGTTGATATGGTGTGAACAAAAAATTAGTTAATCCAATTTTCACATTTTTTAATGCGGTCTACAACAGAGCGTATTTTGAGATCAGCGATTGTGTGAAAATTCAAACAGCATATGCTATAATTTTTGGAACCTATTCGAAATTTTAAACTTGTTGAACAATTTTTATTTTTTTTGAACCGGGACATATCCAAAAATTTAGGCCTCAGTACAATTTACCAACGAGTAAAGGCAAATGTACTGCCTGGTGTAACTCCGGCTCAACTCTACTCAATACAACACCCACTGCAGCAATTATGAGGAGAAACAAGTCAAAAAGAAAACAAAACATTTTCTTTGCAGGTGTCCGACTCTGGCTAGGGTCCGTCACATTTCATTTGGAAATCTTTGCTTATGGATTGCGGAAAAGGATTTCTAAGCTTGAAATGGAAGGTATAATCCGGCACCTGAAGATGACAGCCAGCCGGTTTGAGTCTAAAGGTACTGACGAGGATATTAGGCGATCGGGCTTCTCTTGCTGCAGAAGGGCTTTAATTTTGCTGTAGCAACCACTACGGTATCAGCGATATAATACCACATTCCGGCAAAGTGCCCTTCGGGCTTACCATGCATACCGATGAAGCAACATGTATCATAGCAGGAATGGCCGCCATTGATATTCTGACGACGCACAGTGGGGCAAATAGCTCATTTTTTGGACAAGCAAAAATTCCCAAGCCTGGAATTAATGAAATTTAAAAATTCTATCGAGCCAGAATTTTGAAATTTGAAAATTAAAGATGGCTAATCCAATATGGCGGACATAAATTTGGTAAGAAAATTAAATTTTTGTCAAAAGATTCTTTAATATTTTAAAAAATTGTTACTTTGGGGATTTTTTTGGAAACAAAAAATTAATTAATAATAATTAATTTCAATAATTTTAAAGAATCTTACGAAAAAAATTTAATTTTCTTACCAAATTTATGTCCGCCATATTGGATTAGCCATCTTTAATTTTCAAATTTCAAAATTCTGGCTTGATAGAATTAAAGGCAATTTTATGACGCATAGTTTAAAAATTTTTTTTTAAGTTTCATTAATTCCAGGCTTGGGAATTGTCGCTTGTCCAAAAAATGAGCTATTTGCCCCACTGTGCGACGGAAGATAGGAACTTGTATTACCTGGATTATACTTAGGTGGAGACCAAAGCGTGCGACGGATTCTGGCCAGTTCATACCAGCATGGCAGACGAGGTTGGACGAGTGTACTAAGGTCCGATGGACTCATAGACTCATACCAAATGAGAGGAAGTGGGTTATGATGGAACATGGAAAAATGAGTTATTACCTCAAGCAATTCCTGAGTGGTCATGAAGGTTATAGGGCATGACTTTATCATTTCAGCTTAGACAATTAACCATTTGGGCTCAAAATGACGGGACGATATAGAGGAAGAGGAGGATCTGGCCTGCATTTATGTATCCAGCGAATTTGGTAGCGAGCTAGGTCCAAGCAAACTTTCTTGCAAAGAGCGCAGAGACGGTAGGTCGCTTATCCGTATGCCCCTTGCCCAAAAAGACTCATGGTCCCCAGAACCATGGGCCCTCGTGTAGGAATGGCCCAAGAGTCACGTTTTTAACCCCAGGTTGAAGTAATGCCTTTTCGGTTAGTGCCGGCTTAGACTTAAACTTATTGGACAAATGTTGGTGAGTGTAAGGAATCTGACACAACCGCCTGTGCCTTACAGATGGTCGTGCACACCCCCCTGCTGCTCGAGTGATGAAATATTCTCAGCACTCCCGCGTAAAAGAAGACTACTCCATTCTTACGGTGACTCTATGACTCCACGGTGGGCCAAATGACACCATGCCTAAAGAGTCTGACTGTACTTTTTTGTACGTCGTCCAGCTAAATTGGGGTGGTTTGCGAGGTCCTGATGGAAATAAGCACGTTGATTGAATGCTTTGTATAGTCGTACACTGGATAAATTTAGATCCGTGAAATTGTGTGAAATAGTAGAGTATGGATTAAAGTTCGTTATTTTTTTCTACCTTTAAGGCAATTACTGAAAAAATATTTCACATCCATTAACGTTACTTCAAAGTTTCTTAATTTGTTACTATTGTTGGCATTTCCAAAAAAATCTCAATAATTTAAATTTTGTTATTGGCCACTTTGCATCGCTCAGCAATGATTGTGACCAAAACCAACGTGGCCTTCTACACGCGGTCTTCTATAACTTTTTGTTTGTTTCAGTGCTAAAATTTTATCTTAATCGAATCTCAACAATTAAGAGGCTTCCACAGCCAAAAAACACCATCGATATCCAGCATCTAAATCAGGAAATAAATCAAACAACAATTTTTCACATGAATTTTTTTTATTTACAAACAAACCGCGGAAAGAAAGAGGTTTTAAGTTTTTTTTTTGGTATTTAAATTTTAATTGAAAATTTGAGTTAAGATATTAAATACGAGTTTTTTTCCCCCCCAAAAAAGTACAATGTAGCATAGGAGATAGAATGGTTAACAACTCTTAATTAAAGTGTCAGATAAATCTAGGCCTGTTAAGAATGGCATCTGTTCGGGGATAAGAAGAGATCCCAAGAAAAAGCATAGAAAAAGCGGATTCAGCTCTAGACGTTATCTTATCAGCTTTACTTGAAAATCCCAAGTCAAGTTTTTAAGATGGAATCAAACGGAGAAGAGCGAGTTGAAAGCGGCGGAAAAAAAACAAAACAAAACACCAAAAAAAATATATATACACAAAAAAAAGCGATAGAATTTTATCAGTGAAGGAAGAAAGACTGGCAACAAACACAGATTATCTTGGCCTTGTAGGCCTAGGGTGGAATGAAGGAGGATTGCCTGCCTGCCTTTGAAGTCTGCTGGAATAAATCATAGCACTTTAAAAAAGGCTGAAAACAATGAAAATAAAGTTTTCCTGGATTATATTATATAAATCGCACTCGCAGGCACATTATTTTTTATGTCCCCGCGCGCCTCTACACCAGAGATTTGCCTATCTATGGATCTGGTATATCTGCATACACGATGTTGGCGCACATACTTACATATATATATATTTTGTGCCAAGGCGGTGAAGTTGAAAGCTGTTGATGAGGGCTCTTTAGATTCAAGAGAAAATTCCATTTAATGCGAGATGTTTAAGCCTTGATTTAATCAAATCTAAATTAAGCAGAATTGTTTACCAGTTTAAATCTTCAGTCGTTAACTCCTTAATCATCCATGTTGAGAAGGTTATCGCTGTGTGTACGGTTTTATTCTGCAAATGATGTTTGTTTTTAGAGATTTTTTTACCCACAGATGATAAACTCAACAAAGAAATCTTTCTGAATAATAAAAACCGATGAGATAGTCCTAAAATTGAGGACATGTACAAAATTAAAAGTGGTTATCTATATTCTATAGGCTATTGGCACAGCGATAACGCGTTACTGGTCATAGACGACAAATGAACTTTTAATGATATTTAGTAAAATTCCAAACAAACATTTCTTTTTTATCTTCAAACATCCTTCAAATATTTCAACTGATTTCGAAGCTTGAAATTTTTAGACAAATTTAAGCGAAAATAATGAAACCTTTCTTAGCACAAAAAAAATGTTATTTTTGGAAAATTTTCCAAGAATTAAAAGGAATGTAAGGAACAAAATTTATCCTTGAGAAATATCCTTTTCAATCCCTTTTATTATTTGATCTATGCTTAGAGCGTATCCAAATAATAACAAAAGTTTCTAACTCTTTTGACAATGATACTTTAAATTTTGACAAAAAGATACTTGAAGATTTTTTCCTTTTAATAAAATGAAAAGAAATCGCATTCTTTACTGTATTAATGAAAGATTGTTTTATATTTAGATACTTTTTGAAATGATGATCTATTTGAATCACATAAGAGTGGACCTAGAGATTATTAACTTTTCTGCACTAGTTTTTCTTCTTTAATGGCGCTACAGTCCTTATGGGACTCGGTTCTCTTGAAGACTCTTTTTCAACTCGTCTCAACATTTTCCTACATCACACAAGTTTGTTATTTGTAGTTTGTATATATTTTCTAGATCGGCATCAATCTACCTCACTTTTTGGTCGGCCAACGCTTCTGCTTTCTGTTGATCTACCTGTTGATCTATCTAGGGGTTAAGATCCATCATCCCATCCCAGAGGTTCGTGGTTCGAATCCACCCCTTAGCATAGTCTTTCGTCTTTCCATTTCTCCCACATAGATGGTTTTGCCTCTTTACAGCAAGTTCCCAGCCCTCTTTCCTGCCACCGCTACTTAGCATAATGCGCCAGGATGTCATCTCCTGTACGATGCCTGAAGACTGTATATTACTCATAGTATCTACTGTTGGATCGGAGCCGGTAGAATAAAACCACGTGTTGGCAGCTCTTTCACTCTTCTCTCAACTATCTATGTGACTAGAGCTTCCATTATAGCATTGTACTCAATAATAGTACCTTCGACAGTACAAAGGGATTTTATCTCTTACTCAACCTGGGGCATTCTTGTGTATGTAACTTGTTTAGGTAATTGTTTGGTGCATCAGGAACGAAAAAAATACGGTTAATAACAGGGCCGTCCTAAGATATTCGGCGCCCGTGGGCTACTAAAAATAATGCGCCCTCTTCGTAAGAAAATACACGTGATATCTGGGGGAGCGGGGTGACCGGCAAGGTTATACATAATTGTCAGAACTGGACAAAGTTAATTTATTACCATTCCACTAAATGTATATTAATAAAAGAAAGTGTCTGTCAGTCTGTGAGTCTGTGGGTCTGTGTATCTGCTTGTGCGTATACAGTCGCGCGTTGGAGCCAAACTAGAAGAGATAAGAGAGAAGAGTAATTGTGCTTCCTGATCCCCGACATGGGTATCAAATGAAAGGGTATTATGAGTACAATACAATTAGCTTTGTGTCATCCCAAATTCAAAATGGCGGCCATAACAAAATGGCGGATTACCTTTTTCTTTACAAGCCACTCGGTATGCGTATGGGTATCAAATGAAAGGGTATGACAAATAAAATACTATTAGCTGTGTGACGTAATTTCAAACACAAAACGGCGGCCAACACAAAATGGGGGACTACCTTTTTCTTTACAACGCGCTCGGTATGGGTACCAAATGAAATGGTGTAACAAGTAGAATACTATTAGCTGTGTGGCGTTATTGTAAATTCAAAATGGGGGCCAACACAAAATGGCGGATTACCTTTTTATTTGCAAGCCACTTGGTATGGGTATCAAATGAAAGTGTACGACAAGTATAGTACAGTAAGCTGTGTGACGTCATTTTAAATCTAATATGGCCGTCCCCACAAAAGCACGCTGGTTTTTGCTAGTATCAGATAAAATTCATATGTACAAAATTAAAAAATAAAAACTGAGCTAAAAGTGTACGGTAACGGGTGAAGAGAAGGGGTGAAAACTAAGCGGTGGGAAAAAAATTTTGTTTCCAGAAATTTCCATTTTTATGTCAATTCAGGGGTGGTTTTCACCCTTTCTCTTTACCCGTTACCATACACTTTGAGCTCAGTTTTTATAGACGCACCAAATTTGCCAATTTGCACATTCCAACCATAAAAATGGCGATTTGGCTATTTTAGGGGTGATCCAACCATTTTAGAGCACGAGACCCCGATTTTCGTGATCAGCGCCCAAAAAATAGAGTACAGTAGTCTCGTTGCGTGGGGCGTTCCGAGCGTCATACCCGCGTTTTAAATGGACTAAATTTCCAGTACAATGAAATTCCGATAATTTCGACAACCAATATTTCGAGTTCTCCGGCATATGCGCTGGGTAACATTTTGCCTTTTCCCAAAATTTTCTCGATTTCCTCGAAATTTCACATGCGTTGAAAAAGACAGATTTATTGCATGTTTCATCAGAAAATAATTTGTATATTATGGATGAAAGAATTCCATGATTGAATGAAAACGTCAGGACTTTTTCACACTTCCTTAGGCGCCCTTGTCCGCTCTTTCACATGGTGCTATTAGCTTTGCAATTTTTATTTTATTTTTCGAGATAAATATAACGCAAAAAAAAGATTTTTTTATCGTTTTCTACACCCAAAAAAGTACCTAAGATCCAATTTTCAGCGAGATCACAATTTGTGCGAGGTCAAAGTCTCTGACAACTGGGCTATATATCGTCGGTACAATAGTAAACTAGTCTATCTGAAAATTCCTTAATTTTGGGAGACGCAAAACAAAATATAATTAATGACTGAAAATCAGGCTTTTTTCCGTAAATATTCAAATAAATCAGTTGTATTAGTCTTCGACTATGGTCTTTTGGATCACACTTTAAATAATCACAATATAAATCAAAATAAAATAAAAATTTCTCTAGTTAAGTCAAAAATTCCAAAATGTCAGATAGGTTAGTTTACCATTGGACCGACGATATGTACATATGTATGTATAACCAATTAGAACAGGTTATTTGGTTATTTTTGTTACGAAAAGATTTTAAATAAAAATAACAAAAAAATATAAAAACAAACAAAAATTGCCGCCCCGAAAAGGCTTGCGCCCCGGGGCTAAGCCCATTTAGCCCTGTGGTTAAGGTGGCCCTGGTTAATAATGCATTTTGCTTAGAAAAATGGAAAAAAACGAAAAATTTTGGATAAAGTAAAGGGAAATTAAGCAACAAAATCAAAGTTATGATGTAGTTGGGAAGTTGGATTTTTTTGTTTGATAAAGCGAAAACAAAAATTTCTGCAAAATCGGTCCTGTGCTGCACGAGAAAATTGCATAAATGTCCATTTTTGATGCATTTTGAGCGCATTGCTACACTATTTTTTTAATTTCTCCAGTTCTGTTGGTCGTAGAAAAATAAAAAAAATTGAAAATGCTCATGAATGAATAGACTATCGAACTGATTCGCTATAAATACATACTTTAAAAATGAATCCTAACCTTAAAAAAACCAAAATGTATTAAATTTTGTTTTATTTTACTAAATATAAAATAAATAACGGGAAAATAGTCGGATTTTGATAAAAATTGGAGAAAATATGTAATTCGATGCTGTAAATACGCGGTTGAAATTTCAAAAAAAAACTTTAGATTTTTACGGCAAAAATTGGCATTTTTCGAAAAATTTTAAAATTGCCGCCATTTTATGCCAAATCATCGTACGGTAAAATATTTTTTTTTAAATTGTAGGTTTTTTTATGTACTTTCTTGTGAGCATACGCAATACTTCGTTACTTTAATTAAAACTCCCATTTTAGGATTTCGAAAAAAGTAAAAAATTTCAATTTTAAATTTTTTGCCTATTGCCAACTATGAAAAGCTACTTGCCAACTATGAGAAAAAGGGCAAAAAAATGAAAAATTGAATTTCACAGCTCTTAGGCCCGCTTCACAATGAGTGCTTCAAAGCAGCAAGCTTCAAGCTTCAAAACTTAGGATTATGGGATTTATGTACAATGATTCACATTCACAGCTTCAAGCTGCAAGCTTCAAATGAAGCTGAAACTATGGTAAAAAAATTTGAATCTTGAACATTGAAAATTTGAGGCTTGAAGCTCTCACGGTGAAACGGGCTTTAATCCATTTGGTGAAGAATGATTTCCTCGAAACAGATGTTTTTGCGCTTGTAAACCCTGTGTGTTTAGTGGTTTGTTCCACATCGATTTTGTGGTCTCGATTTCTACGAAAACCCACAAAGCTGATATTTGGCAGATAACCTGTATAAAATTGTACAAGTGTCTACTTTAAAATAAATTAAAACTCACTGCAAAATTACCATTTGGTGGTGTTTTTTTTAAAAAATAAACGGGGCTTGCTGTAGTATTAATTATTTTTACCACAAAATCTTTTACACTCGAAAAACCTTTCTTTAACCACGAAATTCCACAAAAATCCACCCGTAATGTCTATCAAAAACACATTAATTGTTTGCAAAAATATGATTGAATATAATAAATATAAATAATTTCGTATCCTTCCGCAAGGATACAGTACTCAAAATACAAAAAGCAAACAACCTGAAAATTAATGTTTTCCCAATCATCATTTTCGCGATATTTATTTCCATTGAATTTTCGTCTATCATGAATTAAATAATGTTCATTTCAATTTATTTCGAATTAAAAAAAACTCAATTAAATTAAACAAAAAAAAAACCCCGAATTGAATTGCATAATTACGTCCAGTTTATTTTCCATATCGAGTGTTTTTAATTTTTTTTCATTTTTTTTTGCAATTTCATATCAGAGCCGAATTTTGATTACATTTTTGCTGTTTGAACAATCAATGTGAGCTCGCCCGGAGGTGTTAATTTTGAAAATGTGTTTATTTGCAGTTTATTTACAAATTCAATATTTAAACTGATTTTAATTCAACTAAACCGATATCCTGCAGGGCTTTGATAGTCTAATTAAAATGTTCGTACCTACATAGTGTCGCCCGGCTACGTCTCGTACTGGTGGCGGTAATTTCAAATGTGTGAAAATCAAATTGAAGCCTTCACACGTATGAAAACCTACCCTCGGCTTGGGAACAAAGTATGCTCTCGGCTTTTGTTTATGAAGCCACACACAGAGTGCGCTTCCTGGGTGCCCCGCGATTGGGCCGAGGTCGGCGTAATAAGCCACAGCACCAATTGTCCCATGCTATAGTGTACACTTTGCCAGTAGCTCTGCTGTGACGGACCGGACTAATTATGGAATAGTTTTACACATTTTTTAATGGACCTTTAATGATCCTTGGCCAATGCCTCCTGAATTGCTGCACCGGCTGCACAGTAGGCGACTTTGACGCGATCCCACAAGCAACCTCATCTTTGGGACTGCATTACTGTGGTTGCGGGTGAGGAAGTAAGGCATTACGTCACTTCGAGAGCTCTTGACAAGTTCATTGTGACTCTAGGCCTTATCTACCCCTTGCTATCGAATCTATTCATTGTGCTGGAAAATGTAGCCGCCAGCCGCCGAATCATGCTGAGGGGAAAGCATTGCGAGCTGAGTTGAGGACTAGCTTTAAGTGAGTTATGAATCGACACATATGCGTGGAGGAGAGTGGAGGCTCCCCCGCCAGTGACTGGTTACGACAGCAGCGTCAGATCCAGGCGGTATGCATTAAGCCATATTCCTTGGGACAAACAATATAGAGCTATAGATGGGGCTTGTAACATGCTCGGATAGGTGGAAGTAATCAAATTTCAGATTGGAGCCTATTGAGGCCTTATTTGAATTTCGGGGGACTTAAAGGTGTTCGGTGAGGACTTAATTTTAAGGTTGCTTAATGGCCTTGTAACGATGGCAATGTTCTCGGTAAGTGGAGGTAATTTTATGACTAGAAAAGATTTAAAAGTATCATTATTAGACATTTTCTAGTGTGACTTTCATCAATGGATTGCTGTGAAATTTGGCTTTTGTTGCTGTATCATACGTTACAGTACAGAAGCAATTGTGCAAGTATTAAGCCTCGGCCACGATACGAGCGGCGAGCGGCTAGTGGTGAACGGCAAAGCGGTGATTCTGAGTTTTATTTTGTATTTTTTTATATGGAAAACGCTCGAATCCGGCCACGATACGAGCGGGGAGCGTTGAGAGGTAGAGCGGTAATACTAAAGTGCCGCTCTACTGCCGCTCGCCGCTAATTCGAGACATTAAATTTTTCTGGTGCCGCTCGCCGCTCACCGCCTGTCGCTCGCCGCTCGTATCGTGGCTGAGGCTTTACAGTGCATATTAAATCATCAAACTCAAATTTTTTTTTGGTTTATTAGTTTATACCCAAATTTGGCACCCACCAAGTATGTTCCTAATTTTCCTGGTTATCGGAAAACCTATCCGGAAGACCTATCCTGATTTTAGGTAACCGATAGGTACCTGAGTAAAAATAATTTATTTGGTTAATTTTTTTGAAAGCATATACGCGCCCGCAACTAACACGCATAGCGAACAAATGCGCCTGCCTTACGGGTAAACACGTTCCCGCTAGAGGCATGAAAATCTAAAACTATGCCCGCCACAGGTATGCATGACTTTGTTACAGATATGAATGTATTCGTAATCGACAATTCCAAATGCGAGTGCCGTTTTAACAAGCTGTCCCCCAACTAAGTACTAATCACGTCCAATACTGCTTGACTTACGCAATCGAACCAAAACCGGTCTACTGAGTATGTTAATCGCACCGTTTATGGTAATCAACATAATTGCCGGTTTTCTTCGTCCCATACAATTTTTTAAAACCCAAATTTTGCTCCCTTTAATCTAAAAAAGTTTGAGCGTACCGTGCTTCGTTTGGACTATTCCGTGAGTCTATTGTTGGTACGTGCGTGGAAAAGAGAATTTTTACTCAGGCGTAGATGCTTTAGTTTATTTCTATCCTGTTGGTACGATTACTTTAACGTTGAACCAATGCCCTTGATCTCAGCCAGCACCAGAAAACAACATGGTTTGTGGACTGTAGATCGTCACGTTCAATCGAATCGACCTCTTTTCCAATATGTAATTGTTTCGGAATATCCCCATCACCCTATATGTAAAACCGTTGCAGTTACTCCGCTCACCATACCTCGGCCTACACTGTATGTCGTCAATTGAAAATAGTCCGGGGAAATTAGCAAAAAAAACGCACGAAAGCAGACATAATTCGGAAATGGCTGAAAATTGGTCCACAGCTTCCTTCAGACTTTTTAAGAAAACAATTTCGTAATCAAAAAAAAATATGGCCGCCGGAATACAGCGGTTTTCCGGTGTTTTCCTTGTATCTCGGTTTCTATAGATCGTACAACCCCGTACAAAGGCCCTAAATGATGACAATGAAATTCTCTACAACTTTCGTTCTTGCAACGATGTTGACCCGATTAACCCTTTCAAAGTTATTCAAGGTCAAAGTTTCCAAAAATCACTTTTTGGCCAAAAAATCCCTCAAAATCTGTTTTTTTTCGAAAAAAAATACGAAACGTTATTGCCTACAAAAAAGCCTTGTGTCATTTTTTCGAAAACTTAACCCTTTGATTTCCAAAAATCAGGTTTTGGTCAAAAAATGCCTCAGAAACTGATTATTGAGAAATTTTTTTTGTTCTATTTATACAAAAGATTATTGCCTACCCTAATGACACCCTTGCCATTTTTTCGAAAATTTTTACAAAAATTAATTGTTAATGATTTTTTGACCAAAAAATGATTTTTGGAAACTTTGACCTTGAATAACTTTGAAAGGGTTAAGTTTTCGAAAAAATGAAACCAGGCTTTTTTGTAGGCAATGACGTTTTGTATTGACTGATCAAAAAAAAATTTCGAAAAAGCAGTTTTTGAGTGATTTTGTGGCCAAAAAGTGATTTTTGATAACTTTGACCTTGAATAACTTCGAGGGGGTTAATCGGATCAACATCTTTGTAAGTACCAAAGTTGAAGAGAATTTCATTGTCAACATTTAGGGCCTTTGTACGGGGTTGTACGATCTATAGAAACCGAGATACAAGAAAAACACCGGAAAACCGCTGTATTTCCGGCGACCATATTTTTTTTTGTGATTCCGAAATTGTTTGCTTAAAAAGTCCCAAGGAAGCTGTGGACCAATTTTCAGCCATTTCCGAATTTTGTCTCCTTTAAATGCCAATTTCCCCGGACTAAAAGCAATCTTTATGCATCCATTAGTCTAACATTGTTCTTTATGTGAAAGACTCACCCTCAAAGGTACAGCAACTTTCTACGCTAGACGGTTATAATCATGGGCGAGGCACACACTTCAACTTTTGTCGAACTGGAACTTTACAACTTATTCATGGTCCACACGGGATTCCTTTGCCACGAGTTACTTTGTTAGTTTTACTAGGAAATATCAGTTTTGGGCTTGTGATGACAGAGAAGATACAAATAGTAACAAGAAGCACATTTCGTATTCTCTCCAAAAATTTTGGCTGAAAACATTACAACACTTCTCTCATTTCCTGTTTACTCCCCGCTTCTAAAAAAACCGGTTTCACAACAGTTCAACGAATAGGCGTCTGTACCTCCTCATTGAGTTTAATGTTGGACAGCAAGTTTTCGTCGTTTTCGAAAGAAAAGTATAGAGAAGAGTGAAAGATCTAAGTGCGCAACGCCAACACTGTTTTATTCCACTGTCTTCCATCCAGTACTACCGCTGATCGAATAAGATACGTCTTCTTCGCTAGAGAGTTGCTAAATAGGGTGGAAATAGGAAAGAAAGAACGTTGTGGAAGAGCATGTCGCCGATTGGGTTCGAACCACGATCCTTTGGGATGGGAGTCAAGCCCCTTGCACCCTAGGCTGGCAAGGCCGACTTTTTGCCCAGTATTTTGCACTTTATCAGCTTTTCCAGATGCTGAATGTCACAGAACAACACCTAGAAGATGCTCTAGTGCGTTGACTGCAATTTCCGTATATCTAAATTTATCCCTCCTGTTGTTTTGACCACATTTTTTCTAATCTAATAAATTGATAGTATTTCTTCAATAATTCCCAAAACATAATTTATTCCAATCGAATATTTAAATATAAAAATTTCCAATGCTGTTTTATGAGCGATTTTATTTATAACTATTTTTAATTTTATTACTGAACAGCATAAAAATACTTTTCTGAAATTTTTTACAACCTGTCGCAATAAAATACGATTTAACTTCCTCGTGTCTAGATGCATTGGTGCCGGCAAAGCGTGACTGGTGCAGCGCCGTAAAGTGGTGCAACTTTTTCTAGGTTATTTTAACTCGCTGTGTGTCAGCCGAAACGACTCAATCCTACATGAATTTTCGGTGAAAATGTCACCAAAAATTTATTTGTTTTATTTCTTTCCAGTCGCTCGTTCCCATATAGCGGAAGAGCTGCAGCAACCTTTTGGCGCCTAGTGAGATTTCTGAACGTAAAACTGATACAAATCGTCTGCATACGTAATGACGAATGACCACCGATTAAATGGTGACCAAAAATTTTATGAATTTTCTCCGCAAACCGGCCACAGGAGCCCCGAATAACATCCAATTTAAGTTTTAAGCCCGAGCCAAGTGCAGGGCTTTGCCCGGAAATTGGTATTAATTTGGTGGGCCCAAAAATCAGAGGCAAACAGAAACTAGCTGTGGCCCCAGTAGAGAACCTGCTCCATGTCCAACAACTCAGTCGAGGCCCAGGCGTTGCTAATTGCCAAATGAATTTCATAATTTGAGGTCTTCTTCTGCCCCTCGGAGAGATGTAAGGTGACCAAACAACACACCACGACGGGCCCAAGGCGTTAGGGCAGCCTTTTGAAGGTAACATCTCGAAGACGTTGTTGGACCGCTTCTCGTCGCAAGGTATGCGCCTGGAGCCCCTTCTGATAGGCAACTTTTTGTCGCTCTATCTGCTCAACGCTTTTTCGGCGACGTCACTGCCGGCGTTGTATCATTTTCTGACATTTCATGGTCATCAAAGCGCCCGTTTTTGTGTGTCTTCGTTGCCCGATTCTTTCCGCTTATCAGACAACAGCTCAAAGCTCCCTCGTGCACCTCCAAAAATTGGGCTTAGGGCCGGGCGCGGGGTCCTCTCTGCTGGGGCTGAGACGGGGCTAGACAGAAGATGGACCGAGCAATGGATTTTTTTTTCGAAAACGAGTTTTTTTTTTGTGCGGGGTGCCATCCGCCATCGCCATCTCCGTCACCGTCGCATCAACTTCACCTCGTGTCTTCGTGCGCCTCCGCCTCTATAAATTTCAGATGGAATTTTGATTGCCCTCCGTGATATGACATATTTGGCCAGTCCACGGCTGCCGGGCGCACATGAGAGGAGCCCGGATCCCAGTCGAGAGGGTCATTTTGGTCCGGGAAATTATGGGGGACTGGGGCTGGGGGGCTCCTGGTTATCTCGTCCCCATCTTTTGTTAGAATATCTAAATCAACTTAATTAAAACACGTTTGAGGTACTGCGTTTTTGGCCAGCTCTCTAGGCCTGACAGATAACGTAACAAGTTGCTGAGATCGAGATGTCATAAATGTTAAACTGTTAGAATAAATCACGTGGAGTTTTAAAGTTTATTCTAAGAAAATTTGCATTTTTTTTTCGGGGGGAATTTTAAATATATTTTTTTTTGAGGTAATTTACAAAGTTTGGTAGTAAAAGTTTAAGCTGGTGTCGTAAAATTGGTGGTTTTAAGGTGGAAGTACAAAACTACTGAAGATGCTACTTTATGTCCTTACTTAGTCGAAATGAGAGTTTCGAGTATAAATTAAAAAAAAATTGGATCGTAAAATTCGGAGATACCAAAGTTTGAATGGCACAGAGATTGTTACAACAAATTTTGTTTGGCCTTTTGGGGATGCGATATTCTTCTTTAAAAAAGAATAAAATTTTCATTCTCTGGAGGCACGATCTAACTTACTTTAGTGAAGGTACTATGCTTAAAAAATATTAGTTTATTGAAAAAATAAAAAAAAAACTTGTTTGTCGTCTAAAACTTCTTAACATTGTATATACATACATATCTATGAATTCACTGGGGTTTGGGGTTTATTAATGGAGCTAATAAAAGTCTAATTTCTGAATGTGACATCAAAATGCTTTCTTGCAGAAAAGTTATTTTCCAGAAATTTTTAAAATTCGTTTCTAAAAAAAACTGACTTTGAGACAAAGAAGTCATCCGCGACAAATTTTACTTTCTATAAAGACGTCGAATTTTTTCCACTGAAGAAATTCTGTAATGACCGGAAAAAGTGAAAATTAAAAGAGCACAGAGGCACAGAGCATGAAGCAAAAACATCTAAATGAGAATCATACAACTTCCTTCAGATTAATAAAGTTGTCCAAGGTTTTGAGGTTTCTTGTAGATCTTAAAGGTGTTAATTATATTTTGATATGTCAGGTGCGTTTTTTGATTTAATGAAGTCGATTGTATAGCCGTTTGTAAATTCGAAGTAAAATTTGGTCAAACATTTCTGCCACTAGTGTTTAGCGTTTTTTTTTATCCCTAATAGAACCTACATACGCAGCGGCAGATTTTTTTTCAATTTTAACTACGATTTTCATCACGATATCAATGCTAAGCCTTCAAGATTTTTCAAAAGAATTTGTTGTTTAGTTAGTAGTTTTATTAGTTCAAAATTAATTAGTTCTCCAAGAAATTCAAAATGAATTAGTTCTCGAAGTAGTTCAAAATGAATTAGTTCTGAAGTTATTTCAAAATGAATTAGTTCTCCAAGAACTTCAACATGAATTAGTGCTCGAAGTACTTCAAAATGAATTAGTTCTCGAAGTAGGTACTTAAAAATGTATTAATTCTCCAGTTAGTTCAAAATTAATTAGATCTCCAAGAACTTCAAAATGAATTAGTTCTCGAAGTGTTTCAAAATGAATTAGTTCTTCAGTTAGTTCAAAATTAATTAGTTCTCCAAGAACTTCAAAATGTATTAGTTCTCCAGTTAGTTCAAAATGCATTAGATCTGCAAGAACTTGAAAATGAATTAGTTCTCGAAGTATTTCAAAGTAATGCAGAGGGGGGTAAAAGACTCCATCGTAGGACAACGCTGTTCAAAAGTAGTTGGTTGTTTTCATATATCAGGCATCTAATTGATAACTACTACTCCCTCCTTAGAAAGTAGTTATTCTACTAGTCTTAGAACTAGTTCATTTTTCTACTGGGATATCCAGGCCCGTCACATTACCTTTGGGGGGCCCGGGGCTAAAATATGTTTGGGGCCCTTTAAGGATTTTGAAATTCCAAAAAATCTTTGACTAAAAAAAATTGTGGTAACTTAAGAATAAGTTCATTCAGGGCATTAAATATAGATACCGAACAGTCGGCTTTAAAGCGTGCATTCCGCTTAGCTGGCAACCAGCGCTGGTTGTATCTTTCGCTGGCTCCTCAAACATTTCCAGCTAATGGCTCAACCAGCTCGAGAATATTCAGAAATTTCCAAATCCGGATGGCTGCTAGCTACAACACACCACCAGTACAACGTTACATACTTACATAGTTTAACCTAGAATGGAACAGGTTTATATAGACAGGCCCTTGTGCTTAGCTCTGGGGC
Source organism: Thereva nobilitata (assembly GCA_963855945.1). NCBI lineage: Eukaryota > Metazoa > Arthropoda > Insecta > Diptera > Therevidae > Thereva > Thereva nobilitata. Next base: position 225,185,144 of record OY979694.1, read on the forward strand.
TCAGCACTCAGCACTACTAAGGGAAGCAAATTCGGAGCGCTGTTAATATGCTCCGATTGGATGTTTAAGGAATTGTATGGAACGAAGAAAACGGCAAACAGAGACCCGTTCTCGATCGATGCGTTGGTCAAGCAGCATATTGAAAGCGGTTGGTACTTCGTTGGGGGACCGCTTGGTAAAGCCGCTGTGGACACTCGCGTTTGGAAGGACGAAGAGGCAATTGCACAATATGAACACAAATATAAAGCTTTTCGACACTGCAGTTGTTTCTCATATCGACAGGCGCTACAACATAAATTGGAGGGTTAGAAAATTGTTTCTACTTTTTTAACTGCATCAAAAACGCTTCTAGAAAAAGCAGCAGTAAAAGGAGGGCTCCCCACTGCGATCATGCAATGTTAAAAAAGATATAGAACTGGGATGGGAAGGGGAGCGCCCCATGCTTTTTAAGGGTGTTGTAGCTTCATTTCCCGCTGGGTAAGTTTTCTCTTCTCTAGTGTTTACTATTTAAGTATGATGAGTAGAAGAATCCATATCCATACGAACATAACATATATTTTACAGTGCTACATGCTTGGGTTTCAGGCTCTAGATTAGTGCTTGCTTGACAAGTAGAACGCATGGATAGGGCGGTCTTGGCTTTTTGGGTATCAAGATAGTTTCGGGGCCCTTAGGCGATTAGTATGCAGGAATATGGGGTTTTAACTTTTTGGGTTTCATTCTATTCTCGGGGCCCCCTCTATCCGGGGGCCAGGGCAATTCGTCCCAGTTGCCCCCCCCCCATTTGTGGCGGGCCTGGCGATATCATTTTGTCCACTGGTCCATACTTACAATTTTGTATGTGTTTCAGCGTCTATCTTATTTTTTTATCAACATACTTAAGTATATGAAATTACTCTGGGTTGGCTGGTTCTTTTGTAGATTTTTCAGGGCAATGTTATAAGCATAGACATATGATAATGTTTAGGTTGATTTGTTGATAAGCTTAATTTGACTGTTTACACCTTCACCTACTAAACGAGATTAAATATGATGAAAAATAAATCATCTCCAATCATCATTATCCTCCAGCTGTTATTTCACTTAAGCTAACACAATTACAATACATAAATTCCATGAAGAAACATCAGGCAAAATTGTTCAAGAACTTATTTATATTCATTCCAATGAATTAAAATTATATATCCCATTCCCCAAACACACAAAAAAAGTAACAAAAAAAATAAATTACTTTAAAATCCCCAACTTTTCCTTCCATAAATTGCTCCAAAAAAAAATCAATTAACAAACCTCCCACCATTCCTGTACCGAAAAAAATCATTTTCATTATTATCTATTCCATGTTATTTTTTTTAATATCCTGTAGCAAAAAAATTCCTGTCCTCATTCACAAAATCTATACAGACGCCAGTCTTCCTTTTGAAATTTGGGGCTCAGAACGTGAAATATATCCACTACCACCCCCGGCCGTTTCCTAAAAATAAACCCCCTACCATCCTGCACAGGGGCACAATATTTAAATAAATTACTGCGAGTTGGACACGTCAAAGCGCGGTCTCCTCCATTTTGCCAGAGCGGAGCATTTTCGCACATGAGTGGATCTTTTAATTAAAAAGCAAATACTTAGGTGAGACCGCCACGAGGACTGCAGATGTTGGGATGAAAAAAGTTTTAAAATAAAAAATCCCCCCCCCCTCCTTTTTTCAATAAAAAAGCTGGATTTTTTCGTTGTAATTCGAGCGCTCCTCTATCCACACCCACCAATATGTAGTCGCACACGTTCTATACAAATTTGCGATTTTGGTAGTGGCGAAAAATTGTGATATTTTTGTAAAAGCCACGGTTATGTGGGATTAAAAACGATGCTACATGTAAAAGTGGTGTTTCAATATTTTTTTACTAAATAAAACCTTTTGACTAGAATTAGATACTACCAATATTTTTTGTAGTTGAAGCCTATACGTTTCAATCTACCTTAGTGGATAGTGCCACACCTGCCAATATGGTTTAACTCCTAAATCCACTCCGATGGAATTTTATATCAAATTGTGTAAAAATAAAACTTTTTTGGATCCAGCAGTTATTTAGAACAAAACCGCTCTAATGTTTTCCAAATGTACTTCAGCTATCATTTTGACACTGACAATTGACGCAAGTACGTGTCGCTTTTATTTTTAATCTCTCATTCTGTCTGGATTACAAGTGTAAAAGTGTGCAAAAAATCTCAGGGTGTAGATGTGGATATATAGTAGAGTATTCTACCAAATCATTATGGGTTCCTATGCTGAACAACAGAATCTAGCCTCTAACATCCAGAGAAGTGAGTTTTGAGGGAACATGGAGAAGTGAGTTACTACCAAGTGGGCATTAAGTATATACATTTACCGCTTCAGGTTGGACGTTTCACCGTTCTGCCCAGAATGTTTGGACGATAAATAGGACGCGGAGCATGTCCTCTTTAAATGTCCGAGGTTTGCAGAACAGATGGCTGTGCTGGAGACAGCCGATGAGGTGTAACTAACACCAGAGGACATGAGGTAGGAGGAACTGTGGAGAACGGTGGAAGTGACGCTGAAGGCCATCACCCAAAATTTTAGGCAATTCGAGGCTGAAAGAGGCAAGGGTAAAGATATACGAGGATAGATAACAGCTAGATAGACCCACGGAACCGATAGGTAAGAGCACGAGTAGTCAGTAGGAATTACCATCAGGCGATGTCTCCTATTTTAAGCATGGCCCTTATAGGGGATCGAGCACACACCCCCCTGCTACTCAACTGATGAAAGATTATAACTATCTTCGTATTACCCGAATTTTAGCAATTGACATTAATTGTAAATATGAAACAAGTAATTTTAGTTTATTAAATACTAGCAAAAAAACCCGCGTTCGTTGCAACGCCCTTAAATAAAAAAAGTTTATGTGCACTGTCCGCGGTAGAAAAAAAGTGAAAGAAAAAACAAATCTGGAAAATTTGATTTTGGATACCTTTTATATGGTTTGACAGCTGTCATTAGTCAAAACCGGTTTTTGATATGATATTCGTATTCAGTGTTATCGAAAACCTAAGGATACCAAGTTTCTCCTTGAACCGATGGAAATCAGGTGCCTAACGCTTGGTTGCACCTAAAAAAGTGAAGACCCATGTTAAATCCCACTTAAAATTCAACCTGCGTGGGGGCGGTTTATAATTTTGTTTTTCTCTTTTCGGTTAGCCGTTACACTGCCCCTTCTTACTTAGTGTGAACACAGCTTCCGTCCCGATCGAACTTTTTGGATGAGATAGATAGAATCGTTTAACCTTCCCTTTTCTTTGCAATTTTGGCGATTTACCTTTGATTAGTCGAGCATTTTATAGGTACACTCGATCGCGTGGCAAACTTCACGACATTAGAGGAAATGAGCAAGATACACTATGTTCAATGTTCTTCCATTTGGAGCTAGGATGTGAAGATTCAGATTTCCCAACTCTTGAACAACCTGCATACAGCTGACAGTGAAATAACCCTTATTTGCTAAAATTTGTCCGCCATATTGGCCCCGAAATTTTAAATTTATTAGTTTTGATCATAAATTCGTTATTTGCTATCTTAAAAACCCCCCGATACCGATTTTCATTGGAATCGGAATGCAATTGGCAAACTCATCGGCCATATTGGGGCGGCCATTTTGAACTTATAAGTTTTGATCATAAATTCGTTATTTGCTACGTTAAAACCCCCCAGATACCGATTTTCATGGAAATCAGAATGCAATTGGAAAATTTGGGTGGCCATTTGGAATTTCAGTCATATTTCGGCGGCCGTTTTGAATTAATAAGTTCTGATCAAACATTCGTTATTTACTACCTCAAAAAACCCCAGATACCGATTTTCATTGGAATCGGAACACGATTGACAAATTCGTCGGCTATATTGGCGCGGCCATTTTGAAGTTCTAAATTTTGACCACAAATTCGTTATTAGCGACCTTAAAAATCCCTAGATACCCAATTTCATTGAAATCGGAACACAATTTGCGAATTCATATTTGAGTGGCCATTTTGAATTTCGGCCATTTTTCAGCGGCCATTTTGAATTTCGAAAATCGGGCTTCGAGGTGTTTCATGGGAGACCCCCACGGACCTTCGTGCAAAATTTCGAAGCTCTGCTATAGCGCACACATACATACATACATACATACGTACATACATACGTACATACATACATACAGAAACTTTCTTTTATTAATATAGATTTAATTTGCTTGCACCTTTCATCGACTGAATAAACTACCCAAGTCTACAGACCTCCAGCCTCGTCATAGTATCCTTTACTTACTTACTCATTTAGTCGACTCTATAGTATCCAATCCAGGCTTCTTGCAACTTTTCGTTCCCCCAGCCCAATTTCGAGCTGTTGTGATCCAGCTTGGTATCTCTAAAACTCTCGACCCTCCTATGAGCGCAGATTTGACCTAGCCCCCTGTCTCATTCCAAAGCCTACCAAATTTTACCCCCTCCTTGGCACATAATGTTTCGATAGCGCTTGTGGATTACGCCACTGTAGAGTCTTTGGAGTCGCCCTCAATTCTTCCGAGACCACTTGTGAAGACTCGTATGGCCGTTGTCTTATAAAGTAGCGATTTGGAATAAAATGGTTACAAGTGTAGATTTGAAGAGCGTTTAATCGTTACAATAGATTTTGTTTGCTTCTACTAAAGCCTAGTACTAAGTTTCACGCTAAAAGAAATTTCCATACAAAGTTTAGCGTGAAAATTTATAAAGCTAAATTTTAACAGTATCTTTAGCGCATGCAGTACTAAGTTCGCCGCTAAAATGCTCGCTAAATCGACGTTTCTCATTCTGTAAAACAGATGGCAGAAATGTTAGTCTAACCATTTTAGCTGCATTTTTTTTCGTGCAGGCACCTTATTTCACGCTAAATTTGTTGAAAAAATTTGTTGATAAAAAAAACAGACAGAAAAATATGCTTATTTACGGTTGTAGAAATTTCAAGTGCGGAAATAAAACTAAATTAAAAGTTTGTGCACGAAACGTAAAAATAATAAATAATTCTGTGTATTTAGAATATTTTGAAACGCGTTTTAATAATTTTATATTTCCAGTGGATTTTGAGGAATATTATTTCGAAGAAGACGTTGAAATTCAATCCAAAAAAAAACGGTAATAATTCTCTACAATTCTACATTGTCAAATTTCATCTTGCTAAAAACGGTACAAGTTTGGAGACGCGCTAAAATTTAGTTTAGCGCCGAACTTAGTACTATGCTTAACAACGGTGCACATACGGATAGGCATCCAGCTCCATACTCTTGTCGGTTGCTATCATCGACCTAAAGTTGGTGAAGGATTCCACTACTTCAAATTCATGTTTTTCTATTTTGATTGTCGGACTAACATTTTTTCATATTAAAGACTAACCGCTCAGAGGTATAGAATCTTTGTACTGTCGGTGCTCGCATTAGGTGCAATATCGGAAGCAAGCTCTAATCGGAAATATAGAAGAGAGAAGAGTGAAAGAACCGCCAAAACCATACACAGGGGTTTTCAGCTCTCCCCAAACCAATACTACTTTGACAGAACGCTGCCTTCGCTGATCGAACAGGAGATGCTTCCTTGCTTATTATGCCAGGCAGAAGACAAGTAAGAAGGAAAGTTATCTAGGTGGGAAAAATGAACCGCGAACCTCTTGGATGGTAGGCTAATAACGCCGGAAATGTTAGATCTTGTGGCTGAACGCGTCCTGTACAGCTCTGGATATTCGTAATCAACTGTACAGCTCTTAATGTTCAATAATGTTCGATGTCTTCTGCCAGATCATACTCTTGCCGGAGTCCATTACAGATATTAATTGATATTATTAAAGTTCCATATATCATTTCTTCGGTTGCCACATTACCCCTGTGAGACTATATAGTCTGTCACTTTATTAGCGAAGTCTAACTCTCTTACGGCTTTATAGATTTAGATTTTGGCGAGGAGTGCCATTAGCATACTAAATGTACTAGTTCTTTTCCGATCATGGAAGTCAAGCAGCAATAGGCCCGGTTGGTACTTAGATAGGCTTCTGCTTGAGAACATCGCGCGCCATCGATACCCCCTGTTTAGAGAGATAAAAAAGGCCCCGAAAAAAGTGCTCCGATGAGTTTTGTAGCTCTTTAACAATTTTCCATCGCCTGTCTTAGAGATTTTTTGGCCGTTGTTCATCTTTTGCCCGCCAAACTAAGCTTACTGCTAGACATTGCCGCAGGACCCGAACTGCGTGCCAGACTGGTAGTACAAAGCTAAGCTTGGTTTTTTCACATACAAAAAATTATACCATTGTCGCTGCACATTCTGATATTTCCGTTTTTACGTACAGAAAAAATAATGCCTCCTTTCCAGTTTTTTGGAATCGTTTCCTGCTTCCATAGTTGCACAATGATTTCAATAATCGAGATTGGTGTAATATAGGCCCTCTTTATTTGATCACTTCCACGGAGAATCTGTCTTCTACTGAGGCCTTACTGCTTCTGAACCGGTTTATAGCTTTGCCAAGTTCTTCAAAGGGTGGTGGTCGCAACATATAGAATCGCCATCAGAATCTGCCTTCTATTCCACAATTAGGCCACCATTTAGCAATACGTTAAAATGCACTGCACATCGCTTCAAGGTAATACCGGCTCCACATGCTGGTCCCAACTGGCACCAGTAAAAGTTGGCGCAGATTCCTTTGATAAAACCGACACTCGATGCCAACGTTGGGACCAATGCAAATTTTTCGATCCACACGTTAGGCGCCCATTAAAAGTTCTTGCAAGCGTCAATCAATTCCATCAGTCATGATTGATGGAATCAAAATATACGGATAATTACATCAGCCATCACCTTAGACGGTAGGTTTTCCGTCAGTCATAGGCAAAACGGACAGCAAAACCTATCGTCTAATGGATGCCTTAGACAAGTAGCATTGAGGCTAACGTTGGTGCCAACTGGTGCGATACTATGAACACCCTCCAACGTTGGATGCTTGATAGTAGGACTCATCGTGTGGCAGATGCTCGAACTACGAGTCTCCAATGTGAAGAGTCCAACGTTCATATTTGGACACGTACGGGCTGTGATGGTTATCACTCAAACGTTGGAAGCCAACATTCGAATGAAACGTTCACCGCATCGTGTAGAGCCGGCTTTAGTTGAGTGACTATAGTACTTACCCGTAGGCTGGCCATTTTGATTGTTATTTTTAAGATTAAGTCTGCAGAATTTATTCTTCTCTCACTGATGGCAAATTCTATCGAATGCCGTAAATGATTCTGACCGTTTCGTTGCGTAGGATGGCTGGCTTTGAGCTTGATTCTCGGATATATTCAAACCTGCCTTGTAAGGTGCCGTCGGAGCACCAAACTAACAAGATAGTGGATCAGAGTTGATGATCGCACCTATGAACGTTCGTGATGCAATCAATCTCAGAACGCGGTCAATTAACACAAGGTCTATTTGGTTGCTCGATCAAGGGATATCCGTTTTTAATTCTAGTCTGTTCAAAAGAATCACTTAATTATGTATGGATGTAATCTTCATTTAAATATTAAAAGTTCCCAAAATAGTTTTTATGAGAGTTCCGGTGTCTTTTTCTTGTAATAGCATTTCTTCATTGTACCGCTTTTTAATGCCAGTTTGTTAGTATCCAAGTCTACCTATTTTTACTATAATTTTTTAAATCCAAGGTAGGTGCGTGCAATATTTCTTTTTAAATGAATTGGTTGCAAAGAGGTGTTGTCTTTCAAACGCCTCTGACATTTTTTTTGTTAACACACAACCAACGTACACCTGAAAAAGAAATCTTGCAACCTGAAAATGTAATCTTCAAACACACAAAAATATAAATAAAAAACACAACACAAAATTTTTTTTTTAAATAATTTTCAAATAATTTATTTTTGCAATTTTTTCTTGGGTGTGTATTTCTGTTTTTTTTTAAGTATTTTTTGTCAGTTTTGTTTATATTTATTAATAGCTTCGTTATATACCTACACTATAATACATATCACAAATATACTTTTTCATTTATATTTATCGTCCACTTTCCTAAATAGTTTTAAGTTTTTAAATTAGATTAATTTTTAGTTTTTTTTTTATTTTTAATATTATCTTCTTCCTCATCATTTTTAATTTATACAAATTAGCATTCATTTTACTGTAAATGTAGTTTTTTTTCTCAATCTATTTTTTTTAATTTTTTTTTGTTGTTTTTTTTTTGTTTTTGAAGTTTTTTATTTATTTTAATTGTAATTGTCAAAATGAATTTTCTTTTTATTTTGATATCTAATAAACTGTTTTTATTTGCGCAATAGTTTTGTTTTTTTTTCTTTTTTATTTTGTTTTTTTTTTGTATATTTTGTTTTATATAAAGTCTTTGTTTTTATTTTTTATTTTTTCTTGAAATTTTTTTATTTAATTAATATTCACTGTATTATTTAAAACAATAATAAAGTGTTTAATGTGTTTTACAGTTATAATGTAGAAGGGGAAATATCCTGTCTTGGGTTTTTCTTTTTTTAAGTATTTAGGTATTTTATTTTAATATCCTTTCTTTTTATCTTACTTAAATGTAGGTAATTATTTAAATATTTATAAGCTAGTTTTTTTCATTTTTTTTCTATTTACACAATTTATGTATTCTCACTCAGTCTATTTTTTGTTTTTTTTTATATATTTTTTATTCAATTTTTTTTTCTTATAATTTTATATCATTTTTTTTATTCCTTAATAACATAATTTATCCTTTTTACGAATTATTTATGCATTTTTATTTGTTTTGCTTATCTTAAAAAGGAATTTTCATGCTGACAAGTTATGAGGCAAAAATATTACATATTTTTTTTCATTTTAATAATGTTTTTTTTTATAAGCACTTAAGACATAAAATTATTAATCATTTTTTTATTTAATAAAGTTTTCATATTTTTCTTCTTCTTCCTGTTTAATTTATAATTTTATATTTTTTTTTTGCGTAATAGCTGCTTTTATTTGCGGTAGAATACTGTGCTCAAAAGTATTGTAAATTTACTATTTATTTACTTATTTTTTTTGTTTCTTTTTTTGAATAATTCTATTTTATTTATTTTTATATTTTTAATGTGTGCTTTTATTGTTCATAAATATTTTCTCTTTCTTGTTTTTTTTGTTTGTTTTTGGCTTATTTATTTATAATTGTGCAAATATTTACAAAATATGTGCTGTAATATTTGAAAAATTTCATATATTATTTTATTTATTTTTTCTTTTATTTTTATTTATTTTTATTTTTTTTTTTGAAATATACGAAATTGTGCGGAATTTTAATTGAATCTGTTTTTATTATTTATTGCACATTTGTTTGAAGAAGTTTTGTTTTTCTTTGTGGCTTAAAAATGATTGCTTTTTTTCGTTGAAAAGACATTTTATGAGAATGGTTTTTTTGAGGGGACTTTTGATTTTTGTTTTGATTTACTATGAGTGGTGAATGTTTGTCTAGAAATTTATAAAAAATGAATGTATGAAGGACGAAACTTAGGGAAATGATTGTGATTGTTGAAAACTTCATAAAAAACTCTTATCTACCTATTAATTTTGAGTACTGTCTTCACTCCTGCTTATTATCAAATTATACAAACTCTATCCAAATATTATTAAAATCTAGACGAATCGCTTTGGAAATGACGTTTTGACTTAAAGATCTAAATTAAGATACATATATAGAAAAAATGTATTCCTCTGGTGATAAAAGCACAAAGCATCTGGTCTTAAAGTATGAAAGTCAAGCTTCAGAAACAATGATAGATTGCGGCAACAGTAAAATGCTGCGCAGAAATGTCAGAACAGAAACATCAAATATTAAACTAGACATCTGTCAACATTTTATTATTACATTTGTGAATTTTTATCGGCGTCATATATTTTTTTGTGCGTAAAAATGTCAAACTTTGATCCAAATATGCGTCAATTGTGGTGAAAAAGTTTTAAGACGAAGAACTGGAGGCATTACTGGATTAAGATCCATGTCAAATGCGGCAAGAACTTGCAAATTTATTATGCGTTGCTCAACAAGCCATTTCCCATTCTTTGAATGGCTTGAGAATGATTTAAAAGCACAGAAATTGGGTGCCATACAAGTTCAATCCGAGAGACGTCAAAGAAAGAGAGTTTTTAACTACCCAGTTTATAGGGAAGTTATTGTAATCGGTCCGAAAATCGAAATCGTAATTTTTAACGTATTTTAATTTTTCAAGGTCGCATTTTAAGCGTATATTTGAGAAGAAATGAGTGTGTTTGTGTGTGTGCGTAACTGCGAACGTATGTGATCATTTTTTCCTGCACGATATCACGCAAACCTAAAAATATATCAACTTCGTTAAGGTGTCGATCGAAGCGTATCAACAGAAATATAATCTGAATAGATTTTCGTAAAATTCGGTCGAGCCGTTTGTTTTGTTTAATCGATGTATGTGATTTTCTTACCTGCACGATATCGCACGAACCAACAATGATAGCGACTTCGTTAAGGTGCCAATCAAAGCATATTAACGAAAACATGCTCTGAAAAAAATTTCATAACATTCGGTCGAGCCATTTATTCAGAATTACTTGGAAGTTGATCGTGTGGACCGAAAGGGTCAAACCCCCAACCCAACTAGTTTTGCATCGTATTACTAGTTACTATAATTCAAAGTGAAAAAATCGAGGATGGGGGGCTCCGGCCATGCATCAACATTGACAGCATGGTCTGATGCATATACTCTGTATTTGGTAAGACCAGCTCGGAGTGGTATATTATGAGCAACTGGGTGACCCAATCACAGAAGTCAGCTATCGAACACAACTAATGCGTTTGAGCCGAAGATTGAAGGAAAAACGGCCACAATTCAAGCAAAGGCATGACAAAGTGATTTTGCAGCACGGCAACGCTCTGCCGCATGGTCCTTATATCGTTAAAATCTACCTGGAAACACTGAATTGGAGTGTCAAACCTCACCCTTCGTATTCTCCAAATATCCGCCCTTCCGACTACCACCTGTTCCGATCTATGACGCATGAGCTGAGCAGAGCTTCCGTTCTTACGGAGAGGCCAAAAATTTGGTCGATTTTTTTAATCGCCTCAGAAGACGAGGAATTTTGTCGAGTATGCTGTCAGAAAGATGGGGAAAAGTTGTGGAGTGATGGAAATGTGTTGAAGAGTAAATATGTAAGAATAATGTGTCAGGAAAACCTTGGAGTGTTGGAGTAAAGATTTCTAACACACTAAGGGCGATATACATCAACGAGGGTTTTAGGTACCGTTGTACCACGAGGGTAGAGTAATTAAAATAACTAGGTTTCTTTACTATTAAAAGGTACACTAATTTATTCACTTAAGTTATCTGGTGTTACAAAAAAACTGGTTTTATGGATATATATATATATATATATATGTACACTATGGTCGTATTATTAAAGCCACGATTTTTATTTTCGTAGCAGTCAGCGCGGAAGTCGTAGCAGTCAGCGCCATCTTGTTTTTATTAAAAAAAATATTTTTTTTTGTAATGTTAATTAAATATATTCATAAACCCTAAAGTTTGAAAAGTCCTTAAATCCAAAAAAATACCTCAATATCATCCTATTTTCCGCTGCTGGCCTTAAGCAAGTTCGTTTAAATCCATTTACGTATAATACCAAGAATATCAACAAAAAGTCTAGTATTTTACAATTTCAATAAATTAAAAGCAAAATTCGATTCCTTTTTTTGTTCCGATTAATACCCCTAATTAACCCGTTTAAATTCCTGTACAGACCAATCAAAACGATTTCATGCTAGTTAGTTTTGCGACAATGAAATCAATATTTCCATGTAAGTAATTGCCCTAATTTATATCAGCCAATCGCACCTGAAAAGTGGCAGATATAAATGGACGTTATAATTATGATATTCATATAAACATACTCGTATTTATGTATAAAAGTTGGTTAAACGAAAATCAGTATATACTTCAATGTGATAATATCGATTTTGTACTGAGTTTAATAAGGTAAAATAAATCTACTCTGATACGATACAAAGAAATATTGGCAAGAGTATGTATGTATGTGTAAAAAAATAATAAATAACATTTGTAAAAACATTTCAAAAATTTACCACAAAATCATTTATTCTATTTATGCGGGTAACGAAATGGTTGAGAAATGTATATTAATATTAATTCTAGAGATGATGATATAGCTTACTTTTAAATCTTCAAAGATAATCTAGCTTCAACAAATGTACATCAATTCAAATTAAGTTTTCCTTCTCCCTTTTCGAAGCAACAGGAACAAAACTATATTAATAACAATAACATAGCTTAGAATAAATTAAAGCCTAAAAAAATACACTATTCAAATCCCAAAAACTTGTACATATACCCAAATATACGAAAAATATATTCCTCCCTTAAAGAAACTACAACAATTTGCATGATTGTGGTTGTAGGACACAGAAAAAAAATACTAAAATTAGAACCAACAAAAACAGATATCAACCGGACTATATCTAGTTTTGCGACCTTCAGGGGTCGAATTTATCAGTTCTCATCCCATGGACACGAGATTATAAGGATGTATTAATATCACAATCCCCCTACGACTATACCAATATTAGGCCAAAAACTATTGATTATAGTTGGATGATAAAACTGGACACCATAGGGCTCCTTTTCTATGCGATATTAAAGGTATTTATATATGTAGGAATAATTTTGGGTGAGATTAATATTTCTGATACTTTAATGAACGTGATAATGTTGATATATTATTTATCGATATTATTTTTGTTTTATGATATTAATGAGTTGTTTATTTCTTGTTTTTGTTTGTTTTTGGGTGTTTTAAGTTGAAGAGATAATGGACGACTTCTGAGTCTATTAGTAGATATTCGAAATATGAGGAGGAGAAGGAAATTTATCGGAAAAGACTATGTTGTAGTTGAAAAAGTCTGCAAACAACAAAAACATTTAGAAACTCATCCAGACATTTTGAAATAAGGATAACAATCAGTAGACAGCGTCATTTTACAGGAAACTATTGAAAGAACAATTTCTTGGTTCGGGATTGAACTTTAGCTACTGTGATAAATGTCCTCTAACACACGACGTAAGGAAATCTACTTTTTGACCCAAAGTAGGTTTACAAATGATTTTACTCCTTCGAATTCCCGCTCCTCTACCTTGGTTGTGGGATCAATGTATGGTATTCTTGCAGAGCCAGGACCATCATGTGTTTTGTTTTGCTTTCGTTGATATGCAGTCCTAGCTTTCGTCTCTCCAGCTCAATCTGGGTGGGCTTATAGAGGATTGTGACTCTTGCTGTCACCCCCGAATCGTAGATCACTTTCTCCAACCCAGGTTGAAAAGAAAGCAGGCAAGACCGCCACTTTTCGGGGTGTATTATAGATGTTGATTGGTCTGGAAATTGTTCCAACGGTCAACCAACATAATCGTATCAGCTTATTGGGGATGATTAGTTCTACTCTGGCTATGCCATCATAGGTGGCATTAAATTCTACGAATAGGTGTTAGAGTGAGTTTTGAAACTCTAGTCATTTTTCCAGCCGTATTTCCATATAACCAACATTGCGAGCCTGAGCAAACTGTTGCATGTGGCATGTTAGAGTGTTAGAAAACGTAAGATACATGTTGTCTAATATGCCACAGCGTATTTAGTGTATTGTATTTTAGTCCAGGCGCTGGAGCATTTCCAGTGGTTTTGGCGTGATGTAACGGACTTTTTTGGTGGAATTGGTCAGAAATGACATCCCCAACAATATTTAGGGGGTGCGCAAATATGAACACGCCTGGCAAATTTATGGGAGCCCAAAAACTGAAAAATTCACGAAAAATTCTCTGTTTTTTTACCTTTCTTGATAAATAGCTCTTAACGAAGGCTTCTAGGCGAAAAGTTTGTAGGACAGGTTTTGTTCGTTATTGGATTTGCTAAAACTTAGCGTAAGTTTGATTTTTAAAATTTGAATTTTTGCATTGCAAAATAGCCGAAAACTGCGGAAACCGTATCCTCACTTTAAAGTTATGCCAACCAAAGAAAATACCATTATTTTTCAATGTAATTCTGGAATTAGGTAGTTTAAGGTATGTTTAACTTATATCTAAAACCCGATTACTGTCGGTCAAATAGTTTTTCCATAATGTATTCTGCAATTAAGTGAATTTAAAAAATTAAATTTGTTGCAGCGCCAAAAAAAAACTCCCATGTTGGTTCTGATTTTTTTACGTATGCTCTAAGACTCACTTTACAATATCCAATCATAAAATTGCTGTTTTTAAAAATTTTTTTCTAGGTTTTTAAATTTTGGATTTTTTTTTGGAAAAAGCGCCTTAGTTGCAAAATAGCTAACTCCGCCGCGCCAGAAATGCTCGGCGCGTTTCAAATTCGCTCGAAAAAGGTCTCAACTTGCAATAAAATATTGTTAATAACAATTCCTTAAGCAAATTAGAAAAATTACCGAATTTTGTTTGAAAAATTTTTTTATTTTATATTTGGGCTTTTTTAAAAAACAATTGGTGATGTATTACACAGCACAACAAAATCAAACTTTTTTTTTGATGCATAAAATATTTTAATGGTTCTTTACTAATTTGAGGTCACTGATTTCGAATCTACCATAAACATATAAAACAAGGATATTTGGTGTAGCCTCCTTGTTGTCCCAAAAGAAAATTATCCATCTTAAGATCAACACAAATTACCCATTTATGTTCGTTATACTTTATCTTAGTCAAGACTAATGCTATTGTACGATATTATTCCTTAACTTTGGTTGAATGTGCGATAGGTAAGGAGCCTAGTTTATTCCTGTTGTGCAATAGTACACTGTACACACTTTAACCTGCGTTTTGATGAGTCGATAAATAAACGCCATTCGTTTGTATCATACACTCTTCCAGCCCATGGCAGTCATCAAACATATTCACCACATAATGTAACAAAAACATTTTGGATCGTTAATGCAACCCTTTTCGATGAAGACATGATAGACACTACTTCAAATATAGAAGTGAATAATGATATTATTTTGAAGTATACAGTGCCAAAAACCGCTACGAGGTTGGTACATAACAGAAACTTCTCAATTTCAGTAATTCCAGATATTGATGCTAGCAAATTAGTTGCTCATCTAAAATGAAAGCAAAGTAAATACCAAAATTGCAACAAGCCACTTTACGTAATGATCGTGAAATTGAATCAATTTCTTTAGAAACGATAGAGCTGTATTCATTAATGAATATAGAGCAGCTATTTTCATTTCGTTAAACGTAAAGTAGCTTTCAATGGACATAAGTCGAAGAATACGCTAGCTACGATATATATAGCTATATAAAAATTGGGAATTGTTATTTAGCTTAACAAAAGTGACTATGATTTGAACTATAGTTTATTTGAATTCTAAATGTAGATGTATAAAATACACTCAAGAGCAAATAATATGAAAACAACGAAAATAATTGGTAAAATATACATCTTTGAAACAGGAATCAATCCAGTTGTTGTGGAATATGAAAAGATTTTGGTCGATTGTCTTATTTTACAGATTGGCGAACGATTTGAACGCAGGTTAGGATACGTTACATTCCAGAAGTATAGCTTTGCATCAAAGATGATGCATCAAGGGGAAACACTGTTTAAACATTGTACTACGAAAATCATCCACTAAAGTACTATTAGAAAAAAAACAGCAAAGCCTTCAACCAAATTACATTTTTCGAAAGAAGTGATTTAAAAGGTATGCTGTTTTGTACTTCAAGACAGTACACCACTTTTGTATCATCTTAATATATAAAAACTACGTGTCACAATGTTTGTACACGCTAATCTCCGAAACCGCCCAACAGATTTAAATGAAAATTTGGGAATGTGTAGGATTGGTTCCAGATTGAAAGATAGGATAATTTTGGTCCAGATAAGTGGAGCTGTTGTCGAAATATAGAGAATTTCAATGTTTCACTGATTATATTTAAGTTGGCGGGGCGAAAAAATATTTAATTTTAATTGTCATGTACATATAAAAAACCGTTAGCTTTAAAAAAGCACTCTGATTTTTACGTATGAATTAGTGTATTGAGTGTACTGAGTGTACAATTTGTACAGTATGTACAGTGTGTACAGTGTACTGTGTACTATATACTATGTACTATATACTATGTGCTATGGACTGTATACTATAACTACCGGAGCCCGCAAAACACACACCAGTTAAGAAACATTTAATTTATATACAAAATAAAAATATTTGTGAAAATTGGGAAACCTGTAAAATATTAGCATCCATTGTTCTTTATATACTTCCACCGAAAAATGAGTAAAAGCTTTTAATTGGTGCGATTAAATAAAGAAAATAGGAATAATTGGTTTTTCGTTAATGGCTATAAATATTTGTTGAAGAGTTGAATTTTGAAGATTTGGATTAATTTTAAATGTCTTAAAGTTGCGTGCAGCGCGTCGGAAAGGCATCATCTTTGTTTATTTACGCGCCGGAAAACAAAACCAAAAACATAGTTTAAAAGCAAGTTTTGTAAAAGAATACATACATTGGTAATTTTGGTCACACTTAATATTAAAGTATATTGAATCTAATGTGTCCAAATTTTACAGAAACAAGTATTGGTTCTTTCCTTAGATATTGCGAATAGTTTGATTTTCAATATTTGCATTAATTTCACATGTTTTGACGAACACAATTTCGCAATATAAGAGAAAATAAAAGTTGGTTTTTTGGCATTGCTTTTTCCAACTATAAAATATTTGTTTCATTTTTTGATTTTGTTTTATTGTTCTCGAAAAATTTTGTTATTGCAGACTTCTAGATTTAAATTAAAAGAAGCTATAGAAAATGGCCCTCGAATTTCGAGTGATGGATGCTGCTATTTGCCTTAATTTTAAATCTTTTAATGTTCGTGGTTTTAACAGAATACACAGGCAATTTTGGTGATAGTTCAAATAAATGTATGTTGAATGTAATGATTCCAACTTTTATAGGAATAGTTGGTTTTTCGTTAATGGTTAAGAAGAGTTGAATTTTGAAGGTTTGGATTGATTTTAAATGTTTAAGACACTTCATCTGTGTATGAAAATTCATATCTCGAAAAATGCCATGTCAAAAGATGGTTTTTATTGTCTCGATCAAAATGTCAGATCCCTAATAGTTTCACATTATGTTATTTGGAATCAAAAATACCAAAAAATTGCCTTTTTCAAGCTCTAGGACATGGACATCTATATTTTTGTTGTCTGTTTCTGCCTGCGTTACGATTACTTTCTCTTCTAGAAGGGGTCTAAAGTATTTCTCCTGTATCCTTTCTTTATTATGTTAACTTCTTTGTGGAAATTCCTAGCATCTTTAATACTGTAGATTTGTTTCATTGCTTTATTTCTGAAGTTGTCTCGTTTTTTCTTCCTTAATAACTTTTTCGTATCCTTTCCGGCTGCGACGAATTTTTCGTGTTTTCGTCTTGTTATTCTTGCTAAGTATGGCGTGGCGAATGGCGCATTAGAACAAACGAAGAGCTTGAAGGAATGTAAAACGAAATAAAAATAGTAACATACAAGATTGAGGAGACTAAGATGGCTCGGACACGTTGAAGGAGATTCGGAAGAAAGAATGCTAGCCACAATTTTCATTGGTAGATCACCAGGAAAAAGAAACGTAGGCGACCAATAAATAGGTGGTTGGGTGACGTACTAGAAGATATACGAAATTTTCGTATAACAAACTGGAGGGAACTAGCTAGACGACTGGAAGAAGAGACTTCAAGAAGCCCGAGTTGTACAAGGACTGTAGCGCCATTTAACAAGAAGAAGTTATTAATATTGATACCTGAGTCCAATCCATCTTATTTTCAATTTGACTTAGCGAAATTTTCTTTACATACAGATAATTCCAAATATGTATCTGCTATAGAAAACTATGTTTGATATGAACTTTGATATTGCTGTTCTAAACAAAATATCAAAATTTCTCATCGATTTAAAGAAATTAAACGAGTGATCATAGGTCACAAAAGCGATTTTTCGTAAATATCTTAGTAATGGTCAAAATTGTAGCTTAGGATATTGACTTTAACAATGGAATTCGTTCTCTCCTGGTCCTGGCTAGGTAGCAAACTCCAGTAAAATAAGTAGGAATCTATTGATATTCACAGATATTCAACTCTGGCGCATCGTCCGCCAACTTCTAGTACTGTCCGGCGACATTTATATCCAGTGTATTACCAATTTCAAATAAGGCTAGACAACGAGCTCACTCCTGAAGACCAGAGATGACAGGGACCCAATTCAAACCAATTTTGGAGCCAATTCAAAATCGGCTTCCGCCTGCTCCAGACATTCTGCTGAATAATACTATGTATTTTTTTAAATTGCAGCAAGAGCTGTAGCTTTTTTTCTCAGGTCGTCGGTCATTCAAGTCATGGGGCTGTTTCTAATAGTAACTTTGATTTCGAAGATAGAAGAGAAAGGATATATTTGGGGTCTGAAGGATGCTTGAGTAGATAGTTGTCGATGAACCTTGCGTTTCAACTCTGAGATGTTACATGAGTTCGGAAACACCGACTGCGGAAGACTGTTCCACAATCGATATTTTCTATTTAAGAACGAGCCTCTAAAAGAACCAAAAATGAATTAGACCTACCGCGGACACTATGTAAAGAAAAACGCACCTTGTGCTCTACCGCGAAGGTAGCGCGAGAAGGAGTGTACGTTTCATGAGAAACATAAAGGTTACAATACAACTCTATGAATCAAAATATCTCAAAAACGGTTACTCTTACAAGAAAATATTATGAAATCTTTTTTGTAAGAAATTTCCTAAGCTAAAAATATGATTATGCATAATTTTTCAGTAAATGTGACCATTACTGAGGTTCATATCAAAATCCAGCTTTTAATGGAATTTTTCTGAATTTGGGCTCGTTTTTAGTAGTTTACTAGTACAATATATCAGAAAGTAATTCTTTTTCACACACATACACCAACCAACTTCGAAAAATTCGTCTAGTTTAGGCCTAATTTCTACGAAATATCCTTCCAAATATAATGCAAGGACTTTACTTCTGGCCTGTCATGTGATAGTTGTCTGCCTTATATATGTATAACCAGAAATATATTCAAAGTCATAAAAATCGTAACTAGAACCCTAACAACTATATTTTTATCACCTACTTTAAGCATATTCGGAACAACACATCACTTCAACGTACCACGGATTTATAGCTACACATCATCCAATTAGATAAAACTCTGTCTGTTTTTGGGTGAACATAAAAACGTACTTTAAACTAAACAACTTTTGTGTTTCTTTTGAAATTCTTGGAATATTACTAGATAAATTTTAACCCCCAACAAGGATCTTATTTTAGTTCTGTTTTCTTCCCACCAGATTACGTTCGAAACTGTGCAAAATACATTTCTGTATCTTAAAGTTTCTAAAAAAGTTATCAAAAATATGATAAAAAAATGAAAAAGAAACTATATACATACAATAGAAATTTGAAAAGAAACTAATTAGGCTGTAAAAATATAACCACTGATCGATCAATAAAGAAGCCTAAAATACACTATAAATCACCTAAAAACAATATTATCATATGTATGTATATGTATAATCAGCACAGAAGCTTTTTGGAATTAAATTTTTATAAACAAACAATAAGACAAAATTCGAACCTAGATATCTAAAAAACCAATATTTTTTTAAGTCCACTTGATAACAAAATCTCACAATCTTAAAAAAACACGCCTAAATGAACTTTAAAAATTCCCTCAAAATCGAAAACATCTTCACATTTTCCCTCATCCATTCTATCTAAAAAAACACAATTACTTATCTGAATTAATAAAACCCCATAATCCACTTAATATTCAAAAGCCGTCTTTCGTTGCATTTCTACCTAATTGACAGACTGTCAGTTTTTTTTATCCTTCTCATCCATAAAGTAAATTAAAAACAAAAAAAAAATACAAAAAAAATACGAAATCCATTCAATTTCGCTGAAAAAAACAAGCCTTGAAATTGACATAATTCTACAAAAAAAAATACAAGAAATAAAAATATATAAAATTGATCAGAAGAAAATGAAGCAAAAAAAAATACGAAAACAGAAGAAGGAATCCTTTCGAAGCCAAACACAGCACTTTTGATAAGGGTACATAAAAAAATAACACCGAAAAAAGTAATATGAAAAAGTCTCCATGTCAAAAAGCGTTTCTTAAAACTCACTCAATTCCGGAGAAAATCTTAGAAAAAATAATTTCAAAACAAAAACCTAAAATCAATACAAATAAAAAAAATGAATTTTCAAGAAATCCAATAAAAATTCGCAGGAAATCGTTTTAAAGGACAACAAAAACAAAACAACAACAAAAAAAATCCCTGTCCGTGTCCTTCTTGCCTCCCTTGAATTTTCTTGGAATTCAAAGGCCTCAATAAAAATCCCTTAATGAAAATTGAATAACGAGAAGAAAAAATAATTTAATTACGTGAAAGCAAAAAAAAAAATATTTCAATCATTTTTAAGCCAGGATTAAAGTCCTTGAAGTCGATGTAGATGGAGCACAGTATCCTGCCGCCACATTATTGCCTCGAAACATTTTTTTTTGTTATACTTGAATAAAGCTGCACGGAAAAGACAAGTGTGTGGGGAGGACGCGTATGGTTTTATACAAAAACAATGTTTTTGAGGTTATAGTACAAAAAAGTCCTTAAATTCTAGAGGGGGAAATTACCATTTTTTAAAAAAAATTAATATTTACATACAAAATTACACCAGGTAGGCCTGCACGTGATGTCCTTGAGGGCCGCCATGATGACCGGGGGTCTGCTGTTGGGGCTGCTGCTGCTGCTGTTGTTGTTGCTGCTGCTGCTGATGCTGTTGGGAGCGCCACGTTTGCTGGTTATGTTGCTGCAGCTGCTGCTGATGGTGGTGCATCGCTCGGTGCATGGTGTTGCTGACTGGGCCATTAGCACCTCCCTGCATTATCATATTCTCGTTATCTAGGGTGCTATAATCGGAATCGATGCTGGAATAGATGTGCTCAGATGGTGGCCGATTGTTATACTGCTGTACCTGCTGCTGTTGCTGATGGTGATGGTGATGATGATGGGGCGATGGGTGCTGCTGTAGCAAATCGCCATTACCACGACGATTTGGCCGTGGACTAGGTGTTGCTGTTGTTGCTGACGAGTAATTAGGATCCTCACCATCAGGACAATAGGCTGGAGGTGGTGCCTGCCGATACAGAATACCCGGGCTAGCTGGCTGCTTAATTCTCTCATGGTTATGATCTAGGGTGTAATTGTTCCCCCGATATGGAAACTCAACTGGCAGGGCATAGCGCAGCTTCTCCCAGAAATGACGGTCAGTGCGGCGAATTCGATTAACAGTTGAAGTCTTTAAGTAAGGCAAGAGTTCAACGTCACTTTCAGCTTCCAGAAGTACCTCCGGTTCCTCGACAATGACTAGCTTATGTGGGCGACCCCTAAGGGCATCATGCACTGCACGCCTCAGATCGCACCGGCTCCATTCGGTTTGTAGGAAATTTCTGGACAACAGAATCACAACACGCCGTGACACCCGTGCAGCTTCCAGTAATTGCATATGAGTTGCATCGTGGGTTAAGTCTCTATGCTGAAGGCATATCCTAAGGGGTGGTCGTCCAGTTTCCAATTCCGACACTAAACTTTGCGACACGAACTCCGAATCTTTGGCAGAGTGCAGGAGTACAGCATCGTAGAGTTTTTCAGTTTCTTCACATCTGGGCCCAAATACTCGTACACCATAGTGGGCAAACAGCCAGATGCGAACAGATTCACGGAATACAAAGACTACGGTAAGCACAACCAGGAGGAAAACGAGGGCTAATGCAGCTGCAAGCAGGGGGATGTAGGATTTTGGTATGCCATTCTGCAGGACTGATCCCCCGGCATAATAGTCGCTGCATGCGGATGTTGCATTAAAGTCCAGTTCACGTTTTGCAGCACCATCAACACAGTTGATATCCTGTGCATCCTGCACAATTAGAGCATTATCAGCGACATAGCTTGTCAGCTCCTGTAGGAATTTGCATCGACAGCTCCACATGTTTCTGCCCAACGACAAGGACTTAAGGTTCCTGAATTGTGGTATCTGAAGTTGCCAAACTGGAATAGAAATTAACCGATTCCCATCGATCCGGAGTATTTCCAATGACATAAGCGGTGCCAGTGTGGAGTTCTCAATGTGACTCAACAAGTTGTTCTGCAGGTATAATTCCTTTAGGTTCGACAAATGCTCAAATTCGTAGCCATGCAAAGTCTGTAAACGATTGTCCTCTAAGTGAAGCACTTGTAAAGATATCAGCCCGGCAAATGTCCTATTTTGTATGCTAGCCACATTGCTCGAGTTCACGTAGAGCGCCTTTAGGTTCTTACGTCCGATGAATGCATGATTTTGTAGTACTGGAAAACGGTTACCATCCAAATATACAACAGTCGAATCCATTGGAAAACGTTTTGGTAGCTCCGTGGTGTTCTGGCCACCGCAATCAACAACGTTCGTTCCCCAGGTCTGGTCATGATAACAGGTACAGTTTGTTGGGCATGTCATCTCACAATCGCAGGCATCAAAATCACAGCAATGACATAGGGCAAAGCAGTGCGTTTCATATCGGCATAGGAAATCCTTGGAACGTAATGTTGTTAGCGGACGAACTGATGAGCCACGTGAATGCGGCATTATACACTCGATATTTGGTAGATCCATAACACGTGGATGTTGGCGCGATGTTAGATTGTTAACACGCTGCAACCATTCCATGGAGCAGTCACATTCGAATGGATTGCCGCCAAGATAAAATTCTGGAAGTGGCTTTTGCGGTGAGACGGGTGCCAGACGAAGTGTATGCAGCTGAAGCTTTGTTAGTGCATTGGCGTATAGATCAACACGTGCCAAATTGATTTTGTCGACAAAAGTGTTTGGGTGTACAGTGCTAATCAGATTATTGTTGATGAACAGTAGTTCAATTGTATTTGGTACTGACATTGGACCCATTTCAGTTATTCGATTGTGACTAGCATCAAGAGTTTTAACACGAATCTCTTCTTGGAGTTTATAGTAATTACCAAGAGCTTCGATGTAGTTTCCATGTATGTCTAACCATTTTAAGTTGCTCGGTATAAAGGCATAGTCGAACCAAACTAAATGATTTTCAGATAAATTCAACCATAATAATGATGCTAATGTTGCAAACACACCATTGATATCAGTTAAGAAATTTCTATCCAATCGAATTGCTTCAAGTTCACCATTTCTAGCAAATGATCCACGTTCAATGCTTAATATACGATTTTTCGCTAAATTTAATACAGACAATCTTGGTAGATCCCAGAACATTCCTTTTGTTACATTACCAATTTGATTGTCGATTAGCCTTAACCCAGTTAATTGATGAAGGTTACGAAATGATCCATTACGAAATGTCGTTATTTGATTCTCGCCCAAATCTAATGTTCTTAACATTGATAAATCTTGAAGGGCGTCTGGTACTTCGGTTAATTGATTTGAGCTTAGGTCCAATTCTTTTAAGTCTGAACAATTTTTAAAGACATTCGGTTCAATAACGCTGATTAAGTTGTTGTTTAATGTCAATTTTGATAGAACAAATAGACCATTAAAAAGTTTATCATCGAGTGTATGTAAGCGATTTTCGGCTAAGTTTAATGTATGGAGATTGTATAGTGGAAGAAATGCATTATCTTCGATATGTCCAATTGAATTGTTGCGTAAGTTTAAAATTTGAAGAAAATATAATTCTTTGAATGTACGATAATCGATTCTAGTTAGAGCATTATGAGCTAAGTTGAGAACAATTAGACGTATTAGACCAGCGAATGTTGTATTGTCGATATGATGGCTGGTTAATTGATTTCCAGATAAGTCTAATACTAGTAGTTGTTCGATACGATGGAATAGACCACGTGGTAGTTCATACAGTTCGTTATGTTGCAAATGAATTTCTCGTAGTTCTTTTGACCCGGCAAATAGACCTTCTGGTAATGTCTCTAGATGATTATGACTTAAGTTGACAATACGCAACGAGCTTAGACCAGCCAATGCTTCGCCTGATAGATCAGTTAAATTATTGAATTGTAAGTTCAAATGTTGCAGTCTTCTTAATCTTGATATGCCCCAATTCTCTGGTATTGCTCTTAGTTCATTATGGCTAGCATCTAGTACTTGTAGCTCTGTACCGCCACTGCATGTCATATCGGTGAATCCGAGATTTTCAGCTGATCGTATACGATTTCTAGTTAAATTTAATACTTGTAAATTACCAACTGGACATAAAAATCCTGGCGGTAATGCCCTTAAATTATTTTCACTTAAATCAAGCTCTGTTAATTGCTTAAGTCCTTTCAATGTATTTGAATATAATTCTAAACTTTTGCCAGGACCCCATTCGGAATTTTTTGTGTTAACACTTAACACTTTAACTGTAGTCAGTCCATCAAAGACATTATTAGGCAACTGTAGTAGCTTACATGAATTAATATATAGTTCTTCGATATTTTGTACACGTATAAATGTATTTATTGGTAATTGACTTTCAAATAGATAAATCTCACTACACTGTATTTCTAGCTTTGTTGTACCATCGGCACCTTGTAAATCTAGGCCAGTTTTATCAATGGTACGCAATCGGCATATTGCTCTTGTTCTATTATAGTCCCAGGAACACTGATTCGTCATTGATGATAACGATAGCGATGACGATGATGATGATGATGACGATGATAAAGATGACGATGATGACGATGAAGAGCCTGAGGAGCCAGACGAGGAGGAGGATGAGGACGGCGATGATGATGAGGATGATGATGAGGCTAAGATCGACGACGAAGACGACGACGAGGATGATGACGATGATGCTGCCGCTGCTGCTGCTGCGGCAGATGACGATGGTGGGGCTGATTCGGTATTAGTTATTAAAAACATCACTAATATCATTTTTAGTATGACAAGGTCACGTATTAGGCCATACATTTTTGATATAGAAATTAAAAACAAATAATTTTTAAGCCTAGAAATTTACACTTGTTTTATTTATTTTTATTATTATTATTATTATTAATGGTTATTCAAATTTTTTATTTATCGGTGAATATTCAAAAAAGAATTCCCCTTTTTTTCAAACAAAAACACTCAACGTATCCGTCATAATAACAACGGCACCAACATTTTAACTAAATTTTTATTAATTTTATTTTTGTTCAACTTTTTACTTTTATTATTAAATCCACTTTTTTTTTGGGGGAGGTTTTATATTCTTACAAAAAAATTCTCACATATTTTTTATTTTATTATTAATTTGTTACAAATATGGATGCAACTTCTTCACATTACATTAAAACACATTTTCATTTATAACTCTTCTATTTAAGGAAAGTTGTAAGTTTTTATCCCGAGCTAACTTTGCTTGTGCTCGAGGATTTTGCTCTAAAAAACACGTCTTACCCGACCAACGACCGAACTCAGACTGATGTGAAAGTAAAAATCTCTTCAATTTCTATTCTCGAGTGATTTTTTTTTGTTGTATTTTTTTCTCGTTTCAATGTAGAGAGGTTCTTTGCGGATAGAATGAGCCGCACACACAACCGAGAAAAAGGGACAAAAAAAATTTTTACCCAAAAAAGCCGCACTCTCAGCTTTGTATTGATGATTAGTTCATGAAACCGACACTATTGATAATCATGGCGCTCCATCGACATGCGCGCCATTTCGATTCAACACCGAAGGGATAAAAGAGAGAGAAACAAAAACAAACTCTCTTCATATAAAAAAAATTCTCGTCGCGCTGTCATATAAAATTGTTGAGAATTGTAAACAAAACCACTCTCTCCTCTCTACTAAGGTTTCAACATCTCTCTTCTATGTGTAGATTCTCTCTTACAATACAGCTGTATGGTAAAATCCAGTTTTACAACGTAGCCCGAAGGGGAAGGCAGCTGTGTGGCAGGTAAGGTAGACGTCTGTTGTGTGTTATTGTCATCGTTTATGTAATGCGAAGGCAAATTACAAGTGAACAAGCACCACCAGAACACCAATAATTCCAGGCTTAGAATCACCACCATCATTCCCTCTACTCCTCCTCCATTCACCCCAAAACAAACCTTTAATAAAACAAATTTACAAACACTCTTCATCAATTGTTTCTGCTTCTTCCAGCGCCACCTACTCTGAACACGCTCAACTTCTCATCATCAACACACCAGCACCAGAAAAAAAACCCATCAAAATGGTGACCGAGTTTTTAGGGGCAACAACATCAAAAAAAGTATATCCCAGCCACAAGCAATAAAGGTAACTCAATACCTGATGTAACCCTACCACCCTTAGCCAAGCAAAATCCCGACAACCTTCATTCCCTCGATCCTTATTTATATTTACTCATAAAGCTCCTTCCCATATTGTAGGTAGTCCAGTCAAAATGGTAATTTAACCGTGCATTTCTTGTAGGCAGCGATCTGTTTTTGTAGGATGCGTAGAGGAGTCAGATGTGAGTGTCGAATTACATTTTCGGGGTTGGGGGTTGCTGTAGGACCACCATCTTGGAAATTGAGAAGTGCAATTTGTTTTTTGGCATATCTCGGTAACGGTAAGTCACATAGAATTCTTGTTTGAAGCTTTTTTGTAGATAATAAAATTATCTACAAATTTTGTTAATTAGTTTTTGCCGTAATATTAATTATAAAAAAGTTATGAGCAAAAAATTATAAAAATTTTCTGTTCGATGAACTTTGATGGGATATAACTCTTTTATTTTTAATCCTATGAAAAAAATTATTTAGAACTTATTTGTAGAGAATTTTCCTACGAATTTAATTTATTGTAAAAAGGTTGATGGGATTTAATGATTTTAAATTATTTTTATTGCTTTTACAGCGGTGCAAATGCATGTAAGACGAAGGTTAATGAAGTTAGGACATACGAGTACAAAGATGTCTACGAATTGGTTAAAAATGAGGGATGGCGCCTTTAGGTCTTGAGCATGCTGGTCTTATATATAATCTTACGATAATTTTGGTTAAAATCTTGATGACTGCGGCCCTACTACCAGTGGCATAACTAGGGTAGGGCAAGCAGTGGCGTAGCAAGGGTGGGGCGAGCGAGGCGCTTGCCTTGGGCGCAATATGGAAGGGGACGCCAAAACTTGGGAAAATTAAAAAAAGCTCAAATATCACGCATGCTCGTCTGACTGTTACAATTGGCTGAATTGTGAAAAGCGCCCTAAAGCTTTACAGATGAAAACCTTAACTTTGGAAATAGTTGCACATCTGATCAAGAGATTGAACAAATCACTCTAGGGGATACTGAGTTTCAAGCGAATTTATCACGCTAAAACATTACCTAGTACTCTGGAAATGGAAATAATGCGCGTGAAGGATCAAGAAAGATAAATATTGGAATAGTACTAAGGAGATGATGATCCTAATATTCCTGAAACCAAAAAGCTTCGTATTGATTTAAACAGTGCAATTAATATTCTGATAACCCACCAAATGACTATGAGGTATAAGAAGTTTATGGGAGCTGTAGAGGATTTCGAATTTTTGTCTGGCGAATCTTTGAAAAGTATGGATATTGCCGAATTTGGGGGGTGGGGAGGCGAATTTTTCCATTGGCCTCGGGCGCCGGTAACGCTTGCTACGGCTTTGAGGACAAGCGTAGTACATGCCATGGGTGCCAACTGAACTTCTAATTTAAAAAAATCAAAGAATAATCTCTCAATATGCAAAAGTTTGTTTAAAAGTAAATTAGGTAAGGGTCATGGTGAGGAAGTGAATCGCTTATGGCTAGTCTATTTGCCTTTGCCTTTGTCTTCTTTTTTCTCGGTCAAACTGTACCGGGAGACGGTGACTAAACATAAAATTTGAAATCAACGAAAACGCGTAGTGTTAACGGGCCTTAAGAAATTCGAAAACACTGATAATTTTTGATCAAGGATTGAATATTTCAGAAGTAATATAAATATTACTTCCAACAATGTTTTCACACTTGGTTGGAAAACTAGCGAAAGAATAATTCGTATGAGGTCCACCAATTTTCCTAAAATCCAAACAAACATTTTTGTAACGGTTCAGGGTTGTAGGGGTTCATTCGCCACATTTAGTTTTGTCAGGCATTATTCTCGGCAAAACAGTCGTCGCTACCATCTCTTCTTCTTCTTTTTCTTTAACGGCTCTACAACAGGGATTCGGTCCTCCCTCTCACAGCTGTCCTCTCCCGATCCCGATTCTGAGCCTATGTCATCCAGTTTGGCATTCCTAAGCTCTGAGCGTCCTGGTATACGCCATCCTTCTAGCGGAGGTTGGGTCTACCTCGCTGCCGCATCACATAGATCATACCGCAGAGAGCCAATAAAACCATCGGAGTCTATAAAATTTACCCGTAGTGTTATACCCCTTGAAACGAGTCAATTTCATAGACCGACAGATATTGGCCGCAACACTTATTGGTCCGAGTTTTGAATTTGGATTCGGAGCAAGAGTTACATACGTATGCTGTGGGTCCGTTTGTCCATTCCTACACGAGGAACCATGGTTCTGCAAGCACGAGCTTTTCTTAAGAAAGGGAAGCGTGCGGATTGTCTCCTCGTGTAGGAATGACCTTAAAGTACCCGAAAACGCAACAGAATGTGGATTATTGATAAAGACAATATAAAACTAGCTAAAGTCCTATTCAAAACGGACGCCCTACTCCTTGTACAAAATGCCTAAATGAAATATATGGTTACTATTTGACGACTACATACTTATCTTTTCCCAAGAAACTCCTTTTGTATACCCCCCCCCCCCGCTAATCCATATTCAGGTAGGATACCCAGTATTCCCCTACATCAGACGAAGATGTGAGGGGGGGGGGGGGTTTAGAAATTATTTCTTTTTCGGTAATTGATAGGATTATGACAAATGAGGATAGAACGAAAAAAAAAATTATGAAGAATTAATTTATGATTATCGATTTTTACTTTCGGGCCTTTAATATTGTAATATTTCCCTGATATGAAAGAGAAACAAAAGAGAAATGCCTGGATTAATATAGCGTGTATGTTTGTATGGATATAAACCTAAGTTTGTGCGTATATTTAAATGGAGGTGAATTTGTTTATCTTAATGAACTGCGGCACGATCCGTTTGGAAATTAATTCCCGATTGAAAATTATGGAAATCAGCCCAACAGTAGTTATCGTGGATTATGTGACAGCGGCAATTTTTTATTAACTAATTAGATTGAAAGAAAGTTTTTTTTTTCTTTTTCGGCGTGTTTAGTTTTTTTTTGTTGTTTTTTTTTTGTTTTTTTTTTGTTTAGCTGTCTTTCATTCAACCGTTAAGCGCTTGGATTTGTCGGTGATGATGGCGGAAAGAAAATGGTTATTATGATTAGAAAACTGGAAAATTGTTGCATTTTTTAAGGTTAAGACCATAGATTTTTTCCTTCTTAGTTTATTTTTGTGTTCTATTTTTAGGTAACTGTGACCATTTTCATATTTTTTTGATATTATTGTGAAGAGGAGAAATTGAAATCACGATTTGCTTCAATGAATTTTGTGCTGCCAGAATATTCAAGTTGTGAAAAAAGGTACTAGCTGTTCTTGTGATTAGTTGTAATGCAGAATGAAAGTGATTGATTATATTTTTAGTTTATTGTAATGCGTGATCAAATTCATTGAAAAAATCTTGATTAAACATGTCATAACAACGCGGGAACATACATTTTTAAAATATAAATTGCATGAAGATGTGTATTACTTTGCGATTTGGATACGTGTAGACATTCACGCCAGGTACTGGGTGGCACTTCAGAAATTTTGATGTAACGTTTTCATTCATGTAGTACTTGACTTAATACCCTTAAACACGTAGCCTGTATGAAATTCACAATCAATATACATACCTTGCCTCTATGACTAGACGCTTAAGAATTTAAAATGTCATAACTATTTGGCAGCCATTTTGATTTGGCTGTCATTTGTCAGTTCATATTTGACAGTTATGAATAGTAGTCGATAACAATTTATTTTATGGAGCATCTAACACCGCAACAAAGTGTTGAAGTTATTAAAATCGTTCAATTATAAATACGCGAAAAAAATTACGTGATTTTTTTGGTGTTATGAATGTGCCAAGTAAGTCAATGGTTCAGCGTGTTATGAATAGTTTTGAAAATTTGCATACCCCCAGAAAATAAAAGAAAGTCTGCGTTAGGCAGAGTGTGTATGAACGTCGACATCGTGCCCAGAAATTGGTGATTGAACTTTAGCTAAGCAAACAGATAATAATCGGCACAAAATTTTCGAAACGAAAATTCTGAAATAAATATACTTACCTAAAGCTAGGCAAACTACTATGTCTCGGACTTGTTGTGTGAATCTTTGAAGAACTGCAAAAAGAAGTATAGAACGACCAAGAAATATGTGGATGGATGACGTTCTAGAAAACAATGCATTACAAACTAGCTAGAGTTAGCAAAACGAAGAGACGGCTGAAAGAAGCGAGTTTTAGGGTCGCGAGTCCCACAAGGACTGTAGCACTATTTAAGAAGAAGAAGAGGAATTTGTTCTGGTTAAGGTTTGTGTTCGAAATACAAAGTAGATAGGCCGGCACTTTTTGCTTTATCAGGTTCTCAATATTGAGCAAAGATAAATTTGAGAATCTGCCCTGGATTCATATGTTCCTAAGCCAAGTTTTTATGCCCTGCTTTTAGAACCCGTTTAGCACCTAAAAAACTCAAGAAGAAAAGAGATGTTGTTTTATTACGAGGCATACTCGAAAACTAAAGGCTCTTATTTAATTGTATTCGACAATAAACATTTTCCTTAGTCGTTTTAATTTCCTTCAAGCCCACTTCACTTTTCTAAATAATCGGTTCTAAGTAACTTTTCGTGAGGCTGCACTATATTCTTTAAGCTACCCTCTGCATGGAATATTGCTACCTGGGAATGGAAGCAGTTGGCAACGGTGGTCTTGAGTTTTTGGTCGTCTTCAAACTGTCGTTCACCAAGCCACTGTTTCGAGTGCAATAAGAGGAAATAGTCGTAGACAGTACAAATTCGGAACTGTAGGGTGGGTGATGGAAAAGTACCCAAACCAAAATCTGGAATTTTCTCCTTACATCGAGCACGGGTGTGAGGACACGCGTTGTCATGAAGAACGAATCTTCTGCAAGACAGTTTCTATTTTTTGTTGGTTTTGGAGATGTTGAGTGGCGCCCACTGTATTGACTGTTGTTCACTCATTGCTGTACGTCCATGAAATAGGAACATAGCTTATGATCTTTGATCACCCTACTGAATCATAGCAGTAAGTTCAATGGCTTCGGAAACAATCAGTAGATGGCTCGGCATGCGAATTTTTGACCCATACTTAACTTTTATTTGACCAATTCTTAAATATAAGCAAACGACTCTTACCTTACCTTCGATTGTGCCCTTGTAACCGAAAA
Source organism: Thereva nobilitata (assembly GCA_963855945.1). NCBI lineage: Eukaryota > Metazoa > Arthropoda > Insecta > Diptera > Therevidae > Thereva > Thereva nobilitata. The sequence goes on from OY979694.1 coordinate 225,216,668, forward strand.
TTTCTCAGTTAATTTTCCATTGGCAAGCTGATCTGCAAATATTCTGTTTAGTGAAATAATTCAAGCCAATCGCCAAATCCTTAGGCCAGCAAATGTAATGCCAATAAATAAAAAATTAAGAAACTGGTCTGAAAATTGCGGTCTGCAGGATAAAATATCTTAAGAGCCTTAAAGTACACAAAAATTCACCTATACTTTTTAATAATTCAAAACCACTAATACTTTTCCTTTTATCAATAATTTCATACCTGAAAAAGGTTCCAAAATGTCACAGGACTATTTTTTTATAACTAAAAATCAAAGCAAAAAAATCCTTTCATTTTTTAACTTCTTTTATAATCCATCCATGATTTTTTTGCTTGGGATCAGGTAAACCCTCGTTTCCTCTATTCAATCCCTCTACGCATGTCTAATACCAATTTAGGCTATTTTGTGGTGCACTTTTTGTACATACAGAATACAATTCATGCCTATTATTATCGTCAACCCAAAAAATAATTTTTTGTTACGCTTAATTTAAACCGTGAATTTTTGTTGATCCGATTTAGTTTTAAAAAACGTACTGCATTCCAAAAAAATTATGCAAATTAAATGTACATAAATATTTTAGCAAAATTCGACGGCGAAAAAAAATTATGGGAAAACATTAAAATTCATTGTCTATTAACAAAGCTACACAAAAACCAGATTAGCATCGTCTTTCGCAGATCGGATTTTATGTTGTTGGTGTGGTAATTCAGTAGCTCTGAACGAGTTTTTGTTAAATTGTATAAGAAAAAATTAACATTTTCTGAGTTATAAATAAATTATTTTTGTTAAACTTATTTAAGTTCTTAAGTAGTGTAGTTATCTCCCATATGGTCTAGTGGCTAGGATACCTGGCTTTCACCCAGGAGGCCCGGGTTCGATTCCCGGTATGGGAAATATTGTTTTTGTTACCCCACGAGTAAGCATTTTTAAACTTATGTTTAAAAAGAATTAATATATTAATATTGTCATGGAACAATTGTTATGATAGTAGCTGTAATTTTTTTTTAATATCACGGTATGGCAAATATTTTGTTATTTTTCTTAGTACAGAAAACCTTTTCATCTACATAAAAAATTTTATATCAATATTGAGTGGATCTGACAGTTTTGCTTTTTCAACTACTTCTACCAAACCGATTCTTATAAAACTTTGTACACACATTGAGTTCCCGTGACAATGCAATCTGACAATTTTGTAAAGAAATCAAGATGGCGGACGAATTTTTCAATTGTATTCCGATTCCATTAAAAATCGGTATCGTGGGGGTTTTAGGGCCACAATAGACGAATCTGTGGTAAAAATTTGAAAATTCAAAATGGCGGCGCCAATATGGCGGATGAATTTTGCAATTACCTTTCGATTTCACTGAAAATCGTTATTTGGGGGTTTAAGGTCGGAAATAATGAATTTGTTGTCAAAATTAGAAATTTCAAAATGGCGCTGGCAATATGGTTTACATAACAAATCACTTCACCAGAATTTTGTAGAAAAAGAATCCAAAATTGACTGAATTAAGACTAAAAAGAATACAATAAAAATAGGTAAAACAACTTTTAAATAAATTGTTTTATTTTAAATCAAAATATGTACCAAAAACTATAAAATAATTAGAACACAAACATGAACCTTTTTGAGATTCTGACGTCTATCGTGCAATAGTAGCAGTGCTGTCTTTTCATGTCGTATGCCAAGGAGCGCTGCGCCAGCAGATTAAGTAATAATCTGGGACTTTTCACAGACTAAAATAAAAACATGGGGCGCATAAAAACCGGTATAACGACTGTATAATTAAATAAGAACGACTTGTCTAGAAAAATGTGTTTCCAAGTCCGCAAAAAAAATATTTCAAATGTGCCCTCAAGTGCTACGTACTATGTATTATGTACTATGCACTATGTACTATGTATTATATGATATGCACTATGTATTATGTATTATCTATTATGTTTTTGTTTTTCTTATTTTATTGCGACATCAAGTAACAATAAAATAAACTTAATAGGAATATTCATAGACAAAATTTCTTGATCCTTATCCTCCTGTAGAGCTAAGATTGATTTGGAAATATAGACTGGCCATAGAAGTTTTCACTTCCAACGTGTGGTCCTATGCACACCAATTTTTTTGTAAGTGCTTATAAGGGTCTATAGTACTCAAAGAATTTTTTATAGCTTAAGACTTTAAAAGCGTCTATTCACACAGAAATCTCGTTAAAAAATACTTTTCAGGGTAAGTAGCTTCAATTTATTGTAGCCACTTTTATCACCAGTCACGTTTGGAATACACTAAATGTTTCTGTAAACCTGAGTATTTTCTGCTGGGTACTTTGTGTGATAATCTAAAAAGTTTCTCTTACAAGCCTTACAAAACCACACCATTATCATTTACCACCATTATCTCTATCAACTCACCGTAAAAAAAAATACCAAACTGTAACTCTTTTCCCTTTGACTGGAATTCAACTCACCCTCATATAAAATGCTACAAGCTGCTCTTTGACATAAAAATGCCTCAGTGCATGGGTCACTTGAAGTAAATAATTACCTCAGTCATGCACGTATAGAGTTATGCAGGTGAAATTTTAATGGAAAGAGGTAAAATTGTGTGACTCCCCTGCATATAAGTGGAAAAAAAGTGAAAACCCCATAAAAATGTCACGAAGATTCCTTTTAGACTCGCTGACAGCTCATTACTCAAGCATTGGACAACCATCGAGTGCATTGTAAGTCACCTAGTAAAACAGTTTAGGCCGTCAAAGGACTCCTTGTTGTGGTAGAGTGCGGTAAGTATAATTTGTATTTTGCCCTCGTGTGATCGTAATTAAACAAACCCGGAGTCATTTACCTGAACAATGGGAAATATTCAGGTTCTGATCTGCTATGTGTGGCTATGGGCCTTTACTATATAGCTGCAAGATTCAAGAACTGAGCTTGTGCCTGACCTGCATGCTAAGCAGCTCCTTTGTTGGGCTGTGCTGCTTACTGTATTCATCCAGAAAAACCAGACGCGGAGACTACATACGTATCCTATGAAATGTCACTCAATCACGGCCCGCACCCCTGTGCCTGTGGTCCTACGATTATGATCGCATTACGCATAATTTCATTGCTCCACGTACCTTCCGAGAATTAACCACCATAATTCCGACGAGCTTGTAAGTTGCTGACTTTAACTACCTCTACGTGTGTAGGCCCTTGGTTATATTGCTTTTGGCTTCGGTCGGCCTTGTGTATAGTGCACGAGTCGTCATTTGAGTGGATGGAGAACGATTATGACACGGCACAGGTAAACTGACAAAACCTAAGATATGCGGCGTTATCCACGAGTTAGATCGTTAAGAGATGAGCCAAAAGGGGCCTCTCCATATCACCGCGTAGTGATTAGTCAGAAAGGTAAATCTCGGTCGGCGAATTAAACGGATCTCATGGAAATCTGAGCGCGGTTAACTCTCGTCGCTCAAATGCGACTACACCTGAGATTTATTGCAGCGATATGAATCCCAACGACCTGTCTTTTATTAAGACACTTCTTTGGCTTGTTCCGCGCGTCTCCTCAACAGAATGGCTGCTATCGTTTTCATTTCGAATCATCATCTTCACTGCTCTCAACCGCTGTAGTCGCTCCAAGAAATTTGTGTTATTGCGCGATTACCTGCCCTGCCTCCCTCCTTCCAGGGCCTTGCCCCGTTTTCCTTTCGGGTCTTGTTTTATACTTTCTTGAGCCTTTGGTGTAATTTTTCTAAATAAAAATCCCATTCGCCTTATACAGTCGCACCTTAGCAGCATCTTCAGTTCAGGTGTATCGCGACAGAAATACCTGCTTGGAGCTTCATCAATTACCACAACATCGGATCGGTTGGCGCAACACCTTTAGGTACAGAGCCGATAGCGAGAGAGAGAAAGATGAAAAAAAATCAAGAAAATCAGAGCCTGGCCTTCTATGGCCTTCCATGTTCGGATTATGTAAAAAAAATGATTCTCACGTAGATGGACGTGACGTTGATTTGATTGAGCGTTAATTATTTTCTTTTTCCCGAAAGATCTGGTTATATCGAAGGCAAACTTCAGCTTGGCTGTGGCTATCGACTGCAGCTCGCACCTCCTCGCGCATTCAGCACGTTAGTTCTTTATCAGATTTGATTGGATTATTCTACTATATTACAGGTGTAATTACTTACAAGAAGGTGTATGACGTCCGCCATAAGGTGCGATCAAATTAAAAGCATTCTCGCTTTAATGCGCCGTTTTCGTACGGTGGGCCATTATCTGTTTAATAGGAGCATGTACGATGGTTACTGGCTTTTATACACGAACGAGAAAGATTCGATTCGAAAAGTTTCTAATTTTCTTTACAAGCTGGTTTATGGTGGAAGGAGTTTGTTTTGGTAGAGATGTGATGTGTTTTGGTGTTTAGTGTTGTTTCTATATGTATTTTGTTTGTGTGCATCATTATGTAACAACTAATACAGAAGCTTTGTGGCAATCAAGCCATTGACAACATTCTACTAATATCCTGAAAATCAAAATTTGCAACTGTTTTGGGAGACGACATAATTTACAAGCATAACCTAATGGCGGGTCCACATGACACAGACTTTTGTTCGTACAGACTTTTTTAGAGACTGTGAAATTTATGTGGAAAGGTTCGCGCAAACATGTAGACGGGAAGTCTTTGCCGATTTTTCAGTAGTACATACGCGCACCGACTTACGCCCCAACATTTATCTAATATTCTATAGAAGAGCTGTTTTAGACGGTGCGCTTCAGCGCATGTGCCTCACGAACGTTTGGTGATGAAGGGAGGGGAGGGAATGAAGAGAGGTACCACCCCACTTCTCCCTTTATCCATAAAGTTCGTGAGGCACATGCGCTAGAGCGCACCGTCTAAACCGGCTCGAAGTCTATAGGACAAAAGTCCGTACAAATAAGAGTCTGCGTCGTGTGGACCCACCATTAGGTCTCTTGAATGAAGCTGAAGCTCTGGTCCTCTCTCTGGCTATTTGCTATCTTTTTACTATGCATTTGTGAACGACGAGTTAAATAACGAGAGAGTGGAGCCATGGGCATTCTGAAGTGACCCGTTCTCGTTTGATAACTGAAGTCAAGCAGCAGGGGTTGCTGCTAGTACTTAAGTGGGGGACCGATTGGAAACACCGCCTGTCACTCCCTGTATAGAGGTATTAAAAAGACTCGAAAAACTAGTCTGGTTGGGTATCCCTGCAAACATTATATTGTAATTAAGAGATGATGAGATTCAAAGTATAGAGGATCTACTAAGAAAAGTTTTAATAAAGAAGAAGTGGTTAGGACAACGATGGTATAAAATGGCGATACTGAAGTGAAGTAAGCCGTATCAGTTTCTCAAAAGAGCTCTATGAGGCAACTTCATTACAAATGAAATCGGGAAATCCCAACCTGCGTTATGTATTCGAAAAGCTTTTTAAAAAGCTTTAAAGTAATACCCTTAAGTTTTAGTATCACTCATACCGAGCTTTACCCCGCGATTCTAGATCATAGAAATCTAACAATAGTCAGAAAATGAGTAAAAAGCTCAAAGCTCTTGCCCCTTCGGTGGAGACTATGTGCTTTTGTCAGAAAAAAAGAGGATTTGGTATTCTGGATGTTAGATCTAACAAATGGAGGGGAATTGTAAGCTTTGAAAATCTAACTATAGCCAGCGACTCGCGAGCTGGCTGTTATGGTCGTATTGATGATTTAGGTATTAAATTCTATGACTAAAATTTTAATTAGGCTAGTGCCAAAGCGGATTTTTTGCGATTTGCGGTGAAACATGACCTCCTAGAAGAAAATGTTTCATACAAAAGTTGTAGATAATAAAAAGATTAAAAGTTTTGTATATAACATATTTTGACATAACCCCAAATTTTCCAAGAAAATTGCGGAAAAACGATTTATCAGTTTTTAATTTTTTTCTCCCGTAAAAATAATTCAAATTACATAAAAATTTGTAAGAGTATACCTTGTGTTGCGTTAAATAAGCATGATTTTTTTTTGTTTGGATAACGGATAGTTTCCTAGAAATTAACATTTTTCGAAAAAAATACCCTAATCTTGCATGGACAACTTTATTGATGTTTTTGTCGAATTTTGATGTTCAATAAGTGCTCATTTCACCATTGAAATGTCTAGTTTCAAATGGTCTATACATTTTGATACTTTATTTTCATTAAACCGCTTAAAATTAAGAAAAACCGAACACCTGATTTTTCGAATCACGTACATATTTCTCGATTTTTTCAATTTTATTCAATTTTTTTAATTTTTCTGTTAATGAGGGATTAAATTTTAATTAAAACTTATTTTGTCATTTCCTATTGCATACTACATCTGTGCAGGGCTGGACTGAGAATGAATTTAGGACCGGGAAATTCAAAAATTTCGGCCCATTTCAATACATTTTGCTTTAACAATCAAGTAAAGTTCTTTTTTGCTTTCAAAAGTTTTTCTTTAAGCATAATTATGAGAAGAACTATGTGTGAATGTGTAGGTGTGTTTGTGCGTACGTCCGTAGTAATTTTTTCCTGCAGGAGAATAGGGCGAACCAAAAAAGATATCGTCTTCGTGGAGGTGCCGATCGAAGCGTATTAGCTAAAGCATGATCTAAAATTTTTTGTTTTTTTGTTTAAACGACGTACCTGATTTTTGTACCCGCACGATATCGCGCAAACCAAAAATGATATCGGCTTATCGGAAAACATGCTTTGGAAAAAATTTCATAACATTCGGCCAAGCCCTTTTTTGAAAAGAGTTCGGCCAAGAGCCACAAGCACCAGCTAATAAACTCGATAGAATAAAACCGGTTCTAAATGAAATTAACTTTTCTGGATTCAGCTTCCGATAGCTTCCCCATAAAACATCACTTGTCAATAAAATCCGAGCATTCTTTAAAACCCGTGCAAAAATTACGTTACCGTTTTCCAACATCACTATTTTTTTCAAACCTTGATCACCACTTCTTGGACGGGGAATTGTTTTCTACGTCCTACTTTTTCTGAAAAAGAAATTGGCCTTTTCGGTCAAGTCTCACGAGCCCTTTATCGTTATTTTAACCTATTATCGTTATTTGAACTAGCTTCTATCAGGATTACTTAAGCACCAGTTTTGGTACTACCAACCCTACCAACTTAGTTATGAGTCGTCAAAGTCAAAATTTTGGTTTTTTTAACTACAATTTCAACTTTCACTATTTTTTCCTCCAAAAATTACGCAGTTAACCTATACCTTCTTTTTCCAAATTTAGAAAGCTTGGAATATTTCCTATGAATAATGTCCGTACAATTTTTATACTACGCATTTAAAAGTTCTTGTTTTTTAATTTTTTGTTTCTCCCAACCTCTTCGTCGTTTCGTTGACATTTTTAATTTTTTAGAATTTTTTAAATTCCACTGAATCCTTATTAAATAACAGTCTTCTTTTAAATTACCTTGTTTCTGTATACCGTGAACAAACACCGGCTAACATGATTGAGCGAACTGCTGAAGGGGAAGTCTGACAATTCAAAGTCTCCAAAATCGAGGGGAAAGCTTTACGCCAAAGCTCTTTTCGATACCTGGGGTCGAGTTGTTAGATCTGACAACAATCTAACAACTAGAATCGCGGGGTTAGTTTCTTAGGTAGCATATTTCAGGCAATTATGTTGGTGACCGTGAAGGGTGTCATTTAGCATATTCAATAGACCGATTCTGGTACGATTACAGAAGTTAAGCACCATTGGACATAGTTAGTACCCAGTTGGGGGACCGCATTGGTAAAACGTTACTCGCATTTTAAAATATGAAGCCTTCGACACCGGCGAAGTTATTACTCACATGTCCACGTCGAAAATCTCAAATTTTCCGATCTAGTTTTTTTTACTCAGGCTCGGGTGGCAAAAATTTTTCCTCAAGGGGGCCAAATGGGGCGAGGCGCGAATGAGGATAGGCGTTAGAACCCTTGTGTGGGTCTTATAGGGCAATCAACACTGAGTTCACATGAGGTCGTAGGGGTAGCCTCGTAGGGGCGTATGCTCTGGAAGTCTATTTAATAATTAAGTAGATTTTTGAAGGAACAAGGAACTTTCAAACAGTCTCAAACTTTAAGTCTGTTTTAACTTAACTCCAATTTAGAGCATCACGAGATCTCGACAAACTCGAGAGTCTTATCTTGGTCTCGACTCGAGAAACGAGACGAGAATAAAGTTCGGTCTCGACAAACATATTCTCGTCGGGACGAGATTATTCGCTCGAGATCTCGTCGGCAAAATAATAGCAAACAAGTGTGGTAAAATAAAGTATCTGATGAAGCGCGCACGGCCTTATTTTCAAAGCTGGGATGTGGTACACATGTACATGCACATTGCCTCTTGTTTTCGCACGCCGGTTACGTATAGGTTGAGTCTATAAGTTTAAGAAATTTATATTCGAGACGAGAGACGAGACGAGACGAGATTACGGCAAGATCCGCCGAGAGTCGAGACGAGACTCCCAATGCTCGAGACTTTCCGAGATCGAGACTAGAGTCTTAAAAATCTCGTCTTGTCTCGGTCTCGTGATGTTCTACTTCAATTAGTCCTTTACCAGGTCAATATGAAAAACTAAGTATCCCTGAAAAATTCCTTTCTAAAAGAGTACGTTCGATACACCACTAACGATATACACAATCTGTCTGCTAACTTTGCTCATTACAACCTTTATGTTTACTCTGTAATCCGTGTATCCCATAAAGACTATGTTTTCTTTTACACTTATTCTTTCTGCACAAGCATGATAACGGCTTACTCTCTAGAGCAAAAAAAAAACCCGCACTCAATTATAGAACGCAGTCAACTTTACTACTTTTATCAATTTTATGATGGACATTCTTATGAATACTCAAGGAATCTCATCATTTCAGCTCTCTGCTCAACCACGGAATTTAATCAAAATCCTCTAGTAAAACACTAAAACAACCCCTCTGCATCCAACACATATGACTTACCGTAAATCCGAGGGCTGTAAACAATGGTTTTATCTTTTTGAACACTTTAAAAAAAATTGCATTACCCTAGAAGATGTACACCGAAACTTCATAACTCAAAGGTAATTTACTCAACTAGAAGAGATAACCTACCCAGAAGGATAAATGAATGCCGGGCGAAAAGGAGTTTTTTTTTAAAAAAAAAAAGATTAAAGCGAAAACTGAAAATGTTTTTCACCCCGAAATTTCTGCTTAGTATACACACACAGAGATAAAAAGTGAAAAAAAAAAATAAATAAATTATCGTGGTGCAGGCACAATCGGATTTTTATTATCTCCTTTTATAAGAAGTTGAATAAAATTCCAATCAAAACCTCTTCAAAATCTACTAAGCAAAACCCTCCGACATTCGGAATTCCTTTGGGTGCATATGTAAGCAGCAGAGTAACGATGGTGAGCACACAATGGAAGATTTTCATACCAAATTGCAAGTAGGATTTAATTTTTCAATTTGCCCCCATTAAGTGGGACTACCCTACATGGCTCAAAGGTGTCTTAAGACCATAAGTGAGGGCCCAAGCCGAGTGGGAACAATAACAATGACGGTTGGGGACAGAGGCCTATCATTTGGACGTGGAAGGCACCTCTTAGCGCCCACTCATTCGGCAACATTATTCGCACCCATATCATAAAGTGGATAAGAGCATAAACGTTGCAATAAAAGCAAGCCTTCGACGTAGAATTGATTACCCATAAATGGTGGAAGGAGACTCCGTACCCCACATACACCCAAGTCCGGGTGGAGAAGACCAGCCCAGGATCAAACGAAGGCTTTGCAAACCGCAGAATAAATTGCCATGGCTCTGGTCTAGTTATTTATCAGTGCAAGTTGGGTCTCCGGGACTGGCACGGGGCTCCAGGTATGTGCAGGGCTCCTGTATGTGCGAGGCTCGTTTATGAATTCCATCTACTACCAGAAGAGACCTTCCCAAAGCCCTTTCGACCAGGAGGAATTCACATGGATTCCAGCTGGTTCTGTCATGTCGTTCGGCCGCTATTGGTGGTACGTTACGTAGTCAGTGGCTGTAACCGCAGTATTCCTCCCCTGTGTTTATGGTGTTCCACAGGAGTCCAATGTAGATCCTGTGATAGTTTTTTTTGTTGTTGTTGTTGTTGTTTTACTTTCATGGCCCTATCCACATATCCAGATCCTTTTTCATTTTTTTCCCTCTACCACTAATTCCGAGTCGGCAGCTTGTTTTGTGTTAAGAGTTCGATATTATACCTTTACTCCACCCCTTCCTGCTTCCGTCTGGAATAAAGTATGGCTACCTATGACCGTGGTAAAAACCGGCCCCTGACACTTGGAACACCTCATTCACTTCTATATCGACTGTTATCCGATCGATATGTAAATCAGGCTCTCTTTTGAGGAGTCCCCAGGATAAACTGTATATAGAGCCACAAAACAGTGGGGCGAGCAAGAACAACAAGAGTCAACACAGCGAGGTCGACTTTAAGGTCAGCTTTCGTCATAAATTAACCGCGGCGTTATCAAAATTATTGAGATTAGGTTCGCCGGTGGGTTTTCGACAATAAATGAATTTTTTTTTTTACTTCTTCCTTCCATTCAGAATTAATTGGCCGAGGTGGTCGTATTTAACCGAACGATTACGCTCTCAACAGCTTGAATGAATACTTCGGATTTTTTTTTATTTATTTTTTTTTGATACTTGTTGTGTACCTTTTTCGGTTTACCTGCGCCTGAATTCTGGGCTGGCTCTTGGCGAAAGAGGAATCAAGGCTGATAACAAATGATTTAGGAAGCAACCCTCTTCGACGGAGCTGTGCAGTTTGTCTTAAATTATGACAAAAAAAAATAAAAATAAAATAATAATAATAATAAACGTTCGACGTTTTTAGTGGCATTTTATCAGATACCAGAATCTCTGTGAGCTTGGAATCTTGCTGATCTGTATTTTACCTGAACTCATCTGGAATAATCAGATGCAACTTTCAGGTAGGTAAAGATATTGTGAGGTATAGGAGGTAGTTGCATGTGTTTGGACGGGATTTTTCAGATTCTTTTGTTTTCGTGCAGTTAATAGTTGTACTAATAGTATGTCAACATACATACCGCTTGTAAAAATTCTGTAAAAGGGATGAGTTTTGCTGGGAATTGCTTTTGGGTTAAGGCACGTGGCGCCATGTTTTGTGTAGCAGATATTTTATCCTTAAGAAAAAAGAGGATTTTTTGGGTAAGGATTTTCTATGTTAGGTTGGTTCACGTTTTTTCTTGTTATATTTTTTCTTTTATTATTTCTAACAATTTTTACGACAAAAAAATATTCTCCTTTGATGTTTGAAGTCCTTTTGTTTTAAGGATTTGAGTACAGGTACAGCACAAGGAGGATTAAGAAGCAAAGATAGTAGCAAACGCAGATAACCTAGTGCTAATGCTGTCAGGAATGTTTCGAACCGTGGTGGGTGAAGTTGTGCAGGGAAGCCTGAATAAAGTTGGGAGCTTGGTAACAGGCTACGGCCTGACAGTCAGCGCGAGCAAAAATAAGATAATACCATTCTTCTTCTTTCCTCTTTTGGTGAGGTGTTGGATCCAAAAGTACCGCTGTCAATCGCTTGGCCTATTGTACTGCACCCTAATACTTAGGGTTTCTCAAAACCCGGTCTTTTTTGGATTCGCCGAATCCGAATCCTTAAAATTCAGAACCGCCGATTCCGATTCCAAGTAAAAACAATTTTAATTTACAAAAAATATATATTGTATTAATAGTCCCTTAAATAGGTCGAAAAAGGCCTTCGCGAAAAATACCGCACGCGATTTTTTTTTACCAAATTATTTTATATATTTTTATGAGCTTAAATTAAAAATGCTCAACTTATAGTAAAGGGAAACACGTTTAATTCTATATCTCTGAAACTATGCATTTTACGACAAAAATTGATATAATCTTTTTTGTAGATAAATAAGTGATTTAACTTTCTTGTTTAGATTTTTTTTTTTTGTAAAGTCAATATATACGGAGATATAGTGCTTCAAACTTCATATATCACTCTCTTTGCACTATATTTCGTTAATGGTTAATTGTACATGAAAAAATCCTGCATAATACTTATAGAACACGCGATTATCTATAATTTTTGTTATTAGCATTTTTTACGTAGGGCTAATATTTCACGAATTACAGCGCTTTAAGTGTTGAAAAACGTAAATTAAAAAGTAGTATTTTGCCAATATCTTTTTAATTACACGTTTTATTGCAAAACTGATTATAAGGCTTTTCATGCGTAATTTCATTGCCCACCTTTTTTGTTCCGAGAGGGCTGTGGAAAGGAGTTTGTGCTTATAACTTCAAAAGTAAAGGCCGTAGCATAAAAATTGTCACCTTATTCATAGGAAATTGTCCAAGCTTTCCAATTTTGCGGAAACAAAATTAGTTAACTACGTATTTTTTTTGGAGGAAAATGTGTTATTCGGTATGAGAAACCCTACTAATACTTCATATTTGTAGGTCTAACCGCTTGAACAGGCTCGGCAGTCGGCCTAGTGGCTTGTCGCTTAGGTTTAACTGTTTGAGCAGGGCTTCGTTAAACAACGTATTATTACCATGGCGATCCGGGCCAACTGGAACTTCCATAATTACACTCCGGCCCTATGGTAGGTAGAGAAACTAGGACAGAGCAGTGGTTATCTGGGTCTGCTTGTTGTCCCGGTGTGAGGGTCATTGCGGCTCCCCATTTTTCTTCTTGTGCGGACCCTACTTCCGTGGATAGTCTTCTTACCGCGGCCGTTTAACCCAGATGGGTCCGACATGGGAATTTCAGCTTAGATTCTGCGGGAGCTGCTGCGGTCACATTGAGCACAGCGGCGAATGCCTGCGTCTACTTCCCTGGTTCCTGACCGCCGTCCTGCCTTCAGTCTATTGCGAAGATGGCCAAAGCGGGAAGGCTATCAAAAAGTTGGGAAAGGTTCAGAAGGCGGCAATAATACGGGCAACTGGTCCTTTCCTACTCTCTAAAAATGAACTAGTGAAAATTTGACTGGTTCAACCAGTAAACAATAATTTCACTGGAAAACCAGTTAATTCCAGTCTGTTTACTGATTGAACCAGTGGAAAGCTCTCTCTAAAAATGAATTAGTAAAAATTTCACTGGTTCAAGCAGTGAATTTTAATTTCACTGTTTAAACCAGTGAAAAAATATATGTGAATCATATTCTAGGCAATTATCGTCATGACTGTAAAGGGTTCCTTTTGGCATACTCAATATGCCGGCTCTCGTTTGTTTACGGCGAGCAAGCAGCATTTCGGTGCTTAGATGGGGGCCAAAATGGTGGGGGAAAACGCCACTCGCGCTAGAAAAAAGCAATTTTCTTCTTTTACGAAATTTTCACTGGTTCAATCAGTGAAATTTCACCCTTTCCTATTGGTTAACTAAGCAATGGTTCAACCAGTGAATTTCCATTGGAAACCAGTGAATAGTTACTGGTTCGTTTTAAGAGAGTACCTTCACATTAAACACCTAGCCGCGTACAGTGCCCTTAGACTGATAGATTCCAGGGTCTGGACCTCAAAACCATAGCAACATCTTGAACTGGCTATACCTGAGGGTATGGCCGCTACAACCACATAGTGCCTTCTCCTAGATTGACCTTCAGGAAAGACTTCTCCTTTGAAATACCCTCAAGAAGAGAGGGGAGAAAAGTGGACGCCCTGAGGATGTTCGATATACGGGTATTCGCTGACGATTCCAAGACTTCAAATGGCGCCGGGCAGGGATTTATCTAGAGGCCACTAATAGTTTAGTTGGGTCCTAATATCTTTCAAACAGAAGTGCCGGGGATCCTGAAGGCCTTCCAGACAATGAACCACGTAACCACAAGAATGTAGCATTTTCATGAATAGCCAAGCCCCTGTAAGAGCTGACGATGCGTTCCAAGCTATTGAATCGATCGTGAGCTGAGTTAGAGAAGATCGGCAAACGTGAATTAGATGGGGTCGGTAAAAAGCACAACGTGACTCTCGTCTGGATTTCCGAAAATAGGTATGTAGGGACTATGCATATCACCTTAAGATCACCAAAGAACCGATCGCAATGCACTGACCTATGGCTTTGGTGGCACACCCACCGTCACACTCGATCACAATGTACTGAACTTTGGACATCAAAAGGAAGGCGGCACACCCACAGGAACATAGATGGGAACGAGAAAGCTGACTAACAAGTAGGGAGGATCGAAGACCGATATGATCGGCAACCCCATAGGTGGGACAAAACCCCCATTTTCGACTCTCACCTGCTTCTAGTCAGCTAAGGGTGGAGAGCATTGGAGACCTGTACTATCTCACGGACGACTTGACTCGCTTAGAAGAAATAAGGAACCAGTGAGCCTCCTAAACAGACCCTGACTAACTAATTGCTCCTTTAATTCCTCATGGGACATAGAGCGGCAGCGGACTCTGTTTTGCGCGACAACTCTCAGCTCAACAGACCCTGAGGAGTTACAGAATTCATCCCGGAACCACACTGCTGAGCTGGGTCTCCCACACAACATCTGTTCCCGTAGTTTCGTGGAGAAGAACGAGAGAAACACTAGTTCACTTTTTGTGCACTTTCTGGAGGACTAAAAGGAAATATCCCGAGCGGAGGACAGGTCACTGATACCTAAGCTTACGAAAATCTGCAGAATGTTTCTTTAGGAATACGACACAGTCGACCAAATAACCCCTGAATGATAGGTACACGAGTTTCTGGCATTAACGTCAAAACGCTCATTCGACCGCAGATCGCACTGAAGACAGCCCCACACCTCACCCAACCTACTCCTTTCTGGTATATTTTTGAGTCATTACAGGTTTCAGAATAAATTTCTATGAATACTAAAATCATTTCGTTCAATAAAAATCAATCTCAGTCTCACTGCTGGTGACTACGCACAATTAATCTTCAAAAAGTTCAAGGTTCTTTCCCCCGTCTAGTGAACCAAACTCCGGGTTTGCACAGCCCAAGAATTGATGACAAACAGTATTTGGTAATTTCATAAGACACGCCTAATGTGTAAAATTCACTCGAAATGAATAAAAAAAAAGTGAACATCTCTTCTGTTTCCTCGCCTTGGTTAATAACATGAAACACACTCGTGCTGACGATGCGTTTTTTTGTTGTTGTTCTTGTAGTACCTCAGAACTGGTTTAAACTCTATAAAATGCCCCGGTTACCATCAGCTACCACACAACAACAGACGGTAAAAATGGGTAAAGGTAACTATCAGAGAACGCACCTTATGGAAAAATAGAAAATGATCGAGTTCCTGCATTGGCCCCTATTAACCAGGGCAATTGCGTCACGAAAGTGGCATTTAGTTATATCAATAATAACCTCTTTCCGAAAAGGGTGAGTTTTTAATGCGGAATTTACCTCGTTGCCAGATCCAGTTAAGTATGTCTGGCAAAAGACCACTGTTTCATGTCCGATCGCGGCGGTATGGTGGTGGAACACACCTTTTTTATGTTATCAGATGGTTTAACACCACATGATGTTGATGACTCCCAAAAATGGATTGCATTGCGGTCTGCCCGTGAAAATTTGCGGTAGAGAAGTTAAGCGCTCCATTTTTTTTTATATATTATCACTTTTTAACATTTCTCGTTCATGGTCCGTCGTCGGCCAATTTATCGCCAGAAAACCGCAGATATTCACACCGGCCAAACTGACAAGAATGAAGACCCTCCAGCACACAGAGCGAAGACAGCCGTAGCACAGAGGAGCAAATGTATATAAGTAAGATCGGCTCCGTCGATGGTTAATCGTAGATCAAAAGTGGTCAGGTATTCTTCTTGAGGTGTCGGATCGGATAAGTTGGCCAGTAATAAGGGACTAAGAGAGGTTTTCGGTCTTTGGCCGACGCGACGGGGCGGGACGGTGCGGGGAGAAGAAAAACAAAAGATTTTTTGAAAACCGCAGAAAACCAGAATCTTGACTTGGGATGATGGCAAAAAGGGACAGAGAGGTGGGGGTAAAGGTATGATCGTGATCTTTAGATGGCTCGTTGGCGATTGTGGAGCATAATTGCATGCAATTATGCTCAGGTGTACCTTAACTGAGCATCAAATTCAACGTCCAACGTTGAAGCTACTTAACAAGACTGCCAGATTAGGCGTTTTGCGGGGCAAAGGTGCAGTGTGCAGCAGTGTTGTTGCGTGCGTCAATCGTTTTTTTATTAGTTCGTCTTTTTTTTGGTATGTCATTAAAGATTAATTTGTTGCCTTGAATGTATTAAAAGAAGACTTGTTTTAAGACTATATTTAATCTTTAATCGAGTATTTCATTTAATAGTGATTAAAGTGGCAAATAGCAAAGAAAGCAACAAAATATGGATTTGCTTTTTAAATATATAATTGATACTGACTTACCTCCTCGCAATTTTGTATTGTATTATTGAGCACGGAAAATTTTAGAGGTTGGGTAGAAATTATCGGTATTATACAACCAACTATCAATTTTCTTATAGTTATTTACTGAATGGTACAAGGTACAAGATCCTGTTTAAACCACAATTACATTTCCTTCATTGCAAATCAAGAAAAAGAAAACTATAGCCTTACAAAAAAGTGAAGAAAACCATTTGGTAACAGTTCAGAGAAATAACAAAGGCAAACTATCCTTGCATTTATGGATAGTGTCAAGTCGAGTCAAGGACTTGTTAAACTGGTCAATATTCTTAGAGAAAACTCAGAATATGACATACAGGGTTTCGCTTCCAGTTAAATATACATAGCCCTATTAGATATAAATTACAAAAGAGGCTTCTTGAAAACTTCCATTGAATCGATACGTTGAAAATCAACAGGGAGAGCGTTCCAAAGCTGAGCTGAGAAGACAAAGAAAGAATGAAAGATTGCCGTATACATCAACCAAGGTAATCCTCAATTGTAAGTTTTACCAAGAACATAAACCTCGGTAACTCGGAATAAACTCCAAGATTATGCGTAATTTGATAACCTTACGCCGCATTCGCCATGTGTAAAATCTCGAGACCCGAAATTTTTCAAATGAGTAATCTGAGAGATTTTTGTTAAACTAAAACAACAATGCCGTGGTTTGAGATGAGAGGAGATGGTTTCGTATGTAGCTCTAAAAGCTCTTATTTATCATATCACCAAGCTTTAACAATATTTGAGTAAGCTTTTCACTGAGAGTGAGCTTTATATTCTGATAGAAATAGGAGCGAGATATCCATATGCGAAAACGTAAGCAAAAGTTGCGATACAACATCCCAGTGATTTTCGAAAATTTTAGAAAAGTATTGCCAAACCTAAAAATGCTCATGCCTTACAGTATTTGGATGTTTAAGCATTTCAAACATTTTGTGGGTAAAGATAATCCTTGACTCCCGGTTAAAGGTATCCCTCAATGATGTCTACGGTCCTTAGAGAGCAACCCAAAACGGAGTTCGAGTAGGTTGAAATGTGGGCAAAACGACGTAACTTATAAACAAAACCTACACAATCGTTGAACCCTACTTCAACTTAAGGGGCGCAAGAAGAATCGAAAGAGCAAGAAGAGATGGAAAGGCATTGCATTAGAGGAGAAATGAGTAAGGTTTTATACTGTAAACATAATTGGGGCGACCGACGCAACTACTTTCGCAAAAACTGTCAAAAACCAATAGAATATACGCCTGTATATGAGCGTGCACATAAATTCGACCACGGCTACGGCCACGTCGCTGACCACGGCGGCTCAATCAATCTAATTTCTATTTTGTAGCTATCGCCTGTCAAAGGTCTACTGAGGTTATGTTTTCATAATTTGTGTGGATTTTCTATTTTGAGGTTTGATTAAACAAAGCCATTGTTATATAATTGATGCAATATTTTTTATATTGCTTATTTCTTTCATATTTCTCATGATTATATCAAAAAATATTTCTTCACAGATAACAATAAAAAACAAAAATTAAATCGCCGTTGCTCCAATTATGTTCACACAACGAATTTCAGCCCGGAAATCGCTGTTGCCGTCGCCACCGCGGTGGCCGTGGTTCCAATTGTGTTTACAGCATTAAGCAAATTCATACGCACAGCCCTTTTCAGCAAGCAACTGTACCGAAGGAAGAGGACGAGGAGTCGCAGGAGTCCGTAAGTTTTACCAACAGTGAAACTAATGTGATCGTAGCTGCAGCAAGAGACGTACAAGAAGAAAACATTACTCAACTCAGCTTCCCCACAATGTATTTCATCTCTTCGTGCACAGAATTAAAGTTGCACATCCTCGCGGAGTAAGGCGCCTGACTACCACCCCAGAGGTCCCGGGTTCGAATCTCGGCAGCACCACGGTCCTTCGCCTTTTCCACCTTCTTTCTTCTTCCCTCCTTACATTCCTCATTCCCCTGTCATAGCCTTCCACTAGCACTGCCCCGCTCCACCAGCGCATGTCATCGGTTGGTTGATGGGATTCAACTCGTTTCTGGAGGCATAACACTCCAGCGAGTTGTTTCTCGTTGCCCCGATGCCAGAATCGTGATAAAAAATGGTTGGGAGTAGGGTGGTTGTGGCAGTTCCTTCCAACTTCTCTCTTTCACTTCACTATCTATCGACTAGAGCTCGCTGTTCGACATTACACTCTATACGAAGAAAATAGATTGTCGACAGTACAAAAGGCTTTCCCTGAGCAATAGTCTTACACATAAAGATAAAAAAAAACATCGTATGCGTACATATGAGTCTTAGAATATTTTACTACCAAGGGAAAATCGTTAATAAAAATACTGAGTAAAAGTGGCCCTAGAATAGAGCCTTGGGGAGGGCAGCGTTGAGTAAGGGACTTGATGAACTAGAGCTACCAAGTTTTACCTTTTGAGCGCGGTTTGCAAAAGTTTAGTGCAGAAAGAGAGAAATATGATTGTGAGGCCCTCGCAGAAGGAGGGCGTGAATGTCACTATCGAAAACTTTTGAAAAGTCAGGCGGCAATAGACAGCAAACGTCGGGTTCATCAAGGGAGTTTTGAATATCAGTCGTGTCTTTAAGGAGCGCAGTTTCTGCAGCTGTTACCCCGTTTATGATTAGGTTCCACCCAGGTTGAACCTAGGTTCAATCCAGTCATTAACGGGCGTCGTGTTGAAACTGGGTCCACTGGTCCACTCAATTCAACTCAGCTCTCCTACCTCGGTCGAGTTGATATTTCGCCTCATATACGCGGGTTGAGTTGTAATTTTAGATTATGTTTTGATGTCAGTTCAACTCTATTTCAACCCAAACTGAACTCAACTCATCATATACGCTGGTTGAAATTTCAACTCAACCTTGACTCAAATTTTCAACCTAATCATAAACGGGGTATGTGATGTTAGCGAAAACCAGATTGCCATGTGCTTATAAGTTTGAGACGTTCACAATACGCAAGTATTTCAGTAGTTATCAGCTTTTCACGGATCTTTACCAGAAATGGAAAACTACTGATCGGTCTAAAATCAGAAGGACTGGTAAGAGAATGGCACTTTGGAATGGGTGTCTTTAAAGCATGATACCATGAAGCAGGAGTTGAGAATGTGAGTTAAAATAGGCAATAGACGAGGCAGGAGCATTGCTGTCTTAGCTGTTGCTTCATTTCCAGGATATAGACGTCACTCTGGTTACGTCGATTGTCAATTAAAAAATTACAGTCCGACTTTTTTGCATAGGAATTCAGTTAATCTCTGGAGAATGCACAAAAACTGGACTCACTTGAGTTACTGTTCGTGTGATTTCTGTTAGTTTGTGCACTTTCACTAGTCGTTCAACTAAAATCAAATTATGCACTTTATCGAGAATGTCAAGCGTCATGACAAATTTTATGGCATCAAATTGTTGTTCAATTTTACTGCTTGTTCTTTTTCACGGATTCTTATTAGTTATATGAAGGATATTTGTCGCTAACTGTACGTAAATTCTTCTTGTGGATTTTTTTCATTATTTTCGCTTTCAGAAAATATAATTGAATAATATCATGAATTCAATCTTCTCGTCGCTTATCTTATGGTAATCAATTTGACAAATCCGCAATAAGATATTTTTAACGATTGTATACAAGCCTTGAATATGAGTTTCCTTGATCAACAACACTTAATCTAGATTTTGTTCTAGGCGCAACGCATGCATTGCTCTCTTAAATATTTTTAATGCCATAAAGACAAATTTTTTGTCGTTTTCAATTACTGACAATGACGCACTCCACACGTACTTTTTCATTGTATCCGGTTAAAAAATCCACACCTTGTGTCTATTCAATTTTAATATGTGATGATCGTTATCTGAGTTCCCTTGTAAATACCTGAGGCGAAACATAATTTTAGAGTTTCTTTAATCTTTCATTATTTCTATTATGTATTCAGTTAAATATCAAAGGAGTATTTTGTTTATAAATTATTCTTAAAAATTTCCTCATGCATTAAAAAATCAAATTTAGTTTAAAATATGACTTAATAATATTCAACTTTTATTTTAATAATTTTAAAACAGAAAAGAGATATATTGTGACAGTTCAATAAAATTAATCCAACCAGAACAATTCAACGTTGATAATTAAAACTATGACACAAAAATATCTGAAGTAATAAAAGAAGAATTTTGCGACACAGCTCTTCTATAGTCATGCATGGATTATGCAGACTTCTTAATCCTCTAAAAATGTTCCTTCATATAATTTATATCACCTTTTAGAAACTCCTTAACCCACGGTTAATAAATTTTTATAATCCTCAAAATATTTTGACATTTTTTTGATGCATCGCCAAAACGCACGAAATTTTTTCTAAAGAATTTTCAGAAAAAAAAATTAATTTCTTAATTCAATTATAATTTCGTAGAAAAGATCAAAAAGAATTTTTTAAGATGCATAAAAATAAATTTCCTTAGCTGTCAAAAGTAGATTAAAATGTCTCAATTAGTCCCGATAATAAATAGGAGGAAATATTAAAATCACCAATTTTTCCGTAAGACCTAGATACGACGGAAAACGAACGAAATTCTTGACCTAAACCATAAGAAAACGAGATCAGATCGTTATAAGACAGGCAAACAACCGTTCATTAATATAATCCCACGCTCACCGGATAATTAGGACTGCCGTTTTGGCCATTCGCGGCCGTTTTGGTGCACATTCATACGAGTATCAATTTCCTTTTGTTGATTTGCGCCTTTTCACTTCCCTCTGATCGAGAGAGCTTCATTGGCATTGTGGCAAGATCTCGGTGTAGACGATCGATAAAAATGGCTACCCGATGATCATCAAAGTAGCTCCAAATCAAATTACTGCTATTTATTATGCCGCATGGGTATTTTTTTTATTTCTCAGTATTTCACCCGGAGGTGATATTCGCCGGTGCAAACACAATAAAAATACGCTGGACGGGATCCAAGCAAAGGTGCCCCCGAGGGTATTCCAAAAATTATAGCGCACCATAGCCATACGAAAATTAGAGCCATTCAGTTCGGTATGGCAAAGAATCATTGGCGAAAAGAGAACCGAAAAAGTGATCAGTTCCGCATTAGGCGATCACATACCTGCAGTATCATTGGCCATTATTTCTGCCACGATCTCTCCCGAAACGCATACAGGGTTTCTCTCTCTCTCTCACTAACAAGCATATATGCAGTGTTGTTCAGTGCAACAAGACGCCCAACGACAGAGCACTCGAAGATGATGGCCAAGTGTTGCCGTGGTCAACGATCTTACACCCGATTGTATGCTGTGTCTATGATGGCTCGTTCGAATCGTCGAAATAAAGACGATGGAAATTGGTAGATCATGTCATGATGTCGGAATGAATAGTGCACACTCATGTGGCGGATTAGAGCACCATTATTACGTTACCATTGTAATAATTCGATACCCACAAGCCAGCATGTCTGGAACCGTTAGATGCTTACCTTAGAGCCGCAAGAAGTCAGCCTATCAGGCATACAACATATATATTCATATGGAAGACTTTCGTCAAGATCATTTGTATTACGAGAAGATACCCTGGACCTTAACCTGATGTCTGGCTCCAGCTTCAGCTACACAGCTCCACTCTGTCTATGTTAAGTACTTCAACGATTTCATTTGAGGCTTCGCAGACTGTCAGACTGTGTAGAAGCCGGACCGATGCGATATGACGGGATTTTGTTGCTCGTTTCTTGTTGCTATTATCACATGTTCCACACGTACCTGGGTTAAGGGTCAAATGATCCTGTTCGCGCTTTCATATAAGGAAAATTTTTGTTTCACTGATCCACGTATGCGCTGATAGCGATGCGATCAAAGACGAGAGAGCGACTTGAGGCTCTATCTACTTTTGCGGATCATTAATTCAAAGGTTCACTTATTTTGCGCTATTCGTAATCATTCTGTCCCGTGAAATTAATGCAATTATTGTACAATTTCAGAGATAATTTATTGGGAGTTCTTTCTCAGGTAGGGATATCTTGAAAAAAATCTGCTTTCCTTTATTATGTTCATGAAATGGAAAACATATGGCTTCACATTGGAGGATCTCCTCTCAAATAATTAAATTTAGTTGCAGGCAATTATTATCCTTAAAAGCTGCGTATAAGAATTATAATGGTTAGATAAATATGATAAGACTGCTATTAACATTTTCTTGCAACTTCTTCTATTACAGGGTGCGTCACGTCGTTTTGTGGGTTAACTATACTTAGACTGACTGTTTCTTCCTGTATAAGTGTAACGTTTTTTTGAAGAAGAATTAAAAATGCATTTCCCACACCTCCAGTATGTTATCGATGCTACTAACTTTAGTACCATCGTCCATTTCCTACTATGGCGCTGGTAGGTTTATATTATATTTACTTATTTGTAGAAACTCCCAGCTAGAGTTGAGCCGGACTTACACGAAGCACTACATTTGTCCCTTATGGGCCGTCCACATGACACAAATTTTGTTCGTGCGAACATTTTTCCTATAGAATTTTGGTGGAGACTAATTCCACCACACGGAAGCACGGAAGCAGAGATACACGGGAAATGGGACTCGTGGTGCTAATCGGGCGCGCACACCACCCGGAAGCACGGAAACACGGGACATTGTGGAACCGTGTATCCCTGTGCGTGTGCGCACCCGATTATCGCAATGAATCCTATTTCCCGTGCTTCGGTGTGGTGTGCGCGCCTCGATTAGCACAATGAATTACCTAATTCCATGTCGCGTGTTTCTGTGTAGGTGAAAATACTTAGGTACATTGGTAAATTTCCCATTTTAATATTTCCGTGCTTCCGTGGCTCTCTTTTTTGGTAAATGTCCCATTTTGACATTTGCGTGGTTCCGTGGCTCTCGTTGTGTGCCTTCGTGTGGTGCAAATAGACATTCCCTAGAATTTTATCTGTGAAACAATGGAGAGCTGCTGCTAATCCGAAGAAGAAAGTGCGCACAAACATTTCGTCGACATTGTCCGTCCAAACATTCCGTCGGTCGTTTCATTCAAACTTCACAGTCTGTACAGAATTCGACACGAAAAACACGACGGACAAAAGCCTGTGTCATGTGGACCCACAATTACACCATCGTAAATTGTATTGAGGCCTCAATTTTTTTAAATGTCCCGGTTCAAAAATAATATCCTACTGGCATGAGCGTGTATCGAGCGAGGTGTGATTGTAAAAACGTAGTGGAGAGACATGGATTTATTCTTTCTTAAGGCAAATTGGATGTACATCGTTGCTGTACCATGATTTTCATCAAACCTATGCGCACATCGAGTTTTGACCGGCCGACAGGCTCACAATCGATATAGTTTTTGTTGTACATGCGCATTTCGATTCACATCCAATTTGACCGTGTATGGGAGCCTTTACTTCTTTTGGGGCAGTAAGATTCAACTTGAAATTAGACGAGGTGTATTGTAAATACGTAGTGGTGGGTTTCTTCCATCTTACATCTTTTGAGGCAGCAAAATTTCCAACTTGAAACTAGGCGAGGTGAGATTGTAAAATATAAATATATCTACATTATGGAGGCATAGGTTTCTTACTTACTCTGAGGCAGCTTAATGCATATTAGAATCAAACTAGTAAAAAAGGCTCTTCAGTGGTATTTAATTTCTTTTTTTCTATAATTTGCTTGTTTTTGTCATTTTGGCTTTACAATGGCACCTCGCCTAATTTGAAGTATGACATCCCGAGTAAATATAAAAGATGGCCTTGCAACGGGCTACCACCGTCCGTGTTTTAAACCTAGTCCTCAGCCATATGCCGGGCATCAGAAGGTTGTTTGTCGAATTGTACGATGGACGGCAGTACGATGGCCTTACAGTTCCAATAAAGGGCATACGACGGTGGTACTGTGGCTGTTCACATGATAAAATGGTCGCATGTATAAAAGAACGAACAAAAATTGTTTTCCTATTTACTACTTTTTATTATATTTTTGCCAGACTACAAGAGAATGTTGTTAGAACAAAAAAAGTTATAAAAATTAGAGAAAAAAGGAAATGTAAGAATAATTCCCGATTCATGATAGAGAGCTCGGGAGTTCTGGCATATAGAAAGTGAAAAGAAATCTACTACTCAACGAAAAAATCTTTTTGGGGACCGAAAGTCACACAAAACTCGTATTTATTGAGAAAAACATCATAAAAACTGGTGATCATATCTTCGAATTCGAACATTTCAAAATTTTTATCAACAATTTTTATCAAAATTTTCTTCAACCCGTTAAATAACAAAATCAACACTAACAACCAAGTATGTGGGGCCTGGCCTGTTTCTCTTGTACATCGATAGCCTTTAAGTATGATAATCCAAAGGCGGATTGTACATTACGAAAATGATCCCACAAACCACACTCAACAATCAATTGGTGCAGATTATTTTTTTGGCTCAAATTTGCCGTCGTATGCCCGTGTGTCCAGCTCAGCTCTCGGTCATTTAAATTTTTGGTCAAGTTTGGCCGTCGTGCGCCCGTATGTCCTCTCGTTAAAAATGGTTAAAAACTCTACTGCCATCATATGCCCCTTAAAAAGCCAAGCTGCCGTTGTTCGCCCGTTGTAAGGCCATCTTTTATTTTTACTCGTGATTGTACTGGCTCAAAAGAAAAACGATGCACCTCTTACAAACTCATTTTATAATCATTTCCTACCCAACACTACTCCCATCATCTTTATTATTGTAGGTTTGATTAATTGCGCTGATTCTATTTCTAAAGGAGTCTTGTTTTTTCGCTATCTATACTTAATATAAGGTATTTCTTCATAACGTTTTAGAAAAAAGTCTATTCAAAAAGGCATATTTTGCCAGAATTATTAGCAGAATTTAGGTATCATAAAAGTTTGTTTTTTATACGTCATAAAATTTTATTAAATCATAAAATAGAAACAAATAATGCTGTTTTCCCCATGTTCTACTCTCACCACATACTCGAAATAACCCGCGCAGCTGTTAAACCAGAAAAGAAAGTGTAAGGGGAATCCCCATCCATAATCTGGCTGTAATCTTTGCCTTAAATTTGCAGTCGTAAGAAAATCTCGGGCCCACTTTCTTCATTTCAACTTAAATACGCTCAAGTCTATGTGTATGCAAACAAATCCCAAATCCTGCTCCTGCATCACACTCTCGCACGGTTAAATATTTACGTTACAAATTTTTGCCTAGACGTTCTATGTTCTTGTTCAGCACATCCCCAACCCAAATACAGGGGATGAAGGGACGTCGTCGTCGTCGTCGTCGTCATTGCTGCGCAGAGGCATCTGATTATAAATTGTTATGAGTTCTAATATTTTACGTGAGGGGTGAAAGTGTACTTTTAAAATTCTAATTTAGTTAAAAATGCTAATGATAATAAAGGGAAACCTTTCCGTTTCTGGGGTATCCAGGACAAGGAAATCCGCAGGGATGCGACCGCTACCATACGTGCGTCGCACTTCATCAGGCTAATATCGTTCTCTGGTTGCCTGAACTCGTTCAACATGACGCCTTTTGACGTTAAACCAGATTGGCCTCACGTTTTTTTCGGTGCTTCTATATTACAATATTTTTTTTTTTGTTCATCCTTGTGCATCTATGACAGCCCCGAATCCCGAAATATGATCCGAAGAAGACGTGTGTTTTGATAAGGGAAAACTAAATTACCCCCTTCGCTCGGATGAGACCCTTAGCTCTGTTGAAGAGAGAGTGTGTGTTTTTTTTGTATTCGAGTATATATAGAGACTAGCATATCCGAGGCGTTGGATTTATTGGAGAGCTCCATTCTTCTGCTGTTAGACATGTGTCCTGAGACTTTTGATTTATTCAAAGTTGAGGGGTTGATCCTGTTGTCCTTAAAACAGTTTTACAGTAAAACAGCAACACACTACTTGAATGGAAAATTTGTGTGTGGCGGATGAAAGGCAAAAAGGTATTAAGGGGAGGCCCTTTTCATTTATTGTCCCGCAAGGAGACGCTAATAGCACACGCGGGTATTCCCATGTGGTTTTCGGTTTCCGATTGTTGTTGTCGATTTTATGCGACACAAGTGACTCCTAACGGGTTACAAATTTGTTGCCATAGTTTTGTTACACATATCTTTCCTGTATTTTGTACAGATTGGTTTGTGGTTTAATGTTTTGGGATCAAAAGGACAACACAAATGGCAGGAAATGTGCCTTGTTGCCTGTAAATATTAAAAGGATCGGGTGAATAAGAACTAATTTATCAATTCCCAAATGAATTTGATACCTTTAAGGAGGTACTGTGGATATGTTTTTAGGTGGTGCAGCTGCTACTCGTTAAGTGGTTAAAGTAAAGTAGTTGGGACTAATTTGACCTTTATTTTTGTAATTTCGTGTCGGATGTAGGGCGATTTTTTTTGAAGAAAGCCTTTTTATGCTGTAGGTTAATTTGAACAAATTCATTGCTTTGTCGGAAGGAACAAGCCAGTGTAAAAATTTGAGTTTTTTTTGATATTTTGAACAAGAAAAAGGTATTATTTGGTATTATATAAAAGGATGCCAAATAGATTTGAGAGTAGGAAATATGGCATCTGAAAAAAAGTTGGTAGATAACTACAGAGATATAATGCCATCCTATCATCAATCCTCAAACTATTTCAAAAACTCGTTTACCGGAAGATTTCCCCTGTAATCAACCCGCACCTTAGTGAAGAACCACACAGCTTCAGAATTACAAACCTCTCTGAACTACTCTGTGGTGTGGAGTGCGAGCGGCCATCAAATTAATACTGTTTATACTGACTTCAGTAAGGCTTTTGATAGAGTAGACTAAACCTATATGTCTCATAAGATGATTGATTGAATCAATACAGGAGAAAATTCATCTTTTTGCTTTGAAAAATCTACACGACTAGCGTGACTATCAAAGCATACCATTCCGCTTTAGGTAAGGTGTATCCAAATCTCGTCGGCATCTCGCCTCCAGGACTTACTCATCGCTCACTCAGACCTGCATCTGTAGTGATGATTGCAAGTTGAAGAACAATTTTAGCAAATGCGAATCAAACTTTTCCCGCACACCTACTGTCTTTTCTGTCATTAGCTGTAAGCAAAATAGGCGAGGAAGGAGATTAGTTCGATCGCCGAAGTCAGCGTTCTATAGCTGTAGTGTTGGATAGGAGACCGTGGAGTAAAACTCGCGTATTGACGTTGACAGTATTTTCGCTCTTTTATCTAATATCTTTCCGACTGGAGCTTGATGTCCATAGGACCGTTGACAATACAAAAAGGCTTTCCTCTGAGTTATAATCTGGCTCAGCCGGCTGCTATTGGTGATATCGATTTTGGGTAATCGAAGCCACATTACAAAAAATTTTTGTTTTGATTTTTGTTACATACGCCGACTTCGTTACATATGCCGATTTCTTCTCTTTGGTGTGAGCTCCTCGACATCCAGGAGTTCAAACGCAAGGTCCATCGCCTCCTCCTTCAGCACCCTCCAGACTCTTATTAATTTATCCTCTCCTCTTTTCCTTCCTTTGCACCAAGACTACTGTTAGACATTGCTGAATGACGAGTACGACACGAGGGACTTGCAGTACAAAAATTGACTCCTAACCTTGCATTTTCTCAAAAAAGTCTTTCGCATAAAAAAACAGAGATGTGTTCAAAATAATCCTTCTTAAATCGAAAAGTTCCGACGTGAACCATGAACTAAAATAAGAGTATTTGTTTTCACCCTTATAAAATTTAAAATTTGAACAAAAACCTTATCATTTCAATCAGTTTTCAATCACCCTTTCCTAAAATTTTAATCCAAATATTATGCGACGGATTAGCTAGCGTGGTCCAATTACATTTGCACATACGAGAATATGTAATAATAATCCACTTTTCCCTCTAGCAGTAATATAAATCTTATATTCTTAAAAAAAAAACTAGAGCTGGTCCCAATAATATCCAATTTAGTCCTTAGATTCCCTCTATACGCTTCTTATTATTAAAGAACAGCAGTTCAACAACGACTGAAGAAAAAAAAAATATCCTGTCACAGCAACCGAAATTGGTTCGTTTTCATCACAGCAAAAGTGAAACACTGCCTCTAGGCTAAGTAAAATCGCAAACAGGAATTACGAGAAGAAAATTTTTCCATTTTCCCTTATTTAGTAAGGAACTCGCCCTTATTATCGTCTCGATACCCTCAAGGCAAAAATCTACCAACAACCATACTTCGGTAATTTCCCTTTCAACTGCAATAGTATAGACCGCAACAAAAGATGGCAAACGGAGCGGCAAGGAATTGCACACACAACACAAAAAAAAATGTCCTCGGGAAACTGATATGTCGCATAAAAAGTGAGCCGATATCCAACTGACAATTCATGTGTCATGAACACTAGTGTGGCCCTTCGAAACCACCCTATTAAAAAGTATGTGCCTTGTCGCCGGGATTCTGACAGGGACCGGTCCTTGGGTTGTTTTTTTCGTTTTGCATCAGATTTGAGCATTTTTCCACATGGAGGGTATTTTCATCTGTCCGCTTGATTCGTCACACGCATGTGCGCTGGCATTACCGCGCTGTTAACGCAATACTCCATCCCCAGATGTGGTCGGTCGTCCAACCCGTATTCAAATTACGCAACCCTGTGTTTCTCTGGTGGCACATTATATATAGCATATATGACGACGGGAGCTTATTGGGCGTGACATTCGGAAGCGCTGATGGCGAAACCCGTATTTAAATCTGTCAGCAGCGCCTGAAAGGATCTCTCCCAACTGAGCGGAGGGTTTCGTCGCAGCCATTACTGGGAGCCCACAATTGAGGGTTGGAATTAGTCAATTTACTTCACCACATTTATCACGAATTTGACACTGCTAAATGTCGTTGACTCCGACCGCGTCTCCAGGTAACCAACCACTCGCTGTTCGGTAATAATTTCTCTGATTGGATTTTCCTTTCCGGCTGTCGTAGCTAAACAACATGCAGGCACCGCACCGCACCTCTGCTAGCTCCTACCCGCCGCTAGATGACGGCACAATTAATAGCGAAAAATGTCAGTACACAGAGGAAAGCAATTTTACGCTTTATTAAAAAATATGAACCCCTCCTCGCCGGGATCCGTCCAAGTACCGCCACCGGCCTGTGATTTGCTTACAATGCGTTACTAACGTTTCCCAATCTCAGTCACTCAGCGTCATCTGGGCTCCGGAGGCTCCTCTCATGGGTATCTAGATAATAGTGAACAGAGTGCGGAAGATGTACAGAACCAGAAAGCACCTATTCAACTGCAAATGGAAGAAGGTCGATAATTCCTTACCAAATTGGGAAGATTCCTGCGCTCCGAAGGTGTAGAGAATTAATTTGGGACTGTGAAATTTTTTGATGATTCTCTTTTTAACAGAATTTAACACCAATTTGGAAGCGAAAACCATGGAAGCTGCCAGATTACCGCTTTGGATAATATGCGTGTGGGATTTATCGCCTTTTTTCCCCACGATGTTTTTGTTGGATTGAAAAATTAGGAAAAGAATGGAAATCGTTTATCATCTTACAAAAAGAGATCGTTTATTTCATGAAAGGATACAAAAGACAACATATGGTGATTAGGTGTAAGAGATCGCAAACGAGCTGAACATTTCAAGTTGGCTTTTGTTGTTAATTTTATCATTTTCATATATTCTTTACATTCAATGGAATAGTGTCACGATGTTTCTTTAGTGTTAAGAACCTTTAAAATCACTTTATTCACAAAAAACTTTTATATTATAATCGATTAAGTTCGTGTCGATGCCTAAATAACAAAACCTACTCAACACAAAATAATCGTTAAAATAATGAGCTCCAAATAAGTTGTTTTGAGTTACGATTATCTTAAATGTCTACATAAAGTTGCGTTTGATTCAGTATAGAAGACAGAGCTTTAATGTAACCACGGCAGTAAAAAGCTTGAGCTTGTATCAAGAAGAACTTCGTCTCATTTACAAGACCATCTTTTCTTCACAAGGGGACATGATAACAGCGTGCAATTCCAAGGCCGATCTACTAGCATCTTTATTCGCCTCTAATTCTTCTTTAGGCGACACTGCCAAACCGACACCATCTATCCCCGAGTATACAACGCACTCAATGGGTAGAATTTACTTCAAGACTCGATTCCATGAACCTTTCTAACTACCGCAGAAGAGCAATTACTTCTATTCTCTCCAAAAGCATAGAGACATTAATTAATAAAAGGCTTATGGAATCTTGAATCCAACTTCATACTAAAAAACAAGTAGTACGACTTTTGACCAAAATGATCTTCTGGTGACAGAGTACCAGAGTACCTACCTCAACCAATGTTCACACACATCGGGTTGCTCTAGGTATCTCCAAGGACTTCGACAGAATATGGCACCCGCTTTGTTGGCTAAACTCGAAGGTATTGGTATCGTCCAAGTTCTGTAGTACTGAATGGCGTCAAATCTAAACCTAACGATATTTCTGCTGTTGCTTTAAGGCCACATCCTGTAACTCGCCTTATTCCTAATCTTTATAAACCACCTTCTCACTTTCCATTTCAGTGGACAATATATTTTGATATAAAGTTTGACGCATCCTTGCTATAATATTAACTGAAGATCTACATTATAATAAACACATATTCCAAATCTCCAAGCAGGCATCCCAGTGCCTAGGTTTTCTTAATAGATGCAAATCCATCTTTCAGCCAGCTGCCCGGGCTATAATTTTCAAAGACTGCCTTCGACATCGCCTTGAATAGCCCTAGTTTATCAGGGCTAGCTCCTAAAACCGCCGGATCGACGAAGTGACCTTAAACTCAAATAAGACTACACAATTTTTTCGTCCATTGTCTCATTGGACTACGGCAGAAATATAGTCACCCTCGCTAAATTCTATCGTTATTATCGCAGCGATTGTTACACTAAAATTAGAAACCTCTAGACTCAATCCTATCGCTAAAGAGTTTGCTGGGGTATGAGGGGTGAAACGGTCAAAAATTTCTGCCACTAGTATTTAACTGTTACTTAGCCCTAGTAGAACCTACATTATGCAGCGACAGACATTTTTTTCAATTTGCAAAAAAAATCGGATTTCATCGCCGAGCTTCAAAATTTTGCACGAAAGTCCGTGGGGGTCTCCCATGATGCACGTGGAAGCCCGATTTTCGAAATTCACAATGACCGGCAAAAAATTACCGAAATTCAAAATGGCAACCTAAATATTAATTTGCCTATTGTGTTCCGATTTCCATTAAAATCTGTATCTGGGTTTTTCTCACTGACATATAATAATGGACTGCTCATCGGCCATTATTTCCATACAAACTAATGGCACCAAAAAGTATAGAAAAGTAAAGTCCTCTCGCTCATCCATAAGCCCCTTTTATCACCGAACTCAAATTTTGTTAAATTTCGTGTTAAGAGTTCAGTGCATTCACTGGCAGAAATAAAATCAGATAGTGCCAAACTTGAAAAAATAAAATTTGACATTCAAAAACTGTATACTTTTCCATTTTCTTAAATATTTTTACTCTTGACTTTCAATAAACCACAAAATACGATAACTTTTTTATGTTTGCAGTAAAATAAGAACGGTAAATTTAAAATAAAACCGCCACAACGTTTGCACGATATTAAAGTTGCCATACCTGACTTTATTTTTTCCTTTGAAGTAATGTTAGAATATTTACAAAAAAATAGATGGATATAGTGATTTTTTTTATTTCTGTCCCTTTCCCCCATAAGCCGCGGAATTACTGACATATAGATGAAACAGGGGTAGAGAACCTCGCATGGTTTAACATAAATATTTGTAATTAATGAAAAAAAGTATTTTAACAGGGAAATAACGTCAAAATTGCTTTTGTTATTTTTTTTAACAAAAACTTATTTTGTTTTCATCGTCCAAAAACGAATATAAAAAATTTTAATTTACAAAGGTGTTTACATGTCAGTGAAAAAAGGTTTGGCACCTATGGAACGAATTGGTACCATGAAAATTTCCTGATGAAGCAGTCCATTCTGTATGTCAGTGGTTTTTCTAAGGTAGCCAATAACGAATTTATGTTCAAAACTTATAAATTCAAAATGGCGGGACCAACATGTCTACTTTTACCATTCTTACCTCTGTCCTGCTGTTCTGCACCACTAAAAGTGTCGGAGAGCTCGTACATATAATCCCGTTTAGTAATATAAAGAGTTTCAATCGAGTTTGCCCACATCAAAAATGAAAGCACTTTTTCGTCTCCAGCTCTTAGACTATTAGTTAAGGGTTCATTATATATTTCAGACGAGAATTATAAATGTGGTTTGTTATGACTTGTTTTTGATAAATGTAGGATTCCCGTGGTCATCAACTCTTTATATTTTCCCGAGAATCGATCTGTTTTTGATGGGAAGGATGTCGTCAATAATATTGCAAATAAATTGAGTATGTTAAGGGTATGGGAGATAAGCGAGGCCTCAACAAATCTCGCATCGCAATGTGGATCACCTTCCAGTATTTGCAGTGCATGGTAGGCGAAATGAAAAATTCAGTTAATGTTGTTTTTAGTGCTGTAAGCTGTAACTGTTCTAGTGCATTTTGTTTAGTAAAATACACACGCTGACCATTCATAAGATGTGTGGCTAAATGAATCACAGCTGAATTGCGGTCAGGTATAGGAACGGATAAAATCCATCAAACCGTCCCATTGCTGCTAATATAGCCGTCCCATTTGACATCGTCCCATTTCATCGTTTTCTCGGATCTGTCGTACTGCGAAAACGGTCATATCATTACCTTTAATAATTGACTGTGTCTTTTATTTACATTAGTCATATGTGCACGTAGTTGTCTCATGTTAATTTTGCTCACTTGACGATTGGCTGGCGTCTTAATTTTTTTCAAATCCTATTGGTGCTGTTTGAATACTATTTGCTTCATTTCTTGGCCATCGTTATTCTTCCGTTCTATTCTGTCAACTGAATGACACTGATCTCTATTACCTCGAGTATGTCCGTGTAAGCAGAGCCGGCGCTAGTTTTTTTTGCGCCCGGAACACTATGCCATGTTGCGCCCCATTAGCTGTCAATTTTTGATCGCAGTGAAGGACAATGGAAAAAGGCAGAAAAAAGGGAACACGTTTTCAAAGATTTCAATATTTTTTAAAAATCCTAATTTCTGAAATTGCTCTCCCGTCCAATTGCGCCCGGTGCAAGTGCACCATTCGCACCTATGAAATCGCCGTCCCTGGGTGAAAGTATGAACCAAATCGACCCATAAATATTTAATTTATATATAGTGTTAATTATTCTAAAGTCCAAAAATAACTATAAACGTTACTTCGGACCTAATTAATATTTGTAGTAAATATGATTTCATTCGTCAACCATGATGTGGTTCATAAACGTACAATGAATTTTACATATAAGGATTTTAAAATTCGACTATAAAAACCGGCAACGTTAATCGAACAGGGTAATAGATGGCACAAAAAAACAATTGGAATTTCTTTTTATTCCTTACCTTATGGCAAGTTTTTAAATTGAACAATTCATACATTGTTTTCTCTCAAGCTGAAAGCGATTCCACGAAAAGTATGGGCCTGGTCAAAAACGCAGAACTGCTGTCATTCTGCAGTATTCAGCAATTGGAAGTCTGTATATGAATATTGCAGAATGACCGCAGTTGATGACCAGGCCCTATATGCTGTAAGTGTGTAGGGATTTTTTTTGGTACTTGGAATATACCCTTACCTACATATCTTTAATTACGCTGTGCTGTCTCTCACCTTTTTATAAATTACTGACAACATCTGCTACAGAGCTCTTCTTACTACGACTCTCTTCATATCATTCTTGTTATTTTGGATTTAATTTTTAAGCAAAAATTCCAAAAATTTAAATTAAATAAAAATAAATCGTTTCTGGAACTTGTTAAAATCGTTCCTAGTATTATTACCCATATCCCATGGAATCACTTACAATTCATCATGCAAATTTAAAAATCAATAATATTATATGGGTATGAAGCTCCACAGCTCTTTTGCATATTTCATAAGCTTAACTTCTCAGAACAATAAAGAATGCGCAATTGTTTTTCATTCCTTAAAAAAATTAAATTAAAATTTAAGATGCCTCTTTACAATGTTTTGTATAATTTTGAGCAACCAAAGAAAAACATCTTTTCCGAAGAAAAATAAAAATAGATTTTCACGACAATGATTCGATTTGTTTTGATTGTATTTTCTATGAAATGAAACAAATTTCAAGAAAATAAAGAAAAGAATAAGTAATTGTAAGTTAAACTCGGTCTTTTTTGTTTGTTTGGTAGTACCCAGAAATAAGCAAATTTCGTTCAGTAATTATTACTATTAGTTTTGTATGATTTAGTTCAGGCAAACAAACCTCATTCATTGACATTTTTTTGAGTACATAACTTTTTCGCCATACTTCCAAATTAGCTTAAATTTCTCTTCAGTATATCTGTATATCTACAAAATTAACACTCCAATGTGGCAACCGAAAAACTATATGTCATTGACCATCTCACTTTATTATCTTAATCCATAAAAAAGCATATCATGTCCAGAGAGAAAACCTTCATCTCCAACAGAAAAAAAAATGTTTCCAGCATTCTTGCAAAAAGCTAATTACCACCAGCCTTACCTTCACCTGAGTGTCTAACTTACTCTACTTTTGCTTTCTGAATCAATGACCCACCGCCGCCGCTCCACTGAAGAAGTGGCATGACGCCCGATTTTTCTCCGTAATTTAATCTGAAAGTAATTTTTTTCTTCACTACCATCACCCAAAATGAAGTTATCAAGTTGTTATTAAAAATTTTTCTAATAAACTCCGAGATGAGAAGGTGGTCCACCGACTGACTGCACACCGGTTATAATAACAGGCCGACGAGTTTTTCGAAAATATATACACGGACTTTTTATCTGTACAGAAGCACACCCACACATTTATCCCAGTTTTGCTGGGTCATGATCGGACGAAAAGAGTGCAACTTCATAATTTGATAAACTCTCCCGGCCGAAAACCTCTTGCACGGACGGACGGAGTCTGCTGTCGTCACATTGTGGGCACTGGGACTGGTCTTGGGTCTTGGGGCACATCTTAAAGACGCCAGTGAATATGTACTAGAAGTAGACCACAGTAACTTGGAACCGGTTCTAGTTTCTAGCCTCTACTTCCCAACTAGAACAGCACAGAGCGCCGGGGAAAGGTTCACTTCGGTCGGCTGATGCTGGTGCAATTATGTCCAAATAACAGACTCGCCGGCTGTTGCCCTGCTTTGTATGTTAATCACTTGACCACTTCGGACATTTAGATCGATTTGGCCCTGGGATAAGTACAAGTTTAGTCCCAAAAAGCTACGACATAGACCCACAAACGACATGCAGTAACGCGACCCGCTGGAGACTATAATGCGCGCTCCTGCACAAAGGATGCACCGGGCGTGCTGCTGCTGCTATATTCTCAGAAATGCAGTCTCGAAATTGCAGTTAGTATGCCGCACCCTTACCCCCTGGGCAGTCATGAGCTAGCGTGTGAGGTTGATAATTGGCTCAGTTGCACCCTCGACGTTTGGATTATGATCCTGACTCAAAACTTCTGATGGGTCACGCCATCGAGTCCTGTTCGGAGTCCTTTTCGGTATGATTTATTAAATCGATTCGAGGACTTTTATATTGTAACTGCACACCCTCCGTGCTAGTGTTGAATGGTCGCCGTTGTCGGGAAGGAAGAGGATTATTCCGGAAGTCATAACGGTTTATAACTATGCAGAGAGAGGGGCTCGGTGGAGGTTGGTACCAACTTCCCTGACCCCTTTTGGTTATAGGCGATGCAAATAGCCGGATACGGAGTTATTATTTTGGCACTGAGGACTTCATCAGTTCTTTGAGCATTTTTCCTAATTCAAGGGGTTAAAGCCTTTATTATGGTGGTGTTGGTTGGACAATTACTTATTTACATATTAAAGGGATTTTGGGTCAACCAAACGCCTAGTATCCGCATTATGTTATGTCATTGCTTCATGTTATATTGTGCTGTTTTTGGTATTTGGTTGCTGGCATGTTCTTCAAAATCAGAGATCGGGTCAGATGGAACAGCAAGATCTAGCCAGAAAGATAGTAGATATAAGAGCCATAGAACTGCCAAAGCCGACAGACAGATTTACTCCACCTTCCGTGAGAGAACGCTGACTTCGATGATTGAGCAGGAACCTGCTGGATTCCACTCTTATTGTGATTATGTACGATGACAAAAGAGAAGGCAGCGAACTGCTGTAAAGAGGTAAGTCGACTAGAATGAACCAAATCTGAATGGGAAAAGTGGAAAAACAGAAGCGCCTCATGGAATCGAACCACAGACCTCTGAGGTGGTAATCGGACGTCTTAGCCCTTAGGTTAATGATGCCCCCCGCTTCTTAATGCTGGTGTTAGAATTGGTGCTCAGGAAAATCAAATCATCCTTTGATGACTTGTCGAGGAGAAAAATAATAATCAATGTTTTTATTTACAAAACGGATGTAAGGACAAAAAGGAAATCCGAGAACGATAGAAATGATGGGTGAGTGACGAGATAAGTTTGAATTCTTGCTTATTGTAGGAGTTTGGAAATACTGACTGAAAGAGATTGTTTCACAGATAAAAAGGGAAGCTTTGCAAATTATCCAAATCGGCCAATATGATGTTGTGTATGTCTAAATTGGTGGTTCAATGGGACCGATGGTGGAGCAACTTGTGTTATCATCGAAGGCCCCAAACTGAGAATATATCTCCTATATGAGTATACCTCCGATTTAGAAAATTTAATCCGTTAACAGCGAGGGAGACCCAACCTCCGCTGGAAGGATGGCGTAGACCAGGACGCTCAGAGCATAGGGATGCCAAACTGGATGACATCGGCTCAGAATCGGGACCGGTGGAGAGAACAGTTGCGAGAGGCCAGGACCGGATCCCGGTTGTAGAGCCGTTAAAGAAGAAGAAGAATCCATTAAAGGTCTGAGTAAACTCTTTTCTCGACCATACTAGCTCAGCCTCATGACCCTAAGAACCCCACCACCACCTAACTATCGGTCAATAGAACAACTTCTATGCTCTCCACAACGACGGAGACAATGATTAATAACAAAATTGATTTTTCGACGAGGCTATTGTACGCGGTTATTGGTGTTTTAGGGTATTTCCAAAAGTGGGAAATTCTCCGAAAATTATGTATAAGGTACGCCATTCTAGACTTTCTTTAAGATACATCCGATACGTCTCTTACTGTAAGCCAAAGAGAGGTGTTAGTGTCAGGGTTTGGAATGAAAGCCATCTGGAATGAAAGCAATCAACTTGAGCGCACGAGGTACCTACTGTCTTTCGAGCAAAAGGGTATGCTGTGTACTATGCTTTTTCTCATCTTTGACTGAAAGAACGATAAGTAAATTAGTAGTGGAGTGCCAACGTTTTCTTGATGGGGTGGGTATTTTCAATCAAGTTACCCTTGCTCGGACCCTGGGTCATCGGAACTTTGGAGGCAATGGAAAGGAGAACATCCTGGACTGACAATGCACTGACATGGTGTTCATCGGTTCAGATTGATGAAGAGGGCCTCTGACTATTGGACCCTAATGAACCGTATTGAGCACTGCGGGTTCATAACTGATTAGGAAAATGGAGAACGGAGGACGTGTGCAATGTGGCTCCGGCTTGGCTCAACTCACCTCAAAATTACTATCATTAGATCATTTCCGAAGGATTCAGCCTTTGGCGAGACCCCGAGTCACCTCACTAAACCCAGATGGGAAAGCCCTTAGCCACCTATAAACTGGCTGTGAGAAAAATTAGCTTAGCTCGAGCCGGGCTGAGATGGACCACAGCAACAGTGTGCCGCAAAGCGGTCAAAATCTCTTGTTCAGCTGAACAAAAAAGAGATAGGCTATGTAGTGAAGGTGCTGACTTTGGACTTCCCCACAACGATTTATGCTGAAGTTGTCGCAATGAGAATGAGGAAGAAACTGTCATCTTCTCTGTACATGCCCGGCCCTCGCGAGCAGGAGAGGGACCTTCTTTGGCTCACCTTTCCTTGATGGATTGAGTGAGCTGCAAAACACTGGTGTTCCTGACTTCTGTCGTTTTATTAAAATCTCCAAATTACTTGAAATGCCCTGAATTTTGTCCGAACACTAGAATGGCATCACAATGGGCCCAATGGTGTGCCTAGGGGTGGGAGCAGCCAATTCAACCTAACCTAACCTAACTTCCTTTTTCAGCCAGTAGTAGTACAACTTCTATTATGCTTTATACATTGAGTTACACCTAGATCTAACTCCTCTATTTGACGAACGGTGGTTTTTAAAAAAAATCATGATCTTGTTCATACATTTCCACCAGTGTTTTGCGAGTGTCTATCGATCCATTCTGAAAACCCCTTGTTTTTTACTTGTCAAATGTCATCTTAATGACTGTTGAAAAATGGCGCGAAATTTAAAATAACACCTCTTGCTGAAAGACTCTTTACATAGGAGCCCTGCCAACATTTTATCGCTTCCAAAGAATTGATACCTTCTAACAGGAAATATGCCTATAGTATGTTGTTCCTACAATACAATATCTAAGAGCACAATCGCTCATGGCCTTGAGCATTGTCCAGACCAGCCTATGAGATCCTTATCTATACTTCTAACGAAGCTTGCTGTAAGAAAATGCGTTGAGGAACTAGTGATACCAAGGGTGATTGTTAAGCTCAGTTTACCACCTTTAAAAGCTTTTTGGAATTAAAGATAGGAATACAAATTTTGTTCTAAAAGGTAAAAACGACGTATCAAAATATTCCCTTGCCCTTACAAACCTGCTCATTTGGTGCTCACATAATGGGCAACTCTCCCTGAATCAAATTTGAAGACTTCATCCAATGGTACAATTTCACCACTCATATTCCATCTGCGTTGGTGAACCTATCCAGTATTAAAAATTTATTTCCCCAACAATGATTCTGGAAAAACAAAAGCAAAAATGGATTAAATAATAACGAAGTCTTCACATTTTTTTTGGCTATCACATTCCTGCTCCACCTTATATCTTCCTACCATTGGGAATATGAATTTGTTATCTTCCTGGAAATGGCTCGATTAGTGCAAGTTTCATATCCTGGCCAGCGCAGTAACCAAAATTACATTTCTACAATGTTTGAAATCATCTCCTTTAACACCAGGAAAAATAACACTTGTAAAATTTTATTTTCCCGTCAAATCAATAAAAGCTAGAAGAGTTCACAGCAAAACCCAATCACACTTATTATCCGTTATCCTTTGACCACCACTCTTATTCCTTTCCACCTGCTTTTTATTTTTCTGTTGTGTGTATTTTTTTTTTTGGTTTTTCAACGGAAGTTTCGAAAGCATTGTGGTAAGTCGTATCCTTTGGTCATTAATTATTCAAAGTACATTTGGTTCAACTTTTGCAACAAAAGGACCTGCATTGGATTTCCGTATGGAATTTCAACCGCTATTGATTTTCACCCCCTTCCAGGATTGCCCAGGATGAGCCGGGGTAGCTGTAATCTTCCTTACATTGTTTTCCTTGAATTATTCTATCTCTCTGCATACGGCGACGTGGCGAAAGGAATTATGCTGGAATAGGTTTGACCTAATTAGAACCGAATCCGATTAATTCAAAACTTTCCAAGGTTTTAGATTTTAATAATCCCAACACAGAAAAAAAAATTGTGTGTTTCTGTTCCACGACTGATTTAAGGAAACACGGAAGGCGAAAGTTTAATAATCAGATTTAATTTTTGGAATAATTGATGGAAGGGATTTCATTGATATAGAAAAAAAATGGATTGTGGCAGGGATTACAGGCTTTTAAAACTAGGACATAGATATGATTGTGGAATGTGAAAATGTTACGTTTTAATCTGTCAAAACTTATCGGAATGGTTTTAACGATGTTGAAGTATAGGTGTAGAAATATGTGGACAGGCGCGGATCTAGAATTTTGTTTTGGGTGGGGGGTCACGGAATTAAAAGTGGCGAAAAAAAATTTGACTCCTAAAAAACAAAAACAAAATTAACAAAACGAACAAAACTAACCGAATTTTCTGGTGGATTAAAAACAAACGTGCCCTACGAAAACGTGCCCTAATGTGTTTTTGAGGAAGACGCGCCCTTTCTTGTGAGTGCAGCGAACTTCAGAGTTTGCAAATCAAAACATATAGAAAGAGTATAGATCAATTAGTCCAAGAGAGATAGCGGAAAGTATTCAAAAGTTGAAATAAATCTACCCTGCGATTTTTCGACTCTATAATTAAGAGAAAAATCGTAGGAATTCAATGAATGTGTTTTGGAAAAAATCGGTCCAGGAGAACAGGTGGAAAAAATCTAAAAATGGTAGCGAAAACACGTTTTTCAACGTTTTAGGTGCGAAAAAATTTTGTTTTTGGAAAACGAAAAATAGTACGTAAAAGCGCTTTAAAAGACGAAAATTATGAGTTTTGGACAATTGAAATTGGTCAACAGGTTTTTGCAAAAAAAACAAAAACCACGCAATATGGCCATATTTTGACATTTAATTACAGGGACTATAATTATCGTAGAGCCTTGTTTCAGGGCTGAAATTGTGGCTTCTGTTAGTGCCTACCTACAATAAAAATTTCATGCAAAAATAATTATAGCTTTTCGCGTAAATCTCAAAAATGTAAAAACAGCCGTTTCAGGAAAAAAGTTTGAACAAGGCCCACGGTGGTGCTAGAGCTATTTTGAAAAACCCTATTTATTCTCGAAGAGTTACTCTACCAACCCATTTTCATGAAAAGTTTGTGAGGTTCGATTTAATACCTCATAAACGCGTTTGAAACAGTCACTTTTCTTGATTTTCAGAAAAAACACCTTTAAGCGAAGGGGAAGTGAAATATGGTGTGGATTCGAGATATCAGTAGATTTCGAGAAATCAAAATTTTATTTTTATAATTTAATATATGGAAACGCTCGAAATTCCTACGATTTTTCTCTTATTTATAGCGTCCAAAAATCGCAGGGTAAATTTATTTCAACTTTTTTTCTATCACTCCTGGACTAAATCTGCTGTTGACCTTGAAGGTCATTTTTAAGGTTGTTTTTTTAATTTGCCAAAAAGGTGGGTCGGTTTTGTGCGTTTGGTTATTTTTTGCTTTTGTTTTTTGAGTTGGGTCAATTTTGTTTTTTAAACAGCGAGCGCTTTTGAGCAGTGCCGCTGCTGGTATGTGTGCAACTGCACAGGGCCCCGTGTGTTGGGGCCTCGCGAGGGAAAAATTGTTTTGGCAATAAAAATCATTTGAATTCATTATTTGCATATTTACTTCATCGAATGGACCACACAAATGAGTACGAACCTCAGAAATCAGCATATGGGCCATAGTTCTGTCACGGGTACGGGCAATCTGCGAGCGAAAAAATTTTTTGGACTGTCTGGGCCTCCCGCTGAATTTTTGCACAGGGCCTCTCAATTGTCTGGCCGCGGCACTGCTTTTGGGGGGGCGGTCACGACTCCCGTGACCCCCCCGCCTTGAATCCGCGCCTGTATGTGGAGCAGTATCGAAGGAAAATCTGAGAAGATATTCTATACATCAAGGCGAAATATTTTAATGTATTTTCAACAGGAATCGCGAATTGGAGATTTACGTAATCTGAAAGGGCTTAGTATGAGTTATAACACGGAATCCATTTCTTTCTCCATAGTAAAGAATTGTCGCCGATACGGCGGTAAAAAAGGATCAAAAAATTTCTCATGACTGAATTGCAGGTATACACTCTCTCACTGGAAGAGAGATAAAAAGGACTCAGGTATAAATAAGGAAGTATCAATAACACAACAAAAGATTTATTATTTTTATTGCTTCTTTGATATATGCCGGGAAAAGACGTGTTTGCATAGGCGGAGTTCGTGCATAAAGAGTTGCGATACTTATTCTTCAAGGGAAATTCTGCACGGTGAAGGAGTATTTTATAACGAAAATTTAGTGTAGTGAATGAAAAATTTATATGAAATTGAAATCCTTTGATTTTTGTGAAATTTCTCATTCTTTTTATAGAAAACAGAAGTAAAAATGATTTTAACAACGACGATGTAAATTATTAAATGAATACCTAAAATGTCTTTCTATTGCTACAAGTCAAAAAAATACCGCGGCCGACATTTAGGCGTAATGCACTCTTAACAGTCTCTACATACCTAAAATGTGTAGACTAGACCGCTTTAATAGAAAAAGAAGTCTGCCAAGAGATTATTCGCTCAGATTTTGCTCGAACAGACAAAAGCAAGATCTGCCAATTAAGGTTGTGCTTATTCTGAGCAAAAAGGAATACCATGGAGCAATTAATGAGCACTTACTTCCTGGGCTCTGAAGTAACTGACCCTGGATTGGCCTTAGAACCTAACACTGGATTGGAGGTAGTTTTTGCGCACCTATAATTGGAACAAAGGCCTGGTAAACAGGATCTTCACTGCGCGTAAGATCGAATGGGCCATTGGGACGTTCAAGCCCTTCAACGCTGCTGAAAGGGATCAGATCTTCTTGGCTTGGCTGATTTTACCATATTCCGAGGTGCTAGAGAGAGGCCGAAGGTGGTCCTTATCCCTAAATTGGGGAGAAGATCGCATAAAGAAGCAAAATCCTATCGACCCATCAGCCTCTGTTCCTATATTGAAGCCCCGCCCTGGTTTATGAATCACGGCGTTTCTCAGCAGTAGATTGATAGCTTTTGAGATGAATATGAATCGGTTACGATTATAGCAGCAAAAGGCTGTCTTCAAGGCGGCGTCGTACCACCTCTGATGTCAGTCCAGGAATATGTGTATTAACCCACAAAAAATATCGTACCATTTACTAATATAACGAAGCTCTATTTAACCCTTAACCACCGTTACCGGTCTCTCAGACCGTCAAGCTTTTTCAACTTTCAATGCCGGGCTCGAATCGCCGTTTTTATTTGTTTCCGCTTTTTTGTTAATTTTTGGAAATTTTTTTTATTTTTGGAAAATAAATATGTTATCCAAAATCATAACATTTATGCGTTTACAATGTGGAAATACCAATTTTTAGGATTTTTCAATATGCCATTCTATCAGACCGCTATACGTTCACTACGTAACAAAAGTAGGGTCACTGTAGTTAAGGGTTAAAAGTTCCCTCTCTAGATGACACGGAAATTCCTTTCTCAAAGAGACTAAATATCAAAGCTTTATCCTGGATCAAAAGCTCTCCAGGAAATCCCAGATTGAGGTACTAGTTAGCTAGCAAAGAAGATTAAATCTCTCCATATCTGTCGTCAATTTCTAGGTAAAGCCTAGGTCCTCAGACCAAGGTAAATGTTTTGTCTATACACGACGGCCATAAGGCCCATGACTACGTATGCATCTAGCATGGTAGGCTAAGACCATACAAAAAGTGCCATAATTAAGCTGGCCAAGGTTCAAAGGTTGACCTGTTTCGGTATAATCGAAGTTAAAAGCACGTGTCCGAGTACAGCTGTGGAAGCCTAGTAGTAAACAAGGAGGCTCTGGGGATATCCTCCTATAAACCAGAAGATCGCGGAATTAAACCTAGAGTCCTCCACCAGTCCTCACATCGTATCACCAGTCCTCACTTCGATACCTTTATGAGGATTATCAGATGTGGATCAGAATGTCAGCACAGCAGGCCCTTCTTTAGCGGGAGCATGATTTTTTGGTATACGGACAGTTCCAAAACCAATAATAATATAATATTTCAAGTTGATGTACTCGTCATTCAGGTGTCTTCACAGACTTGTATTCATAGAGCTCCAAATATATTTAACACCGTTATTTTCTACGACAGTCAAGCTATATTTCACAGGGTGTCATCAAAAACTGTCATAGATTGTCTCCTATCTTTGAAATCCCTCACAAGGAACAAAAATGTTACGCTGATATTTATCACTTTGGTGGTAATGAAATTGCCCATAGCCTGGCTACAGTAGGGACGAACTCATCACATGTGGGTTCAGAACATTTCTGCAGCTTAGAAATCTTCCACGTAAGATAGGCCATCGGGAATTGGGTCGACCAGCTGTTTTAGCATAGGTGGACAAAGACCAAGGTCAAGATAAAAGATGCATTTAAATCGACAAAGCTAAAGCGTGCCAGCATTTAAATTTCAAGAGATAGGAGCTAAAAAGAATAACAGAGCTCCTGACGGGCCACTGTT
The DNA here is from genome assembly GCA_963855945.1 of Thereva nobilitata. Taxonomy (NCBI): domain Eukaryota; kingdom Metazoa; phylum Arthropoda; class Insecta; order Diptera; family Therevidae; genus Thereva; species Thereva nobilitata. The sequence continues at coordinate 225,261,265 of OY979694.1, forward strand.
CGCACAATTATCTAAGCAGAATAGGACTGGTACCTATGTAGTTGATTTCAACTATCGGTTCTGTACAGCGGCTTCCGAAACAGCGGAGGATTTGCTGTGCGATTGTGAGGCTACAGTGAAGTGAGGAGATTGGGCCTCCTTTATCTTCCATGTTCCAATTGAGATTCGGGATATGAACCCCAAACCTATTTTAGGCTATATCAAAAGCCTTAACCTTAAAGGGTTTTAAGGACAAGGTTAGCAAAATAGATCAAATAAAATAGGTCACAGGGCAAAGACTCCCGCTTAAGGGGAGGTTCTCCTGCTCAGGCCATGAAAATGGGTGATTTTCAGAAATTCTTTCTGATACATAGAAATAAAATATTAAAATGCGGTTTTGTGCAAAATGTTTGTTTGATATAAAACTATTAAAATCAATTTTTTCAAAAAAAACAAAAACAAAATGGCGGCTCCCTTCAAGCTTCAGTATATCCGTGCGCGCCGCGCACAAACAACTTTGAGACATCCTAGAGGCTCGTAATCTCATCGGATACCAAAATCGTGCAAGTACCAGTTAGTTCAATGTATTTAGGGTACCTTGACCCTTATTCAAGAAAATATGTAGCTACAAATTGAAATGGTACAACTGCGAAATTTGAACCTTCATTTTCGCTTGTTTTTTTTTACTTTGACCGGCTTGAAAAATTATGTATTATTAACCGTTTTTATTAATCAAGGGTCAAGGTACCACAAATATGGTGTACTAAAAGTCCTCAAAATTTTAAGCCGATCCGATAAGCGGTTTTCAAGACATCGTGTCTCAAACATTTGAAAAAGTAGTTTCGAGAAAAACGCGTTTAAAGTTTGGAGACGAGGAAAATTGAGTAACTTCAGAATCGCTCTGGGGACGTATTCTAGACATGCTAAGGATGTGAAAAATGTAAACAAAAAATATTCGATTTTTTTGATCCTGAGCAGGAGAACCTCCCCTTAAAGATAGAAGAAAACAAAATAAAAAAAATCAATAGATATCAGCTATTTTCCCTGTAAACAAATCTCCCAATCTGAAATTATCTATTACTACACAATAAAATTGTTTAAATGAGTGGAACATTTTTTGGAGTCGATTAGAGCTCGAGCTCCTTCCAAAATGAATGCTGAGGATCACGACTAAACTATTGAAGTGATCCTGGAACTAAAAAAGGTTCATGTCCAGGAGTTTTCTCGGCTGCGGTGAAAATTATAATAACGCTATTTACTAGAAAATAGCTATCTTTGACTGAGCTCAACATAATACTTATTTTAATTGTAACCCTTTTTCTTCCACTTTAAAATACATTAACTTCGCCAAAAAGTACACGACCATCAATTCTTATTGCTTCTTTCCATTCAATTAGAGCCTCAGATTTCATTTCAAAAGTTTGAGAGTCGCTGCTTTACATCACTTGCATGGCATCCGCTTATTGTGAACACTTTCCCCTCTTAAACATCTTTCTGCGGAAAGGTGATACGACCTGAAGTAGTGCTGTGAAACCAATAACAACACATCCAAACACAGGTACTCTCGTGTCTGCCGTTATCACTGTAAACGTTTACCTGGCTAAATGTAAACAAAAGGTGTATGTAACGAGAGGAGAAACAATTCACAATAGCGCCCTTAAGCATCACGTTTCCAGCATTGAAAATTATTCTAGAATGGGAACCAGTTACAGTCGCGGGAAACTTTTTTGACACCCTCTTTTTATGTTGCAAATTGGAACCATTATGCCAGGCTTTCAGCATCTCCCACCGCGTCGACTTAGGGTGGCCGGAGCCATGCAGCAGCACATGCACCCAACATAATTCCATATATATTCCGTGGAGTCATTTGTTTTCATCCCACACACACACACTCTGTGGGTATTAATTTGCGAGGAAAAAGGAAAGTTACCAACAGGATATCTTTTGAGAAGTCACGTGCCCGATGAAACGTCTGGCCGTGGCCCTACGACATTTTAGTTTTTTGTCAAATATTTCCTTGTCTGCTGATAATTTCGGGGATGATGTGGGATTTTAAGGGACGGCTCTTAGGGGTTGTCCTGTCCAAGGATTCCTCATTAATTTTATGGCTCTCTGCCAAATTAGCATATGAAAATCTGATATCAACGCATCCCGGGCGACCAAAAATTGTATGAGTAGAGAAGAGAGGACGAGAGCCTGAGCCCTAAGCCTGATTATAGGGCAGACAGACCCCTTCTTCTATTTTGTGGGGGGCGGGAAAACGGAAAACGTTAAATATGTTTGCGGGGATTTAAGGATTTTCTCTTGATTTGATCTGTTGTGTGTTTCCCAAGGCGATAGCTATCTGTTGAAAATTGGAAAACGTGTCCTGCCCTCCAGGAAAGTATTGGTTCCGAACCAATTTATTGCACTTTTTTTTGTTCATTTTTATTAAAATTGTTTTTTCATAAAGAGGGTGAAAATGTTGTTATGGAAATGCCTAAGCTAGAAGCTGGTGACAAAGGAATATTTATTTGAAAAAATGGTAAATGGCTCACAATGCAAAAGGACATTGGGTGGAGGTGGAGTTTTTTTATTAGATGTCATTTTTGTAGCTAATACAAAATGTTTTCTAGTTGGGATTTGTGCATATGCTCTTTTGATCGTATATGAATCTCTACGAGTTTCAGATTATTGCATAAGCAAAGGTTATAGAACAAAAACATCGTGAGGAACGTTCCTGGAAGCGATCTGTCTAAACAGGCCCCTACTTACGCAAAGTCTAATAAAATGTAGTGTGAATTGTATACGTCAGTGGGGCGGTGCCGCTGCTGGCATATGTGCAGGATGTGCAACTGCACAGGGCCCCGTGATTTTGGGGCCCCGCTAGCGAGGCGAGCGAAAAATTATTTTGGAATAAAAATCATTTGAATTCATTATTTGCATTTTTACTTCATTGAGAATGGGCCATACAAATGAGTATGGGTCACAGAAATCATGATAAGGGCTATTATTCTGTCGCGGAGACGGGTCTTTATGAAGAGAAATGTCTGGCCTCGGCACTGTAGTGGGGTTGATGAGAGGTACCACCCAACCTCTTCCTTCATCCACAAAGTTCGTGAGGAACGTTCCTGGGAGCGAAGCGTCTAAACGGGCTTTTTTAGGGACAAACACAAAATTGACAAAACGAACAAAACTAACCGAATTTTCTCGTGGATTAAAAACAAACGTAGTCCGCTCAAATTAGTCAAAAAAAATTTCCCACAACTATGAGACCGGTGCCAAGTGAAGTCTCTATTTTGTGGAGAGCCTATGCGTTTTTGGTGAAAAAGGAGCATAAAATTACCTACAAATTTTACTTTTACAATTTTTCCCAACTCCGCATATTTTCGCCGATGGAGGCCGTTTTGCTCCATTTTTAGATTTTGAGCCAAAATTATGCATTTTTATGAAAAATTAAATGAGATCAAAGTAGTAGTTGTAATTTTTCAACGGCCTTTCTTTGGACGCTTTGATTATCAACAGAAACTGAAAAAAGGCGCAAAACGAGCTCTACCGGCGAAACAATGTCGAATTCGAAAAAACAGTGAAGGCAAAATTTGCAGGAAATTTTATGCCTTATAACTTTGCGCTTTTGATATTTTGACCAAAATGCATAGTTTCTCTTAAAAATAGAGAAAAGGCGAAAAAACTATAAAATTCACATATTTCTCAAAAATAACCCTTTTTTCGAACTCCGGTTGTGAAAATCATGCTTAGACAACCCATATCCTTCACTTGGCACCGGTCTCATAGTTGTGGGAAAAATTTCTTTAATTGTCCCTAATTTGAGCGGAGTAGGGCAGAAAACGTGCCCTAATGTGTTTTTGATGAAGACGCGCCCTTTCTTGTGAGTTCAGCTAACTTCAGAGTTTACAAATCAAAATATATAGAAAGAGTATAGATATAGATCAATCTGTTGACCTTGAAGGTAATTTTTTAAGGTCGTTGCTTTAATTTGCAAAAAAGTTGGGTCGGTTTTGGACGTTTGGTTAAATCCGCGCCTGTTCCCCATTTGATTCCTCTTGCTTCTCTGTTGGCTTTCTTGATTATTTCGTCAAGTACAGTAATAAAAAGTACGGGTGAAAGAGGACAACCTTGTATCACTCCAGTTGACGTTGCTATTGGATCACTTTGTTGTCTATTACGAAGAATTCTTAGTTATGCTTCATCCTATAGCACGAAAACTACGAAGGTAATGCACAATGGTGACTTCCATTCTATCCATTGTTCGACTATTATCTCACTATTATCTATCACTAGTTTAACATTAGCAGCCTTATTTAAATAAATACACCTATATTTTTCTTGTTGTTTTTTATGAGAAAGAATAGGGCTCAGATTTAATCTCGTTTGTGCTCCGGTAGAGAGGAAAAAGGAAGAAATTTGTTATAATTTTTGAGTAGTGAAGTTCGACCTTTTATGATCGCACACTACACTTTGGAGTGACTCTTTATAACTTATTCAAATTGTATTATTAAAACGTTCGAACTCCTCATTCTTTTCAACATAATCGTTTATTATTGGTTGGATTTATTAGAAAACCACCTTCAGAAGGATTTCGATGCAAGAATGAATTGAAATTATACAACAATCCGAAAAGAAATTTATTTAAACACTATCTATGATGAAAAATTTGATAACAATTCAGTTACCTTCTAAGAAACCCTTTTCATGATTCAGATTAAAAACCAAATACCCCAAAACCCATAACACTAATTAATCTAAAAATCCCAGTGATCTAATCAATCACAAATAGATTTTTTTTAGACAACTAACGGCTGACAGAGAGTGCATAGGGCATTCAATCTGGCATATATGCAAGGGATCTCCCCCATTGAAAGGCCTTCGAGCATTGTCAAATGTCTCGGATCTAGTCCCTCTTCCTTTCAGCAGATTTGACTCTTCGGAACATATTAGTTAAATCATGCAAGACATGACACTGTTCATGTGACAACGAAACTGGTATCTGACATGATAGGAATGCACAGAGAAATTTTGATAAAGGGCAGTAGGTATAGGGGCGAGTGTGATTGACTTTGGAAAGGATAACAATATTTGGTGGTGAGTCATAGATCTTATGCAAAATTGAAAGTCTCTTGTAAAGATTTTATTTGTAATAAAGAAACAAGACTTTTAAAATTAAGGTCAGTTTCAAAACACTTGATGTGCAATACAGGTTACGATTAGGGGCCTTGGTAGCCTGGAGGTTAAGGTGCTCGACTACCATTCCGGAGGTTCATAGATTTTTCGAAGTCAGCGTTCTATCATCGCAGTATTGTTTAGGTGCGGGTGCCATGAAAACACGTAACTGTTATTGGTAGTTCTTTAATTTTATTAATTACTATCTTCCTGATTTGAGCCTGCTGTTCGACATTGCACTTCTAGATAGAACGATCGAGGTTCTATCAAAACACAAAGGTGCCTACTCCTGACCTCTAGTCTTTCACATAAAATTCAGAATTCAGAACAAATGCCGACTTAACCTTTAGTTTAAATTCTCTCTAAATTAAGAGCGAAATTTCCTAATTCTTCACTAAAAATGATTTTCATCTTCCTAGGATTTGTTTGCTGAAAACCATTGTGAGATTTTTCATATTCGATACCAATAACCCTCTCCGTAACGACGCCGCCATTAAGTGTCAGAGGTCCTTGGAGGTTTGTGCCGAAAAGAAACAACCGCCGTGATAGTCCTTTGTTTCTTTTAGAGTAGATTTTGATAGAGGTCGAACGCGTGCCAATTGTATAAATTCACGCTTCAATAACGTGGCACTTTTTGCGATAAGAAATTTAAAGAGGGCGGTACTGAATTGGTGAAGCATATCGATAATTTTATAATAAAGTTGATTTGCCCTGCTTTTCGATGAGGAGAGAAGCCTATCGTGAAACCATCGTGAAAAAAAAATTATTTCTATAGTATCTAGTATAGAAAAGCTGGTTTAGATTGAAACGAAAATTAATTAAATATAATATCCTTTTTTTTCTATATTGCTCTTCAATCTATCTGAAATATTTGTGAGGTCTCTAATCCAAAATCAGAAGATTCTCGTAGATTTGATGTACACCTATATACTAGAAACTTATACATATAAAACTAGGAACTGAACTAAAATAGAAAGTTTGTTAGCATACAAAGCAATACGTCGAAGATCATCCAAAAGCTAAATACTAATTTCCCGTAGGATTCTCAAACTAGGAACAGATAGTGGTCCTATTATTAGTAATTCAAGCTAGGATAGAAAGCTTTTGCTAGTAACCTAGCAAGCCAGCAGGTCTGGCTTTGTGTAAGCAAAACTAGCACCATTTCTAGGCTAGTAAGATAGTGAGAAAGCTAGTAGTGCAGCTAGTATCTGATTAAGTAGTGTAGAGAGACGACACGTTTTGTTGTTCAGACCGCTAACCACGTATTTTCGAGACAAACATGCCAAAACTTAATGCCCGATATCTCTCTTCATCATATCGTGAAGAGGAATGTGTATGGAACGCCGCCAGTCCAACTTATAAAGACAAGTCGATGCATAGTTTAGCACTACAAAACCTATGCGGCAACTTATTGACAATCGGTATACAAATGACGATCCTTTTTCAGATTGGACTTGTTGTCACCTTAATCACTGCAAAGATACTGGCTTCAAATTTACTAGCATCATGTAAACAACTCTAGCTTCTGCCAAGCCAGGACAGCAAGTCGGGATAGGATACGGGATAGAATAGAATAACTGTCTTGCTATCGTAGCTTTGAAAAACTATCCTCGTGTATCTCGAACATTAAGGCTCGATTACATTGAGCGAGTTTACAAGCTGCTAGCCAGCGAGTTTAGAAGCCGTCGAGTCAGCTAGTGCGATAGTGACGATGACACACAAAACTTTCCACTAGCTCAGTAGCCAACTAGCAAGCGATTTGAACCCAAGTCTTGTTTTGTTTTTCCACATTTTTCTGTTCTTCACTTTCTGCTTTGCGTTCCTTTTTCACTCCCTTTCGATAGCATGAGCTAAAATAACGACTCCCGTGTGAATTAATTCCGTCATTTTGTAGACAATGAAACCAAATAATGAGATACTCGCAGCTAGTTCACTAGCAACTATGACGACACACCCCTAGTTTACTAGCTAACAAGCCTACACGCCAGAGAGTAGCGAGTAAAGTATCTCGGCTGTCAACTGCTCGGCAGATTGTTTACAATGTGCTAGTTAGCTAGTGAACATGATAACACTGGGCTAGTTTTTTAGCAGCTAGTGAATTCACCGGCTAGTAGCTTGAAAACTCGCTCAATGTAATCGAGCCTTAAATGATGCATTCGCTATGACGGAGGCATTGTACCAGAGAATTCAAATTGAAATACAATAGTGATTGAACGATCAAGCAGATTCTTCAGTGCTTTTTACTGGTGTTTTACTAGTTTTTCATTTCAAATGGTTTTAAAGACTGCGGAATAAATAATGGGCAAGAAATATGGTGAGTGGGACATCTTTTCCCATTCGAACGACTCTGAGCATCATACTAATGGAAGTTCACCTTTCGTCTTGAACCTCAGGACAGCCGTTTTTCTCCCATCCCAGCACTGACTAAATTCGCTCATTGGCAGACTTCATTTCGGTCTTATACAACTACGATTTCCACTTCAAGGTCTCCATCAAGGACCGTCAAAAGAGGGACGCTGATGATTTTAAACCACAAACAGGGTCGTCACTCTAATACAGAGATGATCTGAATTCGAAGGAGATACTGTTTACCGAACCAGGTGCAGGAAAACTTTATGCAAATCGTTTTCTGTATTTCAGTTGGAGGTATACGTCATAGAGACCTTAATCTGTGAATGATTGGATCGAAAGGCAAATAGTACAACTGTCTATAAAATGTAATACAGTCAAATAACCATAATAGTCCGGGGAAATTAGCATTTTAAGGAGACAAAATTCCAAAATGGCTGAAAATTGGTAAACAGCTTCCTTGGGAGTTTTTAAGAAAACCATTTCGGAATCATAAAAAAAAACATGGCCTCCGGAGATATCTCTTTTTGGCAATAAAAATTACTCAAAAACTGATTTTTCGAAAAAAATTTTTGATCAGTCAATACGAAACGCTATCGCCTACAAAAAGCCCTCTTGTCATTTTTTCGAAAACCTAACCCTTCCGAAGTAATTCAAGGTATTTTTTTGGCCGAAAAGTGATTTTTGGAAACTTTGACCTACCGAGCGTTTTGGCTCAGCTTTATCGTTAAGCTCACAAGTGAAGGCTGATTTTAGCTTGCCAATGGATATTGACTTATTTGTGCGGTTCAAATGGACGAGGAAGTCTTTATGTAATCGTTTGATTACTGGATAAGGACTTTCGTTTGCTGGTCGAAAACGTCTGATTTCTCCAATGCCTTAGGCATGTGGAAATCCTTTTATACCCCGGTTTCACCGGTTCGAAATGCGTAAGTTCGAGCAATTAAAATGACCTCAGTTCGCATACAATTTCCACATATTCAACTGAGGATAAAACAAACCTTAGTTCGCCCAACTGGACACGAACTGAAGTTAAACGTAAAAGCTCACTCAAAAGAGGGTAATCAGCTGGAATAGTGGAATGCCATTCCAGAGAGCTTTTAAACTTTTGACTTCTGTCGAAAAAGCAACAACAATTTCAAGCACGAACTGAACTTTAGCCGCTGAAGCCACTTATGCGGATTGTACTGAACATTATTGAACTGAGGTCGATGAATCCGGGGGCATTAGGCTATTGGTCGAGGTTGCATTGCCTTAAAATTTTGAGTCTTCCAATGTGTTTTCATTTATCGCGATGGAAATCAAATTGGGGATCCTGACTATAGACGAGCTCTGCTGGTGAGCATTGCAAGCCCGCTTTGGCTGTCGTAGGAATGCCTAACATCACAGAGGGCAAGTCTAATTCCTGGATAGTAACTAAACGATGGGATCTTGGTCCACCAAATATTTTTTTATAAGGTGTTTTCTAACAATCCTCGTAATAATGATGCAAGCACTGAAGCAGCACCAGAAGTGTAAAAAATTGTTTATGTTTTCATTGTACTCAAGCATGAACCGACACCGATTTCATTTCATCCTTTTAAAGTCGAATGAATTACATAAAGTTAACCATTATAACACATTGTAACTGTAAAATAACTACTAAAACTTTAACAAAATCTCGTCTAATTACTTTCCAAAACAACGAACATACTCAATGGTCTGTCTACATCAATGTAGAGACCATAAACTTCCCTCTAAAATAATTAAAACTAACTTTGGAAATTCATGTTGCGACAAAAACAAGAACCAAGGTAAATATGTATTCGGATTTAACATAACATGATTCAGAATATCAAGCAAATGAAAACAATTTCCTTAATAAATCCCTCGCAAACAAAATCCAGCTTTCACCGGTGCCCAGGATACTCATAGATCTGTACAGATTGGAATCAGCACTGAATACGGCCAAAAGCTTATACAGAATTTATCCGAGTCCTCTCCAGGACATCCCCAGTATAGTTTTGATTGCATGTATGCGAAAATGCAATTGAATGATATTCCCTTCCCGGTAGCTTCCTTTGCTGCTGTTGACCACATCACCGCCAAACCTAAAATGAATGCAACTTCACAATAATTTACAAAACGAAATTTATCGACGAAGTTTACCTCCAGTCCAGCTCCAACCCGTGCGCCAACACCAGGGAATAATTTCGCATCCCTGTACTAATGCAAGGTAGACCACCTACCAGTCAGAGGGCTTTAGTGGATGGGCGATGGGGGAGTTGGGTACAAATTTTTGGGATTAAATTTCCCAAATTGATTTATGACGAAGAAATATTTAAAGCGGTAACACTACACCGAGCTAACCTACCCTTTCGCGCCTCCGAATCAAGCCCTAGCACCGTCACGCTGGGAAATATGGGTCTTGGCTTCCGTTTTTGCAATAAAGTAGCGCGCCTCAGATCATCCCACCCTTCGGTATCTGCCGTGTAAGATTTCATACGCAAGGGGTTGCAAAATGAAATTCAAGTCTGCATCAATAACTGTTTCACTCTTGCTGGAGGACGGCGAAAGGGATGAAGCGGGACCCACCCAGCCTAGAGCCGGGGTAACAAAATCCGTTTAAAGTTCCGAATTATTCTGAACAGCCCTCGGCTTTTGTGGAGATTCTGTTTTTTTTTAATATTTACTAATATTGACAGTACTTGTTCTCGTTGAGGAATTTTTTGTGTTTGGGGTGATGTGTTACTTAATATGAGGTCCATGTAACATAATACAATTGAATCTCATACCCTTCAGTCTTGGGACGCTTATATGAAAAGGGGAAATCCTCTTTAGTTAAGGGTTACACAAAAGATGATTTGTTAGATTTTTTGTTTAATTAATGAAGAGCACTTACGACTGTTGACATTTTTACTTTAAATCTTTAATATGAATTATAACGAATTATTTGATTTCGTTCGTTGCCAAGGGGGTAGCAAATAATCAGCAAATGTTTGCCATATTTTTTTACGTTATTGGCTCATTTCAGGCCATTTTGTTTCTTAGGATTCGACAATCTCATTATCTTTCCTGTATACATCTGTTTACAAATCTGCAACAATCATGGATTTTTAGTTGAATCCTTCAGTAGGGCTGTTTTTGGTTCAATATGAGTCTCCAAGAAATGTCTGCCATTTTGCTAACAGATTCATTATTCCATCACTATAGGCCTACCGAGATGTTTGGTTAAAAAGCAACTTATTTTCATCGTTTTTTGTATTCAGACTAACATCACTAAAAGACTAAGCAAATAGAAACAAATGGCAGTACAATAGTTCAATGTCACGCCTATTTTTTTGGGTAAATATTACTAACTATGTAACTATTAGGCGGCTCCATCCCCTTATCAACTCCAAAAAAAAATTCCACTTATCTAGGAAAATTGTATAGTGTTAAAATAACCTTAGTTCCACATATTTAACTGAGGATAAAACAGACCTCAGTTTTCCCAACTGAACTCGAACTTAAGTTTAATGTAAAAGCTCGCCCAAAAGAGAGTAATCTACTGGAATAGTGGAATGCCATTCAGGTGTGCTTTTGCATTTCTGACTTATGGCGAAAAAGCAACAACAATTTCTAAACATGAACTAGACTTTAGCCGGGTGAAGCCACTTATGTGGATTAAACTAAACATTATTGAACTGAGGTCGGTGTAGCCGGGCCATGAAGTTCAGTTCACCAATTTGCCCGAACTTGCGCAGTTCGGCTGGTGAAGTCGAAAAAGGTCATGTTATTGTGTGGTGAGACCGAAAAGGAATCGCTCACTATAAGATACTTCCAGCTGGTCAGACGATTGATTCTCACCTCTACTGTGGACAACTAAAGAGATTACGCCAGGCAATTTAACAAAAACGACTTGAATTGAGTAATAGGAAAGCTGTTGTAATCCATCGCGATAACGACGGACCACACACTTTTTTGATGACCCGTCAAAATTTTGGAGAGTTTGGTTTTGATGCTTCTACACTATATTCCAAACATAGCCACCTCTGATTTGGATGTTTTTTGGATGCTTGGTAAGGAAACCAATAAAGCCTATTATAGTCTGTCAAGGTTCTTCAAATCCAAGAATCTGACATAACCATGCCATACAAGCTGCTGCTCTTATAGCAGGACTCATATATGGATTGCAGACCTTGGTGCCAAGTAAAAACTATTCTTCTTAGTCATCAAATCGCAATTTTCAACGTATTTTAATTTTTCAAGGTCCCAATAGCAAAAATTTGAGAAGAAGTATGTGTGTGTGTGCGTACGTACATATGTGGTCATTTTTTTCTACACGATCTCGCGCGAACCAAAAAAGATATCGTCTTCGTTGAGGTGTCGATGGAAGAGTATTAACCTAAATATGATATGAAAATATTTTCATAAAATTCGGTCGAGTCGTTTTTTTGTTTAAACGACGTAAGTGATTTTTGTGCCTGCACGATTTTGCACGAACCAACAATGATACCGACTTCGTTGAGGTCTCGATCGTAGCGTATTAAAGAAGTTACAATCTGAAAAGATTTTCATAAAATTCGGTCGAACGAGCGGTTTCTTTGTTTAGACGACATAAGTAATTTTGTACCTGCACGATATCTCGCAAACCAAAAACAATATTGAATATTTTCATAAAAATCGGTCGAGCCGTTTTTTTGTTTGAACGAAGTTCGTGATTTTTGAACCTGCCCAGTATCGCACGAACCAAATATGATACCGACTTCGTTGAGGTGCGTATTAACGAAAACATGCTCTGAAAAAATTTTTATAACATTCGGTCAAGCCCTTATTTTGTTTAAATGAAAAGACTTCGGCTTAAATTGATTAGTTTATCTAATATCTAATAAACTCGTTGGAATGAAACTCGTTCCAAATGAAGTTACCTTTTTTGGATTCGATAGCTTCGCGATAGCTTCTTCTTCTTCTTCTTCACTTATAAAAATCCGAGCACTCTTTAAAAACCGTGCAAAAATTACGTTACCCAAACGCCACAAACACCGCGAATTTTTCACACCATAGATCAGCCCTTTTTGGACGGTTAATTGTTTTCCGCGTCCCACAGTTTCTGGAAATTGAAGTTCATCACGGAATTTCCAGTAGTTACCAACAAATTTGACCTTTTTTGTCAAGTCGAAGGAAATTTCGCTAGTATACGTCGCCCCATTGGGTATAGGAGTTGTGTTAGTTTCAAGAACTGTGTATGAATTTTCTTACAATTTGTTGTAATCATTATTCATTTATTATTAAAACATCCATTCATAATATTCAACATTCATTATATTGGGAAGTTGATGGTGTGGACCGAAAGGGTCAAACCCACAACCCAACTAGTTTAAGGTGGTTTTTTTAATTTGCAAAAAATTTGGGTCGGTTTTGGTCGTTTGGTTATTTTTTGTTTTTGTTTTTTAGTTGGGTCAATTTTGTTTTTTAAACAGCGAGCGCTTTTGGGGGGGGAGGGTTATGACCCCAGTGACCCCCCCTTTAATTCGAGCCTGGTGGCATCTTCTCTTTAGTAGAATAGTAACGAATGGACACGAATTAGTTTGCGTGGCAAGATGTTAGTATTCTAGACCAGCCCTCGCCATCACCGGAAATTTTATGAAGACGACATGACGCAAAGTGTTTATGTAGGTGGAAGGCAATTCCAAATAGTGTTGAGCAAAAAAAGGACATAGGAATTCGGCAAGTTCTGAATGATATTAATTTTGCCTTATTGCTTATTTTTGTGTAAATAAGCATAAATGACCTAAGTGAATCAGACCTAAACCGATATTTTTCAAGAAGGGCATTCAAAGATTTTTTGTAAGTTCATTTTATGTAATTAGACAAGTAGAAATAACGCAAAAGGTCCAAACAGTACTGCAATCTTGCTTATAAATACATAGGGGATTTCGGTCTTCATAGGTTATAACAAAACTTCACTCAAGACTCAAAATAAAAATTTGACTACACTTCGCATTATCCGCATTCATATTCTGTCTGGTACCATTCACAGTTGGACCTCCCAAAAGTACATAAAATATTTCCACATTTTGAGCAGAGCTAATGTGTAATCATTATTTTTAATTTCCAACCGACCGCTTAAACATTTCAAGCTTAAATTGCTTCAACAGTAATTAAATTCAGACTGAATATAATATTCAACAAAATTTCAATTCACATGCAAAAAAAAACCGCCAGACAACATTGTGAAAATATGCCCACTAAAACTCACCAATGGCCCAGGACCCAGACAAGTATTCCAGAAGTCCTGATGGACTTTCGTCTATTCATAGAAATTCCTGAATAGAGTCGCCTTCGCTCAGTTGAAAGTGCACCATTCACGATGAAATTAAATTCAATAGGGCCAAAAGTGCATTCGGTGCAAATTTTTTTTTAATATCCTCAAAAAACAAAAACAATTTTATAGGCTTTTCTTCGTTGTGTTGGAAGGAAATTTTGTTACTATGGCGGAGAGTCCTTTAAAAAAAATTAATTTCCAAACACTTGAGCAGAGCAGAAAAGGGGGGTGTGTGTGTACTGGAAGGATATCGGCGTTAACTAATGAAAATTCTTGAGATATTGCTTTTATCGGGCCTCTCTAGATGAAGTCCTCAAAGGATTTCACACATCAATCACTTACACAAGTTTTCAAGATCAGCGATAAAATTCTTTCTGACACACACAACCCCCGGAGGCTTAAATGGTGACTGATAAGGCACCCCCAACAATTGGCAAACCATGTACCGTTCACTTGCAGGATATCGATTACAGAGTTGAATTCGGTAAAGTAATCACATGACTCGATGGTGGCAAAGGACACAGGGTCAGGAAAGGATCTTCATTACGTCCTTCTTGGGGATCCAGTCACTCGGAAAAGAGGGGATGAAACCTAGGGTTTGGAATTTTAATAAATGGAAACATGTTTCCGTATTTTTTTTTTTTTTTTTCAATTTAAGGACTTGTCCGTTTTTCGTTCCTTTTTTTAGTATTTTCTTCCTTCTTAAGAATATGGGACTTTTAAGGGTTGTTCCACCATTGAGCTGTCACACATTCGCTAGGGTGGAAATGGTTTCGGCCATGTTTTATTAATTTCACGGATTATACAAAAAATTTATATACATATATAAATGTCCTTTGTGAAAATGGAGTATCCCGACTTCCTTTCAGCTGGTGTTAATTACTGATTTTTTTTTGCAGTCCGCATACACACGAGGAATTAATAATTTTAATCACGTGCGTGCATGAAAGTTGAACTTGTCATTCATTCCTCCCTTAATGACGTCCTTAAGTATAGTGCAAATAATTAAGTCCTCATATGTGATGATATGTCTTGGCTGTGTACGGTGCCAGGGGATGTGTGTATTCGGCTTTCATTACAACTTGGGGACATCATTTACAGCTGAGTCTCGTTTCTACTCGTATACGGCTTGAAGCCTTCCATTCCTTTTGCTACACAGAATGCATGCTGCGTTCGTGTGACAGTTAGTTGGAATATTGTGGGGTAAATATTTAGGGCTGTAGAGTAGAACGTGTCAACTTGATGGATGAAAAGAATGCTGCTGAGAAAGAAATTGCAAATATCCTTCAAATGGCACGTGAACGCACTTCCGAGCCTGAATGGATGGATTTCCCCATTTAGATTCCCATTCGCTGGCAGACGACGACGACGAGAAAGGGTTGAATCCACCCTCTGGCGCTGAATTGAATTCCTCCTGCATTACACACAGCCCACGTCTTACCACTTGTCAAATGTCTTTTGTAGTTTGGGTTTTTCACATCATCACACATCCTGGATAGGCATACATTAGCGAATAAATTTTATAGATACTCCCTAATAAGGAAAGGGGTAATGTGCAAGGATATGCGCCGTGTTATTATGATTAGTCTCTGCCCATAGCTGGCTCAATTCATTTGTAAGCAAAAACGAAGTAACCTCAGCGACAATGACATGCAACTGACGTTGACTGATGGGGGTCCTTCGATCGCCTTTTATCATTGTCCCTTTTTCGCTTCTTTTTTGTGTTATTATGGAATCAGGACGGCATCCTTTTACGTTAAGTGTTTAATGCGTAAATGCCAACCCTTGATGCAGTTATTAAAGCATGAAGTGAAATTTATTCTTCGACATTTTGACTAGAATCTGGGAGTGGGACATAATTGTGAATTCTGTTTTATAGAGGGTGGGGTGAGCATCCATTTTTCGCAGTTGAATGATTTCCTTCAATTTATGTTAAGTATTTTTGGGCATGACTAATTTTTAAAAAGGTTTCAACAAAGTTCGGTTTTCGAGTCAAGTAATATCGAGTGATTAAATTGCGAGTTTTTTTTTCATTTTTTCTGTATAAGGACTAAAGAGGGATCTCTGTTTTTTCAAGTTATTAAAAAGAGATTCATGAAGCGAATGAAATGGACGTGCATAAGAAACGAGTTGTTTCCTACTTACATATATAAGTTTAACGAATTAATTGCAGGTTTTCTGACAGTAGAAGCAAAATTTGCCACATATTTTACATTTCTTCAAAAATACAAGCTTTGAAATTTTTTTTACTTCAGAAATTTCATTGTATTGTAAAAGAGTAGTGCCCAGAGGTAAGCTATTTGTATTGCCGACAACTCTATCTGTAGTGCAATATCTAATCGCAAACCGTAGCCTAAACGATGACAGAAAGAAGAATGAAAGAACTCCCATGGTCCACACGCAACTTTACTATCCGCTTGCATCCCAGATTACTGCAAAAGAACGCAGACTTTGGTGATAGAACTGGAGATCATCGCTTATTGTCCTTATATATTAATAGGCAAGCCAAAAATTGTGATCCCTTTTTAACCTATTTCCGGTGCACGTATCTTAATGAAACATACATATATCAGACGACAAGTATTTTTTCATAGATGGTCAGAATATATTTTATTCAGGTACGTGCCAAAGGATAGGTGTGAAGGCCAAGTAAAATTTTAACTATACTGAAAATGTTTTTATTCACTGTATGCACTAATACACTGTGGACGCGCTATCATATTTGAAGAGGATACATTTTGTTTCGATTTTCTCTTTGCACTCACATATCCCCACACTCATAACACTTCGTTACTTTAGTTAAAATGCCCATTTTAGGACTTTGAAAAAACTAAAAATTTCAATTTCTCAATTTTTTGCCTTTTTTTTCATAGTTGGCAAAAGGCAAAAAATTGATAATTGAATTTTGTTAGTTTTTTCAAACACCTAAAATAGCCATTTTTAATAAAGTAACGAAGTATTGCGTATGCTTACAAGAAAGTACATAAAAAAACATACAATTTAAAAAAAAATATTTTACCGTACGATGATTTGGCATAAAATGGCGGCAATTTTAAATTTTTTCCGAACGCTGCCAATTGTTGCCGTAAAAAACGAAAGCTTTTTTTGAAATTTCAACCACGTATTTATAGCATCAAAGCACATCTTTTCTCCAATTTTTACCAAAATCCGACCATTTTCCCGTTATTTATTGCATTTTTAGTAAAATAAAACAAAATTTCATAAATTTTGGTTTTATGAGGTTAGGATTCATTTTTAAAGTAATTATACCGAATCACTTCGATAGTCTAATTCATTCACGAGTATTTTCCAATTTTTTTTTATTGTTCTACGACCAACAGAACTGGAGAAATTAAAAAAATAGTGTAGCAATGCGCTCAAAATGCATCAAAAATGGACATTTATGCAATTTGCTCGTGCAGCACAGGACCGATTTTGCAGAAATTTTTTTTTTCACTTTATCTTAACATATGTAAAGAAAAAAAAACAAAAAAATCCAACTTCCCAACTACATCATAACTTCGCTTTTTTTGTGTTTAATTTCCCGCTACTATATCGGAACACAGAAAGACGGATAGACAGAAAACGGATAATTGTGGCTAACATAAAAATAAATATCGGAACTCGGAAAGACGGAGAGACGGAAAACGGATAGACGGAACTCGGAACACGTGTGCTATGTGGCCCACGCTTAACAAAGTAAGGTAGAAGAATGGCGTAGACCAGGACGCTCAGAGCTTTGGCATGCCAAATTAGATGACTTCGGCTTAGTATCAGGACCGGCATAGTCGTTGAGTGTATTCTGGAAGTACAGTCCATATTTACTTCCAGAAAACAAATGTATGGCAAGACCGATATGATTTTGCTTCCATAGACTCCTCAAATTTGTGCACTTTCGATCTGTAAATATGAACCAGATGACTGTTAAGAAATTGCTGTAAAAAGGGAGGAAAAGTATTTCTGAAGAGAGAAGTGGGAAGACTAAGCACAGTTCTACTGCGAGGAATCGAACCACAACTTCTGCGATAGCTGTCGAATGCCTTAGTCCCGGCCTATTGAGGCCTGCTTTCCCGGATTTGGAAGCATCAGTTTCCTTTGGACCTAGACGAATTAAGCCGCATTTACATCCCAAAGTCAACGCGAAAGTGCACTTTGAAGCTCTTTTATGTCACAGAAATTTGTATGCTTTTTTCTCTGTTGCACGAAAGTTTCAGAATTTAAAGATAAAAGAAGCTTCAAAGTGCACTTTCGCGTTGACTTTGGGATGTAAATGCGGCTTTATTTTATAAAAATAAATTATAGAAACAAAGTCAATATTTAAAAGAATTTTACTAGTAACAATAAAAAGGCGTATTCGGAATTCCAGCTGCTGCTAAACAATCTTACCTTAGCTCAATCTCAAACATGGCAGCATTCTTTTACACAGAATACACGCCATTGTACTTTTTTGAAAGATTCTTTTAAATTTTTAAAATAAAAGGTATGTTAACCGCATTTACGTTTTAACTGTTTAGAGTGGGCCTATTTGACATCAGACATCGCTTGATACGCGGAGTTTATGCTAAATATGAATTTCCTGGAAATTGATGATTACCAAAAAAAAAATATTTTTCCCGATGTAAGATGCTAATTCCAACCTTGAGGGAGTTTTAAAATTTTCAAAAGTTAGAAGCTGTTAAATGTAATGAACAGAAAATTGAAATAAATTAACCTTAATTGTTGCTGTGAGTCCTGTTCCTCAGAAGTTTAATTATTTCCGTTTAATTCTATTAATACCAAATATTTTCACATACATTCCACGTTTTTCTTACCCATGCCAGAAAGTAAAGGAGTATTTATTGTGCTCTTGAAAAAGTAACGAGGGAAAAATAAAAAGAAAAATTAAAAACTTTTAAAAAGAATTTACAGAAATTACGAGCCTAGAAACAATCCATAAACTCCAACCCCTTTTAAAACCGAACGAACACGTGTGCCTCATAATTAAGTAAGATACCAAGCAGTCTGTGCGAATCCAGCCATATCCTGCTTGTTGAAAAAAGGATCAATAAATTCCCCGTAAACGAAGTCTATATCTGGAATCATTAACTTCATTTCGTAGTTCATTGCATCATGTCAGCAAGTCATCGCAACAAATTTAACACCCCGACCAGCCGTATACCGTACAGCCAGGGCGACAAAAGGAGCTCCATTTTTACTTTTATTTTTCCTAGATCCGATCTCCCCAAAAATTGCCCTCCCAAAAAGCTTCAAGGATGCTATTTTTACATGCAACGGAGCTCATCCTCCTTTTTTGGGGAAGGAGCCCCCGGGATAGCGAGAGGCGGCACACACCTGTTTGCTGCCATAAATTATTCCTGAATTTAATTCACCGGCTGCCGTGACAGAGAATATCTCCTTCGGGCTGGTTCAGGTTCCTTGCCACCGGATAGCCGAGGTGCTCTTTTCTTTCTGGCAAAAGCATGGCATGGAGCAGCACGAGAGTTACTTCCCATACGTATATATACCAGTTGACTTCATAAATTACAGAATTGTCAAAATTGTGAATTTATTAGAGTCTTAGGATCCCGCGGAGACTTCTTCTAGCAGCGCCAGGTATTACTTGACAGAATGTGACATGCGTGAGATTGCAGTTGTGCAAACTTTATGAATCCATGTGGAAAATAATGATGCAAGTGTTCAAGGCAAATTTATTTGTAGCTGCCTTCGATATGGCGACGCTACGAGAATCATGCTTATTCTGGAGAATCTCTGAACGTTCATATATGTTTTGGGATGGCGGAAAACATGGGAAACCAGGGAATTATTCATAATATAATAAGTTAAGTGTATTTATCATTAAATTTTCATCTTGAGTGGATTGCGTTTTGTAAGAGTTTGTTCAAAATTAATTTGGAATGATATTATCGCTGGAGTTTTATTGGTATATGCTTGGCTCTAGCCGAAGATGGTATCGACTTTAATTTTAGAAAATGAGAAAATTTGCTTAAGTAATTTCGCTACAATGTTATCTGTTGCCGTTTACATTCAAGCTGATTTTATCCTCTATGGGAACACTTTTTGCAATCCTAAATGAAAACCTAAAAAAAAATGAGTTAAAAAAACTTTTAAAAGAAATAACTTTTATATAAATAAAATGCACTAAAAAGTACAAAATAATTGTTTCTTTCTCAGTGATATACACACGAAAAGTTTCATTGCGAAATAAGAAATGCTAGAACTCAGACTAAATCTTAAACTTGAATGTATTAACAATATTTTAAAATTATAGTATCTCGTTTGACTTTAAATGTTTGAACTCTTATCAATGTATTGTGTAAATTTACAGCTTTTCAAGTGCATTAATAAAAGTTTGGGCATCCATAACTATAATCACAATTGTCTAACTGCAGCTCATGCCCAAACTTTTATTAATGCACTTGAAAAGCTGTAAATTTACACAATACATTGATAAGAGTTCAAACATTTAAAGTCAAACGAGATACTATAATTTTAAAATATTGTTAATACATTCAAGTTTAAGATTTAGTCTGAGTTCTAGCATTTCTTATTTCGCAATGAAACTTTTCGTGTGTATATCACTGAGAAAGAAACAATTATTTTGTACTTTTTAGTGCATTTTATTTATATAAAAGTTATTTCTTTTAAAAGTTTTTTTAACTCATTTTTTTATTTTTTACTTTTTAGTCACAACTATATTTTATTTTGTACATTTTAGTCAACTCGTTCTAACGTTGACATTTCAAAACGTTTAATGAAATTGAAAAATTTTATAAAAATAGTTCAATTCAAGTGGAATTCATTGTGTATATCTCTTCGAACATGTCACTGATGACTTCACGGGAAAATTTTCGAAAGAAAATGCTTTAAGAATTTATGCAACTAGAGCAAAAGTTGAAGCGCATAATACAGGTGTAGTTGAACATTTTAAAGCTAAAGGTGTTAAAATGATTACAGTTCAAGCACCTGTTATATTTTGTATGAATGAATTCCACTTGAATTGAACTATTTTTATAAAATTTTTCAATTTCATTAAACGTTTTGAAATGTCAACGTTAGAACGAGTTGAGCATAGAGCATAGCAATCGGCGGTACTCATGTGGTACTGTAGCGGATATCCGCGTGAATTTCTAAGATGCAAATGGGGAAGTTGCCCTGAACAGGAAATCTTCCTTCCAAGCTAAGCCATTTCCCGAACAAATCCTCAACCTTTTGCCCTAACTAAAACCCAAAAGACAAATTTTTGAACAGAACCACAATTTGCTCTAACTAAAACCCCAAAAGTGCTTTAGCTTTAAAATGTTGAACTACACCTGTATTATGCGCTTCAACTTTTGCTCTAGTTGCATAAATTCTTAAAGCATTTTCTTTCGAAAATTTTCCCGTGAAGTCATCAGTGACATGTTCGAAGAGAATCTTCATATGCTCTGGTAGTAATTCTCCAATTCTTAGTGCATTGAGAATATCAACAAACATGTTGTCTCCTTGTCGTCGCATATTAGTCATTAACTCACAAAGTGAGAAGCATCGCCATAAACTAATTGCAGGCTGCATATAATTTGACTGCTTAAAGACTTGATGGCCTTTGATAGAGCTCACTATGAAAAACACTGTAAGGCCGATGTTACAATTGGGGCTTTGACTTTACTTTGACTTAACTTCGGGCTTTGATTACATGTAATGTCATTAAAGCAGATTAAATAAAAGCTTCGACTGAACTTTGTCTGCGACTGTATTTCGACTGCAGTCCGGCTTTAAGAAAATTCAAAGTTTCGTCCGCCTGCAGCCAACTTCACTTTATCTGAAAAAACTGAAAACAACTTTTTTAAAGGGAAAGGAACGGTTTTGAATTCCGAGTATTTTTTATAGACTGCGAACAACATTAAAAAAAATTCCAATTCCTTTTCAGACACTTTAAAATTTTGATTTTTCTACTTTGCCTCTGCTTTGAAAGGAAACAGCTGATTGTAGTCAAAGCTACAATTTAATTTTGAAGTCGAAGTCTCCGGGGACTTTCTTTGCAGTCGGAGTTGAAGTCGAAGCCAAAGCCTCAATTGTAACACGGCCCTAATACAAGAAAATTTAAGTTGCGACAGTTGTAGTAAACAACTATCGGATAAATTCATTCACGTTTACTAGCCTACTAATTTCACAGTGACGTCACAGACGACCCGCACGTTCAAATTTAGTCAAAGGTCTGTAAGTTGAGTAAAAGTTATTAAAAATCCAATTTAGATCGCAATTTTTTCTTGATTTTAAAAACTTTAACAATAATTTAAAACAAAAATTATTCATAAATTATTTTTTAACGCAAAGCTACAAACATAAATATCTAGGTTTCAACCCGCTGCTGCTTAAGTCATAACTTTTATAAAAACTCCATTGATACGATGGCGCTTCAGCCCAAATCGATCTTGGTCTCCTCTAGGGAATTTCTCCAAGTTTGAAGGTCCCTTTCAACATGTCTTCAGTTAGTTCAGTTGAGCATTGCAGTGACAGAGTCTATCCATCTCCTCATAGGTCCTTTACAACATTTTAAAGAGCCATTTACATAATCTAATTCATAGTGGGGAGAAACTTTTCGGATACCATGCCGCTGCTTTATTCTGTGGCTTTATAATGTTTTTAAAACATTACCAAGTATCATAAGCCAAACACAGCAATCTTACTTCACCACTCCACTCCTAATCTGGGTTAAATATTAGTACCAAACCACGAGCACGAGAGATTCCTATTCAGATGCTCGCTTAGCAAGAAAGAAGCACCATTTTCATGGCCCTGGAAGCAGCATATTGGGAAGCAGCATTAACTGATGCCTACGATTACGCAATCGAAGTAGTACTTGAAAAATTTGACGGCCGTACGTGGCAACAACTCACTTTATAATACTTGGCATTCAATCGGGAGCTCTTAAGCAAAGATCAAGTACGTCGTCAAAGAATTCAACTTCGTGGTGTATACTGACCGCAGACCTCTCATACTTCTCAGTGATGTTTTAGAATTTATGACTCTCATCAAATGATCGTCTTTAGACGTTTTAGAATTCTTCCATACTCTACAACAGCCAAAATCTGAGTCTGCCCAATTCAATTTCCTTCCAATTGAATAAAAGCCACGGTCAAATTGGATGTACATCGAAGTGCGGATGTACAACCAAAAATATCGATTGTGTGGCCGCCGGCCGATCACGTTTGATGAAAATCTGGATGTACATCCAATTTGACCGTGTATGGGGGCCTTAATAGACCACTCAGAATTCCCAGCTGACAGTCGTTATCAAGTGCGGAACCTCAAACCAACGCATCCTCAGGCACAACTCCTAAAGAATGATTGCTGGTCCCAATCTCCGGAGGACACTACGTTTTCGTACAAATCAAGCGCGTACGAAAAGCTTTAAAATTTCATACGTAGACCCATACCAGGTCATCAAAGGCTTATGGAAAGGAAGCAATATATATTGACGGACTTAAGCCAGCTCGCACGGGGCCTAGCATAACAACCGAAAGAACAAAAATGGTCGGACCTTTAAATGGTAGTTAGGCTGGAGGGAAGGGGGTATGTGAACCCTGCGCAACTCACACTAAAGCTTTTAATCCCAAAAAATCCGGGATGCCCACGCTTACCTAAAAAATATTTTGAGGAAGTCGCGCAGTCGTCTTTCGAACAATGCACTTCCTTCGGTTTACGTTGACAGCACCACGTGTATCTATATAACTGAAACCCCGCGCCATAAAATAAGGGAAATGAGCGCGCTTGAGGAATTGTGACTGACAATCCAATGAAGCAGAGTAATATTGTTCGCTTGAGAGTACTTGAGACTCTCACTACGTATGGAAACAACGATTTTGAGATTCCCTTATTTTATGACGCGGGCTCTTTAAGCATATATCACCGTTTGAGCTTTACTTGGACAGTGTATTAAAAATATATATTATTATTCACATTAAAAGCGAGAAACTACAAGAAAGCAGCCGCTTTGCAGTGGATTTACTAGCATTAATTTATCTCACCAAAGTCCCTATTGCCGCCAATAGTGTTCTGTACAAATCAAAGATATGCGACTATTTACTTCCAAATCTCTGCAAAATTTTTGATCGGTTTAGTCAATTATAAACGGGGACTTATGCACCCAGACGCAAAAGCTCTTGTGTGTCAAGGGAGACTTGCGGAAGTTGACAAAATGCAGAGTTTCATATGGTCTGGAGGAGGTACCTTTTCATCTGCTTTCAAGTAGGAAAAACTAAAGGTCAAACTCACACATATATAAAATGACGAATGTTCCGTTTTTGAGGACATTTGCACAAAAATTGTCACAAACGCAAGAAAAGCATCGTGTAGCTACATAAAATCCATTTTGCCTAAGCGTTACTCTGCCTGAATTTTCGGTAAACTTTCAGAAAAGCTTTTGCGTCCACATTCATACGTCCTCGTCTTCAATGGAGCCTTAATGTGTTTCAAACGTCTTCTAGTGCCAATTTTTTTAAACAAGAATTTAATAAATTGATTTATCAAGTGACTTCCAAGCTCGTGTAGATTGATACAGACTAATAATAATTGAGCAGCTAACAAACTTGGAATATCAACCAAATAGCACCCGGAGCTTACGAAAGCCTACCTTGAAATGGTGAATGCTGTTCTATTCTATTCCTTCTATAATTTAATACTTAGTGCACGAGCGATTTTCAATATGTTTGCCTGTACAAACGCAGTCTTGATCGTTTATAGTAGATATTTTTTTGTCCAAACTCATCTGGCTTTAATAAAAATATGAAAAAAAAACCTTAAAAATCAAAAACAGAACTAGGTCGCCAACTTAGGAAACGGACATCGAGTACCACACTGAAAAAAAGAACACATCCGAAAAAACCCCGGACCCATTTGGAGTGAATTACATCGGCGACAACTCAAGAACGAGGATACATGCAATAACTCACCGAAAGAAGGACACTTTTATGGGGTTTTAATTTCTTGCAAAAGGAAGTCCTTACTCCCGACATCAAGAGTCGGATGCATGTGTGAATCGCTTGGTCGGTTGCATAAGGGCCATAGCCCTGCATCTACAGCACTACATGCACGCTCGGCAGTGGTCTTCGTGGGGTAATAAACACTTTGTCAGTCAGAAGACATTCTTGCCTCTAGCAAAAAACGTTTAGTCCACATCCATTCATCTTGCAGGGCAATCTTCCATGCAATCAGTGGCCTGACATTCGACAAAATTCAAAGGATGTTTCAACAAGTAATCCACAGGATTGTTACTAGTGTTTTTAATTAGCTCTTACCACCGTTCATCCTTCCGGCACCGCAAGCTCGGATTTCTAATTGTGTCTGTGTGTCCCACCCAATTACCAACAAAAGGTCCATCGTCCTTGCAATTCAAAATGTCCAGACGTGCGGGCTAGCCGCTCTCTCTACATTGCTGCATGCAATTCTGGCTGGCAGTCATTTCCAGAAATCCTTTTTTTTCGGGGGCTTCAGGATATTCATTCTGTTTTTCAAGAGTGTAGTTGTAGTGGCGTGTATACAGTATACTGCGGGCTGTGCAATGGGGCGGCTGTTGACGCTGCCGCTTTTTTTTATTGTGGCGAGACTACATCAAGATTTATGGCGATTGCTGCAAATTTAGATATGGCCGGGGACCCCGAATTTTGGGCATTTTATTTCCTCGCTTTTTGCTGTATCCTGGATAGGATCTCTCGGTGAGGTATTTGTTTCCTGCGAACGGCGGCGAAAGTTAACTGGAAATGGAAAGTAGGCAGCCCTGGCAGTGGTTGGTGGCGGGGTGCGGTTTATTGTAAAATAAATTGTCGTAATTGAATATTTATGGCGGTGGTTTGTTGTCCTAATTGTTTCCGCACGATCCCCATTTAAACTGCAAAATACTCACTAGGTTTAAGTTATAAAAGCGATAAAAGTGCTTGATTGATAGCGCATACCTCAGTGGTAGATAGTAGCACCGTCATGAACGATTTATTACTTGAAGGGGGAGTTTATTATAATTAAAATTCACTTAATATATATGCAGCCAGATTCACTCTTTGAATATCCCTTTTTGGTTAAGAATAATCCATTTTTTGCCATTATATAGAAATTTGTCTACCCAGATCTATGCTTGTTAAAACTTACTGGTTAATTCAAACAATGACCATCCATCAGAGAGTATAATGGTTTATTGGCAGCAGTGGCGTTGGTAGCTTTTTGCGATGGGGGGGGGATATGACTTAGTATATTTTGATTGATCGGATTTTCACAATTTAATGCTTCAGGGGTCTTTTCGCGGTTGTTTCTGCAGATGATTCTGCATTTCTATGGTTTTCACCGGCTCAAGACTTGTCGATTGGTTTTATTGGCAGTAAAAATGTTTTCATTCCGAGATAATAAACAAAACAATTTTAACACACTTTTGCAATTATAAACTAGAATAAATTTGACCATTGAGGAGTGTCTGTTCAAAAGGGCGTATTTCCATCATAAACAAACTTTACAGAAATCGAAAAAACGGCCTGTTCCTATAAATAAAATGCTAAAATATATTTAAATGCACATTCATGTGAAGGTTAAGACTACAATATGATATAGGTTTTTTATTTAAAAATATACACATTAAAACTATATTTTTTTTAATTATTTGTTTAGAAAGGGGCCCATTTTAGGCCTTTGCAAACACTAAAAAATTTCAGTTTTTCAATTTTTTGCCTTTTTTTCCTAGTTGGCAAGTAGCTTTTCATAGTAAGCAAAAGGCAAAAAATTGAAAATTGAAATTTTTTAGTGTTTTCAAAGGCCTAAAATGGGCATTTCAAATAAAGTAACGAAGTATTGCGTATGCTCACATTGCGTATGTACATAAAAAAACCTACAATTTAAAAAAAAATATTTCACCGTACGATGATTTGGCGGCGGCAATTTTAAATTTTTTTCGAAAACTTCCAATTTTTGCCGTAAAAAGCGAAATTTTTTTTTTAAATTTCAACCACGTATTTATAGCATCAAAGTACATCTTTTCTCCAATTTTTATCCCGTTATTTATGGCACTTTCAGTAAAATAAAACAAAATTTCATACATTTTGGTTTTTTGAGGTTAGGATTCATTTTTAAAGTATTTATACCGAATCAGTTCGATAGTCTATTCATTTACGAGTATCTTAAAATTTTTTTTATTGTTCTACGACCAACAGAACTGGAGAAATTAAAAAAATAGTGTAGCAATGCACTCAAAATGCACCAAAAATGGACATTCATGCAATTTGCTCGTGCAGCAAAGGACCGATTTTGCAGAAATTTTTTTTTCGCTTTATCTTAACATATGTAAAGAAAAAAACAAAAAAATCCAACTTCCCTACTACATCACTATCATATGACAATTTCCCTCTACTATATAGAAATAATCCCTAGATATTGAAGAAACAGCGTATGAGATGCCCGAGGTAAAACTACTTATACTTCCAAAGGGGTTTTAACCCTAGCTTCTCTCAACATGTCCTTTCACCGCTCCCGATTTCAACTCGAAGCCACCCAGTTTGCCATTGTTAAATTTTTGGCGACTGAGTCTACACCATCTTTCCAGCAGAAGTTTGGTCCGCCTCGCTATTACATCCCATAAACCCTGCTCCAAAAGACTTTCAGAACGATCGCTCATGAGAGCTACATCCCAGGCTGACTGAAAATCTTGTTTTTTCACTACATCTTAGTCTCAATGGCTTTCATAGAACGCGTCATTGGTAATGTCTCCGGTATTGTTCTTCACTCTCCGAAGCAGTTTTTTCTAGAACACGGGGCGAAAACTCAAGCCTTGGACCCATGTGATATCTGTTAACACTATTCGGTGCCTTTTATCTTTCCTATCCTCTTCGATTCTTCAAAATGATGGCCTTGTAGCACAAAGGGTGATTCTTAAACTTAGTTTTTTTTGCATAAAAAATATAGGAACACGTTAAATGTTTTTGTTAGATATACTTGGATTTGAAGAGTCTTGATAGACTATAATAGGCTTTGCTGCCTTCGATCATTTTCTTGTAGATGCTGTGAAATTTAGATCAACAATGTCCATCTGGAGTCTACTATTGAAAGGAAATGCAAGGTGATATCCCTCTTCATAATACAAATCGACTTTTGTACATTCTTTGCGGTTGGCTTGGTATATCTCGTGCGATTTTCGCTTGTGACCCACTGGTACATAATCCTTCTAATTTAATTTTTCGCCCTTAGTTTTCTTTTTTCCATAATTATCTTCTCGTCACAAATTGTTTCGTCTAACTGAAATCAACCATCTCTTGCTTTCGCGGCAATATTGGATATGAAGTTAATCGGCTCGTCTCTTCCGCATAAAGAAAGCTCGTCTTCAACGAATACGTTTATTGATCGAACTGCATCATTGTGGAACAGCCTCCCACATTCAGTATTTCCAAACTTTTACAACATTCAAGAGTACAGATACAAGTTTACCCGATTTTTCTATTAAGTCTACCCTATTTCTATCTGGATTCTTCGAACGAAGTTTCCTAATAGATAGATATCACATCAAGAAATAATCACTGACCTCTTAGTTCAAAGGGTGTCCTTCAAGCTTAAACTTTGATATAGAAGATAATCCCAATAACTCCTGACCAGGATTTTACAAAAGTTTTGCAATGATGTAATCGGAACCTCAAAATTGAACACCAAGTGCAAGTGCAGGTCTGGTCAGTGGGTCTTCAAATCAATGATAAGGATTCTGGGAATAAGTTTCTTATTGCTTGTTAACTAATAACATAGAGGTACACATTGTAGTACGTCTAGAGTACGTCATCTTGTTTCACATGTCCTTGTAATTATAATGGGACTGTGGCCAACTTTCTTATTGCCACTTATAATTAGAGACGACGATTAGTATTGCTAAGAAATCTGAGTTATTTAGTTTGGAGTGTATCTGTTCGTATCTTTTTTTAAGATATGATTTTGTATTATTTCAACACTATTGCTAAAGTTTTTCTGTGGATCTTGATTAGGTTAAAATATTTCTGCTCTTTAAAGTAATAAAGGTGCACATTTCCCTACTTTAATTTCACACAAAAAATAATACTTCACAAATTATATTTTAAGACACAATAAAAACCAAAAGAGCGACAAAAACGAAATAAAAATCGCCCCCATTCATATCCTGTTCTCTATTTTTGAGGGATCCCTTAAAAAAGTGAAGGAAACTAATAAGGAAATAATTACAGGATTTGGGATCTCAGAAGCTGCTTTCCTGTCATAAAATTCAAGTCAAGAAAACACCTTTTAATTAAAATTAAAAAAAAGACTGTCAGAATGAATAAATTTTTGCTTTTTAGGTCTCCTGTAGCGTGTTGCCCCCAATATAATAACCGAAGAGGGGAGAGCACCGTCACATTGACTTTCTTCGTTTTTTCTTTTTTCTTGTTAGTATCCAACTCTAAATGAAGCCCAAGAGATTTGAATTAAAAGCCAGCAGCAGCACCGGGAAGTAAATATCCTGGACACAGTACCCTCTTACTGGCACATATACAAGCGTAACTCGTGTACTAATACTCAACATTTTCCCTCTTTCATAATGCACTGACGGGAGTTACAAAAAAAACTGAATTCTTGCTCAAGGGTTCAATTCAATTGCAGGCTTACTTACGCCAGGAAGAAGGAGGTATACTGCTTGGTTGCATTTTTATTCTTTAGCAGCCACCGGGTTGGGGAGCAGGAGCTGGGGGATGTATATTTGCTGCAATTCTATCCCCTTAGGATTGGAATCTTTTCTTTACCCTCATTACTGACGCTCTATGTTATAGAAGGGTCTCCAGTTGTGCAAACTTCGTCCTTTTCTGGTCTATCTTTTGTATGTTCGTATATGTATATTTTTTTTTCACCAAGTCGATACTTAACCGGCAGGACTTTAATCCAGTTAAAGCTTTAAATTGTTTGCCAGTTAGGATAAGAGTTACTAAGGTTTTGTTGGGTTAAGACTTATTTGCTTATTCGTTATTTAAAAATGGAGGATTATTTGGACAACCTGGTCCCGTTTCAGATGCAGGAAGAACTCTGCAAAGAAAGAAGTTCTACTGGCACAGATATTTTATATTGTAGGGTCAAAAACCTTTCTGCAGAGTAAAGTAAATAGACATTATTATTTAGTTCAAACGGTGTGAGTTTTTTTCTACTAAAAATTCTTGAACTGTTTTGTGTTTCATTGGATAACGGTCATCCAGGGTTTGACATTTGACATACATATAATTTGACACAAAGTCTTGTAAAATTCGAACACCTTCGGATCGGTCTCATATAGCGTATCCTTAAACTCAAATTTTCGACCACTTTTTCAAGTATTGATTGGGTGATTTCGCCCCAAGAACACGCACAGTGGTTGCTTTGAAATGGTTTCATGTCGTTGGTTTAACTAGATACAGCAAATACTACATATCGCCACAGAAAATAGTCCAGAGGTGTAACGTGATAGTGGTGACCAATTAACAGGTTCACTTCAGGACTTCAGGAAAGAACTTGATTGCCGAACATTTGTTTCAAAAGGCCCATTGTTTTACATACTACATGACACGTACCGCTTTTTTTAGCAGTTCCAATCGCAGTCTTCAATGCTACTGCTAGTCCATTATGTCGTTGGGCACGTGATGCAATGTCTAGTAGTATGCTCAATTCGAGAAACAAAACAGGTATGAGGTTATGAGAAGTCGAAAGGGTGTTGAAGGACATGACAATGAAGCCTTAACTCATGGATTTTAGCGGAGTTTGGAATCGGAATATGATTGTTCCATAGTCCAGTTGTTGTTGAACGAATTCCATGCTTGTAGCATGTGCGAAAAGGAGGTAGCAGGCACAAGGCATGATGATGCGGGTATAAGAATGTCGTGGAGGCAGAAAAGCATTTACTACTATGGAACAATATAACAGCGATACGATTTTTACAGGTCTGCTACATTCCTGGATGCGTTCATAATGCCCATGTTAGAGCAAATAGTGTCGATAGCGATAAGTTTGAAGGCCTTTTTATTCTAGGTCCATTTTCGAAATCCTAAACAAAACAAAAAAAATTTTATTGATAAAAGGTGATGAAATGGATCCTTGAGAAACACAGGTAGAAAAGAGTGGGGTTTTGATTTCACGTATTTTTTTCAGACATATTTTTTTTTGATTTTGCACAAGATCGGAAATACTGATTGTGAAAGTTCATTCCACAGTCGAGTTGTTCTATTCATAAACGAATCCCTGGACTCTTGTGTGCCCAAAGAGGGATGTTATAACCTGCTAGTCTTGTATTGCGGAAGAAGTGGGGCGCAGTAAATTTAATTTGGTTTGGGACAGTCGGTTGTGTTTGAGCTGGGCCAACATGGAGTGCGGGCATTTGCTGCCGCCGATCTTTAAGCACGCACAAAGAAAAATCAATAAAGATAAATAGGGGTGATATCAAAAACTTTCACGCATGACTCTTCAGGTCAGGGGAGCAATTGCTATAGTATAGTAGCAGTGTAATTTTATATGGGTTGCTTAATTGCTATGGTGGCTCAATGAGTCTCGGAGGTTCAATGAGTCTCGGAGGCTCACAAAGAGCCAAAACCGATGAGTTTGATGGCGCAGCTTTGCACCTTGTCGACCTAGGCTATGGCGATTTCCGGAGGCCAGCTCAAATTTAAGTGTTGTATTCAAGGCCGGGTCGAATATAGATTAAAACCTGGGCTGCTAACAGAAGAAGGAACTTGCATTTCATAAGAGACCTCAAGCATTGACATGCTTGTTTGACGAGAGGGTACAATGCAGAAGGTTTTATTGGGAATTAAATAGTACGATTTTTGTGGCCCCAACCAAGAATGAGTTCGACGTCCTTGTTAATTGAAATGGATATGAATTGTCATGAAGAGAAATCCAAATGTCAACTTTCCACTCGACACATACACTCACTCTATACTTCAGTATGAAGTTTCTGGGTCTAATTACTTAACTTAGTTGCTCCTTGAATCCTTCATGGGACATAGGGCGGAAACAGTTGCCCTCCAGTGGACTCTGTTTTGCGCGACAGCTCTTAGCTCTGACCAGGATCTGCCAGTTATTGCGGCCTCTGCTAATAGGGTTCTCCTCCACGTTGTCGTAGGTCTTCCGACTCGTCGGGTACCTTGCGGATTCCAGTCAAGGGCCTGTTTGGCTAGATTCTCGTTTTCGCGTCGCAAGGTGTGGCCAATCCAATTCCACTTCCTTCGCCTGATTTGGTCGTCTATCCTTTCTTGGCCGGCACGGCGCCATAGTTCTTCATTTAAAATTCTATCTTGCCAGCGGATTTTTAGGATACGACGTAGGCATCTGTTGATGAAAACTTGTAGGCGCCCCGTGATGAATTGGCTGACTTTCCATGTTTCGCACACTAGTGTCTTTCAAACAGACCCAGCGCTACTAATGGGAGCGAATTTTTAAAACTGTCAATAAGCTCCGAAGGTAGCAATATTGAAGGTTTAAGTAATTAATATCCTCAATACATCGGTTCTAGCTCAATTAAGGAAATCAAGCAGCACTGGACTTGATTAGTACTTAGTTGGGGGACATCTTGGTAAAACGACACTCGCGTTTGGAAGTACAGAAAGGCAATTGCAAAAGGTGAACAATAAGAGCTGGTTTAGACGGTGCGCTCCAGCGCATGTGCCTCACGAACGTTTGGCGATGAAGGGAGGAGTGGGAATGAAGAGAGGTACCACCCCACTTCTCCCTTTATCCACAAAGTTCGTGAGGCACATGCGCTGGAGCGCACCGTCTAAACCGGCTCTAAAATATAAAAGCTTTTTTACATTGGAGCTTAATTACAAATCCACAGGCCGCCATAAATTATTCTTTATTAAAAAATTACAAGAAGCTCGGTAGAAGATATAAGGTAACTCTTGTCTGGGCTTCGGGGCAAAGGCACATAAAGCCGGATATCCAGCTAAGCTCAATAGGCAAGGTGAAAAAAGATATTTTTGACTACCACCTGCTCCTAGCTAGCCAAATGTGGAGCGCACTAGAGATCTGCATTATCTTTAGGACGATTTGGCCCAGTTGCAGCAAAGGAAAAACTATGGGCCTCCTAAACACAGCCCAAGGGATATTGCAATCATATGACAATCATAACAGGGGATTGGACCATAGGAGAACACGCTGCCATGTTGGGTATCCCACGAAACATCTATGTCGTCGTAGCTGCGGAGAGGTAGCACTAGCTCACTTTCTGTTACTCTTCTTCCAGCTCTTGCCAAAGCCAGGCAGCATATACTAGGGAGCTACGGTCTGGAGAACTGAAAGGAGATCTCAATACTGAAGATCATACCACTGATAAGCCTCCGAAACTCAACAGATTAAAGCATCCACCACCGTCGCGTCGGTTAAACCAACCAGCAAACTTTAGGTTACACATGGTTGTGGATTCAAAACGTTGGGCCTTTGGTTGCATTGTCCTATACACCATTTGGGGAGGACTTGAAAGTGTTACGGTTTGACCTCTTAAAGGCTTAACATCTGTTGGATCACCTTCTGGTGTTAACTTCCTTTGAAGTGCTTTGAACCAAAGCGTTTATTCAATATTTGGGTTTAGCACATCTGAAAGGATTCATTGGTGCTTGACGAAAATGCAATTTTCAATAACGCAAAACTTATTCAATATCCTCCAGGTCTTT
This sequence comes from Thereva nobilitata, assembly GCA_963855945.1. Lineage (NCBI taxonomy): Eukaryota > Metazoa > Arthropoda > Insecta > Diptera > Therevidae > Thereva > Thereva nobilitata. The sequence continues at coordinate 225,294,670 of OY979694.1, forward strand.
AGATACTTTTTACAATAAAACCCCACGAACTCAAAAAGAACGTCCAATTCAAACTTTTTTTTTAAAGCTAGAAGTAGAAAATGACTAACGAAATCAAATACCAAAAGTAATCTCACCACTGTACTCGTTGTTGGACAAAACTTTTCAAATGTTTACCTCGACGCAACTTAACATGGAAGAACGAAATTAAATTTGAATTATTTATTAGCAAGTCCATTACGAACGTACCCAAACTTGATTCCTTTCACACATGTCCTTAGGCGCTTGTAGTTTATCAATAAGGATTCTCACTCCATTTGGCCCACACTTATCCGTGGCAGGTAAACACAGGCGTTCATTCTTGGAATTCATTGTATCCAGTATTGTAGATGGAGGCAAGAGCCTGAGATTGACACCTTCTATTTTTAATGCAATTTCCTTCATTCGATGTTAATTGGCAGGCAAAAGTGAAGAGGCCATTTGACACAAGGACACAAGGATACAAGGACAGAAGGACACAAGGGCCATCTACAGCAGGCGGTGGGCGCTTATGTGCCCTCTTCAGTGCCACTTGGCTAGCACCACTCTCTCAGTATACTCGTATATATAGTAGTAGCGGCCGGGCACAATTTTCCCAGGCAGTGGTGCTCTCTATCTGGCAAATCCCCACTTATTATTGATGTTGAGCTGTTGTGGTTGTTGTTGTTGTTTTTTTTGTTATGTTGTTGTTGCATTATTCGATCATTGATTGGAAAACGGCGAAAAGAGCCAAAAAATTTAATATCAGAGGCCGAAACTCGATTATTCCCAATGTTGCCCATCGGAAGGCCTGCTCCAGCCATTCTGTATATAGCCCTTATCTCTGCCGCCGTCCTTGTCGGTCTTCTGGCAGGATAATATGTTGTTTTGGAAACCGATAAAAGGACCTTTTTCCAATTATTCCAGATGGATGAATTTTGTTTCAAATTTCCAATTTTTCTTGCCTGCCCTAGTGTTGTTGTTGTTGTTGTTATTATTGTGCGATATAGAAGCTAACTTTTCCACTGTACAAATTCGCCAGGATGAAATACTGAAAGAGGAGGATCCTGGATATATCCTGGCATTCTGGCATTCTGTGGCTGCTCGTTTTTTGGGCATTTCGCTTCGTTTGACTAAGTGCCCGGATGTTTAGTATTTGTGAGGAATTAAGAGCCTTTTAAGGATTTATGCGGTGTGGATGATAGCCGATTTTAACCTTGATATTGAGGGTTGTTATGAATTTTAACTGAGTTTTAAATCATTTCAAGGGTTTTTTTTTTAAATTACATTTAGGTTAACAGGGAACCCACTGGATGATTTTTCCAATATCTTATTTTTTGATTCGATAACTTTAAATTAAATTAAAAAATATTTTTGGTGAGCGGCCTTTTGGAAGTTTATGTAATATGCAAAATGTGTGTAGAAAAAGAGGGTCAAGAAAATATTTTCCTTATTAAGTGGACGCTCACACCAATGGTGGCAGGGTAGGTGGCTCACTAAGATAGGTGCTTCGCTAAGATATACTTCTGTTCACACCAGAGGATACCTGCTTGGCTAGGATATTACAAAATGCTGCTGTCGGTCGTCTTTGCCTGAATGTATCCTAGAAAAAAACAAACACGTCTGTTCTTTTGTATAGCCACCTGGCGACTAGCCACAGCGAGGCGCGGTCCGGTATGAAGAACGCAGCGCTAACACCCACATTCGTTCGCTGGGATCTGCCACCTAGCTAGCCACTAGGCGCTTAGCCTGTCACTTATTGGTATGAACGTACACTAACCAAAGTTTCGAAGCAGATTCGATTTGAGCCCCAATAAGCATCTCGCCGACTTAACAGGTTAATTATATGGTACCAAATTTCCGCTTAGGTTGGGTATTAACCTATGGGGGGTACTCCTCCTGTGCATCTGGTTGTCTGGTACTACCGGCATCGTAGACTTTGTCCGCTGGTTAGCGCGATTCGCTTGTTTCAGGAGGCATAACACTACGAGGCTATCTCCCACTAACCCTGACGGTTGAGGCTCTGGCACAGCTGGCTGGTATTGAGTATATAGATTTTGCGAAATTGACGACCCGTTACAAAATTTTTTGTTTCGATTTTTGTTAAAGTAAGCTTCGTGCAAATTTTTTTTTCTATTGTGAGAATTCCTGCAACTTCGAGGAGTTCAACGCATGTAGGTCGTCTTCTCGTTTAACATTCCTTCCTTAGAACCCAGCTAATAGACATTGAACCATGATTAGTACAACATGACACGTACTAAGAGCGTGACTCCTATGCTTGGACTTTCAGATAAAAAAAGAAAAAAAACTCGATTCGTCTGCGTGAGTAGATAAGCCAGTGAATGGCCATTCCTACACGAGGGACCATGGCGCATGCTTCCATTGCCCAAAAAATGCTTTTGCTACAGAACCATGATCCCTCGTGTAGAAATAGTCAATCAGTGGGTATGTGCATCTGCAATTCCGGTGCCCACACTTTCCCACACTGTCGGCAACCATTTCGCATTATAAACTTTTAAGAATAAGGTTCTCGTCTTCGCTAAGACGACAGCTTTGGTAAATGTTTAGAATTCGGGCTAAACAGTAAAATCGCAGTTATTTAACCCACTAAGGCCCGCAGAAGCCCCCACCCTTACCTTCAATCTTCTATTAGTAATTTTTTCGAAACGACCAAGGCTGGAGAATGTTTTTTAAAATACCTAAAATTTTCAAATATCAAAAACTAAGCTAGATATCAAAAAATATTATTTTACATTTTCGTCATATTTTCGGGTGCTTCATCAAAATCCATCGTCCATCACACGATCAAGCGCAAACGATACCAAAGCTTCCCCAATCAAACTTTCGCCTAGAAAAAGCTTTCATCTTAGCGAAGGCGCAAACCTTATCAAAAATTCGCCTACAAAAATGGGCGGAAGCTGCGAATGGGAGAAGAGCCGATGATTTCCATGATGTCGCAGCTTGACGATGGATTTTGATGAAGCACCCCAAAATAAAAATAAAAATTTCCCCTTCAACAAGCTGTCATCCTAACGAAGTCACGAGCTTTTTCTTAAAGGCTGAATGACAAATGCATACAGACGGTCAGATACAAGCATGCATTGAAAGTGCGACAGAATCCCCCTTGCTATAATGCGAACGTGCAAAATGAATGTTGCTCCTTCCACTTTTCCATTTTATGGACCTTCTTATATCGTACAAGAATTGAATCTACCTGAACCTCGTTTAGGTCGTTTGTTTGGGGAGTGGAATGAAAATTAATTCTGTGTGGACCAATTGTATAGGCGCAACATTTCAGCGATAGGACTTATTTTAACTGTTTATGTCAAGAAAGAAAAATTTGAAATGTTGGAGTAAACAGAAGCAACAAGTCATTCTTCAAACGCCAATACAAGGGAAAAAATTTAACTGTTCAGTGTGCTCTGTGAGCTCGAAACGTCATACGATTGCACCTCTTCAGAAATAATGCCGGTCAACTTGTTAACAGTAAAGACGAACGGCTTACCGCCCTGATAAGATGCTCCCAACACACACTTAATACACCGGGAATCGTTCAGGATTTACGGATGACATATGTGCTTCTTCTAATCGCCCACAATATAGCAATTGTTATCACCTAAAAATTCGAAAATTTTAGCGTATGTATAAAAGTAATTCATTTTTAATTTTATAACACTGCAATTCTATCGAAATATCTGCAGAAACCAAACAACCGTGTTAAATTACAATGTTGCGCATATTTTCATTTCTTAATCTCAAACAAGAAAAAATCCGTTCATTTAAAAAATCATATCAATAAAATCAGTAAATTACAGAGTAATTCCCTCCAAACTACCTTTTTAACACTTTGCCAACAAATCTTCGTTACTTTTACAAGATTGAAATCAATTTTTTAAATTGCGTACTTAATTCTTGAAATTGAATTTTTTCCTCATTCAAAAAAAAAACGAAAAAAGCACTTCTTTCTTCAATATCGTAAAAATTAACCATCCATATAATAAAAAAAAATTCGTATAATCAAAACCATAAAGTCGTAGCCGACGAAAAGAAAACCGGAAGTGTAAGGGACTCCCAACGTGGGCATATAACTCTCCCTCGAACCAAAAGCAAAAGGTGAGAAGAAAGGGCATTAAGCAATTTCCACGTCTTATCTGCCGCGGTAAGTGGCTCAAAATTGCACAAAATTAACACTTGCCGTGAAAATATATCACGTGTGCACCCAATCGGATCAGAGCACATGCATCGACACTTATCATTCAGAGGCGCATAACGAGCATAAATCATGCATAAATTCCTTTTTCGTAGCTTTAATGGCGGCCTTTAGTTCCGCATTGTTTTGATGGATTCCATGAGAAAAAGAGGCCCGCAAATGCCCAAGGAGAGACCAGACCGACCGTCCAGCAACAACACCTCTGTCTTCTGCAGGTAACGACAATGAGCCGAGGAAAGCTGAAATTGTGCAGGCAAAAAGATTCATCATATAGTAGTATACTGGGTGCACATGTAAATCTTGGTACAAACGGGAAGGCCTACCTTACGTAGGTAGACTCTATCGGAAATTAGAATCGCAAAAGCTATGCCACATGGTACCCATGGTAACATGTTCCTTCGATTTCTTCAAATGGCGATGACTGGAGCCGATTTTAGTTAGCCAGAAACGATATTCAACCCAGCCGACGACCGTTAGCCCAGGGAAAGATCTTAAGGAACGGGCAAACTACTTCCCGATACCGAGGCGCACAAGAAGTGTCAGTGTCAGGTCCAAAATTGGTTTATCTCAATCTCCAGAATGGCTATACCACAAAAGACATACAACAACGCCGACATGGATCGAACCCTCTGGCTATAATTGCTAAGCAAGATTATGATGGACTGGCCGAGCTGCTGGCGGTACTCATTCACATATGCTGGCACCCGAGAGCCGGATATTACAGGAACCGCCTAGGAGCACTTTTCGGCTAGAGCTATCTGGAGCCACACTTGGTTGTAAATAATTTAAAGACACTTTAATACTTTCCCTTCCACAAGTAATTGACAGATTGATCGATTTAGGAGCTCGAACTTGAAATTTTCAATTACCGCAACATGGCGACATCTAATTAACACCGGGATATTCATGCTGCACTGTGGCTGGAAGGGGATTCTGTGTAATAAACTCAATAAAGTCGCATATGAAATTACAATGCAATAAATTTCAATTTTCCATCTTAAGTACATAACGGGTAATATCGAAATTTACATCTTGTGCGGTCGCTGGCTTAATAGTGGTTAGCGATCTGACAAATGTGATAAGGGCTTAAGGCATGCGTAGGGAAATCCTTGATGCATCCTAGGGTGGTTTTAAGCCATGGGAAATTTATGCTAATTAAATTCTCACTGGTCATCAAAATATGCAGGAATGACAGAGGACTAAGCATCAATGAGGATTTTAAATATCTTGAATCAAGTATATTACTTTTAGATGCAATCTGTGATATTTTTGAAATGCTTAAACATCAACCAGTGTAAAATATGACAATTTTCAGGTTTGGCAATTTTCTCGAATATCTCGAAACATAGTGGAATTTTGTATTTTGACGTTTACTCTCATTTCGCTCCTAGTTTTACTTCAATAGAAAGATCAACCTCAGCCTAAAGCTCATTTCAACATTGCAAACACTTGCCGTGTATGCAAAGCCCCCTTTTACACGACCGGACACCGAACAGACAAAACGAACGAACAAACTGGGGTTTATAGGAAAGAGGGTGAGAGAAGGGCCGGTTTTCCATCGTCCTCTCTCACCCTCTTCCCCATAAACCCCAGTTTGTTCGTTCGTTTTGTCTGTTCGGTGTCCGGTAGTGTAGAAGGGGGCAAAGTAAAAGTGTTAAAAGCCACGCATAAAGTAACTAAGCGTATTGTGGGTTGCAAAACGTAGCTGCGCAATTAATTAAACCCAGAACTACTACAGAATTACTACATATACTCATATTTTTTTAATAATTTAATATTTCTTTACCTCATTAATTATCTCCCGAACAGAGCAGCAGACTTTCCAAACAGACGACAAACAATGAAGTATCCTCCATACTATCATAGAAGTTGGTAATTAAATACTGTCCATGCATACTCTGGCAAGCTGCCATAGCATTAAACAACACCCATGCATGGCAGTATACAATCCTGCCTGAACAAACCTTTGCCAGAAAATTACAACTTTACAACTTTTAAGCGCCCAAAACTTACACATCCAGCCCCCGCCCCATCATTTTGGCACGAAGACAACTTTAATAAGAAAACAATGCAACCAAGACTTCTTATGTTATTTCTCGGGAAACTTACTTACATATCGACCAAATAACAAACAACACATGCTCATTGTTTCGCTTCCTGGTAGCATAAAAAGGAATCAACCTGTTGAGAATGTATGTATGTATGTATAAGGATCAACCTGTGCTCCTTCTAGCTTGGCACATACAGGAGGTCCCAGGACTGCTGTTCACCGTGACGACCTCATACCACTTGTTTCATTTGCGTCTGCAGTTGTACGTAAGTTGTTATGGGTGTAATTGTGGTTTAATTAAGAAAATTGATAATTAGATCTTAAGATGGAAAGTCGAGCGACCTGCAGTGAAGGATTTTGGTAGATGCCAGGACTCTCAGTGTGCTCTCCATGAGCCACGATAAGCGTCGTGGCTTATGTTATTACTTTAGTAATTTTCATATGAGTTTTGTAACCATATTAATGTTTGGGGACCATGACTCCTTCCCTTTTTAAGTTGTTTTTAATTTTAATGAGACTATAATTAATTAGGAATGGATTTCAAATATTAATTGGAATTTGTAATTTTATAGCGAGAATTTCTGGGTTGAATGTTATAATTGATTGTCTAGTCGTATAAAGAAGAATATAGTTTAAAAAACCATCCATTGGTCCTCGTGTTGTGAAACTCCAACCTTAACTAAAACCACCTCGTGCAGACTGCCCGACTGTCCTTGCTATATTGCGTTGCAGGGATGGATTAGTTTTCCCTTAATAACGGTGGTTCTGGCATTTCTTTAGCTCGCTCTTGCCATTAACATATGTTGAATGAACTGCAGGGTCCTTTCCACCTCCTTTCACACTGCTTTCAGCCCATGAAAGCTATAGGATGTGTTCTGGTCTCAGCCGCGCCTCACTCACGTCCTTCAGTTGCAACATTGAACATTGTTCTGTGTCTTCTTTTTTTGAATATTCTCGGACGTTCAGTGTATCGTTATGCCCGAAAGATGACGGTATAGCCAACATCATCCAGGTTTACGCAGGAATTGTGCAAGATCGAAGCTCCATACCCTAACCCCATGCTCTCTCATGATTCATATTTCTATATTTAGTATGGGTATGTGGGTCCATCAAACATTACTTGAAGGGTCACGGTCACGTTCGCACGGTCTACTGCAACTAGTCTCTTTATTATTACGACTGTAGGCCCATTCAGCAGCAAACAGTTCCTATTGGCTAATGGTGGTAACATGACAGCAAAAGCAGCAGCGATTGCTAGTAAAACTAAACTTGCTGCCGCTGCTGCTGCCGTTTCTGAATGGGCCTTGTCTCTTAGCACCATTAGATGGACAGCAGCTGGTGACTGGCATTTTTTAACATCCTCCCGCCGCACAGTGGGGTCAGATAAAAAATTGGGCCGGGGCACAGTGGGGTCAGAAAAAAAATTACCGTTCAAAAATCGGTGGAGGCGTCAATTTTCATCGAATCGACTTCGCTCTTTTTTTAAAATGTTCGTTGTGCAATTCTCTATCGATCTGTCGAGCCGTATTTTTCATATATATTTTCAATTTTTTACAATTTGCAGTGTTTGACAAAAATATATTCTGTAACTGCTGGGAGATAAATTTAATAATCCTTTCTAAACTATATTAAGCTCCAATATACCTTTTTGGCACGTTTTTCTGCATTTTTGCTAATGCAGAATATATTTTTGCCAAAAAAACTCAATTTCCACTGCAAATTGTAAAAAATTGAAAATATATATGAAAAATCCGGCTCGACAGATCGATAGAGAATTGCACAACGAACATTTTAAAAAAAGAGCGAAGTCGATTCGATGAAAATTAACGCCTCCACCGATTTTTGAACGGTAATTTTTTTTCTGACCTCACTGTGCACCGGCCCAATTCAGCTCAATTATCTTTGGGAATTTCTAGGGGATAGTGTAGCTGTATTGGTCTTCTCATTCTCGTGCCGTTGTGAAAACGAACTTCGCATAACCTCATTTTCCCATCTTTGCCTGGAAATGTCCTATCAACCATGGCTAATATTCAAAGTACTCGCCGCTTACTAGCGTCACTCAGTAAAACGATATCACCTTCTTTTATGCAGTCGTCTGAGACGATTTTTTCGAATTATGAACTCATCTAAGGAGTTGCAAATACTCACTTTTCCAGCGTTTCCACAGCAGATTCTTAATTTTCAATCTTTGGGTCCGCAGCTGCCTAAGTTTGCCACCCGTTAACTCGTCAACTAAAGTTTTATTTCGATCCTGTAATGAAACAGCTTTCAAGGGATTAAGATCCAAAGGATCATCGATATGTATATAACTTAGTGGACGATCATTAATAACCGCTTCAGCTTCCGACAATAAGGTTTGTATCGCATCCTGCGCACCATCCGCTCCCAGAATCCACCCCACGGGGCGCGTTCCACAATAAATTCCAATTGTATGATATGTTTCGCAACAAATTCTTGCACTTCTTCGTTGAAGATGGTTTTTCCTAGTGCACTGAACTCCTTTGATGCTTGTTTGAAGGTTCGCGCATCTTCTAAGATCACTTTGTCTGGCACACCTCTTCGGGCAATAAATCTTCTCAAACCTCGTAAGCAACTCTCGGTAGTTAGATCAGCTACCAGTTCTAGATGTATCGCGCGTAGATACGGTAGCAGAGGTAAGAAGCATTATGTTGTAGATTTTTATCGTCCCAGGACTATTTTCATTTTCTTTAACAAACAGCGGACCCACGAAATCGATACCTGTGGTATGAAATGGCCTAGAGGCTATCATCCTACTTCTAGATATAGGTGCAAATGGCTGTTTGCAGGTTTGCTCAATAATCGTTGGCACATTACGCATTTCCTTACAATTTCCTTAATAAACTGACGACGGCCGCAGGGAGTCCAAAATTTTTCTCGTAAGCGACTTAACACCATCTCCTCCATGGAGCGTACGAGAATGATATTCTAAGACCATAAGTTTCGCAAAATAACTAGATGTCGGATATGATTACTGGAGAACACAAGATGTCACTTTCATAGAGGCGCAAAAGTCGGCTGCCACACGCAGGAATCCTTCGAAATCGGTGAATACGGAGGCAAAGAATTTCCAGGTTGAAAATGAATGATTTCAGGTTGAAAATATTTCCTTTGAGTTAATCTTATCCAACACGAAAGAGACCCTTCTATTTCCTGGGCTGAAATAACTTTGCTAACGAAGATTAGTTTAAGATGAATGCGATCAACGAACCGTGATAAGGTCGGTTTACACGCAACGATTTGCTTGTGCCAATTTGCTTGCGCAAGTCAATTTGCATAAGTGAATCTTTGCGTGTAAACGCAAATTTTTGGTTTGCTCAAGCCAAAAAGTTTGCCTTGTTCAAAATATGTGTTCTTAGAAAATTGAGTTGAGGTTTGTGTTTTGGCATGAGCGTTTAAACGATGTTCAAGCCTCAGCTACAACCCTCGACGTTGACGTTCGATCAACTGCTCCTCTGACCTTATCATAATCAATATAATATAATAATCGTGTCAAGAATTACCTCTTCCTTAAAATTGTCCATTTTCGAAACAACAACAACAGTTCTTCACTTCACAATTGTTTACTGGTGACTGTTTCATTTTCACTCAGTTTATTTGCACCAATTGACTTGCGCCAGTCAATTTACACAAGCAGTTCATTGCGTGTGAAGCGACCTTAACATAGGCAGTCACTCTAAGCAGGCGCATGAGAGAACTAAAATTTTCAATTTCTATTACAGCTTCGCGGTTACCATAATCTGTCTCCTCGGTGCCAATTGCAAACAATGATGTCTGAGCTGTACTCAGCAAGCTTTGATTGAGGCCAATTTTTGTATTCTTCCAGCAACCATGAGGGTCCTTTTAGCCACACATCCGCTCTTGCTCGTACTGGTTCCGATGTTACTGTTACTCGCATTAGCTCTGCAAACAGCAAGGCCAAGCTCGTCAACAAGAGGCGACAACTGTTCTTAACTTGACTGTGGAACAATCTGTTACAATCAGTATTTCCGAATTCGTATGAGATCCTAGAGTTCAAGGTAAGGTTCGCCGCCATCTACTTCAGTATCCACAGACACCCCTAATCTATCTTCTATCATTTAAACTAAGATTACGACAAGTCATTTTACCATCCCCTGAACGACATGGCAAGTTGCTTGTACAAAAGGTGATACTTAAGCTTTTTCATTTAAAAAATGATTCTTGATTTCTTTAAACCTTTTGTCCCAAAATATTTTACAGTTTCATATAAAATTGCGTGTTTCATTCTAGAATTCCATTCTGCGTTTCTGTAACGCAATACAGATTTACCATAAGACAGATTTCTTTTAAAAAAGATTGACATTTTTTATCCCTTAAACTAATGTTGTCACTTTTTTACAAAAAATGAATTGTAACTTTAAAAAAAGTGTATCAGGAAACTTACAATTATCAACCAACTTTCATGTCCTTAAAATCACATTAAAACCACAAATTCGATACCCTTTCAACAGCTGCATCCTCTTTCTGATAACCCTTAACCCGATTATGATTCCCGATAATTTTATCACTCTGAAATCTGTCTCTTATGAAACCACTTTTAAAAATCATGAAAACGCAGAAAAATTCCTCACACAAAAAGTACGTGTACGAGCATAGAACGTCCTGAACAAAAGGAGCCACAGGATCACCTCTAAACACAGAGAGAATGGACATTCCCAACGCACATATTCGAAAACAACTGTTGTATTCCTGTCATAAGAAGGATAATAAATTATTGTCTTAGATGACAGCGAACGTAAAGTGCTCACCCAGAACAACTGTGTCATTGTGCAACTGGGTCAGGGAGCTCATAGGTAACTACTACTAAAAGCAGGTGAATTTGTCACTGAAGATGGTGATAACTCTGAAAGCAATAATTTTAAAAAGATTTTGACCCAAAGGGCTTTGTTTCATCAAACGAGGATGAATAATGGCCGCCAGTCATGCAAGGAGGTTTCTCGTTCATTTATGAAGATATATTGTCACTCTCCACCGCGCCGGCGACAACAGCACGGAAGTTTTTCCCAAGTAGGAAGCATTAACGTTTTCTGGCACTTTAATTACCTGCTCTGTGGGGGCGTAATTTGAATGTCACAAAATTATCAAAAAAAATAAATTTTTTTTTCTAACTTTGGAACAAGATTCACACTTGAACTTGGAAACTCAAGTCTAATAGGGAAAAAAGCACTTTGGCTTCCAAGTCGCGAATTCACAAGGTTAACAACTTCGAACCTTGACCCTTGGAACGGCAGCAGAAAGCGGCAGAAAGAAAGAGATAGAGACAAAAAAAAATAAAAGAGGCGAAAAATACTGGAATTTAGACGGAAAATAAACAGTAATTATCGCTCCCTGCGGGGATCCATTGTGTGTGTTGGCCGGGGGCTTTGCATAATTTCCGTAGAAAGTCTATGCCAAGATTTTTGATCGATTAAACCAAATCCGACTGATCCGACAATTCATCATCATCGAAAGAAACTGGATTTCAATGTGGATGCGACGAGAGATTCCCGTAAGATATTCTGGAGATTACCACTAAGCCGGACCCGCATGGGTGATGCCCGCTCCCGACAAATCATTCCATGGCGGTTTGGAGCCGGGTCATATACTTTTTATTTCGTTGGAATTTCGTAACCGATATCATCGGGCTTTGATGCAGCCAAAAATATGAATAGAAAAATCCTTGGGACTTATGCTAATGAAAAATTTAAAAATGCATAAATTCTGCTCGTTTGCGACTAAATCATTTTGTGTTGTGTCATTCCGAATGTTGTGTGGATGTCATATGTTATTTATGTGGCCAAATCACACTCGGAGCACGTGAGTTCTACTAGATCATAACGAATGGATGCGTTCGTTACATCATCAACTAGCCTTAATTGGAGTTTATGCAACCATAATTGGAATTGTGATTTTATGTGGCAACATAGAAAGGAGCTGATGGTGGCTGGCGTCCAGTGAGAGTTGGAGCAATTTTCCTAGTTATTAGGACTGGGGTATTTTGTATCTTAGCAATGTCAGTTCAGAAGGATTCTTCATTTGTAAATCGTGTATGTGGGGTAAACTGCTGTGATTTAAACTAATCACAAGACCAATGCATGTGTTCAAAAGGGACCATATTTGCGTAACGAAGTTCTTGGTGCATGTAGTGCGTTTGGGAAAACTTCTATTCTAGATATTTCAAGAATGTAGGATATAACTTCGACTATGGATTTGTAAAATGCCCAGATTTAATATTAGTAAAAAGTTGTTATGAAAAGTCGTCAATCTTATCGCTTCCGCACTAGCAACTTTTTTGATGGGCGATTAAATAGTCAATCAATAAAAAATTTACTCGCCGTTAAAATAGAAGGTGTTGTATTAATTTAGTTGCCGCAACTTAAAAATCGCCTGTATGCGGACTTAAGTTTACTTTAGTGTGTTCAATTTTTGGGATTAAAAAGTTGCTACCAATTAGTTGCTAGTGCGCGGCCGGCCTTAAGGAGCTATTTTCCAAAATTATCTTCATCATTATTTTTAATATTCAAAAATATTTTCACGAGATATATAATTCCACTTTGTACTGTAAACAGTTCAATCGTTGGAGAAGCACACACGACTATTTTTTCAACCATAGTCAAACCGGTTGTTTGCGTAGAGAAGAGTAAAACGGGAAGAAGGGAGGGAAGTGCTGTTACATTTTAAATAAGAAATTTTGGTGTGAAAACTAAACAATACGTTATGTGCTTCTTTCTTTGTTACATCTAGATCAACACACATACAAATTGATATCTTCTAGAAAAGGCAAGAAAGTTTACTGTGACAGAATACCCGTGCGTGCAAGCAGTATGTTGTAAAATCAGTTCGATAACAATTGAAAGAATACTCCTGTGTTCTGCCCCATTGAGTGCTGTGTCGGACACTGCAAACTCTACTCGGAGAGAGAAGAGAGAAGACTGAAAGAACTGATAACGATAACACGTGGTTTTATTCAATACTGACTTTGCTGACTACTCATAGGCGAATGCAGGAGACAAAGCAGATAAGTTTTGTAAAGAGCAAAGACAAGATAGAAGAAGCATTTAGGTGGAAGAAATGGAAAGACGAAGGATCGTGAACAGCTTCGTTTGACACGGTAGTGGTGAGAATCTTTCAGCAGTCAAGCAGCAAAGGGATGGATGCGTGTAGTGTTGAGCAGGACACGATTATAAAATGAGTTTGTAAGAGGTGCCTCTTTTTCCTTTTGAGCCAGTACAATGTCATACTTCAAATGAGACGAGGTGCTGTTGTAATGGCAAAATGACAAACACGAGCATATTAAAAAAAGAAAGAAAATAAATACCAATGAAGAGCTTTGTTACGTGTTTAATTCTAATATGCATTAAACTGCCTTAGAGTAAGTAAGAAATCCGTGCCTCCACAATTTATATTTATATTTTGCAATCCCACCTCGCCTAATTTCAAGTTGAAAATTTTGCTACCGCAAAAGAAGTAAGAAATCTATCCAGTACAAAATTTCACTCCCTCGAAAAATATAAGACATGCCTCTCCATCCAGTTCGTATTTACAATCTCACCACGGCTCTGTTTAAATTGGACATTTTAAAATTGAGGCCTCAGTACAATTTACATCGTGTAAGGGACAAACGTGTAAGTCCGTCTCAACACTAGATGGGTGCAAGGCCAAGTCCAAAACATGAGACACCGCCGAAGGTGCCCATCCAGTACGTCGTGACAGATTCGGCCTGGCGTCGAGGAAGTGCTCATCAGAGCTGAAATTGAAGGGCTTACGGATCAGTGACCCACCGTCTCTCATTTCTTTGGGAGAAAGGTGACTTCGACCGAGCTCGGTACCCAATTCACTATAGGGCTATATAAGTACCCTAAGATTTGTCGGAAGATGTAGAGTATTCTACCGAGAAGCTCCTGCCTATCGGTTCTGTGGGTCCCTAACCCGGCCTAAAATCCACCCATCCATCCAATGCAGGTACAGCCCAAATCGAGGCTTGGACTCCTCTAGGGCATGTATACAAGATTTATTTGTTGATGTACCGGCATATGTCCTTCGTCGCTTCTTTTAGTTCGATATAAGCATCTTTTGCTGCTGACCTTCCAACGATGTAAGTAAGTGTACAGAGTGTTGTTATTGACATACTTCTCTGGGCTGGCGTTTTCCTTATCACCCATTCTAGGGCGAGGTTGAAAAGCATTGGGGCGATTCGGATTCCATCAACTTGCCTAAGATCTTGTCGAACTTCGAACTCTTCTGTTAATCAGTCGTACCAGCTTTGAGAGGACTCCTAATTCCGATAAGATCTTGTACTAAAGCCTCTTCTTTTTATAGAGTCTTATGCCTGTTGAATGTCGAAAATATCTATCTATATAAATATAATTGGAGTGTCTGTCTGTGATTTCAAAATAATTGTCATTTTCTAAGTTCATATGGTTATTTACACGATATTAACACGAAATCAAGTATTTTTAAAATTTTTGTCTGTCTGTATGTCTGTATGTCTGTATGTCTGTATGTCTGTATGTCTGTATGTCTGTCTGTCTGTTTGTCCGGGCTAATCTCGGAAACGGCTTATCCGATTGCGATGGGACTTTCACTGGAAGATTCAGTATTTTCTTGGGCATGTTTTAGGCTATTTTTTTACTAGGATCCGACTATCGGATCCGATTATCGGGCCCGATTACCGTGTTCGACTACCAGATTAGACCGAAAACTTGAACCTTGCAACTTGATTTTTACCCACTTCCATATAACCGATCAACTTCAAATTTTGCACATATGTATAGTTCGCGTGACAATGCAATTTAACCATTTTTGGAAAAAAATCAACATGGCGGTTCCAAGATGGCGGTCGAATTTTGCAATTGTGTTCCCGGACCCCCCGACATGGATATCAAATGAAAGGGTAAGACAAGTAGATTACAATAAGCTATGTGGGGTCATTCAAAATTCAAAATGGTGGCCAGCACAAAATGGCGGATTATTCTTCGGTATGGGCATCAAATGAAAGCGAGTATAGTGCAGTAAGCGGTGTGCCGTCATTTTAAATATAATATGACGGTCACTACAAAGTGGTGGAAGACATATAATAGACTAAAAAGTAGAAAATAAAAAATATAGTCTAAAAAAACTAAAAAATACGCTTTTATTTTAAAATAAACTAAAAAGTAAAAAATAATTTTGAATGTAAAGTTTTTATTGCTCCAGCCAGTATATAATAACAACCTAGCTACCTACGTACCAAGAACGGCTAATCCGATTGCGATGGGATTTTCACGGGAAGATTCAGTATTTTCTTGGGCATGTTCTAGGCTTCACTCGGTTCCGACTATTGATTCAGGCGGAAAACTTGATGCGATAGTCGCAGAAAAGCCAGTGGAAACTTTTTTTATCATTCCAATTGTAAACCTCAAAGCTCGGAACGGTTAATCCGATTTTAGGACTTTAACGGGATGATTCAGAATCTTCTTAGGCGTTTAGCATACTTTTCACTATTATCCGACTGTCGGGTTAGACCGAAAACATGACTCGATAATCGAAGGAACGCGAATGAAATGCTGTCACGGCGAGATATTGTTCTTTCAATTTGCGGAAATACTGTGAAGATTATGGTTTGCCATCTCCGCAAATGATCGATAGGTCTGATGAAAATTAAAACAGAGAATATATGGAACTCAATAAACAAATGGGAACAAAATGTTGAGGACGCTATTGGGCAAGTTCCGCACAGGGTGAGGCACGTGTTCTGAATGCGATTGTTGTGCATGTAGCACACAATTTTTCCGATATGTGGCGCTCAACACCGCATTTTAAAAAAGTTCTAACACATTTTTTATAAGTAACTTTAAATTTTTTTATTTGTTTTATGTTGCAGTGCCAAGCTCAGGAATCACCCTTTGTACTACCAGTCCGTTGTCGTTTGCACGTCATGGCGCAATGTCTAGCAGGGAGCATAGTAAGGGGGGAATAGGTTAAGGGTTATGGGGGTTCGGGGGGGTTGTTGAAGAAGGTGCGGATTAACCCTGCGTTTGATCTCTTGGATATTGTAGGAGGTCGGAAATACTGACTGTGAGAGATTATTCTATAGTCGAGTTGTGTGCCCTAAATTATGTTTTGCAAATTTGTTATTTTTTTCATTGTACCTATTTCCTATCCCGGACTGTGCACACATTAGTTTTTTTATTAAAAGGCGTTGCAACGCACGCGGGTTTTTGCTAGTCTGGTATATATCTACATTCCTTTCCCAGGCTATCTCCAGAATTTGAGTGTTCCTGTATCTGTAGGATCCTCCGGTTTAGATATTCTCTCTTCTTCTTTCTGCGCAGGTTGTATGCAGTTCTTATTTTTAAGTTTACGACTTCCATCCTTGCCATTGTAGGCCTTGCGATGTACTCCCGGTGGGTCTGGTTTCTTTCTTCAATCGCGGATCTACAGTCCTGGTCGATCCAGTCAATTCTTGTCTGTCTGGTGCCCAGTCTAGTGCCTCTTCTGCTGCTCCCTTTATGCTGTTTTTAATTTTTGTCCCATTTGTCATTGATATTGGGCTGTTCTCCTACGCCTTCTCTCAAGTTTTGTACGACAGCATTCTGGAGGCATCTCTTTCTTCTTCAAGTTTAAGCTTATAGGCCCATTCAGATGCAGCAGCAGCAGCGGCAGAAAACAGTTCCTATTGGCTAATGGTGGTCACTTGACAACTAAAGCAGCAGCGATTGCTAGTAAAACTAAGCTTGCTGCCGCTGCTGCTGCTGCATCTGAATGGGCCTTATCTATCTATGTCGTATTTTGATCGTTTTCCGTTTTGGTCGTTCTCCGGGTTCTAACTTTCATTTAGACTACATAGTGGTCCGAGCCACAGCATGCTCCTCTCACTGTTATTACATGGACATCCAGTATACTCGTAGCTGCTCCTCTCTCCATTAGGACGTGATCAATTTGATTATTTGGAAATTTTATACGCTAACTTGTGTAACTTGCGATTGCTTATAATCTGTTAAAAAAGTGTTTACGTTTGAAAATGCAGAAGAATAATGAAAAATTGCGATATATTTTGCAATATTATTACGACAAAGGGAAGAACGCTGTGTGAAGGCACTTTATCAACGTTGAAGGCACTTTATCGAATTCCGTTACGCGGTAATGGTTCGCTCGATTTTTTTCTGGTAATTTTGATGAAACTCTTGTCACAGTCGTTTTGTACTATTCTTTCACCTCTTTTACTGCTTCGTTTTAAACTCACAGATATTTTTTGTGGATTATATATATTTCCTTATTAAATTTAATATTTTTATCACACATCAGAATATCTTAAATTCAAATCAGTTATAAAACGTTTACTAACATCACAGGACTTATTTGTGGCTTATCATAAGGATATCAGGATATTGATTTTTTGGCTTATCCTTAATATTTTGGTTCCTTGTCAAATAATTTTGTTTATGTAAACCCGACTTTATTGCCGGGAACTGGCGTAAAATTAATGCCCCTCCTGATATTGCAAAATTTTTTAGGACTTTTGCTGCCGGAACAATAACACTTTGGGGCATAAAAAAATGGCCTTAAACTGAAACATGCCTAACAAAACATTCACTTCCAGCCCGGGCATTATAAGGGGCGGGTTAGCACCCTATAAAATTCCTTACCATAGATCTCCGCAAGATGGCTTCTTTCCACCCTCGTCGCTGCAACTTGCTCTTGATGAGGTGGAGAGCGGAAGAAACTGAATGTGTGTGGTCGTATTATTAAATATCCTTACAATTCCCGGTGGATCCCTTAACATTTGCAAGATGGATAGGGATTCAACAAATGATACTCTGTCGGTACGCGCCGAACATGCAGTTCATGACTCCCCCTTGTTGCGTTTGTTATGTATGTTGTACATTTGCAGAGGGGTAAGATGATGTGTATGGTGGGTGGCCTGTTTGACTGGTGTTGCTTAAAGGACCTTCGACATGCAACGGAGGATTGGAGCATACACATGACGCTCTGGGGAGACACACGCATATTACTGGATTGACATGGCTTGATTTCAAAAGCAACTCGTTGGTGCGGTGAGACCCTGACTGAAAGTGAGGTTTCTTTAGTATTCTTATCACAATCTGTGCAATCTCTGTAGCACTGTTTACCGTTATTTTTGCACTAAAGTAAACAATTGCTTTATTAGGATCAAGAAGGATGATGTTGTTTTATAGAGGGAATTTTAAAGTTTTTTTTTAATGCGTCTAGGCTTGATGGATTGCATAAGGAAGTCAGTTGGAATAAAGGGGAACTGCTGTTGTAGCAGATGTTGTGAAGAAACAAAGCTCGGTAGGCTTCGGTGGGCAAGGCATCTAGCTCGTATGAGTGACCTATGTGGTGCGATAGCGAGGAAGACCCAATCGCTGCTGGAAGATTGGCGTAGGCCAGGACACTTAGAGCTTAGGGATGCCAAACTGGATGACATCCAAGTTCCAAATGGTACAAAAGGTGGTTAGATAGCTTCAGGCGTTGCTGAAGAAGACAACAGATGATTTTATGCTTGATGTTGCAAGATTTCAAATATACCAACTGTAGATCTCTGCTGCAGAAGCATTTTGTTCGACCGATGAACAAATATAGTAGTGGTGTTTGTAAAATTGACGTTTGAATGCGTTGCTCTGCAAAGGATTACCAAAATCAAATCTTTAAGGTATCAGATCAATATAATTTGTATCATTCATCTGGTCCGGATTTTGGCAACCCTCAAAGGGGCTATCATGGTAATCGAAAAGAGACGTAAATTCACCCTTCAATGCAAGGAAATCTACCCTCTACCGAAGTTGGCCTCGCGAATGCTGGACGAGACACTTTATTGCCTGAGAAGGTCCGGGGAGTTCTCGGCCTACAAGTTGACGTGTTAACAATAGGAAGCGTCAATGCAGCGACGAGCGGTCTTGTGGATTTCTACCTGGATAAAAAAAGTCAAGGTATCATCCAGCTATGAGTTGACTTGTCACAGAATTCCGACTCTGAGCGAATGCTGCAGAAACGACTAAAGCAGAAGAGGAGTTGCAGAGCAAGGCAGCTTTACCTGTCTCGAAAGTTGGAAAGCGACAAGTGTGGGAAAGATTAATAATGAGTTTGGCACCTACCAGTAAAGCTGAGTCTAGTCCTGAGGAAAAGGAATTCGTGAGGAGATGAAAGCAGCATTAAAATTGTAAATTTTTTGTGCGTGAAAATTTCGAATTTTGCAGAATAAGCGTCTTTTGCGGGAAGTTTTTCTTTTTGTATTCAACTCGAAAAAAACTGCGGCTGCGTCGAATGATTGTAGAAATTTATGGTGAGACTTCTTAGTGAAAGAACGTGTCACGAATAGTGTCAAAGTTACAAAAGTGGTTATTTCTACGTGGAAGATAACGGGAGTCCCAAACCGATGAAAAAGTTTTGAACACCCAGAATTGGAGGCATAATTCGATAATGATCCAAGTCAAATTGCAACAAGAACTTGTTTATTCATTGGGCCTGACTCAACAAGTAATTTCCCATGGTTTGAAAGGCTTAAGAATGATCCAAAAATTGGATGACTTACAAATTGAAGCCGAGAGACGTCGAAAGACGAGCAGTTATTTCGATGCGAAATTCGTATGCTGCTGCTGTTATGGCTAGTGATGGACAATATTTTGAAGAATAAATAACAATTTTTCTACAATGAGTCAAATTTAAAAAAAACGGCGACTTCCCATTTGTTAACCTATAGACAAGCCTGCTTCGCACTCTTGATGGTTCTATCACAGCGTTCAATATATTACAGCAAGGTATGGTCGAAAGGTACCCGTTACCAAGCAGGTTGATTTCGATGTTCGTATGGGAGACGAGTTTCTCACTATACTTAGGCGATGCCAGAAGAAAGAGGAAAAGTAATTTTCTGTGAAGATAGAAGATTTATAAAGGAATGATAAATAGAAGAGGAAAATGTAAAAGGCAAAGGATCATGTTACTGAATCAGACCCGCACCTGCGTTCGTTGGGTTGTTTTTAGCTATTCGGTTTGTATGACCTAAAGTTTTAATTCAACTGCCAGTAGTTCTACGACTTTTCTGACTCGAGATTGGTGGAAACATTTAACATATTATATCTCAGGACACGTATGGACGTACGAAATAATTGTGGACGTATGGGAGCAGAAGTCAGAAGAATGGAAAAGTGTTAAGCTACGAAAAGAAGTAGATAGCAAGAACGTGTTGGAATTTATCCTGGTATGACGTTGCTTCGTACTACATATAGGATATTGTCCGCTGTATTGAAAACAGGACAGCCACATACGCTTGAAACAGGTCAATAGCAATGTTAGTTCCTTTCGATCATCTAGATCGGATCTAAATTTAAGAGGATTTAAAGCCGCTTAAGAGGATAGAGCATAGTTAGAGTAGAATCCAGGTCATTCAACATAAACAACGAACGCTGAAGATAAATGAATCACATACGAAGATTAGAAGATTACAATTTCAACTGTTCCTGGGATACTAAATAAAAGAGATTTCAATTAAAGATAAAAAGGAAACAACAATTTAATCTTTCCTTGGATAGAATCTCTGCTGCACTACTTTCTTAAGTAGTGTAACAAATCGCCTTAAAAATCATCTAAGACGTTTAAAGCTCCTGCAATCTTTAACTTTTAAATACCAATAAATATCCTTTCATTCAACAATAGCAAAAGGTCCTAATAACAATAAATAAACGTCTTCAATCTCACACCCGAAAAGCTATAATCCAGTAGCTTTCCCCCGAGAGAAATGTGTGTCACAAGGTGATATATAACAATGCAACCGTGTTTTAATACTCTCCCACGTAGTAAATACCGAAGGATTCTATCGACTGCACCGAATTGCTCAATTAGTGTCAGCCCTGAAATGAACGACCACGGTAAGATTCTGAAACTGTCTCAGATTGTGCCATGGCCCTCCCCCCTTACACTCCCTCGAAAGCACAGTCCGTCCCATTTAATTGTCCACAAATTAGTTCGAACGCCACAAACACATCCATGGTCCCCATGCGAAGGAATCTCATCCTGATTTACGATGGCCAATAAGAACGAAGGACATAACTTTCACTGTGACTTATTTCTGTGTATCAGCAGCTAAAAGCACGAGGAATTTAATTTGTTGGCGAACATTTTTTTAAGTATCCTTGGTCCTTCTCATCTAACCTCGGACTGGTTCCGAAATTAGAGTATATTCAATGTCCTTCGTCCTACACCGGGAGTCTGCAGACATAAATCTGCTGGAGAGTCTCTTCCGATACCGAAAAACAAATTACCGGGATGGTAATCTAATGAATAAGGATGGAGGTAATCGGATGAGCCAGCTTGATCCCAAGAAAGATGTAAAAATCCTGGTCCCTGGTAACAAGGACACACTGGGGAGAAGGTAATTGCTATTAATCTCGGCTAATTTATGTAAAGCGGTGGGGATCATTTGCGGTCCTTAACGTCAAAACAAATTAAAGATTCCGAGTGTCCAGGACGATTAGGCCAGGCGGCTTGACCCAGTTGAGGCTGATGGTGCTGCAAAGATGGAGAGCCACAGCCTGGATTATAAGTCACAAGGATATTTGCAGAGCCTAGATGACAGCGAAATCAATGGAGACCGGGAATCATTTGTCTTGTCGCAACCACTTCACTCGGAAAATTTCCACTTCGGCATCAGCTAGTCGGCGGCGCGGGAGGCTGGGCTAAGTGTACGGGGGGAATCGTGTTACATATTGAATCATCAATATCGCTTGACAAAGTGTTTCCAATTGCCTAATGACACCGTTTCTGCTCCTTCACAGCTCGGGAGGATGTAGTGCACAGCACTCGTTTATCAATTCTGAGGTATGGTATCACTGTGCCTAAAAGTGTTTGCTCCATGCCATGCTGTCACAGTGCTCGAGGGGAATAATAGATCGCGCTAAGTAGCAACAATGGCCGGGGACAAAGGATCTAAAGGACACAGACAACAAGATGAAAAAGCTCTATGCCGCCTCTCATCAGCCAAAACCAAAAGCGCCTACTTCTCAAGAGATGAAGTGTGGGACAAAAACCAAAATGATTTATAGTCGAATATCAAATCGTGTGGATAATGTGAAAGTAGTCGTCGTCACATCAATATTCCTCCTCCAGGAAAAAAAAAGTATCATTCTGAATAGCTCTCCTCTAGAGTAAAGTGCTTCTATAGGATACAGGATTCCCAAGGACCCGGGGCCCGACGACTACTATTCATTTGGTGCGGTGCGGTGTGTGTGTGTTTTCGCGCTCCATTTCCTCGTCTCGATTTTGGGCGACTATGGTGTCACTTGACGAGGTTTTACAAATTTATCAAATCTTGTTTGGATCCGTTTTTGCGATTTTTTTTTCTTTTCGCCCATCTCCAGTCGAGTTGATCGATGGCTGCTTGGAAAAAAGTTCGCCATTGACAAGTGTTGGCAGCTAATCAGCTGTAATCAATTTCCTTTGGTGGGAGAAGATGAATTGAGTGGACAATGATGATGACTTGGCGACGCTTTAGCAGCAACTTGGAAGAGATATTGACTGATTAAGTACATATTAATTGAGACCTTTGTGCTGTTGCCGGAAATTAACACATTACTTTCTTTCATGATGAACTGTAAAAGGAATACGAAATAAAGTATGTAATCTAGTATAACACACAGGCGCGGATCTAGAATTTTGTTTTGGGGGGGTCACGGAATTAAAAGTGGCGGAAAAAATTTCTACTCCTAAAAAACAAAAACAAAATTAACAAAACGAACAGAACTAACCGAATTTTCTGGTGGATTAAAGGGTCTTTTCGGTTACAAATTTTCAAAAAATCGAAAAAAAATTTTTACGGATTTTAGTAATAGTGGAGTCAGATAAGCATCAAATTTTAGTGAAAAAGGATTTGTTTCCAATCTCAAATTTTTTTTTCAATATGTTAGTTACATCGAATACTATACGAAATGGACTTTTTCTCTTGCAACCGCTACGTAAATTATGGGCCGTTTTGTAAAAAATCTACCATTTTGGTCGTTCTTTCTAAATATAGATGAGAATTTATCGGTATGTGTAGGTCCAAAGAAAGCGACAAAAATTGAGGCTGTTCATTATGACATTACCTATCGGCGCACACAAGGAAAAAATGCCGATTTAGGTGGACAAAATTCAAGGTGATGAGTAGGAACCTAAAAAGTTGGAATGTTTAATTTCGAATTTGGGGTCAGAAAGTAAAAATTCAAAATGGCGGATCCAATATGGCGGACCAAAATGTGGAAAACTGAAATATTTTCAAGTACGAGCGTGAACAATTGGTATATATAAGTTTTTTGGGTCTCTCATTACGAATTTGGGCTCAGAAAGTCAAAATTCAAAATGGCGGATCCAATATGGCCGACCAAAATGTGGAAAACTGAGAAATTTTCAAGTAGAAGTGGGGCAATTGGTATATATATAGGTTTTTTGGGTCGCTGATTACGAAATTGTGCTTAAAAAGTCAAAATTCAAAATGGCGGATCCAATATGGCGGACCAAAATGTGGAAAACTGAAATATTTTCAAGTAGGAGCGTGAACAATATAAGTTTAGTACTCTGTAAATAAAAAATATCAGATTTTACAAAGTGATCATTTGGGATAGCTGCTTTTTTGTGAAAGTACCCTCAATTAGTTGCACTACCAAATATACTAAGAAACAAAGCGGTACTCAGCGGTACTTATATATTTTATAATGTTCAAAGTTAGTAAAAAAATCTAGTCAACAATGTCTTGCCTATGATACACTTACATTCAAGCAACATTATGAAAGTAGTGCTAAGCGAAAGAACTAACCTGTATTAACAATATCCACTGCAAAAACTTTTCACAAAAAAATTATAAAAATAAAATAGCATCACCGATGACAACGAGTTAGCGCATCTGACTGCCGGCTATGGCGACAATCGGGTGGGAATTCGGCTAGTTTCGGCTCCTTTCTGGGCTTTGCCAACAAATATACAAAAGAACGAAACGTTGAAGAATATTTTTACAGTGATTTTGTAGGTATTGATAAACATTGCTTTTTGCATTTTTGTCCAGCTAGCCTAGAACAAATTTCCCACTGTGCGGCGGTTACAAAATGAAATTTTAATCTGCACAGATAACCTCAAAGAAAATTAAAAACTGAAGAAACTGCTAAATTTTGGTTTTTTGGTTACAACTTTGGATGTTTTAAGTAAAAATTGATGAAATTTTCAATAATTTTACTTTATAATGTGGACAATAACTCGTAATAATTTTAAGTCAAAATATCCACCACAAGTCTCAAAAATTAACCTCAAATCTGAAAATTGATTGGCCAATAACTTTTGTGCATTGCATCGTATGAGATTCCTTTTTAATTTAAGTGTAGGTTTTTTATGCACTTTATGATGGTGAACAAGAAAAAATGTTTAAACTTGAAAAAAGTGGAAAAAATCGAATCGAAAATCATGAATTTTTGTATTTTTTCGTCAAATTGCTTCAAAACTTCCACTTTTTTTTGATAAAACTCTTTTTGTTTGTATTGTCAAAAAAAATTTAGTTTTATCAAAAAAAAAGTGGAATTTTTGAAGAAAATTGACGAAAAATTACACTGTACATTTTTAGCAGATTCACCGTGTCTAGAAACACCGTAGTTTTGCCCTTGCAGCATGGTAACGCTCGATTTACATATGGAGACACTGCACCTGACTCCCCCTAATCTATCCTATCTGTCTCTCTATCCTTCGAGCTAAGCTTACTACTAGACATTGCACTATGACGTGTGCGACATGACATGTCGGACTAGCAGTACAAAGGGCCTGATCATGGTTGGCGCTTGACGTGAGAAATGGCGCGGCGACTTTAAAACGGAATCATAGTTTTCGAAAAAACTGACATTTGTCGGGAAAAACGCCTTCAGGCGTATCACAGGTGGCGTTTGAAGAGACAAAGCTGCGTTTTTCACGACTATCAAGTGACTAGATTGAATAAATATTTTTTAAATAGATTGAAAAATAATGTAATTTTATAAATTTTTTAATTATCAGAAATGTCTAAAAACTTTCAACCGACAACAATGATAAGGTTTTGTCGAAAACTGTCATGTCGCTGCATTCGCCAATTATGGTACGAAAAATGAGAACGATAAACGGCACTGTCATTTTTTCAACTCGCCAACCATGATAAGGCTAAAAGGGTGACACGAAAGAGGACATGCTCTGCGTCCTTCTGGACACCTAAGCATTCTTAGCACAGCGGTGAGTCGCCATGCCCAAAACGGTGGTTTTTTCTATATCATCCATGTCCACTCAACAACTGCGTGGGGTCATAACTCACTTTCCCAGCTACCCTTCTACCGCCGGATGGTTTTAGGCTCCCCTGTTTCATACTCCGCAACGTGGAGGCATGTGTCTTCTCTCGCGAGTATGTCTATGGGAATCATTCATATCACGCGGTTTAGTCTGTATTCAACAATCCATCTTCTACTGTTAGCCGTCCTATTCAACGCTACTGTCGCTACTGTGGACAAAACAACCAACCTAGCCATCAGGAGTCGACGACTCAGTTTAGGACCCTCAGGTCGCTTTATCCGCTATGCCCTCCAAGCCCGTTTTGAAATTTAGCTTCCGGTCGATCATCACTCTCAGATACTTTAGGGTTGGCTGTGATCTGTTTTCCTACTTTGATCCTCACGGCCACTGGCTTTCTCGGTATACTCATCAGCACAGCTTCTGTCCTGTGCTCACAAAGTGTAAGACCCGCGCTTTCTAGCCACGCTTTAATCTCCCAGATTGTTTCGTTTGCCTACTATTCGATCTAATCGCGGCTGCACCCCACGGCCGCTACCCCCATATCATGGGTAAACCAGATCACAACTGTCCCTTTTGGGAGGCCTTTGCCTTATCGGTGCACCAGCAGATTTTTCTTACACCCCCAAGAAGGATCAGGTGCTCTCCTTAGAGCAGCAAATTTCAATCTTTGGGATTCCGCAGAGGATATGCATATGGCATTTGACTGTATTCGGCCAATTCAATGAGATCTGAAGTTTCAAGGTACTTAAGGCGACGGATTTCCATTTGGAGATGTGCTACTGTGGGACAGGTAACAAAAGCTCGAAGATTGCCGTGACCTATTTAGTTTTGGGCCACCGGACTATAGCGGTATAAGTGACAACAGGTTTATAGTCCAGTCAAATTAGTATTTTCTGATCTAAAAAAATATATCCTTCATTTTTTTTGGAATCGGTTTATTTTGGTGTTTTAAAAAAAATATTAAAAGTCGAGAACTATATCACCAAGGCGTAAAAAATTATTCGAGGTCAAAGTTCATAAAATACAGTTTTTTGCGAATATCGTGCTTTCTATAGCTCGGAGGCCAATTAAAGTTATTATGAAAATGAAAGATAATTAAATTCCCCAAAAAAAGATATTTTTCATTTTTTACATAAAACGAACAGTTTAGGCAAAAATGTGGTTCAAAGCTTCCGCACAAGGCATATACATATTAGCCCGGTCACACTATACATAAACCTCTAAAAAAATCCAACTGGAGATTTTACAGCGGGATTCTCTTTATTTTGGGGTCAGAAATAATTTCCCAAAAGTCCAACTGCCGGCCAAGCAAGTTACGGAGGGTCGAAGGTCACGAAAATGAGTTTTTCTTAAATATCTATTAAATTATCGGTTTTACGTAAATGGCTAAGTAAAATTTGTTCGTGAGATAAACCTGCATAAAAATGTACTGTCGAGCTATTCGTGAAATAAGGCCACACACAAAATTGAGTTAAAAAAATGGGCCACTCGCAAAATTTTTTATATAAATAATCGGAAGGTGTACTCTCTTCAAAAAAACAACATTTATTGGAAAATATTGAACGGTGTAGTTTCAATAACAATTTCAAAAAGAAACCAACAGATAGCCCACCTTTTATATGCATCAAAGAAGGCTTAATCTTCACGGGCTTGTAATAAGATAGAATTCCCGCGTCCGGGATCTCATTCATAAAGCTGACGCAAGCATACACAGCAAATAGATGCACGCGAATAGACAAGTGGCGTATGCGGTGCTCCGCATTTTGTCACCCCAATTTCTCGAAAACCATTGGTTCTACATAAATTTTGTATAGGACATTTTTATGCAGATTTATCTCACGAACAAAGTTTACCTAGCCAAAATTTACGTAAAACCGATAATTTACGAACTATTTGAGAAAAACTCATTTTCGTGACCTTTGACCTTGAAGAATATTTTACGCCTTGCTGATATTGTTCTCGATTTTTAACATTTCTTTTAAAACACCAAAACCAACCGATTCCAAGAAAAAAAATGAAGGATATATTTTCTTAGATCAGAAGCCATTTTTAAGTCTAAAATGACTGGACTATTAACGAACGCGCTGCAAATCCAGTACATCATTTGTGATGTAAGACTCCATGTCTCACCCAAAAGCCTTTTACAAGTCCATATAGCTCTACTAGCTTTTCTGATAGCTAAGTCTAGTTGAGCATTCCAGTTTAGCCTCTTTTCCACCATTACTCCCGATATTTGACTAAGTCTGAGTACCTCAACTGCCCTGCCCTAGGCCCTCAGTGATAAACCATTTTTAAAATTCTTGGACTGTTGCTCTCATGACCTCTGTAATGGCTAAGTCAAACTTCCGCGAGACAGTGATCGCAGGGTCATCTGCAAAACCGATGTCTTATCACTTATTAAAAATTGCTTTTTTGGTATTTCCCGGATAAAAATATGCGATTATTTTAAAGAAAAGTCCTTCTGACTACATTCTTTCTCTTTTTTTAAGTTAGAAAATTTCTTCCTTTTATTCATCGGATCCTTAAAACACGCCAAACCTCGTAAAATGTAATATCGCTTGTCATAAATAGGATTATTGCAAAAAGCCTTCAATTCCTTGCCATTCATAACCGAACACAATATAAGCAACAGATTTTTCCATGGGCCATTCGTGAAGTTTACATAACAAGGAAATGTCATTTCCATGCAAAATACTCAACGGAATTACTTTATCAGAATTACGGGGTTTTTCCTGGGGTTCCTTTGCCTTTAGTGGCTATGTGATGGAAGGACGACATATTGCTTTGGAATTGAGTCCGGATAAAAAAAAAGGAAGTGAAAAACCAAAAAATTCCAACAATGCCAAAAAGGCATAAATCGCACCGAGGGGGAGGATGTAGAAAGTCGGCATGGATACGGATCTAGCAGATATAATGCTCTTTCTCTATGGCAATGATCGTACTCCCTCTCTTTCTCTCTCTCTTTCTTTCTATATGGTCTCTACCACACCCTTGAGTGCACGTAGGGATTGACAAAGTCATCAGGATACCCTAGGAGTACACCATCATCGCCAACACTGCCTGGCATCCATAAATAATGGGTGGCATTCTCAAAGAGAATACATCCGTAGGCGTTATCCCCCGAGGAGTCCTGAACGATTTTTCTCGTGTGCTGTTACTTTTGTTATTACTGTCGTCGACATGTTCCTATACCGGAGGGGATTTGGAGATTTCACCATGAAAGGACTCTCTGCTAGCGGTAACCAAATTTAAGTGTTAAATAATGTTCTTAATGGAGCTACATATGAGAATATTTACACCGAAACGGGATTCCCAGATCCTTGCCCTGTGCTGTTTATCATATAGTATACGAAATGCCTTGTATAACATAGGTTGGGGGTGTTGTACCTTTCAGAATTTAAGGCCGCCCCGAAGGCACCGATGTCGGGTCGGGAAATCAAAAGTTTAAGTCAAGGAATTATCTCCTAGTTTTTTTATTTATGCTGTTGTTCGGGTATTTTCAGAACTAGAAATCACCCCTATGGGGAATGTTTCGAGCAGCATCCACACCACCCCTCCCCATACCAGTCAACATTGTACAATCTTTGCTAGCAAATACACCCCCCGGCAGCTGTATGCCGCCACCCAGGTCAAATGCCTGATTACATTCTAGTAAAGCCTCTGTCTACACAAAAATGCGCTCTTTGTTATCTCTGACGTAGTTGAGAAGGATTTTCAGCCCGGAGCCAAAAGGTTTTAATTTTAAGGACTAAATTAACAAGAAAAATATCTTGGATTCCCTTCCTCCTTCTAATGCTCTTCTCGTGATTCATGAAATGTATACAAAATAACAAAAAGCTGAAGCAGAATTTTAAATTTAGAAGAGGGTCGGTATGGTACCCTATTAGGAAACAATTTTTAATATAAACTCCCAAAGTGTACAGTGAACCAAATTATCTTGGAAATTAGACAATATTGGAATTCCGATATGAAAAGTTTATGCAAAATTGCTCACAGGCCAACAACGCAACAAGAAAAAAATGTAATTTCGTTTTTCAGACTTTCAGACTTAATAAAAATCGTATCGGGTTACTCTGCCGTCTGATGTCTGCACACAGATTGAATTCCTTTCATTTTCACGTTTCCTCCTGGTGAATTGTATTTTGCGAGAATATCCAATGGATAAATAAATTAGATATGGTATATACTTTCAATTATACTGGAAAGGTTTTTTTTACAATTTGCTTCCATTAGGAAAATTGCTAGAGTATGAAAAAAAATACCGGAGCTGGAAAGGAAATTGAGTTTATGAAAATTTTTCAATTGCGGGTTAAGTGAAAGGAACTTAAATGAATGCAGGGATATAACGACAGTATATTGATTGCTAAGTGAGTGGTTTATTTAGGGAAATATTATGAAATCCGTAAACATGGCAATATAAGAAAATTCCCTTTTGGGACTGTTTGATCTATGATCTCATTCTGATTTCTTCAGAAAATCAATAGATTCACTATATAATAATTTACTGTTTTTATTCTTCATATTCTCCGTTAATATACGCATCGTTTGATTAAAGAAACATTGATACAATACAATGGTGTCTAATCAATTTGGTTAATAGCCTGTATGCAGTTTTAGCCTATGTTCGTCTTCTTTTATTCCGATTTTTGCTTTTTTAACAAATTTGATATTTTGCGGACGAAGAAAGGAATATTTTCTTATACAATTGTTTCAATTTAACTAGAATAAATGAAAGAAAAACAAGAATTGCATTTACATCAATAAAATATAAAAACAACTTAATAGTGAAATTAAAAAACAATAAACAGAAAGGACAGATGGACTTCTAGCTCAATTACTCAAGAGCAATCATAAGAGAAAGAATTTGGAGCAATGTTGTCACTAGATGAATGGGTAAGTGGATTCAAAAAATAAGCTAAAGTTGGATTAAAGGCTGGCAATCGGGGCTTCAGTAATCTGAGAAGGTGCAATCTTTCATGCTCGAAATCATAGCACCGATCCTCACCTTAACATATAGGACAGGCAATTTAGATTTTTTCGTGCCAACCAAGCCATCCGAAAAGTAAAATATAGGTAAAATAGGAAAAATTCGGTAGAATTTGATGAACTACTTTTGGCGGTCGTAGACCTTTCGGAAAGTTTCCAAAATGGCATCAAAAAAGGGCCAAAAACAGTTTTTCGTGTTTTAAAAAAAACCTACACTTTAATAATTAATTCAATTAATTCAATTTTGTAGGAAAAAAATCCAATTTTGTGGGCAAAATTCATTTTTTTCGTTTTTTCGGCCATCTTTTCGCACGTTTCCAATGTGCATACAAAAAACAGCTATTAGCACAACTCTTCCAGAGCATTTTAATCCCAAAAACGATTCTGTAGGTGCTGATGGCTATGAGCTAATCGAATTCGACCACAAAGGTATTTTTGTTTCGAAAAAACTGTATTTTGCAAAAAGTATTTATTATTTTGCAAATTTTCAAAAACACTTTTATTGAATCCCCAAGGACTACACTTTCCGCGAGTTTCATTACAAAATCGATTTTGTCGTAAAAGATATGAGCATTTAAAAAAATCATGATTTTTATCGGTTTTTTTGCAATTACTCCTTTATTTGTTTATGTATTGATATCAAATTGGTCTCATTTTATTAGTATGAAAAAGCTCTACAATCTTTATATACACAGTGTAGGTTTTTTTTAAAACACGAAAAAACTGTTTTTGCCCCTTTTTTGACCCCATTTTTTGAAATTTTCCCAAAGGTCTACGACCGCCAAAAGTAGTTCATCAAATTCTACGGAATTTTTCCTATTTTACCTATATTTTACTTTTTGGATGGCTCCCTTGGCAAAAAAACGAGTATTTTTCGACAATTAGACTGGCGTAATATTTAAGCAACTTTTCTCGAGGGTTATGATTCTTTTCACTCGTTCCAGAAAAAAGCTTGCTCTTTCTTGTACCTTCGCCAAAAGCATAGTATGAAAACCGTTTCCTATTCAACCAGCAGTTGTCGACGTAGTAGGTACTGGAATAGGGATCGGAAAAGATGCATCATAATTGGGCACTTTTTATTTTCTTTCTCTTCATTCGTTTTGTTTTCACTAAAGTTAACTTTAGCTTTTTGGCTTTAGTGAATCGGCCTGATTGCTCTAGATATTTTTCATGGCACTCCACACTATTGATATCGACTCTGTTCTAACGATCTGGATTGAGAGTTTTCTTTCTGAATTTGAACTCCCATGTCTGCAGGTGTTCCCCAGGGTTCAATTCTATCACCAGCTCTTTTGCCATTTTTTTAAACGATCTGCTCTCAAACCCCTGTTCCACTGTAACCATATGCCTCCACTGCTTTATTTTTTCCGGTAACACAAGACTAGTCTGCTAGGCTCACTCGCATAGTTTACAGCCCTCAATTTCATGCATAATTCGGTACCAATTTAGTTATAATTTGAAAAACTCGACTATGGAATAACCTTCTCCAGTCAGTATTCTCGAACCCATACAACATCGAAGAATTCAAACGCAAAATTCCTTGCCTCCTCTTTATGCATTCCCCAGACTTCCCTTAACATAGGCTGCCTTTTTCTGTTGTGACACCTGATCTTCGAAACATAAAAACAGCTTACTAGTAGAGGGAAATTGTCATATGATAGTGATGTAGTTGGGAAGTTGGATTTTTTTGTTTTTTTTCTTTACATATGTTAAGAAAAGCGATAAAAAAAATTTCTGCAAAATCGGTCCTGTGCTGCACGAGAAAATTGCATAAATGTCCATTTTTGATTCTTTTTGAGGGCATTGCTACACTATTTTTTTAATTTCTCCAGTTCTGTTGGTCGTAGAACAATAAAAAAAAATTGGAAAATACTCGTAAATGAATAGACTATCGAACTGATTCGGTATAAATACTTTAAAAATGAATCTTAACCTCAAAAAACCAAAATGTATGAAATTTTGTTTTATTTTACTAAAAATGCAATAAATAACGGGAAAAGGGTCGGATTTTGATAAAATTTGGAGAAAAGATGTACTTTGATGCTATAAATACGTGGTTGAAATTTCAAAAAATAAATTTCGTTTTTACGGCAACAATTGGCAGCTTTCGGAAAAAATTTAAAATTGCCGCCATTTTATGCCAAATCATCGTACGGTAAAATTTTTTTTTTTAAGTTGTAGGTTTTTTTATGTACTTTCTTGTGAGCATACGCAATACTTCGTTACTTTATTTTAAATGCCCATTTTAGGCGTTTTAAAACCCTAAAAAATTTAAATTTTTCAATTTTTTGCCTTTTTTTTCATAGTTGGCAAGTAGCTTTTCATAGTAAGCAAAAGGCAAAAAATTGAAAATTGAAATTTTTTAGTGTTTTCAAAGGCCATCATAACTTCGCTTTTTTTTGTTTAATTTCCCTCTACTATACGAGCACTTACAGGAAATGATAGGTAAGTGAATTAGGAAAAGATAACCTCGCTCAGGACGCAGAACACACTTTGCCCAATTAAAATCTTAAAAGCTCACTTAGAACCATGAGGACTCTTATATATGCTCCACTACCACTTTTACCTATTGTACTTTTGGCAGGCCGTACATCGCAGATTGTAGGCCAAACCTCAAGTCTAGAGCAAGCTCACTGGTCTGCCTAGAGAATTTTCAGTCAGACTTGCTTGTGCAGACCTAACGCGAGCGCGAGATTGACAGAGAACGTGAAATGGCGACTCACCTCCCGCCTTCCCTCCCTTCCGACCCTTTATCAATACTATTCGGCAATCAAGGCAAGCAGTGCCTTGACATATTTCCTACTACGATTCTCTAGTAGAATTAACCATACTTC
Organism: Thereva nobilitata; assembly: GCA_963855945.1. NCBI lineage: Eukaryota > Metazoa > Arthropoda > Insecta > Diptera > Therevidae > Thereva > Thereva nobilitata. The sequence goes on from OY979694.1 coordinate 225,328,028, forward strand.
GAGTTCGATATATTTCATCAGCGTTCGATCGCCAAAAGCACTCTTAACCAATTTGCTGAGTAACTTAATCTGGTCGAGGCGTCTGTCTTTTCATTGCCTTCGAAGCCGATGACCAAAAACTGATTTTTGGAAACTTTGACCTTGAATAATTTTGAAAGGGTTAAGTTTTCGAGAAAATGACACAGGTGTTTTTTGTAGGCAATAACGTTTCGTATTGACTGATCAAAACAAATTTTCAAAAAAAGCAGTTTTTGAGTGATTTTGTGGCCAAAAAGTGATTTTTGATAACTTTGACATTGAATAACTTTAAAAGGGTTAATCGGGTCAACGTCTTTGTTAGGACTAAAGTTGTAGAGAATTTCATTGTCAACATTTAGGGCCTTTGTACGGGGTTGTACGACCTATAGAAACCGAGATACAAGGAAAACACCGGGAAACCGCTATATTTCCGGCGGCCATGTTTTTTTTGTGTTTCCGAAATTGTTTTCTTAAAAAGTCCCAAGGAAGCTGTGGTCCAATTTTCAGCCATTTCCGAATTTTGTCTCCTTTCGTACGTTTTTTTGGCTAATTTCCCCTGACTATTAAAAGAAAGTAGCCGGAATGCCGGAGCTCTGCTAAACCTTGGACTTTCACCCCAGATCCCGGAACCCTATCTCTATATTGAAACTCTCCGTGTGCCATACGAATTCATCATTGAGTTGCACCCAGGAAAACCTATCTTGTACTTTCATGAAAAGAGCTTAAACTTTGAGATCTTTGCACGTATGCAATCTGAGCGCATTGTCGCTACTAAAAACTATTTATAATACTAATAATTGTAGAGTTTTCCCACTTAGGTGGTTCATTGCTTTAGCCAGCGTTCGTGGCAGGATTCGATAGAGTCGGTGTTGGAATGGCATTGAATCTTGTTCAATTTTATAGCAAAGCTATTAATCCTGATTATAAGCTACCACAGTAAGGTCCCGCATGGATAACAGAAGTCCCGCATGGTGGAAAAGTCACTTGCAGACCAATCAGACTGCTGAACACAGCCTACAAAGTACTATCACATATTTTGTTAAGTAGACTGGAAGATTATTAAGCAAGACTTAGAAAGAATAGATGGACTTCAGACCATGGGACAGCTGGGAAGAAAAACTTTATACATAATATTTTGTAGGCTACTTGAGACAGTCAGTGTTTCCTCCGAAATAACTGACAAAATCCATGAGATAGTAATCAGTGCTCGACGATTAGAGCACGAAATAGTTAAAGCCACAAACATATCAGAAGGTACAATGTTTTCAATTCTGATCGAAAAATTGGGCAGGAAAAAAATATCGGGTGCGTGTTTGCTCTCATTGGAGAAAAATTAAGCAATGGTATGGTTGATTCCGTTAGTCCATTCAAAACGCGCCTTGAGTGTTCCAACATAACACCGTTAAGAAAATCGAACCCTACAAGGATTTTGTGTCGCTGATCACGGTTTCGGCGGTCCTAAAATACGGGCGTCACGCTTAAAAAATTTTTTTCTGCTTTTTGCTTGAAATTGGGTTGAATAGGCCAAAAATACTACCCCTAGATTAAAGTTTAAATTGAAAAAAATTTAAATTTTTTTTTGCAGTGAAATTTTATTGTTGATGAAATATTATTAAAACATTTGGAAAATTTTATTGTAACATCTTTTTTAAAGGGGTTAAACTGGATGAATAGGTTCTCTAGGGCAAAATAGATAGGCTAAAAAATATCAAGGCGGAGAGGGTGGCGGCGAGCGTGGAAGGGGCGCGAGCGGAGTTATGAGGAGGGCTTCTCCGCCGCAACCGCTCACCTTTGTCCGCCCGCCCACCTTCCGCCAGACGCCCGCCACGGCCAGCCCTCCTACACCTGCCCCGCCACTGCCCATCTTCCTCCACCTGCACCGCTACCGTCTCAGCCCGCCCTCGTACAGCTGCGCCCCTTCCGCCACACGCCCACCGACGCCACCCCCTTTAAAAAGGGTTAACATAAAATTTTCCAAATGTTTTAATAATATTTCATCAAAAATAAAATTTCGCTACAAAAAAAAATTTAAATTTTATTCAACCCAATTCCTAGCGAAAAACAGGTAAAAAAATTCAACTTTAATCTAGGGGTAGTTTTACCCCCTTAAGGGTTGAAAATATTTAATTTTTGTCTGATGAAACCTACGCAACCCAATTTCAAGCAAAAAGCAGAAAAAAAATTTTTTTTGCAAATTTTTTTTATTTCAAGGGGGGGGGGGGGGGTAGTTTGAACCCCTTAAGGGTTGAAAATAATTTATTTTTGCCGGACAATAGGCATACAATCGAATTTGAAGCAGAAACTTGAAACAAAAATTTTTATAATTTTTTTTTATTTTCTGTCGATTTAGGGGTAGTTTTAACCCTTAAGGATCATCCCTTATCATAAAGTTTAGCTTGATTTAGTATAAATCAACCACCTTCGTAAATAAATATTGAAAAAGTCCATTTTATCGCATTATTTTTCATTATTATTGAAATTACCGCGAAAAACCCTTAAAAAGGGGAGTTTTTGCGATTTTAAGGGTGACGCCCATATTTTAGGACCGCCGGACCCCGATTTTCGTGTTCAGCGACCCAAAATCCTGGTAGGGTTCGATTTTCTTAACGGTGTTATGTTGGAACACCCCCTCCCGCGTTTTGAATGGACTACATGGTCTGGCTTGGCGCTTGCTGGCGAGTTTCTGCGTCGATAAATAGCTGCAGGCGGAAAAGGATACACTCTACGCTCCAGTTTTAAAGGAACAATCAAAATAGTGGGTTTCTAAAGGCCATTAATAAACTTCGCTTAATAATCGGTCTGTGACAAAGAGATGCGATCCCACCAATATTTTGTAATAATGTTTTAGACAGACCTGTGATGAAAAATACTATCCCGTATTTTCAATGGTAAACCCTCAGGAAAAAGAAAGGTAGAGCTATCAAGAAATAGCTGGATGATGATGTTTTAGATCAAGATATACAAAAACTTTGTATAAGAAGTTGAAGAGAACTAGCACAACGTAGATACGACTGTAGGAAGAAGAGACTTAAACCGACCTACAACTCTCTAGGGTTCATTATAAACTTCCTATTTCCAATTTGATTTTTAAATTCGTTGTTTGTTTTAACTAATACATATTATTACCATAAATTTATTTCATTGCGGTTATAAATTCTCCAAATATTAATATTGTACACAAATATTAATATTGTTATTCAATCATTCTACCTCACAAACAAGGTAAAACAATTTCCCATTTTACCTAATTGTTTCCCAAACTTACCAAACAAGCCATTTACCAATCAGCAATGAAATTTGGCAATTTTTCCAAAAATCAGTTACACATGTGCCCGGCATCAACGTGAAACAATTACTTTTCCAATTCTGAAATCATTAATTTCGGCAATTATTTCGGCCAAGTGAAGTTTCAATTTTCATTTATGGCCATTTCCCAGCCGACAGTAAAAGCCAAATCGCATCGGACAAAACTAGTTGTAAACCTTTAGGCCTGACTACACCACCACAAAACATCCACTCAGCACGATTCGTCCTAAAATTGAAGTGTATTCCGGTCAACAATCAATAAAACTCGTAAGGGCCCTGGACATGGCTGGTGCTGGAAAATTCAATCAAACTGAATTGTCCTTTTGGTGTAATTAAATTAATTAGACATAGCTGTGACCTTTCCAATCGACCGGGTCCTCCATTGAGTGCCCGAAATCCCGAAAATAGGACATATGTTCCACAAGAATGATTTCGGGACTATATGCGAGAAGGTGTTACCGGTCCCATCGTTGAGTACGGGTGTAGCAGCACAGGACGTGTGGTTTCGTCATAAGTTTTGTCCTTATTGCAGGGACTAGAATATTCACCCTGCCCTTGGTGGAGTGTTTTGTATTGTAGTAACTAATCTCGTAGTGGTGTTGCCTGCAAAACGGGGGACGCAAGTGCTTGTAAATTTGTGTAATTTTTCAGGACATTTAACATTTTTCATATTCGCCTAGGACGAGTTAATTTTTTTTTTTGGTTTTTTGGTTCATAGCCAGGACCAGAACGGACCAGGACTACTATGCGAGCTGGTGTACGTTTGGGGACTGTTGTTGTCACTTAAGGGAGAAGTTAAACACATATGGCGGCGTAATTAATTAACTGAATGACCAGTAGCTAATTTATGGCCAGGACTTTTTCGGTTCAATAGAGAAGGCAACTAATTAATGGCCGACCAGGGAATATGCATTAGGGCCTTTCAGGATTATGGACAACAAATTATGGTATTGATCTGCGTGTGACGTTTATCGGAATTTTATTAAAAGTAATAAATTCGCCCGAGCCATCATTAATATACCCTCAAAAAGGCAGAGCGAGAGTCAACATCCATACACCAGCCATAGGCGCAATACCTCGCTGTTGACAGACCAAAAGAAAACTTCGACGTCATTGCAGCAAAAGAAGAAGAAGAATATAAAAACACTTCCACACTTCCTTCATCGATAGGTGGATACATCCTTGGGGCAGGCTACAGCTAATGCTAGCCATCACAGGGCTAACCTTGCCCTTCAAAGGAAAGTGTAAAAGTCCATTTGCCAGGATGATTTGTGAAAAATTCATTCTATTCATTCTGGGTCATCCGTATTTATCGAGGCACTCTCCAGTGATAGCCATCACCATCTAGAAGTGATTGTCCGTCATATGATTAATGGCGCATCGAGGCCCTCCGAGGCCATCTCTTCCGTATTGAAAATATTTTTTATCTCTTCGGATCGATGGAATCGTTCTTGGCCGTCATTTTCGACTAATTAAGTATTTAAGAGCTGAAAACACTGTTATCGCCATATCCGCCCCAGAACAGATTTCACCTGGCCACGGTATTGCCGATTGCTTCTCTCCTAGGCCTGTGTCCGATGGCTCGTTCGGTCGTCGGTTCAAATGCGTCAATAAATCATCCTAGATTCCTCAAGGTGGTTACCGGTGTGATCTCTAGCATTAACGGATGAGCTTCTAATAATATCTGTTTCTGTTTGGTGGATGATGGTGAAAGCATTGAAAATTATTTTTAGCCCAAAATTAATGGCATTTTAGAGTTTTTAATTAGATTTGTAACAGTATGAATAAAAAAAATTGTTTGTTTTGACTAAAATTGTTTTTAGCGATTTTTAACGATTTCCAATGAAACTGATGGCAAAGGGGCGATGAACTTGAATGAAAGTTTATTGTTGATTTTATAGAGAGAAAACTGGGTTCGGGTAGGTGCATATACCAGGAATTTCAGTCAATTTTGTAAAAAAAATTTTGACTTTTGCTGATATTATAAATTTAGAGCTAGGAAAGTTCTTGTGCACTTGCATAATTACTGACTCCTTTGAGGACCAGGGCCATCCTAACCCCAGGGCTAAATGGGCTATAGCCCCGGGGCGCAAGCCTTTTCGGGGCGGCAACTTTTGTTTGTTGTTATATTTTTTTTTGTTATTTTTAGTTATTAGTTATTTTTATTTAAAATCTTTTCATAGCAAATTAACCAAATAACCTGTTCTAATGACTGGTTAAAGGTTAAGAAATTTTAAAGAAGCTTTGAAAAAATTTACGTAGAATACTTTCAAAAGCCTACAACAAAAGCCGAAGCTAAAGAGTTGTTAAATGAGTTAAACTCACTGGAAACTGCTATTGAACAGGGTGGCCACTCTCTGGAGAACCTAGAAAAGTCAGGGAATTTAAGGCGCCCATTAGACGATAGGTTTTTGTGTCAGTTTTGCCACAATCACTGCTATGACTGAGGGAAAACCTAGCGTCTAAAATGATGACTGACGTAATTCTCTGTATATTTTGATTTCCATCAATCATGACTGATGGAATTGCTTGACGCTTGCATGAACGTGTAATGGGAAGTATGGAAAAGTCAGGGAATTTTCATTCAATCATGCAATCATGGAATTGTTTCATCAATAATTATTTTCTGATGAAACATGCAATAAATCTGTCTTTTTCAACGCACGTGAAATTTCGAGGAAATCGAGGAAATTTTGGAAAAAGGCAAAATCTTACCTATGCCGGAGAACTCGAAATATATGTCGAAATTATCGGAATTCCATTGCACTGGAAATTTAGTCCAATTAAAACGCCGGGTATGACGCTCGGAACGCAACAAAACTACTAGTCCGGGGAAATTGGCAAAAAAACGCACGAAAGGAGACAAAATTCCAAAATGGCTGAAAATTGATGCACAGCTTCCTGGCGACTTTTTAAGAAAACAATTTCGGAATGACAAAAAACCGCCGGAGATATCACTTTTTGGCAAAAAAATTCACTCTTCGAAAAATGTTTTTGATCAGTCAATATGAAACGTTATTGCCTACAAAAAAGCCCTCTTGTAATTTTTTCGAAAACCTTGACCTTTCCGAACTATTCAAGGTATATTTTGGCCGAAAAGTGATTTTTGGAAAATTTGATCTTAAATAACTTCGAAAGGGTTGGTTTTCGAAAAAATTACGAGGACGTTTTTTTGTAGGCAATAACGTTTCGCATTGATTCATCAAAAAAAAATTTCGAAAAAAACTATATTTGAGTGATTTTTTTGCCAAAAAGTGATATCTCCGGCGGCCGTTTCTTTTTTTGCGATTCCGAAATTGTTTTCTTAAAAACTCCCAAGGAAGCTGACGACCAATTTTCAGCCAATTTGGAATTTTGTCTCCTTAAAATGCTAATTTCCCCGGACTATACTTGTACTCTATGTTTTTTGGGCGCTGATCACGAAAATCGGGATCTAAAACACCTCTAAGATCGCCAAATCGCCATTTTTAGGTTTTTTTTCGCAACAACGTTTATGAGACTCTGAAATAATACTCCGGAATGTGCAAATTGGCAAATTTAGTGAGTCTATAAAAACTGAGCTCAAAGCGTATGGTAACGGGTGAAGAGAAGGCGTGAAAGCCATGCTTAAATTGACAGATGGAAAATGCTGAAAACAAAATTTTTTTCACTTTTTTCTGTAAGTTTAAAATAACGGTGATTCCAAAATTGAAAAATATTTTTTCACTTTCTAGAGGTGAGAACTACCCTTAAGTCGCCTTAAAATTGAAGTAAAGCTCAGAAATTGGAATTAAAATTTGTGCCAAAAATGAAGGATTGAGCAAGAGAGCTGAGGTTTATTTCCACCCTAACACGTGTCCCGACGATCTATGGAAAATTGCTCTGGGTTTTCCATATTTGTGCCAATTTAGGAGTGGTTTTCACCCCTTCTCTTCACTCGTTACCATACATTTTGAACTCAGTTTTTATTTTTATAATTTTGTATGAATTTTATGTTATATTTAGTGGAATGGTAATCAATTAACTTTGTCTAGTTTTGACACTTTTGTATAACTTTGTCGGTCACCCCGCGCCCCCCAGACATCACGTGTATTTTCTTACGGACAGGGGCGCATTATTTTTAGTAGCCCACGGGCGCCGAATACCTTAGGACGGCCCTGTTGAGGACGCGCCTTTGCCTGGTGTATTCTGCCAACTTCGTCATTAAAAACTCTCGAGGTTAAGTCTTTTGATAGGTTTAGGATCAGTAATCCGAATAGAATTTAAAGGAAACATGCCTCATGTAGCATGTTGGCCTCATGTGGCAAATGAGGTGCATGCCGATAAAGGGATTTTCCCGTAGGTTGCGATGCTGTAGTGACTAGGGATGTGAATGTTCTGAATGCGAATGTGCGAATGCGAATGTTTAGGAATAGCATTAAAAAAATTTAATTAAATTAAGGCCTATTTTTTTTATTACTTACAATAGGACATCAAAAAATATTAGAACAATAGACCAGTGTTATATACAGTATAATGGTATTCTTTCTTCTCGTATTTAATAGTCAAAGTTCAAGGAAGGAATATTATATTTCCATGAGGCGATTTCTAAAGGCCCCAATTTGTATACAGGCCGCCGGCAGGCCATGGTCTGAAGGTTTCTCACCTTGAGGCCAAGTATAAAAATACACTCACTCACCCACACCGCCAACTGGACTGGGCTTGTATAGTCAAAGAAAACTGACAAAAATCTTTATGTGAGTGGGTATTTATCGTCAGTCCGTGCCTCAAGATCTGAATTTCTATTCAGTCTGAAATTTTCGTTGAAGCCATGAACATACTGTCGTCTTCACCTGTGTGTATGTATGGAATCATGAGGTCACCTGCAGTCCACGGCTTGTCAGACGTATGTATGCCTCAAGTTCTAATACCTCCGTCAGACTGAGTAATGTATGGCCTTCATCGGGCGATACCTGCTGAGCTGGCCTAAAAGGCTACAGTCTGCCGGCGGTCTATTGTGAATGGGCCTATTGTCTATATGATAAGGCCGGCTGCACTAAGCAATTGCTCACTCGGAACGCCCCACAGTGGTTCCAAATCCCGAAAAGGTGGCCAAAATATGTAGACGTTCTTCAAATTGTATAAAATTACTTACAAATAGTATTTTGAGGTCACTGATTACGAATCTTCACTCAAAATAAAAAAAATGGCGGATCCAATATGGCGGACAAAATTTTTATAAAGTGGTCAGATTTTTATGAAATTTGGTATGAAGAGTATTTCGAGTCTGCTGATTACGAATTGCTACTCAAAATTTAAAAAAAACAAAATGGCGGATCCAATATGGCGGGCAAATTTCTTATAAAAAGGCCAGAATTTTACGAAATTTTTTTTTAAATTAAACAAATTGGGGCAAACTGAGGCAACTTTTGAAACTTCCAAATTGTAGAGAAAGATATCAAGAATGCGTCAAAACTTGTTAGAGAGTGGGATGTCGTGGGACTTTTGAGTAATGTAATTTTAAACATTGAAGTTTACAACGGGAAGTTATAAAAAACTTGTTTTGAATGGTACATTACTAACATAATTAAGAAAATTGATTGCCAATATGAAATAACGTTTAAAAGTATTTACTTTCGTTAGCAGAAGCCATTTCAAACGATTCCAGGCCATTGTTAACACAAAAAACCCGTTTCACTATGTACCGCGCCGAGGCCCTCGTGTGGCAGATGCAAACGTAACAATGGCTCCCCAGAGCCTTCCATGCAAATTTGACCTTTATAAAACGCTGTTTCTAATACCTTAGGTACCAACCTACATAACTAAACCCAAAAAGTCCCGAAATCAAAGATGGAGTTTAGGGACTTTTGGCCACCTTTTCGGCATTTGGAACCACTGTGCGCCCGGTGGAGCGCTCAGATATTTGCGAGCCATATCTGTCAATTTGTCGTATTTTAATTTTGTTTTCCACGAGGCACGACACGACCTACACACATTCGCATTCGCAAAACATTCGCATTGCTTGATGCGAATGCGAATAACGATGCGAATATTTAAAATGATGCGAATCATTCGCATAAGGGAAAGCGAACATTCGTAACATCCCTAGTAGTGATGTATGCCTTATCAGTTTCTCATAAGGGTCCTATGTTGCACACCTCATTACAAATGTAATGGGGTGATCCCACCATCTTGCTTTCGTATTCCCAAAGGTTTAGGTCATACAAAGCTTTAGTTTTTTGGTTGCCTTGCTTCATATTTCAGGCAATTATGTTGGTGACCGTAAAGGGTGTTATTTAGCATACTCAATAAACCTGTTCTCGTTCGATTACAGAGGTCAAGCAGCAGTGGACATGATTAGTACTCAGTTCGGTGACGGCTTAGTAAGGCATTTGCATAGGAGGAACAAAAATATCTACACCTCCGCAGTTATTGCTCTTTTATCCACGCCGAAGTTCGGCCTCTTTTTTCCATTCGGTATCAATCCTTTTTCCTCATGATGATGATCCCATGCGGCATTCCTAATTATGCTTGAATGAAGCAACTTGGGCGTATTAAATTGCCTTTGAGCACCTTATAGGGCAGTCCACCTGAGGCAGTGTGGCTAGCCTCATAGGGGCCCTAGGTGCACCCCTTCAAAATTTTAGTCGGTAAGTGCTCCGCTGTTTCGGTAGCTGCTCCGCAGAACGTACTAAGCTAACTGCTAGACATTGCATCATGACATGACATGACGCATATGGATAGTACAAAGCATGATTCCTAGGCTTGGTTTTTCCACATAAAAAAGATTTAAGGATTTTTAAAGTTACCAGACCAAAAGCACTTTGGGCACACCGCACACGCCGTCTCTTCGACTGATGAACGATAATTGGCATGGTTTTGTGGTTCGATGATAATGACAACTATTTTGGGAAAAAGAAAAATCTGCTTTCGACGTAGAAGAGCCTATTGTATTTAGATGGAAAAATTATTTAATCCTCTTTGATATACATACACTTTCCCATTATTTTAATGAAGATAGCACGGAGACCGGATCCCACTGCAAAGTCCACAATTTAAAGCAATTGAAATAATTTTGCATCAATTCGTAGTATAGGAGTTGCTATTACTTTGTAACATCTAAACCTCATCTCGCAAAACAATACGATGTCGTATCACATGTGGATAGTGCGGAGCTTTAACAAAGGAGCACGTCCATTACATCACTTAATCCATGACATGATTCGGTTAGCACGTGTCTGCATCAACTCGAAAGCGACCTCCAAAAAATCTACCAAGGTGACAACGCCTTTAAAAATAGAAAGAAAGGAAAAAAGTAACTTCCGCGTGTTAATTTTGAGAAGCCTTTTCACTTCCTTGTATATATGTATTTATGTAAAAAATAAACTCCCCAAAAAAAAAAACATTATCCTTGACCTTGAATATAAAAACTGTCAAGGCGATACACATTTTAACCGACAAGGACATTACAGCTAAAAGCTTTGCTCGTAATTTAAATCCTCTGAAATTTTATCAAAGGGAAAAACCCAATTCAAGGTAAGCATTTATCTAGATAAAGTCCTTCAAAAGCTTTTCATAGTCAAATGGCATGAAGTGGGTTTGACATATGTCAACTTCTTAACGATGTCAAACATAGGTAGGGAGAGGCTGGCTGGTGTGTACACACAGGATCACATAGACTCTCGCTCAGGAACTTCCCAAAGGAATTAACTTGAAGGCTTGTGAAATTCTTCCTCAATTATTACGGTTTTGAAAGTAGCAAAGATAAACTATTTTAGAGGAATTTCTCTATGAATTCTGACGGTATCTATGAGGTTTTTGGGATCTTAAGGTAAATAAGGTTTTTGGAAAGATGAAAGTGATAACAAGGCATATTAAAAAGTGATTATTAAGCAAAATTTTTGGGTAAAAGGAAACTTTTGTGCCACTATTAACATTTATGTAACATATATGCTGTAGAATATTCTTAGAGGGGTTGTACTGTCATAGACAAAACTTTATGTGCATAACTCAGGGGATTTATACATATATATGAAATTTTGTAATTAATATTCTAAATTCCCAGTTGATCCAATCTTTACTTTAATTTCACTTGTGTTGATGAATAAAGGCTTACAATAAATAAAGACGAATCTCTATTGGGCATAATAACACTTGAACAAACTCAACATAACTTGAACGACATAGAAGGTCGGCTGATCTTAGGAAGGTAGTGGCGGAGCCATCAACACCCATTAAACGAACGTCCAATTGCTTCAACATACCAGAACTAAAACGAGATCTCTTCGGTATTATATTCAAATAAATGCAAATCGTCTTTGATTGAAAAAATTCCGAAAGTGTCAACGCCTTTTCAAAAGTAATAGGATTACTTCCATTGTGTTCCCTTATTTTAGGTAGTCGTGCACATATATTTGAAATTGCTTGCAGTTTGAATTACCACGCGTCCCCTAGGAGTATAGCACGAAAATTTAATTAGTTTTATATTCACCCCTAGAAGTGCTCTGAATAATGATTGTGTTTGATACCATCGTACATTTTGGGCACATCGATTTCGCTGTGATTTTTTGAATTATTTAAAGAGATTGGTTATTTATTATGTTACTACCGTATCAATACATATTTAAGGCATTTTGTCTATGCAACACACACAGGCTCGAATTTCTTTGCCTCTTCTCCTCAACTTTACCCTTTTCCTATCGTTATACGAAACAATCTTACGATTTTAAAATGTGTGAGAATCTGACGCGAAGGAAAGAAAATTTTTTGGGCAAAGGCGCACGTAAAAAAGTTTTCCTTCAAAAACTTGTCGGTGGAGTGTATTCGAACCACGGACCTCTGGGATGATAGTCGGGTGCGTTAACCCCTAGGTTACCGAGGCCGAGCTTACTTGGAATTTAAGTTCGAACAGGAATGGAATTTTATAACCCCTACATTGACTAATTCTTTAGCCATTCTCTTTCAAACTCCCAATAGCTTATTGGCTCTGGTAGCAATTTTATCGTAATCAGGGGGGGCAACCTGGACATTTGCCCGGGGCGCCAAAATTTGGGGGCGGCATTTTGACTGTAAGTGTAAAAAAATATTGATGTACATAATAGAAAATTCCAAAGATCCAAAAGAAAAATTAAAATAAATTTTTTTTATTTCACAATCGATCAAGCACTAAAAGCACACAGCACAGAAGCTAGATTTGAACAGCTTAGTAATCATAGCAACTATTTTGAATTCTTAATATGAATATACAGTGCAAATCGGTTAACACGGAATGGTGGGAACAGGGCAAGGTTTTCGCGGTATTCGAATTTCGCATTAACCGTTACACGAAGTCTCCATATATTTTCTAGCACGTCATCTATCCATCTATTGGTTATCCTAAGCTTTTTTTCCATTGAAAATCCTGCCCAGCATTATTTCTTCAGAACCTCTTACGTGTCCGAGCCGTCGTAGTCTACTCAATTTTATATGCGTGACTACATTTATTTCGTCATACATTTCCTCAACCTCTACATTTGTTCTAATTCGCCATTGGTTTTGGTTAACCCATACAGGACCAAATACATATCTTCTTGGGAAGATTTTGAGCTGATATTCTGTATGTTTGGTCAATGTCCAAGCCTCAGACCCCTAGTATAGAACTGGGCAGATTAGTGTTTTTATAATCTCATTTTACATTGTCTTGAGATTTCTTGGTTCTTTAGAATCTATTGCGAAATAGCTTTTATTTGCAGCTACGACACGTCCATGGATGTCGTCCTTTATCTTATTTTTCGCAGTAAGCATTATCCCTAAATATATAAAATTGCCTACATCTTCCACTCTGTGCTTCGTCCTAATCCTTTTCCTCTTTTTTCGAGTCCATTATTCTTAGACTGAACCTTGTTGAGCTTTCCACTATTTTTGAAAAGGTTTCCTTTACGTCTTGCGCTATTCGTCCAATTATGACTGTCATCTGAATGTTTCTTGTGAAAATGTTGTTTGCTTCGTTAAGTTTTGCTTCTCTCATTATTGCTTCCTGAGCCAGGCCGAAGTAATGACTTTGCGGTTCGTACCGGTCAGAACTCAAACATCATGCAAAGGGTTGGTGAATTTAGTCAGTAGGAATCGGAAACTACGGTTTGGGTGCGGACGCCTAGCAGTGTCTCCTCTTTTAGGCATGGAACTTAGACAGGCGGTCGCACACATCCCTTGCTGCTCTCACCACTCCCTCGTAAAAAAAATAAACCATGTTTACTTCTTTGTACAAACTCCTAGAAACTTTATTACTGTAGTTTTGTTTGAGTGCACTTATTCTATTTCTGAAGTAGTATGTAGTAGTAGAAACTTTTGAAAATGTAAAAAAGGTCAGAAAAAGGACCTTAGTGACTTATGTAGGTTTTTTAATTATAGTGCGCAACATGTGAGAAAATTTTTTTTCTACTTTTTTTACAATTAACTGCTTTTATTTCTATATTTTCTAATCACACACCATTGTTTTTATTAATTAAATAAGATACCCCATTCGTAAAAATAGACCATATACCACAAACGGTTGTACAACTTGTGGCGGAACACCCTGTATATTTTCATTACTTTTCTACATGAAGACAAATTTTTTTTAAAAGATCCTGGAAATCCCATAAAAAGGACACAGAAAATCGGCAAGTTTTGAAACATATTCATTTTGCCTGAGTAGGTGGGAGTCATAAACTTAATGAGTTTATGCCAAAAAAATACCGCAAAACGTCATATTTATACCGTACGATGATTTGGCATAAAATGGCGGCAATTTTAATTTTTTTTCGAAAACTGCCATTGTTTGCCGTAAAAAGCGAATTTTTTTTTTGAAATTTCAACCACGTATTTATAGCATCAGAGTACATCTTTTCTCCAATTTTTATCAAAATCCGACCTTTTTCCCGTTATTTATTGCATTTTTAGTAACATAAAACAAAATTTCATACATTTTGGTTTTTTGGGGTTAGGATTCTTTTTTAAAGTATTTATACCGAATCAGTTCGATAGTCGATTCATTCACGAGTATTTTCCAATTTTTTTTATTTTTCTACGACCAACAGAACTGGAGAAATTAAAAAGATAGTGTAGCAATGCACTCAAAATGCATCAAAAATGGACATTTATGCAATTTTCTCGTACAGAACCGATTTTGCAGAAATTTTTTTTTTCGCTTTATCTTAACATATGTAAAGAAAAGAAACAAAAAAATCCAACTTCCCAACTACATCACTATCATATGACAATTTCCCTCTACTACTATGCTATTAGGGGCGGCAATTTTTCGTTTTGCCCGGGGCGGCGAAATCGCTAGAGCGGGCGCTGTCGTAATACAATTTAACTTGTTGTCTAAGACAACACCTAGATCCATATCGACATGGTCAAATATCTTGCCGTTAATATAATAGTACTACACTTGTCTATTTTTTGCGGGAGAATGTATTAAGGATAGGCCATCATAATAGATATTCAGTGGCTCACCTATTTTAGAGCGGATGTGCGTGTGGCCTGCGCACGTCGTCTCTTTTGAGACGTCCTAGTCACTCATGAAGTTAACAAAGTATTGAGTGGACAGTGTCACGTCTATAAAAACGCGTCTCTCACTATTGTCGAAGGTAGGGTCCGTACTGTGGTTTATGATATCTAGGTTAGTGCCTACCTTTGGATCAAACTGGGAAAATATACTACATTTTCCAATCGGTTCACATGGACCACCATATCACAGGCCCAACCCAATCCTGATGGGCCCGCTCTTTCACAGGGAAGGACCGCATCAACCACTACAGAAGACTACTATGTTGCAGGTTGCTTTGAATCATCCACAACCTTAAGCCTTTCGACCTTCTATAAAAATATTTGACTGGTGTGCGTACTACATTCTTTTGTGATACATATTAGAAAAGAGTGCGCGAAGGAAGATCTATCGTTATTGGTTGGGTACAGATGTAGCCAGGTAGTAACAGGAAAAAAAATCCAGGGTTGGTATTATGTTGGAGAACATCCGAGGAATACCTTTAAAGATATGGTTTCTATACTATCACTGGTCATTTCAAATACTAAGTTAACAATTTTCAATATTACCAATTTCCATAAAATTCCATTACTAATGCAGCAAAAAAAAATAAATCCAAAAATATTTTCAAAAGGCTTACATATTTCAGCTTCATCCATTTCAGTTCGTGTTGTTCCCCATTCAGGATTCAATTGAGAATTGCATTTTATCGCGATTGTAAGTGAATCGAACGACCTACTGCTGCTATTATATAGAGAGAGAGTGTCTGGCTGGGGCCCCCTCCGCTTTTAGTTACGACATCAAAGGAATACCACATCAGAATTTCGCACAAGAATTTCTCCTATGAGATTTCTATTAACTAAATTGAAAATACTTTTACAGAACCATTTCAGCATGTAATCTTCCATAAAGAAAATTATTCGATATCCTTGCATTCGAATCCTGGTCCGATTACAGGCGTTCACTTTATGATACGAATCCCATTTCGCAATAGGTATCTCCTCCTTAAAATACCACCACCATCACCATCACCAACCAGCAATACTATTTTTTTTCTTTCGATTGGCTACAGAGACGACTCACCGATTAATGTCCGTGTGGATCCTTGCTGGTAGTCTCTAGATATCTAGTAAAAGCCTTCCGTAAGCCGGAGAGTAAGGGTGCTGGTGAAAAGGGGGGTATTGAAAGATGTAAAATAACATTTTGAACGTGGAACATAGCGAGGGCGGTTCACCAGTAATTTTTTTTCTCTTTCTTCTGTATTTTGAAATGACGTTAACCAATGGACCTTGCCTGAAGCGAAGTCCTTTGGTTTCTCTTGGTCTCTTCGTATTTTGTATCTTCAAAGTTTTATTATCCTTGTGCATAGTGCTGAGAATGGCGAGATTTCCTCGTTTTCTTATGGTTCATAAAATTTCATGGTGTGAAAAAGCATTGAAGCGAACCTTATAATCACCTTGCCACTTCCAGATATTGTGGAAAACTGGTAGTTGTAACTGTCGAAACTTTTCATGGGTTTTAGTTAAAAGAGCACTTTTAAAGGAACGGTTTTTTTTCACTCCCTTACAATTTGAACTGGGAACCATGATAAGGTGAATAGATTTTCACGAAAATGTAATTTTAAGGACAAATTTATATTTATCGAGAATACTGTAAAAACTTTGTTGAATTTATTTGCAATCATCGGTCGAGAATTAAATAACCCATAACCAATCCCTAAATCTACTCCACAATGTTGATTGCCATCGAAAAAACCACAAAATCTTAACTTTAAAACCAATCTTAATTGAATATTTACACCTGGCCAATTTAACTAACGTCTGACCAATTGTGATTAATAATTTACCGGGGTGGCGCCTGAATCATTGCATGGCTCCGCATTTGCGGTGTCTTAACACTACCCCAGAATTGAAATCGCATCCATAAACCTAGCCACACTCTCACCTACATATATATGCACATTGGACCTGAAGCTCTTATCCAGGAATCCAATTTTCCAATGATTGACCTTACACAGCCGCATATCAAGCTGGTGGCTTTTTTGGTGAATGATGGCTATGGTATGAGTATCATGCATGCATGGCAAACACGTTTGATTGGCTCCAATGGGATTTCGTGTATGGATTCCTATTTAATTTCATTGGTCCCCTTTCTACCCTTACAAACCTGCCCTTTGCATTTTGGGTACAATGAATTGCGCTTTATTTTTGATGGCGATCCAGTAATTTCCCTGTGTCTATCCGACCATAATTGTAAAGCATCAGTTAATTACGTTGGGGAATAAGAATTTGACATTTGGAATATTAACAGGGGATCAGATTTCAAATTTTCACGTATTTAGAGGGATGCATCGCAAAAGAGGGTTGTAGATACTTTTCTGGCATTGGATTTGGTCAATAAAAAAAACACGTTCAAAGGGCGAATTTTCAAAGTGATAATTGCATAATGAGAAGAAGTAAACGTGATTGAGTGGTATTGACAGGGGTGTATAATTGCAAAACCCGCAGTTAAAGCTATGAATATTAAAGTAGCAGAGAGTTGCCAGCAGTAATTTTTGGACACACATTTCTACTGAAACATGCAATCAACATGGGGTTTACGCAATGTTACCTTTGCCGTGTTCCTTTTCTGCTCTTTTTTACTCGTATTTACTTGGAACTACTCCTGCTCTCACAGAATTCATAGGTTTTACTCAAATCGACAAATTTTGCGTTCCTTTAATTTTTTACTCCGGAGTACTTAAAAGTAGAAAAGGAACACAGCTCTAATGTCAAATAAAAGGGACTCCTCCCTACCTCTCATAATAACTATCTTCAAAGGAACTGAAATGCTTGGCAAAAAGGTAACTCTGCATGGACCGACACAAATGGAAATCAGTAAGAGTAATGTGTGTGCTTTAAGGAAATTCTTTCTTTCTTTTTGGTGAGGCACTGGGACCAAAAGTACAACGGCTACTCGTCTAGCTTGTTGCACTACACTCCTATACCTTATAGTCCAATCAATCTACAATAGCTCCTTGTAAATTTAGCGTTAATTGCCAACAAGAAACAAAAAATATGGTTATATACGAAAAAAAATTCTAAAAAAGATAGCGTTTTTTTTGTATTTGGAATGGCGAACCTAACCTAAAAAATTCCGGAAAGTGAAAAAAACGTTTTTTTGCGAATAACAAAAAAACTTGAGCTCGGATTGAAAAAAATCAAATTGTAAAGTTGTAGGTATTCAAGTTATCTTTCGATTGATATATATAAAGTTATAGGTTAGAGCACAAAGCATAGAGAAAAACGCAAAAAACTGTTAAAAATCACGTTTTTTTAATTTGTTAATAACTTTTTTTTAACGCAACTTAGATATTTGTTATTTGACAAAAATATTACTTCTTGCTAGCTGAAAAAACAGTTTTATTTTTGTTTGCGAAATATTGAACAGTTTCCTTGAAATTTCACTTTTAGTGAAAAAAAAGGCGTTCTTCTAAAAACGCTCCTCTTGGTCTGCCGATTCTTCTAGAGTGACGTTCTAGAGCTTAAAATTTTCTTCAGGATCTCAATTAACTGGCCTATGGGCATTTCAAATAAAGTAACGAAGTATTGCGTATGCTCGCAAGAAAGTACATAAAAAAACCTAATATTTAAAAAAAATATTTTACCGTACGATGATTTGGCATAAAATGGCGGCAATTTTAAATTTTTTTCGAAAACTGCCAATTTTTGCCGTAAAAAGCGAAATTTTTTTTTGAAATTTCAACCACGTATTTATAGCATCAAAGTACACTTGTTCTCCAGTTTTTATCAAAATCCGACCTTTTTCCCGTTATTTATTGCATTTTTAGTAAAATAAAACAAAATTTCATACATTTTGTTTTTTTGAAGTTAGGATCCATTTTTAAAGTATTTATACCGAATCAGTTCGATAGTCTATTCATTTACGAGTATTTTCCAATTCTTTTTATTGTTCTACGACCAAGAGAAATGGAGAAATTAAAAAAATAGTGTAGCATTGCACTCAAAATGCATCAAAAATTGACATTTATGCAATTTTCTCGTGCAGCACAGCACCGATTTTGCAGAAATTTTTTTTTTCGCTTTATCTTAACATATGTAAAGAAAAAAAACAAAAAAATCCAACTTCCCAACTACATCACTATCATATGACAATTTCCCTCTACTAATATGAAAATTGAAATGTCATTCAAAAAATTTATTTTTTTCATATTTAGTCCGGGGAAATTAGCATTTAAAGGAGACAAAATTCGGAAATGGCTGAAAATTGGTCCACAGTTTCCTTGGGACTTTTTAAGAAAACAATTTCGGAATCACAAAAAAAAACATGGTCGCCGGAAATATATCGGTTTTCCGGTGTTTTCCTTGTATCTCGGTTTCTATAGGTCGTACAACCCCATACAAAATGAAATGTTGACAATGAAATTCTCTACAACTTTAGTTCTTACAAAGATGTTGACCCGATTAACCCTTTTAAAGTTATTCAAGATCAAAGTTATCAAAAATCACTCAAAAACTGCGTTTTTCGAAAATTTGTTTCGATCAGTCAATACAAAACGTTATTGCCTACGAAAAGGCCTTTTTTTCATTTTTTCGGAAACTTAACCCTTTCGAAGTTATTCAAGGTCAAAGTTTCCAAAAATCACTTTTCGGCCAAAAAATCACTAATTGATTTTTGCAAAAATTTTCGAAAAGTTTTCGAAAAAATGGCAAGGGTGTCATTAGGGTAGGCAATAATCTTTTGTATAAATAGAATAAAAAAAATTTATCAATAATCAGTTTCTCAGTAATTTTTTGACCAAAAACTCATTTGTTGAAACTTTGACCTTGAATAACTTCGAAAGGGTTGTTTTCGAAAAAATGAAAAAAAGGCCTTTTCGTAGGCAATAACGTTTCGTATTGACTGATCAAAACAAATTTTCGAAAAACTCAGTTTTTGAATGATTTTTTGGCCAAAAAATAATTTTTGGAAACTTTGACCTTGAATAACTTTAAAAGGGTTAATCGGGTCAACATCTTTGTGAGAACTAAAGTTATAGAAAATTTCATTGTTAAGATTTAGGGCCTTTGGACGGGGTTGTACGACCTATAGAAATCGAGATAAAAGAAAAACACCGCAAAACCGACATATTTCCGGCGGCCATGTTTTTTTTTGCGATTCCGAAATTGTTTTCTTAAAAAGTC
Organism: Thereva nobilitata; assembly: GCA_963855945.1. NCBI lineage: Eukaryota > Metazoa > Arthropoda > Insecta > Diptera > Therevidae > Thereva > Thereva nobilitata. The sequence goes on from OY979694.1 coordinate 225,347,999, forward strand.
CCAAGGAAGCTATGGACCAATTTTCAGCCATTTCCGAATTTTGTCTCCTTTCGTGCGTTTTTTTTTTTGCTAATTTCCCCGGACTAATTTCAGAATATAAAATTTCCCCTTTGATGAAATCAACCAAACGCAGTCTACCACCGCAACATTTCGGGGGTACTCAAAATGCAAATTTTGCATGAAAGAATCTACTCCAAAGGCAGCTACTTCTACCAAAAATTGACACCCTTAAAAATTTTCCCATTTTAAACAATTTTTATACTTCATGAATATTTCCCCATAAAAAGACCCCGAAAAAAATATGTTTCAAGTTTTCAGCTTTGTTCTTGAACATCACTCAGCACAGCCATAAAATTAGGCGCCACATTGAAGTGATGTTAACGACGACATGGAGATTTTTCCTCTTCACAGGATTGTTGAGCCACTTTTGATATTTACATAAACGTGAAAAATAAAGGAACCGAAAGTGCATCTTCCAAGCAATAAACCACGGCGGTAACCCCAGGCAAAGGGAGTCTCGCCGCAATAAAATTTTTGCACCATTAGACAAAAGCCATTCTTGTTTTTTTGGGGGCCATTCTCCGAGCCAAAGGAGGGTCGCAGGACGAGCAGGACCAATGCAGCGCATATATAGTGAGGATCCTGTACACTATGGCCATTATTATCTGCGGACAATGTGCGAGGCATTTAGAATTGTTTACCAGAATGTTTAGCAGGATATGGGAGATAAAGCCATTATAGAAGAATGTCTGAGGTTGATAGGACGACATGCATCACAGCTTGCAGCACAACAGGACTTTGCCAGGATCAAGCAGGGCGACTGCGAAATAAATAATCATAAGTAGTGGGCTTCATATTACTCAAATATTTAACTAGTATTGTGACAAGACGAGGATGAAAGGATCACATCAATTAGATGTGTCACTGTCCTGCTGCCCAGATTTCCCAGTTTTTCACAATTCTTTTCTGCTTTGTTGTTATGGGAAATCATAACAGCTGTGCAGGACATTCAGCGCACCCTCATCAATAGCATGTTCTGCCTACATACGAGTATCATATTAGTATGAATGTGTCCCCGCTATAAACATCACAGTGCATGGCATTCAAACCGCATCACATTAAGGATGAAGGAATATTCAGGATGAAAGCAATAAAATTTCGGTCCCTGATTTTTTCTCTCCTCCCTGTTTTGAGCAAGGATCTTTATCTCTTTTTATGGGGAATGGCGTAGCGTGCCTAGGATGAAATATTTATTGCATGACTGTGGCTTTCTTTAGAGCAGAAACATCTTGAAAACAGGTGAGTGTCGACATGTTTCACAGAGACCTAATATTGAAGTGGGTCAAAAAGGGTTTAAGAGCAGGTCCTTGTCTAGAGAATACTGGCGGCAGAAGAAAAAAACTTATTATTCTTGTACGGAACTGGTTGAAAGGAAGATGATTTTTATTAGAGCGTAAAATATGATGAAAATTTTGTTTAAGATTTTTTTTCACTTTTTTTTTCAAAAAAAGAGTTTTAATGTAGACTTTGCAAGGAACATTTTTAAATAGAGATTTTTGTAGGAAGGATGTTAATTTTAGCTTTTTTGTATGATGATGAGAGATAAAATTTGTTATAGGTGTATACGTTTCAGAAAATTTTATATAGAACATGCAAATTGAGGTCATAGTTTTTCTCTCTATCTTGCTTCGAATAGAAAATTATATGAAAATATTTGCACTTGACAGACAAGACAATGAAACAATTTTTTTAGATTCAAACACAACATCCCTGATAATAAATAAACGAATAAAAACGATTGAAGCAATAAACGAATAAAAACGATTGAAGCATGAATTACGGGTACTGTTGAGTAGGAGGCTGAAAAAGGAGTAATATTTTGCTGAAAGAAAGCCATTGACGTATTCAGTATTTTGTTAATTTCGTCCAAATAAAACTGCTTTGATGATAACTACGAAACTCAATAAACAAAACGTGTACAAAGACAATACTGTAATCGGAGATGGTCTTGTTGAGCATCTTGGATAGAGATTCTGATGGTCTTTACAGTTCATAGAATTGCTCAAGTTTGTAAGACAGATTGACTGAACAGGTTTAACATTTTGCCTATTAGTTTTTCGTTTAGACGGTCACGTTAACAAACACCTCACAAGATGGTAACAAAAAATTAAGGGCAGACCCCACGAAGCAAAACTCATTATAACGTCACGTAAGTAGCGACAGTATTGAATAAGCTCAGAACAAATTTCTTCTTTATACTATGAGAAAACGACACTACCCACCATAATAAACAAAGCGTTCAGTATGCTTCATCGAAGTTCGAACGCCAAGGGCAAGGGACACCAAGCTGGAAGGTGTCCCAAAAGCCCGGTTCGGGCTGATGAATGGAGTGTCAGTGCCCTGGTTGGACAGGGCGTATGCATTTTTATTACTGTAAAATCCCCAGCGATCCTGAACCCAAATACGAGTAACTGTTCAGTTCCAAACTAGTTTAGAATATAGTTTGGCGGTTAGAAGAGATAAAAATCCGCTTGCCGGGGTAGGCCCTTTTTAAGCATAAAACGTGCATGACAATATAGCTTACACACCTGTTTGAAAGAAAGCAACCCTCCATTGCTTTTGTTTCTTTTTTAGAGGGCAAGGGTGGGCAACCTTTTTATAACATGGGCCAGAATAAATGTTACGTTTTTTCCGCGGGCCATAGCAATCAATTGGCACCTTAATTTTTTTACAGTTGAGCCGGACTTTTATTTTGTTCCTAACTCTTTTATATCGAGTTAATCTTCTAGCTCAGAAGTACACTTCTCAGCTGGGCTGAGAAACGGGCCACGCTTATGTGCAGGGACCGAATCCGGCCGAAAGCACCAAAAAAGGTATAAGAAGAAAAAACACCGCAAAACGAGCATGCGACCGAAAATGCGGGTTCCTTCTCAACCCTCCCCGGCACTCCTGTACCGAGCCGGTCCGGACCCTGCACACAAACGCGGTCACATTTACCACTGCACAGTGGCTCGGCTAAGACATGCAAACACAAAACAAAAAACAATGCAACATTTAAGAGCACAAAACATCAAACAGAGAAGCGTGCAAAGACAATGAAAACGTGGGACACACAAGGAGTCACGCCACATTAAAAAGAGTCCTTTTAAGGACATCTTCGCTAGTTTGCATGCTAAAAACACTCGCATTTTTGTTAACATTTATAAGCATGCGGTTAACTGGTTCGTACATCCCATAATTGGTATTAGAGGAATTAATGCACAAGAGAGGTGGACCTCTCAGGTTGTAGTTGTTCACTCTAAATGACGTACGGGCTCGTAGGAAGCCTGAGTCAACTTTATCATTCAACAAACGATGAACGAATATAACGTCAGCGACCTCGCGACGCTTATGGAGAGAGCTCAAGTTGAGCAATTTAAGTCTGTTCACATAAGGCGGAAGAATAAGTGGGTCATCCCACGGGTGTCCTAACCAACACTAAATTTTTAGTCTGCAATTGTAGCGAAAGATGCTTTAATGTGGTAAATCACACCACACTATCCATCACTCGGTCTTCAACTCAAACCTCTAAATATTCATTTTTCTGTCTGTTTTTCGTGTAAATATTGTTGTACAATAAACGCGAATGAGACGGGGAGTTTCTCATACTTTTCTCAGACCCCCGAAAACGATGTTATAATTATTTTGTTAGTGTAATGGATGGGTGAGTCTGGCAAATTTTCTGAGGCAAAATGAGGAAAAAACCAACTTCCCTGCAACCTCTTGTCTATAAAACCGGTTTGGGGATGATAAAAGAAATGAAACATAATGTAACTTACCCCAATGGATGTAATATTCAATCTAAACTAGACGAAATACATCGAACACATCTTGGCGTGGTAAACTTTAAGGGTGTGCTCTCTCGGTAGACCATATTAGTCTGTCCCCTTTCTAGGAGAGCTACTAGTGGCCATATTGTGTAGGTCATTAGCTGGTTGTCATTGTATCTAATGGTTGTAGATTCGATTCCTGCCTTGAAAATGATCCTTTCTTTTTTATCTTTTCCCACCTACAAATTTCCGCTGTTCTCTGCTCTGGGACGACCTCAGTCGTGCTTGGAAATGCGCTCTCATTCGTTCGTCGTTCGAGTTAAACAACTTCTATGTGAAAGCCATGTGCTCGGGGGTGAAGCCACCTTGTACTGTCAACGGTTCTGACTTGAGTGCAGTGTCAGAAAAATAGTAAGTCGGCACTTGTCAAAAGGAGAACTCTTCCTTGGCTAGAAGGTACAGAATGGAATTTTTGGGTTCTAGGTTACAGAAATATCGAGGCACTGAGAAAACAGATTAATTGGCCAGAATATAGGCAAATATTGTAGACACACCGGTAGATAATGTACCGAACATCCAAGAAACTCCTTATGCTTACTAAACCTGAACCCAGAATCTTAACAGACCTTCTCACAGTACATTTTCCTATCAAATATCACCTAAAGATTAAGGTTACACTTAATCTCGACATATGTAGACAGTGTCAGGTAAATACAGACGCCACAGAATATGTACTCTGCAATTGTGTTGTACTTGAGACTCAAAATTCGTCAAACGCCGGAAAATCTGGTTTAACGCCTAAAAAAGTGTGAAGCACTAATCCAAGAGCTATCTTAATCAGTCCAGCCGAAGTCCAGCTCTTGAATGAACAACGTTTGAGAGGGATACACAAAATATCTATTACGGATGTAGGTGTACCAAAAGCAACAGTTGTCGTACGCCTCCGAAATACAAATATAAATGTACAGAAAACCCTTTTTTTCAATATCAGGTTCTGGTACATCATACGCCAAAACTAGGAAGGGTTGGCCTAACTAAAACTGAGGAAAAACATGAATAATGATGATTATGACGAACCATTGGACAATTCGGGATTGAGAGTTCTGTACAACACCCACTGTCCGACAGGCAACTAAACCCTTCATTTGTAATGTGCAGCGGCTCTAGCTAGGATCAGACATAGTGCATTTGGAAAATTTATTTACAGGATGCCGAATAGCCTGCTCTAGCCGCAAATATCGTGGAGAAGTATGAAAGAACTGCCGATGCCAACATTCCATTTTAATACTTCCGTGACAGGAAGCTGAATTCAGTGATGGGACACGAGATGGCTCCAACCTTTTATGTATATATAGGCGGGACAAAGAGGCTGCACGAAATTGCTGCTTTGAGAGACCCGGGTAAAAATATAAGACTGAAAACAGACTGAAAAATTACTAATTTTTTCAATGTTTAAGAGCAGTAATGTAACGAACCGGAAACGGAACTGAAAATACATTGAAAATGATAGGTAATTTCGACTGAAGATTGTGAACGAAAATCAGGCGGAGTTTAAACGGAAACATTCAGACATTTGGATGAATGGAGTAACAATTATTAAAAAAATTCCAAAATTTTTCTAAGTCCAAGAAATGCCGAGTCCCTCCTAAGAATATTCCAAATCTAAAAATTATAAAAATGTCCGCCTTGTTTCGACCTCTTTTCAGTCTCTTTTTATACTCATAGAGGTTAACTGATATCAGTTTTCAGTGTAAATAACAATTTCCACCTTATTTCGTACAGAATTCCGCCTAAAATTCATTTTTCAGTCTCTGTTCAGTCCTTTTTCAGTTTTATATTTTCACCCGGGGAGGATGAGAAAGGCGAGAGAAGTTGAAATATGAAGATGGTATTGAGTGGCATCGACCTACGGATGACTGGAATGGTAACGAGGCGCTGTAGCTAACCTAGAATAGCGAAGCCGGTAAATTTTAAAGATTTATTGGTTGACAAAAGCAAGCATTTCGAAAAAGGAAATGCAATGAAATTAAAAAGCAAAATGCCCAACGGGGTCACAAACAGTGACTCGCTATTAAATGCATTATAGACGTGTGCCCAATGTCGTATTCAATTTCTAGCCCTAATCAACGCCCTGCACCACTACTAAATTCATTTCACGGAAAGCACGTCTATTATATTTCATCAATTAAAACAAAAACCATACATCATGATTGTCACCCCCACTAAAACCCAAGCATACTTGATTAATTACCCCCTAAATCAAATTTAATAAACAAATATACTTTTGAGACCCAAAAACTCCAATTTCCAGATTAATTGCGTGACGGTCATCCATCTAGTGAAATCAGCGCCCCCATAAATCTAGTCCAATTTACAACCCAAAACAAAAAAGAACCCATCCGAACAATGAACGCTCTTAAACTTTCCGACGTCCGTCCAGCACCCATTGAAGGTGTTCCATAGAAGCCAGAAAATTATTGATAGTGTCGATGAATGTGCATTTAACTTCCAGTCACAACTAAATTAATCCCCAACCCTCGGCCCCGCGTGTTCTAGTGGCGATACCGCTGCACCATCGGCCATATACACACGTAAACTAGAACAGCCGGGCCAAAGCAGCGCGGAGGGTCATCCACCCCCAAGGGTTCTTATATAGTTAAAATCACTTTGTCACGCAGGTCATTCAGTCACATTCAACATCCCCTGTTAATAAATTAAGAATAATATTTACAGAATATATATATTCCTTGCGCGGCAGTCCCGACATTCCTGGAAATTCGGCCGTTATCCTGTCATATGTCCTGGTGATAAATATCCTTGTGGCTTTTTTGGTGGATTTCACTCCGAACTCCCAAATGGCGTAATTTATCGGGACTCGAAAGTAAACGTTGCGGTTTGGCATCGATGCAGAAAGGACTCTTCGCCCGACGACGCCTATTAACCGAAGCACCCTTCCATAAAGTAGTTTTAGAAATGCCGAGGATATATGGTGTATATATGCCACCATTTAAGTAGATACAAAAAAAAAAAAACAACAACAGATAAACTCAAAATTTCGAAAACCATGAGCACATATGACCACTTTTTAAGGAGGCCATTTAGGATGAACAAAGACAACCCTTGACGTGTCTGCTCCGAATTAAAGGATTTTAATGAACTATTATGAGAGCACACGAGGGATTAGAAAAGGGTGCGTGTCCTGAAAGATCTTTAGACGCGTAACTAAAGGGGTGGATTTGAAAGATGGCTCGGATTATACAGTTTTAGTCTTCAGTAAACATCGTAGCTTGAAAATTTATGATTCCCATAAAAATAGTTGATTAAATCCATAAAAGTTTCGTTTTGTTCCTCGGGTTTTTGGTGGTGTATACGCGCGCAATGTGCATTGTTCCGCCGCCGCCGTAACGAGGTGACAACATGGTCTTAGCGAAATCTGATTACAACAATGAAAATCCATTTTTGGGGGAAATAATAATTCAATAAAATTTAATCCCATTTTTATCCAAATTTGATTAAATTATGGAATAAGCCACATGTTACCCTTGGCCCTGCAGTGGGGTTTTCGTTTTAAGGGTAAATTTCGAGGGATGTTACGTGCTCTGTGTAGGGGAAAACTCCAATTCAACTCCTTTTTCACAAAAGGAAATAAGTGTGAAAAACTTAATTCCGCAAATTACTTATGAGCCAATTGTCAAAGAAGCTCCTACATAGCCTCGGCACTGAATGCCTCTTCTCTATGAATTTCACAGCAGCATATGAAGGATCCTAAGGTAGGATGCATTTTACTTTTACACCAAAAATTGCACCAGAGCTGCACCGAAACCTGCATGGCAGTAACCTCAGCCTCTTGTTTCTAATGAATATGAAAACGTGGAACAGTGTTAAAGTTGCACTCAACCCGTTAATTAGCTCCGTTCTAAGTGCAAGTCATTAACCAGTTGCTGCAGTGCCACTCTATCCGCGCGAAGTTAAGTGTCTTTTGGGAACGTCGTCGTCGTTGTTGTCGCCGAGGTAGCCAAACTACTATACAAGTACAAACCGTAGTGCAGCATAGAATCTGTCGCGCAATTGATGATGGAGCTAGCTGCAAGCGGCGCGATACCGGGACTAATTTGTCAGCTATTTCATATGCAAATGGGGAATCTCGGCATTGATCTCGAATTTCTATAATGGATGGCAGCGATTACTTATTCGACACTTATTAACTGGAATTTGCCTCGGCTGAGAGTGGCGCGATGGAGTGCTCTTTCGATGCAAAGTCGAGGCTATAGGGACTATAGCTACCGAATGCTTAATATCCTCATTAATTTTGATACTTAGCGAGCTGCTCTAAAATTACGAGAGGAGAGATGAGATTCCAGCTACTTAGGACCTGATGGGGCAAAGCAACTTGCAAATGACTTTATAGTGTGCTATCATAGTTTTGCAACGGTATATTGGGAATGATTCATTATCACGAGATTAAGCGCTTGAAACTGCTCCATTATGAATTTCTAATTCGTATTACTTAGGTACATACACCGGAAAAGGTAAACGACTTTTTATTAATTTACATAAATTCGTTCGGTTTTTTTGAGATTAGTTCAATATTCTCACAAAGGTTACGAATCATAGATGAATTGTTGTATCCGAAAAAAGTGATAACGCAACCAAACCACGTAAGAGAACTATCGGGCATTTTGGCTAGCTGGGACTTGTGTTTCCGAAGCACAAACGTTAACTCTGCCGCTGTCCGTGACACTCAGGCGCGTACGCGGGGGGGGGGGTTACTGCGGGCTAAACCCCCCCCCCCCCATGATTCCAATAATAATAGGAAAAATTATAATTAATAAATATATCAACTTATTAAACAATTAAAAAAATATTCCGAATAACGATGTATAATATATGGTGGATTCTTTTCAAACGGGATAGCAAAAAAATAAATATCTCTCAAACTTTGGGAATATGTTCGTGAACTCGATGTGATATACCAAAAATTTTTTTAGCGCAATTGGGTGCGCCGTTTCGGAATTAAAACGGTTATTGAAAAAAAACGCGATTTTTCAAAAATCACGTATTTCTCATTTATTTATAGCTCTCGACAAACTCTGAGTTTCGGGATGGCCATATAGATTTTTGTACGAAATTTTCCGTCTTTTCAGATGAAATTACGCAAAAACAATTGGACGCATTTTTGGCCAATTTTTTGGACAAATATTGAAAAAAAAGGAATTTTTAAAAGTTTTTTTCATGTCACCAATCGATTTTCTGACCCAAAAACTACGCGCCACCAAGTTTTCAGAGTAGTTCCCTACTTTTTGGTAAAAAAATTGTAAAAATGCCCTAAATCAAAGTCTAAAGTCTTGCGCACACCACGAGACCATGATTTTTGGAGAAAAACAAGACATTTTGTGATATTCGAAAAATGGTCAAAAATTATTATTTATGTTTCTTCACAATTTTAAATAAAAAAAATTGCGATAAAAATATACCTATAGGTAATTATTTTTATAGTGAAATAACATAAAATATAATATAAGTACATAGTCCTATTACAGGAGAAAACCCAATATGTGTACAAAATATGTTTTGTGAACCCCCCCCCCCATGGTTTCATCCTGCGTACGCTACTGGTAACATAGACAGGAATAGATTCGATCATTCCCGATTCTATCAAATTTGTAAAGCCTAGGCAGAACAGATGGTTTAATAAGGAATGGATGAACGCAATAAAAACCAAAGAAAGTACTTTCAGGAGGTACGAGTTCCACCAGAGAACATCAAACAAAGAAATTCCCGCAAACCCACGATAACGAATGTCAAATCATCATTGATAACATGTTGCAATCTAAAATCTTCGTTTAATGCAACCTGACATCTTCTACCTTTTGGTAAGTTCAATCAAGAAGAATTTTACGCCATCCCCACCCCCTCCTTTCGTTATAATTGCCATCGATTTGGTGAGTTTGGTCTGGTTGATCTAGAGTGGAGCATGATTTTGAAGTAGTGCAATCCTTCACCTACCTTGGGTCAGTGATAGGTACCGATGAAACAGAAATATGTGCAGTGCCATTAAACCCTCAAGCCTCTTCTAATCCTGGACTATCTTCCAAATTTCTGCTGTATTCGAGGCTTAGGTTTTTCGTAAAATGCACTCGAACCTCGTTCTTGTTCTTGCTCGTGTTTGAGCGGAAAGCCCTTGGGGGAAATGTGGAGGGTGATCCCAAAGATTGTACAATGACAAGATCTTCGCGAACAAAATAAAGTTGGATAGGCCAGTGTGGGCAGGAATTCGCAGTGCAGAGCAACCAGCTTGGAAAGTCCTTTGGACTAATTTCTTCCGAAAAGAACAGAACATCCCAGCTTAGAGATGCCAAACTGGTTAAAGTTGACACGGAATAGGGAACGGCGGAGAAAGCAGTTGCGAGAGCTCTGGAGCGAATGCCGGTCGTAGAGGCGGATAAGTAAGTAAGTAAGTCCGGTAACAAAGACAAGATATTATCCTGATATGCTTTCTATTGCTATGGAGCAATCACATCAGAGTACGATCGTCAAAGGATCTCTTCATCAGGATGGGTACCCTAATAGCCGGTTTCGAACAGATCAATATAGTGTCAAAGCTCTGCTGGCCCTGGCTTATCCCGACTTCATAAGTATTGTACAAGCGTACCCTAAAACACGCTAGAAGCGATGTTATATAACTTAAAGTAAGTTATCCAAACAATCGTTATAAAAATAACAGTTTCCGAGTAAAGTAGTGAGAAGCCAGTACGTTCTCCTAGTTAAATTAGAAAGTATGATCTGCACAGGAACCAAGGAGTAAAAACTACAGGGTGTCACATCAGGAGGGTCAAAGCGCCTGGCTGTGAATAGGTTATGGATAGACAAACGAAAAATCGTATTGGTGGGGGGGGGGGGGGAATCGTAACGGTTTAGCCGCTAGGGCGTTTTGAAGTTTTTTTGGTTTTTGGTAGAGCTTTACGTATCACCGTGTATTTTTGTAACCCTATGACCTATTTTCATGAATAAGGTATCAGTGCACGCAGAATACTCATAAACTGTCTACCTATCATAAACTGTCAAAATCAAGGTTCTACCGTGTCAGCTTCCAGAGCAATGAGTCAAAACTTTGGTTTTTTTCACTAAAATTTCAACTGAAACCACCTTTTTCTCTAAAAAATACGTAGTTAACTGATATTTTTTCTTGCAAAGTTGGAAAGCTTGGATAATTTCCTATTAATAATGTCCAAACAATTTTTACGCTAGGGCCTTTAGTTTTGAAGTTATAACAAGTTTGATGTTAAAATTTGCCTTATTTGATACTTTTTGGCAAAGGTTAGGGGAAAAAGTACTAAAAAAGAGCCAATTTCAGCATTAAAGTTGCTAATAACTTCAAAACTAAAGGCCTTAGCGTAAAAATAGACATTATTCATAGGAAATTGCCCAAGCTTTCCAATTTTTCAAAAAAAAATATTATTTAATTAGGCATTTTTTGGAAAAAAGGTGGTTTTAGTTGAAATTTTAGTTAAAAAAAACCAAAATTTCAAATTTCACTGCTCTGGAAGTTGATATGGTAGAACCTTGATTTTGACGGTTTTAGATAGGTGAGAGTATTCTGCGAACCTACCTTATTCATGAAAATAGGTCATAGGATTACAAAAATACACGGTAATATGTAAAACTCTACCAAAAAAACTTCAAAACGCCCTAGCGGCTAAACCGTTACATTTCCCCCCCCCCCCATACGATTTTGTGTTCGATTAACCATTACCTATCCACAGCCGGCCGCTTTGCCCCTTCTCATGGGACACCCTGTATAATGAAAAAAATTTATATTTCTGGAAAGACTCTAATCTTTTTTTTGTGGCAACTCTAAGCTCCTGAACCACCGGAATCACAATTTGTGCAACCCGTCCGTCATGTGGTTGGCCTCATCATGGTGTAATGTCTAGTAACTAATAGTAAAGATAGTTCGAAGGATAAAAGAGGTTTCAGGTAACGAGTCAGGAACGTATTTAAGGAATTGGCGATGCGCCATGCGTTTGAGCTCTTGGATGTTATAGGAGTTCGGAAAAAGTCGACTTGTTTGATTTATGAACGAATTCCTTGTTTGTGTCGTCTGGGCAAAGGGGTGCTGTTGGCAGAAAGAATGAGCGATCGGGCTAATTTTTTGTTATGGTTGTAAGACTGCTGCAGCCAGGAGGGCGTAGGATTTGTATTTATTACAGCACGAGCCGATAGCTGAAGGGGGAACTTGGACCTCTTAAGAAATCGCAGGCGCTGAGATCCCCAGAAAAATAACACTCGTCCGCTTCTAGCCTTCAATAGGCACGCATGCACAGACTAAAGAAAGCAAAATGAGGGCTTAAAAAAATTGTATAGGACGAAGAAAATAATTCATAAAAAAAGGGTGCCATTAGCATACTCAGAATACCGGTTCTGGTTCGGTTGCGTAGGTCAAGCAGCATTGGACGTGGTTAGTCCTTAGTTGGGGCACTGCATGGTAATACGACACTCGCATTTAGAATGGTCTATGCCGATGCGGGTGCATTTATAGATCTTCACGGCTGTAGCGGGAGCGTCACTACCTCTGCGAGTTTGCGCAGATATTTAGCTAAAGCTGAGGAACATGCCTGTTGGACTATTGCGGGTACATGGTCAAGGCCAGTGGATTTGTTAACATCGAACTCTTTGAGGCACCTTGCCTTGCTTGTCGTGAAGAAAACCCTGTCCATTGAGTGAGAGGATCACTTAGGAACACAATTTGACTTGGCAGTGTTCAGCAGAGAACAATTCCAGACAGGTAGAGATGTTAAAAAGTTGGCATTTGATTTTCTCCATTTTGTAGACAAATGAAGAGGGAGGGGACGTGGTAAAAGTTTTCTTAATGGACTTTACCAAGAACCAGCAAATTTTGCTGCCAGCGCCCGCCAGAGTTTACTTCTCAACGTATTATCATAATGATGGTTTAGCTTTCCTGATGCTGGATTTACAGGAATACCTTACTTTAATATACTCGACGGAACGATTCACTAGTGGCAATCTTGTACGCCAGCTTCTTCAGCTTTTTTTGCGGTCATGCATTCCCGATTAAATCATCTGTTCTGCTTAGGCTTCATAGATTTGGTTGAATGAGAAATGAAATGAATAAATACGATCCTGCCTGTATGGTCCTTATGCTGGTGACAGATACATACATGCGTGCGACAAATGATATGCTAGGAGTGCCTTCATTCAAATGCAATCTGACAAACAGATGCGTGAACGGAACGCACTCAACTCAAAAGTTTGTCTACTTTCAGCTCTTTCCGCATTGCCATATTCGATATAGCCTGAAATTCCCAAACACAAGCACACGCAACAAACCCATGCACTCGTCGCTTTGAATTTTTGGTTATATGCGGAAGATAAGACGAATCGCAAACACGTAACTATCTGTCCGCGAAAATTTCCGCGTACTGCGGATCGGTCGCACGCACCGCACGCTAGCATTTATATGTTTCCAGCTTGATGGCACAGACAGCTGCAGAGTTTACGTTTCTCTTTCGAAAACACAAGTCCCAGTCAGGGGATTGGAAAAAGCGGGTAATCTGCCTTCAAAGTTAGAAATTTTCGTCCTTTGGTCAAAACCAGCAAGATAATACAAAATCGTTGAAGTGATATTCTCCACGGGTTTTAAGGTTTAAGCAACTTAGGTAATGACACATCATCGAAGAGGCTGCATAAAAACAAAATACATTTCAGTCTTGGAGCGGCATTGTTATACGAAATTGACAGTGATGAAGTGCTTTATTCAAATAAGCGTATTTGTTTAAACCTGCAAAAAAATGACTAAAATCATATTCTTTGCAATTTAAATAAAAAAGAAGACCAACCTGTCCCATTTTCAATAGGATAATGCTCTCTGAATAATAATTCGCACTAAATTAATGCCAATGTACTTCGACAAATGTGTCAATTTCTCACGAAAACAAATATCAAATTTATTCCCAGTAAAAATGACACAAATAAATTCATCAAAATTCTCTTTTTTATATCCAAAACCATCAGCGAATTTTTTTTTGGTTGGGATTTTTAACAATTAAATAAAAAATTCAATTCGCAAAATTAAAAATCGTGTCACATTCAAAATTAACCTCGGAAACGTGCTAGAATCGAGATTCAAATCGTTCAGCAAAGTCAGAGTCAAAGGCAAAGCCAGAAAAGGGTTCACTGACACGGAATTATTAAAAACGTTCATTCTCTTTATATATGCGGCGTATATATGATGAACACAAAATGAACATTTGAACGAGAGTTGTCATAAAAATTTTCACGAACAGACAAAGCACCGCAGAGCCTGTGGCTGTGGGTTCGAATACAGCATGCAAAGATGTTCTCGCTAAAAATCACTCAAAATCGCGGTATGAATATCAATGGGAGAGCCGCAACTAAATATGGCAAGGAATTCACCATATATATTCGCCATAATATGCGCTCGTAATTATTTATGTGAAATTTCTCTAGTTGTGCGTTTTGTAAATTCCGCGCTGATGGTATTGCCAACCAACCCCCCACCAGCCCAAAAACCCCATTCTACGAAGGGCCCAGGCGTTTTCTCTAACTAATCTGAATGCCCTCTTGGGTCTCTTATGACGAAATTATACTGGTGACGGGGGGTAGTTATGGCATCAACCCCCACACACTACGAAATGCATATATGGGTATTTATTGGGTATTCGCCAAACATTCGGGAATGACTCCATGGCAGCCCTTTCAAATTACATTTCGGCTCTAAAAATACTTTTCGAAATTACGAAATTCTGTGTGCACGTCGGCATTAAATATACACCAGAATGCGGGAATAGGGCAGATGGTAGCTGATTCCGCCGCATTCGGTGGATTCGAACAATTTGAAAATTCCTTCGCGAATAGTTTTTGGGCATCATGTGTGTGGCTGCTAGACGAGATTGAGTTTGCCCCGGGAATGGGCTAAAGTTATGCCCGACACTCGCAATTCGGATTGTCATACCGCAGATTGAATGTCCTCAAAGCTGCACAGGGCTCTGGCTCGAACTCATCAAGTGGTGTAGCGGGGATGAACACAAAAGTTCAGGGGCGACTTGTGATGCCTGTTATCATCACACTAGACCCCAACTGTCAGGACGAGTGCTCCGGCCACACAATACACTATACTCGTCCGGCGCGAAATGGGGGCCAGGATCAGGCTCGAATGAGAATTCATGTCACATGCAGTGTCACATTTGTTGTCACAATCTTAACGGCTGAAGCATATTTTTGTATGCGGATTGAATAATATCTCGGGGAGAAAAAAGGCGGCAGATTTTTATGAATTACAACAGAGGCATGAAAAAAATTCTTATTGCGCGACGACAACTTTCCTTGGACTAATGGACCCGAAATTAAGGACATTGCTGCGTGTATGTGCTCGGGTGGCAAGGATTTTGTAGACAACATATTGTTCTTGGTTTCTTAGTGCCCATACCATTGTTATGAGATACATGGGTTCTTTGTCCTATAAGCTCACATCAGTCTACGTTAACATGGTATAACTCATGTCTTCAATAAGCTTGCACTTAGCTAACTCTATGACTATTGTAGCTGAAGTCAAAAAATCCTGGAATTAAGATTTTTGGAGTGATCTATTACTTTACTGTTAAGTATGTTTCAAAGGCACGTGCTGGTAGATACACCAAACTAAAAATATGATACCGAACACCACAGAAAGCAAGTATAACTCTGCCTCCAGCGCAACCGGAGGTCCAATTAGCGCTTGGACAGGCCATTTTAATGCCACAGCTGGCATTCCTTGGCTTTGGTGGTTGTTTGCACCGCCGGCCCTGGGGTAGAGCGAGTGGAGCGGTCGCTCTAGGCGTCAGCTGGCAAAGGGCGTCAAAATGAATGCGAAAAACAATTTCGAGCGATATATACATTTTGATGGCACCTTTTGTAGGGTGCGGGATGCGGGGCGGGCGTGGCGGGCAGACGGCGAGCACAGTTGCGTTGTTTGTAGCCAGCCAAGTGTATGTGCTCATCAATGTGACTCGAAAACAACACAAGCAGGGAGCGTTGGCTCCAAGACCGACCATACATGACCTGCGGCTACAACCTACCCGAGGTGCCCCTGCCTGTCAATGGAGCAGGCTGAATACGGCGGATCTAGAGAGAACAAACTTGATGAAACTCGCAATCCTAAGGTGTAAACAATCGTGCTGAAGGATCAATACAGATACATTTAAAAAAACTTTTGCGGATAGAGTACCTCTCAACGCTCCAAACACTTCTGGGGCTTCCATGTCCCCAACAGGACGACCGACAAGGTCAGTTGGATATATCTGAACCCATGCAGCAGAATGCCGAATGTGGCCCCAGTAAAGGGGAATTTTCAGGATCCCTCTTCAATGAAGAGAGTCTGGGCCCGCAAACCACGGTGGAGTACGCTGAGATCACTCATTCATTCATTAGAAGATCTCCTTAGATGCCCGGGCACGTTATGCTCCATCGTAAAGGCGACCTGAAAAAACGTTCGCTTTGAGAAACGTGTGGCGCAGCCCGAAAACGTTTTAGACGATTTTTGGAAACTGGCTACTCCCGGTTCTGCGTGGCCCGTGAGGCCGTGAAGAGATGAGAGATACCGAGGCGCCTGGCTACCATCCCATAGGTCCCAGGTTCGAATCCCGGCAGCACCACGGTCCTTCGGGTTTTCCACCTTCTTTCTTCTTCCATTCCTCATTACTCCTGTCATAGCCATCCGCGAGCACTGCCCCGCTCCACTAGCGCATGTCATCGGTTTCAGGAGGCATAACACTCCAGCGAGTTGTTTCTCGTTGCCCCGATACCCATAACCATAATGAAGTCTAGAACGGCTCCAACGCCGACCTTTTGGCGAATAGCAGAAAGTGCCAGAAAAGGCGTGCTTGCGACTGACTATCCGGAGACTCTCCCGACTACGGAACAACTAGTTGCAGTGCAAGGGAGTCTTCTGGAGGCGATAGCCGAGATGGGACAGGGCTCAGAACAGCCCAGATTCCGAGGTGTCGCTGCGCACGCAGGGTAGTTGGTTTGACCAGTATAGACTCGGCCCCGTCCAAGTGACTGAGAGGTGTCACGGGCCGCTTTGAGCCCTGGGAAGAAGCAAGCCTCGTTGCTGTAGACGAGGACAAGTTGTCGCGCAGCCATGGTGTGGTCGGGTGCCCCACTGACATTATGTTGAAAAGGAGAGGGGTCCAAAGCACGACCCTAACGTCGCAGGAGTGGAGGAGTACTCCTTAAAGTTCACCGCCCACCATTCACTGAAATGACATTTTCTGTGGACGAGCTGAAGCCGACGTGAGGCCAAACTGGCTAAAAGTTTGGTTGAGCACAGCTTAGGATCAGGGCGGCATGTTTCCAGTCAAACTTTGCAATGTCCCCTCAGCGACCGTCAGCAGCTCGTGCGGGAGTAACTACAACCATTTCCACTCCGTTCACCAAGGAAGCAGAAACCCCCAGGTTACGAACTGAAACCTCACAGGAGTCTGCTCCGGGAATGGAAGACGTAAGTTGCTCGAATAACAGGGTGGTGGCCACTGAGTTTTGTGGCCTGTTTGTAGGGGAAGCCTCCTCTAGCAAGTAAGTGACTCTCTCTCGATAATCTCTACATCTTTCACCCTAACCCTAAAACCACCACCCAAATCCTTAGCGAGGCAACCCCAAGCCCCAAAAAACTCGCACAAATGGCTGGGACATATGCCGTAAGGAAATGAACACTGCTTTTAATATGAAGCTTGTCTAGATAAACCTCCATCACGCTGGGGCTGCCTCGGCAGTGCTCGAAAAAAAGGTTTATCTTGGACAATCGGAAATGCAATTTGTTAATGAAAGCATCAACTAAAGGGCGCCAACAGACAATCTCGCTCTACCCTGAGGGCCGGCGCGGCGCTGGTTGTTTGACCGACCTGATGGATGTTTAAAGACATCCTGTGGAGACTTAAGGCAGCTTATCAGTGTCCGACCTCTAATCTGGAGATTTGTTTAAAGTCTGTCAGAACGTAGCTGCTGGCGCCGGACTCAGGAAGAGGAAATTACATTAATTTGATAAAATTTTTATTAAATTGAACAAAACTGCCAAATTAAAATAAATAATTCACTATATTATAAAAAATAAAGACAATTAAATAAATAATTCATTGTTATAAAAAATAAAGGCACCCAGGCAGGTTTGGTGCTTATTTGGTACTTTTCGACAAAGCTTAGGTGAAAAGGTACTAAAAAGGTTCGAAATAGAGCCAATTTTAACATCAAAATTGCTTATAACTTCAAAAGTAAACGCCGTAGCATAAAAATTGTTTTAACATTATTCATAGGAAATACTCCAAGCTTTCTAATTTTGGAAAAATATTATAGGTTAACTACGTATTTTTTGGAGAAAAATGTGGTTTTAGTTGAAATTTTAGTTAAAAAAAACAAAATTTTGACTTTGAACTAACATATTCGACTGAGGTTTATGGTATTGATATCATACATTAAAGAATGTACATTTCTCTAAAAAAATGAGCCAATTACGTTTCTCTACGATAAATAGTTGAGGAGTAATTAAAGTTTAAGTAAATTAAAAAATGCTTCAAACATCTTTTCTTAAACACCCTGTGCCCGAGTAAAAATAAAACTCGCCCGCGGCTAGCATGCATCAGGTACGCACTAACACGCACGGCGCCACAGCTAACGCGCATAGCGAACAAATGCGCAGTGCACATTTTTACTAGGGTGTCTCAGGAATCATCCCTTAACGGATTAGCATCTTAGTCGGGAAAATCCTGTATAGTGAGAAGTAAGGTGCAATTGATGATTACGATTCTCTAGAAAAGAATCGATTATCGAAAATCGTATCGGCTGGAAAAGAATCGGAAACACCCCATTTTTTTACACGGAAAAATCGATTATGTCTTAAATCGATACAGAATCGCACATCACTAGTCTCCAGTGCGCTCCACCTTTGCCTAATAAAAAAAGGTGATAGTCAAAAATATATTCCTTCCTCCTTCCTCTGAGTAACGAACAGAGGCAGTACGTGTTTGGCTATGTAGTTAGCTTTCTCGTTCCCATGTACCTGTGCTCACGAATCCAGGCAAGAGCCACGTTATGTTTTTTACCGAGCCTATCTAGCTCAGGTCTGTAGCGCCCTACTACCTTGGAAAGTGTCATCACTTAATCTAGAGCCCTTATAACGGCTTAGCCTAGGTAGAAGGTAGTATGTGGTTCTTTCAATCCCACCTTTCGGTAGCAAGTCCAAGATATTCTGACCTTAGAGTTTTGAGGTCCGGGACCCGAGAACATGAAATAATGAGGACATTGAGGACATGAGCTTATAAATATTTAAAAAGAAATTCAAACTTAACGCAAAACTTTATAATTCTTTGAAAATTTCTTAATTATCCTTTAAATAATTAAAAACTACCAAAAAGGTAAAACGTTTTAGTTTTTTAACTGTCCTTGAATAAAAACAAATTTTATTCATTTATAATTCATAGAAAATCAATATTGTACGAAAATGGAAAACCCACACGCCTTTAACAAAAACTACCAAACTCATTTTCTCTAGGGATCCAATTACACACACCCTTGGTCAACAGATTATTTCAAAGGAACTTAAGGGAAAAAGGCCCGACCAGCACTGGCACTCTTTGTTAATTACATCTGACATACGAGACAGAAATGGTGTTGGGGGTATTGTTTCAAGGGGCAGAAGAGAATCCCTCATATTATCCATCCATCCACCACTACCCTTACGGGCGAAATTTCCTTCAAGTGCTAATTCCCCGGTTCATTTTTCGGTTGCTTTAATCAACGTTCACATTCCCCCATCCCAGAATGTTGCAGCGGGCGATAAGGGTATCCGCTGCAATAAATCGAAAAATACGGGGAAAAAAAATAAATCGAAAACGCTTGTAAAAATCACCCCCATCATTGCGTATTCGTTCTCGTGTGCAAGTGCCACCATTCCATGTGACTGTACGAACGGGGGGTTGCCTTCAGCAGAGCGCAAATTTTTTTGTCCACCCTCTGACATCGACCGTGATATCGCAAATGACTCATCAATCAAGCATGCATTCCGCGTTTGATATTCCATATTGAACGGTACTACCAGCTCCTTGTTTTGTGCAATGTCGTTATACAAGGGATGCATGTACAAAGCACAATGGTGATGTATAAGGGCCATCCTAAGACGCACTAATACAAAACAGCTGAAGACTGACTACCCTCCGCCGAGGAGTTTGAAACGGAATCTTGAAGGGTTCTTATTCCTTTCGCATTCGAAACAAGTACACGGTGTTTGTATGTGGATAGGGCACACAATTGGGGGTAGATCTGCAACAAATGATACTGTCATGGTTGTACACTTGATATTTGATTTTGACTTACTGCCACCAACAATCCAGCCCTCCCGACAATCACATGTCAGTCTTAACGTATAATTCGGGAGAAGGAGCGAAAGACGCCGAGGAGCAGGGTCCTGGCCCCAATAAGCTTCTTGGGAGATGGCAGATCTAATTTAGATACGATCCCCCGATTCATTATTCTCCCGGGACGTGGCGGGCTGAGTGCGTTTTTCTTGGGCTTCGGTGTGATAAAATCATTCACGATAGAAATAATGTGGTTTTTCGGTTTCGTGTTATCTGCAGCTACTTAAGGATGCCTTCAGAAAAAAATTTATTTACGTTGGTGGGATTATGGAAGCGAGACTAATTAAGGATCCAGGAAGAAGGGGAAGAGCCGGGTTTTTATAGAAGAAATTTTAATACAAATTAAGTTGTCCTCCATGAAGTTCAAGTTTATACCTGCAACGTAGATTGGATTTTAGAGGGCTAAAGAAGATGTATTTGCATATCCGAGTGCGTAGGCTACGCTTAATATAATCAGTCACAGATTCAAAAACATTGGGTTGGCAGCTTTAATTTGGTTGAAGCAGGAAATTTAAATCGATGAAGTTTTGTATACACGTGCACGAAGGATGTACTCTTGATAAGTTTTTCCTAAATGCAAAGTTTTTAATGTCACTATAAAAAAATTAAAACTTTCCAAGTATTTAATAATCTGTTCTTCTCGACCACTTCTTAGTTCGTCACTTCTACGCCACCTTCCATCCATAAGTTTACGATCCGCTGAACGGAAGGAGTTTTCTACAAAACTCGATGGGTGTACAAGTGTTCCAAACAGCTTGACGTCAATCAATCCACAGCCCCCTATAATTCCAGACCCTTGGAAACTTGCACATGTTCAGCCCTTAACGAAAAGTTGTAACTCCAAATTCCACGCAATGATTCTATTCTCTCCAAAATCATCAATAAAAAGCTTACGGATTATCTTTTTATGTAAAAGACAAGGCGCTCTGAGCTAAAGCCCCCTTTTTACTGTGGACGGTTCTATTCGTTGAGTGCAGTGTCTGACAGGAAGGTCTAGTTTGAAAGATAGTGGAGAGAAGAGTAACACGCAGTGTTATTCCACCGGCTCCCATCCAATACTACCGCAACAGAAAGCTGAAGACTGGAGATGTCTTCATCGCTTATTATGCTTACAGGCGATAGCAGGAAAAAAGGTAGAGAATTTGTTGTAAAGAGGAAAGGCAAGAATGAACACTTCAACCAAAGTATAGATACTCTTTGATTAGCTTGGCTTGATTACTCCAGATATCTCGAAAGCATTTGATAGAGTAGAGTACCTTACTCTGCCAATTATCGTAGCCTACTATCCTAATATAACCATTGAGCAGGTTTAGACGGTGCGCTCCAGCGCATGTGCCTCACGAACTTTGTGGATAAAGGGAGAAGTGGGGTGGTACCACTCATCATCCCCACTCCTCAATATTTCTTAATAGTTTTCTTTTTAGCCATTCAATCTATGTAGTATTGGTTAAAGTCGAACTTAAACAGCACACTATCTCTATCAGTATCCAATAGAGTTCAATTCATTCACCTGCTCTTAAGGTTTAAAAAAGAACTACTCTCAATCACTTCCAAAGATGGTGACCGTGATGACTAACTCATGATTGGGACCGCTTAAAGCTCGGAACACACATATCCGCACCGGATGCAGGCCTTGTGTCGGACGACACCCGGAAGGAAAGTAAACAAGTAAAATTCTACCAGTCAGTCCCCACCTTCCCGCGCCTCGGTGTCCGCATCGCGTCAAATTTACCTTGTTTACTTTCTCTCCGTGTGTCTTCCGACACACGGCCGTCATGCGGTGCGGATATGAGTGTCCCGGGCTTAAATAGTATGTCTTGTCTCCAATAAACCATTCTCCCCATTTTTTTCAGTTTCAGTGGACGTCTAATGATTGAATTTCTTAACATCATAGGCAAACCCTGATCTGCAGTGTGACCACATGACCACATATTTCAAATCGCCAAACAAGCATCGCAGTGTCTAGGATGGTCTTAAGAGATGCATATATCCCCTCTACGCAGCAGCCCAGCTTGTCATCTACAGGTCCTACATTCGACTTCGTAAATGGGACCGGGGCCTGGAAAAAGACTCTACTCTACCTGGGCTGGAAAATTTTCAAACCACATCGTCATACTCATGGATATAGCGTCATTTCTTGAGCCACCCTAGAAATGTAACAGGCCTGTTAAAATTCCACCGATTTTGCCACGGCGTCTATTCCACCGAAATTAAAGAGGAAGATTTTTGTGACGACTTTTTCACGGAACGATTCCAGTTGAAGTTTAATAAAATTTCATACAAAATTTGGGGTTTGCTGAAAAATAAATTGAAATTTTCAGCTAAAAAATAATCATAGAAGCAATGTTCATCCATCCCTTACGAGCAATTAAAAAAAATTACAACGGGCCGGCTGAGAATCGAACCGGGGATCATGGGACAAAAGTCGGACAGTTTAATTTTAAGCCATAGGTGATGAGACCGATGAGGGCATCTTTAGCTACAATAGTTTCAGGGATAAAAGCTGGTGACAGATCGATATTTTTTTGGAGAATCTAAAATTTCCAACCTCCACAGCATAACTTCACCTGCAACACGGAACTTGCCCCCTCTGCCCATTTTTACAGCTTACAACCCACCTTTTCGCGTCCGACAGTCAAAGCGTAGTCCAACTAAAGCTTGCTACTACAGACATTGCACCATGATGTGACGAAATGACAGATTGGTAGTACAAATGGTGATACCTATAAGCTTAGGCTATCACTTAAAAAAAAGGAAAAGTGGCAGAACTGATGGTGTTTGGAAATAGAAAACAAATAATTCATGTAAATTTCATATGATTTTAAAATTATATTTGAGAGTCATTTTGTATCCGTTTATAAAAAGGTTAATATAACTTTGTTTCTGAATACTGTGTGAATTGTACTTTTCACGATCATTTCCAGTAAAGGTACTAGTACACAAATAAAAGCAAAAAAAGAGCAAATTTTTAAAAAAATTTGTGGTGACCGCGTATAAGTTTTATCACTAAACTTGACGCAATGTCATACAACAACTTCCGGCACGATAAAAACGATCGGTCGGAACACTCCATCGATCACCGAACGATAGTTCAGTGATCTCCCCAATTTCCGGCATCTTCGCCATCACTCTATTGTGAAAGTTCTTATGAGCAATACCAGACGGTCTCTCTAGATTACCAGAAAAGTTACCAAAAAGGTCTATACATAGTGTACCCTATAATAAAAAACTAAACTTAATATTGTAAATACTAAAGTGATAATAAAATTTTATATATAACAACAACTACGGTGTTATTATTGTGCAATCGCATGGCAAAGTGGCTAAAAATTATTTCTCAGAAACCCTTAATACATATTAATGTAAACTTTTGTTTAAAAAAATATTCTATTCTTTAATTAAACAAAAGAAAATTTTTTTTTAGTTTCGACCATTTGTACCATTTTCTAGATGGCGCCGAAGTCAAGGTCAAGGAAAAATTGATGTCTCCATGGCAGAGAGTAAGCCCTTGGATTGGCAAGTCTGAAACAAAAAAATCAAAAAGATTCTTAAAGAGTAATGTATTGCCCACATCTATTTACCACCATAAGTGAAAAATCGATAATAGAAAGTTGGATTTCAGTAGTAGAAAAAAATTTTTAAAATGAGGTCTTGTTTTTTAACCCTTTTACCCCTTAAAAATAAAATTGCTGACTTTTTTGTAAATATTCTGGTAAATAGATGTAAGGAATATGTTAATAAACAAAATAAAACAAGATTTTTTAAAATCGGCCGAGCCAACCCGAAGGGTTACTCTCTGCCATGGAAAATCAATTTTTCCTTGACCTTGATTTCGGCGCCATCTAGAAATGGTACAAATAGTCAAAACTAAAAAAAAATATTTCTTTTGTTTAATTTAAGAATAGAATAATTTTTTAAAAAAGAGTTTACGTTAATAGGTATTAAGGGTTCTGAGAAATAAATTTTTTAAAAATTTGCTCTTTTTTTGTGTACAAGGGGAAAGAAGGATGTACAATTTTCGATCAGAAATTGACGTTAAAATTAACCCATCCCTCAGGAATGATTCAAAGGAATAATCATACTAGAGACTGGTGGTAGCACAAAGGGTGACTCCAAGTTTCTAACACAAGTAACAAATAACCGTATAAAATTTACTTCACCTTCCTTTTCTAGTAGAAGCAATGCCAATTTCTTGCGAAAGTATAAATACGTTTTCCCCAAATCCTCAAACAAACTTCATAAAAAGCTTCCCCAAAGCTCCTTCACAAGAAAGCGCGACCAAACAGAGTTAGCTTTGCAAGCACCACGTGCAAACTTCTGTATCATACCGATGAAGTAACTACATATATGCACCTTTTGCTTAACATCCAGGTGATTTTTCCTTTAATGCAAATTAGAAAAGAGATCAGAGCCCTTCTGTGTAATACATGGCGCTTATCTTGACAAATCCAGAGATAACTTCCTCTTTTAGATTTCTTGCTCATTGCGAGGCATCATTCGTTTTCACTGCTGGCACCTCATCACACAAGTCTCAGTGCTGCGGCTATGTCCCACCATTTTATCGATTTTTTACTACATCACCTGCGGTCTGCAGTCTGTAGAATAATAAGCAATCAAATAGACATTTGCTAAAACCCAATTCAAGGAACTATCCCATCAGCCCCACACCAAATCCCCTAAAGTTTTATCAGAAAATGTTGGTCGTCATCAAGCCATCAGATAATCCACAAACGCCAGGTAGGCGAACCCACCGGCGCCGCGGGAGGGATCATAATCAATGTTTTCATAATCCAGATTCCTCACTTGGCTTTGAAGTTGTTAAAAACCGTCAGTTCTTAACCCTTCTGATGACAAATTCTTCACCATCATCAAATAACTTTTAAGGCATGTCAGCAAAAATCAACTGTGAATCATATACAGTGTGCAAAAAATCCAAGAAGCACCCAAACGTTGGTGTTCAAAAGCTTTTCTTGTTTTTTTCCTATTTATACTCCAAGTCTACAGATTTATTACTTGAGTTAAAAATAAACTTAATTGAATTTTTGTGGTTGGTATTGTAATTTATGAAAGGGAAATTTAATTTTTGTGGATTAATTGGAAATTGTTCTTCGGGTTTTCATTGTAAAGAAATATTAAAGTGAAGTCTTGTGTGCGGTTCAGATTAAATACATACAGTTTGAGAAATTCTTTGGAGATCTAAACTCACTGATCGTGCGCATTGTGTGGCATGTGAACAGTTTGAGAATTTGTTTCACGTATGATCATTCACTTTTACGCGGGAAAATTATGTTTTTTTATCAACAAAAAACATAGATTAGACTTATTTTAATAAATGAAATTATTTATATTACAAATAAAAAATCTTCTGATGATAAAAAATACGAAAAACTGATTTTGGTTATTTCGTGGCTGATAAGAATTAATTTTTGCGTATTTTTGTGACAAAGTCAAGTCTCTTTTGTCAAGCAAGAATGTATCAATTATGACAGGAATTTTTGCGATATGATTCTGTGGAATTCTTAAAACAATTTATGTGTAAATTTGATATGTTTCCGTTTTGTTGCTTGGGGAATTTTTTTTAGTAAGAAATTACGTTTAAGTTAATGAAAATTCGGTTTTTTTAAAAAGAAAACTGAACAAAGGTAATTAATAAGTAAAACTAAAGGCTGTGATACGAGAAATTTCTAAGAACATAAATAATGATGGAAATTTTTTTTTCATAATACAAGGTTATTTGTGAAATTAATTTATGGATAATAGTCATGTTTTAAAAAGAAACAATTTCCGATAAGCTTAAGAAAAGAAGGAAGGGTATTTTTGTCTCATGGTGGGTTTATAGAATTTTGTCCGCCCGTCTTTCCGTGTGACTTCTGTATAGACTGTGAAGTTTGATTACGACGGCCGACGGAATGTCTGTGCGGACATGTTGATGGGTTGTCTCTGGGACTTTTCCGGTGACTTTGCTTTGATTCACAAACAAAATTTTATAGAAGGCTTTCGACAGAAGTGTATCGACCAAAGGTTTTTATGACGTGAACCCTCCATTATGGCGTTGATTTTTTTCAAGTTGCAATGACAAAAAGTAAGCCTGGTGGATTGGGATCAAATGCATATTTTTGTTATTAGTTGTTTTTGTTAGTTTTACAAGAAAAAGACAACTAGAGCACCAGAAAATTACATATATTTCTTATTTCATGGTCGTTCTGAAGAAAACTTTTACAGACTTTTTATTTAGAAATCAAGCAAATTTATCGGCAGGACAGGAAATTTAACTTATTTATTTTATTTTAATTTACTACCTATAACCAACATAATTTATTCATCCCATCTAAAATAATTTTATCGTTATCACTGACTCTGCCGGAACTAATTTAAGCTCGTAAATATGATAATTCAACATCATTGACAGAAAACAAAATAATTATAAGTTTGAAAATGAAGATTAATGATCGACTATTGAATTTTTTAAAGGTCAGTAATATGTTAAAAGTTATCTCTAAGATCAAATTAATAATTAAGTTATACAAATTTCACGCTAACATTATATTTAAAAACGGAAATGTATACGAGGCTAGAAAATATTGTGTCCTCGATAATTACGCGAAAAAAATGCCAAGGGCTTGGTGTAGGTTTCTTTCAGTGTCCAAAGCGTCTTACCTAACACCTTGATGAATAGATATAGTAATTTTGTTTAATTGTTAAAAAATAGTTAAAAAAATATTCTTCTTCTTTATGGTCATTCAGAGAAGATTGATATATACTACGTATACATGATGAGTTGAATAGTTGAGTTGAGGTTGAGTTGAATTTTCGACAATCGACAAAATTCGACAAAAAATCACAAAGAAAACACAGAGATGCTGCTGTCAACTAAATTCAACACAGGAAGCAGAGCTGAGTCGAGTTCAGTCGACCCTATCTCAACTCGAGTCGCGTCTACATGCATTTGAACTCGGGCTCAACCTGGGTTCCACTCATCATGTATAACGTACTAATAGTAGTCATGGCCGAGGTAGGTAGGAGCGGCCGAAAGTAAAAGTGGTTTTTAATACTAAATCCTATTTCTGACCTTGAAAATTTGTATATAGGGGGCATTCTTTTACAAACCGAACAGATTTTGGCAAAAATTGACCGACACATTTTTGATTTGGCCGAAACTTTTTTTACGGGTTCTATATGGAAAAAAAAGAGACCCGTATTTTTTTGTTTGTTTTTTTCACAATATTTTGGCCGCTAGAAATTATTGAAATTTCGCGATTTTGGTGATTTTGGGCTTGAGGGGTAATTTTCAAAAATTCACAACTCCTGTTCTGTTAGTGCTATCAACTGATTTTTTTTTTCATTTTAAAGATAAAAGAACAAGCTTTTAGAAAAAAATACTTTCGAAAAAAATTATAAACAATTTAAGATTGTTATTAACAATTAAAATGTTTAAATTGGTTTTTAACAATTGCACCCACCTCGTAGCGAGTTTTAAGTATTATCTACCATCGTATTCTACGTCAAATTTCCTTTCAAAAACACTTTTTTAATCGATGGACAAATTATTACGACTATCGGAAAAAAATTAATTAACTTTTTTTTTTATTATAATATCGAGTTAATCTTCTAGCTCAGAAGTACACTTCTCAGCTGGGCTGAGAAACGGGCCACGCTTATGTGCAGGGACCGAATCCGGCCGAAAGCACCAAAAAGGGTATAAGAAGAAAAAACACCGCAAAACGAGCATGCGACCGAAAATGCGGGTTCCTTCTCAACCCTCCCCGGCACTCCTGTACCGAGCCGGTCCGGTCCCTGCACACAAACGCGGTCACATTTACCACTGCACAGTGGCTCGGCTAAGACATGCAAACACAAAACAAAAAACAATGCAACATTTAAGAGCACAAAACATCAAACAGAGAAGCGTGCAAAGACAATGAAAACGTGGGACACACAAAGAGTCACGCCACATTAAAAAGAGTCCTTTTAAGGACATCTTCGCTAACTTGCATGCTAAAAACACTCGCATTTTTGTTAACATTTATAAGCATGCGGTTAACTGGTTCGTACATCCCATAATTGGTATTAGAGGAATTAATGCACAAGAGAGGTGGACCTCTCAGGTTGTAGTTGTTCACTCTAAATGACGTACGGGTTCGTAGGAAGCCTGAGTCAACTTTATCATTCAACAAACGATGAACGAATATAACGTCAGCGACCTCGCGACGCTTATGGAGAGAGCTCAAGTTGAGCAATTTAAGTCTGTTCACATAAGGCGGAAGAATAAGTGGGTCATCCCACGGGAGGTGGCTGAGTGCAAAACGGACGAACTTCCTTTGAACCGATTCGATTTTATCGACATGGGAGGAGTAGTAAGGAGACCATACCTGGGAGGCGTATTCAAGTAAAGGCCTAACTAAAGATATGTACAAGTGCTTTGTGATAAGGGGGTTGTTGAATTCCTTGGACCATCTTTTTATAAATCCCAGGACTGAATTGCCCTTGGAAGAGATATAATTGATGTGGGTGGAGAAATCCAACTTACTTTCTAACCTAACCCCAAGATCGATAACAGAGTTAGTGCGGGAGATCTTGTTATCGAGAAAAGTATAGTCGTAAGTTATAACGCCACGTTTTCTACAAAAAGTCATGACCTCACATTTACTAATGTTAAGGACCAGGTTGTTGTTGGAACACCAAGAATAGAAGGTGTTTAGGTCTGCTTGCAGAAGTTTGCAATCCTCGATACTCCTTATGTGGCGGTACAGTTTGATGTCATCGGCATAAATAAGGATTTTACAGTGCCTCAGCAGGGTAACAATGTCATCGATTGATAAAATAAAAAGAAGAGGACCAAGATGACTTCCTTGCGGGACACCAGAGGACGCCTCGATGTTTTTAGATTTGGCACCGCGGAATAGAACCTGGTAGGTTCTGTCGGCTAAGTACGACTGGAACCACATAACCAGGGCATTCGGAAAGCCTAATTTTTTTAGTTTTAGAACTATAATAGAGTGAGAGAGCATGTCGAAGGCTTTACTGAAGTCTGTATAAACACAGTCAGTTTGACAGCCAGTGACAAAGCCTCGAACAGTGTAAGAAGAGAACTCTAGTAAATTAGTAGTAGTGGAACGAGCTGCAAGAAAGCCATGTTGGTTAGTTGAGATAAGTCTCTTGCAGATAGGGGCAATAGCAGAATAAATAATGGATTCGAAAAGTTTTGGTATACATGATAGCTTCGCAATCGGTCTATAATTAGATATTTCGTTCTTACAACCCTTTTTATGAACAGGGATTATAAAAGACTTCTTCCATAAGGTTGGGAAGCGCCCTGTATTGAGGGATTTCTGAAATAAACATAGGATAGGAGACAGTAGGGCCCCTGCACAGGATTTTAGAACAGCAGGAGGGACACCATCAGGGCCGGACGAAAAATCTTGTGGAAGATCATTTATATGTTTCGAGATATCTTCCCTGGTTATAGACAGAGATAAATTTTGAGCCGTTTGTATTGCGTTGATATGTCGAAAATTGTCTTCATGAGGTTGGAAGACAGGAGACGAGAAAGATTTGAGGAAGAACGATGCGAACTTGTCGCAAATCTCGGATGAATTAGAACTAACAGAGTTCTCGTATTGCATGGTGTTAGGGTAATTATCGACTTTTTTCTTAGAGTTGATAAATTGAAAGAATGCTCTGGGATCGCCATACAGTTTACCTTCCATGTTACTAAGGTACTCCTTATAGAGAGCCTCGGAGAGAGCATGGAATTGGTCATAGCAATTGAGAAATGCATAGAAACTCGCAGTGTCTTTTCTCTTCAGGTAGGTTTTCCAGAGTTTATTCTTCCGGTTTTTGGTGTGTCTCAACTCATTATTGTACCAGGGTGGGGATGATCTGGTCAACTTTAGAGGCTCAATAGGTACACAGGATGCGAAGGTTTCATACAGGACGGAGTAAAATCTTGTTACGTCGTCATCCAACTCATTTGAGGAAAGCAAGGTATTGAAATCAAACGAAGTGAGCTTGGATGACAGTACTTCAAGGTTGGCCTTTTTAAAGTTAAAAGTAAAGGTTGACTCCTCCGGGATTAGCTTGTTGTTAAAGGCAAAACAATAGCTGAGTAGGAGAGGAGGGTGATAATTATCAACAGGCGACAAGACAATTGAGCTAGGCTCAACATACATGTTGTCTGAGTCGGAAAAGAATATAAGATCTAACCACCTTCCTAAAGTATTATTCACACCGCTCATTTGGTTCAAACCGTATGAGAATAAGGAATTCAGAAAGTCGGATTCCCTATCATTAAGGTTGTTTTCAGGTAGGTAGTTGTCGTCCTCATCGGAAGATACCCATAGAACATTGGGTAAGTTAAAATCTCCTAAAAGTAAGAGTTCGTCTTTAGAGTCCATCATATCCTGGATATGATTAATGCAAGATATTAGAATATCATAGAGGTTTTGACCTCTATCGTCAAGAGTGCTGAACTTAGCGCGCTACGTCGCATCGGCGCGCGGTCCCACTGCGCGCCCTTCCCTCTTGTCTCTCATCGGTTTTCTTTCGAATATACATTAATATTATATATTTTTAGTTAAATATTTTTATTTGTTCGTCGAGAAGGTTTTATAACAAATTGGAAAAATAATATCAATGAAAAGTACATAAATAAAATACATCATTGCTTACAAAAAAATTACTTTATTAATATCTCAATAGGAACTATATATAAAGTATCTCGTTCAGAATTACAACATCAAATAGTAGTAGTAAACAGTCGTAAAATATTAACATTAGTTATTTAAAAACTTTCACTGTGCTCTTTTTTTCGGACGATGAAAATTGCTTCGCTTTCAATTCTTGAAGAGAGATGGGAATCATACTATGAAATTTTAAAGTTCCCTTTATTGTCAATGATTTTTGAAAACGTGGTTTCAGTATTTCTTGTTCTTCTTCGTATTCAGCATTACTCGAATAACGACACGTTATGTTTGGCAAAGCTTCTGTCGCCCAGTCAAATAATTCTTTCGGAGAACGAATTGGATCGTTCACCCTTTGAAGACTAGCTCTAGCAGCAAGTCTTTTGAGTGTGCCACCTATTCCGTCACATGGTCCTTTCCCATGGGAAGTTGGGAAAAAGTGCCACTCAGCTGCTAAATGGAAGTCCTCAAAATGGTGCGTGAGGTTTATAAAATTCTTTTTATTCTTATACTGCCCACTGGCGCCGTCCGAAAAATATATGATTTTTTTTACATCCTTTAAATTCGTTTTTATGAAATCGACCAACTGTTTTTGAAATAGATGAACAGCAACGGTATCGTGACGTAAGCATTCCGACATTGAAACAAAACTTTTGATCTTTAATTCATTTTTATCATCTCTGTAGTAAACTGAAAATGGATGTATTGTCACTTGGTCATTATTCCAGTGTATGCCTTGCACTGAATTTTGAATTATAAATGCATAATTCTCTGATAAATCGCAAATGACAATACACTCATTTTTCATTAAAGTCCTTTTTTTTCGTTCAAAAATTCTCTTTGTTTATTAACTAAAAATGAATGTAATAATAATTTAATCAAACCGTTACTAAGAACTTGTAAAAAATCGTCAACATTGGATATGAGGGTTTGTAATGAGGTCCTCTCGGTTGTAACCCATTGCTTGTACTTGATATTGTCTATTAATTTTTCTTCGAAATTTTTTTCTAGCTGATCAATAATATTGGTAACCCCAGGGCATTTATCGCATAATCCTAAGAAACAGTTAGTCGATTTCACATTACATATCATTCGATCCAAACAATCACGGTAATTTGTTAAAGGTCGCGGAGAATCAGCAGTAATTGATTTTAAATTTGCTCCATCAATTAATAATTTTACATTTTCATGTATGGCACAAACACAAACAGAATGAGTACCAGCCGCTCCTGCTAATACACAGTGCTTAGGTCGTAAACTTGCAAATTTCGAAAAACTACATTGTATGGTTGGATGGCTCAGTTTGAATGTATTATACAATTCTTTCAAATTATTCAAAAGCAGGCGTTTCTGCATTTGCATTCTTTTTCCATCCTGTTTAACAGAGATGTAGTCTTTTTGACCTGGCATTAATTGAGTGTAATCATCTGACTGGTAAAAATTAACTATAATATTAACAGCATTTTCATCTAAACCTGGATGGTGTTTTGGTGTAGGATCGCTTAATATCCCCTTATCCTTAGCAATATTTTTTGCGACAGCTATCATATGCCTAGTAGCGCTTGGAAAATTAAGATATATTTTTTGGTAAGACCAGTGTCGAAAAATAGTTAAGATTTTTATTTGGTGAGTTCGGTCTTGACTCGTATTAAAACTTTCTTGAAGAGTTCTCAAAATTGATGTATTATCATCATCTTCGTCGTCGAGATCATCGGGATCATTGTCCTTTATATTAAAAACTTTTTTCTTAATGACTTCCGTAATTTTTTTCACTTTTTCCTCAGAATACCTTTTTTGCGTCAATTTTCTTTTCTTTATCGGAGATGCTCCTAGGATACATAAACCTTTGTTTAAATGATCAATACGAGTATCCAGAAACGTCCTGTTTTCACCTGATGGTCCACCTGATGAAGTTTCTCCACTGCCGATTTTATCTTCCGAATCTTCATTGAATGAATCTTGTGTATTTTGTGGCTGTAAAAAATATAATACATTATTATTACTATCGACGATCCCAATCGTAAAACTACAAACTAAAAAGACTTGCTGGGACTGAAAGGAGTTTACTGGCGAATTAAGGGCGTACAACGCTGTTGCTGGCTATGCTGCACATTTGTACGTAAAGGCTTGGTTCCACTCGACTCCTTTACTACGACATAGTTACAAGTTATATATAATATAATAAGATAGTAACGTACCATTTCAAATTGTTCATTTTGGTTCTCTTCATTATTTTCTTCGTTGATCTTCTTGATGCGTAGGCGACAGGAATCACAGATTTTTTGCTGCAACGACTTCGTAGTTACAGATAAATTTAGTGCACGTAGCTGATTCTCATTCACTTTTCTCAAATTTAAGGTTCTCCTTTTTGCATGCTTGATTTTATTAAAAGGGTTAAAACATGCGTCCTTACGAATGGTAACTGCTTCTAATTTTTTAGACACTTTTTTTGACATCGTAGGGCCACACTCACTAATAGATATATCTCAAGATGACAAAAACTGTGTCAATCGTAAACCGCACAAGGATCAGCAAATCACGCGCACTGTACGAATTTTGTACGAACGACCGCTACAGGCACTGTACGAATTTCGTTGTGTTGTTTAAAACACTTCACCACAAATTATTGCTTGAAGTATATTTTCCTTACTGTTAAATAAAACGCACTATTTCGTTATAAAAATATTTGCTTTATTTTTACTCTAATGCTCGCTATGAAGTCTGCAAAATGACTGGTTGAGGAAATTCCAGCTCTTCACCAAGAACCCAGTTCCTTTCTTCAAAATTACTGACCCATGTACAATTCATACCTCTCACATCCTTGAAACAAACATAGTCATAAAACCCTAAAGGGCCCAATACACGAGCGCTCCATCCGACCACGCCACGCCAAAGCAACAACAATTTGTATGCACTCGAAATTTCCAATGCATATAAATTGTTGTTGTTTTGGGGTGGCGTGGTCGAATGGAGCGCTCGTGTATTTCGCCCTTTAGAGTTTTTGTTTTACCATCCGACAAAGGGTAAATGCAATTACGGAATTTCCATGTTTTATGACGGTCAAAAAGAAATATTCTATGGTTGAAAAATATATGTAAGAGGTATCAATTGCGGCGTCTTTTTAAAAAGAACCTTAATATTTTGGTAAAGGAAAAAAAATTATAAAAATAGTGGTTTAATTTACAACAGGCACTGCAAACTTAACGAGGTACTTTTAATATAGTATTGAGATATTAATAAAGGATTTTTTTTGTAAGCAATGATGTATTTTATTTATGTACTTTTCATTGATATTATTTTTCCAATTTGTTATAAACCCTTCTCGACGAACAAATAAAAATATTTAACTAAAAATATATAATATTAATGTATATTCGAAAGAAAACCGATGAGAGACAAGAGGGAAGGGCGCGCAGTGGGACCCGCGCGCCGATGCGACGTAGCGCGCTAAGTTAATTAATTTTTTTCCGATAGTAGTAATAATTTGTCCATCGATTAAAAAAGTGTTTTTGAAAGGAAATTTGACGTAGAATACGATGGTAATACTTAAAACTCGCTACGAGGTGGGTGCAATTGTTAAAAACCAATTTAAACATTTTAATTGTTAATAACAATCTTAAATTGTTTATAATTTTTTTCGAAAGTATTTTTTTCTAAAAGCTTGTATCTTTAAAATGAAAAAAAAATCAGTTGATAGCACTAACAGAACAGGAGTTGTGAATTTTTGAAAATTGCCCCTCAAGCCCAAAATCACCAAAATCACGAAATTTCAATAATTTCTAGCGGCCAAAATATTGTGAAAAAAACAAACAAAAAAATACGGGTCTCTTTTTTTTCAATATAGAACCCGTAAAAAAAGTTTCAGCCAAATCAAAAATGTGTCGGTCAGAAAGGTGTTCGGTTTGTAAAAGAATGCCCCATAGGGGTTTTTCACATCGCTGAATCCAAATCTGCTGTCGAAATTTCGAAATTTTCAAAATCCAAGATGGCAGATAAAAATGGCGGATCAAAAATTAAAAGCAATGCTTTTTAATTTAAAAAAACAGGATTTTCTCGTTGCATAGTTTTATCGTATTTTATGTCAGCAATAGTCAATTTTTCCCGAAATTTACAAAAATATTGCGAAGCAGCAATATTTGTAGAATTTTTAGTTTTTTGATTATCTTACCGAAAACACTTGACTATGATTGTCATAAAATAAGATAAAAATATGAAACTGTATGAAAAAACACGGTTTAACGATAAAAAACCCTATTTTTTGCCATTTTGATCCGCCATTTTGATCCGCCATCTTTGATTTTGAAAATTTCCAAATTTCGACAGCAGATTTGGATTCAGCGATGTGAAAAACCCCTATATACAAATTTTCAAGGTCAGAAATAGGATTTAGTATTAAATACCACTTTTATAAACTTTCAGACCACTGTGCGGCTGTGTCCCATCCAAACTGAAGGCAAAATTGGCTCTTAGGTGCACCTTTTTGTAGCCGCTTTTGTGAAAAACTTTGGCGTACGTAAGAAAGGCAGTAAGCTAGGGAAGCATTTATATCCAGCCTGTCATATTTAGGTAACGAATCAAATCTTCTATTTTGAGCTTTGAAACCTCACACAAAACCTATAAGAAGAGGTTGTTGCTCAGTTGTCTCATCGGGCTGTTGCTCTCGACATGATGATGCAAACTTGGCGTGTAATTATAGATATGATTCCGGTGATGTTACTAACGAGGTAACCCCAAGAGGTTGCGCAGTCTCTGATTACTATAACAAGGCCCCTACCTTTAGCACGCACAGTGGGTTCTGCACATTCCCCACCTGGCATATTGGTGAGAGTTACAACCAGTCTGGCCAACTCATCTGCATTCTCATTTCGCTCGATGTTCCCTTGACCCGGCACTGAAGAGTAACCCTGTACCTCCCGCTCAGGTAAGACAGATCCTTCTGGTAGTTTTCGATCAGCTTGGATATTATACGGGTCGAGACGGATGCCTTGATGACCCCCTGGTCATCTGATAATAGAATTATCCGGGCTTCTGGCCTTGGGGTATGACTGTATTGCTAGGTAGGCTTGAAAGTTCTCGCGAAGACCACAAGTGATCACTCGGGGGCCTCTACCTGCTTGTTAGGAATGAAATGAGGAAATGGCTTGTTATCCGAAAATGATTGCTTGGCTAGTACTAACTTCGCTGATTATGGCTGGACTTGGGGCATTATTTGAAGGTGCCGAGCTGTCCTCCCGAGACCTATATTTTTTTGTGTCGGAGGCCATCTTTGCGTTCTGGAGTACTTTTCAATCCCCAACGACGTCCGGCTTGGTACTTGGCTTTGTTGGTCTTGCCCCCCCCCCCCGAGGTGGTACCGGCTGCCCCATCCTTTGCAATTTTGCTTAGAATAAAGAGGGTGTGATTGTACCATCTCTTGCTGAGGAACGCGCCTTTCACGTGATATAGGAGTACTGTGATTGGTACTTGTAGAGCCAGGGCCTGCGATTGCTCCACTTGGGGTAAGCTAAAATTCCCCCGCTGAAGATCGCTCATAGTCCTTAACACTACTCCTTGTACGTTGCGGAGCTACACCATACTCCATATGCATTACATGGGTGGACGCCCAATATGAAATTTTGATTGAAGACTTTTTTACACCGATAATAGTTTTTACAACTCTTCTTCGCTTGATAAGACAGAAACTAACTAACAACAAATTATGACTATACTATCAACAAAATATCCGATAAAAAAACAAAATATTTACACATTTATGATCTTATCAGCAATTCTTTTACTATTGACTATTTGACATTGCCTTTCACAAAAACACCTTTATCTTAGCAGAATCGAATTTTGTCTTGTTTGTTATTCTCCAAAAAAAAAAATTATCTCCCATATCAAACAACTAATTACAACATGATCGCTATCATGTTTGCATTGTGCTACAAGCCAAAAGAGATCCATTGTATTCACAAATATGACCTATGAAAAAAGTATCTGGAAGGCATGTGAAGGCTGCCGCTTAAAGAAAAAGCATGAGACTCAATATATCCAAGCAACAATTGAAATGACAAATCACATTAGGCACGGTAAATTTAAATTTAATCGCAAACATTTCTAACAAGACAATAAAACTTGAATTAAATAGCAAAAAGGTGAACAGCTTTTAGTGGCAGAGAGGACAAACCAGCAAGATTCCGTCATCGTCAGGTCAAATTCCGATAAGCCCCGCTGTTCAATCTGTCGAAGCAATTTTTCAAAGACGCAATCACAAAGCCGCAAGGGACCTCGAAATGTCTTTATTCTACTCAAAAATTCATTAGGCGGCCCGAAACACCCAAAATGAAAGAAAAAAAAAATATAAATTCTCAAAGAAAATTTGGCTCTTAATAATGTCTCAAACCGCAGCCATTTATTAACAATTTTCGGGCAGTACGATCAGTGCCGCCACGGTGCATTGAGCGAAGGTTTTCACCTGTGAAAAAGATCGTCTCAAGATTATGTATGTACCTCGATAGGCGATGCCCAGAAAGCGAAGCTTTGTGCAGACGACGACGACGCAATTCAAAGCCCGCGTACACTATGGATCGAAAAATGAATAATGCCAGAGTTGCTGCGGTGTGGAGCACCCAGTGTCAGGGCTGCAAGTGAAATATTTCAATGATGCCTCTTTTCAAATTGATGTTCAATAGGACAAATTCCCATGTCTGTCACGGCAACGTACTCCGGGCCAGAGTCATATTGTTAAGATCGGATATGTGCGATCGGATGTAGGTGATGGACAGACGGACGGACAGGGATCACCTGGAGTTCACCCTCGGGCCCCACTGCCAAGTAAGGTGCAGCCGAGACCGGGAATTGTGCGATGCTAATTTGCGTCAGAAAGTGTTTCTTTCATTGTTTAATTAGCAATTACTGAAAATGATTAATTGTCCATTAAGATGATTTATGAGCATCAGCAGCGCGGCCCGATGAAGGTTCGCTTCTTTTCAATTTGGGCTGTGCTAAATCCCAACGAAAATATAACTGAAATAAAACTGGACGTGATATAATGGACGAGTGTCAAAAGGAAAATATCGAAAAATTAAAAACATTTCACGCAACGACACAAAACCATGAAGAGAAAACTTTTTTAAAAATAGGCCCTGACCCGAGCGACATCTACTTAATTACTATGCGCCGCACTCAGCCTCCTGCTCCGAAAAATATGCGCCACGGATGGGGATTTGAGTTGAAATGATGGACCCTGTCAGAGGTTAAAACAAAAACAAGCAGAGAAGTATGTCTCAACTCCCGCTCCTCCTACAGCGGCGACCTTACGCAATACACGAGATAGTCATTGTCGACAGGTGCAGATCCAAGCCCCCTTTTGTCGCCAGAAAACAACAAATGCTTCCCAAAATAACTGTGCGCATGTGTAGTGGAGCCATGCATAGTGAGTACTATCCGGATACCCCTCGTGGACCCTAAACAACTGCAGAGGGTCCCACTATATCTGGTTAAATGGATTTATCAATTCTTATCATTAGAGTGATTAGCGTGGGACATGCTCAAAAGGGGCCCCGAGTTCATTAGACCTGCGCTAACATGTAAATCTACGGATGATGCTCCTCTACTGGTTGACTAGCTGCCGGTGGCTGGGCTGGGGAGATCTCAAGATGCCATCCGAAATGTCGAAGTGATGGACAGGGCTATTCAAGTGCGTGTTAGGTGATGCGCCCCTTTTCTGGGGTACAACAATGATGAATGACGAGCAAATTGCTTGCGCCAAGAGATGAATCTTGAGACATTTTAATTTTGACTTTGGAATTGATGTGTGGAGCAACCAGATTTATGGCGTAGAATCCACAAAAATTGTTAACTGTACAGTTTTATATTCATTGGAATGTGTTCTCGTTCGTTCTTTTCGTTTTCTGCCCTGTGTTATTTTCCTGATGTATTGTGGTAAGACGAAATGCGGTTTGTCTCGACATGTGTAAAGCAGATCTTCCGATGGCTTGTTGATACTTAAATGTACTTTTTATGTAACGGCGCGGGTTCCACAAATTAAAATAGTGTTGATCGGTAGTTTATGGTGTGTTTTGTTTGTTTTTAAGGACGCAGTCTAACACTCTGGTAAATAAAAGCACGCCTAGTTTGTTTCGTGATGTGATCAATAACAAATAATCTGCGTAGAAGCGATCACAAATAACATTTTGTTAAGTTTGACCTTGTTCTTGAACGTAGCTTGCCGGAATGGACTTCCTCGAACATGTTTTGGGAAATAAATTGTGAACAGATGATGACTCAAACGAGATTTGATTGCTTAACTGACGGGTTAATACAAAGTCATGTAGCTGCCAATCGGCATTATTATTCTGCATTTTTTATTTGGAAATAGATCTAAAGAAAGTCGAAATTGTGACACTGGTACTTTGTGTGGTTTAGTTTTTAACACATTAACGGGAGAGTAAACTTTCATTTTCATGTGACGAATATATGTAGCTGATCGTGTCGTATCATTGCCAATATTTTCAATATGGTTTTTGAATAGGAAGAGATAACCTAGTACATATAAGTGTTCAAATAAGTAGAGTGTTATCATATTTCTGCTTTATTTTTTTTAATTTATATTAAGGCAGCGGTTCCCAAACTGGGGGGCGCGACCCCCCGAGGGGGCGCCTATAGCTCAAAGGGGGGCGCGGATGATTTTATCTTTGTGGCTATTTTGACTCATTTTTTAATTTTTACTTAAATATTTTGCGTCTTTTTTATTATACATCTCATCGCCACCTAGACCTCAACTGACATTTTTTAGCCGATTTTGACATACATACATATATTACACGATTCTGAAACGTTATTCAGTACCATTTTAGCTATGAGTCAATTCACACCGAAAGAACGCGCTGAAATTGTAGCGCTTTACATTGAAAACAATCGTTCAATTGTGAAAACTGTGCGTGCTTATCGTAAAAAATATGGGAGAAATTCGGCGCCTTTAGACAACACAATTCGTAGTTTGGTGAGTACGGGTCTGTAGCCACTCGCCAGCATCCCATTCGATCGACGACTCTAAGGAGGATTATGAAGCAAGATTTTCATCTTTTCCGATAGAAAGTGCAACTTACTCAAACATTGTTACCAACGGACAAGCCGCGTCGCTTGCAATATGGAAATGCCGTCGCAAGAATGATCGATGCCGA
Source organism: Thereva nobilitata (assembly GCA_963855945.1). Lineage (NCBI taxonomy): Eukaryota > Metazoa > Arthropoda > Insecta > Diptera > Therevidae > Thereva > Thereva nobilitata. The sequence continues at coordinate 225,388,078 of OY979694.1, forward strand.
TCCTGATTTTTGGGTCCAAATTCGGACGAAGCTCATTTTACACTCTCTAGCGGAGTCCATAAACAAAACTGTCGAATTTGGGGAACAGAGAACCCCGTCATTCACCGGAGTGTCCCCAAAAACCATTTTTCTTCAAAGCTCGAAAAACCCTCGAAGGCGTACGCTATCGTTGGATGTTGGTGCACTTTGTGTGTCCGAAAATGCGTGAAAAAGGTCTGACGAACTTCTATTCCGCCCAAGTTCGCGAGACACGTTGTGTCGAAAAATTGTGATTTGGAGTGGCCTCCTCGTTCTCCGGATGTAACGGCACCAAACTTTTTTCTGTGGGGTTATTGAAAAAGTAAAGTTTATGCAGGCAAGCCGAAGACCGTTGACGAACTCAAAGCTAACATACGAGCCAAACCAAAATAGCTGCTATAATGCCCGAAATGTTAGTCAATGTTATGCAGGATGGCCGAAAAAGAGCTGCTTTTTGCGTATCGACTGGAGGTGGTCATTTAATCGACATTATATTCAAAAACTGATTTGAAATAAATGGAAGAGAATATCTTAAATAAATTTGTCAAAATCGGTTAGAAAATGTCAGAGTTATTCAATGTTGAAATACCGAAGGTCTAGATGGCGCACCCCATATAGTATGCAAATTTACATACTTTTTTTGTAACAGGGGGCCGCAGTATCATAAAGTTTGGAAACCACTGTATTAAGGTGACATGGAAAATTAGGGTCTGGGTGAGTTATCAAACTAATTCGAATGCTAATTGATCACAAGTTACAGTTCTGATCGTTATGCATGATAGAGACGATAATAGTTCTGCGAATAGAAACAATGATTTACTCTTCGTTGGTGGTGATGAGGTAGTCCGGAATGTTAAAGATAAAGCTCGATAGGTATGCAACCTTGATATTAAAGTTTAGTGCGCAGGATCACCCATACCGCTCCACCGTCCATGTAATGTTAATCGGAGCTTTCGGTCGCTAGGGCTCGGATGTTTCGTCACGATCTCAAGAGCTTGTTTGAGCTTGTCAAACGATATTAATTTTTTTATGCCTGTGAAAATGATAAAGATGTGCAGTGGTAATCGCTTGATGACTTGGTATGGTAATGGTCCTTCGTCTTAGCGGTTCGAAAGGTTTTCGTATGCGATCGATTCGTAGGAAAACTTTATCAAGTCAACATTTTTGGGCTTGTTGCCGTAGTGGCATATTGCACATGAAAAATAAGACAACCCAATCTAAGGACTCTGCTGGCGAGTATTGCGAGCTGGTGTTTGATTGACTATCTCGAACGACACGGCTCCATTCCAATGCGTGTCAGTTGCCATCAAGGTCGCGATAAGATGTCGGTGGAAACCATCTCATTTGTCTGTAAAAAGTACGCTCTTGTCTTAATTCGCTGTGTACCAATTCGTTTGGTAACTTCGTTGATGAATATATAGTAGATTGGTAGGCCATATTTGAGTGAACGTATTCACTAAAAGGTTCGTGCTGCACTTGAGAGCATCATAAAGAAATTTCCTATGTCTTGAAACTTTAGGTTTTTGGCAGTCAATACCCAAGCAGTTATAGCAGACTGTATTAATCGCTGGGTAGAAGCTTTTTTGCGTAATGGCTCCCCATATTGTACGAATACCATAATGCAACAAGTCGTGTTTACAGTTGAATTGTATGAAGGGAGTTGGTCTTCCGACTAAGTGGTGGAAGTATGAAGATTTTCTCAAATGCAGAGTATTTTTACCTCACGGTCACGGGTGACAAATTGGATCGATGATCGATGGAATTGTTTCAGTACCACGCGATCGGAGGCATCAGTTAGACTGTATTTGGTATTTTTGAGTGGATGCTCGTGCTCGTGCTCTAGTGTTCAGCAATATAGCTTTTGCCATTACAAGCCAATGAAACTATTTTCCTTTCGTGGTACAAGAGTGGTTGAAAAAGATCTCCGGTGCTCGTTGATGAATACCAAAATTTAAAGATCCCGAGTAAAAATAAAAATTACCTTACGACGGGCAAACACGGGCCGGTTGGCTTTTTAAGGGACATAAGTATGATGGCCGTAGAGTTTTTAACCATTTTTAACGCAAATACATACGGCCCCAGGACGGCAAAACTTCACCAAAAAATTTAAATGGCCGAGTACTGAGCTGTACACACGGTCATACGACGGGCATATAAAGGCCAAATGCATAACATTTTCGTTATGTACAATCGGCCTTTGTAGTCTGGCAAAAATATAATTAAATCGACCATTTTATCATGTGAACAGCCACTGTCCGCCGTACCACCGTCGTACGGCCGTTATTGGAACCGTAAGGCCGTCGTACCGCAGTCATATACGGCCGTACAGTCCTGCGAACAACTTTCTGATGCCCGACACATGACCGAGGACTATGTTTCAATCACGGCCGGTGTTCGCCCGTTGTAAGGCCATTTTTTTATTTTTACTCGGGGATAAGGATTGAATCGCTGATAGAACTTCATCAACAAGAACAAGCAAATAAAGAAGAGAATACTTCGAGGGAATGTCACAGGTCTTTGTATCTTAACGAAATGAATCCAAGGCCGTCATATCATTAGATCATTCTCTACTAGATGTTTTAAGTCGTCATCAGCAAATTATACTAGTCATCCCTTTATGTATTTTAGGCAGGATTTGACTATCACCAAAATACTCCTGACCCAACATTTCTTCGTCTCCATAGATAGCACAAATTTTTTTCCTTGGTTGTGTTACATTAAATTTCGTATAAAAATAAAGAAGTAAACAGGATCTCCTCCACAAAATCGTAGAGGTAAACATTTTTAAGCTTTTTAATAAATTGTAACTATTTATTAAAAAGCTTAAAAATCAGTTCTATGGAAACTATAAAAATAATATCCTTTCTATAAGTAAGTTCTGTAAGTTCTTTCTGTAAGTTCTTTAATAGATTTATTGGGTTTTAGTTCTCCGAAATCGGGATTGGACCGATTATTGATAAAATACATTGAATCTTATACTGAAGCACCCTTTACAGCTCGGAGCCGTTTCGTATGAAATTTTTCACTATATAAGAATCAATTTTTCATAGTAGCATTTATATTTTCACTTTGAATAGTTTCATTCAGTCCCTACCGTACTTGTTACATTTGCTAGAACTGTTAAATTATTACCTAACTAACACGTGTAGCTCCATTTTATTTAACAGGAACCAGGATAAGAAACCAGCTTCAACTTCATATCCTAAATTATTCATATCGTTTCACAATTGTCCATGACCTAGTACCCCGTCCAGTTGGCGTTGCCACACTTTTAAAGGGGGACAGAGCTTGACCACGAACAATAAAGATAATAATATCGTTTACCTTTTGGTATCATAACGAATAATAATAATTACATTATTTACCTTGATTTACCTAAATCTGATTACCAACACTTACAGAGTTTGACCTAAATTTGTTTTCGGTTTTCTTTTGTTCTGCGCCCCCCTGTCCCCGGCCGCAATGTTTAATTAGATTCAAACAATAATCAGAAGCGTTATCGAATAATTTAGTAATTTGACAAAAGTTCTGTAAGTGATGCAAACTGGTGGCACGCAACATACACCCGCAGTACAGAAAGATGTGTCGGCTGTAATGCTGAATGGGGATTTTGTTGAAGAAAGGGTGGGGATTATTTACAGAGAGGGTGGGGATATGTTAAAACCTAATTTGGACACCAAGGCGGAAGATAACTATTATTTTCACCCCTTTCCCAAATAGGTGGGACACATAATGGCAGCCATCAGAGCACACGCGAATGAATAGGGACAAAAACAATTCACTCACGGTTATGTAGCACTTATTGCGTGTCTATTATCTTCAATTTATTTCGAAACTGTCTCAATGGATCCTTGGCAAACTGTTTTCTTATCACTTTTTGGGGCGTTTGTTACACCCAACTTCCCGTTTTTTCGGTGAGAGACCACCTTTACCTTTAGCGCTGTGTAATATCGTGCACGTCAATCATTCACCATGTCATCAGCACCTCGTTCACGGGCGAAAATATATATAAAAGAGGAGAGGAAGAACAACAACAAAATATAAATAAAAAGTAGTAAACTCCGTCAATACTGCAGCCCTGAGTGTCGGTGCTTTGTGCTGGCGAAAATGTGAAAGGTTTGGCGCAATAAAATCATTTCTACACCTATTCCGCGTCCGTCTTTATTTAAGTACAAAAGAGAGAAGCCGCCTACGTCTTCCGCCTCTTGACCCCCATCCCTTGAATGACGCCCGTCCAACCCCCAACGAGTGACGAGGGAAACTTTTTACAACATTTCCAGGTGTAACTCAATATCTTAGAGCAGCCATGTTTCAACAACAACAGCGAAGGTCTAGCCGCTCTTGCAGGGCTGATACAGTCTATAGTGGAGCGAGGTCCTTCCTTTGTTTTGTTTGCTACCGTATACCCACCGGGAGAAGGGCCCAGCCAGGCATTATGGGGACTTAAGCTGTTGAGAATTGATTGATTGCGAGGTTAAGTTCGGAACCTTGAAAAGGGGATTTGCACTTCCATCTTCGCCGCGAATGGCGCTCTTTACCTTTACCATTGTTTTCTCCGAGACTACACCGAAAGCGCCTCAAGCGTACTTTTTAGGGCGGCGAAGCTGTAAGGTAAGGGATTACTGTGCTTTCCCCTGGTGTATTCTTCTGCATTAAAGGGCGATTGTGGCTAATTAACTTGTAAACATTTGCACTCTTGGCGCCTTTTCAGGACATTGTGATTGAATGTTGATAAAATCGAACTTTTTTGTTTTGTTATTTTATAGTGGAAAATGAAAGTATTTTAGGGCTTTGGAAGGATAAACGCTGTTTTTAAGGATTTTTTAAAGGTTAAAGATCAAATTTTTATATATTATTGGGTTTTATAAATTATCAACGCATTAAAAACGAAAAAAACTACTGGTGCTACATGAGCGTATTTTAGCAATTAACTTTAATCGAAGAACGATCCAAGAAGTTTAAATTTATGCTACAGCAACTGATTCATAAATAACCAAGTAAGCTGGATCGTAAACGCAGAAGTTGTTTGGAAATAACAAAGGTTAAAGTGCAGTGTTGCATACATTATTGATATTAGTACTCGAACTTTTTCAAATCGCAATATCTCACGAACGCTCACTCATACGAAAAAAAATATTAAAATCTTTTTTGAAGAAAATTTCATTATCTACAAGTTATAATATAATCATTTTTGCGATAAAACTTGCCATTTAAGAGATATTTACAAAAACCCTGTTTGACCATGAATTTAATTTGAAAAATCTGTTCGATGGGGACATTAGGCACTTCAGTGATAAGAGTTGTTCTAAATAAAACGTTTTCAGATTTATTTTTATGCGTTAGTCTGGTCGCAGGAGTAACAGTTTGTGCCAGTAGTCAGCCATCTTCATGCCGTGGGGCAATGTCTATAGGCCCACATACCGAGCCTAGTGCTATAGGAGTTATGTACAGTCAGTTACATTGAAGGCTGCAAGCTGGAAATTTTGAGTCTGAACTCATGTATGGGGGTCTTAACTAAGAATAGATGAAGGATAGGATAGATTAAGGAGAGTCAGGAGAGTGCTGGAGTAGGTGACTATGATTCTTGTATTTGAGCTATTTGATGCTGTTACGTATTCGAAAATATTGAATCTGGAAGATTGTTGCAAAGTTGAGTTATTTTGTTTATAAACGATTCCTAGACTACAGTGTGCTGCCAGGAGAGCTCGAGGCTTTGAGAATGATCCGAGGGGCAAGTTTTGTTAGCTGGAAAACCCTAGCCGCTGAGGTAGCTGTTGTAACAAGGATAACATTTTGCAAGGGCTGCCATATTCGAATAGCTTAGCGTGTCTAAGGAGCAGTAAATACCGCATCGGATTAGGTTTGAGATTTAATAGGTTCGATTTAATACCTCATAAACGCGTTTGAAAACACGCACTTTTCTTGGTTTTCAGAAAAAACACCTTTGGGCGAAGGGGAAGTGGAATATGGTGTGGATTTCTATTCATAGTCCAGGCGCTGTAGCCAAAATATTACTAAGACCTGACACTAAATCCAATAGAAATGATTTTTGGTACACGGGCAGTTTTTGAAGAGTACTTTGGCAAGGCGACACGTATAGAGCGTGTGGGGCGGCACAGCACAGCGCGCTTTTTTGTAAACTATGGAAACGAATACAACCGCGCAAATTGACATGTGGACGCGAGGTAGCGCGACACGCGTCACCTACTACACGCGTGGCGATGTAGTGGAGCCACAGATTCTCGTGCAGGTCGTGCAGGTGGGCAATTTCTCATATTATTTTCTTGTTTTTTCTCCTCCACATTTTTAGTTTTTTTCTTTTACCTGTCTTTTTAAATACCTACCTATGGCAGAAGAAAGGTTAATTGAGGCCGTGAAGGTGCACAGAGAGCATTATGACACAAATGATACGAACTATATGTAGACAAAATTGAAAAATTGGAATTAGGTAGACCTTGCAAGTTTTTCCTCGGTTGGGATCGCATTACATCCATTTGAGCCAAAGGCTTGTTGGATCATTCCATGCACTTAGCAAATTGACTTCGCCTCATTCGGAAGTAATTGGTAAAATCAGCATTATTCATCTTAATTGTAGTTCTAAATTGTCCACGTTTTTCCCTTTTCAACAAAATACACTTATTGGGTGATTTTAATTTTTTAGTCGCTAAATAATAAAGTAAAATTTCGTCTTCAGCATCATTATCTGATACTGATTCTGAACTCATGTTTACCCGAGTAAAAATAATTTAGTTGGCTAATTTTCTTACTAGCACGCACGCGACCGCTGCTAGCACGCATAGCGAAAAAATAGGGACCCCACAAAAGCATGCACGCACCCGCCACAGGGATGCTCGCTCCGGCCACAGGGATGCACTCACCCGCCACAGGTTCGAAAATCTAAAAATTTGTTCGCTAGAGGCTTCCATTGTCACGAAAATCTAAAAATTCAGGTATGAACATTTATAAATACATCCGCCTCGGCATAAACCATTCCAAACGCGAGTGTTGTTTTACCAAGCAGTCCCCCAACTAAACACTAACCACTTCCAATGCTGCTTGACCTACGCAATCGAACGAGAACCATTTTACTGAGTATGCTATTGGCACCCTTTATGGTCACCAAGATAGTTGCCCCTTTTCTTCGTCCTCTACAATGACGGAAGCGTGGATCCCTGGGGCGGTAGCGTGAATCCCTGTGGCGGGAGTGTGCGTGCTAGTTTTGTTCCCGAGTAAAAATAAAACGGGATCCACGCTCCCGCCACAGGGATGTACGAAATCGCCTGTATTGCTTTAAAAAATTGTAGAGGACAAAGAAAACTCTAGTAAAAATGTGCCGTGCGCATTTATTCGCTATGCGTGATAGCTGTGGCGCCGTGCGTGCTAGTGCGTACCTGATGCAGGCTAGCTCCGGGCGTGTTTTATTTTTACTCGGGTAATAATAACAATTTGAGTAGTACGCTAGCCACATCGAAACTGCGCCTCAATATGCGGATCACCACGCTACGCTAGTGACACGTGCGTGTCATATTGCTCGCGTCATGTCAGCTCACACGCTCTATACGTGTCCCAATTTGCGCCTTGCCTAAGAAAAAAAGTTGTTCTGCACGCCAGCAAAAATTGAACACCCACCAGCTACATATGACAATTTTTGAAGAATTTTCCTTTAATATACCGTTTAGTTTATGAATTTTCGACCAAAAACAAGGGAGTTACAGCGGTTTCAGTCGAGTGATATCCCGAATTATTCGCCCGGAAATCTGAAAATATCAATTATAGCTCATATCTCTCATAGGAAGCAATTTTCTAAAAGACATGTAAAGACCTTTTTTGTGAAGATTTTCACACTCTACAAGTTTGTTCTATACATAATATCGAAATTTTCAACCCCTTTCAAGTTTTTGATGGAATATAAATTTTCCGAGTTTTCCCGGGAAGTTTCCCTAGGATTTTTTTTCTTAAAGTACTCTTCAAAAACTGCCCGTGTGGCAAAAATCATTTTTATTGGATTTAGTGTCAGGTTGAAACCCCTGGTTCCTGGACTATCAGTAGATTTCGAGAAATCAAAATTTTTTCCTGTCAGGCATATATGAAAACGTTCGAAAATTTCCATCGCAGGAAGCTCGGCCGGCAGAAAGCTTTCCCACACCATATTTCACTTCCCCTTCGCCTAAAGGTGTTTTTTCTGAAAATCAAGAAAAGTGCCTGTTTTCAAATGCGTTTATGAGGTATTAAATCGAACCTCACAAACTTTTCATGAAAATGGGTTGGTAGAGTAAATCTGCGAGAATAAATAGGGCTTTTCAAAATAACTCTAGCACTACCGTGGGCCTTGTTCAAACTTTTTTCCTGAAAAGGCTGTTTTTACATTTTTTTGAGATTTACGCGAAAAGTTATAATTATTTTTGAATGAAATTTTTATTGTGGGTAGGCACTAACAGAAGCCACAATTTCAGCCCTGAAACAAGGTTCTACGATAATTACAGTCGCTGTAATTAATGTCAAAAAATGGCCATATTTCGCGGTTTTTTTTTGCAAAGACCGATTTCAATTGTCCAAAACTCATAATTTTCGTCTTTTTAAGCGCTATTACGTACTATTTTTCGTTTTCCAAAAACAAAATTTTTTCGCACCTAAAAACGAAACACACCTAAAAATGAAAAACGTGTTTTCGCTGCCATTATTAGCTTTTTTCCACCTGTTCTCCTGGACCGATTTTTTCCAAAACACATTGATTGAATTCCTACGAATTTTCTCTTAATTATAGCGTCGAAAAATCGAAGGGTAGATTTATTTCAACTTTTGAATACTTTTCCGCTATCTCTCCTGGACTAGGAGTTCCAAAGTTTAGTCTGTGACACAGAAAAAAAAACAGATTAAATAAATATTCGCCAAATCAAAAAGTTTAAAACAATTTACATCATGTAGCTACTTTTGCTGTCCCTGTACTTTATGAACACACCGGTTGATGGCCCCTCAATTGGCTGCAGATGATAAATGGTCAAGACACAAAACATACCGAGGATTGTTTGATATTATCAATATTTTTGTTATGAATAAATTTATGTTTAAACTTGTTGCGATTATCTGAAATTGAATTTTTCGAAATTTAAACTTAAAGAACTCCAAACAACAACAACAAAAATCAAAAAAAGAAGCAGAAGTATCTCCTGTCCAGATTTCGCAACTTTCTAGCTGGTGTAGCAAATTTTCAAGAAAATCCCCCAATTTTATTGGACTTAAGGATAAAAGCCATCTGGAGTAATCCTTATAAATGGGAGATGGTGAAAGTCTTTTTTCTTAATTTTTTTTGCTCTCTCACAAAGAGACAGAGTGTGATATGTCGAGGGATAAATCCTGGGGCTGTTGCTGCTGTATAGTGCACACAATAAACTAATAACAGAAAGTAGCTGTATAAAAAATGAATCAGAACAAGGAGAGACCACACGAAAATGTCATTTGCAAGCGCACCCCCATGTCGTCGCCTAAGCAAAAAGGACATTTTTAGTGCAATCACCGAATAGGATGAATGGCAAAGATAAAAGCCCGGGCGCAAATTTCCTTCTTTACTTTAGCTTAGGGTGACAAGGACGAAGGACCTTTTTAACTACATAAAAATATACGTCTATACGTTTTATGCTGTTGTAATGCATGCGTTTTCCCCATCATCGGGCTCCTTCTTCTTCATTGAGGGTGAACTGTGTCGTTTGCGTCGTCGTCTGTCCGGGGGTTGATTATGGCTTGCAAGGATCCCTTTATGAGCAATTCCAGTGGATCCTTGGCGGTTTTGCCACTATAAGTTAACCAAGAATGAAAACTTAACTGGGATAATTTTATCTGAGGGTTGGGTATACTGAAGTGCAAATTAATGTCGCTAATTTGAGGTATGTCCTGGTGTTATTAGAGCTCTTTTGTAGTTAATTAGTGCTCCTATAGCGACCGTGACTAATTATAAGGGCGGTTGTAAATTTTCGTTAGCTTTAAGGAATATGCAATTTACCGTTAAGAAAGTGCATCGGGGGTTACTTAATATAAGATTCCTTTCTCCCATTAAGAAAGATTATGGGCATTAAGTGGGTAATAATATCTTTATTTGTCATATATCATTTCTGGGGTAAGGTAATAGTGAAATATGAGGAAAATTATTTACAAATTATAAAGGAGTTTCCTTTGTGTGAATTTGATACGTGCGCAGGTTTTTAGGTGAGTGTAATATAAGTCTTATAGCTGCAGTTTCTTATGACCTTATTAATGAATAGGGGTACTTTAACGATACATGTGGGAAAGACGCTCGTAATAAGCTTTTTCATTACTTTTAATACTTCACAAACACTATTTTCCAATTAAAACAAGTAATACTATACCATACCATTCTAATTTATTATCATTTTCATATCATACCTTAATATTTATCCTATCTTTTTAGTATTTTTCCTAGATATAAATTCAAACACACAGCATACATACGGACCACTGTGTAGTCAGCCTTAGTTTTGAATATAAACCTTCTAACCCAATCAACACCGCTTTTAGAAGACTCTCTCGCATTATGAAAAAGCCATCTGACTGGGAATTATTCGTTTATTTCAAGTTGCTGACTAGAACCTGAAGTTCTAGAATAGTTATGTCAATTAAGTTGCGCTCTAGTTCACAAAAATAATACTCGCGTAAATACGTTTGTCATACCCCATTTTATTCTTCCAAGTCTGTCTAGTTGAAGCCAAATAGATGATTCAAACGGGAATGTAAGAACGCAATTGAAGCTAAGGGAACCGTACATGAAAAGTACAGACGTTCAAAGGTGACGTGGTCAAAAATCGTCTACGAGCTACGGTTTCCGAGATATGAGCATTTTTGTGTTTTTGGTCGGTGATTCCAAAACGCCAAATATTCTTTGCGACAAAAATTTCTATCAATTTCATCCTCAGGTATAGCTTTCAGGGTCACTACAGCCCTGGTGTCAGGTTCTACGATGGATCGACTGCAGCCTTGCATCGGTTTCCATCGTGTATCCACGATTATGGACCTTCTGAACTTTTGAGATTTCTGGTAATGACGGCTTCTTGAACCCGGAAGTGGTCATCATCCAAAAGAAAAATGGATCAGCAGCCTCATTATTTAGAGACACGTAGAAGGCACGGACAAAATAAGTTGCACATGATTTTTATTATATTGGTTTCTAATTTCTTTTTATTTTTAGGAAATGCGCCGGACATCAAACATTACTGCCAAACGTTCTTGCAAAAATGATAAAATCTCAAATCCTTGAGCAGTTGAAGGAATCTGCCAATCGGGCTTTTGCAACTACATCAGCTATGGAACTGCGCTTGTTAAAACTATGACTCCCAATTCTGTTGTCGAACATCACTTTTGTTGTTGTTGACTTGTCAAAAACTTTTGATAGCATCAAACAGCCAAAGTTCATTTTTTCTACATTACTTTTAAATTTTCCCATAGACTTTTAGTTAATCGCAGTGAGAAGGTTAAATTCAATGGCTCTAGTTTTCTCGATTGTCCTACTCACCCCTTTGTTCGACGTTTCTACATATGTATAATCTTCACTGAGTGCATGCCTTGCTCTTGCCACCTCTAATGCATTTTCCCCTCCCTTGCCACCCTTAAGTTACACTTTGACCACATTTCCAATAATTTGTCAAGCATACACACGGACAAATGAAGTAAACGTTTACACAGAACGTCTTCCCTTGTGACCCGTTGCTCGAAAACACTTCTGCGTCTTGCGTGTATTTTGGGCCTAATAGTCATAAACATCAACGAGGATAATTCGTATTCGTCATTTCATTATGATGATCAAAAATGGATGAATTGAAAAGGAGTCGTTCTCCAGCCCAAACTACTGCAGTCAAACTTTTTGAAAGCTACCTCCAGGAGCGTTCTCAAATTGTCACGGTACATGAATCTTTCTCCGAACCTTCGCTCCTTCATTGCGGAGTACCTCAAGGCTCTATCACGGGCCCCTTGCTTTTCAGCCTTTATATAAACGACCTTCCAAATGTAGTCAAACATTCCTCTATTCATTTATATGCCGATGACGTGCAGATCTATCTAAGCAAACTTTTTGAATTTATCGAGGATTGTACTGTGCAGTTAAACAGTGATCTGATACGCGTGAATGAATGGTCAGTTCAGTATAAATTACTGCTGAACCCTATGAAGTCGTCCTGCCTTGTCGTCAGCAGAAGTCTTATTGATTTTCAAAATCTGTTCCCCATTAAAATTAATGGTAATGTTTTACCCTATGTCGACTCTGTAAGAAATCTGGGAGTCGAGCTCAACTCCAAATGCAGCTGCTGTAATCAAACCGGAATTGTGCCTCGTAAAGTTTATGCCTGCGTTTGCCAACTCTGGGTATCCTCTAATCTATTGGCTCTTCCCTTACGTATAAGACTGGCGAAGGCCCTGGTGATGCCTTATTTCACTTATGTACTACGTATACATGATGAGTTGAACCCAGGTTGAACCCGAGTTCAAATGCATGTAGACGCGAGTCGAGTTTAGATAGGGTCGACTGAACTCGACTCAGCTCTGCTACCTGGGTTGAGTTAAAGCTATGGAGATAGACGCGAGTTCAGTAGTTGAGTAGTTGAATTTAGTTGACAGCAGAATCTCTGTGTTTTGTTTGTGATTTTTGTCGAATTTTGTCGATTGTCGAAAATTCAACTCAAGCTCAACTCAACTATTCAACTCATCATGTATACGTAGTAATGGTAGCCCAATTTTTTCAAAACTTGATGCTGTTTGTTCCAGAAAAATACAAGTCGCCTTCTACGATACCCTTCGATTTGTCTTTAAATTGCGTCGTTTTGATCATATCACGCCCTATGCTTCCGCTCTGCTAGGTATGACGTTTGAAAAATACCTAAAATATCATCGATTAAAGTTCACCTTTAAACTTATACACAGCCGGTCCCCTGGATATCTATTTGAAAAACTTACCTTCTTGCAACTAAGCAGACAATCTAGCACACTTTTGGTGCCTCGTAGAAGAACATTATATGGTGAACGCTCTTACTTATTCCAAATTGCTCGCATATAGAATAGACTACCCCTGTGTATGCGGAGGGCGTCCTCTTGTCGATTATTCAACAAACTCCTGAAGGAATATTTAGTAATTAATAATTTCTAGGGTCAATCACATTTTGAATTTTTGTCTTTTTTCTTTATTTTTTTCATTTTTCTTCTTTTTGAATATTTTTACTTTATTTTCTAAATTTTTCAAACTATTAACAGAAAGAATATTAATTTACATTGTTAACTTGTAGTTCTTAGTCTATAATTTTAAATTTATTTTTGCCTTATGTTTCACCCAATAATTTTTAATTGTACGCTTATAAGAATTTTTCTTTTCTTTTGTACAATGATTACACAATAAATTATTATTATTATTATTATTAAACTGAAAGTGTGATATTTCTTTATAAAGGTGCACGCCTATTCTGAACACCGCTGGAATTTTCTTACATTGGTAGCATACGATTGTAAGAAAATTCCTGTGGAGTTCAGAATAGGCCTGGTGATAATCGGCTTAACCGAATCCATTGCACTTGTGTAGCGTTTAGGGATTTTTCGGGCAATATGAGTTCTAGAACCATTTTGATGAAACAGTTCTACATTCTCGACGGTTTCTCTTAATACTACGCGACGATCTCTTGGTCGGCGAAAGAATATCGTTCCGTGAAGATGTGTCTAAGATGTCATCTTGATCTTCTGATCACTGATTTCTCGCAATGTACGATCGACATCAATAGCGCTTCAAACCAATTTGAAGCAATGACGACTAATTCCCAATATTTTTTTTTAATTTGTATTTAGCAAAGAAATAATAAAATTCTATTTTCCTCGTTTTTGTTAATATTCAATGGTACTATTGAAAAAGCGAAAACTTATGACGAATATAACTCAGCTTCTTATTTAAGAAATTCAATTAAACATTAATCTGATAGATAATTATTATAACCACTTACCCTAGATGTCCTGAGGTGATGAGATTTGCTTACACTTCTTGGTAGACATACAATTAACATTATGCCTTTACCTGGACATACAAGCTTACGGGCATGTGGAAGTTACATATATATTACATACATATGTATGTTAACACTAACAGTATGTAAATACACAGTTCTGTCAAGTGTGATGTGAATAATATTTCAATCACTTGATATAGATACAAATATAATCAAGGGATTCAAAATAACTACAGAGTGTCCAAGTTTGGTACTATGGCCGTTCTTAAAGAAGAAAAGTTGATTTCAAGGAAAAAATAATTCATCGTTTGTCTTTGGAGAAGCTGCAGTATCAACTTAGATATTTCAAAGATGGTCTACAAAATTTTGTTCGGGTTATGTACTTTTCTTTGAAAGATGAACCCAGATCACAAAGGCCAATGGATAGCCTTCAAGCTTGGAATTCATCAGACAATTGTTTTGGATAGCATTAAAAGGCTTGAGCTTGTGTTAAAACTTTCTGTGTGGGTGGGTACAAGAATTAAGTGAGAAAAATTTATTGGATAGAATTTCCAAATATTCTTAGAATCTTGCAACTCACAAAAGGACAGAAAAGGTATAATATTTCTTTATGACAAACAACGGTAGACTGCAAGTGACAAAGAAAAATTATATAAAAAACTGCAGACTTGTGTTGAGACTTGATCTCTGCCCCATATTCTGCAAATTTTACACTACTTGATTTATATCTTTCCATGTCGATGCAAAAGGTGATGGAAATGAGTACGCTGTATGCAAGTGTCCAAATATGCATGTTTCCAATTGCGCTACAACCCAAATCGGACCTTGGCCTCCTCTAGGGCATTTCTTTAAATTTTACGGTCGGTCCCTTGCAGTATGTCTCCAGTTCCGGATGTTGGGTATTGCCTCTGGATTTTCCGCCGCAGTCTATCCGTCGTCTATCTCCTCCTGAGCTTGCCTACTGGCTACTATTTGCGGACATTTCTGCTAGCATGGTCCGTTTTGGAATAGGATTGTCCTCCATCCTGATTACGTGCCCGCGTAGTCTTAGTCTGCTGGTTTGAGTTCAGGGTCGTCCAAAATATCATACGAACCGCTGCTTTGTAGAGGGAGAGTTGAGTTTTTTTGACCGCGAATCTCGAGTAGAGTAGATATTAGCTCTTTGGCAACCTTGGGCCTCGTCGGGTGTCGATTTTCTCCAGAATTTGCTTTAAGGCCAGCAGCTGGTCCGTTGTAGACTTGTTAGTTTTAAAACCAGCTTGATATTTTCCCGCTATTGTTTCTAATTTTTGTTTCACAAGAATTGTAAAGGTTTGTTAGTAAGCGGTGAAAGTCCATCTCGCCTTCAAAAGCGAGGACTTATTCTCCAAAGGATTAGATAAACTTCCATAACTCTGGAAAAAGGTTTTAGCAGTATTTTTGATTAAATTTTAGATAAAAAAAAGATAAAAGTAATTTGGTTTTTTAAAAAAAGGCAAAACTTTCCCTTGCGCTAATTGGACTTCCGGTCGGACTGGAGGCAGCCTTACAACTACCCTAACCTTGCCTTGCACTTAATAGATTCAATTGTCTTAACATGCTCTCCCTTTGGGACCATGCGGGGTCATTATTACCTGCAGAATTACGGCAATGAACAATTAAATATGAATGATGTAAGTGCAAAATCAATTAGTTTAAAAGCTGCTTTACTGTCATTAATTCTGTTAATACCTATTGTTGACCTAAAAACTCACTTTTCACCATTTTCATTATTTTGTATGCAAATACTATAAAAACTGCCCCCATTTTTTCCTATAAGTAAATTCCTTTTCTTTATAAACATTTAAAACAAGGTGAAAATGTTGATGATACATAATCGCTGCAACGACCAGCTGTAAACGCGAATAACACCGATGCTGATAACCCTTCTAATGAATTTTAAATTGCACTAAAAGAATGAAAATTGAAAATAAGGATACAAGCAAAAAAAAAATACGTACGTTTCCTATACTATAACGAAACTAGTGCAGTTTGCAATTTCGCCCCGCAGCAGTCCCAACAATGGTGGTAGTTCGTGCCATTAAAATAATTCAAAGATTATTGCATGAGTGCTGAGCGGGGCTGTGAACGGTTAAAGGGATGTAAAAAAAAAGTGGTAAAAGCCAGCTTGCCGGCGCCTCACCACCCACCACCACCCGCTCGAAGATACACGCTAAACCACCCCAAGAGTTAACCGAAGTGAATGCAACCGTTCAAAGACGGAACTTCTGGCGTCTCATGGCCCCGAGTGCTTTTTCGTGTTTGTCGGCTTATCATGGCGCATTATGGGAGGCCCCTTGGCACTTTTTATGATTCCCAACGAGCTTGTTATCAGCCCAAGAAAAAAAAACGAGGAATTTAATCAGGAGTCGGTTAAGGCATTCCCTACTAATGGCGGTCATATTGCAATTCAATGCGGGATAAAAGTGAAAAAGTCCAAGTTGCTCTCGGAATATACACGGTGTATGTGTAGCACACCCCTAATGGGGGATGTGCATGCAATACAGGGCAGTAGAGATGGGATGGCAGGGAAAATACCTTTTAGGACTTGGCAACTTTTTTCTTCTACTTTCACTCGTATATCGGATAGAATGTATTCGAAAATGTCGTTAATGGGTTTCGAACATAACAAGAGTGACTAACTGGCCGTTTTGCAGCCCATCGTTTAACTCCTGTTGCTAATGGAAACCTGCACGTGACGTCCCCATTCGGTTTCAAAGGGATGCATGCATTAGACTGCATGACGCTTCGTTTTTTCTTAGCTTGAAATTGTTCAACGTCATTTGCAGATTTTTTTTTTTTTGGAATAACTTTTATCAGCGGAGGTTAATGCCATTGTTGAACGCGTTGTTGATGCACGTACATGAGGGTTTTTTTCGGGCTATAGGATGACTTGTAAAGTCATCGTTACACGAATATAATTTCGAATTGATTGGTACTAATTATATTCTGATTCGGATTATTGGTCGAAACATTCCATCCCTTTTACAGATGCCAAGATTCGTCTATTTTTTGACTTAAATTTATCATCATAAGGCCCTACAACAACGCCAGAAATACGCTTTGGGGAAGCGCCGAGAATAACT
Source organism: Thereva nobilitata (assembly GCA_963855945.1). Lineage (NCBI taxonomy): Eukaryota > Metazoa > Arthropoda > Insecta > Diptera > Therevidae > Thereva > Thereva nobilitata. The sequence goes on from OY979694.1 coordinate 225,405,185, forward strand.
AGTCTTGGAGATCACGCTGTCTACCTGCTGGTTAAAGCTTTTCAGCAGTACCCAAATCGAGAAGGGTTGATTCAAAGAAGTTTGCTCAGGTCCAAAGAGCGACACTCTCTAGAGGGTAATCACCTGGAAATATTGACCTTATAGCTATATTCGAAGATAGGGTCAACACTTTCGAAAATGCTTTCGACCCGGCATATAAGGTACATATCTTGCCCAGTAAGGCGTAGAAAAAAATCTTTCCCGAGTTGGAATGAAGAACTATCGAAATTGACCAGGGAGATCTTCAGAAGTTGCTACAAATAAGGCCTTTGACAGGCCTATAAGGAATGCCTAAAGTTGTACCTGGCAAAGATATTGTCAATCTAGTGAGAGGTTAGGAGACTCGAAAACTAAACTATTCCGAATCTCCTTTAATGAGCGAAGTTAAGCACAGGCTTAGTTGGATCCCTGGAGAATAGTAAGGCAATCTTATCCTCATGGTTCATTGAAGTGAAAGACTCGCCAGAGTTTAGACTTCCACATAAAAAAAAATTAAAAAAAATTAAAAAAAAAAACAAGCTTTTATTTGATAAACTAACTAAGTTTTTAAATATGCCTTAATAAGATGAACTAAAAAGTATAAAATAATTTTTCTTAATCCACCTGTATGTAACTACAAGTAAAAGCTTGGGGCGCTTCATCAAACTCTATCCTATTTAATTTTTGTACATATTGAATAGTTAAATCATAATATTTTCTTCATTTTTGTTATAATATCTGAAACATTTGTTAACGGAGCGCCCCAAAGCTTTTACTTGTAGTTACATACAGGTGGATTAAGAAAAATTATTTTCTTCTTTTTAGTTCATCTTATTAACGCGTATTTAAAAACTTAGTTTACTAATAAAAGCTTGTTTTTAAAAAATATTTTTTATTTTTTTTTATTTTCTACTTTTTAGTCTCAGGTGCCATTTTGTGGTGGCCGCCTTACTGGATTTAAGATGCCGTCACATATCTTACTAACACAGCTAATTGTATTCTAGTTATCATAACCCTTCATTAGATACCCATATCGAGGGGTTGTTTTGTGGCCGCCATATTGGATTTAAAATGACGTCACATACCTTACTGTATTCTACTCGTCATACTCTTTCATTTGATACCACTGTCGGGGGATTGCAAAGAAAAAGGAAATCCGCCATTTTGTGGTGGCCGCCATATTGGGTTTAAGATGACGTCACATAGCTTACTGTAGTCTACTCGTCATTCTCTTTCATTTGATACCCATGTCGGGAGGTTGTAAAGAAAAAGGTAAACCGCCATTTGTGGCCGCCATATTGCATGTACCATAAAATCGAATATACTGTATTACATTGTCTCCAGAACCAAAGGTTTGTGCAAAATTTTAGTATCAGCGGATATCGGGAAGTAATCGAAAAATCGATCGCAAGATTTGTCCGACACAGAGAAATATTCGCCTTTTAATAGTGGCCGCCATATTGGATGTACCATAAAATTGAATATACTACATTGCATTGTCTTCAGAACCAAAGTTGTGTGCCAATTTTGAGCATCACCGGATATCGGAAAGTAGTCGAAAAGTCGATGGCAAGATTTTTCCCACGCAGAAAACGAAGTTAATATAAAGCTTGTAAAAACAGTTGCTAGGGATGCAAGCTGTCACCTGCGCATATTTGGCTTAGTCTTTATAGAACAGGAATCCATTCCGAATCATTACGTAACTGCAATGAAATTGATATTGTGATGACATTGTATCTTAATTATAAAAAAATTATAATGTAACTGCTAAGTAATTGAACGGTAATTACATTGTAATTGAAATGTAATTATCATGTAATTGCAATGTTATTGTTATGTAATTGCACAATAAATGGTATTATATTACAATTTGTTATGCATTTGTAGTGTAATTGAAATGTAATTGTAACAGCAGACGCCTATTCATTCATTTACTTTGTAATGGTGATGGTCATTCATTCAATTACTTTGTAATGGTGATAATTTTTCATATTCTCTGTAGAAATAATTTTCTTTACCAGATATTGCAATTTTGACATAACCCAATGACATCTTTGTCTTTTGCAATACGGTATTATTATAACTAGTCTCACTCGTGATATTTGTGTTTTGTTCGGAGTTGCTGTATTTAGTTATAATTGTAGAATATTAGAAGTGCTCGTAATAGCAAAAACGATATAGGTTGCATATTAAATTTGTCTAGTGTGGGGCTTTTTCAAATAATTGCAATTTTATAAAGGGATTTCAAGCAAGAAATTTGATTGAGGATTTGCTTTGGAAAAAATTGTAGAATATTTCCTTTACTTTAATGTTGATGTATGGAAAAAGGAATGAGATCAACTAAAACTTAGTAAACGAGGATGACGCATCCTATTTCTAAGTACGACAAAATACTTTCAAAGCTTATACGACAATATTTACAAAACAATTCCATAGCAAAAACAGATCGTTCAAACTTTATCAGCAAAATAAAATCAATTCAGATAATATTCCAAGAAGTGCTTTCCTTAAGCCAGCTCGATCCTGTCTGTCACAAATTGCAAAGATGATAACAAAACAAAAGTGTATCGTCGGGCCTCTTCCGTAAGTAAACTACAATATATTTCAAACTCGTATATACTTTCATTAGTGGAAGATAAATTACGTTAATCTCGATGTGTAAATATTTGGCCATACATTATTCTAGCTACCACTCAGCACCCCTATACCAGGAGCAAAGTTAATTTATATTGATTAGGGGTAATATATTTTCAATCTGCACTCGGAACGGGATTTGTAGTCTTTGCGCAGTTTTGCCATCACAAAAGTACACACAGGCCGATATACATTCGCATCGCAAGGACACGCCAGGATATAGTATATTTATATAGAACGTAGCGCAACTAGGAAGGAATTCCCGATAGTGCATTGTATTTGCCAAGTCTACCGTGTGATACCTTCCTTCCCTGCTGACTTTACTTTGTTATGGGGCTGTGTGTGGAGGTTGTGTGTGAAGTAAGAACTTGCCGCTTTCTCTATTTTCCCTTTTTTTTGTATAAATCGTAGTCCATCAATTATTGGAGGGCCTGATATCTACGAAAACGAACAACTTTGCAGACAGTTTCTACATGTGTACACATGCCCACGGATCGCTCTCTAGACTTTCTCCAAAAGTCCTGCTGCCTAAGGGCAACTAGCCAGGAGTAGTGTGCAGCATGATGAAAACTTTCCAAACTATTGAACACTTGCTTTTTGGGTGGGAAGCGCAACATCGTATACAGGATTGGAATCGTGCTGGACCTGAAATTTTAGAGAGTAGATTTTGAATCTATGTGATGCTAGTGAAGTACAACAAAACTGGCTAACATTATCCTTGCTGAAGAGTCAACAACGTGCGATATAAATTGCCTTTCCATCGATACTATGGATGAATTAACCTTGACAGGGGAGTGCTGAGTGACAGAATAATGTATGGCAAATATTTGTCCATTCACTGAGCTTGGTTGTTGCTAGCGCTTGGGTTTTTGGGTGAAATGGGATTCTGGCATAAAATTTATTGACTCTAGTAGACGATAGTCTAGAGGTGAAAATCCTTAAATTACAAATAGCAGATACTTAATTAACAGGCAGGTGTTAATATTGTTGGTATTAAAACTGGATCGAAACCGTTTTTATTGCTTCTATGTAAAGTAAGTTCTATATTCTGTTGTTCTGATGTTACACGAGCTTAGTTCAAGGTTCATTATAGGCACACATTGATTATTTATTTTTAACTTTCCTTCAAAGTAATTGCGCCAATGAATATGTGTTTACAACTTTTTTCGTGCCTTGTTTGTCCCAAAAATGGCCTTTACTCACCCCAGAAACTACAAAAAAATTTGAGTTCTGAAAATATATGTTTGAGCCAAAAATGGAAATTGAAGCTGATTTCTTCCATATGAGTCAATTTTATTTTGATCTTAAACTCAAGGAGGGAAAATATATTAATATTGATATTTTTGCCAAAGATAGAAAGAGACAGTCCGTATCCCAAAAGTACGCTTATGTTTTTTTAAATAAGACATTATAACTTATCTATGGACCCACCGCAGGGCAAGCCGGCGTGAAATTTGGGAGCCGGAATTTTGAGCCCGCTTTCATGAGCTCCGTCCCAAACTCCCAACTCCTTTCCAGAAGGCAAGACTACGGTCAAGAACTATGGCAGACGTACATAGGTTGCCATGGAGGGATCCATGCTCCCGCCACAGGGATCCACGCTTCCGCCACAGGGATGCACGAAATCGCCTGCATTGCTTTAAAAAATTGTAGAGGACGAAGAAAAGGGGCAACTATCTTGGTGACCATAAAGGGTGCCAATAGCATACTCAGTAAAAAGGTTCTCTTTCGATTGCGTAGGTCAAGCAGCATTGGAAGTGGTTAGTGTTTACCTGGGGGCAGGGGCGTTTCCAGCCAACTGGCTTAGGGGGGGTAATTTTAAAAAAAGAAAAAACTTAAATATTTTTTTATTCCATAAATACAAAACAAACAGCATCAAAAAAAATTAAAAGTGCGTGTCAGCTCCGACGATTGTCTTAAATTATATACAACTAGCTGGAACCCATATAAATCCCACATTTCCGCTTCTCCTTATCATCTCACCAAAACAACCTTGTTGATCCATTCTGAACCGATTGCTTAGAAAGCTTCAGGATACACTATGTTCAATGTTTTTCCATTTGTAGCTAGAATGTCAAGATTTTCCGATTTTCCAACTCTTGAACAACCTACATACAGTTAACCGGGAAATGACACTTAGTTGGCAAAATTCGTCCGGTATAGTCGTCCCACAATTTTTAATTTATAAGTTTTGACCAAAAATTCGTTATTTGCGACGTTATAAACCCCTAGATATCCACTTTAATTGAAATCGGAACAAATTTAACAAAATTCGTCCGCCATATTGGCACGGCCATTTTGAATTTATAATTTCTGATCATAAATTCATGATTGGTTACCTTAAAAAATTTCAGATACCGATTTTCATTGGAATCGGAACACAATTTGCAAATTCGTCGGCCATCTTGAATTTATAATTTTTGACTGCAAATTCGTTATTTGCGACCTTAAAAAACTCTAGATACCCACTTTCATTGGAATCGAAATAAAATTGGCAAATTCAACCATATTTCTGCTTCCATTTTGAATTTCGGTAATATACGAGTATACCCCATGTTACTCGCTGATAATAGAGCTTTCTATTGGCGACAGAATTTTTAAAATCGGTAGTTTTTGAGTTTATCCGGAACAAACAAACAATCAAATCTTTTCTCTTTATGTAATAGTATAGATAGGCAAAGGAAGCAAATGAACCCATATATTTATTTATATTGAATTGATAAAACATATTACATAACTTTTCTGTCTTACTTTTTAGTCTATTATATGTTTTTCGCCATTTTGTGGTGGCCGCCATATTAGAATCAAAATGACGTCAGACAGATTACTGCATTACAATCGTCATACCCTTTCATTTGATACCCATTCTGAGGGGGTTGTGAGGAAAAAAGTAATCCGCCATTTTGAATTTGGAATGACGCGACACAACTAATTGTATTCTATCTGTCATGCCCTTCCATTTGATGCCCATGTCGGTGGGTCGGGGAAAACAATTGCAAAAATCGGGCGCCATTTTGGAACCGCTATCTTGATTTTTTTACAAAATGGTCAGATATTCAAGCAAACACAGATCAAAAATCTGCTGAAAAGATCGTTCAAATTTGTGCGCCCTCCCCATCGTCCTCTCTCATTCTCTTCTTCATAAACCACTTTGCAGCCGACTCTTGTCGTGTCCTGTGTACGCTCGTGTGGAATCAGCCATAGCGTGCCATATTAGCGGGAGTCTCGGATATCTGTCCCTTCCACGACTCTCCAGCAGTTTTGGAAAAATTCACCGTCATATATCGCCGACTAGATTCACCATAACTTATCTTGTTTGTTTGAAATTGTGGTAATTTTTAAGAATAAAAATAAATAAGCGAACGAAAATTCTTAGGGGGGGTAATTACCCAATTACCCCCCTCTGAAACCGCCCCTGCCTGGGGGACTGCTTGGTAAAACAACACTCGCGTTTGGAATGGTTTATGCCGATGCGGATCTATTTATAAATGTTCATGGCTGAATTTTTAGATTTTCGTGCCAGTGGATGCCTCTAGCGAACAAATTTTTAGATTTTCGTACGTGTGGCGGGCGCGCGCATCCCTGTGGCGGAAGCGTGCATCCCTGTGGAGGGTGAGTGCATACTTTTGTGGTGTCCCTATTTGTTCGCTATGTGCGCTAGCAGCGGTCGTGTGCGTGCTAGTAAGAAAATTAACCAACTAAATTATATTTACTTGGGTACTTATAGGCTTCCCAAACTTCTAAGGATGGCTTTAAACATCAACCACAGCAGATCAAACAACCACCAAACGTTATTGAGTATATCGACTTTTAAAAATCGAAGTCCTGTTACAAAATTGTTTTGTTTGGATTTTTGGAGGCCTCATGGTGTGAATTCCTACAGCATGCAGGAACCCATACACAAGGATCATCGCCTCTACCTCTATTCTGTCCTTAGCACCAAGCTTACTACTACACATTGCACAATCACGAGTACGACATGTCGAACGGGTAGTACAAACGGCGACTCCTAAGTTTGGACTTTCACTTTGTACCTCTAAAGGCAGCCTTACACTTAACCTAAGATGCAAGCAGTTGGACAGTGCATATCGCTGGGGTCGACTTTTTGTATTCAAAGGGGACGATTTAGAAGTAGAATGCAAACCAATAACTATAACGGAGAAAGTCTCTCAGATGATGACTAGCATGTATTACTACAAGACTATTGAAATTCCTATGCTTTTCGAGTGTAATAATAGACATACATCTCACAGAAGTAAACTGTATTCCGGGGGAAGGAACGTTCAGCAGCGTGTGACTTTCACACATCTCGACCTAGTAGTCCCTACAATAATTCTTTATTCAAGAGCTGGACTTAGGGCACTAATTTTTCCTTAAGGTAGCTCATGAATTTATGTTTCACACTTCTTTAGGCGTTTTCTTCAAACATAGGTGTCCATTAAGGAAAAGGAAGATTTGTCCAGAGGTACTACAGGGGATTATCCTAAAACTACTGGCAACATACATCGGGGTCCATAAACATCAACCAGCTTTAGTTGGTGATTAAGACTGGCCGGCCACGTAATCGGCTGACTCAGGGGCAATGCTCAATATCCGGAACTGGAGACATGCTGCAAGGGACCTTCAAACTTGGAGAAATTACCTAGATAAGGCCAAGGCTCGATTTGGGCTGTAGAGCCATTGGATGAATGGAGCTTCGGTTGTTTCTCATTCGATTTTAAAACCACGTCTGGTACCACAGTTTGATCTTGTTGGCCGGCTAAATTCATCAGAGTGACATATTTGGTTGTCTCCGATTTAGACCTGGAATTGGTAATCGAAGCTCTATAAAACCGTCATGGACACTGTGATTCTAAGCAGGAATTCATATTGAACCTTTCTTTTCCTATTCGTGTAGTGTATAAGTAGCGTTTTTCATGGCGTGAGAAATCAGACATCACAGGAAAGTCCCCTTTATACCATGGAATGCCATGCAATTGTGAACACCAAGCTTTAGTCGGAAAAATTGTGAACAGTAATGAATGAACACTTACTCTTGAATATTTGCCAGGGATTTGCTGTAAAGAGGAAAGACAAGCGAGAGGGAATATTGGGTCTTATTCTGTAATTTTTCATAAAATAATATTTTATGTTATGTTATGATAATAAAATTTCTTCTTCATAAAATAAAAATAAAATATTTTAAAAATTCGTATTTTGTCATGCTTTTTTAAAATTATTTTATGAAGTCTTTTATGAACACATAACATAAAATATTTAGTACAATCCGCTATGGGTTCTATTACGTTTTGAACAGCTGATGGGTTGAAAATGAAAACAAATAAAATTATGAATGAAAACAAACAAAATCAAAGCGCGCCTTGTTTCAGTATCTGACAAAATACAATTTTCTTAACGCATTTGTCATATTAATTTTTAATTTAATTCAAAATTCAATGAAACTACTTTCTCGCAAATGTCAATTGCCGTCTGTCATTTTCATAAAATGGGTTAAAATACCTGTAAAATGTACTGCTTAAATTATTTTATGTTATGAAGCGTAACAGGAAATATTTTATGTTATGATCGATAAAATAAAATAAAATTTGTCGGACAGAATAGGATTTTAGAGAATTCTTTTATGCTATGTTATGCCATGATAAAACTTTACTGACAGAATAGGCCCCATTATCTGAGTTGGAGAAATGGAAATAAGTAGGGCCATGGCGAACCACCGGCCTCTGGGATATAAGTTGATCGCCTCATTTCTAGACTACCGAGAACCGTGTCGTTCCAGTTGGACACATATTCATCGCTTTAACTGGGTCATAGACATATTCCTGTTAATTAAAGGCAGAGAATAACCGCATCGTGAAGAGTTTCTCATTAACTATTGACCACCGTCTATACACCCGTCCAGATTATCACTCTCCAAATTAAGCTGTTACTACTTTGCTTCTCAAAATAACGATAATCCATCCAATCCGTTCTATAGGTCATAAGAGGAGTTGTATCTATGAGGCACCTATTGTATCTATGAATGTACATAGAATTACCTCTCTTGCTTCTAGAAACCTCTCAATTTTATTGGTGAGGCAATGGCTGACTGTTTCAGAGGATTAACCCTTTCGATCGCCATGTGGGTTTATATGAAAACGTGCAAATTTAGTTTGGAAATGATTTACCCTTTTCCATTCCGAATTTCGACCACTTGGTAATATTTCTGCTGAACCAGAAGTCTAACAAGTTTGTTCGTAGATTAGGTAAGCTCCAGATTCATCAGCTAACAAAAATATCATGTAACTGAGCTCTTCAGGTTAGGTTTGTATATTTCTTACAATCATAAATATCACAGCAAATCCTAGGGAGCTTCACAACTCGAAAAGTAATCCAGGCAAAAAAGTTATCAAATGGCTCAATTCTGGTAAATCATCATATATAATATAAAGTCAAAAAAACGAAAGCTTTTCTTATAGCATATAAAACCTTAAAAAAAATCTCCCCAAAAATACTGAAAATTTGTCCCTCTGATACGTGATGAAAAATTGCTTCCTGTGAAGCCAAGATTTCGAGTAAATTGACTGGACTTAAGGTTAAGCCAGCATCATGTCAGGGCCTAATCTTATTCAAACATATGTCGTATGCCATACCAGAGTGTGTCCCATCGACCATCTTCTAATGGTGACCCTGGGTGATGCCTGTCCACAGGATCAGGTTTCAGATTTTGATCCCCAAAATTTACAACAAATCAGTGGGCTTATGAGAATATGTACTATGTGTTATCAATGTATATATATATGTATATATGGACAACGAACAACGGACGGACGGGCACAAAAGGACATCCATGGTCGATTACTTCCCTTCATTTTAAGCACAATCTACAATGTTGAAGTATATACGACACGACACGAGAATAGATGATTTTCCTACTTCCGATTCGATGACAAAAGACTAGAAGGGCTGCAAAATGACATCTCATCACGGCCACAAATAAAAGGGGTTAATGGACCGTGTACAATAAAAACAAACCCACCCACACGTGCTCCTATTGACGCACGTAGATAACATTGACCCTCATAATGGAGTCCTGTTCCTGTTATTATTATTAAATGGACAACGTAATGAGATTTATCGATATCTAATTGCTACGGCAGCAGCTGCAAATGATAGAAAGTTAGGTGAGAATTTGTGGAAGTGACTTGCAAATGTATTTTTTTTTTTTGGGTTTTTAAATTGAAATGCAGGGAAACAATTGTGAAGGAGTTAAGGCTATTGATCGTATAAGCCTTTTTGGAAACAATAAACATCGACAGATTCTGTGCTGAGAATGACTGCGTACTGTGGGATGCGTCCCCTAAACTGATGTGTGTCTGGCAGTTTGAAACTTGATACAAAGGGCGTATCGACAATTTGATAAAGTATGTCTATTGCTAATGGGTTTAAATCGACATATACCGTATTCTGATGAAAAGGGTATTCTGCCACGTTCAACAAATAAAATCAGATTTAGAAAAATTCATTTTACTCCATCATATTCGATTGCTGGGGTATATACCAATTTTTGGGCTGCTCCTTATGTGTACTGCTTGTGGTTTCCTATCCAGTGCACCTCTAGAATCACTGTCGGCTTTTGACGAAATTATTCAGTGGTTCAATATTTGACAGTTGCCATAATAAGATATTTTGTATCCTTGTAAAGCAGTGGTGGTCAACAACAGCCCTTGGGAACCACACGATCTCCCAAAGCAATTCCAAGGCTGTTCTATACTGTGTTGGATGTTGAAGGAGATGGCTTGCGTTTGAACTCTTGGATTTTCTACTATTTCAGGAATAATGACTGGGGAAGATTGCTTCACTGTTTATAAACAAACTCCTAGACCGTAATATGCACGAAAAGGAGTGCTGCAGGATGTTCCACTGATCCGAGTGGGCAAGCCTTTTATTACTAGAGAAGTATTGCCGTGCAGCCAGTATTGAGTCAATTTCAGTGGAGTAATAGTTGTGGTAATTGCGAGAGAATTTTGTTTTTGGCTGACACCTTCCTACAGGGGCTAAATGAATCTTTAAGGACTCCAAACACGAGCGATTGATCCATCCAAATGGCGTTGAGCCAGACAAAAATTTTACAGTGGTGTGGAGGTATTCATAACAAAGTAATGTAACAGAATTTTTTCAAACAAAGGAAAGCACTGACTGGCTTCGGTTCCATCGGGTAGAGCCCCTAATTTTGAACCCGGACCAACGGACCGGCGCCATAATGGGACTTTCGTGTATGGCGGCCTAAAGCAGGCGCAGAAGGTTCCATCGCAAAAGAATTTGCTGGGACGTACATATTTTACCCTGGTCAAGCTACGATAAGGTAGTTTTCGAGGAGTCAGATAAAATAGCTATATTCAAGATGAGGCCGAATGTAGGACTTGTAGATTATAGCTTGGGCTGGTGGTTGAACGAGAAGTTTGGATTCGACCGTCCTCCGAAACTGGGAGTGTTATTGGACAGGTTTATTGAAGAAAAGGCAGTCGTAAATGTTTCATTAAGATCAACACGATTCTTGTGGTCCAAATGAAGAATGAGTTCATATATCTGTTAACACCCTCCCTCGGAGCCCATCTCTTCACGTTTTAGATAAGTTTGTGTGGATCCATCGACCCTTAACAGACTTGTCCCACTTCCTTTGCCATTTTATTACAGACTCACAGGGCGTGATCTGGCGCCGTACTGTTTTTGGATCTCCTCTAAAATATTCTGGATCATAGAGAGGCATGCCTTTTCTTGCCAGTGTATCCATGGCGATCATCTCCTCTGTCATGCACGCCACATCGTCAGCAATGTTCCCTCTAATTTTTTCACTTACTGCGCGGTACAAAATTTATGCGAGCAAAAATATTCAAAACGTATGTAAAAGAGTGCAAGTGGGGGAAGGTCCTGTGCCTGTTTTTGAAGTGAAATGTTTTTTTAATAATACTCTTGAAAATTACATTTTAAAGCATTTTAATAACCCACAAACAAAAAAAGGATTTTTACATTACTGTTCATATCTTTGTTTATATTCTTTCTTTATTAGAGCAAGATCTACTATGATTGAACGACGAACTATAAAACAAGAGAAGTATAAAAACGGGGGCTAGTCATATGTTTCGCTCGGTGACTTTACCAACTACGTGACTACAACAGCTTTCCTCGAGAGACAACAAGATTCGAATTTTAAAACCACCAGAAAGCCACTAAAATATTTTCCTCGTCACCAAAAGTAACTAGAATATTCCACTAAATGTAAAGTTTTTCAAACTTAATGTTTGAAAGGCGCTATTTAAGCGGAAATAAGCAAACTAATTCAAATAAAAAAATTAATGACTCCAGTAAATGCTATAAAATATTAATATTTTAATAATAGAGTCAGCATTATTGCTTTGACCAATTATCATTAGTCGGTACTCTAATGGTATACACGGCTCTAATAAGGCATCTTGCCGGCTGGTTAATCGGGGTACCAAAGTTCTCCTGACCTGGACGGCACACCTCTTTGTAGCCTGGTTAGCGAGATTCACCATTTTCAGGAGGCGTATGACTCCAACGAAGCTATCTCCCGCTAACCCCGACGGTTGCCTTTGAACTCATACAACCAAAAGTTCAAACGCCAGGTTACCGCCACCTCCTTATGCATCCCTAGACTTCCTTTAAACTTATCCCATCTTTTTTCTATTCTTTGAACTAAGCTTCCTACTAGGCATTGCACCATAACGTGAACGACGTTAATATAAAGGTGGAACCTGAGCTTAGACTTTCACTTATTCTTGACAATGTTCATGGTGCTAAAGTCTTTCAACATCGATGTGCGAATGTGGCAAAATTAGTAATGAAATAGCAAAAATGGCCGCCCAATTATTCAAATCGAGATACTCCTTATGCGTCTCTGCGGCGCTTCAGACGATAATTTGTTGGTATTTTTGGTTTCATTCTACTTCAGAAGATGGATTTGACACGTGATCTTGATTGTTATTTGAGTGAATCATTAGGTCAGTAGGAATTGATGTCTTGTTATGGCTTAGTCAGTGCATGGCCAAAACTAATTTTGTATTCCTGTGTACTTTCCTCTTACCCACTAGATACGATTTTTCCCACTAAAGGCAAGTCTTAACCAGCAGTTCTAGTGTTAAAACCACTAAAATGGTAACGCTGGACTGCAAGCACGGACGCTATGCTGTATACAAAACTTACACAACAACGAACTACCCTTTTCTTTTTTTGTGAAAATAGGATTTTTGTCATTTTTAGATGTAAATCTTTTATAAAAAGAAATAAAAAAAATAAATTTTTAAAAACCGACTTCAGCAAAACCAAAAATAATGCACAAAAAACCAAAAATAATGCACAAAAAAGGATAAAATAATTGTTTGAAATTTTTTACAACATTAATCCAATCAGAATGGATTTAATAAGAAGAATCACTTTTGAAGACGGTGCCAGGTAGTAGTTGACTTTCATTGCATTAACTATTGCTGCGAAAATTGTATTCATTTCTTTGTTAGCCTTATGCCCTTAATACATCACCCCGAAAACAGGTGTTGGCACCGTCTTCAAAAGTGATTCTTCTTATTAAATCCATTCTGATTGGATTAATGTTGTAAAAAATTTCAAACAATTATTTTATCCTTTTTTGTGCATTATTTTTGGTTTTTTGTGCATTATTTTTGGTTTTGCTGAAGTCGGTTTTTAAAAATTTATTTTATTTCGTACTTTTTAGTCCGTTAATTTTTTTTCGGGGGTAATATAAAAAAAAATTATTTATTACGAGAAGCATGACACTCAGCCGCGCGCCGTCGAAAAGAATTGAGGCAGTAGCTAAATAGTTTTTGCAGTAATGAATTTGCGTATTTTCGGAGCAATTTAAAAAAAACTTATTTAATATGAAACAAAATTCCCCAAAGGAAATTAAAAAGAAATATTTATTGTGTCGATTGAAAAAAAAATTGCTCCAGGTCAAAGAATCGAACTCGCAACCTCCAGGACGAGAGGCAAGCCTCTCAGTCGTTGTGCTACGGGAGGTTGTTACAACAAGATGGCTAAATACGTAAATAAAGCTTTTCAGAAACTGCTTTAATAGAATTTCATTCCAAAGGAATACTCTCTTACAGTCTGCATGAGTAGAGTATGCATGAAATTTCTCACCGAAGAGTTTGTAATTCTTTACAACATTAATCCAATCAGAATGGATTTTAGAAAGAGAAAAAAAGAAAAAAAGTCGAACTACCCTCCGGGATTTGAACCCGCAATTTTTATTTGCAGGTCAACGCCTTTGCCGATTCATCCACCGGCCTCTTCTCGAGCACGCGACAATAAAGTAATTTGTTCGCTACCTTTGAAAATACTTCTATCCGTTCAAGGTGTACTAATTTTACCAGCTTTTTACGCCTACCTTCGAACTCCTTTATCAGAATTTAAAAAAAATTGTACGGGACCACCGTGGGAAACTACCCTTTCAAACAAAAAAGAAAAAAAGCAAAAAAGTCATTGCGTTACAAAGTTATGCGTGAACAGGACCAAAAAATACCTACGCGTCGAATTGATAACCTCCTCCTTTTTTGAAGTCGGTTAAAAATGGTGAGCAAGCCCATTGTGCGCAGAATTCAAAAACGGCTGCGCAACTCTCGAAAAATTAGTGCGCAGTCGCGCACCTGCGCAGCTTAGAGGGAACATTGATCGTCAGGCTTGGTCCTGTATGCGCAGCTTCCATTTTCTGCTGTTAGCCATCCTGTTCAACGCTGCTGCCCACACTGGCGTTGGCTATAGTCTCAGGGGGCAACGGCAGCATTCTTGCAATTTCTGAACAAACAGTGGATGCTTTATCGGCCATTACCCCTACGGCCATAGATAGCTTCATTCGCGCACCTTCGATCTCTTCGATGCGTTGCCCTACTACAACTATCCCGACATCATCCGCGAACCCGATCGCAACTACTCTTTTTGGGAGGCGTAGACTTATCACATCGTTATACATTGTGATCCACAGGAGAGGACTCCAGACGAACCCTGCGGAACGCCGCACATTGCCTTGTACACTTAGGCCCTATTGATCAACGCCTGGACTATTTTGCTCCATCTCGCGGCGTTAAAAGCATTTTTAACGTCGATGGTCGATGCGTAGCAGTGAGTTTTCTCTATCGCAGATCTTCCCATGCCCACCACCATGTTAAAGGCACCAGTTGTTGACCTTGCCTATCTGAAGCTGAGTGATTTGTCCGAGAAGCCTCCTTAAGTTTCGTTTCTAGGGAGTATTCTGTTACAGATCACCAGATCGAAAGTTTTGCCTATGCAACTAAGGAGGCATATCGGTCTATAGGATGATGGGACCCCTAAAGGCTTGTTCGGCTTTGATAAGAGCACTAGATACTTTAGTACAATCTGTATTTTTAATTTGAAAAAATTACACCGCCGAATTTTTTTCATACATCGTTAGGGGGTCATGAAAGAAGCTTAAATCCAGATTTGTGACCTCCCACTCCTTGCAGGTTTTTGGAAAACTCAAAAAGTTTTCCGAAAAAACGGTAAGTCGAAAGAAAAAAATGTTTGAATAAATGTTATGTGTATTTTGGAGAGGAACAACTTTTCCATTTAAATTAATAACGGAAAAAAAAGTTTTTTGGGTGAAAAAGCGAAAAAACACTTTTTTTGATACTTTAGCGCCAATGTAATGTTCGATTGATTGCACAAAACCAAGCCTAATATGCTTTCTGTAGCACAAGTTTTTCTATTCACTTCAAACACACGATTAGAGTAAAAAAAACATGAAAGCAAAAAAACCAAGCCTATCTTTCTAAGGCACATCCAAATACACTTTGTCCTATATCGCAGGACCAGATGCAACCCTATACCAACCAAACCAAAAAACCGCAATATTCAAGGTCGCACATTATTATTATTTATTTAACAACATTTTCGTGGCAGACGAACACTTTTCACGCTGGCATTTCATAACTGAGAATTACCATAAGTAAGCCATAAATAAAGTCCTACTTCACACTACAATGAGAATAAAAGTCAGAAATGTCTGGAGGTCGCAGGATATCTGATTAAGGACTGCAGACAGGAGTGTTTCAAATGGCATCAAGATGCATCGTAGCATGGCGGATTGCAGTAATTAGTCGGTGCCCTACCGAGAAGGGTAACACACAATCAAATTAGAAAGGAGCATGCATAAGGAGCCGCGACAAACATTAAGCTGAAATAATGATCCTAGTTGGGATGGCTTGTGTTAGTTGTGAAAGGGACACGTGTTTGACATAATGCCACTGCTGCTATTTTTTTTTGTTTTGTTGTTCGAAATCCTTTTTTGAACCATTTTTCATTCCATTTTTGTTTTTTTTTCAATTGTGGTGTGGTTAGTAAAGGAGTTTCTGTTAGATTCGTGGGATATTTCGTTGATATCCTTAATGATATGTTAAGTTGGTTTTTTATATTAGTTGATGGGATGGAAGTCAGGATGCATTAATTATTCATTTATGCAGGAGTTTGTATATTTTCTGGCTAATATTTAATTATGATATATGTTAACCAAAATTTTTGAAAAATTATGACGTTCATGTTAGTGGAATTTAGCTTACTTACTTATCTACTTATTTGGCTCTATGATGGGGATCTAGTTCTGCCCTCTTTCCTCGATTAATAAACCTCCTTCGAAAGCTTTACTGGCGATTTTTTTTAAACTTATTAAATACTTTTATTTCCTATGGCATTAAAAAAACTTTTTACTTTTATCTGGTCAAACTCTTTGTCCACCTTTATTGGAAATTTCGCCAGAAAATTTCGAGAAAATTGGACCTTCCTAAATTCAGCTTTTCCGTTTCTAAACAGGATTTGTAATATACCACACGCTTTTGAGTGATGTTCCATGTTAAAATGTGCTTCAACTGGTTTTCTCCTTGAATTGTGTTCCCAAGTGCATATGATCTGGCAAAACGTATCTGGTTCCAGCTTTACACTCTCTGGGTTATAAAGGCAGTCACCAATATATCGACGGGAATCATTTCTCTATCACCCATTCTGCTTCATTGGACGTGATTCGATATGGTCAGGCATCTCGGAACGAGCTTAGGTCTGCAGCTCTAATTTTTCTTCTGTTATGCCGGACTCATCGTTGCAGATGAGTCGCGCCGCACAAATTTCCCAAAAAGAGAATCAGCTGAACTACGATTCATTGTTGTGGATAAAGTGTGCCGTAGATTTTGTATAATTTGACATATTTGTATAAATTGTAAAAAATTTGTTGGTAAAATCCTAAAAAATCAGTAAATAAAAAATTCGTAGAATCTTGAAATGAGGCTATAGGCTAAAGTATTTTCATATATCATACAACAAAAAAGACAATTTAAAAAATCCGCCGCACAAAAGTTGAAGTTGATTCATCTTTTTCCAGAGAGGAAAAAAAATCCCAAAAATATCCCAAAATTGAGAAATGCTCAATTTTTCATACAAAAAGTATGCGGGCGCATAAGTGCGGCACAACTCATCCGCAACGATGAATCCGGCATTAGCGTTAAGGCCCAACTATAATGCACGTAAGAAACGCACGTCAGCCGACGTGCGTAAATATCAAACCTTCGTCAAACGTATAATGGTTTGTGTATACGGAAAGTTTTCACAAGTTTAAAATTATTAAAATGCATAAATATTATTCATTGGCTATTAAGACTTGGCTATTAATCTTTGCATATTAAAAATAATCGTGTTTATTTTCAATTATAATAAATTTCTCGTCAAAATCACTCCCATAAATTTGAAGCACAATATTTTCCATACTCTTTCTTGTTTAAAACCCACAAAACGACAACAAAAAAAAATCAGCTGTCATCAATTTTACTGCAAATTCTCACAAAACGTACGTTGAGCGCAGTGGCGGACTAAGGGTGGGGCGGAAGGGGCGGTCCGCCCCGGGCCTCTGGTTCCTGGGGGCCTCCAAATGTCTACAAGTTCCCTTAATCAAATCCTAAACAAGGCTTTTAAAATATGGTCAGTGCCTACCAAAGTGGTACTTTAGAGTCGGAGGTCCCGTACACAAATAAGTACAGCATGTAATTATTAAAATGGGTCTTTACTGAATCGTTACCCTGTACATCGCTTATACATACTTCAATACTTCTTGACCATTTTCATCTCGGTTGTATCATGCAAGAGGAGTTTTTGTAAACTTGCCTAGTGTCCACTATAGAGTTTTTTGCGTAGAGCTAGAGAAAACTCTCGCGTAGAGATGCGTCTAGAGCTCTACACATGCTCTCTACGCTCTGCTAAAAAACTCTATAGTGTATACGCAATTTTTTTGCGTTTGGTAGAGCTCTACATCTGCTCTACGCTCTAACAAGCATGTTTGATAGAGTTTTTCTCTCTACAGTATGCATTCTTATTTGCGTTTCGACTGCGATTCGAATTGTTGTACATCGGCGCAGTGCCGTG
This sequence comes from Thereva nobilitata, assembly GCA_963855945.1. NCBI lineage: Eukaryota > Metazoa > Arthropoda > Insecta > Diptera > Therevidae > Thereva > Thereva nobilitata. The sequence continues at coordinate 225,423,266 of OY979694.1, forward strand.
GCCAGACAATTGGGGGCCCTGTGCAAAAATTCAGCGAGGGGCCCCAGAGTCTCCAAAAAAAAATTTCTGTCATAAAGACCCGTCCCCGCGACAGAATTATGGAAAATGGACCCTATGTAATATTTAGTGTTATGCGAGATATGACCCATATGCTGATTTGTATGACCCATTCATTGAAGTAAAAATGCAAATAAAGAATTCAAATGATTTTTATTGCCAAAAAATGTGTTGCTCGCTTCGCTCGCGGTGCCCCAAACACGCGCGGCCCTGTGCAGTTACACACCCTGCACATATGCCAGCCGCGGCACTGCATCGGCGTATTCAATAACAACCAAATTCGAGTACGACATACGCAGAAAATTTTGGTATGAAGATGTATCTTCTTCCGTGAGCTCATTCCATAATTCTCGATACATTCCAGTGTTTTGTTTTCTTTTCGCAATCCAATCTCGCTCCCAACATTTCCTTTCCTTCTTTTCCCTTCTTTTGGTGAAAACTCATTTTATTATTTTTTTGATTTCTATTAATTTCCTTTAAATTTTTTACACAATATATGTACGCACGCATCTCTGAATGACTGAGAAATGAAATGACATGCAAAAGTTGATGACCGCAGTTGCGCGCTCTACCATACGACCCTACAGTAGAGAAACACGCATCTGCAGTGTACTCAGTCTGTAGAGCTCGTGGTAGAGCTCTACTCAAAATTTCTCTAGAGGAACTCTACGGGTGGTGGAGTGGTAAAGAAGCGCTGTAGTGTAAATACTACAGGTAGAGTTCTACACTCTACGCTCCACACTCTACCGAAAAAACTCTATAGTGGACACTTGGCTTTAGTACGACTTTCGGAATCGATGGGTAATTAAATGCTTTTCCTACTGGGAAATAAACATATACACACACTTGTCCCTACAAATGGCAACTGAATAAAAGGCTTCTAAAATTACATCGACTTCTTAGACTGAGGGCCTCATTTAACTTTGCCGCCCCGGGCCTCTGAAGGTGAATTTACATATGCGACGTTTTTCTGCCGCGCCGCACCACAGCTGATCATTCTGTCACAGATTTTCAATGTCGCGTTTTACGTTTGCGGCGAATTCTGTCGCAGCCAAAAACAGTTTTGACGTTTGAAAACTGACGTGAACGGTGCAAAAATGAGAGCTACCAAAAATTATAAAATAAAAAGGTTGCGAAATCTCAAAATGTTATTATTATGGACAGTTATTAAAAAAAAAATTAAAAATAAGAGAAGATGTTGGATTAACACTCTTCTGGAAAATAGAACTTCGCGAGGACATTATAATAATTTAATTAGGGAAATGCGACTTTACGAAAGTCAAAAATTTTACAATTACCATAGAATGAGTGTTGACTTATTTGACGAGTTATTAGAAAAAGTGAAACCTGGTATACAAAAGCAGCATCTTTCTAGAGAGCCTATTTGTCCCGGTACACGATTATCATTAACATTACGGTAAACATAAATGTACATACATGTTACAATTAAGTTACTAAATGTTTTGTATAACAGATACCTTGCAAGTGGTGATTCCATGATATCGTTAAGTTACGACTATCGCCTATCGCAAGCATCTACTTCTAACATTATTAGGGAGACCTGTGAAGTTATATGGACTTCTTTATTACCCACAGCCTTTCCAAAATTGACAGAAGAAAAGTGGAAGCAAGTGGAAAAAGGTTTTAAAAACCAATGGAATTTTCCGAACTGCATTGGAGCGCTTGATGGAAAGCACTGCATTGTTCAGGTAAGACAGTTCTCATGAAAATAATCTTTGAAACAATCTTGCAATTACAGGCCTTTTCAAATAGTGGAAGCATGTGCTATAATTATAAAAACAGTCATAGTATAGTCCTCATGGCTCTATGCGATGCGGACTATAATTTTTTAATTGTAGACATAAATGTATTGAACATTCCTGGAGACAAATGCTTACCGGGGACGGATGTTAGTGCTCCTTTTGTGGTGGTCGCTGATGAAGCGTTTCCCCTTTTGAAGCATTTGTTGCGCCCATTTCCTGGGCGAAACAGAGAGTCCGGATTGCCCGTTGCAGAAAGCATATTTAATTATCGTTTATCTCGTGCTCGGAGGGTAATCGAAAATACCTTTGGCATTCTTTCAGCCCGCTGGAGAATATATCGGCGGCCCATACTTGCGAAGAGAACAACGGTTGTTAGGATAGTCAAGGCCACGGTGTGCTTACACAATTGGATTAAATCCAGGAGTTCTTCATATTGCCCATCAGGATATGTCGATCATGACGGCACCGATGGAGTTATTGTTGAAGGGCGATGGCGAAGGGATTTTCCTGTAGAAGGAGCACTACGAAACGTCAGAAGGGTTGGAGCTAACAATTCCACACAGGACCCGATTAATATTAGAAACAAATTTAAATATTTTTTTTCTGAAATTTATAAACTGCCTTGGCAGGAAAATATGTTTGGTTAAATGAACGAATAAAAATTATAACGAGATGGAATATCCTTGTCATTATCCTCATAAATAAAATATTGATTTTATTACAATAAAAGAAAACATTTTAAAGCATTCGTTACTATTTATTTTACACAACAAAAAATATTACATAACAAAAAATAAATGATTTCATATCACAGAAATTAATTAAAAATAAACAGAATTTCTACCGGAATTAATACTTAGATTTTACATTATAAAAAATAAGTGATTTCATATCACAGAAATTAAATTAAACGCATTAACTCGGCCCTAGTTAATTTTTATACTTGGCATTGGCGAGTATAATACCAATTTCCATTTTTACTCGCCTTTGCTCTGCTGGTTCCATGTTCCTCATATCTTCAGCTATCGAAAGACAATAGTGTTCAACGCCTCCATGTTCTTCGATAGGCGTATTTATGGCTTCTATAATTTTTTCAATATCGGAAGATCCCGCTAATAAATAGAGTTTATAATAATATTTTGTAAAGTAACATACACTTACATTTCCCTCCAATGTTTCTGGCCGTCTTTGGTATTTTTTGAATGTTCCCAGTTTCACGCAAGACTTTTCGGATTGTTCAGTGGAAGCATTTTCTGTGTATGGTGTATAGTCCGAAAGGAAAGTACTTAGCGATGTAGGGAAGGCTTCGCAATCTTCAGTTACAACGCTATCAACTATATTTATACTGCTTGCTAGCAAACTGAAAAGTTATAAAAAAATTAAATGACTATACAATTAATTTAATTTTTACCTATTATCATCAATTATATATGGCGAAAGAAACTCCATAGTTTTCAGGATTGCTGGAGTTTCTTTTTTTATGCCGGCACTACCGCTTTTCGGCTTATTTGCTTTCCATTTCACATACTGCTCCCTCAGCCTTTTCCATCTTGTTTGGCAAAGAACACCTATGAAAAAGGTTTAACAAATTTTTATGTTAGGAATGATGTAGAAATAACATTAAAACTTACTTGAACTCCCTGTAGCATTTGCTACCTCATTCCAGAGATGCTTTCGATGAGCATTGTTTTTGTATTGTTTTAGTTTTGTGTTGTATAACACAGGCCGTTTCTGAATTTCATTGATTAATAATTCGTCAAGCATTATACTTATTTATAGTTATCGGGACTTGAACGAAAATTTCGCCGAAACACAAGCCTGGGTGGCAAACAGGCCCGTTAATGATGGTCACCGCTGATTAAAACAAACATTTGAGCATATAAATTTATATGGACAAAGCTAAAGCTGGTGATACTATTTTATACAATAGATCAAAGTAAAACATTATTGCAATGGAAAATCACACTGTTTTTATTATTCTCAAATTATTTGCATTTCCATGTAATATAATATCACAAACGCGAATGTGGTATGTTTACTTTTTATATTTATTTGATCTAATATTATTCATTAATTCTTCATTTACTTATATTGGTTTAATATTATTTCAGAACCACCCGAAGGCGGCTTCTTTTTCTTTGGCAAACAGGCCCGTTAATGATGGTTCGAGTTAATTGGCACCGTTCATTAAATCATTTAAGCATAGAAATTTATATTGACAAAGCTGGCGATACTATTTTATAAAATATATCTAAGTAAAACATTATTGCAATGGAAAATCTCACTGATTTAATATTATTTCACAACGGACGCGAACGAAAGGCGACTTCTTCTTCTTCTTTATAATACTTCCTTGAAATTCACTGGCAAGGTGGAATTTATATCAAACGTCAAGTTGTCAGCTGTTTTTACCATTCTGTGACAGAAAAGTTAAAGTTTATTTAACTTTCCGCCGTGACGGTAAGATGTCGCAGAAATTGCTTCTGATTGGTTGAAATCTTAAAAACGACCGGCGCGACAGAAAAACGTCGGATATGTAAATTCACCTTGACGGGCTTAGTCCGCCACTGGTTGAGCGCGGTTCATTTCGCATTTTTACGTTTAACGAAACTTAACGAAACAAAATATGACCGACGTACGTCCAATATGGCCGAACCCATTAATTTTCATGAGAGCGCCCAGATGACGTGCGTTTCTTACGTGCATTATAGTTGGGCCTTTAAGCTGCTATATGCTGTTCACAACACTAGTGGTAGACACAGTAGGTACGACTGTACTAGGTGTTAGAATCTAATCTAAAAGGGTGATGCTTCTACCAATCGACCTTCGCTTGTCCAGTTAATCCATTTTGACTCACTGATCTTGGAATACTTCATCGGGTTAACGACGTCAAAACTCTCAAAACTTATCAAATTAAGGTTAGAGTTATTGATTTTTAAACTTTGCACCTTCAAAAATTTATTATGCACACCCATATCCAGGTCCTGAAACTGCTTCAAGAAGTTTGACAAAGTTTGAATCTAGAGTAAGTCATTTCCACTTCCTTTATTCTATTAATTTGAAGTTAAATCGACACATAAGGACTTCTATGCAGTCACAACATTAACTTACTGATTTGTGGTCTGTCCTCGCAATCATTTCTACAGTCAACAACACAACACATGCATATGCTCTCTTCACCTCTCATTATTTTGCATAACAAAATTTCATTTTCAACTCTCATTCCAATCTAACCACTTTGCTATGTTCTGCAGATGCTGAAAGTGTCAACTTCTTGTGGCCGAATATCCTCCTCCAACCAAGCTGGCTGCATTACGTGCTAAGGCAAGCAATGGGAAATCCTTCTCTTTAGAATACCAGAAATAGCACGGCAGACACATGTCAGAACATAGTTCGGCGGTTGGAATAGTTTCTGAAACACCAGTACAAACATTGCTGGTTTTCGAATCAAAGCTGCCGAAGCCAGCAGCGAAGCCGACTTACAACACAATCGGAGGAGAGCGCACAGAGTTGGCAAAATTCAACAGTAGACAATTTGGAATCCGGGTCATGGAGTTATGCTGATGCCAAACAGTTCATAACATTTTGCCGTATTTGTTTGTAATTGCAGTTAGGCAACTCTCCGCCCTGGCCTTGCGACAATTTATTTAACCCCGGTTTCCATTTGAATATTTTTGCATTTTGATGGTCCTCCCACGTTCGGGGGTGTCGGGGGTAGTTTTATTAGTTTTGCAAATTTCCTCGATGCACAGGGCTCAAGTTTCGTAATGAAAGTTATCGTGGCATTTGGATCTGGGTGAAATGGATTTTATTAGAACGAATTTCCATAAAATGATTGAGTTTAAGTGTTTGTTGGAACTTTTACAATATATTTTTATGGAATTTTTTAAAAACATGCTTTTTGTTTGGCTATGGTGCTGCATGATTGGATACTGTAATTGGAAATGGCCGGCACATACCACGAGGAAAGGAACAAACTACTCATTCGATCTGGTAAAATTTTGCAGAAAGTAATTAAACTATGGGGTGAAATATGCATCCAAAGGCCCTATCGTATCATATGCACAAAATTGTTTGTAATGTCGGGAATATTACCAGTTCTGCTGTTATTACCAATAGAAAGATCAATCCATGAATATTAGCAATTCACTAGATCCACAGCACTTTGCTTTTCCGAAGTCTGTAGAAACTAGCTCATGTTTAACCCTACCTAACAAAAACAAGTTCTACAATCCTCTAACTATTGGCGAATAGTAATTTCTTCTATGTTATTCTCTTCAAAATCATCGAGACAAATGAAAAGCTTGTGGAATATCCTGCATCCAACTGACTTCTACACGACAAGAATTTGTGTGTTAAACAGAGCACCTTAACCAACGTGATCTGGACTGGTTCCTCTAGAGGTATCCAACATTTTGAACGGAGTCTAGCACCCTATTCTTTTGACTAAACTCTAAGGTCTTGGTATCGACACAGTTTTAAATAAGTTGTTGGAGAGCGTCTTATGGCGAGTTATGTGCAATCTGATGGCGGATCCTCAGATAAGACGCGACCTACCTCTCACTCGCAATATCCTAGTACGATCCTTAAATGGTGACTGTGTTAACTCCAAATGGATGCTGGGCAACCTCTAGGAAACGAAGGCGGTAGGTGTGAGGGAGCCATCCTTCAAACCCTACCAAACCAAGATATGGTGAGGGCTGCAGTGGTGATCGCCATAACGATCTCCTATGGACAAATGTAGAATCCAGTTGTGCCTTATTCTATAATGGAGACTTTGTCAAGACGGAGCTTCCCTACTGTACTTGTGGGACTTTTATGGACCAATTAAAAGGCGGATGCCCTATAGAGGTATAGTACAATAGGGCAAAATACCTTTACAAAAGAAGAAGAAGAGTAGTCGAATATAAACGCCACACCATTTCAAGCCGCGTTCCATAGGAATCAATTTTATCACTTGATCACTTGGATCTAATTCCCAGATTCGATCTGCGTTACTCTTACGCTTCCGACTAGCTCAGGTCAGCTCAGTTTTATCAACAAGGTCATCGAGCTCATCATTGTTAGGGGGTTACAAAAATGGAGCCAAATTGAACCCCTTAAAAACTAAGTCTCAGCTTAAGGAGTTACCGATAAAATTTTGCTGCCGTAACTCAATTAGTCCATGAAGAAGCAAAAGGTGTCACGAAGAGTTTGCGCTTTATCCAGCCACATTTAGGCAGGTTTCAAACCACTAACCCAGATAAAAGACTGTATTCGAGGAGATGCAGAATGTCAGAAGTATGGACAACAGCCCGGACTGCTGGTTGAGGAAGGAATTTGAATGTCCCAGACATTGGGTGGTTGTTTGGCGATTTGGAATATGTGGTCATACCATCGCTAGTTTTGATCGATAACGAGTTAAATGTCCCAGTTGATCAACTTGGACATAGCTAATGCTCAGGAAGAGAACATGTGGAATGTGGTTGTCATATATGGTAGAAGGTGTAAAAATTACGCAGAGTACCGTCATGTAGTGGGTTGGAAAGGGTTGAGAGCAGATCTATATTAATGATAAGGAAAAAATCCGGTTAATAGAATTGAAAATGCCGAGAGTAACATTTGATGGTGATTGCTGAAAAATTTAGTAAATTGATCGTTTCACGTTGATATATTCTCCAATTTGTACCTTATTTTGTTATAAGTTCAAAATTTGTCAAAGTTAAAAATATATAATAGACACTGAAGTGAACAGTATGCAATTTGTGAAAGAAAGGAGAATCACACCAGTTTCGCGATCACTAGATGATCACTTCGTTAAAACAATTACACGAAATTTATACTTTACAACATTTATTGAATTTTGAAATCAAATTGAAGCCAACTGCGCTACGAAATTAAATTAATAGATTCCAATATGAACATTCAAAGGTTTTTTTAAAAAATAATTAAGGAGCCTTTTTAGGTGCCTTTGGCCGCTTTCTGGTATTGTCGGTAGGTGGAGCTGTAGGAAGTGTTGTTTCGGGTGTAGCAGCAGTAGTAGGTGGTGGTGTTGGAGCCTCAGATGGTGCTGGTGTTGGAGGAGTTGGATGAGTTGGCTCAGTTGGTGGATATGTTGGACCCGTTGGATCAGTTGGACCAGTTGGACCAGTTGGATCTGGCGTAGGTGCGGTTGGTGCAGTTGGATCTGGTGTTGGAGCTGTCGGTGCTGTTGGTTCTGTTGGATCTGTTGGTGGTACTGTAGGATCTGTTGGTGGTGGTGGAGTTACCCATTCATCTTGTGGAACGCATTTTTGTGGCACGAAACTAAACCAGGTACCACCCTGACAGATCAATCTGACATATCGACCTACACTTAAACATTGATAGAATGCAGTTTTATCGGTGTAATCCGGCCAAAAAGTGTTCAAATCGGCAGTTTTGCATTCCGGTACAGCAAAAGTTACAGCGGAGAAGCTGATTGCTAATAAGAGAACTCCAAGCACTAAAAATTAAAACAAAAAAATAAAATATTGTGAAATACACAATTAATAAATTTAATATGAAATTTTTTTTTGTAGCTAACCTTGCATGATTGCTTTCGAAAGTCAATTCACTGTGCACAATAAATTCTGTTGTCGTCTCTATTTATATCGCAGAATTTCAAACGGAAGAACATTTTAACTGATAAAACTGAACAAATCATTTCCAGATATAATTTCAATTTTGGTAAATGTTTTCTGTGATATTAAATGAAATGAATTTGTTATCTGTAGCAACAAATGAAAAAGCGACGAATACGACTATAAGCCAGTAAACAAAGAAGCCTAACATTTTTGTTTCACACCTTCAGCATATTATGATAGACACATCAATTAAGACATTGAACGATTCCACCAATTGCCAATCAATTAATAGATCGTGATTTGTATTTTAAGTGATTGCTAATCTGGTAAAGGAGATAAATGATCTTACATTAGCTGTTGGGGAAATTCATAAGCTGATAAGAACGTTTGAACTTTTTATTCAATTGGCAATTATTACGTGGGTAACTTTTATGGTATATGAGGATTCTGGTGGTAGTAAGGAGGACTATGATGCATTTGGTGGTAGCTTTTATTTAACGTATCAGCGCTATTTGCAATGGGAGTTATATGTAGTCTAATAAAAGTTTTGGTTTGTGTTTGTAGATGAGGCATAATCTAAAATTTGATTACAAGAGAACATCTTAAATCAACGATACCATATGATAAGAAGAGTTCGTCGGCAAAAATCAAAGCCATAGTTGAACCTTGTACAACCAAGGCGTGGTTGCACAGACAAGAAATATAGTCACCATTCTCACTGAGGCGTTGCAATACAAACAGTTCACCATGGCAACCTTCCTGGGTATGGAAGATGACTTTACCAATGGGAAAGACGATGTAACGTGGCCTACCCTAGGCGGAAGTCCTCTGGATGCTGCTATATGTTGAGACTATGGATAAGATTCTAAAGACATTAGAGAACGATAGGGTAGTCGCTTATAGTGATCCTAGTATCCGGAAAGTTTTGTCCGTAATCAGAGATTTTATAGAGAAGACTCTTAAAACAATTATATTGTTGCCCAACCTCTATGGGCAATCCATATTAACCCAGAAATGACAATGATACTTTTCACGAAAATAAAGCAAAATTTCACTCTACCTCCAATTTATTGGACGAGCACTGAACCGATCTTAACTAGATAAGTACTTGGGTTTTATTTTGAATCCAAAACTGAATAGAAGACTCAATTTCGCAGAAAATGCAAGGAAGCCCAGCATAGGTTTTTACGCCAGAAATCAGACCCTTGGCAGGAGAAATGGCTTAAAAGGAATTCGGAGTGCACCACACCGCGGTAATAGAAATAAAATTAATCTTGAGTTTGCAGTTACATTGACGTGGTTTTTGGGTCTCGGTTTGTTTTCTAAGTGCCATTTCGAAGACTGTCTGGCTTGCATATCGTACCTACTTGGACACTTACAGTAGCGTACGCAGGATGAAACCACATTTCACAAAACATATTTTGTAAACATATTGGGTAAAAAAAAAATTTATCATGTAATAGGACTATGTACTTATATTATATTTTATGTTATTTCACTATAAAAATAATTACCTATAGGTATATTTTTATCGCAATTTTTTTATTGAAAATTGTGAAGAAACATAAATAATAATTTTTGACCATTTTTCGAATATCACAAAATGTCTTGTTTTTCTCCAAAAATCATGGTCTCGTGGTGTGCGCAAGACTTTCGACTTTGATTTAGGGCATTTTTACAATTTTTTACCGAAAAGAAGGGAACTACTCTGAAAACTTGGTGGCGTGTAGTTTTTGAGTCAGAAAATCGATTGGTGACATGAAAAAAAAATTTAAAAATTCCTTTTTTTTTTTTTTTTTTCAAATTTTGACCAAAAAAGGCCAAAAAATTGGCCAAAAATGCGTCCAATTGTTTTTGCGTAATTTCATCTGAAAAGACGGAAAATTTCCTTCAAAAATCTATATGGCCATCCCGAAACTCAGAGTTTGTCGAGAGCTATAAATAAATGAGAAATACGTGATTTTTGAAAAATCGCGTTTTTTTCAATAACAGTTGTAACTCCGAAACGGCGCACCCAATTGCGCTAAAAAAAATTTTGGTATATCACATCGAGTTCACGAACATATTCCCAAAATTTGAGAGATATTTATTTTTTTGCTATCCCGTTTGAAAAGAATCCACCATATATTATACATCGTTATTCGGAATATTTTTTTAATTGTTTAATAAGTTGATATATTTATTAATTATAATTTTTCCTATTATTATTGGAATCATGGGGGGGGGGTTTAACCCGCAGTAACCCCCCCCCCGCGTACGCGCCTGGACACTTATGCAGTTTTGCCAGTTATGATGGGTGAAGGTGGAGCCGTTCGAAAATCATATGTTCGGCAACCTATTTTCATTTTGTCGATGTTTTCGTTATTCGTAGACGAAATCGAGGGACATAAACTACCATTTCTCGACCCTTTTAAAATGCTTCCATTCAAATGCCTGTGTTTTTTACGTCTAGCATTCACCGTATGTCTTTTGCAACATTTACGATTAGATTCGATACCCTACAGGTTAAGGTGCCCGACTACCATCGCAGAGGTCCGTGGTTCGAATCCACTCCGCGGCATCATGCTTCCCCTTAACCAAGGCTAAAAATCACTCTTTGTATTACTAGTCATGTCATGTCGTTCAGCTCATGGTGTAATGTTTAGTAGTAAGCTTAGTTTGAAGGGTAGAGAAGAAATAGGATAGATTAGAGGAAGCCTTTGAAGTTATCGACTAGATACCGATGAACTTTACATTTGAACTCTAAAGGTGGGTATCCACCAAGAGTTCTGTCTCCGCACTATCTCCATACATTATCCGCCGAAGTGTCTCCTCCAAAATCAATGTGCTGAGATAAGAAATGTGCGGAGATGAGAAGTGCGGAGACTACACAAGCACACCGATATTCCAGTGGATACAAAACGTATCCATTAAAAAATGTTCTGTGTCGGTGCGGAGTATTTCTGCGGGGACTGTGCGCGGATAAGTAAATGCAGTGGATATTGCAAAAAGACTTCGAAAAGTCTTGAAGTTGCTTGTTGAGGCCTATCTTTTGTTTTCCAGTGAATATGGAAAACACAAAACTTCTTAGGACAGACAAGGGTATTAATAGGGGAGCTGGCACTTGAAAAAATCGTGTCGTCCCAATCTTCTGCCGTTTGGTATATAAGCTTTTCAATTAATTTCAAGCATTTTTTATAATATGACATTTTTATGGGAAGTGGACCCTTCTCTAGTTAAAAGGGAGGGGGGGGGGGGGTAAAAAAGTGGTTAGAATTGAAAAAAAATTCTGCCACTGCGTAAGTAGGTTCTAATAGCGCTAAATACTAGTGGCAGAAATGTTTGACCATTTGCACCCTCCCCAACGAACAGAATAAGTCGTTGTGGGATGCCGAATCAAAAGATTATAAAAATAAAAAGAGAGACTATATGTATATTTAGACTAAAATCGTCTAATCATAATCATTAAATCATATTATACGAAAATCGGAAAACATAAAACATTACGCGCACACAAGAATTTCGGTATTCAAGGTCGTATCCACCTAAAGTCTTTACTGTGCTTCCATGCAGAGTTTATTCTGAGTTTACTCAGATTAAGCGCCCATAGAAACGGGGATTGAGTAAAGTGTCGTTAAATCCAAGTAAACTCAACGAAGCCAGTCCGATTAAGCCTGGTTTTGCATATGTGTGTGTTTCAGTATCCTTTACTGCACATATACCAACGACGAAGCAATGTAAAATTAATTATCTGTCACTTTAACCCAGAACCGTCATGGAAACAGCATCGAGTGATCTTGAGAGAAAAAGCTTTCTGTTTACTTAACGAAAGCTCTACCCTGGCTCATGGAAACACAGTAGGTACTTGTCTCTGAAGAGTGTGCGCACAGTCCTTTAGAACATTAGCCGCGTTCCAAAATTCGAGCAAAGTTCTCGCAAGCAATTGGCTTACTTGTTCCTACTTCTCAACAAAGGCATGCGTAGAGAGAGAAGCCAACTGCTTGCGAGAACTTTGCTCGAATTTTGGAACGCAGCTATAGTTTGAGACTTTTCATATGCTTCCTGCAAGATTTTGATGGATACGCAATGAAAGCTTTGTCTCCTCACAGTTTGAGATTTTTCGTTTTTTGCTCTATTTGTGTGGATTTTTGTGTGCGCGCACTGTCTGCCTGCAGACCGCAGTAGAAACGCACCTTAAGAGTTTTGAAATATCGACTGCGGGATTTGGAATTTTACTTTTCCAAATGCAGCCCGATACATTCACGTATCAATAAAAGTCCAAAACGAAGCACGATACACTCACACTTTTTCTAGATTACAGGACGCAAAACTTGAACTTTAAGAAATTGTATAGGACGACGAAAACGGTCAATTATCTTGGTGACCATTAAGTTTGCCATTAGCATACTCAGTAGACCGGTATTCGTTTGATTGCGTTGGTCAAGCAGCATTGGGGGTGGTTAGTACAAAGTTTGGGGACCGCTGGGTAAAACGACACTAACCTTTAGTCTGTACGAATAAATTCTTTAACAGGGGCGTGCATATATCTATAGCGTAAGCATTTTCAAATTTTCATACCTCGAGTGTGCATATCTGTGTGGAGACGCATTTGTTTGCTATGTGTGCTAGTTGCAGGCGCGTATATTCTTTTAAAAAAATTAACCAACTACACTTTTTTACTCGGGAATTAACGTAATTCTGATCGACTTATTAGACAACAGGCAACGTTGACGGTTCAGAGGCTGAGAGAAACGAGTTGCTGGGTCGAGAGAATGTATGGACGGACACAATAACTAACGACACTCTTTTCCACGGGAAATGTTAGGTATGCTATCTGACTACATGATATCGAAATTGAAGCTCAATCGGATCTCCATATTCCATCAGATTTTAGGTTAAACTGGAGCCAATTTCCAGGGACTGTAAAGTGGACGAATCCTAGGCCAGGAGCCACGGTAATGCTGTAATCGGACAGCTAAATGGCTATAAAAGCACTAGACGCGTCCTATACAATATAACGTGCAAATAAACCAAATTTCGTCAAAATGAGATCTCTTCCTTGGTTAGGCAGGCCAGTCACATAACCTTGCGGGGCCTGGGGCTAAAATATAATTGGGACCCTTTTAAGTTATATAAAAAATGACTTTTTGTGCTTCAATCTATTTTCGTACCCCCTTTGACCTTGGGCTTGGAGCAATTCGTCGTAGTTGCCCTCCTTCTGGTGGTCGTAGAAAAATAAAAAAAATTGGAAAATACTCGTGAATGAATAGACTTTGTTTTATTTTACTAAAAATGCAATAAATAACGAGAAAATAGTCGGATTTTGATCAAAATTGGAGAAAATATGTATTTTGATGCTATAAATACATGGTTGAAATTTCAAAACAAAATTTCGATTTTTACGGCAATAATTGGCACTTTTCGAAAAAAATTTAATATTGCCGCCATTTTATGCCAAATCATCGCACGGTAAAGGTTTTTTTTTAAATTCTAGGTTTTTTAATGTACTTTCTTGTGAGAATACGCAATACTTCGTTATTTTATTTAAAATTCCACTTTTAGGACTTTGAAAAAACTAAAAAAAATTTCAATTTTCAAGTTTTTGCCTTTTGCATACTATGAAATTTCAACCATGTATTTATAGCATCAAAATACATATTTTCCCCACCTTTTATCAAAATCCGACTATTTTCTCGTTATTTATTGCATTTTTAGAAAAATAAAAGAAAGTTTCATACATTTTGGTTTTTTGAGGTTTGGATTCATTTTTAAAGTATTTATACCGGAATGAGTTCGATAGTCTATTCATTCACGAGTATTTTCCAATTTTTTTTATTTTTCTACGACCAACAGAACTGGAGAAATTAAAAAAAAATGTACCAATGCACTCAAAATGCATCAAAAATGGACATTTATGCAATTTTCTCGTGCAGCACAGGACCGATTTTGAAGAAATTTTTTTTTAGCTTTATCTTAACATATGTAAAGAAAAAAAAGAAAAAAATCCAACTTCCCAACTACATCATAACTTCGCTTGTTTAATTTCCCTCTACTATAACGCGTCTAGTTACGATTAAATTTAAAGATTTGATTTTCGTTTTATTTAAGAGACTGCTATCCCTTGGAAACTTTCCTCTGTTCACTTGAGGATAATTAAGACGGTACTTCAAACGATCAGCTTTCTATCACTTTGTTGTTTGTTTCCTCATCTCGTTAGGTTCAGTAGACGGCTTAGTACGTAACATAGCTTTCATATTTGGAAAACTAACTGCATAAATATAGGCGAACTAAGAAAGGCTTTGAAATAATAATCATGTTCCAAAAGATGTTTATGCCCCCCCCCCCCTCAAAATTTTATTCCCTTAAAAATATAAAACATACAGAATGCATTCAGGAACCATGCACATGTAAGACCCATAGGGAAAAGGAATCACTTCAATAATGCACATCAGCCGCTTCCATCCCTTTTGCAGAAAATGCATTTCCCTTTAACGGTGCACAAAAAAAATTCATTATTTTCCATTGTCAATCTGGATGAAAGTAAATATCCCAGAAGGCTTAAGACTTTCCCCCAATTGTCAATATTAAAGAGTGAAATTAAAGGAAACCGAGAGGAGTTTACTGCAACTCCTGATCAGTCTTGACGACAGAAACCCCCAACTGACTTTTATTGTAAGAATCGAAACCTAAGGAAGGGCGACACAATTTCTGCAGTGTTGTTGAGTGCATTTGATGTGGAAAATAAATAGCAGGAACGTTGCAGGTTTCCACGTTTTTTTTTATTCCACCCTCAAAGCCACCCCCGTATTAAGCGAAGGCGACTTTCTAACTAAATGAATAGAACTGAGGCTGCAACGACTGCAATCAAGTATTGGTAAAGACAATTGCATTCGCCCGTTCCATGGATGTTGAAGCTGAATGCATAGCATGCATTTTCTGTCAACCATACAAGAACCACTGTGCTTGGGGGTGAATTGTTTTATCATTAAATGCAATTCACAACGGCATGCATACTGGGTGCATGTGGGCTCGAATACTTTTTATGGAAGAGAGAAATTGCAAGTAATTAGAAAAGGAAAATTAAAAGTCCTTTTTTTCCGCTGTATATGCTGTAACAACAGGGTTCCTGGGTGCATGTTCAATACTTGGCGGCCCTTGCACTATGCAAATTCACAACAGAAGTGCATAAAGTGCAATATGCAAGCGAAAGGCTTGGTCCATTGTGAACAAATGTCACAGCGCGGCTCCTCCCTATATTGGCGGCATGTGTTCGATTGAGAGTCATCCTTTTCCCTTCTATGCTTTACAGCGCCAATTAGCAAAGTCGTATGCTTTTTTTCTCACTATATAGAGACGGGGGCCGTGGCTCTTCAACACCCCATGAATGTTAAGAACTCCATAGAACAGCACAAAGAATGCTGTCGACATGCGGAAATGTAAGTTGATGATGGATGCTATGAAAGGAGTCGAACGGGATTTCCAGGAGCCCGGCAAAAAAGGGTTACAACTTCAAGTTTTAGAAATTTCACAATTAATAATTTTTCGAGTGAATGTAGAGATTTTTAATTAATGCAAGCACATGGTAAGATTCGTGCAATCTATTACTTATGCTCCATTTGGATTGTACCAAATGAAATTATATGTGCATGAGGAATGGTTGGATAAGTAACATCCACGAGATTGATCGTGTGTCTGCAGAGAAAAGCATGCAAGTATGTATGAAAGAAAAGATTGTTGAGTGCATTTTAAATTTCACATTTGAACATGAGATTGCTTTTGGTGCAATATGAAGGTACTCACAAGGAGGGGGATTCGCCTTTCATTCAAAAACATTAATCAGAAATTTGATGGATTCGTCTTCAAAGAAATCTGTGTTTCCTGATGCTTAAAAAAGAATTAGAAAAAATTTATTTAAAGCTGGATTTAAAATTACGTACCTGCAAATTATATGTATTACCAAAACTTCCTGAGACGTCGAAATATGCAATCTGATGACAGATCCTGGAACATCATGCCTGCCATCTCTTCCTCTCAATTCGCTACTACGAATCTCATATGTTGCAGCTTTTAGCTCCGTGGTAATGAAAGTGAATATTTAAATATAATAGATTCAACAAAGGGACCCAGGACTCTTCAAGCTATCATGATGGCAGTGGCTAGTTGCAGGGCGGCACTTTCGTAGGTGCGAATGGTGCACTTGCACCGGGCGCAATTGGAATTTCAGAAATTAAGATTTTAAAAAAATTTGGTACTTTGAAAAAAAAATGTCAAATGTATTCCCGAGACTTCATTTCCATTTATTAAAGGAATTCATTTTTATTACCACAATTTATTTTTACAGTTTATTTTCTCCATAAAATATTCTTTACGTCTGTCGCCGAAGTCGTATGGATCCCGGGGGCGCAAGAAGTTACACGATATAATTTTATCGGAGCATTTACGTAGGATATCTAATAGGGGAACCCAAAATAAATATTGAAGTGTTCGTGTTTTTGTCCATTGTCCTTCACTGCGACCAAATCAAGAATATTGCATACTGCACCGAGTGAAAAAACCCACCGCCGGCCCTGGCTAGTTGATGAAACAGGAGTTTCGGCTTCACAATTCACAACATTACCGCAGGGCAACTAGCAAAAATATTGAAGATTTTCTTATCAAGTTTTGTCAAGGTATGACTGTGAAAAAGGAAGAGGGCCAAGGTAAGGAAGGTCAAAAGGAGCCACACGGACCCTACTCGAGATCTACTTTCGGAAACTCTTCACTAACGGTAGGAGAGTACTCTTCAACTCTGGACCTTCCAAGAAAATGGTAACACCATTAGTTTGACGCAGTTCTAATGTATTTGTTTACGAGTTTTATTTCTGGCAATTAAGCGAAGGTATTGGTTGGGTTTAACTGTATAACCAGAACTGTTAAATTCGTTATAAAAGACCTGTTTTTAATCCTCTGCAACCCACTTCACAACTTCGGTACTCTGCCTTACTCGAGGAGTCTCGAACGACCTGGAAGAGAAGGCGATGAACCTTACGTTTAAGCTCTAGGGTGTTGTTCGAGTTCGGAAATACTGACCGCGGAAGGTTGCTCCATAATCGAGCTGTTTTCTTTGTGAACGAATCTATTGACTAGCGTATGCGCGAAAAGTTTGGTTGTAAGCTGCGAGAATGAGCCCAAGAGGACAAGTCTTGTACTTAGAGGAAAACGATGCCTTGGAGGCAGGAGGTATTTATTTTCTGGCGGAAGCCCCGGTCCAAATAAACGAATTTCAATGTCCCTGCTGATTGACGCGGACATGAGTTCATAGTCGAGAAATAAAGGTCTGGCGCGGACTTGACTACAAAACGTTAGAGTAACACAAATTTCTGTCGTCTGCGGAGCTATGAAGTGAATTAAAGGTTATTGAGAGGAGGTCGTTACTAAAGATTAGAAAAAGGCGGGGGATAGAATTAACCCCTGGAAAGCACCGGTACATATGCTGTAGGGATTCGATTCGACGCCATCCAATAGGAGCCTGATTGAAAGGCCAGAAATAAAACTCTCAAGCCAGTTATTTAGAGCTACCTCAATACCAAAAACTTCAAATTTAGTTGGCAGAGAAAGGTGCCAAACTCAATTTAAAGTCTTGGATATAACTTCTTCTTCTTCGATTTCTCTTCAGCACAATTCGAGCCTTGACCTCCATCAGCTTCTTCCTCCAGACGTCTCTCTGTTCGGCAGCTTGCCTCCAGTTCCGGATGTTGAGGAGTTTCGCTGCAAGCCTTAACACTGTCTTCCCACCTTGACCTTAAATACAGGGCTTTTTTTGGTAACCTTGATTCTTTGGACATGGCCGGCCCAACGTAAAGGCAGTAGCTTGGTATGTGTGGAAGCGTAGCGTATTATTATGGAGATAACTAGAGTGACCAAATTAGATTCACAACAGCGGTGTATACTTTGGTTGAGGTCCTCAGTTAGAGACTTTAAAATGTCATCAGTAAATCTTATCGGTTCAAAGCCGTATTGCTTATATCCTCTTAGTATTTAGGATATTCGAAAAGCTTTACAGACACATACAAGACCTTGGATCCAAGATCGTGAACTCCTGTCAACCTCTATTAACAGTGTCATCAGAATAATTCTTTACTGCCGCCACAATAGTCTTGTCGAATTCGATGAGTTATCTCTAACTTGCACTAACTTTCCTTATGTCTTAATGGATTGCGTAGAACTAACATATGGTTCATCTCTTTACGTCCTAGGCATAGCAGAAAATAAGAATCTGCAACGGAATGACCACATATTCCAAATTGTCAAACGTATGTTCCTCGAATTTCTTAAGGGATGCAAGTTCCTCCTCCAACTCTTACACTAGGCTTGACTACGACTCGCATATCTGGCTAGCGCCTCGAAACCCGCCTTAGAGCGGCAAGCTGGAAACCCGCCCATTTCTCCACATCCTCATTGAGCTACTATTCTACTGAAATTAACACCTTACTGCCTGCATAGAAATATATTACTTGAAATACAAGGCTACCTGCTTGGCCCACTTCCACAACCTACAGTCGCATTTTTCGCGCACAGTATCTTCTAGAAGTTCAAAGAAAGCAACCAGACTATGGAACAATCTTCCACACTCAGAAATTTCGGACTTGTAGAAGATGATAAACCTAAAATGTCAAACTCCTCGCCATTTGTTTGAGATTTCTCCAGACCTCACCTGACCTATCTTACAACAAGGCATTGAACCATGTCCCAATCGGTGAAGAACTTCTGAGGTTTATGGTTGAAAAACGTTCTTTTGAGTCCATCTTAATTTCATTGAGGGAGTTCTACAAAGACCGGAACCAGTGATAGTTCGAAAGTACTATGTCTGGATTAAACCGTGGGTGAATGTTTGACCGGACGTTCTAATGATGGTAGATAGCACCTATCCTATTACTTAATTCAGGCCTTGTTTGTTCAATTTTACCTGGCGTAATCCCCCTAGTTGTTCACAACATAGTTGAGAATCAATTGTCTGATCAACTGGATGTACCTCACAGTGGACGATGCCCTTCCAGTTCCACGCCACACACAGCGACAACCCTGTCTTCTCGAACGATTGCGATGGTTCACCATATCGTGACCACGAACTTTAACACTCGTACGTTACCCATTTTTCATCACCGGTCACCGATTTCATTGCATTTCAACAGCGCTGTTAAATTGGTCTTTCATGTTTTTCCAGCTCTACTCATGAATAATCTGTAAATGGTTCAAAACAGTTTTGTAGTCAATGCCTTGGTCCATACAAATGAAGACTGCTGACATACCTATCTCGCTGCATTTTGTTCAGGAATTTCGTCAATTTATTCAATGATTCGACGAACAGGGTGTGACTCATCTTTCACATAAAAATTACCAAATTTGTTTTTAATTATTGTAAACGCAAACTACTTTCCAACCACTGCGCCAATCTAAAATTCCACTGCGCCAATTCGATATTATTTATAAACTGAAAGTGATATTCGAACTTTCACACTCTAAACAAGCATTTAGTGGTGTCGCTGCGATAGGTGATTTGTGTCTAAGTGTCTTACTTGCAGCTGACGACATCTATCGGAAAAACGCCAAGAACTTTTCCCTAGACCGTATTTTTTGTATTCGAAGTTATTTTTCAATTCTTCTATATAAAACTCATTCTGTTTGAAGTTTTCATCACTGTTGTTCATGTGATTTTTATGCATAGTTCATGTGCCAGGGAATAGGCTATTTTTTCACAACCAGGTATCGTTAACAAAAGCCAATTTCCAGCTTCAAAATTCATCTCACAAAATAGTGCAATCTATAATCCCTCACAAAAAAAATCACGAAAAAATTTATTCATTATAATATCGAAGAAATGAAGTCCACATGCGCCTTTATATCACGTTAAACAAGATCAATTCACCGAACGGAAATATCTAGGTCATTACTATTTATAAAAGTAAAATGACCCATCAACAAACCAATTAATAACTAACAGGAATTCGATTTTGCCTCCATTCTTCGCCACCAGTCCAGTCCGCTCTCGGCAGTATCGAGAGCTTCAATCTGCCAAATTGCCACAAAAGTCTTCGTGCTATTTCCCGATTTTGATTGATGATGCTCTGCCCAGAAATAACTCCAATAAGCTTCCGATTCTGTCAATAGCCGAACTGAGCCCAATTTAACTGCAAACGAGTCTATTAAGACGGCTAATTACTGTTTGTGGATTTTTTCTAGCCAGGCTTGATTAACAGAAGCAAAGCAATACCGGAATCTACTCTGGCATGGATGGAACCAGTTGCGGTCCCCTTCCTTCGGTGCTAGAAAGAAGCCGGGAATTTTTCTCATTTCTGTCCACAATAGCGGCCAGGAGGACGGAAAAAACTGTGTAATAAACACAATGAGACAAAATATCGTTAGTAGACATTTAAATGGGGTTTTTTTTGAGGAATGTTTTGTGTATAGGAAAAAGAAAGGATCCCACTTCCAACAAATTTGAATATAATACCCCGGGTACAGCTCGACTAATTTATCATTAGGCTTATGGCAACAATGGACAACAAAATTCTCGAGATCAAGGCGACAATGGCCAGAAAAGCCCTACAAAGCCGCAAGAAGGGACCCGGTCCGACCGTCGTCCCTGGGCCAGGAGACAAATAGCATCTTCAACTTATTTTTTCGGGATTTCCATCACCGGCGAAGGAGTCCCAAATTCGAACTCTTCTCGTTGCTGTTGCGGGACAACTTCACCGCAATCGAGGACAGAAAAATGATTTCCAGAACAAAAGGTGACACTTCGCCCATCGTAAGAGATAAACCGCCCGGAAGACAACGAGGACAAGGGTTCCACAGCGACGAATGGACCGCAGTCGTCTTGTAGAGGTACAATTTCTCTTGGCCCAGGGAATGTTAATTTATGTCAAAAAATCAAAGAACTGAAATGGAACCGAACCGATCCCCTTTGGCCAAAAGTTCATTCTTGTGGTTACCTAGCACCTTGGTCGGCCACGTCGGTCGTCGTCGTCCCCACCGGGTTCTGTTTACGTGGGGCTTATCTGTGGTTCTGGTGTTTGTCGAGAGTTCGCTTTTTTTACGTTTTTCTTACGACTCCTAATTAGAATCGCGGGGATGATTAATTGTTTCATTAAGATGACTGATGATCATGAGGTGTTGAGATCTAGGCAATGAATGTAAGATGTCGAAGATGTCATCTGGGCGCGAACAGAAGAGGAACAAACAACTGGAAATCTCGAAGCAGACCGGGACTAAACGGACCCTAATAGAGATGAAATATGCAGGCTTCAGTGAATGGATGGAACTTATAGGAGTACATTGTAAGATTAGAGGATTAGTTGTGGGTACATGCGGACTTCTGTGGCTTTATCTATTTTCAGCTAAATGATATTTTGTAAGGTTTGTTGGAAACTTGTTACTTGGAGATAAGATTTTGTAGTATACTATGTTTACTATACTCTTACTAATCGCGATTTTTCTAATGTTGACCAAAATCGTCTTGTCAAGAGTTGTCGTTGCCTAACATGGAGTAACTAATCCTGACAATGACTTATGTAACTCTGAGAAGTAAAACTGCGGAATTGAATCGTTTATTGTTGCTTAATGTGTAAAATAGAAAAGGATTGCCCTTTAAAATTTGAAAGTGCTACTCAATAAATATATTTGAAATTTTATTTCATTATTTCCTTTAGTAAGGAATCGGGTCCAAGTAGTACCGCGTCCATAATTTGAACATATTGTACTCTTAGCAGCCTTCCAACCTCAGTTTTGTTGCCCAGATCTCTAGATTAGGCTATCCATTTGGTCTGTTAAAAAACTCGTTTCGTTTCTTTGCCATCACGGGACAGTGATGATAGAGATCGTCAAAAACAAACCCCGATGAAGTACCTACTTCGCCCTACCTTTTGATCCTTCATAGGTAATAGTTTAGGACACAGTATCCGATGAGGGGCGCAATTTTTTTGTACTTATATTTTTTTTTGTTATTTTTAGTTCTATTATTTTTATTTAAAATCTTTTCATTACAGAAATAATCAAATAACATTTTCTAAAGATTGGTTATTCATTATGGGAATTGGTTATGAAAATTTTAAAGATGCTTTAGATAGAATTTACGAGTATAACTTTCAAAAGCCTGTAACAAAAGTTGAAGCTGAGAGTTTGTAAAATGAGTTCAAATCACTGGAAACTGCTATTATGGTAGCATTTTAGAGCGAAATATTAAAAATCATAGATAAAACTAATATATGACTTTAAAAAGTTGCTACTACAACCAGGCCCTCCACAATGGGGCGAATTTCCCCATAGGCCCCAAAAATGGATTGCAAGCCAAAAAGTGGATCTGGCTGCACTAAGTAACTTAAGGCCTATTCGGAAATCAAGAAGCGACCGTTCTGAATGAACTTATTCTTACCACGGATTTGAAAAAGTATTAAGTATTTTTTTAGTAAAAGATTTTTTGAAATTTCAATCTCCTTAAAGGGTCATATTTTAGCCCCAGGCCCCGATTGGATATGTGGCGGGCCTGGCTGTAACTGAAAGCATTATTGAATTATCCGCTTCTTTAGAAAAACCTGTACAGCCGAAACGAAATGCAAAATAGTTTAACCTTTACAAATTTGAAGGTATAAAATTGTCCGGATGTGATGAGTACAAACGAATACGCAAAGGAAAAAAAACTAGGACGAAAATACGTCGAAAGAAGTTAAATTTGATGCCAATAACGAATTCCGCATAAATACATATAAAATACTCTTGACACATTATACCCTCATTATGATGGTAACTTTCATTACGATAGTAAAGGAAATGACGATATGACACATTACACTTTACTTTCATTTGCATTTAATATGTCAAGTGAGATATTATATTCTGCGTGTTTTTTGCTTTATGTATTTTTAAGTTGTTTTAATTTGTAATATTGTAAAAATTATTTTTAAAGTAGTAAAATAAACATCCTCACAAACGGTGAGTTCCAAAATGCATCACTGCGGTATCACTGCAGAATTCAGCTGCAGGCTTTAAATTCCTGAATTTCGTAGTGATACCGCATTATGGAAATCACCCAAAATGGAGGTCGAAGAGGTTTTCTCGATCTTCTATGGATTCTATTTCAACATTGGTACAAGTGCTGCTTAACTAACGTCAAATCAAATTATTTTATTTTATTTAGTGTATTTACTAGTTTCCGCAAAATTTACCAGTGCTTTTACTATTTACTGCAAAATTTCGAAAGGTTTTCGAAAAAATTACAAAAGCGGAATTTTGTAGGCAATAATGTTTTGTATAAGGAGATGAAAAACAAATTTTGCAAAAATCAATTGAGTGATTTTTGGCTGAATAGTAATTTTTGGAAATTTTGACCTTGAATAACTTCGAAAGGGTTGAGTTTTCGAAAAAATGACAATGATTCACTGATGAAATTTTTTTTTGAAAAAAAAAACCAGTTTTTGGGTGATTTTTTGGCCAAAAAGTCATTTTTGATAACTTTGACCTTGAATAACGTTAAAAGGGTTAATCGGGTCAACATTTTTTGTAAAAACTAAAGTTGTAAAGAATTTCATTGTCAACATATTGGGCCCACGCACGGGGTTGTACGACCTATAGAAACTGAGATACAAGAAAAACGCGATATCTCCGGCGGCCATATTTTTTTTGATTCCGAAATTGTTTTCTTAAAAAGTCCCAAGGAAGCTGTGGACAAATTTTCAGCCATTTTGGAATTTTGTCTCCTTTCGTGCGTTTTTTTGCCAGTTTCGCCGGACTACACTCCTGCAAAAAACGACATGTAAATATTTACTTGTTTTTTTATAAACTGACAGTGAAAAGAAGGGCCTTTTTTGTTTATTTTTAATACCTTTTATTGACAGTATTTTACCAATAATTAGAAGTTATCTGTTGTAACTAAAAAGAAAATTGTTGAAGAATTGTGTTGTAGAAGCTGTGAATGATTATAGGGACGAAATTAGTTTTTTTAATTTAGAGATTTTCTGAAATAAAATAGCAACCCACCTTTTGACTTGGGTACTAATAGTGAGTTTTGTTTCCATTTTTCTGAATAACTGCCTTAAATTCCTTCTTTTCCCTGTCAATTTATAAAAAACAGTAAATATTTACTTGTCCCTATAGTTTTTTGCTGGAGTGTATATGTAGTTTTTTTAATTTTGTAAACATTTTTTGTTTTTATTTAGTGTAAATAGACTTTTTCTAACTCTGATGCTTTTGTATAACACTGCCGGCCACCCCGCTCGCCTCAGACATCCTTTGTATTTTCTAATCGAGAGGGGCGCATTATTTTTAGTAGCCCACGGGCGCCGAATATCTTAGGACGGCCATGAGTATCAACTGCTTGGGCCGCATTAATATTATTGGTAAAGCATTTAGGCTCCAATTTAGGGAAGCCCTAGCCCTAGCTCATCTACTTCATGGCCTCTCTAATTTTTGCTGCCTAGAATATTTTGCAGCCGAAAGCTTGAAGTAATCCTTAATGATTGCGTACGCTTCGTTTATAAGTTACGGCCTAGCCAGTAAATGTTGGAGGTTATTTGGGTTAAAGAAGGGATATTACAGAGCATTTTCTTAACGCCTTTTGAATTTAAGCATAAAGGCGCTACAGATCCGGAGTTACTTATTGCCTTAAGCACAAATCAAAAAAAGGCCATTCCATTAAAAAGAATTCTTCTAATTGATCCCTTAGAACAATAGAGACAACATCCTTAATATATTGTCCAAATACCTCTTAAAACGAAAATACTTGTCCTACAGTCCGCAAAGAATGTAAAAAATGCCCGAACACATCTCAAAAATGCATTTATGGCCTTCAGCGGGCATATATCGTCGCTATCGGTCCAATTTATCGGAAACTCATGTAAACAAGTTGGAAACATCTTATTTTCGGATTTATAGCTGCAGCCGTATACCGACCGGCACAGGGACACAGCGCAAAGCAATCCCATACAGAATCTCGGGTCCTTTCAAAGGAGTCCAGACTACAGAGTTAAATTATGCCCTAGGCCCTTTATGACACTTCATGCAACTGCAGGCCCAGAAGGAAGCAGCACTACGACGCCACTATCCTCCTACCTTGGCTGTGCCACGTAACACAAATAGACGCCAAAACAGTAGGCATTCGGCAACGATTTGATTTATATTTAGAGGCAGGTCCCCGTAAATTTTTTAGAGGGTATTCTAGACGGTGATAACAAATGATCCAGAGTCCCTTCGGTAGGATTTCATTAAGGAAGTGCTCGGGATGAGTGTGCATCATCACTTACCCATCGCTCACTGTATGTCTATAGTTTTGGCTTTTGTCGGGACCCTAAAAGATGTGTGATGGAGGATGCCGACTAAGTTATGACCAGTTCTAGAAGGAATCTTTATGCCATAGTCAGAGAGTTATCTTCGTCAGAATCGTCGAAGTTGTTAACAACTGATCTATAAAAGATGCACTAACGAAATTAACAGGGATTTTCAAATGCGTTTTATTTTCGACAACTTGATGGAGTGAAGTGTATTTTATGCCGAAGATCTTAGAGGCGATGGGCTTTTTTAAAATACGAGTTCCGCATGTTGCTTTTAGATTAAAAATGATCGCCGTAGGCTTAGAGTTGACATTTTAATTTGTCGACTTGGTCGTAACAATCAGAATCATTGCTATTGGCTTAATGTAATTGAAGTGTAAAATGGTGAATTTATGACGGCATAAGACGGTGAAGTAAATGCACTTTTATCCTTAAATAGAATTGAGCTTTTGTATATTTAAGTAGTTTTATAAATTTATTCAAGGGCTCCTGAAATAGCGGTCTAAATTACAATGTGCAAATAGCTTTTGTACAAACGAAAGTAATTTTATTTTATTTCTGGAGGTTCTGGTCAACTTTGTTAGTTTGGCTAGAAATAACAAAACAGTTGAACTCATAGTTTCACATATCCAGCTTATATTTCATAACATAGAGGTATGGTTTTAAGTCAATTTGATCAATTCAATAATGTTCCGTGGTGTGGTTGAAGATCGCCAAAAATACCGATCGTGTAGCCAAACATATTGCTAAAAAATTCACATATAGTGCCTGCAACTTACTGTCAGTATTATAGAAACGCATCCGCAGAAGACACATCTTGAAATTTCCAGGCCAAAAGATGTTTCACTGTATATCCACGCTAACAAAATGGCGGAGCTTGTATCTGCAGTAGCGCAGGCGCGGATTCAACGGGGGCGGGGTCACGGGGGTCATGACCCCCCAAAAAGCAGTGTCGCGGCCAGACAATTGAGAGCCACTGTGCAAAAATTCAGCGAGAGGCCCCAGAGAGTCCAAAAAATTTTTTCGCTTACACACCCTGCACATACATATGCCAGCAGCGGCACTGCCCAAAAGCGCTCGCTGTTTAAAAAACAAACTTGACCCAACTCAAAAAACAAAAACAAAAAATAACCAAACGCCCAAAACCGACCCAACTTTTTTGCAAATTAAAAAAACAATCTTAAAAAAATGACCTTCAAGGTCAACAACAGATTGATCTATACTCTTTCTATATGTTTTGATTTGCAAACTCTGAAGTTAGCTGCACTCACAAGAAAGGGCGCCTTCCTCAAAAACACAAAAAGGCACGTTTTCGTAGGGTACGTTTGTTTATAATCCACCAGAAAATTCGGTTAGTTTTGTTCGTTTTGTTAATTTTGTTTTTGTTTTTTTAGGAGTAAACATTTTTTCCGCCACTTTTAATTCCGTGACCCCCCCCAAAAACAAAATTCTAGATCCGCGCCTGCAGTAGCGTATGTGTTAGGCTGGTCGCACACTGCAGCCGATTCGGCCGAATTTTTTACGGCCGTAATCGGCCGAATTTTTCAAACAATTATTTTCCTATTCTCATTCGCACATTACACCGGTTTTTCGGCCGTTGACGTCCGTAGGTTTTATCCGATCAGATTTGAAGTTGATAATGGAAGTGTGCTCCCGTAGAAATGTTTATTAATCTTCCTTTTATTTTATTTAGGATATATTTATATGTGTGACCATTTAAAATGAAACAACTAGCATTTAAGATGGAAACTAACCTAAAGTTCGGCCGAATTTAAAGTTGAAATTCGGTTCAATACGAACGTAAAAAATTCGGCCGAATACGGCCGTAAAAAATTCGGCCGAATCGGCTGCAGTGTGCGACCAGCCTTAGAAGTGCCGCGGACGTCGCGACATTCAAGAGTTCAGACGATGTCACTTTCACGACATTCTCGTCGCGAGAGTAAATGCCACGACATCAGTATCACGGTGTGAACATAGGCAACTTCAATCCCAGAGATGAGGGTTTGATTCGTCGCAGCGGCATGGATGTTCGTCTTTCCACTTCTATACCTAATGCCGGGCGCTCACTAAAGTGGTGTGCAATCAAGTGATGCCACACCACTTGCCAGATGCCATACCATTGGCACTCCACTTCAATGTGCGCTATTTCAGTTGATTTTACGGGAATAAATTGTTCCACTTGCCATTAGACCACCACGCCACTGTCACGTCACTGCCACACCACTTTAGCGGAAGCCCGGCCTAACATTCCTTCTAGTCTGGAAGTGTATGCGGTTCTTGACCGTAGCTAGAGCTGGGTCGGTGAGCACAGGGGCGTTGTGTGGGATACCCTATATTCCGTGGTTTATGTCGGTACAAGATTCGATTTTGACTCTATTATTTTGGGCCTTTAAGAACAGAATTACCCAGAATTAACCGAACTTGGAATTTGTCATAATAGATACTTGACTTTGACTTCAGTATGATCCTTTTATCTACACTTGTTTTATTTTTCGTTAGGTAAGATCTGAAGTAACTTCTGCAGCATTTTAGAATGTTTATCTTGTTACGCTAAGGGGGCATCCATAAATTACGTGAGGTGATTTTGGCGATTTTTCGACCCCCCCTCCCCCCTTGGTGAGATGTCGTGAGATTTGGCTCGACCCCCTCCCCCCCCTCAATCTCACGTGAGATTTTTAAAATTTTAAAAAAATTGTAGGATTTACACTATTATGCGTATTTTTAGTGTAAATACTATCTGTAATCTGTGCTTGATTGCGTTGGATTTATTTAAAAAAAACATAATTTGTGTTGAAGAACAGTACCACAAAATCATAACAGCACCAACTCGGCACGGGCACCCAATATAAAATACAATACCTGTGGATTACCATTTAGCAGGTGGTTCTGCCTCTGCTTTAGAAACCAACCAGGGATACTGATTTCTTAACAAGAGAACAGAAAAATTTCAATTCTAGTTTGAGCTCAACTCGTGTATTTGTAGAGCTAGCATATGGAATATAAAAAAAAATTAGAATTTTACAATATATTGACATACGAAGGTTGACTTTGGCATCCACTGATTCGTTTTTAGAGAGTAACGGCTTGACTGCTTGAATAGTAATGGTAGAGCCATTTATGACTCTGGAGATATACAAACTCCGAAGCATTCTTCCATAGATGTCATCTTTGGGTAAAAAACCTGTGACTGAATGACCCAGGGGGGTTATCCTGGAATGCGATTCGAAAGTCATGAAATTCGGAAATAAGAAAATGGTATCCTCCACCAATGGGAATTAGAATTAAATTTGTCTGCCTGTTATCGGATTTCAGTCCGCGAGTATTTGTTTGTTTTAAAATATTCTAAAAACTCTTTAAATATTCTTGAAACAATTTATTGTTCGCATCAAAATGTCAAATTAAGTTAATAAATGAAGTTGGTTGGCTGAAAATAAGTCAGTCTGGAGTCTGAAGTCACAGCCAGCTTCTCAAATTGACGTTTGAACCGCCTGTACATCAGGATACAGATTCAAGAAGTGCGGATCTGTTAGACTTCCACTCTTCACTACTCTCGATAATGATAACAAAAGGTTTTCAAAATCTATCTTGGCCTCTAGTAGGTATGTCAGAGTCGATGGTCGTCGATTCAAAATTCGAGTCCTGTAAGATGCTTAGATAACTAATTATGTCACCTGGTGCAAATGTCTGCTTTTTGTAGTGACAATGCACCACAGATAGCATGTGTTCTGATTGATGTGAAAAGAGCCGATTCTTAATATAATCTCTATGATTGCAGTAGGATTAGGTATATTATGCACTTGAGATACTTAGGAGGGCATTAGGTTCCAGGTTTTTCAATTGGGCTTCTAGGCCTTTTTGTTTTGTTTAAGCTTAGACCCCCCCCCCCCTTTGTTCATTGTAGGGTCGCAATCTGTCCAAAAATGGTGGTATAAGTCAATGCATACATTACTTTCGCAGTTTTTCCCAGACCATTGTTTAAAATGATAAGAATTTTTCATCACGTCATACACTCTTCATTCCCAGATATTTAAATTATTTTAATCTTATCTTTTTTTTGGATGTTCCAGTTGGATGGTATTTAAAACAGTGAACAAATACAGTGTAAACGGCAGTGCAAAATTTGTATACCCAATTGCTATTGAGTCGAAATATAGTAATAGTATCACGTTACGTATACGTATACTTTTTATGTAATGGATTCATTATTCCTTCTCTATTTGCAATATGTATTGATAAAACCTTTCACCACTGCACCAAGATTTTCGTGAATGAAATCTAAGTGCGGCTCCAAAAAGACGATTTTAAAGATTTTCTCATTTACAGATATTGTACTTAAAATTGAAAAAAAACAAAAAGATATTAAGAAATATTGCAAAAAAAATTACAGAAAAATCGAAAAATACCCATTTTGAGGGCTAAAACCCCCTGAAAAGTGGGCTTCTCGGAGTAGAAAATCGGTATACTTTATAACCCCTTATTAAGTAGCCTAAAAATAAGCTCTCTGTCTGTACCTAATTATTTCCGCTATATCGCTTTTTTCGGCTTAATTTACCTGTACTATTAATTTAATCCAGTTTTTTTCGCAATTTTACACTGTTTCTTGCGGGAAAAAAATTACGTGATATTTGCCGAGACCCCCTCCCTCCCCCACGTGAGATTTGGTGAGATTCGCCTCGACCCCCTCCCCCCTAAACACCTCACGTAATTTATGGACGCCCCCTAAGACTCTTAACTACAAAACTAATAACTAGGGTATCATTTTTAACGCGCAATCGATATCACATTATTTTATATGAGAAAACTGCTTATCTCCTCTAAAGTGTGCTATTCCGTTTCAAAGCGTTTATGAAGAGCCTTAATGTTCTGGTAACCCAAACAGAATCATTCTAGCAACTATCGATTTAGAGAATGCATTTTCAGTGATAAGAGTAGGAAAGAAACCTCCACCATAATGCACACTATTTGCTTTGTTCTTCGTGCAAATCGAGCGTAAAGCATTTTTTTCTAATAAGTTTCCTTTGTGCTTGAGGTGCTCCAAGGTTTTAGCTAGGAAAAAGAAAGAGATTTGTGCGAACGATTCTCTGCAAAAGGAGTGAAACGTTTTTGCATGTTTCAAGGCGGATACATACGTTCAAAAATAAACACTATACTTCAGGGACATAAGCAAAACGTGTTTGGGTAACGTTTATCTAAGGAATCCATCAGTGTGGTATTTATTTGTGCAACTGCACGAACATTGCGGGCTTTCGGAGAGATGCTATGGTGAAATAAGTGGAGAGCGACATACTCCTATAATGTCAACTTCAACGCAACACTTTACATTATTGCACAAAAACGAGTGCACTTAAACCGCTAAATATCCCCTTTACAATATCATATCCATAAGGCAAAAGGGCTTAAAAAAGGGACTTCGATTTTGGGTTGTGTTATTTATGAACAACTGACGTCAATGTTTCTGCATAAGCATCAACTTTTGATGTAGTATCACGACAGTTTCGATCCCTGCACTACAGTTAATCAAGATAATTGCGAAACCCCATCAGACTTAAAAACCGAAAACATATCGTGAAGGGTGTCTCGTCTGCCTCGGGCCCCTGCCTAGGGATGTTAAACCGTTAAACATGTTCCTGGGGTGAATTACATATATTGAACTCTGGCTTCGGGTTCCTGTTGTCAATCGGGTAAGCTAGAGAGGAGCACAACCTGACGTTGTTATGCCATTGTATTCGATAAATTCTGCGACAAACATTTAAGCGCATACACGTCACGAAACGAAAAGTCCTGAGCCAGACAATGGCCCGTTGTCATACGCGTTGCTCAATGAAGGGAATCGGATTAGGAGAGGAACATCATCCTGGATATCTCAGCCATGGGAGGTCCTTACACACGTCGTAGGTAGGACTTGTGGTTAATAATTTATTTCCAAGTCCCACTTTGATGCTTTTGTCGTAAATTTTTATCCGGTTGCCTACGAATTGGATTAAATCCCCTGCATTGACTTGCTACAAGCACTCCAGAGCTGTTTTGTCTGTCTAAACACAAAGGTCGGTCTGAAGCCTAGATGAAAAAAAAATATACAAAAACAAAAACCAAAACCAAAAAAAAAAATAACAAGGCACACTCGTGTGTTGCCTATCGCCCAGTGTATACACCAAGGACTCCACCTCACCGTAGTCCTTCAGCTCCTCAGAGCACCCTTGAAATGAAGAAATGGATTTCGCCGTTCAGCTGCTCCTCCGTGTGCTCGAGTTCGATATGATATTTATTCGATTTAATATTTCAACAGTTCTACATCGGGGGCCAGTTGGGCGATATTTATTTATTTAAACCTCGATAAATAATAAAGATCTGCATAAATATTAAAGCGTTTGTTTACGTGTCGTTTCATTGTGTTTCGGGAGTAGGCAGTGGCATAGGCTAGTTGTCTCGTCCGCCTCCTTCGTCCTCCAATCCACCAAAAAAAACGAAATAAAATAAAATAATACGAAAACAGTTCATATTCGTCGTGAAAAGGTCACTCAAGTGCTTATTTAGGATGAGAATGGACGAGGGTCCTTTTCAGCTTTTTGTCAGTCTTTATTTCTTGTTTCACGCGAACTTGGGTTAAGGGTCAACAAACTGATTTGATGATTTTGGACAAGAATTCAATTTTGGAGCTATAAATGATTGCTAGTTTTGTCAGGTCTAATGGAATCAAAGGGGAGCACAAAACGGGGAGAAACAGTTTGATGAAAGACAGTATTTTTTTTGGGGTTTCTGTTTTGAAACAGACATTTTTGATTTAAACGTTTTAATTTAATTGAATAATTGATGGTCATATCGATTTCATGTGAAACATTTCATTAATAGGAAGAGCTAAGGGTTCTTTTTGATCGTATGTTTTTACTCAAAGGAAATTCTTAATCGATTGAAACTTAGTAGATGAATGTTCCCTTTACGAATTAAGGAAAAAGGATATGGTTTATCAGGATTTGTATGTTAAAAATAATTTGAAAAGTGCTATTTCGTTAATTTGTTGTTTGATTTACTGACATAACGTAAAGAAGTTTTTCTCTGCAAGGCATCACTACCTAATAAGATAGATGCCTGAATGCTATTTCTGCTTCTAAGGGCCTATTTAGACGGTTCGCTCCCAGGAGCATTCCTCACGAACTTTGTGGATGAAGGAGGTAGTGGGGCAATGCCGCAGCTGGCATATGTGCAGTATGTGCAGCTGCACAGGGCTCCATGATTTTGGGGCCCCGCTGGCGAAGCGAGGGAAAAATTTTTTTGCAATAAAAATCATTTGAATTCATTATTTGCATTTTTACTTCATTGAGAATGGGCCACACAAATGAGTATGGGCCA
The DNA here is from genome assembly GCA_963855945.1 of Thereva nobilitata. Lineage (NCBI taxonomy): Eukaryota > Metazoa > Arthropoda > Insecta > Diptera > Therevidae > Thereva > Thereva nobilitata. The sequence continues at coordinate 225,456,296 of OY979694.1, forward strand.
CAGAATGGGCCATTATTCTGTCGCGGGGACGGGTTTGTATGAAGAAAAATGCGCGAGCGCAAATTGTCTGGCCGCGGCACTGTAGTGCGGTTGATGAAAGGTACCACCCCACCTCTCCCTCCTCCGCAAAGTTCGTGACGAACGTTCCTGGGAGCGAAGCGTCTAAACAGGCTTTTTTAGGGACATACACAAAATTAACAAAAGGAACAAAACTAACCGAATTTTCTCGTGTATTAAAAACAAACGTAGTCCGCTCAAATTAGTCAAAAAATAGCTGTGTTTAGGAAATTTTTCCCACAACTATGAGACCGGTTCCAAGTGAAGGATTCACAACCCGCAGTTCGAAAAAAGAGTTGTTTTTGAGAACTATGTGAATTTTAGAGCTTTTCGCCTTTTTCTCTATTTTGTGGAGAACCTATGCATTTTGGTGAAAATATCAAAGTTGGAGAGCATAAAATTACCTACAAATTTTACTTTTACAATTTTTCCCAACTCCGCATATTTTCGCCGATGGAGGCCGTTTTGCGCCATTTTTAGATTTTGAGCCAAAATTATGCATTTATATGAAAAATTAAATGAGATCAAAGTAGTAGTTGTAGTTTTCAACGGCCTCTCTTTGGACGCTTTGATTTATCAACAGAGTCTGAAAAAAGGCGCAAAACGAGCTCTACCGGCGAAACAATGCCGAATTCGAAAAAAACAGTGAAGGCAAAATTTGCAGGAAATCTTATGTCTTATAACTTTGCTCTTTTGATATTTTGATCAAAATGCATAGTTTCTCTTCAAAATAGAGAAAAGGCGAAAAAACTATAAAATTCACGTATTTCTCAAAAACAACCCTTTTTTCGAACTTCGGGTTGTGAAAATCATGCTTAGACAACCCATATCCTTCACTTGGCACCGGTCTCATAGCTTTGGACAAATTTCTTTAATTGTCCCTATTTTGAGCGGAGTAGGGCAGAAAACGTGCCCTAATGTGTTTTTGATGAAGACGCGCCCTTTCTTGTGAGTGCAGCTAACTTCAGAGTTCACAAATCAAAATATGTATAAAGAAAGAGTATAGACAATCTGTTGACCTTCAAGGTCATTTTTAAGGTCGTTGCTTTAATTTGCAAAAAAGTTCGGTTAGTTTTGGACGTTTGGTTATTTTTTGTTTTTGTTGTTGTTGGATCAATTTTGTTTTTAAACAGCGAGCGCTTTGGGGGGGGGGGGCTCATGACCCCCGTGACCCCTCCCCCCTTAAATCCGCGCCTGAGTCTTATGCTCTTCTCATTCAATGAAGAGAGTTTTCTTCAGCACTTTTAAAGTTTATCAACGCTTGTACTATCTCGGACTGGTAGAAGTGCGATCAGAACCTACTCGCGGTGCCCACTGGTAGCTATCCTGAAAAGAATGGACCAATATGATCGGGCCTACCAAGCCAAGATGTAAAATTATCCTGTCGAGGGCTGCATGGCAGGAGTAGTCCCATCATTCAGGGCAGCAAAGACCTCAAAAGAAGAAAAAGGGGAACCACTGTGATCCTCCTACCGAGACAACAAGCACACCCAAACAGCCGCTGCTCTGCCCAAGATTGTGGACCCACCAGAGGAGCAGGGCAAGGATGGCCGGAGTGGACTTGCAGAGATCTACGTAGCACACCCGAGCTCTATCGGAACAGACCAAAGGCAGGGTTGCGGTCAGAAACCCGAAAAGCTCGAACAGTCTTGTTTAAACAACAAGCCACTGGCTAAACATAATGATTGTGGGTGGGGACTACGGTAACAGATAACCGTAACCGGAATTTCGGCGTGGATATGTGAGTAATAACTGCACCTTTGTCGAAAACTTTAGATGTATTTTTAAACGCGAATATCGTTTTACCAAAGTGGTCCCCCAACTGAGTACTAATCACGTCCAGTGCTGCTTGGCCTTTGTGATCGAACCAGAACCGTTCTTTTGAGCATGTTTAATAACTCCCTTCATGGTGACCAACATAATTTCCTGAAATATAAAGCAATGTGACAACATAAACAAAATCTTTGTATGAGTAAAGCTATAGCCTAAAGGTAATAATGTAAACCATTGGACATGGTTGGTACTAAGTTGGGGGACCGCTTGGTAAAACGGCACTCGCGTTAGGAATGGTCGATTACGAATACATTCATATCTGTAGCAGAGGCGTCTATAGATTAGATTTGGGCGCATTTGTTCTCTATGCGTGCTAGTTACGGACGCATATATGCTTTTCCAAAAATTAACCAACTAAATTATTTTTACTCGAGATGTAAGCTACATAAGTATTTGTAATGGCACAGCTGAAAATCGAGTAATGTACAGGCTAAAGCAGTTCGCAGAAATGTCAAAAAAAGTACTCATCGATTCTCAAGGAATCGAGTACTTTTGAAGTTAAAAGTACTCATTGCGTAATTTTCTTTCGATTCTACTCATGGGTATTTAATCGAGTACTCTCCACTGATTCCGTATCCCTACTGATAAGGCATACCTCACTTCAGTATCGCTGATTTTTTTTGTGTGGTGTTCATGAGAAGCCTTCTTTTGACATGCCCATTGCCTCATGGGGTCCATGGGGTAGGCTATACAGTTATAAGTTCTTAATAGCCCTAATATAATATATTTAGTTTTCGTATGAAAAGCCTTGCTTTTGTGCGGCCCTTCGACCACGTTCTTTCGTCCCAGCGACCTAGACAGCTCTTCAACGTTCTGGGTTATTAGGTGTACATGAAATATTTTGGGTGTGGATTTCCCCACCCAAAGCGAAAGTGCATGTGCACTTTTCCTTCCATCCCCATGCGCTCCGCCGCCCCTGAAACTGCTGAACCTGTTCCAGTCGTGGCCTGTTTTACAAATATGAGTTAGTACAATAAGCCAAACCAGTGATTGCGGACTTTTGGTCCCATTACCTCACTAAAAAAAAGTTATAATAATAAATTTTACCAAAAACTTATACCCGTATTCTAAAAGCAGTCACAAGTTACAACGGATATCAAAATTGTGACTGTATAAATATCAGGTCACAAGAGTTCTAACATATTTATCATAATTTCTCGCAGACTCGACACACAGCCATTTTGTTTATCTCATTACACGAATACAAATTCACCATTAGAGGTGAATTACTTAAGATTTTTATTGTGACTGAGTGCTTAGAATACTAAAACGGTGACAGTCACAAGAATAATCTCGAACCTTCAATGACGAGCATGACTGTTAAAAACTTGTGACTTATGACTGTTCACAATTTAGAATACGGGGATTAATAATTTTCTTTTTTGTTTAATTTCCAAGGGTTGCCTGTGGCTCAGTATAGGGACTTAAACTTTACATTCAAAATTATTTTTTAGTTTTTAGTTCATATCAAAAGGAAAGCATTTTTTTAGTATTTTTAAACTATAATTTTTTTAATTATAAAATAAAATTTTGATGCTCCAAAATCCCCAAGTGAAACTTCTCAATAAGACGAAATGTTTCGTGAAAAAAAAACCGACAATAATCACATCGTGGAGGGTTACAAACTTTTTTTTCGCTGTTTCTTCTTTTGGAGAACCGCAGGCAACTGACATATTTATAGAATCAGCCACAAGAGTCCTTAGAGTCCTTCCTCGAGACTTGAGACAGGAAGTTTAATTAGTTTTCCTCCCCTGATACTACTTGAGTTTTTATTCATCCGGTTTCAAGTTTTTTGGCGGGGGTGTCCCCAGTAATATGGGCCCTAAACACCCACTAAACATCGTTGGTGGAAAAAGTCAAGCAGGAAAAACCCCATTGAACAGTGGTTCCCCAGTTTGGCTTTCGGCGTTTTTTAGCGCATTTCACAGCAACGAAATTTTTTTTTATTTCGTCGTCTTTTTCATGGTTAAATTGTTTGACATTTAAAAATGACGACAGCAACAACAACAACAACAGCAACAACAGCACCAGGATCAGGAGCACTAAGGACGAGGGGTAGAACCATCTCTTTCATGATATGTTTATGTCTTAGGCGGTTTATGTATGCGATCAGGGCTTGAAGGGCGGGGGGAGGTATGGTGGGTTGGTTGTTGAGTTGAAAAAGGTTAACGCCGCACAGTGACTACGCGGTGAATTATTACATGTCTCGGTAGCATTTATCATGAGCTGCGGCATAAAAAGAAGAGAGCTCCTCTAGCCCCCGCTCTTCTATCCTAATTTAACCTTATCTAATGTCTCGAGTTGTGAAAGCTCGCCTTTACAGGTGCCAACGTTTGTTTTATTTGAAGGCAGCAGCAGCAGCAGCCCCCGAATTGTGGTGAAGACAAGTAAAGGTTAACAAAAAATTGCCACCGATTTAGATAGCGAGGCGCAAGGGCTTCTTGGCTCCTTTTTCCTTTCCAGGACGTTACATTTGAGTTTTAAGGAGGCGATTATGATCGTAATTTGTAATGTAAAGTGGCTCAAAGCGGTTGATAGCGGAAAATAACTTTAATTTTAAGCAGAAATATTTATAACTAAATGCGCGTTTCTTGTTTTTTTTTTGCCAACAAAATAAACGAAGATTAGTTGTTTTTATAAACAAAGAAATATTTTACCTTGGAGGGAAATGATGAGAGTTGATTGTAGTTCATTATAAAGTGCAGCTTAAATCTGAAGATGGAATATGGCTGGTTATAGTGCTGTTTTTCCTTTACTTAAAAATCATACTGCATGAGTTACAATTGTATACCTAATATATTTTCATTGTGAAACACTGGATCACAAAAGTATGCTTTAATTTACCGACTGATCAATTTGATTGGCTGGGCCTCAAAATCCGTATTAGGGTAGCCAAGGTCTGGCATGGGTTTGTCTAATATTGTCGAAGGCGAAAAGCGGCCGTCATCAGCGAATCGAAGAGAGTATTGAGAGCACATCGTTTATAAAAATTAGGAAAAGAACGGGGGATAGAACTCACTGCCTGAGATGTTGTGAGGTTTAGGTTTGACGCCATCCAATAGTACCTTGAATTGCACTGACAGAAAAGAATGTCTCAATCCAATAGTGTTGGGTAGGACACCATTATAAAATGAGTTTGTAAGAGGTGCCTCTTTTGTCTTTTGAGCTAGTACAATGTCATACTTCAAATGAGGCGAGGGGCTAATGTAATGCCAAAATGTCAAAAACAAGCAAATTAAAAAAATAAAGAAAATAAACACTAATGAAGAGCTTTTTTATGAGTTTAATTCTAATATGCATTAAACTGCGTTAGAGTAAGTAAGAAATCTATGCCTCCACAATGTATGTATATTTTGCAATCCCACTTCGCCTAATTTGAAGTTGAAAATTTTGCTACCGCAAAAGGAATAAGAAAAGTCTCTCCAGTACGTATTTACAATTTTGCCTCTGCCTTATCTTATTTCATGTTGGAAATTTCACTTCTTCAAAAAAAGTAAGAAATGTCTCTTTAGTACAAAATTTCTCTCGCTCGAAAAATGTAAGAATTGTTTCTTCAGTACAAAATTTCACTCACTTACACGCTCATATACCAGTAGGACATTATTTTTGAATCGGGACATTTGAAAAAATTGAGCCCTCAGTACAATTTACCATCGTGCAAGGGACAAATGTACTGCCTTGTGTAAGTCTCTACAATCTGTACTCTACAATCCAATGCTTTCGAGTTAAGTCAAAACTAATAGCGTGGACTTCAGTCAACAGAGCAGAGTGCCGTACTCCGTCGAAAGTATTGAAGATGTGGATGAACAAACCAAACCAGGATCATCAATGATTTTGGACCGAGTTGAAGTATGTATTGCTTTGGGTGATGCTGGAATTACATTTTTTCGGTATGGCCTGAGTTATGTAGTTTCCTTCGTTAATAGTCCGTAACACGACACGGTCTTTGAACGCACAATTTTTTTTCCATAGAATTTTATGCAATTTCAACCGTCCCTGCTAAAGCTGCGCGAACAAAATCCTTAAGGCTTATATAGGTGGAGTGTACGTATATGAAATGCGTCCACACGAAAGCCTCTTTTCAACAGATTGTGTTGTTTTTCTCAATGTTTCTGAAAAATAAAGGACCGCGTACTCTTTCCGTGGCGTCTTGCACCAAAGTTTAGTCAAAAACGAGACCATTTTTAAGGCAGGGGGTTTAATATCAATTTCAGTGGATTTATTGGCAATTAGCTTCCATCATCAACTTACACACACTACATGTTGGCCCCCTATCTTGCTGGTAACTGACCACCATAATTCTAACTTTACTGTAGTGGCGCGATCGTTGAGAGTAAAAAAAATGCAATCAATACCACTCAAATAGTTTGGCTAAATTTAATGCTTCTTGGATAATACAGAATTTGGAATTATGCAATTGGAGGACTATCCGGGAATGTTTGCACTGGAACTGAAGCAGTAGTTGGAGCTGGTGTTGCAGCACCAGTTGGCACCGGTGTAGGCGGAGTTGGATGATGTGGCGGACTTGTTGGATATGGTGGTTCTTCCTCAGCTGAACTATCAACGTTTGGTGGAGCTTTTGGAAGTGTTGGCTCTGGAGTACCAGCTGTAGTCTGAAGAGGCGTTGGAGCCTCTCTTGGAGGTCGTGTTGGTGGCGTTGGATGATTTGTTGCATTTGTTAAAACTGTTGGATATGGAGGAGTTTTCTCATCAAAAATGGTATTTGTTGCAATTGTCATAGAAATGGTACTATCTTCATTTGGAAGCGTAGCTTTCGTAACGGATTTGGTTGAAACCGTTGAAATAGTTGTTGGAGCTGTAACTGTTGCCGGAGTTGTAGGCGGTATAAACGGTGGTAACCAATCTGATTTTTTAACACATTCTTGGTGCGCAAAACTAAACCATTTACCTCCATGACACGGTAGCGAAACATATGTGCCTACACCTGTGCAATGGTAATACCAACTACTATCATCGTAGTTGGGCCTGAAAGTGTTAACGTCTGCCGCTTCACATTTCGGAGGTGGTGCAGCTCCGAGAGTACAAGTTGATATGGTGATTGTTAAAAGTAAGATTTCAATAACTAAAAGTAAAAGGCATAAATAATTCTACAAAACTACAAAATGTAATTATTTTCCTACCTTTCATGGTTATGGATAACAAATTTTAACTCGTTCATAAAAATTGTTGGGTATTTATAGTACAGCAATTAGGGAACTTTCTTTAAGATAAGAAATCTTTTTCATATTAAAGGAAATTATCTGTTGTTCTACATTAAGAACAAATAAATAAAGATGGAAAGCTAAATTGGCAATTAATTGGCTCGTACGTGGTATGTTATACTTGTGAAACATGTGATAAGCAAGCCAATTAGAAAGTTTCAACAATTCTACGAGTTTATGATTAATTTTTGCAATCAGTAGAGAGAAAGTGGTGCAATGAGGTTTATTTATCATATTTGTATTTTTCACACTAATTTTTTTGAGAAGTCAGTAAATTTTTGAGAAGTATGTAGAAATAGCTGGATCAATTCAATTCAATCAGGATATCGGTCTAAATAACAACTGCAACATACTAAAACTACCTCCTACATCTTCCTTTCTCGCCACGGGGCGATCATATAGCATTACGTCATGGGACTGGATCAGTTATTTAAAAGTTGGGTGCTGGGTTCCTTCTCCTGCTATATTCCTTTAACTTTAAGCTTCTGTGGATAATTCTCATGCTCTCTTCTTCGCATTTCACATCTCGGCTGACTTCAACATGTGCTCTAGTACCTACTTGTTCTTGTTCTGGATGTACTTCGACTCCGAATACAAACCCTTTTCATTCCTCTTTGCAAGCGAATCTAGGACATCGAAAAAGAACGTATACTTGGTTTCTTTCGTATCGTATATTTCGAGCAGTAGGGATAGGGAGATTCATCATGGCTGAATCGGTCCGGTTACGCTTTGTAGAGCCCATGCCCGGTGAAAGTTATCACTTCCTTCAACATCCTCGCTGCTGGTCATAACTCAAAACCTATTCTATATTCGGTTCTAAGCTTAGGTAGAACTAGTAATAGAAACATGATATGACTAACGAGATTACGGACTAGGGTGATTCTTGAGCTTAGATCACAAAAAAATAACAGTCATTTACCTAAGCTAAAATAACCAAGATTAAAGAAACTAGCTCTTGTAGAAGGCTCCTGGCCGACTTTCGAATCGAATGCCTAGGACATGTGTTTAAAAAAAAGGCTCGTTCACATTCTGTGTTCTTCATCCCTTCGGTCCCTCAAATGTTGATCACAACAGGCGCCTGCAATGTCATAACAGTTCGTAAAACTAGCAAATTCGCTAATAATAAAATATCTAGTTTTTCTTTTACAACCACAAACTCTCGAAAATACATCATAAACTTGGGTCGACAGTTTAGTGCGCATTACCTAGACAGCGGTTCCCAAACTTTTCAGATCGAGGAACAGTTCGCAAAATTAATGATTCCAGAGGAACACTTGTTTATAATGGTTTTATTTAGCTTGACCTTGTATGTTTGTTTGTTTATATTTTTGCGTCAAATCTTGCGACAGCTTTTCAATTACATACTTCTACTAAACCGATTCTTATGAAACTTTGCACACACACTGAGTTCGCGTGATAATGCAATCTGGCAATTTTGTAAAAAAAATCAAGATGGCGGTTCCAAGTTGACGGTCGAATTTTTGCTATTGTGTTCCGATTCTATTGAAAATCGGTACCGGTACGTTTCGATTTCACTGGAAATCGCTATTTGGGGGTATTTAAGGTCGAAAATAATGAATTTTTTGTCAAAATTAGGAAAGTAAAAATGGCGCTGGCAATATGGTATGCATAACAAATTACTTCACCAGAATTTTGTAAAAAGTAAAATCCAAAAATGACTGAATTAAGACTTAAAATAATACAATAAAAATAGGTAAAGAAACTTTTAAGTTAAATGGTTTTATTTTAAATCATAAGCTGTATCAAAAACTAGAAAATAATTAGAACGTAAACATGGAGCTTCTTGAGATTCGTACAATATATTACGTTTCCATGACAGCTTGAGTGCTCGAAAAATTGAAAATCTCAAGAACTGGAGCGCGCATGTGCTCTGCCTACTTGAAGTGGCCTACTAGCTTGACCAACTGATGGACTACGACTGAACAATTTCGAGCACTCAGGTTTACATGGCAATCCGTTGAGCAGATCAGAAAAACCTTTTTGATCGGCTCCAGTCGAGCTGCTTGCGTTTACATTTGTACTTGAAGCACTCTTCAAGTAAACTTCAAGCTGTCATGTAAACTCACTAATAGTAGCAGTACTGTTTTCTCATGTCGTATGCCAAGGGGCAATTTGTGTGGCTGCGTCAGCGGATTTAGTAATAACCTGGGACATTTAACAAACTAAAATAGAAGGATGGGGCGCATAAACACCTGTATAACGACTGTATAATTGAATAAGGACAACTTGTCTAGAAAAATGTGTTTCCAAGCCCCCCAAAAGAATATTTCAAAATCGCAGTCATTAAGAAAATTCTTTTAATGTCAGGCTCAATATTAGACCGCCGAATTAGTCGGTGTCTGTATTTCGATTTGGTTGCTGCGATCCATTGGGCGATTGTTTCTACTCGCAAGTACTTGCAAGTACATCACCAATGGAACACGATTTTTGACAATTACCAGTAAAATGTATCTGCCCAAAAACAAGGGTAGTTGCGAGTAACTAGCAGCAGTTTTGAGTAGTACCAGTGCCAATGGATCGCAGCTAATATGTAGTTGTGAAAGGAAGTAAAACATGAACGGCTAGTTTTGACAAGTTCGAATACTTTTCTGTTAAATTTAACCAAAAATCACTTAATACCCCGGCTTCACCGTCCGAACTGCGCAAGTTCATGCAATTTAGTCTACTGATACATTTTCACATTTTGAAATCAGGAAAAATAAAGTCTTATTTCGCCCAACAGAACATGAAATCAAGCTTGAAAGTAAAAGCAAAAGAGAGTAATCAGCTGGAATAGTGGAATGCCATTCCCGGCAGCTTTTGCATTTCTGGCTTCTGGCGAAAAAGCAACAACAATTTCAAGCACTGAACTTGACTTTAGCCGGATTGAATTGAACTTGATTAAACTGAGGCCTGTGAAGCCGGGGTATAATAGACGTTCATTGTATTTTTGTTTTAAGCCAGAGTCAGGAATTAAATCAATTAACTTTTCATAATCACTTGCGCTAAAACCCACTGGCGTATCTGTAACTGGATTCTTATGGATGTTACAATATATAAAAGTTACTGAACTAAATTTTACACATAGAAACTGTTAGAGTACTCACCAAAAAATAAAGAAAACTGAAAATCGCTAGGCCCATTGGGGGGTGCTACACACGAGACTAAGACGCACTGGTGAAACCGGTTTTATGGGAGAGAAACGTAAAAAAGAAAGGGGAAAATGGCCTACTTTCCCTTTTCTTTTCTACGTTTCTCTCCCATAAAACCGGTTTCACCAGTGCGTCTTAGTCTCCTGTGTAACACCCCCCATTCACAGTAAGAGTCTCTACTCTAGTGGCGCAATGAGAGTCACAAGTCTCCACCACGAAAGTAGATTATAAACCGTACACTGTTAAAACTCATACCGAATATTTTTACTGCAAAATATAGAAAAATTTATTACTTTTCTTATGAGACAAATTTCGGAACAAATGCAATTAATATTTTTACCGAAAATATTTATGAAAAAATGAACCTTAATGAAAAAAATGATTCCCGTTTTAGTGCATATTTACTCCTATTTTTTTCTGGAACTCCATATTAAAGAACGAAAATAAAAATTCTCAAGAGTAAATTCGTAGTTTGTTTCACGGAACACTTGTTGTTCTTTTTCGGAACATCAGTGTTCCGCGGAACATAGTTTGCGAACCCCGGACCTAGAGTATTTCACGTACTATACAAAGTGAGCAATGTTCTTAGGGGTTTGCCATATAAACTTGGCTATTATAGGTAGGTCACTTTGAAAAACAAAATCCTTTTCATCGCTATCGCAGGCCCATGCCAGAGAACTTGAAGGGTAGACTCACCATCTCGAGGCAGACCCTCCTCTGGGGTTATTTGCTCTTCTTATCTTCTATAAATTGTAGCTTAAGGCGCAGTGTCTGATGGATATCTGAGTTCTTTCTTTAGCCATTAGCCCGGGCTGCAATCGACATGTCCTCGAATAAAACTCGTTTATCTGGGCTGACGCATAGAAATCACAGCGACGGTTTCATTGCAATTTACGCTTTTCTGCACGAACAGCAATATTTTTCCCGCAATACAAGACTACTCCGCTCGGTTCACCTTATACCTGAAGACCATAATGAAATGATAGTACAAAGTGTAATTTCAAATCTTATTTTTTCACGTAAAAAATTGATTTATCGAAATGTTCTTTTTTACCAGAAACGGAGAAGTTTTAGAGGTCTCAGGAAAATTCGGCACCAATAATAGGAACTTATGCCAAAAATTTTAACAACTGACCCAATGTGGCAAGCGAGCGACTTAATAATGTTACAGGACATTATCAATCCGTTCGATACATCGTTTAACCGACAAAGTTTTGGTTGAAAAGAGATGATATCAATGCTGTCTCACACGTTAGTCCCTGAGGTATCTAAAAAAATACATTTATACTATTATTATTCGTTACATAGTTGTATATCATTGAGATTACATCACATCCTCATTTGTCTCCTCTTAGTGTCGTATGTAATAGGATATTTAGTTTCTTATCGAAAATGAGACCAGACGAGCAGATAGAATCCAATCTATGTTTTGCACATGAAACGTCTTCATATCCATCTTAGTTATAAAATTACATAACATAAGTACCTAATAAAAATTATAGCAGCATAATTCTGGCAAATTATTTTAATTATCTACTTCATCATTAATTAAATCTGTATCTGTAATGCTGACAGTACATACAGCAAAAATTATCCCTCTATTCTTCTCATAAATCACACAGTTTCTTATGAACCGATTTTTCATCAAGTCCTCGCCTATGATTAATTCTGAGAAGATGAAAAAAAACATGAAAATAGATCCACACCTACCTTGAAACCAATCGTTTCCTGCCACGTTGAATTTTCTTTCATAAAATATTCGTCCTAGTCAAGGATCTGACTTTTCTACTTTCCTACTGACAGCACAAGGAGCAGGAAGAAGAAGAAGAAGCAATCAGCAAATTCACTTCATTCCTTATCAAGAAAGATAAATGACCAAGATGCTCTCCTGACGAATTGTGTTCGGGTACGTTCTCAACATTCCTAATTAACTTATCAGTTGAGCTTCCTGCATACATTGCAGGATAGAAAAAAAAAACGCCAACACTTCATGACTTTTCAATTTTTGCCTAAGATGTGGTATAGGGACAGACACAGAAGACGGCCCCCGGGGGCCTGGGGGAGTCGCTCTACCTTGGGATGACGGATGGACGCCAGGATAAAGATGTGCTGAGGAACGAGAAGAAATTTTCCAATTGAAAAACGGTATAATTTGCCATATAATTCAATAATCTCCTTTTGGAAGATCATAAATCAAACCGCTGACGCTGAGTATACAATCATCCCCTCCAACCTAGTGGAAGACCACTAGAGGGATGGCCGGGGGTGGCCCGGAAGCTATTCAGCTCCTAGCCGGCTTGGTAAGGCTAGAGCAACATTTCTACATTAGGAGTGTGTGTTGAATTTTTCCCAACATCATCGTCGCTCGTATCCTCGTGGGGAGTCCTCATGGCCTGCGCCGGGTCCATCCCCAACCCCGATGCAATTGTTATGCCTGCCGGGTTGTTTGCACGCCCAACAATAAGCCATAACACGCCAGCGAACCTCGACGCTTACGAGGAGGAAGGTTGCCTTATCGCATTTTCAAGGAGCACATCGAGATGAAAAATGGATGGATGGAAGGGCCACATACAGGATCCTGTTATCAGGACGGGGTACGTCGGTGGAGGTTCTGCGGGATGGCGTAAACACGTTTAAAAGAAACCAACAGAGCAAGACATCACAAAGTTTTTCCCTTCATCCGCTGGTAGTGGGGGCGCGGGGCTCGGTTAAGGAAAGAAGTGGCAAACTTATCGGTACCAAGGACCGGGGACAGGTCTGTGCCGTGTATAGGGTATATACCGGGCGAAATGAATGAGAATTGCCACTGATGTCGCTGAGAAAATGCAAGTCATGGCAAATGTTCTTTTTCTATCTACGCAAGGATACGACCGTTAAGTTACTTTTCTGATTCCTTGCCATTTCCCTTTCCGAAGATGATGCCTTTTTTCGGTGCTGACGCTAATGTGACTTTGTACGATTACAGAATGATGGATTTGTCACGGAAATTTGCTAAAAATTTAAAGAAATTGAGAACAGAAAATTGAACCGATTAATTTTGCTACCGATGCGATCGGTTGGAGATTTTTGCTACATTTGCGTTTTTGTGTAATATTTCTACAGGTGACTTATAAATCAATATTGAATACACAAATAGGTGAAGTTTCGATGGAGTTCGCAATACAGAAATGTTCGGTTATAAATCGATTAGTTCAATCAGTTTTTGACATATTCATAAAGTTTATGCATTATTGGATAAGTTGTTTACAATATTAGAAGTGAGTTTAATTTGTTTCAACTTCAGCAATCATACCTACCTTCTATAGTAGCTAATTACAAAAAAGTATAAAATGTGTCTTGATTACCGCGACTAGTAAATTTAACCCAATGTAGGTTTAAGATAATGAATATTACAGGGGTGCAATACTCATTGCTTATGACGGCCTCGACGGCTCAGAAGTTAAGGGCGCGATTACCATCGCAGAGGTCCGTGGTTACAATCCACTCCGCAGCCTGTTCATCCCACATAGAAAGCTTTCCTTTTTCTTGTCTTCTCTCCTTCTTTCTGTCATGGAAGTATGGGTGGAGCTGGTGGAATAAAACACCGTGTTGGCGTTGTCAGTTAACTCTTCTCTCTGCTATCTTTTCGACTAGAGCTTGCTGTCCGACATTGCACTCAATGATAGAACCGTCGACTGCGTACCAAGAAGCATTACCCATGAATGCCCTTTTTTACTGTTGACGGTTCTATTATTGAAGAGAGTAATATCGGTCAGCAATCTCTATTCCGTCGTCCTCCATACAATATTACCGCGTCAAAGGGTTGTCTCCGATGATAGAACGGGAGAAAAGTGGGATGTCGAACCACCGGCGTCGAAAGCTTTATATTTTTGTTCCCCTTTTTGCAAATGCCTTTTCGTCCTGCTAAATGTGAGTGACGCTTATTTACCAAACGGTCCCCCAACCCCGGCCTGCTGCTCGACCTCCGTAATCGAACCAGAACGGCTCTATTGAGTATGCTAAAAGATGTCCTTCACGGCACCAACATTATTTGCTAAAATTTGAAGCAAGGCAACAACAAAAACAAAATGGATTGTCCCATTTCATTTGTAATGAGGTTCGCCTCATGGGACCCTTATGAGAAACTGATAAGGTATTCCTCACTTCAGTATCGCAGATGCTTTTTGTGGGGTCCTCAAGAAGAGCCTACGGGGAAATTCCTCTATTGGCGTGCTCCTCATTTGACACATGAAGCCCACATAACAACGTGAGGCATGCCTCCTTTTAATTCTAGTCGGGTTATACTACTTGAAAGTGATGATCCACTTCCTTAATCAGGGCCACTTCTGTTGATGTAAAGCATCAATTTTCGTACAGTCTGGTGTAAACCATTTTGACGAGTCCATGAAGTCCTTTCGATGTATCCATGTAGGTTTTGTAAGCAAGTAATTGGGTGACCTTTTGCCTCTTGATGTCACACCAGAATCTCGCATCACTTTCTTGAGCGGCAGTTTGAAGAGGGGACAGACTAGAGATCATCCAAAGCCAAACACTAGTCGCCCTTGGATAAAAAAGAGTATAGCTTGGCTCAGTATCGTATTGCATTCGCAAAACTGAATTAAAAGCTTCTCACAACAAGCTAAATAGTTGGTGTTACGGTAGATGCGAATCTCCACGCGAATCTCCACTGGAATCAGCAAATGGTTACCTGGGTGATGGTCTTCAGTGGGGATATTTTACTCACCCTAATATCTTCGTACTATCGCGGTACAATACCACTACCATGCAGCTCTTTGGGTTCGAACCCAAGCCCTTGGAACAGCAGCCAGAAGCCTTGACCCATAAGTAACCGAAAGTGAAAAGGCGGTCGCATGTTGGTCATGGATTTTTTATGCCGCCCTGATCCTAAGCTGTGCCCAACCAAACTTTTAGCCAATTTGGCCTTCCGTCTGCCTCAGCTCGTCAACAGACCTTTGATCCACATAGAACGTCATCTCTGTGAATAGTGGACGGTGCACTTTGTGGAGCACTCTCCAATCGCGCGTCCTTAGGGTCCTGTTTTGGACCCCTATCCTTTTTCAGTATAATGTCAGTGGAGTCTTCTGTTGCTGTCGGGGAAGTACCGGACCACAACATGGCTGCGTGGCAGCTTGTTTACAGCGACGAGGCTTGCTTCTTCTTAGGGCTCAAGGAGTCCCATCACGCTCTCAGTCACGTGGCCGTGGCCAAGTGTATGCAGGTGATGGCCAGCTACCCCAGGAGCGCACAAACCCCTAGTAGCCTGGACTATTCTGAGCGTTGTCCCAACTCGGCTATCGCCTTCAGAAGACTCCCTTGCACGGCAACTAGTTGTTCCATGCTCGGATAGTCAGTGGCAAGCACGCCCATTCTGACACTCCTGTGTCCTGGCCTCCATCTTCTTCTAATGAAGGAGTGATCTCAGCGTACTCCACCGCGGTTTGCGGGCTAAGACTGCCCTCATTGAAGACAGAATCCGAAAATTCTTCTTCACTGGGGCTACATTCGGCACCCTACTGCATGGGATCAGAAATTTCCAAATGGCCTTGTAGGTCGTCCTGTGGGGCCTAGGGAAGTGCCAGAAGAATTTGGAGCGTTGAGAAGTCCTTCATCTACAAAAGTTTTTTAAAGGTAACTATAAATTCATCGTTTATCACGATAGTTTACCCCTTGGGATTGCGAGTTTTATCGAGTTTGTTCTCTCTAGATTCGTTGTAGTATTCAGTTTGCTCCATTAACAGACAGGGGCACCTTGGGTAGGATGTGGCCCACGGCCATGTACGGTCGGTCTTGGAGTTAGCGCTCCCTGCTTGTGCCGTGTTGGAGTCATATATTGAGCTAAAAACAACGCAAGTGTACTCTGCGCCCGAAATTGTTTTTTGTATCCACCACCGCTCCTCTCGCTCTACCCCAGGGCCGGCGCTGTATATAGTGACCGTGACAAAGTTCAACTTTTTCTCTACTAACAACTTTAACTCTACTTCGAGGAGCAGAACATTTTTTTTTAATGGATGTACTTCTGCTGTGAGGATTATTCTAGATTATGCAACTTACAGTTTACTCTTGGTCGGCAATCTCCTGTAGGTCGAATTCGTTGTTAAAAATCAATTTGCTTCCACCAAAAATTAATTTACCCTTAAACTCTACACATCTATTAAAACAACACATCCTCCCTCTACCCATGGATATATCACAGCACAAAACTCTACAGCTTCAAGTGCTGGTAATAAATAAATTTGCGATTGTATATTTGAGTTGAAACCTATTTTAGTGGACCACTTTAGAACACGACGATATCATGACATTTTGATTAGAAAATTTTATGGTACCCTACGACGTCGCCATACTACAGAAGATTAGCATCGCAAATTTTTGGTAGTAGAGCAATTAAGTTAAGTTATGGCTGCCATAAAGGTGGCGTAAAGAGAAATTTGGGGATAATTTTTTGCCACAGAATTGCCTCCTGCCGGTGATATGTGGACTGGTGTGACATATTAAATTGTGTTATGTCGGATAAATGTTGATGAATTTTAAAATTTAAAACGCCTCTAATCAAGTACCTTGCAGGCTTACAGTATAAGCAGGTTAAATGAGGCAATTACAGTGATTAGAATTTATGAACCAGGCATATTTTTTACCGCGCGTGCCATGCATATACTGTACTACGCACATCGGCAGGAGGCCCGCAAGAAGAAGACAGTAATTTTTCATCAAAATAATTCTTCACTAACACGATAATTACATGAGGTGGGTGAGAACATTTTAAGTGAATACGAGGATGCTGGCAACGTTTTCGAGTATATCTAAAATGGATATAAATTATAATCTGTAATCCATGGGAGCCCATTTACAAGTCGCCATATTAGCATTAACAAGGTGGACAGATAAATTATTGAATTTATGCCTCAAGTCGTAAACACATTTGCACTCGGGTTGTCGTCACACGTAAATGGCGTATAGCCTCAAAAGATATATATGCCTCGGAATCGTAATACATGTGTATGCCGGGGCTGTTAATAATGAGTCCTGTATATATATATGCGATCCTTAGAGAAGACCTCTCTACGTGCATCCAGGAGCTTAGGACGACGACGCCTAACCAAGGGAAAACTGTCTCCATATATACCTATACACATTGCAGCAGCGGGTGCACACAGGAAGATGTGCCAGCTACATTTGGCGCAGATGTAAATACTACTTGCCTAGCAGACCACAACAACCTAAGTGGAAAGGCTGCAGATTTATGGCAAGGTGGCCAGACATCAGTAGAGCCTACACAAATCTCGTCCTTAAGAACTGCTGAAGTGCATTCTCCTTGTGTGACTTATGCCGCCTGCACGAAGGACACACTAAACCTATACCCATATACCCCTCCCCAATATGCCTTCGTTGGTGAATAATTTAGTAGGGGGGAGACATTAGGCCATTAACCTGGACATATTACGCATACAAATTTGATGAATTGCAGGGCACTTATTACTACTTAAATTGGGTTATTACCGGCACCTTACCATACGCGAAGATTAAGCACTTTCAGATATTGTTATTGGATTAATTTAATGTACTTTAAGGCTTAGTGCTGAGAGCTGAATCTACTTTAATATTGCATTCATAGAATTAGAGATCAGCCTTCAGGGGTTATTGAAAGGTGGATATACACTTCTATTCTGTGAACTTGTATGTACGCAACACAGTATTTGTATGGAAATACCTGAATCAAGAAGAAAAATGTTAGGCGAGACAAACCTGGCTGGTGGCTACTAAAACTGACGTTGTGTGTTTTGGTGGGCGTATTAAGTTATACCCTGTCGCCACAACATCGAAACGAGATATGCATGCCGAAAGGAGTAATTTAATACTTCCAAATTTGAAAGACAAAATATAACAGAATTTTTTTAGGTTTTATTTCAACCATTTTGCACTTAACTCTGGATGATGTATCAGTTCCTTTTTTAATGCGAAATGCTTTTATTGTCGTCGGTTCTACCACTGGGTGTATCTGGATAGGCAAAGTGGAAAAAGCACGATCATGCCGCGGGGTGGATTCGAACCACGGACTTTTAGGATCGACCCGACGCACAGTGCTTTGATGCATGCTCAAAATGTAAAAAATTAATATTTTTAGATTTAATCAACGGTCATTGCACATAGTCCCTAGATGCCTGCGATATCAGAATCTCATTTTACTTAACTGGTAACACCATTTATTGGTCATTTTCGAGCTCATTTCTTTTGTGTATTTAATTCTCAGTTTTTTTTATCTTGTTCATTGCCCATTAGTTCTTCAAGTAGTGCACTTCTAGGCTGATTTATTTTGGTTGATTCATACAAAATACAAATGAACACAAATACTGAGGGTAAGTGTTTCATTTTTTTATTGCTGTTGATCATTTAAGTTCCAATTTTGGAGGAAACTTGTCACTATTAAAAAAAATTGTTCTGATAATTTTAATTATGGTTTAAAAAAATACTCCTCATAACTCCTCTTTGATTTTGGGGGGAAACTTTACGCAATTATTCATGTAAAAATATCCTACAAAAATTGTCTGCCCCTATCTGCCCAATACTTATTTACTTTGATTTTTTCTAGGGAGATCACGATCCATTACTAATGGTGAAATTTTTGAAAAATGGTTTTCGTCAACAGAAAGAAAAAAAGATGTGTTCAACTTCATTAAAAATTATTTTAATAATAATTTTGACTTCGATTCTTCTGAGAGTTCACTCATAAATTTGAAAAAATTTTCGGATATTTACTGTGCAAAATTAAATTCAAGGTGGCAGAAATGTAACAGGACACGGGTACGATTTCTAAAAGTAAACGAAGACTGGTTATCCTTAAAAGTAGATCTTCCTGATTTTGTCATCAAAGAAGATCGTGCTGTTGAGGAACATACAGTGGCTCGCGGGAGACCACAAAAGTCTTTTGAAAAATGCAGCTTTAGAACGAAAAGAAGGCGTGTTACTGATATTGTGTCTTCTAGATCTTTAGAAGAACTAAGATTCGCCACTTCGATTTCTGCAAGCTTGCACTCAAGGAATATTGTTCAACCAAGGACTCAAACCAGTTTATCACTATTTAGAGCTCTTGCACTTTATTTGGACCTGAACCTTTCGGAAAGGAAATATACCATTTTACGGTCAGTAGTGAATGAAATAAACAGCAATTGCTTCCCAAGTATATGTGCTTTTAGAGAAGCAAAGAAACAATTTCTACCACAAAACATAAATGTAACGGAAATTTCAGCTGAAGTTGATTTACAACAAATTGTACATCTGACCTCACGTAGCATTTCTCAGCTCACAAATATTAATAAAAATACCAATGCAAAATTGATTTGTAAATGGGGCATGGATGGGAGCTCTGGGCACAGTACTTATAAACAAAAATTCACGGATTCTCAAAACACAGACGAATATCTCTTTACCATTGCCTTCGTTCCGTTAAAGTTGATTGACATTACTGATGGATCAGAACTGTGAACTAACCCCCGCCTTTCATCAGTACTCTACTGTAGACCAATAAAATTTATTTTTTCAAAAGAAAATAGATCTTTAGTCGTTGAAGAAGAAAACAATATAAGACAAAAAGTTAATAACTTGGCCAACTTCATAACTAAAATAAATGATGTCCTTCTTGATATCAGTTATGATTTCTTATTTACCATGGTGGATGGAAGTGTGTGCAACGTAATTAGTGAAACAAATGCCACAGCTAGATGTTTTATTTGTGGTGCATCTCCGAAAGAAATGAACTCGATAAATATTGCTGAAAAACACCCAAATTCAAATAACTACAGGTTTGGTATATCCACGCTGCATTGTTGGATCAGATGTTTCGAGTGCTTTCTGCAAATAGCATACAGGTTGTCATTTAAAACTTGGCAAGTTCGTGCAGGGGAAAACAAAAAGTTACTTGAGCAAACAAAGAAAAGAATTCAAATCGATTTCAAGAAAAAAAAGGGGCTGATCGTAGACAAATCCAAGGCCGGGTTTGGATCGACAAACGATGGAAACACCGCACGAAGGTTTTTTGCAAATCCCAGCCTAAGTTCTGAAATAACTGGAATTGATGAACAACTTATAAAACAGTTTTCTTTAATTTTGCGACTTATCGCAGCTGGTCAAAAGCTGAACCTAACCAAGTTTAAAGAGTTACTACAAGAAACAATGAATCGTTATATTCAGCAATACAGTTGGTACTATATGCCAAATACCTTGCAAAAAATATTAGTTCATAGCACGGATATTATGTCCATGTTTGATCTTCCAATCGGGCAATTATCGGAGGAGGCACTTGAAGGAACCCATAAGATTTTTAGGAAATCAAGATTGTGCCACACGAGAAAATCCTCAAGAATTAATTCCAATAAAGACTTGCTGGCCGTTATGCACCTCAACTCAGATCCCATCATTTCTTCGAGCCGAAAATCATCCAATCCCAAAGAAGCAATAGTTGACTCTGAAATGAAAAGCTATTTAGAGAAAGAAGAAATGGATGTTGAACAGGAACTGGACCTTATGCAAAACTTCAATCTGGAAATGGAAGAGCTGGACGAGGAAAGTAGCAATGACAGTGAATAATTTATTGCAGTGTACCTACTATTTTTTTTAACTTAAAACGAATTCTTATAATTTTTATTATTCCTTTTTTTCTTCATTACGTCTATTTCAAATTGAAAAATATAATGTTAAAAATATATTTTATTCTCTAAACTAAAATTAAACTTATAGTACATTTGATTTGCTTTTGAATTTTTTCATTTTTAAAATTTGCGCAATAACAAGCTAATTTTGCAAGCATCCAACCAGCTTAAGAAAAAAAACGATATGTTCTTAATTTGGGGACAAAAAGTTGCAAAAACACCCAAAAGTTTGAGCCCTGTAAGACTTACAGTTTGGGAGGTATGGATTTTTGTCCATAAAACGTATTGCTTCAACGCACTGTGCGACGACGCCTTAACACCTGGGATATCAAGAGTGGGCTTGTGGTGATATTGTACGAAATATATATAAATAAATTAAACTAGCTTCATTCGGGTCATGCTTTGTAAGTTCCTTTCTGGCCGTTCAATGAAGGTAGTGTTCCCTAGGCTACACTCCATCACATGTCGGTGCTCTCCAGCAGGGGCGTTTCCAGCCAACTGGCTTAGGACGGGTAATATTAAAAAAAGAAAAACTTAAATATTTTTTTTATTCCATAAATTCCATTTGCACCCTCCCCAAGCCACCGCGAGCTGAAGTTGCCATTTCACACCCCCTCCCCCCGACAATGGTCAAAAATGTCTGCCACTAGTATTAAACGGTTATTTAGCCCTAATAGAACCTACATAAGCAGCAGCAGAATTTTTTTTTTCAGTTTTAGCCCCTTTTTTAAACCCCCCCCCGAACCATCTAACTCGAGGTGGGTCCACTTCCCGTAAAAATGCCATATTATAAAAATAAATTTTTAAAAACCGACTTCAGAAAAACCAAAAATAATGCACAAAAAACCAAAAATAATGCACAAAAAAGGATAAATTAATTGTTTGAAATTCTTTACAACATTAATCCAATCAGAATGGATTTAATAAGAAGAATCACTTTTGAAGACGGTGCCAGGTAGTAGTTGACTTTCATTGCATTAACTATTGCTGCGAAAATTGTATTCATTTCTTTGTTAGGCTTATGCCCTTAATACATCACCCCGAAAACAGGTGTTGGCACCGTCTTCAAAAGTGATTCTTCTTATTAAATCCATTCTGATTGGATTAATGTTGTAAAGAATTTCAAACAATTAATTTATCCTTTTTTGTGCATTATTTTTGGTTTTTTGTGCATTATTTTTGGTTTTTCTGAAGTCGGTTTTTAAAAATTTATTTTATTTCGTACTTTTTAGTCCGTTAATTTTTTTTCGGGGGCAATATATAAAAAAATTATTTATTACGAGAAGTATGACACTCAGCCGCGCGCCATCGAAAAGAATTGAGGCAGTAGCTAAATAGTTTTTGCAGTAATGAATTTGCGTATTTTCGGAGCAATTTAAAAAAAAACTTATTTAATATGAAACAAAATTCCCCAAAGGAAATTAAAAAGAAATATTTATTGTGTCGATTGAAAAAAAAATTGCCCAGGTCAAAGAATCGAGCCCGCAACCTCCAGGACGAGAGGCAAGCCTCTCAGTCGTTGTGCTACGGGAGATTGTTACAACAAGATGGCTAAATACGTAAATAAAGCTTTTCAGAAACTGCTTTAAATAGAATTTCATTCCAAAGGAATACTCTCTTACAGTCTGCATGAGTAGAGTATGCATGAAATTTCTCACCGAAGAGTTTGTAATTCTTTACAACATTAATCCAATCAGAATGGATTTTAGAAAGAGAAAAAAAGAAAAAAAGTCGAACTACCTCCGGGGTTTGAACCCGTAACTTTTATTTGCAGGTCAACGCCTTTGCCGATTCATCCACCGGCCTCTTCTCGAGCACGCGACAATAAAGTAATTTGTTCGCTGCCTTTGAAAATACTTCTATCCGTTCAAGGTGTACTAATTTTACCAGTTTTTTACGCCTACCTTCGAACTCCTTTATCAGAATTTAAAAAAAATTGTACGGGACCACCGTGGGAAACTACCCTTTCAAACAAAAAAGAAAAAAAGCAAAAAAGTCATTGCGTTACAAAGTTATGCGTGAACAGGACCAAAAAATACCTACGCGTCGAATTGATAACCTCCTCCTTTTTTGAAGTCGGTTAAAAAATGCTTGAAATCACTTGAAAAGCTTATATACCAAACGGCAGAAGGTTGGGATCACGGTCAGCGTTTATAAGCATACCATAAACCGGGAGCGAAGTTTCACTCCGACTTTTTCTTGGGGAGCGAAAGTCCAAGTTCTGGATTTTCACTCCCCGTTTATAAGCGGTGTTTCACTCCGGATCGAAACTTCCATCCGGAGGGAAACTCCACTTATAAACGTGGTAACGGTATTCAGAAACACGGTAATGTAAAAGAGACTGACAGCTTCGAATATCGTAGAAAAAGGTCTCCGAGTGACGTCAGCACTAATGCAGAAACAACAACAATAACTTCGATTTTATATGGGAAGAGGTCGCCGAGTGACGTTGCCGTCTTACGATATACAATCTTTTACATTACCTTGTTTCTGTATACCGTGGTTGGGACGACACGACTTTTTCAAGTGCCAGCTCCCCTAATAAAAGGAAGAAAGTCATAACTTCTCTTACGGCGCTTGAGCAGTTAACTTCATTTTTTTTACATAGGCTGTTTCCACACGAGCGTACACGCGACACGAATCGTCAATTCTCTTTTGTCTTCGGTGAAAAATCGTATGAGCTTCTACATGAGGGAACAACTTGCAGGCAACAAATCATACTGTCTTTGTTGTTGTTTAAGACATTAAGTCTGTTCCCGAACTCGAATGTGGGATCCCGTGGGTGCAAGAATTCACCCGAACTTGCCCAGTTTGTGTTTCTTTACTTTCTCATGAAAGAAAAAGCTGGGAAATTTCCGTGCAGGAATTTGCCAGAGGTTTTCGGTCCTGTGATTTCTTGCAAGTTGTCAATTGACATTTTGTTGTATGTATTTGCATGTTAAAAAAGCGGTATACACATGCACACAAACGACATTTATGTTATCTTCTTGTTAATTTGCAAGAAATCGCCCAAAAAGCGTTTCTTTACTTTCTGGATTTTTGACAGAAAAAGTACGGAAAAGTACGGGAACAGAGCTATTCTCTTTGCGAGCAAAAGGGAATTTCAGAAAAAAACAACAACAATGCAAGAGCTGTCAAAGTGTTCGATCAAAAATCGGCTCGGGTCGATCCCTTCCAGCAGTTTTGGAAAAATTCATAGATCGCCGACTAGATTCACCATAACTTAACTTGTTTGTTTGAAATATTGGTAGTTTTTAAGAATAAAAATAAATAAGCGAACGAAAATTCTTAGGGGGGTAATTACCCAATTACCCCCCTCTGAAACCGCCCCTGCTCTCCAGAGCTTCACTCTAACACAACTTTAAGCTGTTTTGGTTCTGTGGCCTGGCAATCAACCCAGGAAAAACTGAACTAGTGTTATTCACTGGGAAAACGAAAAACCCCGCCTTCAACCTTCCTCCAGGATGGCATTCCTGGGTTCAATCCTTGATTTAAAACTAAACTGTAAGTCAAATATCAGGGAAAGCGTAAAGAAACCTTGTATAGCTTTCGACGCCAGTAAAAATGAATATAATGCTCTTTTAAGCAAAGGGTCTTATAATAATGTGATAATACCTCTTAAGGCAAAGAGTGTTATAAGATCTTTAGCATGTCTAAGACCTGGGACTAATTCCCAATGGGCTAGGTTTAGCCCCTTAATCCACTCCTCTATCAGGGACTTGGAGGTGGACCATGAGATGCCACAGAAGGGTTCTGGGCCCTGGACCGAAGTTTCCGACCCCTCCCTCGCGAGACTGTCTGCAGCCTCATTGCCCTCGATACCCCACTGTCCGAGGACTCAACAGAGTGAGACCTTATTTCATCTTGTCAGGCTCTGGAGTACGTCAAAACACCCTGCAACTATTTTGGAAGAAAACGGATGTCTTTTGCCAATGCTTGTTGAAACCATTTTTGCTGGCTGTTGGAGAGTTTGACAACCCCAAGTTTATCAAGCTCCATCTTTTCCAAGCCTCGGGCAATGACTGTAGCTCCGGAAATAACCGAACACACACTGACCGAGTCTGCGTTGCAGGCGGATTCTGCGTCTAAAGACTCATCTTCAACGACTGACGACCCGTCTGCAGAACCAGCGTGACCAATGGCTCCGCTGGTCGAAGGAGTTGATTTCCAACTTACGTGCCTAATGGCTTTGCTCGATGAATCAGTTGGATCATAGCTTCCGCGCCCAATGGCTCCGCTAGTTGAGGCAATTGCTATCTGTTGTGTCCCTATGGATACTTGATATGTGGCCATCGTCACAATTGACAAGGTTGATGCTATCGGAGCTGCATCAAGCCCATTATTTTTGTTATTAAATTCCATAAATGGACCCACGAGTGTACGGGAAAGTAAGTCACCCTGTGGGAAGGCTAATTAAAACTCTAGGTATCCAGAATTCGGATATTAGAGACCAAGCACCCCCTTGGCCATGCGTCGATCGGCATATCCTGTTTCACCTTAGATTGGGGCGGTTTTTTCAAGAATGTTCTTCTCTCCGTCCGACTACCATTACCCACCACTCCTGGTAGAGACATGTCTACGCTAGGAGTCTGTTTCCAGTCGCCCTACGAGGAGGGTGTAGTCGCACTTCCAGCCCAGCAGTGTAGCACAGCTCCACGGAGGGACCTAACTTACATACATTATACTGCTGTCTGGATTTGCCTAGTCTGCATAGCGAACAAATGCGCCTGCAATACGAGTATTCAATTTCCTAAAGCTCCAATTTTGCTCCCTTTAGTCTAAAAAAGTGTGAGCGTACCATACTTCGTTTGAACTATTCTGTACGTCGGGTACTTGCCTGTACCGAGCTGCATTTGGAAAAGTAGAATTTTTACTTAGGCTGGTTTGGGTGCCATACAAGCGTTTTCACTCTGTACATGCCTGATTCAGGCTAAGAACGTCTTTTTTTTACTCGGGCGACTCGGCTCCAGGCAGGATTTTTGCGACACTGGCCAAACATGAAGAGTCACCTACATTACTCGTACACCAAACAATTCAAGAAACGATTGTGCAAGTATGGAAGTTAAAAGCTATCTCCTAACACTGGAAAGCAGCATCTTCTGCTCTTTACTTTAAAAAGAAAATACCACACCTTGCAGCGACTATCGTGGTATAACGTTGTTGAGTACTGCTTATAAGTTATACTTGGGAATTCGGCAAAACAAGATAGACTCATGTGTTAGAAACATCGTATGCAAATACCTGTAAAGCTTCATCCCAAGAAAATTAACAACTGACCAAATTCAACCCTTAGACAGGTTATCAAAAAAGGTTTAGAGTTCGAAGCATCTTAATAGGATTATGCAGGTTGATCATGACCAAAGGGTAACCCAAGTGAAGATAACTGGATTACTGTACAGACCAATCAAGATCAGTGGATTTCGATTTCGACAATGAGACGGCCTTGTCTGCCTCCTCTTAAATTTGGCGTTGAAGATAGTGATCTGTGATTCGGATGCTACAGCTAAAGGCACATGCTAAAGGACCATGCAAATACTGGCTCACTTAGAGCCGTATTTCACTGGGACACCATGGCGACGCAACCAGCGTGGCGGCGCGGCCAGTAATATTCTGTACACACGTCTTTGCTGGTCGCGCCGCCGAATTGGTTGCGAAAGCTGTATACATTTTGTTGGTGGCGACGACTGGTTGCGCCGCCATGGTGTCCCGGTGAAATACGCCTCTTAGACGACAACAAGATTACAGAATGAGCATAAAGGACTGTTGAAAATAATTTAATCTAAATTGAACGGACAGAATAAAAACTGGCAATGCACACCAAGAAAAGGATACTTAAGTGCATGGTGGTCTCGTCCAATATTGGTGCTATAATCGAGGTACAGGAGAAAGATTTATACAAAAAGAAGTACGTCGTGTCATATAATTGAAATACATACGATGTGAACACAATTTCACCAGTTGCAAAAGAAACCGCAAAGTACCTGGACAAGAAGAACACAAACTAAGATGAAAGTATCATCGTGTGTCGCAGGCTTTAGTTATTTTTAAAAATAAACCACTTGTTGTTTCATTCCTACAATTTCACCACTCTCTGGTGTTATTTATAAATCTCCCTTAACTCCTAATGATAATAGCTACTGAAGTTCAATTTTAATATCATTATTTTTCAAGCATGTTTTTTTGGATCATTTAAACCGAATTTTGACAGCATATTCATTCCGCAATTAATCAAACAGAGCCTCGTGCAACAGAGCGACCAGACTGTTATCATTTCACAACCCCTTCAAAATACTTTCAGAGGCACATACCTACCCCCAAAAATTAACATTTACAAAAATTTGCATATTCCACTTGAAAAGCATAGAAATGTTGGTCGGGTTCAAAAGAACAAAAAATCAATAGATACGTGTGGTATGTGATTTGATTAATTCCACTGTATTTTACATATTAGCCCTCGTGATAGGGCGAGATAGGGCCATTTTTACTTCGGTTCAATATCATTAGGGATGATTCTTTGTGTGTGTGTGTGTAATTTTGAGCATGGACAAAGCAGATCCTGAGAAAAAATACCAATGAAACAGATGCTTACTCTTTAGTTTTTTACCTAAAATCGAGAATCCTGTACTCATTGGGAAAAAGGAATCCTCTCAAAAAAAACATGTAAATCCTTATTTAATCGATAAAGGTCGATCGACATGTGATCGGAGCACGTGACATGCGGATTATGAGTTTAAAGTGTAGAACCATTTCATTTTTCATGCAACCCTAAATTAAAGTTGATTTACGATAAAAATATTTAAAAAAATGTGGGTCTGCCCTGTGCACACGACGCCCTTTGCCCAAGGTTTGTGAATTATGGAAAAAAGGGTGTTCACATTTCACGTCTATCCAGGAGTATACACAGATATACGTCCCCGTGTGTATGAGTACCGGGACCGGGGGTGGCATGCCGCCCTGCAATTTTTTACTCACTTTTATCGCTGGGCTTATACGAAAAATAATCAGTCTAAAGAAAAAAAATTATTTTTTTTCCTGCCACGGGGATGTTTGTTATGGAAGGGTGTAGGTGTAGGGTGAAAAGCCGAAGTAATAAGATTGGTTTTTTAAGGGAAAATGCAAATATTATATGACGTCGTGATTGGGTTACTTAGGGGCAGATTTTTGTAAATGTTTCACAATTTTATTGTTTGAATATCAATAAATTTCTTTTTATTATCTGCCCGGGGATGGTATTTGCACGTATTTTATATGCCATGTTTGCCATCCAGAGAAAAGCGAGGGAATTAATGAACTGCTTTCATTGTTTGAATGAATGAAAAAAACAAACTAAAAACAATTTTCCATGCGACAGATGTGGGTGGTGCTGAAGTTTATTTTGACTAAAGAGATTAAGTTTAGATTTGTTTTTTGTTAGTCATACTTCAATCAAACAAATGAAATTTTATTTTTTTTTATCATTGCACGTCACCTGTGCAATCGCTTGTTATGTTTACCTTTTCGATTTTGCTGCTTTTATTTATTTAATCTAATAATTCTACTTTGTTTGTGCTGCTGCTCCTCTCCAATATTTAGAGAGGCTGTGCATTTCATATTCTATAACTTTAATACAAATAAATGCGCTAGATAAATTCTTGGAAAGACTTTGTGTATTGATTTTGTATATTAGTAAAATATTGAGATACAGAACTCATAGAGGAGATTTATCATATGCGAATCCTTTAAAGCTGATGAAAAACGTTGATATTATATTTCGGTATATTTATGGCACGAATCAAATGTTATTGATATGATAGATATTGAAATATACAGAATATCACACAAAATATTGTGGAACGAGTTCTGTGTTTATTCGTATACGCGCCATTCGCAACTATTGAAAGAATCTACTGAATAGAATAATGGTATGTTGTATGTATAAAGATCTATCCCAGCGGGAAATAGAAGCATTCACTGACGCATGAAGAAGCTATCCTTGTGCAACTTAGAAGTGCTTCCCTTCCGTATCCCTATCCATATCTTTTTTACCATTGCATGTCATAAGCAAGAAGCAGTTTCTTCGATTTTCTTCTAGTTAGCTTCCTGGGAAGCTATTTTGAAGATTTATGTTTTGCTTTCATTTTTGCTTTTTTGTGAGCGGGGAAAAAGGTTTCGCTCTTCGTTTTTGAATAATAAGGATACAAATAGATTTCAAAAATAAAAATTTTTATTAAATTAAAATTGCATACACACACCAAAAAAAAAAATAAAAAATTCAGCACTTTTAACTGGACTAATCAAAATCACAATTATAAAATCACACTATAATAAATTATAAACCGCGAGACTTCTTTTACTGACCGCACAACTCTTTCTTTCAAAAGAGAATATGTCACAACAAAGGAAAACGTTAGAGAATCTCTTAAAACAGAAAATTTACCAGCAAAGTTGAAAATGACTTATTTGTAGCCACATGCATAGGAAAATCTTCCAAAATGCTTCTGCAGCGCAACCAGGAAGCACTTCCAATTTGATTCCAGAGGAAGCTGCTTCCACTTTTCCCGCTGGGATGGGACAAGGGTAATTGAATTAATCATCATCTTTTAAAGTTTTTTGAACATTAGTATTTTCTTGAAACACATTGTTTAATATTATAATTCAAAGTTATTTTAGTTGCGCCAAAAAAAGTAATGAAATAGTGTAACAACGAGGGCAATTGTAAAGCAGCTAGGGAAGATGATATTCTCACAGAATTGTTGAAAGTCGACTCAAGGCCCACAAAAAATGTATTAGAAATTAGAAAATAATATTAAGAAAATCAGGGACAACTTCTCTTGTTCGCCCCGTCTATGTGTTCGTAAGTTGGAGCCATATTGATGATCCAATTTCGTTTTAGATTACCGCCATTGGGGGCCCAAGACGCCTTAATTCATGGGGCGATTAGAAGTTCAGGAAGTCCGCCATCAGTGGACCGATCTGAGGCTGCAACAAGAAATCTACCACAGAACCGTCACAATGGTTGAAGTGATCACAAAAACTATCCCAGAGGAATAAATTAATAAAAATTCGAAATGAGACTAATCCGGGGTCTACACGTGCGTTTTTTATCGCATAAGTTTTGGAAGTAGCCAATCAAAGCACGCGATTCCTACGATTAAAAAACGCATGAGAGCAAACGCATACGAGAACGCATAAGATAGAACGTATGCGATAATTTTGATATTTGCTCTGAAAAACGGGGGATTTAAAATTAAAACAAAAAGATGTAATAAAATTAATTTCTTTATATGGGGTGTTGATACACTAAGTTTACACAGCGCGGGCTGTGCGGGGAGAGGAAGTCGTAACAGTTTAGCCAATAGGGCAGGTTGAAATTTTGTTGCTCCTGTTTTACATACATAATCTATTTTGATGTTAAACTTGGCTTTATTTGGTACGTACGCAAGGTTCGTCGCTCTTCCTCATGCTCGTCATAGCCTATTCTATCCTTTGATCTAAGCTTACTACTACACTTTGACGGACTGATAGTAGAAAAGGTGACACTTGAGCCTAGACTTCCACATAAAAAAACATTGTTTTCTGCTCAAAACCATTTTACAAATGAAAACTTATGCGTTTACTTTCCCAGCAACCAGAAAAAACGCATGCATATGAAATATCTTATGCGATTAAAAAGCGCTCGTTTAGACGTGGGGTAAGACTCACCGTATTCATTTTGATCATTTGTAAACGTGATTTCTCCGATGATCCTAAAATCTTCAATATTCAGTCGAAGATTTCTTCTGCAACTTCAAGTTCTACATCAAACTATGCACTAGGGCAAAGAATGGCCAACGGACAGGGCATGTTCCAATGCTTAACAATCATAATATTATGGTCCACCCGGGAATTCTGATATTGTTGCCAGCGCCTGCCAAACCCTACGTTGCAGCCAAAAATTAAGGTAGCCTAAGCCTCGAGATTTTTTGCGGAGGTGGAAAAAAGAATCAAGCACACATTTTAAAATTCAAAATTAAAGTTGGATATTAATATTATTTTCCGATTTTGATTCAACTGGAACAGGGGACATTTCCCAATATAAACTCGTTTCTTGGCCCTGGTTAATATAAAAATCAAGTTAAGTAACACTCTGTAATTTTTTAAATTTTTACTTGATTTCATTCAATTTCTAATGAAAAATATATAAAATTATATGGTTGCAAGATTCCAGGATAGATGTGTGTGATAGTGACATTTTGGCGTACTACGTGGGGCCCGACCCACGACCCCTAGAGTCTCATGCTCTACCGATTGAGCTAGCCGGGCCAAGATTGATACGTAACAGGGGCACTAAATTCAATTTCGGAAAAATCACCGAATAATTGTGTTTTTCCGGATGATGGACCGAAAAGTATCATAAGCAAAATACCAACAAAGGGGAACCTAACAATATACTACAACGGCATTTGCCAATTATCTACTGTGGAAAAATTACTTCCAACATTTTCTATCCACGATAAACGAAACATTAATTAATCGAACGATTAAAAGGCAGCAGACTGGATTAAAAAATGGTGCATCTTCTGTAGAATTTTGTAATTATGGCCCCTTCTACCTTGCTTCGTTGATTCTGAAATCATGTTCGGTAAAAGGAGGTTGTATAAAACAATGAAAGTACTAAAAGCCTGCCAAAACTTTTAAAGGCGGAGTGCCCAAGAAATCACAAAAACGGAAGTAGTTCGATTCAAAGAGCGCTAAAACCCATAATTGAAATGAAAACCAGGCCATTTTAAATTTTTTTATATTTAAAATTTTTTTCAAATTTTAATTTTTTTTAAATGAGAGATGAAAATTAGGCGATTTTCTAATTCAGGCCCAAAACACATTCGGCGCTGCATACTTCACAGCATGGAGACTATACAAGGATTACACTCCCTGTAGTCAATTTTCGTTTGATTAATGATGGTGCTGCAGTCAAATGTACCCCAAAAAACATGGCCGATTGTATTCATCCGGTTCATGGCCAAGTTCGTTAATTACTAAGACATTTTATGTTTACGCTTAATTTAAAAAAACCAGTTTCTTATGTATTTTGATGCGTAGAATCCATTTTTGGAAAAATTAATTGCCGCTGACGCACCGTTTCGCCATTATTCAAGTTTGAAGTTTCCAAATTTCGGTTAATTGTCGCCGAGGTACCGTTTGTTTTTTATTTAATTTCAAGGTTGCATAATTTTGATTATTTGTAAAATGATAACCGCCATATTTACCCTCCATTTTTTTTTAAATTTATATATTTTATGTATTTTGATGTAAAATTTTAAATCAATAAATTATATAAAAAAAATAAATATTTCATTCAAATGTTAGCTGCTTTACAAAAAAACAAATCTTATAGAAGGCAATGTTGGTAAGTAAAAAATGTTTAACCACCATATTTTGAATTTGGTTTTTTTTTTGCTCCGTTGCCCCGTTGGTTTTTTGCAGCTTCGAACGTAGCTGCAGTGGCTTCTTTCCATGGGCTTCAACTTCATAAAGCTTGTGGCGTGAAGTATGCAGCGCCGCATGTGTCTTGGGCCTAAGTTTTCTAAAAAAGCTTTTGGTAGGTAAAAAGACATTTTCTTTAATTGAAAGTTCTTGGTTTCAGTTTTTTATGTGTTCCGGGTTCCAGTCCTGTTAATATAAAATTTCTGATCTATAAAGGGCGCTTAACAGAAACTGGCATCGGGGCGCCAGCACCGCTAGAGCCGGGCCTGGGTGTGAGGCTATGTATTTCTGCTAATAAATAGTTACCTTCACAATATACAATATCAAAAATAAAATAAAATGTTTATAATCTATTTTCTGAACAACTCGAAAGTCATACGAAGTTTGGCGGAATTTTTTTGTTAAATGCGCAAAAGTTTGTAACATTATTTGACTGCAAACCTATTCTATTATTCTAAGCCAAAAATAACTACTATCCTCCTTTTTACCATGACATCTCCCTAAAGTATTTCGATTTTACAAACAATACTTTAATAATTTTCTATTTTATCCTTGCTACCATCGACAGAAGATCCTTGTTGCACTCTTATGTTGCGTTTACATAACTTTCGAAGTTTCTAAATAATCCCAAATGGAGCAAGTTATGAAACAACTTTACAAAACTGATATTCAGTACAGCAAAAAGGATATAATTTTTAACTCCTTCTATCCGTTTTCAAATATTAACAGGGAATGGGGATTGTAGTCTTTGTAGAACAAGAAAACTCCAAAATGCGTGTCATCCACCCGTGCCTGAAATGTACAGAGTTTTAAAATTCAACAAAAACTTTCCTAAATAATGTTACTCCTGGGGAATGATACCCCCATTAATCATTTAACAAGCAAAGAAGAAGAAAAAAAACAAGCGAAGCAAACATCCTTTTGTTACTTCTTAACATTAACATAAAATGTCCCTTACTTGAGCAATTATTCCTTAAGAATATTTTTATTCTCTTGTTTTCTGTTTATTTGGGAAAGTTGTATGTATATATGTATATATATATAGATAGTATGTATACATAACAAGGATAAACTCCTTATATTAAAAGGCACTGGCATCTATTATTAAACGGTCACTACAAAAAACATAATTCACTGCAGCGAAACGAAAAATGTCGTAAAATGCTCATAAATTTAAAATCAGGCATATTTTTCCCTTATAAGGAGCGAAGGATGTGAAGGCATGTATGACTTTTGTAGGCAAAAAAGGATCTCGGAATGTAAAGGACGAATTTTTGTCCCCCTTTTTTGTTTTCAGCGGATAACAAAAATAATTCCCACCGGAGGCGTAGTCCCCTCCATATATTCTTATTAAGTTAGTTGAAGGTAGCAATTTTCATCTCATATGTACACTTTATTCTTGGAATATTTGCCTCAGAGAATTGGGAATTGCCCGCCTATATACTCAAAGTAGACAGCGGCTTAGAAGGACACTTTCATCCTGTGCAAGGAGTAACCGGTCCTCACTCCAAAAAAAACGCTAGATGAAAATCTATCCTTACGTTGTATCCTTAATGCCTGCTACTTCGTGCAGCAGGGAAAATCTGAAGAATTTTCTCTCTACATCACAACGATGATGATGATGGTGATGACGAGAATGATGATGACGGCAGCGTGACAGCGCCCGTCATACACAGGCAACGTCAATATTTACGCTGCAGTCCCTTAAGTAGAATCTTTTCTATAGGTAAATGCCTTCGCATACGATGAAACCCTGCAAGGGCATTAGGTCCCCATTACCCGGTGGTGGTGGTGACGGAGAGTCTCCCCGCTTTGCGCCCATCGTGCACCACTTGCCACTGAAGCACGTCGTACTTAATGAAAGGCAAATATCATGTAAAATTCAGAGTTTAATTATTTCCAGTCCAGGAGAGCTTGACGTATACCCTTCTTGCAATTATTTATCCTTTTCGTTCATGCTTCCGCTCTGTAACCTTCTTCCGACTAAGCTCCGGTTTTTTTTCGCCGCCCCATTCACGGCTGTACTATCTTTTTTCCTGTTTGGGACACAGCGCACTTTTCACGTTACTTTTAACTTGCATTGAAGATTTTTAATATTTCAACAAAATTTTACACCAGTCGCTTTCGTGTTACTAAAGGAAGTGAATATAAAAGCCCAGTTTTGCTGGCAAAAGCAGTAATGCAAAAATGCAATCTGGCAAACTGGGGGTAGTTGCACCACTATCGTCTATGCACTTTGGCAAAAGCGAGTTAGCTTTGAATTGAAATTTGTGTCAGCTAAGGGAAGAGCTGTCGAATTTTTTAGAGGTAATTAAAAGGACACTTCTAATTGGGAAAATTTTTAATTGAAAATGAATAATGTAAGAGATCAAAGGAAGAGAATATTGGTATCGCACGAAATTTTCTAAATGAAGTTTGGGTTTTACGAGGAATTTAGCACGAAAATGTCAGGTTGGTCATTCTTTAATAGTTTCTTCTCCAGCCATGCCTAAATGTAGTTTTTTATTTTTTTTACTCGCCAACGTTTCAGATTATTTTCAGTCTCTGAATGAAGCACGCTAAATGCGTCACGATATTTTAATGGCTGCCTTTCATTCAAATTCTTCGACGACAATATCGCTTGGTTATGATTATGATGCTGCTTTAAGGCCCGTCCTCACTACGCGGACTTAGAATCCACGCGCTTTTGGTCGTACGGCCAGCCAAAAGCGCGCGTGATCTTTTAATTTTCTGAGTCATGAGTGAGAAAAAATCAATTCTCATTTGAAACGGCGTACGCGCTTTTGAAAAGCTCATAGTGTGTGGACGCACAATGTATATACCTTTTTAACCACAGCCTTTTGTCCGCGTTGTTTGGCCGCACGGCCTTTACCATGGACAAAGTCGTAAAAAAGTCGTAAAAAAGTCATAAAACTCTATATGAAAAAAAAAGGCAAAAGCGCGTACGACCCAAGACCGCGTAGTGTGGCCACACCATTAGTTTCGATTTTTGGAAGCATTCATTTTATTACTTAGCTCCAGTAGAAATGTCTCCCTCTCTCTTCATTGGTTGATCCTAGCCCAGATAAAGGTCGAGACTCATTGTCACATAAAAATTTTCTTCTTCTTTTTTGGTGAGGTATTGGGTCAAAAAGTACCACGGCCACTTTAGGTTTATATCTACAGATATCTAGCGTGTCAGACACGAGCCGAGCCGGAGTCACTCTTGTTTAGGTACCGTCTCAGCATGGTTCGAAGTTAATGAAGAGGCGGACGCTCTGGCCCAGCCAGTAATTTGGCGAATGGTAAAATCTGGTATGATAAAAAAATATAGATCACTGTGCGTGATGTGGTCAATTCCAACCGGTTTCTTCCGGAACAATGTCGTAAGGCGGCCAGAAAATTTTTGGGGTGCACTACGAAGGGTGTCTGAATACCGATTGACTTCATTACTGTGAGCACTCCGATATTAATGACCAATTGTGAAGGATCAAAATACAGGTTGTTCCGCACATTCTCTGCCACTGTCCGATGGCGATTATAGTAATAGTAAAGACCAGGTTCTAGTTGTTTAACGCGAAATATTTTGAAAAAACAAATTTGATTGCAAATTTCTAGACCATAGGTTCTCAACCACATAAAACAAACCTTATTTGCCCACCGCCCACTTTGACAATATTTTTTTCCAGAGCCCCCTATTTTTGTCACTTACGTTCTGTTGCTAATCTGAAACAGCTATTGCCTGTATTGCCTACAGTAAATAAGATGCTATTAACACCCTCCAACTTGGGCGCTTGATGGTAGGACGCATCGTGTGGCAGATGCTCGAACTATGTGTGTCCAATGTCAAGCGTCCAACAACGTTCGTATTTGGACACGTTCGGGCTGATGTGGGTATTGAATCAATCGTTGGAAACCCACATTCGAATGAAACGTTCACCGCATCGTGCAGGCTGGCCGGCTTTATATTAGATATAGTCGTAAGATAAAGCCGGCTCTATACGATGCGGTGAACATTTGATTCGAAAGTTGGCTTCCAACGTTGGGGTGATACCCATCAAGCACAAAAGTTGGGCGCTTGGCATTGGACGCTCGTAGCTCGAGCGTATGCCACACAATACGTCGAACCATCAAGCGTCCAACGTTGGAGGGTGTTCATTGCATCGTGTAGAGCCGGCTTAAGATATGACTCCTATCCTATTTCTGAGTTTAAAGAAGAATGTTTCAACGAGAGCAATTAAAACGCATACTATTCAAAAATAAGAGTCACTCACTCATCTGTTTTTAGTATTTTGAAACATTAAAAACAGTAAAAACAGTTCAGTGAATTATACTATTTTTTGCATGGTAAATAGCAAAAATATCAAGGCATCTGGAGTCTTGGAGTGTTTCACGAATTTTTTAAGAGACTTTTGAAGATGTTAAAAATATTCAGAAAAAGGGACCTTAACGATCTACTTTTTGAAGTAGAGTGAAAAAAGTAGGAAAAATTGTTGAATACTAAAAAGTGATAATTATTTTTTTTTAAATGGCAAATAGCAAAAAAACCAAGCCAGCTGGAGTCTTGGAGTGTTCCAAGAAATTTTTAGGTAAGTTTTGGGGATACTAAAAAAGTCCAGAAAAAAGGACCTTAACGATCTACTATTTTAGTTACATGAGTAAAAATTGTTTTTTTTTATATATTTTTACAAATAAACCCTCTTATTTCTATTTTTTCCATCGTACACTATTGTTTTTATTAATGAAATAAAAGTCGCATTTCTTACGATTACAAAGATACCCTATTTGTGGAAATCGACGGTTGTTTCATTACATTGTCATCCGAAATCATTAAACTATATTTTTTCCCCAAAACCAAAATTCAAAACGCCTTATCTCGAAAGCGGACAAAGATAGCACCCCTTTTTGTGTTTTTCGATCATTTTTTGTCTGGATTTACACGACCGGACACCAAACAGGCAAAACTTAGCTGTAATCGTCAATTCTCTTTGAAGTCCGATGGAGTGTCGCATGGGCTTTCACACGGGCGAACACCAACGAAAGTACGAAATATTCAAAGCTTATTAGCTCTTTTTGTTGTTGCTTTTTGAAATTTCTGTTTTGAATTCTTGTCCTAGGAACAACAATAACGCAGGAACTGTCAAAATGTGCGTTGAAAAGTCCGATGGGAGTGTCCATCCAAATTGTCTGCCCCCTAATCGTCCTCTCTCACCCTCTTCCCAATAAACCCAGCTCGTTCGTTGTGTTGTCTGTGCGGTGTCCGGTCATGTAAAAGGGCACTTTATTTTATAAGTACGTGATTAGCGTGTCTTTTTTGTCTTTTTTAGACTGCATTTTTTTAACTTGCTCATGTCCTCACTGTGCCATCTCAGCGCCCCCTAAATTTCTCTTTGTCTTCTACTGCCCCCAGAAAGTCTCAAACGCCCACAAGGTGGCGTTATCGCCCACGTTGAGAACCTATTCTCTAGACAGATGCCTGAACTTGATAGGAAAGTGGGTTGTTAAAGGGGTGAAAGTAGCGGCACTATTTTTTGGGCCACCTGTGTCATTCAAACCACATATGAAAAATCACAAAATATAGGTAATCTACTATATATAAGAAAAATAAAGCCACATTCACAAGCTGCTATTTGGTACTCTGCGTTTTGGTAGACTGCTCACCAAACGCTAGGATTTTTGTTATCCATAGCTTTACCACTATGGCCTTAAGTCAGCTTGATTAGAAAGTTGTTAATTTGTCTGTGTGATTTGAGGATTTCAATAGTTTAATATTTTTCCAGTATCCTAAACCCGATCACATAATCAGGTTGCAAAGCAAAGGAGGTAATAAATGTCTAGCTTGCGCCTTTACAAAGAACTTGTTCTGTTAAATCACATTATAGACCAGGTAAAGCTGTGGTTTTGTCTGGCAGTGTCTAAGAAGGAAGTAGTGCAAGACGCGCAATCCATCCTGCATCAAAAAACTTCTGAAAGTCATTGTACTCACAGAGTAAAAATAAGACCCACCCGTTCTTAGCCTGAAACAGGCACGCACAGGTTCAAAACGCCTGAATGGCATCCAAAACAGGCACGGTACCCCTGAGTAAAAATTCTTTTTTCCAAATGCAGCCCAAACGAAGCACGACACGCTCACACTTTTTCTAGACTAAAGGAAGCAAATTGTGGAGCTTTAGGGCCATAAGGGGGGGGGGGATTAGCCTACTCAGTAGACCGCTTCTCCTTTGATTACATAGGAAAAGCAGCATTGGACGTGGTTAGTACTTAGTTGGGGGCCCACTTCGCAAAACGAAAATTGTCGTTTTAGAAGTCAACTCCTTTTATGGGGAAACGCTGGCTTTTCACTATGTTAGTCAAAAGAAAATGTCTGTAAAAATCTCTGGGATAAATGATAGGCTTGAAAAATAAAAGGCCCAGAACCTCATCCCTGAGTGGTGAGTGTGCAAACCTTGGCATACGCATAAGGGATCGTAACACGGGCCTCTTATGAAGGAGTATCAAACTCGTTAAAAAACGAAGATAACATTATACTTGGCAAAGTAGGGATAATATTGCAATTTAATTTCTATTTACAAGAGAAGTTCGTAGTATTACTTATATGGCTTCACATTTAAGAAATAATAAACCTATTAAGTGTTAAGTAAGTGGATCCTATTTAGTTTGGAATACACGCAAGTTATATAAAAGTTATTTCTCTTCCGTAAAGGTGTGTGCTGAACATAAATTCTCTCAATTTCCATGAAAACGATCATAACAAAAACGTCATTAACACACTTTAATTGTAGGTCAAATATATCTAAAATTGATATTTTATCACGAGACTAGTGTTAAAAATATCACTATGCATACAAACCACTAAATAGCAATTAACAGAAATAAAAGTTTATCTAATTTAATAAATCTTAAGCTTAGGACTCCCA
Organism: Thereva nobilitata; assembly: GCA_963855945.1. NCBI lineage: Eukaryota > Metazoa > Arthropoda > Insecta > Diptera > Therevidae > Thereva > Thereva nobilitata. Next base: position 225,495,541 of record OY979694.1, read on the forward strand.
ATAAAAAGAAAATTTATGAGAATTTCAGATTTTTGATTACGTTAAGAAGTCCATAAAACCGTTCTTTATCGCCTTTAGTTCATTCTGGAGTCCAACATTGCCACGTCCGCCCCCGCTTCAACTCTCGCTACAACTTGGTCACTGGTGTAGGCCCAGTGCCTCAACTGTATATTTCCCATATTGAATATTAAATTATGAATCCTTCACTTTACCGGTCTGGAATGGCCAATTACTCACCGGAGTGTTTTATTGAGGTAATAAAGCCTAACGAAACTGATTTGTGAAAGTGGGGCCGGGGTGCCTCCTCCATGCGAAGTGATTTCCTCCGAATATCTTGAACGACGAAAGACGCAAAACGAAAGAAGAAGAACAAGCCGAAGAAGAAGGAGACGAAAGAAAGAACGAAAAAAAAACGTATTTCCCGTCCGAGTAAAAATCCTATTAAACGCACACAGCGAGCCGCCCGATATCGCTAACTTACCTCATTAAATCAACAAGCAAACCATAAAATATGCCACTAACTGGACCATTTCCACCCCCATATCTCAAAGTGTGTATCCTCATTACGTATTTATTACGTACGTACTTAAAGGCGGCCACAGTAAATTTATTCACCTCCGAAATATAAAACCAGCACCGGAGTAGCAACAATAAAGGACCACCACCGGCACTAACCGCTGCCACGCTACCAATTAAGATTTATGGCTCGAAACCGATAGAGGGCGACGGACGGCCGGGGGATGAAAACCCTATATATATAACTGTGCGCATAAATGGGTAACCAGCCTTTGAGGATAGAGGAGCATAGGACAGGGACAGGGACAGGGAGCCCGATCATAACTACCTCATGTTTCCATAATGCGTGCTTTTTCCCTCCGCTCATTCCATTCCCACATAGAGAGAGAGAGCAACCCCAAAGGGCCACCCTTATCCACGTCCAATTTTTCTTTATTTAAGGGTTTTTCTGCAGGAGCCATAATAATTTGTCAAAACACGAAAGGCACGAAGGGTCCAAGGAGCTGCTGGAAGGGGGACATGATCTGTGGTCACTGGTCAGCCGTGCCTCGTGGTTTTGATTGAATGACTCCTTCGGATGGGGCCTTTATGGCGACCAAATTGCTTCGTTGTTTGATACACCCTGTCCCAGATCCCAAGCGCACTGATGACATTATATGTGGCCATTCTCCCTTGGCATTATCCTTTCTGCAGCTGTATACAACGAAATGTACTTTATGGCGTCACCAATTTGCTGTTTTGCTCTGCAGAGGCGCCCTGTGTTTTGATTTTCTCTGTAAATATCCTTTAAGCATCAACATCATTGTAACAAAGAGACTATCTCTCTCCAAAAAGGTGAAATTTCCTGACAGAAAAGTTTGAAATTCATTTTTTGGTTTAGACAGACAAATTCCAGGGGCTTTGTGGCGTTGAAGAGTTGGTGCTCCTTTGCACATGCATCGCCAAGACTCTGTATGGTGAAAAGCCAACAATGGTAATAATATTTGCAGATACATCTATCAACCCCGAACCCCTTTTGGCATATGATAAAGGGTGGAATGGAGTATAGTACTCGAGGCTCTCGAATACGTTTTGTACCAAAAATTCGTTTCTTTTCACCAAATCCGAGGGGAGTAATAAGCCCGGCTACCAGGCTACACACGGCATTCCTGGTATTGTCCCTTCTGTGCAAGGATTTTTCGGTATTTCTTTCCAATTTTATCATTTTCTCGTATGATTTACTGACAATATTGGATTTTGTCAAGGGATTAAATCAAAATCCCAGATTTTCGATATGTCACATGCACACACTTCGCCCAGAGTCTATTGTTGGGGGGCCCGAGAACTGTTTCTTCTCTATAGTAAACACTGACAGGAGACAACATGAGATAAGGGAATGGCAATAGATCAAAAAAGAAAAGTAGAAAAGCGAAATATTTTCTTATATGTCGGGGGGGGGGGGGCTTTGTGGAAAAATTTTATCTTTGGCTGAGGCTATAGCGTACTAGATCTGGTACTAGGATGATTCATACTTCTGCGATAAGACAATGAGGAGTCATTTCGTGTATATTTTATCAGAGATTGATATTGCTGTTCAGATGAATGAATCTGATGTTTCTCTGCTAGATGATTCCGTTTTTGGGGAAAAATCCCTTTTACCTTATTAGATTTTAGGAGAAGGATCAATGAGTCATTGTTGTTTTTGTTTATCAGAATGGGAAGGACTATATGATTTAAATTGGAAAAACATATTGTTTGTTTTTGAATCATAAGTTTGTTTATTGTGGGCTGATTTGTACAAGAATCAGTTGATCAGCAGTAATTTTCGTGGACAGGATGGCAAAGGAACACAGGTTGATTCCGGTGAAGCTTTATATAATTTAATATCTATAAGATCTAGAAAATGGAGCTGTCAACAAAATATGAGGTAGGTGTAATAGGCCCACTGAAAAACAAGGGGAATAAAATTAGATGCAAAAACATCAAAGGATTCAACCTGCTAAACAGAGTATATATAGGTCGCCATGAATGCTATAAGTATCGTAATCAGAACTAAGGCTGGCCGCTAAGACCTTCCATTAATACCATTCAAAAGATACGTAATAACTTGAGACTTGAAACATATGAAAACATCTCCTAAGCTGAGCAGAGAGTGTATCGATTTGATGAGTCTGGTCTAGTCTGGCCATAGATATTTCCAAAGCTTTCGATAGGGTAGGGTACTCAGATCTGTTAGTTAAACTGCAAGCAATTGTTATTGACTCAGTTTTGCCGTTGTTGAGAGTACCTTCTGCAGTCGTTCAAACACGTTAATACTGGATGGTGATAAATCCAAACCCCTCCTCATCTCTGCCGGGGTTCCTCAAGGGACAATTATGTCACCCACACTATTTATAATCTTTACAAATGGTCTTCTTTCAATCTCCACTTATGGCTTTGCTGATAAGTACCCTGCCTTACTCTTACACCTTTGAAAATCCAAGATAAGCACATGCCAAATCGTGTCTTTCGATCGTCAGCTTATATTAGATGCAATTAACAGGCATATTGAACACGTTCTTGAATGGACCCGCAAGAATAGTTTCGAATTCAATTCTTCCAGAGCAAGTAAAGTCGTATTTCCAAAAAACCTGTTATTACCTTGCCAATTGGGTCAGCGAACGGTGTAATTGTAATGAGTGTTAATTCGTCCTCGAGCCATCGGCTCTGTCCGTAATAAACAAGTCCTTTATTTTTAGCGAGGCTCCGAAAAGTTACTTGGTATGGCTCGGTAAATACAAAAAGTGCCCTAGCGCCGGCTTAACCGACTTCAGTTCAATAAGTGGCTTCACCGGCCAGTTCATGTTCAGTTCGTGCTTGAAATTGTTGTTGCTTTATCGCCAGTCAGAAATGTAAAAGCTCACTCGAATAGCATTCCACTGTTCCAGTTGATTACTCCCTTTTGAGCGAGCTTTTACGTTCAACTTCAGTTTTAGTCCAGTTGGGCGAACTGAAGTTTGCTTTATCCTCAGTTGAATATGGGGAAGTTGTATGCCAACTGAGGTTAGTTTAAAGTACAGTTCGCCAATTTGCTCGAACTTGCGTAGTTCGGCCGGTGAAGCAGGGGTATAAATCACATCGGTAACGGCACTATTTCCCCCACTATGGACCCATTGAGCCACCGTAGGACCTTATCAACCAAAATTCTATCCCTACTATCATAGATTGTTGCACATTGAACCAACCAACAATATGACGGGCTGGTATTACAAAGGTTGATTCCTGAACTTGCAAATCCCACATAAAAACATGACTGGTTCTGTTATTACTGTCGAATTTTTAAGTTTGAGCTCAAAACAGGGTTTAGACGAGGTTATGCATTTCCACTACATTCTAGGAGCAAAAGGAGTCGTAAGAACGTGCCCCGAAAAGCCCTTGATATTCTCTTGAACCTGCTCAAACCCGACCGTCACATAAAACACCCAGCACCTAATGCCGTCCCCTTAGATTAAGGGAATCTGGGGCCTAGACCTCAAAACCCGACAGTTAGAACAACTTATTGGATTTGATTACTGAGGGTATGGTCACCACAACCACAGACTACCTTTCCCCTAGTTTGATCTTCAGGGCGCTTCGTATAATTAACTTCAAGAAGAGAGTTGAGAAACATTACCACATTATCGCCATATTACCGAACGGGGCCTGGGGCTAAACTATGAATGGGGCCCCTTTAAGGAGATTGAAGTTCCAAAAAATCTTTCACCCAAAAACTATTTAATCCTTTTCAAACATAAGAATAAGTTCATTCAGAGCATTAAAAATAGATGCCAAACTTATACTAAGGTCGGTTCTGGATTCCCGAATGAACCCAAAGTTATGTAGTGCAGCCCAAGAACGGAGCAGCTCTTATGTAGACGGGTCCCGGTGCTTAGTTCTGGTGCTCATTGCATTATTTTGGTAGAAGGAATCCCAAAGCTATCTAACAACTGTTGTGTGGTTATAGTAACGAGCTAATAAGTTTTCTCTTTTTCCTTAATACTCAATTCGAGCTTATACTTTAGAGATAGTGAAAAGGTTACTTCAGGGGCAAGCCAAATAAAGGTTAAGTGGCGTAGGCTTCGAATTTTATTGTTAGACATAGAATGAGCTTCTCCTCCTGAAACAAAGAATTCGTACGTTAGCGTTAGTTAATTGTCATCATACGAGGGCTTTAACTTTTTGGGTTTCAAATTATTTTCGGGGCCCCCTCTGACCTAGGACCAGGGGCAATTCGTCCCAGGTGCACTCCCATTGTGGTGGGCCTCGTTAGCTAAAGCCAGGTAGGGCACACTAAGCAGTTACATTCTGGAAGATTTAAAGGAATCTCCGAAGAGCACTGACAAGCTTCCTAAACTCCACAGGATGGCTTTAGACATCCACCACAGTCAGTTAAACAACCACATAACCTTAGGAACACAAGTTTGTGACATGAAAACGCCTTGCCATAGCCCTGACTGGGCCTTCGGTCACACTGGAGCAAGGCCTTACACCTAACTAGAGTTCTGAAACAAACTTTCTGTAATTTGCCAGGCAAAGCAGCAAGAATCGGCCCAGTTGGCTAGGATGGCGTAGAAGGCGCATTGGAAAATATGAAGAAGAGTCTCAGGACAGAATAACATGGAAAGGAATCTCGAATCAGGTTAGCTCCTCCTGCTTGATCGAATAGCTTGCAGATCACATCGGTGTGTAGTTGATCTTTTGTAACAATGTCCATTACGGCACATAACCTTAGGGTAATCACTTCGTTGTTCCTAAAGATATGCAAACATTTAACAACGTAACTATGGAACAAAACTTAATTTTAATATTTAGAACTTGTATTTATCACGTTACACTCTTCAAGAATAACATTTAAAACCTGTATACAACAGAAAAATAGGGACTAAAGCAAGAGTTCTTCTATTTTATACATTCACGATTATCGTTCCAAAATATCTACCTAAGAATTTCGAGGATCAATACGATCATCAAATGATCAACTTTACGCCTAAAACTATACTAGAAGTTGTATTCTAGTGGTGTTATTTTATAAGACTTCCTTTTAAAAAAAAATATTTTTTAGATTCTGATTTCGCATTTTTATGTTTGTGCACGTGTCCATTAAAAAATAGAACGTCGTCTTTTAATTTCATGCTCGCTTTAATGCGAACAAAACAAAGTACAAGGACTCGAATAAATTATTTGCTATCTGGTAATTATTTAAGCAAAAAAAAGGACTAAAGCGACTCTTTTTTTAAAAAAAAGAAAATAAAGAAAAAAGAAATGACGTAAAACGAGAACAAGTTGAGCAAAAATTATGACTATTGCTCCATTAGAGTGTTTTACCACGAAACAGTTAGAAACGCTACCAATTCAACCATTGGTCTCCGGTATCTTTTGAAAACGCTAATCTAGAGTTACGGGCACAGCCAGGTGGCAGTTAGCTGTCCCCCCCTTTATTAGAGCATAACTTCGAGTGCTTTTCCATGTTATTTCGTTTTTTAGGTCCCGGTTAACGGTTTATAGCCATATAATATCAACCATTTCAAGCATTATTTGCCCAAAGTAGCTCAGGACAAGAGAGTCACCAACAACACTATAAACCGTCAACTAGCACCGGTGCCCCCCGTCAACGGGGGCCCAGCACTGAGTGGTGACTATAAAATGCAGTCAACCGAGTTAATTAAATTTTTCTGAACATAGAGTAGCTCTCCCACCTCCGTCCGTCCGCTCAGCTCAGGTGAGGTTTGTTCGACAGTTAACCGTTTAACTATGGAAGCATGGAAGGTGTACTACTGGATACCAGAGTTTGACGATTACCAACCAGAGCCAGAGCCTCGAGGCAAGCAGTTTTCGTCCTTGTTAAGTAAAGTGCTTTATGAGAAGTCGGCATGCAATCCTTGACCGAGGGGTGAACAATGGTACAACTCTGAACCTACAAGTTGCAAACTAAGTGCTAAAATGAAGGATGCATTAAGGAAATTTTTTACTTCGTCCTTAGCACGTTACCCAGGCTAAGGTGGAAGGAGGCGAGCGAGCGCGAGGGCTTTATGCATTGCAATTATTGAATTTCAGTTAAAAGCTCGTTTGGCCTCATTACAAAAAGTGAAATTGAATTTGGTTAACGTTTTTCCGTTTACAATTCTCGGTGCCGATGGGTGCTTGTGGTGATGGTTGAATGCATTTCGAGAGAGGATTTTAAAATCGAACAATTTATAGTTTCAGGCAACAAGAGGAAATTTTTGGGTTGTAAATCGAGAATATGGCCATTGCATTAGTTAACACTTTAGTAAAGTACTATTAAGCGAAGCAGCCGGAATGGAGTGCCACTAATTAATGGGTGTTATTGGCAGTGGTGGGCATAGAGTGGTTGAGTTTTAAAACATTCGAATAAATGAACAGCAGCAATTGCCAACTAAGGACTTTCTTTAATGCATCGTTTAGACCTCGTCATATTATGAAAAGAACTAAAACCAGGCCATCCACCTTTTCATTGGTCTTCCTACGTTTCTCTTTCCTGTTGGTCTACAACTGCAACCACCTTGGCTGGCATTCTTTCTTCAGTGCTTCGTCCAACATACCCGAGCCATCATAGGTTTTCCAGTTTTAATAGAAACTATATTTATTTCGTCATCTCATCATCCCAACCTGCGTTGTTTAAGTTAATAGGACATGTTTTGCGGTGTCTGTATCAACCTGACAACATCTGCATATGTCGGTATCAATTTTAACAAAGTTTTTCAGATGATATCTGGCAGGAGTATGTCTCCTGAGAAGGTCTGTTAAGATTCCGAGTTGGGGTTTCGTAAGCTCAAGGAGTTTCTTAGTTTTTGTTCGAGCAGAGATAATGAATTTCTTGCCTTGCCTCAGGCCCTGTACATGAGTCTAGCAGTGAGACATATTCGAAGAGTCTCTTTCCTGTGATCACTGGAAGTCCCACAGAAAATCTAAAAAATATTTCAGTATACTTAGATGAACTACAGGAAGACAGATACTTTTTCGAGTATCCTCTAGGTCTTCTTCTCTTGGATCTTCGGCCATATCAGCGTTGGTCATCAAGATTTTTATAATTATAGTGCATCTCCAGTATGTCATTTTGGGTTTTAAACGTCAAGGTTTTCCCATTTTCTTCTGACAGGCAAATAATGCTCCACAGGTTACAAAAAGAAAAAAAAGCCAAAATTTTGATTTTTTTTCTGTTTTTTGCTTTTGAGCATATAACTTTTTTTGGGTCAGAGATAGGTATAGGCATAGCTTTATAGAAGAAAAAGTAGAAACAAATTTCCTTTAAGATGTTGGGTCTAAAATTTTATTTGGTTGAAAATTCACCGAAATATGACCACTCGAACATAGCTTTATATGATTTACTTCTTTTTAGAAGATTTACTTCTTTTTAGAATTTTTTTAGCACTTTTACATGGTCTGCTTCTATTTCTGTAGCAATCTCGTTCTTTCTTCCTTAATAAATTCTTATTTTTGGTGATGTTAATTGCCTTAATTTAATTTTATTTATTCATACACATACATACCACACATATTTCGAATGACGTCATTCATATATATATATATACTCCCCAACAAATAAAATGACTTCACACCTCCCGCTGAGGATTGTTGCTAACTTAAAGTCTAAAGTGAATCAACATCTCGTCGGTTGATAATCCTATTTTGACAAAGGACTCCAATAATTTCATTGTGATTAAAAATTTTTGGGGGAGGCCGTGAATTTAGGACATTTTTCATAGCTTTGAAGAATTCAAAAACCTTAACGTGCCTCCCTTTTTTAACGTTAATGAAACTTATTCTGCAGCCAATAACCCCTCTCGTTGTGAGGAGTTTTGTTTAAGCGGGGGTGTTATTATTCACAAGCTACCGTCATGAACGGTAGTAAAGATGAACATGCAGTATCTGTTCGAGGCATTTCACAGCTGGATTTCTATTGTGCTGCACCTTTGGTGGTTTTAGGGCGTTGCTGACATTATTTGCAGTTGCCTTGTTCTATTGAGTCTAATTTTTTGTCGGCTGGAGAAAGCCAATTCAGTTTCTATAAAAGGCTGTAAAGACTCCCTTTTAAATATTTTTTTATATTTGTATACTGAAGTGATGATTTCAATGTTAATTTGTTGTACAAAAGACAATTTGTAAAGGATATATTGATTTTGTACATATATACTATGTAAATATAGAAAACGGATACCTCATGACTTCTGCGAGTATTACTTGATAAAATCTGGTTAAGAATGCATTCGTTGCTCTTCGAACTATGGCTATGACGGAAGAGAGGGCAGAAAATTGCTGTAAGGAGGGATAACAAGAAGAAAGGAATATCACCTTGAAGGGAGAAGTGGAGAGACGGACTGTTGTCATTGTGCTGTGCAGAATCGAGCCACAGATCTCTGGTATGGTAGTCGAATGCATTAACTCTAACCCTATTTCCCCCAGCCTAGAGCCTGGCAACCTCGCCAACTGTCTTACCAAATCAATAACATTTCGCAGGATTGATAAATTTAGAAGAAAAGGTTAAAAAAATATCTCGTTTTAGGATTTTTTTTATAGCTCCTAAAATTATTCATAAATTCAAAAATATTAAAAGATCGCCCACGTTTATTGCTGTTCATTCATGATTCCGTGTGGCTTTCTTCAAACAAGATAAAAGGACAATTTTGATTCTCGTATCTTGAACTTTCTTATGCTAAACATAAACATAAATTCCGTAGTATTATATTTATATTTTTCACCCATATATTCCACTAAAAAAATCATCGAATGTCCACCCACATTAAACTCTTGCTGCTTTAGAGAAAAAAACCCATATCCAATTCATACCCACGCATGAGAATGTAGTACTTAACTTTCGTTGAATATATCTGAAGTGATATGCTGTAAAATATACACAAAAAGCATAAAAAACTCAACATAAAAAAATGTTCAAAAGGAAATTCTTGCAAAAGTAAAAGCGAAAAACATTCCAAAAGCATCCTTTGAATTCTGCTGCTGCTAAAAACCTGCTTTCATTACTAAATTCAAGAGAATGTCAACATCCTGGAATTGCCCATAAAATAAACTTTTTAAGGTGCTTATGTATAGTGTGTGTGGATGTGTGTAGTTTATGTTTGTATTGTAGATGGGATGCCGGCAGTCAATTGATCTGAATACGGCCAACTGTGACAACAATACACCGACCGTTGTCATCAGACGTACGAGGATGTCCCCTTAAAGGGCTTATAAAAATGAAGAGTCAACTGGAGCACGCACTTGAAGGGTTGTCATGTCACAGGACTAAGGATATGAATCAAATTTGCCAGAAAATGAAGCGAAATTTGCATTTTTATCGGAAAGCCCGTACTCTCATACCAACGGGCGAGAGCTGAATTCTGAATGGCCGTGTCCCGCACGATATTTCGGTCCTATTTTACAGCCCAATATTTGCAGACGATATAAAAATTCCTCAAAAGCGTCCTTCAATCAACAACCCACCATAAATAATAAAAAAATATTAAAAGGAGAGCACAGCCAGGGCCAAGGAGAAGAGCACAACAAGACAAAGGACCTTACCCAGAAGAACCCTTCAATGACAAAAATTTATTCATGGCATACGTTTTGCATACCGAAATGACCCATCCTGCATCGTCCCTCCGTCGTTCCGTGTGCCAGGAAATTGCCCTGTCTAGGAGCCCTTCTCCCCGTGGGCCCGGGTTCGGGTCCGGGATCCAGCTGGCCATGTGTGTAAGAGTCCTTTTTGCGCCGCTTAACACAGCCAGCCCCGCTTACCGGGTCGGGCAGATGCTCTCCTTTTTGTGCTGTGTCCTGGCGAATTTATTTATTTCGCATTTTTTCTGATAAAATTATTTTATGACAAACGGGAAATTGTAATTCGGTTTCGATCACTTTATGGCGCCTAGAATTCGCTCCTAGGTCAATTTGGTATTCTTTGTGGCTTTCAAAGTTGATGCATAAAAGTTTTATCGTGATTGGGGGGCGCTTTTGATAAGAGCAGAATTGAACATAACCTTATGGCTGCTGATGGGATATTGCTGATAGAGGCGTATTGTTGTGGAGCTGAAAATTAAAGGTGGGATGTTTTATAGGTATTTTTTTTTTGGCTGCTGTGTTATTTATGAACGTAGTTCACTTCCATGCTCAAAGTATGCTGCAGTAAAAATTTTGAAATCATAAAGTTTTTAAGCAAAAACGGCTCGAAACTTTTCAGGGGTTTCACGAACTTTGGCATATGCCATAGTTTTTACCAATGGCACTGAGTCAAAAAACCTAAAAAAAATGGGTCATTTCATTAATTCACTCAGGCGATGTTACTTTATTCAAAACAGAATCTATAGAATTTATAGGTTATACTTTTCATACATGTAAATATCCTGAGGCAATTTTTAAGGGTTTGGAGGTTAAATCCCTCAATTTTCATACTTCTGTTCTATTTAAATGGATACTAAAGAGTATTTTAGAGAGGAGGAAGACCGTCTAATCTATTTAGTATATAAATTAGGCCGCGATAATACGACTTGTCTGTCAAATGGCTTCTTCGTGCCATCCAAAATTGCATAAAGATCGTATCATGATGGAGGTGCATTAGTGCAGGGGTGGCCAACTTTTGTATACAAAAGATTTACTTTTTATCATAAAAATGTGTCGCGATCGACTTATTGTCATGACCGTAATTTAACTTGGGGGATAGGTGTGAAATACATATGTGGCGACAGCCAACGTCAGTGTAAATGGAACTTAAAAGACAAAGAATCCAAACGGCGCTCACAAACTCTTCATGTCGTCGCATCAAATAACGTCATGGGTGCAACAGTACCTTTGGATGGATTTGCAACACTTTTAAGTTTTGTCCTCGGAAGCTCGCAACAACGGAAAAGTATTTCACCATGTTTGACTTCTGGCGATGCATGAGAGAGTTAAAAACACTTCAGTCATATGGACGAAAATTTAGTATATTTCACAAACCGCTTATCTTCGCTTTTAAACAAAAATCCAAAATGCATCACCACATCAACTTGGACAGCTAGACTTCATCGGCCAGTTCTCATACGATAGATTGAAGGAAAGCCCAGCAACATAGTTAGTCCAGAACTGAGGAAATATTAATGTAACAACGCGGACAATCTATTTCAAGAAATTTGCAGAGGCCTAGTTAAATTACAACGAATTAGGGGATTTGTTACGCGAGGCCACAACGGAAGCTCGTCTTTGCTACTTAAGGAGTTTGCGTTCCCAAATATCCGGTGGAAAGTCTACAACGACATCATTCAAGGCAAAGTTCGACCTTTTACGTTCCTGAGCCACTTTGATAGTTTTAAAAAAACTACACTGCCTGGCTCCTTCGGGTTAAAGACAACCATCAGAGGTTAGTAAGCGACTGGAATGATTGAAAGAGTCCGCAGAACTCTAAAGGCAGCAATCATCTGCTACAAAACAAAAGGTTGGTACGCGGTCTAGCCATTAATACTGTAAAGCTGGAAACAGATACATGGTGGCGTGCAGTGAGTGCGGGCGATCCGGAATATGCCGCAAGTTTTTGCTAACAGATAGTTGCATGACTGCATTCTGTCACATCACATATAACAATAAAAAATATAAGCGACGAGTGCATGTTTTTGTTGTGTGTGCGGTGCTTGTATTTAGGCATTTCAGGCTATTATGACAACACGCAAAAAGTTGAAAGTAGACCAACTTTTGCGTTGAGTGCGTTTCATTCACGCACCTGTATGTCAGATCGCATTTGAATGCCGGCATTTCTATAATATATTTTTGTCGCACGCACCGCACGCACGCAAGTATCTGTCTCCAGCTTTAGGATTGCGAACAGCACCTAAGCCAGAATTGGAATATGTAAAGGAATTCAAAAATAAAATTAACTAGATCTACCGTAGAGCCGCTTTATCGCATGCAAAACAAATTGTTTTCATTCAGGAGGATCTAAAAAAACTGCCAGTTCGTGTTCAAAAGAGACGATAAAGTCAAAATATCTCTGAACCCACCATACGAAGGTCCCTTCCAGGTGATAAATCCCTAGTATTTCGTATTGCGGATAAAAGGAAAGAATAGCAGAGCTTCAATCGATCGGCTAAAGCCCACATTCTCAGAAGAAAACAATGTTACAAAAAACCGGTTTGTGCCTGGCAACTCACTACATCATCATTAAACTACACCGAACTTTTCAAGAAACCAATGCCAACGAGGAGCATCACAGAGCATGAAGAAGGCGATGAAACCTGCGTTTGAACGCTGGGATGTTGTACGAGTTCGAGAATACTGAATGCGAAAGATTGTTCCACAGTCAAGTTGTTATGTTTAGGAACGAATTCCTAATCTATAGTGTGGGCGAAAATTGGGTCTGTAGGGAAAATAATGAGTAGCGCCGGCTAATCTCGTTTTGCGGGTAAAAGATTGCCGTGGAGGCAGGAGGGCGTTCATTTCCATGGGAAAATCGATAAAATTTCGTCAGGTCTGCTACATTCCTACAGTGTCCAAATAATGGAGTTGTATTCTAGTAGAAGCTGAATGCACGATTTGTATATTAAGGCCCCCATTCACTTACAGGCCGCCGGCAGGCCGTGCCCTTTGAGGCCAGGTTGGCAGGCACGGCCCGATGAAGGCCGCACATTACTTAGTCTGAGCAAGGGATGAATGGGGCCTCCTCATGATTCCTCACAGACACACATTTTATTTCTATGCACCTCTATCAAAACCAGAAATAAATTCCAGCTGATTGCACCCATTGCCTCAAAGAAAACTTCAGACTGAATAGAAGTTCAGATCTTAAGGCACGGACTGACGATAAATGCCCACATACATAAAGATTTATGTCAGTTTTCGTAGGCTGAAACCCACGTACGGTGAGTGTGTGATGATACTTAGCCTCAAGGCGAAAAAACCTTCAGGCCAGGGCCTGCCGGCTGCCTGTATGTGAATGGAAGCCTTTACAGCAAGGGCCGATGGCTGAAGAAGGAATTTGCATATCTTAAAAAAGTGCGCCAGTGGGCCTTTTTGTTTAAAGCCATATTACAATCGGTTCTTCGTGTTATAAATGCAAGTATTCTAAAGGATTGCTAATTGCCTGGGCTAGAATGAAGATACATTTTCACAGGAGGAAGTTCGTTATCTTGGACGTCCCTGAAGGTTTCTGCGAATAAGCTCTAGATGAAAGGAGTGATCGCTTTGAAAGCTTCCCGCGAAGGCCTAATTTTCATAAGTTACATACATTACATAAAAACTAGTATACAGTATGAGCTCCACGCACAGGCTCGCAACTTCCGCCTTACCCTGTAATCATTCTTATTTTGTTTGTTATATCCTTGAGACATCATCCACTCGTCCTTATGAAGTAATTCCGGGTTTTTACGCAATAAACAAAAGCGTGGATTGCATAACCTTTTCCCTCATTCATATTAATGAAAATTAAATTTTCATATGTGTTTAATGTTTTCATAATTATTTTCACCTGACATATTTAATACCTATCAAACCGCAGGTAATACGATATCTTTCCACTTTGGCGTGTTGAGCAGTGAAAGCGTTAGACACGTCAGAGTAGCCATTCGTTAGTGAAAGCATTTAATTGAAAATATCCAGTTACTCTGTACGTGTCCTGGCGAATAGGTCTCTATTTTATGTTATTAAAAACCCATACTTAAGCTGAAATCATACATATATATATAGAAAAAAAAGGAAGAAAGAAAATCATTTCAATTAAATATTCCAGGATGGAAACCTCAGAGCAAGTGCGACCGTTGGGATTTCTAATTTATACCACTTTTATTGATTGCACGCGATCGAGGTTAATCGACTGAGAAAACTATCCGGGAGCTCCTCCACTTATAGAGGTCGGAAATAGAGAAGGCCTTGCGCTGTCAAATCCCAACCGGCTGTGGCAGAGGGGTGAAGTGTAATGTCTTGGAAAATATAACGGAATGCACTTGCACTAATCCAAAATGAAGGTAATTACTTAGTAGTATTAGGAGAAAGGCGTTCGGTCCAATAAAAGCATAAATGTAATTGCAGTAATTGCTGGAGCGTGTGCTGCTACTGGTTCTATTAGAAAGAGAAAGTATTGCCAGCTCAACTGGAAAAAAGGACCTTACTGCTTAATCCTTAAAGAATACATTTCATTAGTAATAGTTAAATCCCATGCAAGATCCCCACTACTGCATAAAAATCTTATTAAAATTAATTACTTTTAGCACAAATGTGTGAGAATGCAATTTATTAAGCAACACGCAATGCAATCCTGTATTTTTCGTTTATTGTATATTTGTGTAACCCTTTGATCCTGGTTCTAGCTGATGTCCGCAGGGTACATGCAATTGTGACTAAATACAAAGAACCAAAGGATGAAGCTAGAACCAAGCTTCATCGACCGAGTCCTTTTGGATGGATGAGCGACAGGCCCATTTGCATGGACTTTTAATAGGCGCCGAATTGATTTTTAATGAGCAAAACCTTGTGTACATTTGCGACCTACCCTGTCCTGGCATAATACTCTTTTTCCATCCGTGTATAGAGGCCCCAAAGCTGAAAAAGATCTCGTGAATAATTGAGGGAGGAAAAGTTAAATAACAAACAAAATGAAAAGAAAAACGCTAAAAAACAAGTTCTCCAAACAAAGGACACGAAATGAGTCAAGTTGCATGCGATTTACTTTTTTGATTCCGTTTTTGTTAATCCTTTTTTTCGGCGGTCTGTTTTCCATTCTTTCTCAGTCTCGTGATGCAAATTTTAGAATGGAATTCGGAATTTTTGTTAAATGCCCTCATGATTACAGGAACTGGAATGCAAAACACACACAAAGCGAGAGGGCAGACCGCCAAAGGGAAGGGCTTTCAGGACCCTGGGCAAAAACCCTTTGAACTTGCGTTTTTCTTTTTTTTTTGGTGTTGTTGTTTTTTGTGTCAAGTATCATCCCAGTCAATCCAATCCCGATTGCAGGCAATTAATATAATGAATGAGGGGGATTGGGACCAGAATGCAGAATGGCAATGGGAAATTGAAGGGGTTGCGCGCGTTTTTTAAACAACAGAAGATTATTGACGATATTTTTTATAATTTAGACTCCTTTAAAATTCGGAGTTTTGAACCTTTTTTTGTGGGGTAATAAAGTAGGGAATTAGGTTGAACAAGGGGAAGAATTCACGAACATTTCGAGATTGGGTTTTATAAATTACAAGCTTCAAAGACTGATTTTTAATTAATTAGAATTTATAAAAGATAATTAAAGCACATTGCTTTCTGGATATTTGACATATGCTGTCACAAGTGCTTCTCATACTTACCCTTGTCACATCTGTGCCGATTTCAATTGCACATCTACATAAATGTAAATGATAGAAGGGAAGTACAAATAAATCTTAGAAAAAATGACATAATGAACCATAGAGAAGTCACCTAGAAGAAACATTTGTGCACGGCATTTATCTTCTTCTTCCTTCATCGCTGGGTCCTATTGCTCCCTTATTACTAAACTATACTTAAAAGTGCTAAAAATTGTTAGCAAATTATGATGTAAGAAATACGGTGTGGTAAGGAAATTTGCGGGAAGAACATTACAAGTCCATGGGGAAGCAGAAAATAAAGGCTGTGTCTTGCATTTTTGTTCTAGATGAATTTTCCATGGGTTGCTTAGTGATAGAACTTAACTACTTACTGTGAACATATTTTATCATGAAAATTTAACAAACGACCATCACCTAAAAATATTTCATAAATAGAAAAACTTGAATTTATTTTGTTCTGGTTGAAAATTTTAACCCATATGTTGGCTTATGCGTTGCGGCCTGATTGTGGTTAGATGATTTGTTGCGGTCGATATTGATAGTTGTCAGAAACTAACTGAATTCCGGAAAATGTTTATTGGAAAACGGAAAACATTTAGGCAGTATATGAAATGTGGTGAAAAGTTTTACAAACTACTGAAAATATTTGATAAAAATCGATATTTGAAAGTGAGCAATGGACACCTTTTCTACTCTAAAAATATTGGCACAAAGAGCTGTATTCCCTGCTTTGCTCCAAAGAGACAAAAAAAAGTTTCACTCATTGTTCGGGAATATTCACTTAGGAACATATTGTTATATTCCGCTTGTGTAGTTAAAGATGGCATTTCTCCTTAAGGCAAGTAATAAGAGCTACACTACAATCTTTCGGAGTGGTCAGTTCAACTATAACTTTTTTTTTTATCTTTACTGTGGAACCACCTTCCACCTTCAATATTCCCGAACGCATACGACATCCAAGGGCTCATGCGCAATGTTCATTAGCTTTTCCTCATGCATTCCTAGACTACCCTTAACCTTTCCCATTATTTGTCTATCCTTCAAGTGAATATAGTGAAAAGGTATACTTTTAGTAGAACTCTGCTTGCATATCAGGCTGGCAGGGCTGTAGAAACGACACTACACTAATTGGTGAGTGTAGCCATGCCGGAACTGTATACCGGAGGAATAGTGATGACCACGATTGTTGACATTGAAAATGCCTTCGAAAGATACAAGAAACTGAAGAGTTTCTGGTGGGCTGTGAGATGAGCCCCATTGTAGTAAACAATAAGGCAATGAGTACCTATTCATTCAGCATTTCGCGATTTCGAGGAAACATCAACTAAGGGTTTACACAAAGCGTGATTCCTCTCCTCTAGAGTCTAGAGCATCACTGAGCTCAACAATTTTCAAGCACTTTTGCAGAAATAACACTTTACGCCAGCAAGGCAGACGGTTTTGTCTCCACTAGAAAGAGTTCCATGAACCCGCCCCGCCCCACAAAAGCGCAAAAAAAACAAAACCAAAAATAACCAAACGACCAAAACCGGCCCAACTTTTTTGCAAATTAAAAAAAGGACCTTAAAAAAATTACCTTCAAGGTCAACAACAGATTGATCTATACTCTTTCTCAGGGGAGCGACACCAGGGTTCCAGGGGGTCCGGATCCCCCCAGACCGCTCCTCTATTAGGTAGACCCAATATTAAATGATAGTTTTTCGAACCCATATGAGTCTAAGACGCCCACTAGCGAATAACAAATTATTGGAGATTACAATAATCGAAAACTGTTTTAAATCATTTTTTTGAACATACATTGTACAAAAATTTATAATTATAATTTATTTATTAATTTAGGAATTTACTAAATTCGTTTTGTTGAGATTGTTCAAACTTTTGTACGCGAAACTTTTCATTTTATATCGTACAAGCAAATTTTGTAAAATCCGTAGACCCTTTGAACTCCAATGTTTATGAACTTATAGAGTAAAGCCAGTCTCTAGTCTGTTCTCTTTTAATACCAGTTGAAAAATTTATTTTTTTTGCTCTTTGCTATTGGTCTGAGACTCCCACGACTATAAATATGGAGTCCATCACCCACGTCCGCATTCATTTAATGGAGAAATCATTTGTACTCTTTTTCAGGTGCGTGAACCAGAAAGAGAAAGGGGAGAAAATAAGAAAGTCACGAAAAAACCACTAAGAGCCGTAATAAACATCGTCGAAGAAATGCCTTCAACGGAGAGACAAAGATTACCTTTACCCACAATCTGTGGTATGTTTAAAATGCTCAAACTTCCGAGTAAAATAATTTTGTTGATTAATTCTTTTAAAAGCATAAACGCGCCCGCAACTACCACGGATAGCGAACAAAAGCGCCTGCCACACGCACCCGCTACAGGCATGAAAATCTAAATATGCGTCCACTATAGAGGTATACCCGTCCCTGTTACAGATATGAATGTGACAATTCTAACCGCGAGTTTCGTTTTACCAAGCGGTCCCCCCAACAGAGTACTAACCTGCTTGACTTACGCAATCGAACGAGAACCAGTATACTGAGTTCGTTTGTAGTGGGCTTTTGAAAAAGTAGAAATTTTACTTAGGAGTGTTTCGGACGAAGAATTTTATTTTTACTAGGGCATCAAATACTAGGGGTATTCATGTCACATTTCACTTTGCTCATAGTCTTAGTATCGTAACTTCGTAGTTCGTAGTTCATTTACACACATTTGGAAACTACGAAGCTTCTTCGCAACTACGCAGCTGAAAACCCTCTCAATTTCATTTCGTAGTTTCGTAGTATCGTAGTTTTGTTTTTTGACAGCTGTGTTGTACGTGGTAATACAATTCAAATTTATATCAAAACTACGAAACTACAAGACTTTGAACAACTGAATACCCCAGGAATACCCCTACTGTAGAACATGAGAATTTTTAAGTCTTTTCTAATATTTTTGAAAATCAATTGTATCGCGACTTTTGCCCATGTTCAAACTCACTTGAGATCTAAATTTTTGTTGGACCCCCCCCAAAAACATTTTTAGTTGTTGGGCCAATGCTTTTTCTTTATGTTTTGATTTGCAAACTCTGAAGTTAGCTGCACTCACAAGAAAGGACGCGTCTTCATCAAAAACACATTAGGGTCCTTTTTGGTAGGGCACGTTTATTTTTAATCCACCAAAAAATTCGGTTAGTTTTGTTCGTTTTGTTAATTTGGTTTTATGTTTTTTTAGGAGTAGAAATTTTTTTTCGCCACTTTTAATTCTGTGACCCCCAAAAACAAAATTCTATATCCGCGCCTGCCTTTGGGACACACCCTATTTTGATAAAAAGACACCTTATCGATTGGACTCTGATGAAACATACTGAACAGTGGAACTTCGTATCTGTTTTGGTCAGTTATCTTGCTTTATATCTTCCTAACAGTCCATTCTTGAAGATGATCAATAAAGTTCATAATTTTTGCTTCGGTGGGCAGCCAGCATTACAATCTAGCAAAATGATGCGATTCACAATTCCCACCTCTTCAAGATCTTACTTAGAACGCTTTCTTTCCAATAATTGATCCGCCCTAACTATCTCCTCTAGACATGTCCCTATCTCCTGTCTATTCGTTTCTGGATGTACTTTAATATGGGTAAAGGCTTTTGATCGAAGTTCTATTGAACATAATCCTTCACTAATTCTATAATGTTCTCTATGTTATAAAACCAAGCTATAAAATAGCCCTTTGCATTACCAGCCATATCGTTCCGTTCATGGTCTAGCAGTAAGCTTAGTTTGAAGATTAGAAGAGAATACACTGTAAAAAAATTTTGTAGTAATTTTACAAAAAAAATACTGGAAGTTTTATTCTCAAGCAGTTTTGTAAATTTGCAATATATATTATTAGGAATATTCCTAATCTACTTTACGTATTTTTACCAACTGTGTAGTAAATATAAATTATTTGTGGGATGTAAAAATACAATCAGTATTGGAGCTTTCTCTTCATAGTTTTGTAAATTTCCAAAACTCTTGTTGCAACTTTTTACCAGAGAGAGACGAAAAGGGAAAAACCCAAAGCTGAAGATTACCGCCCTGTGCCAATGTGCTTGGTCCTGCCTGAAATATTTCCAAGCGCCATATTTTATTCTTAGTTAATGCCCACTCCCTATACATAAAAAATTAGCATTTTGCTCACAATGCCTTGTTAAGCATGTACGTGAGGCAATGCCTATCAAAATTTCTTGGCTGTTACAAGAACTGCTCAGACCCTGACAAAGTCAAAGGTCTGGCCTTAGCTTAAAAGCAATTGGGTTTATATGCTTAGTATTCCATTGTTACCTGTGAATTATATCCACGAGAGGAAAAATTTAAACCTTACATTCCAATAACCGATTTGTAATTTTACCGAAAATTTATGTTCTAAAATTACGCCTCTTTAGTAAAACTACAGTACGAAGTGTTAGGATTTTTTCAGTGCATAACATTGATAAATATACAAGAAATATTGTAATTTTCCTACATAAACGATTTAGAAAAGTACACAACATTGTGTAAAATATACGTCACATTCATGTAATCAACATTTACGTTATGCAGTATTGGAGATTTCCAATTTCATTTTGTGAAGTTACAAAATTTATAGTAAAATTACAATAATTGTGTAGTAAATTAGTATTTCATATCGCGATTTGTAATTTTACCGTACATTTGCACTGTGAATTTACATATTTTTTTTACAGTGTAGGATACTTTGGGATGGTGTGCTGAAGCAGATGGCAATGAACCCTACACGTACAAGTTCTTCTTATAATAGTTTAAAGGTTTGGTAAATTGCATTAAGAAGCTGAACCAAGGATTTAATGTTTTCGTAGAAGATTAACCTATCCGGTTGAAAATATCGAAGGATAGATTTAAAACCATTTGCAATGGCAAGAAAACAGATTTCAATTCTCTAGTGTCAAAATCTTTAACAAATTCACCTACAAATTACCGCAAATCTTAATCTTCCCAATTATCTTGAAGCATTCGCAGAATAAGTAATCATTTAATGTTCAATTTAATATCTCTAGTGACAATGATTCATAGTATTTGCCTAAATGTGTTAAAATCTACTCGTAATTAGATTATAAACAAGAGAAAACTATAATCACACCTGAACCATGCAAAACCTTCAAAAACCTTCAAAACCCAAAACAATCCCTTCAAATTTTCAACGTGTATCAAAAATTCTTCAATTGAATAATCTTAGTTACTTTCCACCTACCCCGCAAAAGGCACAGTAAATTTCCACATGCCCACACACACACCCAAATACTAAAGTCTGGCAAAACTTAATTTTTAATGTGTTGATAATAATTTTCTCTAAAATCCTTGTGTACACATGTTTTGGGAGGCATACAGCCGAGAACCTTTTGAAGTGGGTTCATATAGCCCAAATTCGGGAGTGGATTAAGCCGTCTTAATACATGCCTTCAGTCGTTACATAATAATGTTTCCCGGCACATCCCCCCCCCCCGGGCACACCCCCGAGGAGCATAACACAATAAAACGTTTGCTTCTTAATCTTCCAAAAGTCTTAACAAAATATTAAGAGGAATATTTCGGAAATGTGTTGCTTGGTTGTAATTTTTACAAAAAGGATCTTTTCATCCTTGGGTAAAAGTTCTTCTTTTGTTTTGCGGTGTTAAATATTTCACTAGGAGAAAATCTATTCTAGGAAGGATATGATATGTTTGGAAAGCAAAAAAAAAGGAGCCTATTTTTTTGTCCTTTTACCAGGTGGGTGGGTGGTGGTTTAAAAAGAGTATATTGGAATTCTTGAAAGGACAATCGCCTCGTACAAATACATAAAGAAAAAAATCGCATCCGTACAAGAAACGAGCGGCGAAATGAAGGCCTTTTTTAGATGTGCCAAGTTCAAGTCAATATTTAAACTCAATAATTTATACGATACAGAATCGGGGGAAGTTTATGCCAGGTCAACAGCGCAGGTCCTTCCGATGGTTCCTTTAAGCGATTACAGTGCCTTCAAGGATATTGTGGCTGGAAATTATACTAAAATAGGGGAACATTCTCCCCAAAATTGAGAGGAATACGTGCTTTTCACAGAAATGAGGTTTAGTAGTGGTTCAAGCCTCGAAGTGAGTCCTTCGTTATCCAGAAAAATGCCAGTACAAATATCCTTACACGGCTCTACAGTTTAATCCTTGAATGAAAGTTCGCTTTAATATGAAGAATATGACAATGCAATGAAACATCTTAAAATTATTTAGATTATAACAAATCGTTATTGCCATAGTTTAATAATGTTGTGTCTGTGCAAAACTTGTTTCTACTTTTAAAACATCCTTTTTTTTATTAAATATAGCCATGTCCCTCCGCCCTTCTGTGACGTAGCTCATATTTTCGTACATAGTTTTTCCCTTTTTATTTCATGGCATAGTTTTCCACCTGTATTTCTCCGTAATTACATGCTGTTTTACGATATATTTTCTTACCATTTTTACAAGCCCCCCACAAGCTTTTCGGTTCTAGAAATAGGAAATATGGCAATTTCTGTGTTTATTTGTTGAACTTGACTAGCAAATATTTGTAAAAAAAAAAATAACTACAGAAAGAAAGTTTCCTTAAGGATAAAAAATACCTACGGTATCGATTATTTTTTTGCTTCTCTGCGTAATAACACTGGCAGATGTTGGGCGTTTTTATTTTCCTTGTTTCTTTGTGTGTAGAGTATTTTAGTTTATGTCCTTTATTTTTTCGAGGGTTGGCAAAGTTGGTGTAACTCTATTTTTGGTATTACAAAAGTTATTCAGGGATGAAATTTTTATATTTATAAAAAAAAATTTAAAATGATTAAATTTTGTTTTTGTTTTTAACCACGGTTTTTTTTATGATTATGTTTCGGGGTTTTACTGTATGAATTTTTAAAAAAAAAATATGACTGATTTTTTTTATGGTTCATAACCAAAAAAAAAACCTTAATGTAAACCTGATGGCCATTATTAAGCTTTGACATGTTAATGTACGCAGTGCCATATCGTGCCATCCTTAAATTTATCATACATTTATGCATATACAATTGTACATACATATATTATTTGCATGTCATAGGCATGGTTAAGGCTGGTTATGAAAGATAATTTGATTCCTCTTAATGGTCGTTATGACCATTTAGTGTAAGCAGAAGGTGGTAATTATATTTTAACAACAAATAGATTTTAACATGATATTAATCGTGTTAATAGTTTGGTTTTATGAAAATTTATATATGAAAATTATTGCTGGTAATGAAAAAATATGGTTAATGGCAAGTTTTAAGGTATTTTAATATGTAAATTTTGTGAATAATGTTTGGAAATAAATACAAGAAATTATCGATTGTTTTAACTACTTGCAACCATTCTAATCCTCACACTAATTATTATTAAACCTCGATACTTCACTTTTTATTAAAAATTCGATTTTTATATTAATCTGCTGAAGAAAAAAAATGTATTTTAATATGGAGAAAGCGACTCATACAGCGTTCACCTACCCTTGAGGATTAGTAGAGATCCTACACTTTAGATGTATCTCAGTAAAATCACTATTGAATGCGATGATTCCCATATATCTTTCTCCCTTGCTCCGTCGAACCCTGGCGGTTCCGTCTGGTCCCATAAGATTGAATTTAGATTCATCGGAAGAGACAAGCTTTTACCAATCGACAACTGTCCAATATCATCATCCTAGTGGCCAATCCAAGTCTTTCTTCTTCAATTTTCTCGCAAGCACAAGCCTTGACTGGCCTCTTAGACCAAAGACCCACCTTAGTCTTCATTGAACTGTTGATCCAGTTGCTTCGGTCAGTTTCTTTCTTATACTTGAAGCTGAATCGGATTCGTAACGCTAACCGATTTATATAACGCTCGTACCGGGGCTCGTACGGGAGCTCTGCCATAGAGTCAACAGCACATAGTTCAATTCACACCACTTTGCAAATACTCCCTAATCTCAAAGCCATATTGGAGCGATAGAAGGATCACTTTCATGAATTGCTCATTAGCAAAGTAACTTAGGAATGAGGTGCTCCATCAATATCTGCTCATCATTTTACGCTAGCGTCACCAAGCATAGAGAAGTAAGCACAGCCACAAATCGTCTCAAAAACAAGAAAATCTCGGATGTTGGTAACATCCCTGCGGATCTGGTAAACTCGGGTACAGCAGCTATTCATAAAGTAATTCTGCAAGTATAGGAGCAGGATACTATCACAAAATCTATCGCATCAATTTTTTTTATGTGGAAGTCTATGTACTACCAGTCCGTCATGTCGCTCGAGTCATGTCGAAGTATAAAGTTGTTCAATACTACTTATTAGATCAGGGGCGTTTCCAGCCAACTGGCTTAGGGGGGGGTAATTTTAAAAAAAGAAAAAACTTAAATATTTTTTTATTCCATAAATACAAAACAATCAACATCAAAAAAAAATTAAAAATGCGTGTCAGCTCCGACTATTGTCTTAAATTATATACAACTAGCTGGAACCCATATAAATCCCACATTTCCGCTTCTCCTTACCATCTCACAAAAAAAACCTTGTTGATCCATTCTGAACCGATTGCTTAGAGAGCTTCAGGATACATTGATGTTCAATGTTTTTCCATTTGTAGCTATAAAGTCAAGATTTTCCGATTTTCTAACTCTTGAACAACCTACATACAGTTAACCGGGAAATGACACTTAGTTGGCAAAATTCGTCCGGTATATTGGTCCCACAATTTTGAATTTATAAGTTTTGATCATAAATTCGTTATTTGCTACCTTAAAAAACCCCAGTCACCGATTTTCATTGGGATCGGAACACAATTTGCAAATTCGTCGGCCATTTTGAATTTATAAGTTTTGACCAAAAATTCGTTATTTGCGACGTTATAAACCCCTAGATATCCACTTTAATTGGAATCGGAACAAATTTAACAAAATTCGTCCGCCTTCTGATCATAAATTCATTATTTGTTACCTTAAAAAATTTCATATACCGATTTTCATTGGAATCGGAACACAATTTGCAAATTCGTCGGCCATCTTGAATTTATAATTTTTGACTGCAAATTCGTTATTTGCGACCTTAAAAACCTCTAGATACCCACTTTCATTGGAATCGGAATAAAATTGGCAAATTCAAACATATTTCTGCTTCCATTTTGAATTTCGGTCATATGCGAGTATACCCCATGTTACTCGCTGATAATAGAGCTTTCTATTGGCGACAGAATTTTTAAAATCGGTTCGGTAGTTTTTGAGTTTATCCGGAACAAACAAACAATCAAATCTTTTCTCTTTATATAATAGTATAGATAGGCAAAGGAAGGAAATGAACCCATATATTTATTTATATATTACATATTACATAAATTTTCTTTCCTACTTTTTAGTCTATTATATGTTTTTCGCCATTTCGCCAATCGTCATACCCTTTCATTTGATACCCATTCTGAGGGGGTTGTGAGGAAAAAAGTAATCCGCCATTTTGAATTTGGAATGAAGCGACACAACTAATTGTATTCTATCTGGCATGCCCTTCCATTTGATGCCCATGTCGGTGGGTCGGGGAACACAATTGCAAAAATCGGGCGCCATTTTGGAACCGCTATCTTGATTTTTTTTCAAAATGGTCAGATATTCAAGCAAACGCAGATCAAAAATCTGCTGATAAGATCGTTCAAATTTGTGTGCCCTCCCCATCGTCCTCTCTCACCCTCTTCTTCATAAACCACTTTGCAGCCGACTCTTATCGTATCCTGTGTACGCTCGTGTGGAATCAGCCATAGCGTGCCATATTAGCGGGAGTCTCGGGTATCGGTCCCTTCCACGACTCTCCAGCAGTTTTGGAAAAATTCACCGTCATATATCGCCGACTAGATTCACCATAACTTATCTTGTTTGTTTGAAATTGTGGTAATTTTTAAGAATAAAAATAAATAAGCGAACGAAAATTCTTAGGGGGGCTAATTACCCAATTACCCCCCTCTGAAACCGCCCCTGTATTAGATAGTCTCCGTTTTTCTGCGCAGCACGATAGCCCTATAGCCCACATGGTGTAATATTTCAGCGCTTGAAACTTCTATACTGAAAAACGTATTCGGTATTGCCACCTGACCAAACTTTTCCTGTAAAAAGCAACATCTGCCAAACTGTGGGGCGCTAGCGAAAATTTCCAGTGTTAATAAAATAAGGATATAGGAAAAGAGTCCCACGCTGTTTTACATTTCGAAAGGTAGGTTGTTTTCATATTCTGGTTGGTGCAATAAAAACTTTACATTCAAAATTATTTTTTACTTTTTAGTTCATTTTAAAATAAAAGCGTATTTTTTTATTATTTACAATAGGATATGAAGAAATATTAGAACAATAGACCAGTGTTATATACAGTAATCGTACTCTTTCTTCTTGCATTTAATAGTCCAAGTTCAAGAGAGGAATATTATATTTCCATGAGGCGATTTCTAAAGGCCCCCATTCCTATACAGGCCGCCGGGAGGCCATGGCCCGAAGGGTTCGTGCCTTGAGGCCAAGTATAACCACACACTCACTCACCCATACCGTCAACTGGATGGGGCCTGCTGGGTCTGCAGTCCAAGAAAACTGACAAAAATCTTTATGTGTATGGGTATTTTTCGTCAGTCCGTGCCTGAAGATCTGAACTTCTATTAAATTTTTGCACTTGCACGCTAACCTGTTGTCTTCGCCTGTGTATATGTAGGGAATCATGAGGTCACCTGCAGTCCCCCGCCTGTCAGACGTATGCCTCAAGTCCTCATCCCTCAGTCAGATTGAGTAATGTATGGCCTTCATCGGGCGGTACCTGCTGACCTGGCTTAAAATGCTACGGTGCCGGCGGCCTGTTGTGAATGGGGGCCTTAAGGGGCTCGTATATAAGGTCGGGCGGCCCTCAACAATTGCTCATTCGGAAAGCTGGTCGATGAAGCGTTCAGATATTTGCGAGCCAGATCTGTCAATTTGTCGTATTTTAATTTTTTTTCCACGAGGTACGACACGACCTACAAAAATTCCCATTCCCAAAACATTTGCATTACTTGATGCGAATGCGAATGTCGATGCGAATGTTTAAAATGATGCGAATCGAACGAACGTTCGCAACATCCCTAGTACAAACCCTCTTGGAACCATCATGTTGTGTTCGAAATTTTACATACCTACTGGGCAAATTATTGCATGCAATTTCGTTTGACGCCATTTGAAAAGTTTCTAACGTAAATTTTTTTGCAAAGAATATTTCAGAGCAGATTGCAGCAAAATTTTCTGAAATACATTCTCTCTGAAATATTGCGTTCAATTGCCATAGCAATTTCATTGCAATTCGAAATTGCATGCAATAATTTATTGCCAGTGGAGACGCAGGAAATATCATCACATCATTCAAACTTCCGCAGAGGAGAAGAAGAAGAAGAACTAGCTGGAGCCCTTCAAAGACGAAATATAACGACTGGAATTTGCTTATAACTATTACTTTGACGCAATATATGTACAGGAGAAAAACACTCACTCACTTGGTCATCACCATATCTCCGGAACTATTAGACCTACAGACTTGAAATTTGGCATGCATGTTTCTTTTATTAAGTAGAGATCCACTAAGAAAGGGCTTTTGCAAAAATCTACTCCTGAGGGGGCCGTAAGAGATATAAAATAACAGTTTTTCAACTTATAACTTTTACAGACTTGAAATTTTACATAATCATCGAAGGGCTTTGAATTTTTGCAGGAAGGTCCGTGGAGGTCTCCTATGATGCACCTCTAAGCCCGACTTTCGAAATTCAAAATGGCCGCCGAAATATGACCGAAATTCAAAATTGCCGCAGAAATATGGTTGAATTTGCCAATTTTATTCTGATTCCAATTAAAGTGGGTATCTAGGGGTTTTAAGCTCGCAATTAACGAATTTGTGGTCAAAACTTATAAATTCAAAATGGCCGACGAATTTGCAAATTGTGTTCCGATCCCAATGAAAATCGGTACCTGGGGTTTTTAGGGTAGAAAATAACGACTTTATGATCAAAATTTAAATTCCAAATGGCCGCACCAATATGGCCGACGAGTTTGCTAATTGTATTCATGACGGAAGAATTTTGCCAAATAAGTGTCATTTCCCGGTTAGCTGTATGTAGGGTGTTCAAGAGTTGGAAAATCGGAAAATCTTGACATTCTAGCTACAAATGGAGAAACATTGAATATAGTGTATCCTGAAGCTCTCAAAGCAATCGGTTCAGAATTGATCGACAAGGTCTTTTTTTGGAAATGTGGAAGGGAGAAACGGAAATGTGGGATGATTTATGTATAATGGATAAGAAGGAAAGAAACCCATCACCTCTGAATTTTTAGGTATAAGTCTAGGATTCTGCAATACGGGAAGAGGCTGGCATGTGGGTAAACAAATAAAACCAGAGTCAGTGACATTGCAGATGAGAATGCAGGGGCCAAGCAATTGCAGATTTATTTTAAATGTTTTAACGTTCGTGGTTTTAACAAAACACATATAGGTAATTTTGGTCACACTTCAAATAAAAGCATTTTGAATCTAATGTATCAATCGTTTATAGGAATACTTGGTGTTTCGTTATTGGTAATGAAGAATTTAATTTTGAAGATCATATAATTTTGTGGCATCATTTTACAGAGTTTGAACTCTTCAACCATCGTTTCACCGTGTAGCCCTGAGCTCAGAGAAAGTGCAGAATCGCAATTTTTTTTATACACGGCACAAAAGAACGCTAAACATTAGAAAATAATTGTACAATTAATTCCGCTATGAAACGTATGGCATCTATTACATTTAATTCGAATAATGAAAGCAATTTTGAAATATGTGACATTAAGAGATAATAAAAGTTGGTTTTTTGGCATTGCTTTTTCCAACTTTAAAAAATTTGTTTCATTTTCCAATTTAGTTTTATTGTTCTCGAAAAATTTTGTTATTGCAGACTTCTAGATTTAAATTAAAAAAAACCTATAGAAAATGGCTGCTATTTGCATTAATTTTAAACCTTTTAACGTTCATGGCTTTAACAGAATACACAGGCAATTTTGGTCATAGTTCAAATAAATGTATTTTGAATCTAATGACTCCAACTTTTATACGAATAGTTGGTTTTTCGTTAATGGTTTAGAAGAGTTGAATTTTGAAGGTTTGGATTGATTTTAAATGTTTAAAGGTTGGGTACAGCGAGGCGCACCGGGTCCCAGCTATCCAAAATACAGAAAATAAGCGGTTCATTGAGACACTTCAGCTGTGTATGAAAATTCATATCTCGAAAAATGCCATGTCAATGGATGGTTTTTATTGTCTCGATCAATATGTCAGATCCCTAACCGTTTCACATTTTGTTATTTGAAATCAAAAATATCAAAAAATTGACTTTTTCAAACTCTCCTACTGTATATTAAAATTCATACCACGTGATTACTACTATTGGCTTATGGGAGCAGCATAGGCGCACCGGGTCCCAGCTAGTATCTTATATTAGAATCTGACCATTATCGGGGCTTTAAAACTGAATAAAATATATGCGTAAATGAAGCGAGCTAAAAGGCAGAAAGTACATGTAGTCCAGGAGGGATACTGGAAAAGTATTCAAAAGTTGAAATAAATTTACCTTGCGATTTTTGACGCTTAAGAGGAAAATCGAAGAAATTCAATGAATGTGTTTTGGATAAAATCGATCCAGGGGAAAAGGTGGAACTAGTTGAGTT
Source organism: Thereva nobilitata (assembly GCA_963855945.1). Taxonomy (NCBI): domain Eukaryota; kingdom Metazoa; phylum Arthropoda; class Insecta; order Diptera; family Therevidae; genus Thereva; species Thereva nobilitata. The sequence continues at coordinate 225,525,051 of OY979694.1, forward strand.
GTGGGTTTGAGCCTTTCGGTCCACACGATCAACTTCCCAGTATGATGAACGAGGTAGACGGAATAAACTGAGTTCTTAGAAAATAGTAATACGTTTAGCACTAGTGGGAAATTGACTAGTATCAGAACAGAACTGGTGCCAAAGTAATTCTGAGAAAAGCTAGTTCAAATAATTACTAACTCCACTGGTGTTTCCTGAATGTTAGCAAACGAGCATTTTCTCGTTACACTAGAGCGCTTGTTCGAATTCGTATTGAGTGTGTTGAAGCACCGCTGATAAACTACGAAGCAAATGACTTAATTTGGAAATTCGAAAGCTTTCAGGAGATTTTAGCAAAACTAATCAATGTAAAGGACTTGACCGAAAGGGCCAAATTTTTCGGTAACTACTGGAAATTCCGGGATGAACTTCAATTTCCAGAAACTATAGGACGTGGATAACAATCCCCAGGCAAAAAAAATGTTGAGGTTTAAAAAATTCGGGATGTTTGTAAAAGATAACGTCATTTTTGCACGGTTTTTAAACAGTGTTTGGATTTTGATAAGTGATGTCTTGTTGGGAAGCTGTCACACTCCTGAATCCAGTAAAGGTAACTTCATTTAGAACGGGTTTTATTCCAACGGGTTTATTCGATATTAGAAAAACTAATCAGTTTAAGGTGCCTCTTTAAGGTAAGTCTTTTCATTTAGACAGAAAAAAGGCTTGACCGAATGTTATGAAATTTTTTTCAGAGCTTATTTTCGTTAATATTCTTCGATCGGCACCTAAAAAAAGTCGATATGGTTTTCGGTTAGCGCGATATCGTGCATATACAAAAATCACGAACTTATTTTAAACAAAAAAAAACGTCTTGACCGAATTTTATGAAAACTTTTCAGATCATATTTTCATTAATGCGCTTCGAACTAAACCTCAACGAAGTCCTTGTGGGACCTTGAAAAATTAAAATACGATGAAAATTACGATTTTAATTTTCGGACCGATTACAATAACTTCCCTATAAACTGGGAGTTAATAATAGTAGCGAAAAACGTTTTTTCACGTTTTAAGTGCAAAAATAAATAGGAGGTACCTAATAGCGGTTATAAAGACGAAAATATGAGTTTTGGACAATTTATATCGGTTAACGGGTTTTTGCAACAAAAAAAACCGCGAAATATAGCCATTTTTTTGAAATTTAATTATAGGGACTGTAATTATCGTAGAACCTTGTTTCAGGGATTAAATTGTGGCTTCTGTTGGTGCTTACAAAACATTACTACTAAAAATTTCATCGCAAAAATTAAATCGCAAAAATGTAAAAACAGCTGTTTCCGGAAAAAAGTTTGAACAAGGCCCACAATGGTCCTAGAGTTATTTTGAAAAGCCATATTTATTCGCAGAGAGTTGCTCTACAAACTCATTTTCATGAAAAGGTATGTGAGGTTTGATTTAATACCTTAAAAAATCGTTTGAAAACCGCCCTTTTTTCCAGATGCGATAGTTTTTTGTATGAAGAAAATATTGTGGATATTTTGGAACAACGTTGAGGAATTCAGGGCTACAATAACTTCATGTCGTTTAGTACACATGGAAAAGTGGTAGTGCATAATCCTTTGATAGGAATCGAACCCACTGTCCTTGTGATGGTAGCCACTATGCCTTGCTCCAAAATTATATCACCCAATCTTCGAACCTGATTAAGTTACATTCATCATTAATTTTTTATGTTGAGCTACACTACTGCGAATTGGAACGCATGTATTTAAAATTTTTCATTTTATAAATTAACATCACATTCAGAAAATACAAAGAGATAATATAAATGGTAGATGGAATCGTTTGTGTTTGGGAAACAATAGTTTGTTTTGGCAGATATAAGCTGCAAATGCAAAAAAGCAAAACCCACACTAGGAAAAAACTGACAATGCTGACTTTTTACTAGGGTTTCACGTAATAGAATAAAATATAAATTAATCCTAGGAAAAAATCAATAATGGATAAAGAGAAATTCCATTTCACTAATACAAGTAGAAGCAAAAACCAGTTTTTTTCCTGCTAGGCTTTGATGGTAACTTTTACTGTGTGCTTGTACCATATTTTTTGATCCTAAAGGGATATTTTTTTAAGTTAAATAAATCCTTGAATTTTTATTCTGTGAAGGTTTTAATAAATAATTCTTATGGAAAAAAAAAAATAATTCCTCACCGGAAAAACCAGAGCAACTTGACCTTTTATGGTTGAAGAAATCATGTAATTCCAAAACAACAAAACCACCACGGAATTAATAAAAATTTAATGGGCCGTCGGACAAGTCCTGGAAACCTTTCTAAGAAACAAATTAAATTTCATTTGTTGAAAAGTCAATTCTAGCTGAAAAACCCCCCATGGCTGCCAAAAATTTCCATCCGCCCTCAGCAATATTCCAGCAATTGTGGCTAGAGTTGCTTTTAAGTCTAGACCTGCCCCATTTGGAATATTCCGCGCTGACGAAGAAATCTCTCTTTCTCGTTGATTCCAGGTGAAATGTCAGTGACAATGAAAATGAAACCAAATCCAGTACAAGAATAGAGAACGAGGAAATTGTGCAGCCACGCAAGAAATCCCCCCGCCGAAAAATCAAGGAGCGCCCTACGTCGTCCTGGGTGAAATTACGAAACGTAATAGGGAATTCGCCTTAGGCATTAATGGGGTAGCGCCCAGGTGTAGTATATATTGTGGGTGGCGCCCGAACCTTAAAAGCTGGATTTAATTTTCGTCGGGTGGGGGTTGTCGATGCATGCCTTAATTTTAAGGTCTGTAAACGAAAATGTAGCGCTGAGTAAACTGTATTAACCGAAATGTGTTCAGTGAAACCTTTCTTTGTACCAAATGTCATGAGAAACGAAAGGAGCTTGATGGGACGGATAAATTGGGAAATCAAATTGGAAACCCGTCAAGAGCCTTTTCCGATGGTATTTCAAGATGTATATTCTGAAAAGGTTCACTTCTTCCTTCTTCTCCTTGACACAAAATCGTTTCCCAGGAACAATGGCCGCCACACCTATAAAGCGATATCCACAAAAAAATTTTTTTTGACTTTATCTCAAGAGTAAGGCTGCACATTGTGTAAGGCCGCTTGTCATGCAGACTAGCAGAATGGCAGTAATAATTGAAAACGCCTCCTTTTTACTTCAATTCCCATAGTGGTGGTGTGGTGGCGCGGCTGTAGAAAAGGACTTAACGAAAAACTTGAGATATTATTCAGCAATTTCGTGCGACCTCGCGCGCCACTGCCCCACCATTCTTGGCATGTACTGCCCCCATTTCGTTGGCGTCCTGTGCCTTGTAATTAAGTCATTTTCTAATTACGCAACAGCAATGGCGAATTTTTAAATCAAATCACCAAACGAAGGAAGAATGGGAAAAGTTTCGAGTGGCGGAGGGTAAAATGGAACGCTTACAATTCTTTCCTTCGTTTTTTTTTGTTCATTCTACTTCCGGGTCCTGTTTTTATCCCTAACGTTATAGAAAAGGAAACCCCCTTCGTCACTTTGCTCCCATCTTATCTGTGTAGAAAGCTGCTCGTGATAGAATTACCTAATTCCAGACACTCCCAGATACCAATATCGCTTGTTGAATGGGGCGAAGGACATCTTCTTGAATATAAATGTGACACTTTGTTCGCAAACAAGAAGACCTCCTCGTGCCCGAGCTGAAAATGAAGGAGCAGCGCTACTAGAGGACGGTAGCAGAATTATGCAAATTTCTGTATTATCCCTGTTTTGATGTCACGCTGTCATGAATTAAATTTTTTTTTTCGAAGCGTTAAGGCATCCTTGCGCCTTAAACTTTCGGTCACCATCAAGGATGGCACTAGAAACTGTACTCGGCTCCATGCTCTGCAATCGTGGGATAAAAGCATAGAGAAGTGGCGAAAGGTGACGAGTGCCTTAATTAATCCTCCTGTCCTTTTTATATAAGGAGTGAGAAAGGAAGAAATGGGTCTGGAAGGCAAGAGAGAAATTAATTGATTTTTTTTGTTATTTTCACTTTTTTTTTTTTTTTCGGGGAGCAAAATTTCAAAATCCAATGAACCTTGCGGAGTTATTAAGCGATAATCGAAACGAGAGTTCATTTTCCTTGGTTCCAATTATCGCTAACTTCTGTTCTGGAAGGTCCTTGAAATTGTAACTGATATTGTTCGAGAAAGATTTTTTTTGTTCGGGTAGAAAAAAAGTTAAAGTTTAGTTAAATTAAAATTCTTTTCAAATAATTTTATTTTTGGGATTGTTAAAAAGTGTTTTGGGGTCAGTTGAAGCAATTAAAAAGTTCATTATCCTTAAATTATTCTTTAAGGAATGCTTATCGCATAACAGTATAAAAACATGGTTTTTTTGTTTATTGGAAACTAAGTAGGACTTTGTTAGTATTCAAGAGGCTTTAAACTGTGAAACAGAAATAAAGAGGAAGGTTGCGGAAATCAATAGAGCAGTTTAATGATCACATCAATGTTTCAATTTTCAGCCAAGATTTCACTTAAATTTGAAACCTTCATTCTTACACTGATAAAAAAATTATCTTGGTTCCAGCAATTCGATAGTCTTCGTTTCGTTGTCTTGAGTAGAAAAATTTTTCAGTCTTAACATGAGAATGCTGTCTCAGAGAAGGACACTGGAATTTCTTGAGCCAAGCAATCGTATTTCTTCGCTCAATATTTATATTTTTCGACCAAGATGTATTTTTCTCGAAATAAGATTGTTTTATTTTTTACTCAAGAAACGGAATTTTTAATTCATCGAACTTTTTTCGGTTACCAGACTTTCAAGTTCTAAAAATGTATCACAACTATTAAGACCGATTTTAGAACTTTAATTTTTTTCAATTATAATATCATCGGTTTCGTATTTTTTTTTTACTTCAAGTCAACTTTTGTCTTCATCCCAGACAATAAAGCCAAGACTATGAGTATTGCTTATCCCGAGACAATTTTGTTTTCGTTATATCCAAAACATGAGTTGCTTGGTTCAAGAAAAAGTACTTTAAGCCAAGAAATTTTTTTTATCTGTGTAATCTTAAGAAGAAAATGAGATAACCTTGGTAGCAAAGGAGGGGCTGTAGTTTTGATGACGCACATCCTCTGACCAGATCGTCATATTTTTCTTGTCGATTTAAAAGTTCAGGACAGGTGTAACGTCAAAGTAAGTCGAGCGCCCGTATATAGGCAATACCCCGACAGCGGCAGTTTACATGAGAACACTAAAGACAATGGACAGTGACAGTGATGGAGTTTGCGAGTTTGCGAAAAGGTTATGCACAAAGCATTCTAGGTATGCCCTTATGAGGCCAGTCGTAATCCAAGGGCCGGTTTAGACGGTGCGCTCCAGCGCATGTGCCTCATGATCTTTGTGAATAAAGGGAGAAGTGGGGTGGTACCCCTCATCATCCCGGTCAAACCGGCCCCAACAGATCATCTCTTAGTAGACTGCTGCTTTATTCAGGACTGATGCGACCAATATGTAGAAACCTAAACTTTTAACGAATCTTTAACATTTAATAAGTTTTTTTTTACTTTGTTATCTTTCATTCTAACATTCAATTTAAGCTGGTTTATCATTTAATGAACACTACTTTTTCATCTTTGTATTTTTTTACACTTGCTTACGATGCATTTTCCAAGCATCATAGTACAAGATGCGCCTACGAAAATATCCCACGTATGGGAATAACTATCTTGTTGGTATTATTCCCCGAATCACGTTAGCATTATTATAGGTGCCCAGGTAACGAAACAGCCCGAGTAACCTACAGCCAGGAACATCCGGAGGCCTATTAGAACTCACTTTCAGTGAGGCCTTGGATCGTGATGCGGGGAGTTAGTAAGAGTTGGACACATCTTCTAAATGCTACAATTGGTACTGGTGACTCTTAGTAAAGCAGATGTCGAGAGGTTAGAAACACTGGTTCGATGATTGAAGGTAACTCTCATAGAACACGGGCATGCGAAGAAGAATACAGAGAGCTCAGGAGAATAAAAAAGAGTTCAAATGCAAAAAAAAAGAAGAATCACGTATTTGAACTGGAATAGTACAAAAAGTCACGTGCGGAAGTTCTATCGAAGAGTTTACGGTATGACGCGATTCACGCTAAGCTTCACTTACTGCAAGGACAAAAACAGTAAGTAGTATAGCAAGGCAGATTCTGCGTCTGCCCCCCTTAATTTTTGCTGTTCCCCCGCAGATACCGTCACTTTTGAAATGTCGCAACATCAGCTTTAAAGAATACGGTTCGTGCCTTCGATATGATGAAAGCTTTTTTCCCCACGGGAAATTTTGATAAGGTTAGTGTCTTCGCTATGATGAAAGCTTTTCTGTAGGGGAAATTTTTATATGATTGATGTCTTCGCTAGAGTGAAAGCTTTTTTGTACGGGAAATTTTGATGGGTGAACTTTGATATCGCTTGCGCTTGTCCATGTGATTTACTTTAAAGCTTTCCTCTCCAATGTTTTTTATTAAGCTTTTCACACACATTTGGAGTTTATTTCGAAATAGTATTCTATTCTGAAGGCAGATTGTATCCACGGGAAGAATAGGTTCATGAATTGCCTGCTAACAGACAAATTGAAAGTTCCACTAATATTTGATGAAGATACTACAGTACCTCCATTTTGCATAGACGAATTTAGCAAAGCTCTTCAGCGGCTCATTAAATACAAAATCTCCGATGTAGATAGTTACCCTGTATTAAACCACCCTTGCGCGTACATAAAAAGCAACAACGTGCAGCAGTTTCTGCAGTATATCTTACTCTATCATCCAAAACAGGATAGCCCCAAGCTAGAAACATCGAAACAGTCAAATAACAGTGTGGCTTCATCCCAGGAATCTTGACTGATCAGATCTTCAAACAGGAGCAGGCGACAAAATTATTTCTATAGTTGTAAAACGCAATCTAACCTCTCTATTCAGCTTTTAAGGCTGACTATGATAGCACAGCCAGAGCAAAACTCCACAAAGGCACAAGAGAATTTAGCTTCCGAAATAAACTAACTCAAATATTTAGGTTGACCCAGAGAAATATGAGTAGCCAAGTAAAAATACCCGGAACCTTCCTCAAACAAATTAATCTCTACAATCTACTCTACGGAGATTGGCCTGGTCTGCTTCTTTTTAATCCCGGGGGACTTCGGAAAAAAGTAGGAGATTAGGGAATGGCAACATACTCTACAAATCCAACTAGTAGTCCAGTCAAATTAGTATTTTCTGATCTAAAAAAATTGAGTTTTTGTCAGTTTTTTTTGGAATCGGTTTATTTTGGTGTTTTAAAAAAAATGTTAAAAGTCGAGAACGATATCACCAAGACGTAAAAAATTATTCAAGGTCAAAGTTCATAAAATACGGTTTTTTGCGAATATCGCGCTTTCTATAGCTCGGAGGCCAATTAAAGTTGTTATGAAAATGAAAGATAATTAAATTCCCCAAAAAAAGATATCTTTCATTTTTTTCATAAAACGAACAGTTTAGGCAGAAATGTGCTTCAAAGTTTCCGCACAATGCATATGCATTGCATATTAGCCCAGTCACTTTATACATAAAACCTCTAAAAAAATCCAACTGGAGATTTTACAGCGGGATTCTCTTTATTTTGGGGTCACAAATAATTTCCCAAAAGTCCATAAAGCCAACTGACCGGATAATAAATCTACGGTGGGTCAAAGGTCACGAAAATGAGTTTTTCTTAAATATCTCTTAAATTATCGGTTTTACGTAAATGGCTAAGTAAAATTTGTTCGTGAGATAAACCTGCATAAAAATGTCCTGTCGAGCTATTCGTCATTAAGGCCACAAACAAAATTTGGTTAACAAAATGGGCCACTGGCTAGCCAGCCGCGGCGGCTATTTGAGTGAAAATTTTTATATAAATAATCGGAAAATGTACTCTCTTCAATAAAACAACTTTCATTGGAAAATATTGAACGGTGTAGTTTCAATAACAATTTCAAAAAGAAACCAACAGATGGCCCACCTTTTATATGCATCAAAGAAGGCTTAATCTTCACGGGCTTGTAATAAGATAGAATTCCCGCGTCCGGGATCTCATTCATAAAGCTGACACAAGCATACACAACAAATAGGTGCACTCGTATAAACTAGTGGCGTATGCGTTGATCCGCACCTTGTCAGCGCAATTTCTCGAAAACCATTGGTTCTACATAAATTTTGTATAGGACATTTTTGTACAGATTTATCTCACGAACAAAGTTTAACTAGCCAAAATTTACGTAAAACCGATAGTTTACGAGCTATTTGAGAAAAACTCATTTTCGTAACCTTTGACCTTTAAGAATTTTTTATGCCTTGGTGATATCGTTCTCGATTTTTAACATTTCTTTTAAAACAGCAAAATAACCCGATTCCAAAAAAAATGTAGGATATATTTTTTTAGATCAGAAGCCATTTTAAAGTCTAAAATGACTGGACTATAGATATTCCTTTTTACTTGGCTTCCGTTTGTAGAGTAGTCCTCTGCTGCCTCTTCTGCAATCAGCAGCAAGCAGAAGCGAGAAAGCAAAGTCCTGTTTTGTTCGGTCTGTTGGCATTCTGTATCGGAAAGGAGCGGGTGGATTAAATATGCATGCTGGCGTTGATATGTACTATGATGTGACATTGGACTCTAGATAAAATAGTTGACAGTAGAAGTTGGTCTCTGAACTCTGCTGCTAAATCCAAAATAGCAAATCCAAAATAGCGCATTCTAGTCTGTCAAGGCTTTCCAAATAAAAGCAGCTTATCATGGCATACAAATTGATGCCATATGAAAAGATGATTTTATTAGTAGACATATGGATACGAGTCTTGCTTGCAAAAGTGCTCAGCAAAGAACTGTCGGGGCCTGTTAGCCTCTTATATGAGGTAAAACAATCCTTGAGACTCTGGGATGATCAGATCCACAAGCTATCGAAACATAGGCGTCATGAAGAGAATAAAGCACATGTAGCTTGAATAAATGAAGTGGAACCTGTTTAGACCATTTGTTTGCGGCAGAATTTATGTGATGCTGCAGCGAGGTAAACCAAACCTCCGTTGGAACTACGATGCAAACCAGAACGCCTAGCGCTTAGGGATGCCAGAGTGCATGACATCGGCTTAAAATGAGGTTGTGGTGGGAACATTTGCAAGAGGCCAGGACTGGATAGCAGTTGTAGAACCGAAGAACTAATAAGGTCAAGTTCTACAAGATGGGAAAATAAAACAAAAGTTAAAGTTAGGGCAATTCTCTCGCTTTCGTCTAAGCTTCTAGCGGTGGTCTAAAGCGATCCAGCAAAATATGCAAATAGCAACCCTTCATTTAAAGAAACTAATATTTTGTTTCTGGTGACATTGATAAGATGCTGTATTCCATGAGTTGTTGAAAGAATATACAACAGAGATCATAATTTTGTGCAAATGCGATGTTTCCAAAACAAAAATTGTTAGCAAGGTCCCACCTTTTAGCCATTAGAAAGAGTCTATCACTGCACCATCGGATTACCACTTAGTCGTCGCTGTTGAAAAAAGATGATGACAATGAATACGCAAAATTTGGAGAGTGTTCTATGGCAGTGCAAAATGAGAGCCTATTTCGTCTCTAAAATGTAAGAAATTATATTATTTATTAAACTTGGGATAAAATATGAAAAAAAAAATCAAATTTATAAAATATACCTATCGAGCTTCGTCATCGCATAATGCATTAAATTTTTCGTTAAAGCTAGATTGCTCATATTTGCTACTTTATTTTAATTGAATCCTTTTTAAGTCCTTTTTCTCGAGAAAGTACAATTAATTATTTCTTGACCATTTACCGCCGCTGCAATTATTTCAAATTTCTACCTTACCGTTACCTTTCTCTAAATAAATTAGTAATATTTTCGCAAAATCTTAAAGACATTAAATCTTGATTACTCTTAAGATCTTCTTACCGCCTCCTAATCTCACACCAAAAAATAAGCGATTTTCCATTTCCTTTCTCCCAAAATGAATTTCAGTTGACGAAGTTGTGAATTTGATAAACCGCGATAAGGGCGGCGAAAGGGGAGGAAACAGCTTAATTTGCAGAAATAGAGAGTGAATTTTCAGTTTAGATGCGCAAAAAAAAAAACTCAAAGAAGAAATGAAATAATAATAACAATTTTCATCCACACCCACTACCCTGCAACCGTGGTAGAAGAGCACGTAAAATGGTGTAAATTATGTGAAAAGATAGAAAAAAGCTTGTGGAAAAGATTGTCATCGTGTATTTTAATGGAGGATTTAAGGGAAAAAATTAAATGGCGCAAAATCTAATGGAGGCGGATTTTGACTTTAGGTTAAAATTTATAAGAAGCTTTCAGAAATTATTTTTGAATGGAATTAAATGTTGGTTTTTTTTCGGATTTGAGTTTTTTGTAAGAATTATATTAATTGTTTTAAGAGGAAATTTTATATTGGAGATGAAATTAACGCTGATGTTGGGACGAGACATTTTCAGGTTGTGATGGTGATAGAAGTCATTCAAACAGGTAATCTTATGTCTTATAGATTGTCTCAGGCTGCCTGATATTCTCCTATGGTCCTCCTCCTAATCTTAGCAACATACCACAAAGTACTTAATCTTTTGTAATACTTGGTAAAAATGAGAGGTTCGGGCTTAATATATTATTGTACGCCTTTTTGTAAGAGAATTTGTAGTATTAGCCAAAAACAAATTCGTCTGATATTATCGATTTCAATTACAGATTTAAGTATCGAATCGAATTTTTGTGAGACAAGGAGAAATATTGCGTTTCCGAAAATTAACTTCTGTTTAAAGTCTTTGATTTAATTTGGTTTCAAAAAACTTATTCTTCTCCTCTCGTTTATTTTTTTGTGATTGTATGAGGAGCCAATCCAAAAATACCGCAGTTTGTATTTGGACTCATTGTACTACTGTCCCCAAACCTTAGACTTTTAGGATAGAGTACTTTAAGAAGTTCAGAAGTTTCCCATTTGCCTAGTGATTTGCTTCTCATATTTGATTGTCCGAACCATGTCGAGTTGAAAAACGAGATTCGCTCACTCACTATTACGAAGCAGTAGCAGTGAGCACGAACAGCAGACTTATGTTCACAGGGCGAAGCCTACAGCCCTTCCAGCTGGCCATTCGCTCTTACCAGTCAACTGATATCAAAAATCGAATTACGAATTAACCTACTCATACACATTCATAATTTATAGCTATACGAGAATTTTTTAAGGGCTTGCTCATTACGACCAAATCGAACATTCAAATGAGCATTTCAAATTTCGACAAAGAGTGCAGTAGTATAGCTATACCAGTCTGAAGCCACTTTAATGACATCGGTTGTGTGCTTTTGGGTGGGTGTCTTGGGATTGACGGTGAGCGCAGCTTGTGTTAGCTTCGCTGCGCCTTGGCGGAGCTTTTGCACTTGGGTAATTGGTTTGTGTCTTGTGAGAGCTTTCCTCGATTTTGTATTTGATTTGTGTGTTGGGTGAGCTCTCGGGCTTCTGGTATTGGATAATTTGAAAACTTGGTTTTGGAGACTCGCAATAATAATAATAAGAATTAGATTTCATTTATGCGGGATCCTGTGTGGGGTTTGGTCTGGGTACCAATTCTTGATAGGGTTTTGAGTATCTGTTTTGATGTAAGCATAGTTTTTTAGAGGATGATCTTTCCTTTGATGGCCAAAACTAGAAATTTTACGAAAAAAACTATTATAACCTTTTTGCTAGAGAATGATGATGAGCTTTAATTTTAATGATGGCTGCTTGTCTCAACCAACCAACGAATTCCAAAATAAATGTATACATAATGTAGTCAAAAATCGTCTACAGGCAACGGTTTTAAAGATATAAGCGATTTTATGTTTTAAAAAGTTTTTCAAAGCACGTCAACGTTGGTGTATTATACAAGATAATCCATTTGTTTCCAGAGTTGTTAGGTTTGGACATCTGCAGCTGCAAATATATCTTGAATTCGTTTTTTCCCCCTCCTCTTGCTTCACATCCTCCTCTATAGCTATGGCTGTATAGATTTATATCTGTAAAGGTGATATCAAACAAGGGATATCTTCCAAGCTTATTGTGTCTACTGGCGAAGGAATAAGAAAAAGTAAGAAGTCATGGTAAAAAGTGAAGGCAAGAAAGAAGTGATATTATGTGGGAAGGAGATCATGGGATCATGCCACGAGACTAAGGATCATGCCACGATACGTATTCGAACCATGGACCTCTTGGGTGGTAGGTCGGACCCTTACAGATACTAAGGCCTTCACTAATGTGGATCTATCAAGAATCCATCGCATTGCCATTGCACACTTCGTAGAGCACTACCCATAATATTAGATATAGACCGTTCAATAATTTTGATGCTAATCAGAGAAGATTGTGACACTAAGAGTTTTTACAAGGTCTTCAAAGGTCGGCAAAAAGATTGGTTTGGAGGTAGAAATTTACTCCGACCATGCCTAAGCTTGCAGAAGAACCACTGCCAAAAGTGTGCCAATTTTCGAGGATTCAATGTAAAAAGATGATAATAAACTAGTCACAAACAATACTGGATTTAATTCCAAACGATCCTGGCAATTCAAGCTAGTCTAATTTTTAAGCAATTGCCAGTAATTCTCCCATAAAAAATGTCCTGCAAAACAAATTCGCTTGTTTTTTCCCGATTTTTACTTCCTTGTTGTGAAAAAATCTACTTTTGCGAACTCCTAATAAAAGCCGGCTCCGTGAATCTTACCATTCATGAATCAGTAAGCGTCGTCCCCACACCGATTTGACGGCTTCAGCATCATCTTCGATTACTACATTAAGAAAAGGACGAACGGAAAAAACAAGAAAAGAAAAATACGAAGAAATTTCGTTTATCGTAAAAGTTTTATGATATCCTTAAAACATGAAAGACATCAAAATAAGAGAAACAGGAGCGATCCGAGGACGAAAAACTGGGAGGGGGGGGATTCTTAAACTATTGCAATCGCACAGCATCGCTTCATGAGTCCTTCTAGCAGCACAGTGTGCGCAGGATATGCTAAGCTTTCCTTATCCTTGGACGAATCTGAAGGATGAATTTCAGGTTTTTATTATTGTTATTGAACTCCAACGATATGGTTTAAATGGAAACGCATCCTTCGCCTTCGAATGGACTTTTCCTTTGGAAAAGGGGTGGGGGTTTGAGTATTATATTTATTACTGCAGTATTTATGCATCATTTCACAATAAAACTGTGCGCACACACGGAAAGCTCCTCTGAAGGTTTCCAGTCGATTGTCCGGACGGATGGTTTTATTCTGCCGTGTACGATCCTTACTTCTTATGTCTGGACGACGGACAGGGATGGGGTGGGGGTAGTCCTTGTCATTGTTACGGCTTTTCCGTCTTAGAAGAATTTAGTGCCGGAAAATTCGTTGCTGCTTTAGGGGTTGATGGTGAAACGGTCTCAAGGAAATATGTTTCTAGACGATTGCTGATTTGCTAGGGTTTTTTTTCTGTGGTTTTGTTTTTGTTTTTGTGTTTGTGGTTTGTTTCATTTTTTTTATGTTGTAGTGACAGATTGCCATGGGCCGACAAGTTGAGGGATTGCGGGTATTCAATTTAGAAGATAGTTTTTGGTTAAAAAGTTTTTGTTTTTCTAAAAGTTCTGTTGTTAGTTGAAATGTACAACATATTTTTAATCCGCTTTAGTGGAGCATAATCATAATTCAAAGGGAGCTTTAAATAAGACTATTATGGAGTTAGCTCCTTAAAAACATTTAAAAAAACGGACTAAGAATCAAATATCAACAATTTCGATATAAAATTCATATTGCGTTCTCTGTAGGCGTCTACTGTGCAAGATGCGTTTAATAATGCTCCCCTTGTTGTATAACAGCCATGAATAAATCATGAAGTCCCTCTAGATAGGAATTAAATGTGAAATTAATACGGATTTTCACCAGAACTGGTCATATTTTTTTCTGGTATTATAAATCTTAGTAAAAGTCTTAAAGTTGTAGACCATGCAATTGTCGTCAGCTAGACGTTTTATGAAAACTAGATTGAAAAGGTATTCCACGACTTGGCATTTACTCTGTTCTATTTCTGGAGGGTTGCGACCTTATTATTCGCCTGATCTGCAAAATATTTAACACTTTTTTTTTTTTTTTTTTTATGAGGAAGACTAGAGCTCAGGGAAAGCCCTTTGTACTGTCGACAATCTATTTTCTTCGTATAGAGTGCAATGTCAAACAGCAAGCTCTAGTCGATAGATAGAGAAGGGGAAGAGAGAAGTAGGAAGGAACTGCCACAACCACCTAACCCCAACCATTTCTACCGCGACTCTGGCATCGGGGCAATGAGAAACAACTCGCTGGAGTGTTATGCCTCCTGAAACGGGTTGAACCCCATCAACCAACCGATGACATGCGCTTGGTGGAGCGGGGCAGTGCTAGCGGAAGGCTATAACAGGGGGAATGAGGAATGTAAGGAGGGAAGAAGAAAGAAGGTGGAAAAGGCGGAGGACCGTGGGGCTCTGCCGGGATTCGAACCCGGGACCTCTGGGATAGTAGCCAGGCGCCTTTCTCCCTAGACTACCGAGGTCCCCACTTTCTTCGCACATGATTGAATCCTACCTGTTAAGAGGAATGTCAATTTTACATTAATAATTCCTGATTTCACTCTGGCTCAATACTTACCGCAAGCTGGAGATGTATACTAAAACAGCTCTTCTTAATCTGGTTCTGGCCTTTCCTTTATATTGAGAAATCTTTTGACAAGTCTTTTGGGACAGTAGCAAGGGATCTAAGAAAGAGTTCTAAGTAAACCTTTTTGAGACTCGATCGAACGAAGTTAAGCAAGATTCCTATCCAACTGCAGCCTCCGCTCAACCAAGCAAAGTTCCATCCTGAAGTAGAGGAACCCGCTTTAAGGTCTGCACTGATGGTTTGACACGATAGTTAAGACGTAGGTACTTCATTGATAAATTAACTGGTAATTTTTACAAAATACTGTTAATCAAGAAAAAAGGGTAACAATAGCTAGCACATGGTTTAGTTTTAAGAATATACAAAAGATGACATGGACGTCACTAAATGACAGAGACCATAACCACATTAACCAGGTCCTAATTAATATTAGGCATGGTGGTACTGGGTATTTCAATAAGAGGTGTCATTTCAAGAAGAGGTGTTATTTTAAATCGACAGAAAAGCGCAATATTTTCGTAAAAAGTGATGTTAGTTTTATTTTAATCTACAGTAACAATTTATGTTAATAACGGAACACAATATCTGCCAAATGTCAGTAATGATAGTTGAAAAATGGCGCGGAATTTAAAAACAAGAAATTTAAAAGCTTTAGCAGGTTCAGCAAATGCCACTGATGACTGAAGACACGAAGGACAGACTTAACTTCCTAGAGACCAGTCCTGTCGGTGGGAAACTCTGCCCTCTCCATCATCCATAACAAGACGGCTCAGAAAAAACTGCTTGAACTGCTCAACCAAACCAACCTCGATTCCAGTGCTCGTTATGTTTCTTCATCACGGGCCCTATTTATAAAGCTGGGGCCCACTAGTGTTGAGCCGGACTTACACGAGACTTGTCCCTTACAAAATAAATTGTACTGAAGCCTAAATTTTTTGTAATGTCCCGGTTCAAAAATAATGTCCTACTGATATACATATGACCGTGTATCGAGGAAAATGAGGCGTGGTGTGAAAGTAAATATATACTGGCGAGACAATTCTTACTTCTTTTGCGGCAGCTAAATTTCGAACTTGATATTGGACGAGGTGAGATTGTAAAATTTAAATATCCACAGCTTTCTTACTTACTCTGAGGCAGTTTAATACATATTAGAATCAAACTCGTAAAGAAAGCTCTTTATTGGTATTAATTTTCTTTCTTTTTTTAATTTACTTGTTTTTGTCATTTTGGCATTACAATAGCACCTCGCCATGACATTGTACTGGCTCAAAATAAAAAAGAGGTACCTTTTACAAACTCATTTTATAATCATGTCCTACCCAACACTAGTGGCCACCTCAATAAAAGTTCCTGAGCGATGGGCATCCCTTTTTTATTTTTTCTAGAATCCTGATGACATACGACCTAAACAAAGATGATTTTATTGGTAATATCTAGCTCATCCAGGGTATGTTGGTATCCCTAGGTTTTTTCTAGGTTCGATCTTACGAAACCTTTCACTAATTGCCTTCTAGATGTTAAGTTTTCGTTGATGCATGCCGGTATAACGAACACCTCTGCGTGAGAAACAATACCCACTGCACCCAAGCAGATCGCTATACTAAACCTAAGGCTTTCAGCCTAGATGCCGGCATCCCATCCAACCTCTATTTTGTAGCGATCCGAGTTCCATACGAGCCAAGCGGGTTTGAACTTTCATGTTTTATCATTTATTCGAAAACATTCCCAGTTCTGAAATCTCTTCCATAACGCCAACAATTGTAGAATACTTCTCTGAAAAGCATGGCGCCCTGGTGGCCATTCATTCTCTGCCTCAGCTTTATACTTATGGCGAATTTCTTTCAGAGCGGTATCAAATTGAGTACAGTCTACAACGCATCAAATGGATACTCTGATCAGCAGGACATACAGATCTCTAAATTAAACTAAATTAACCAAAATTCAAAGAATGACCCGCCTTTCTATCTCCGGCAACGCTGGGGACTTTACTCAATGTGGTGCCTGCAACTCCACGTTGAGGTAGAGAAATCTGGCATAAACGAGGCGCTGGCGTTGAAAACGAATGGCTTCCTGGGCGCTGGTCTTGGGCGAAGGGCATGCTATATTTGTGAACATTATACATGAGATTCCGGAAGCGAAAATGCTGTCGGACTGCATGACCTCTAAGATCTCAAAATTTGATCCACATACAAGATAGGCCACCTGGACTTTTCCTAAAGTACTGCAAGGTGGACAAGAATGGCACACGGATGGCTCCAAAACAAAGTCAGATGTGGGCGCTGAAATCTGGAGTAGAACCCAGATAAGCCTAGGTACCAACTTTCTTTCAGGCAGAGTTGTACCAGCTCAAAATTATTCTGGAACTACCAACGTGCCCTTGCTAAGGTGAACGTTGTCAATGAAGTTTTCTAAACCTGTTCAAGCGGTCTGGCCTTCAAATATGAGGTACAGAGGTGCAGTACAATAGGCCGAAGTTCTTTTGAACCCAATACCTCACCAAAAAGAAAGAAAGGGAAAGGAATATATCCAGCTCATGGTTTTTGGTTGCATGCTTCCAGTATAGTTTGGCATCTAGGGCATTCCTGTTTGATTTAATGCGAAAAGGGTAAAGCTCTGCCTACAAGGACCAGTTATGTTAATAATGGTAGTATTTGCCTCCTGGTATATGGTGCCAGAACCGTTTTCTCAGAATTGACACTTAGTCCTAATCTACTTTACACTTATAGTCATTGCCTTTACCTTTAGATGGCTAATCTTTCAGTGAACGATGAAAAGGATAAGGTTGCACTTGTTTTTGCTATTGTAGAAATATTAATGAAAAGCTATTTCTGAATCAACTCTGCATTCGTGAAAGTTATTTTAAGATGAAGATCTCTTGACTCAAACGTGTACAACGCCTACGATGTCTTGATTTTTTTTCCTTTGCTAAATCTAAAATTGAATTTTAACATCGATATAAAGCCAGACTAAAAAGTTTCGCAATAATATACCCAAAAATCTTATTTTATACCTTTTTATACCTTTTATTTACCTTGAAAAGGCTTTTCAAATATTCATTCACCTGTAACCTATGTTTTTTGCCTCTTTTTTTTGCAGGGACCTCTTCAGGTAACAATTTCCCATAGAACCCTTATTACAATCCCCCTTCCCTCCCGCCCCTACCGATGGCACAAAACATTTTCATTAAACGATAAAATCAAATTTAATTACAATTTCAATCAAAGGAGAGCGCCTTTGGTTCCCATTTCACGTTTTGTTTGGTACGAAATTCTGTTTCTTTTGTGCGACAGGCAAAAGCATAGAACATAGAAGGACGAACGGTCGTCGGTCGTTGCCGTTGTCGCCGGCTTCATCGTTGCCGTAATTGTAGTCGTCTTGGTTCAATTTAGGTACAAGCCAGAAGCAGATAAATGTGATAAACGGGATCTGATTACCAGAAAGGACTATACTATATACCCTAGACCGTTCTCCTCAGCGCGTCAGTCCCACCCACCACCCATTCGCTATCGAGCAGTTCGATAAGAAGAAAAAGGTTAAGTTAATAAAATGAAGAGCTAGGCAAAAACCTTTTCTATTTCGAAGAAGGTATTATGAGAGCTTCGCAGGACCAGAGGAGGATTCATTTCGTGCATTGGTGGAAGGCACACAGAGGGCGAATAACACTCGAATTTGTGCGTTATCCATGGATTTGTAAGGACATTTTCCAGGTCAAAGGACAAGGCCCATTATTGATAATTAAAAGATTACATAATTTCTCCTCTATTCAGGACGTATCCCATCCCCGCCCCTCCCGGGATAGACGTACGCTTCAGGGGTTTAACTCTAATCTCTAAGAGAAATTTCCATCGATCTGGTGATAGGAATAAATCCTAAAAACAGATCCTTAATAGAAATTTTTCCTCGACAAATATCCTATCTCCTTTTCGTTTGCTTCGTTTATTTGCACTGTACATGTATGTGTCGGTATTAACCCGTGGGTATCCCGTACGCTGTTCACATGCCACTCTACGAATGGCACTGGGAGCCCCTCCGGGAGCCCCAACAGGGATGCCCTCCCGTCCGGAAGGGCACCCAGATGGAAACAAAAGTCGCAAACGGACCGTGGCGGAGAGAACGGAACGGAAACTTAATTTCGTTTTGATTGTCAACTTTGTTGCGAGGACCAAGTATAAAAATCCTATTATTCTCTCCCGGTCGTAATCTTTTTATCCTGGAATGACAGCAAAAAGCCATTTCTTATACGCTGAGGTCGTCTTGAGCAGGCAAAAGCGGCAAAAGGGCAAAATAAAAAAAAGTAGAATAGTTTCCCACCAGGCGAGGAATGGGGTCGGGCGGCCGAGTGTCCTTATTCCCTGTATCTGGTATGCCCTTATGCGAATTTGACGATGTCAGGGTGCATGTGTGTGTATATGTACATGTATTTTCCACCAAGTGTTATTAACTTTTTTTTTTATATACGGGCCTTTTCTTAGCCCTAAGAAAGCACTTCGTGTATGTATCTTAAGGGATGTGTGCTATTGCTGGTGGCAGTCATAAGGGTTTTCGGCTACTTGTAGTGATGATTATATGGGAAGTCCTGGCACTAGCTCTCTCTCTCGGCGCTTCTTGTCCTGACGACGACGTTTGGTCATAGTGGCTTATATTGCAGATATGGGTGGACGACAATGACACGGATTATCAGAGGATACTTTGGAGAACGTCACCAAACGAACCCATCAAGGACTACCGACTCAAAACGGTAACTTTCGGCACCACGTCAGCGCCTTACTTAGCAGTTCGGACCTTACAACAGTTGGCAAGAGATGAAAGGGAACATTTCCCTTTGGCATCTCGCATAACATTATCAGATTTCTATGTCGATGATTTATTAACCGGGGCAAATTCTGTGGAGATGGCTCTGGAGATCCAAGGACAAATCATTCAGCTGTTACGATCTGGCGGATTCAACCTTCGTAAGTGGGCATCGAATAAACCGGAACTTTTAGTCAACATACCAAATGAAGACAGAGAGTTGAGTGGTGTTCGCAACTTTGAATTCGGCGAAAAGGTAAAGACACTAGGAATGCACTGGTATCCGAGATCAGACATTTTCAAATACAACATCGACCTGAATCTTAATGACAGCAGCACCATCACTAAACGTCAATTTTTAAGCGACATTTCGAAAATTTTTGATCCCCTTGGGTTTCTATCGCCAATAACCATAAAACCCAAGATGATGATGCAAGCTATCTGGCTAAAAGGCACTGGTTGGGATGAAGAAATCCCAAGTGATATTCAACGAGGCTGGCATGAATTTCGGAAACAGATTACGCTGATCCAGGAGATTGAGATCCCGCGATGGATAGGAACGTCGACAGATGCAATTGACGTACATGGGTTCTGCGATGGTTCTTTACACGCCTATGCAGCGGTACTATACGCCCGATCGGTGGATACGTCCGGTAATGTCCAGATTACCCTCATGGCAGCAAAAACAAAGGTGACACCCGTAAAACAGATTTCCCTGCCCCGTATTGAGCTCTGTGGAGCAATTTTACTAGCACGATTATACAAGGCAGTCATAAAAGCAATGAACTTCACTCAAGTAAAATTTCGAGCGTGGACGGACTCGACGATTGTTCTGTCATGGCTCAGGAGCCACCCTAACAAGTACAAAACGTTCGTTGCAAACCGCATAGCAGAGATACAAGACATCTGTAGCAGCGAAGTGTGGCATCATGTCCCCACACAAGACAATCCGGCAGATTGTGCAACGAGGGGCTTATTGCCGGCTGAAGCAATAAAACATCACCTATGGTGGAATGGACCACAGTGGCTGCAAAAATCAGAAGAAAATTGGCCTTCACTAAATGACATAAAAGAAACGGATGATGAAGCACGGACAGTAAAGGTCAATTTGAGTACCACCAATGAAGTAACTACTACAACTTTCGGCTTAGACATTTGTAAATATTCGTCGCTACGAACGCTTATCCGGGTAATTGCATACGTTCTTCGTTTTATTTCGCGATGCAAATCTAAGGAAAGATCAAACGCAACCAAATGGTTAACAACTCGGGAATTAGAAGAAGCTCACAATCTTATGATTAAAAAGGTGCAAGCTCAGGAATTTGAGCAGGAATTGAAGAACCTGTCTTCGAAAGTGCGAACTTCCTTAGGGCGACTAGCAAAGTTGAGTCCCTTTATAGATAGCCTGGGCGTGCTTAGAGTAGGAGGCCGACTGCAAAATGCGCAAATTACTTGGGCCGAAAAACATCCAATTATCTTGCCAAGCCAACACCACGTCACAAACCTAATTATAGACGACCAACATAAAATCACCCTGCATGGTGGGCCACAATTGGTACTTGGGTTAATAAGGCGCAAATATTGGATCCTAAAAGCTCGGAGCGTTGTCAGAAATCGAATTCACAAATGTATCATTTGCTTTAAACAAAGGGGGGAATGCGGAAGTCAACTAATGGGGAGCTTACCAGCACCAAGGACGAACATCTCTCGACCATTCAGTCATGTTGGAGTGGACTATTGTGGACCTATGGAAATCAAGACATCGAAATTACGAAACGCGAAAAAACACAAATGTTATCTGGCTATTTTCATCTGCTTGGCAATCAAGGCCATACACATAGAGGTCGTTTCGGAAATGTCAACCCAGGCCTTTTTAGCAGCGTTTAAAAGATTTACAGGTCGTCGAGGACTCTGCAGCGATATATATTCTGACAACGGGACAAATTTTATAGGAGCCAGAGCAATTTTGGAGAAGGATTTTGCAAGGCACTTACGTCAACTAGGGGAAGAAATCCCGAGTTTAGTAGAAGGTCAAGGGATAAAATGGCATTTAATACCACCAGCAGCGCCGCATTTCGGCGGAATTTGGGAGAGTGCGGTCAAGGCCACGAAGTTCCATTTGAAAAGGGTTATAGGTAATAGTTCGTTAACATTCGAGGAGCTTACTACTTTAACAGCGCAAGTGGAATCATGTTTGAATTCGCGACCGATTTGTCCGTTAACGAACGACCCCTCGGACTTGACTGCGTTAACCCCGGGGCATTTCTTGATTGGAGCACCAATGTTGGCTATACCGGAACCGTCATATTTGGAGCACAAACAACACAGCTTAACTCGTTGGCAATACATTCAGCAGTTAATGCAATCATTTTGGAAACGATGGAAAAATGAATACCTGACACAGCTTCAACAGCGTCCGAAATGGAATGCACAAATTAGGAATTTGCAGAAGGATGACCTTGTGTTGATTAAACAAGAAAACCTACCACCGTGCAATTGGATACTAGGAAGAGTCATTGAGACACATCCAGGTTCAGACAATCTAGTTCGCGTCGTCTCAGTAAAAACTAAAGACTCAATTTGCAAACGTCCCGTTACCAAATTATGCCTCCTTCCGATCGAAACTAATCCTATTCAACAATCACATCACATACTATAAAACAAGTAAATTACCAAAATATCCAAAATTTCTTAGAAGTTTTCCAAGCCATCCTCATCCACATTCCGCAAAACTAATCAAGTTTGATTGATTGTAACGATTTCTTCAATCTTTTGTCTGTTCTTTCTTCCCAGATCAGTATAATAGCAGCATTACATTAAGTAAACATTGGGACGCTGTCCCAACGCCGCCCCGGAGCATGTTCCATCCTGGAACCACCTAAAAGGAAAATAAGAAACAAAGAAACTAATGTTCAGCAGATTACAAATGTACTTATCTGATGATCGAAACCTCCATAAGATTTGGGCCATGAAAACACCAGCGAAGACACCTTGGAAGAAACTATTACATCCTACCTAAAATAGAACAGCATAACTAACATTAGATTAAGAAAGTACATAAATGAAGTATACTAAAATTAGGTTAAGAAATTAAATAAATAACAATTAGATCAAACAAATAACAATAAAATATAACAAATCACTGACCTGCACTACCAAACGCAACCAACGATGAACAAAATTCACAAACACTTATTATCAGTAGCATTATTAAAAACATAAACAAACTAGAACTGTCATTTCGAGACAGTATAACAATTAACATTGATATGTCAATTGTTATACTTTCCAGTATAAAACTAATATGGATGCATGCTTGTTGTTAATTCCCACCAATAGGTGGCAATTGACAATAAATATGCAATTCAAGCAAAAAAAAAGAGAAAAGGATATATTAACGGAGACGTGCAACGAGGCACGTATGCATAAGAAAAAAACGGTTTAGAGAAAAAAACGGTACGGGAAGAATATATTTTTGGGAAAGAAAGAAAAGTGGTGCGAGTCAGTCGTTTTCTAGACTTTCGATAAATTCGACAATATCCGCAAGATTTTATTCGCTAACAAAGTAATTTTTTTGAAGTGTAATCATTCGGCATACATATGTACTTAGTTTTTTTGTTTGAATAAACATTGTAAATTTAAATTGAATTCGTCGGTGTTATTATTTCGCCACAAGCATTTTGAGTTTTTTATACCGAACATTGGTCCAAAAAGGAATATGCCAACGCCAAAAAAAAAACGTGAAACTTTAACATGCTCCTTGTCCTCCTTATTGCTGGTCATAAGTCGTGAAAACTTTGGCTTTCCTCTTGGATAAATTACGACGGATCGTCAAAAACTTGCGGCTTAATAAGGTTAAATTTTCCGTCACTTTGCTCGAGATTGTCGCAAGGACGACAGATATCCTACCCGACTCCTGCCCCCCCCCCACCCCACCCACCAACACTTTCTTGGCATATTATAATCGACCGCAACTTGGCCTTTAATAAAATTTCGCACTTGAGTCTTTTGCCCACTTAACAACTGAACATTTTCCTAATTACATGGCATGGAGTTAGGTTAATTGGATAAAATTTTCTTTCCCCTCGTTTGCCCCCCTCCAGCAACAGCTACAACAAAAACAACAACAACAAAAAATAGATAAATAAATGAGTAGAGAGTAAAGTACGTATAAATGCGTGGATTATATATGTATGTATGTTTGGCTCCAAGGATAATTTGTAGGTGGATTTCTGTTTGTAAAAGTTTCAACGGACGAACATGACATTCGACTCTGCTCAAATACTGGGTTAAGTTGGGAAAGTGTCTAACTTTCGCGTGAAAATGTAATTATAGTGGTGAAACTCAGGGAAAACGAAACTAATTTGCTGAATTCTAGGAATTTTCCATCTTTTTACTAGTTGAATGCCTCTCATCTATATAACTCGTGTACATTATAATTAAGTTAAGACATCATTTATTTTATTTGGATTTTGGGGACAAGTTCATGTAAGACTTTGTAGATTTAAACCTAATGTAAGGCAACTGCTTTAGTGGATAGATATTCGCAACACCTGACATCTGACATATAAGGTGAATGCTCTAAATAAATAAACAATTTAAAAACTGTAGTACAATGACTCAGTAATCAATGAAGCATTACAGATCGATCGATTTGCCTCGCGATGTGAACTGATGATACTGAGCGACAATTTTTACTGATCTGGCACAGCTGCGATGACTCATCCTGCTGGTTCCCAACATAGTGGTCAACCCAGCTCGAGAATAATCGAGGGACGAGAATAATAATTCCGGATGGCTACCAGCTGCTGGCTGCAACCCACCAGCAGTACAACCAGCGCTGGTAGCCAGCTAAGTGGAAACCCGGCTTAAACACCATTCCAAAAATGTGTGCTTAACAAAAACTGTAACCAAAGAGGGGAGTTGATAAGGCTCCAAAACAAATCACATGAGCAAGCGCAAATGGTATCAAAGTCTCCCCCATCAAAATTTCCCCTTCAAAAAGCTTTTATCCTAGCGAAGACATGAGCATTAACAAAATTTCCCTACAGAAAAGCTTTCATCCTAGCGAAGACACAAACCTCGTTCTTAAAAGCTGATGATGCGAAATTGCAAAAGTGAAGGTATCTGAAAGGGGAACAGGAAAGGATAATATTTTGGGGGCGCAGAATCCCTGCAGCTATACTACTTGTGTTTCATAGAGATTGGAGCCAATAAGATTCCTCTGGTATATACGCAACCTTTGAACACCTTTGGCTAAAACTTTACCCAAAACCTTCCTTAGCCAGTAAATTTTTTTATTCCTGAAAATCCATTGAAAATCCTTTAGAATATTATGTAGTTAGGGTAAGAACATTAGGTTAAGTTTTTAAATAAATTCAACGGGTTTTTGAAAATTTTGTCCCAACTTCTAGTATTAACTAAAATAAATCATACTCGGCTAGGCCACCTAATAATATTATAGTTGTATGAAGATGCCTTCTAGCTCCAAAAAATGTACTCTATGTAAATGTGTAATCAAATTATAAATTAAAAATGAATTGAATTGAATTGAATTGAATTGAATTGAATTGAATTGAATTGAATTGAATTTACCCAAAACTTTTCGCCATGTGATACTTCTCCGGTACGGAGTTTATCCAGACTTTTTGAAACTTTTTTATTTTCAGCCAATTCCAAAAAGGTAAAATTCGATGGCATCGAATCTAAACCCCCGCACCATCTCAGCCGGTGTTCCACAGGGGGCACAGACTCCTGCTAATCTTTATAAATGATCTACTCTTAATCCCCTCTTTTATTACTTCTTTTTTCCCTTAAATCATTAAGAAGCTAATCCGTGAAAATGAGTATGACATATACATAGAACTCAATCACATGATCTAAAACCCAACCAAAACATGGTTTGTTTCGTTGATACTAATATTATTGCTCTGCAACTTTTTATACTCTCGAACAGATAATTATGTAGCGATCATCTGACCAAATATCAACCAATTAGTATAACTTCTAAAAAATTTAACTGAAACTTTCCTTTATGGTCAAAGAGACCGTCAAATCTAAGCTCCAGCAAATCTTGGTTGGTCTTTAGTATTCAGTTCACTATCAATCGCTCTTTTATTTAGTCTTTACGAATGAGATATTTTGCACAAAAGAAGTTTTTGCCTCAGAAGCATGCATCCTCATGTATTTCGACAACAAGGGATGAAATATTTTCCTGCAGTCACCGCCCGGGTAATTTTCAAAATCGATCTTCACTGATTTGCAGGCTCGAAAGCTTGATTAGGGTAGCTTGCCATGGTGGGAAAAATCGCACCGTCGCCTCTTGGTATGTAGCCATTCTTTTAAACGGGTTGGCGAGAATGTGCATATGCGCATATGAGAAAGAAGGCAAGGGAAAAGTTCTGATTCTTGTATTGGATTTTTATCAGTTGGGATGGCAAGTTTTAGAATATGACCGTATACGAGCTCGGCTGATGAGCATTGTAAGTCGCCTTTGATTTCCCTGCGGAAGCCTAACATGATGAAGGGCAAGTCTTCAGTCCAATGAGTAGTGTTACCCATCTCATTAAGGCTGCTGTCAGTGCAAGAACCTGGGTAACGAAAACCTTCTGATCTCCTCCAGGCTCTCGCTGCACAAGCGGTTGGATCTACCCCTGTTTATAGCGGCTCGATCCGAACTCACAGTGAACCCACAGACCATTCTGGTGGTAGTTTTGAACAAGACCCAGCGGTAAATGTAATGGCTAGGTAAGCGAGGTGGTAATCAGCTGCACCCATTACCTTTGTGATGAAATAATAGGTTACTTTTATATAGGGATGTCCTAGGGCGGTAAGTGCTTACAGTAGGCATTACAGACGAGGACTTATTTCAGAGGTGAAAAGTATTAGGTGAATACATAGACTACCATGTAAACATGCAGAGTAAATTACTGGCTACCCTTTTCATCATTAAAAACATTGCTTTCCGAAATTACCATTCCATTTCTGCTACATTTGGCGAGAGATTACTCGCAAGATATCTTTTGGATTTTATTGCTCATTGTTTGTGGTATAAATTAATCTTACAAAATTTAACGCCACTCTAAACGAATTTTGAAGACGGAATAAACTCAAGAAGAGAGGCTTCGACCAGTCAAATACAAAAAATTATTAAAGCACATCACATTTCCAACGAAAGTATTTCACAAGTCATTACCTAGTCGCTTACCTAGTCCTTACAATGTAAAGACCTTCATTTTCCTAAATTTCCAGTAGAATTTGTCGATTACCATGTAGGTGGTTACACAAATAATTAAAGAATTCTTGGGTTACCAGAGTAACCACTCGCTAGTTTTCCCGCTGGGGACGTTCGCGCAGGCGTACGATGTACGTGGTCACCACAAAGCTGCGATAGGAAGGCTTCTTTCAACCAAATGAAAGTTCTTCTATTAAAATTACTTTAATTAAAATTGCAACACGAAACTAGTCCAAATTTCTGGTTTCTTTTATAAATACAGTAGAGCAACGTGACTGTGCGATAATCTCTCCCACTCAGTAAGAAATAAATGTAGGATTCATCGCCACCTCCTTGAACACCCTCCAAACTCCTTGAAGACACACCCTATCCTTTTTTATCCATCTAACCAAATATACTACTTACAATTGAGTCCTATAGTTCCAAATCGTGTCTTATCCCAAAAAATCCAAAATTGAGTTAAGTTCTATGATGAGTTACAATCTATGACCACTTCCTCAACTTTTTGAAAAATCAGAGTTTAAATAAAATTTTTTTTTCCTGCCCATTTTAATAAAATAAAACTGGGAATTTTTCCAAACTGTGTCTTATCCCATATAAATATGAAATATGAAAAACAGTTTTCCTCATTTCTGAAAAAGTAAGGAAAGTGGAGAAGACACGTTTTGGAACTATAGGACTCAATTACTTCATCATCTAATTCACGTGACGGACTGATATTACAAAAGTTACAAATTCTTAGCTTAACACATGAAATGAAGTTCATTGAAATTTTTTAATTTTTAGTATTTTTTTTTAAATAAACTGAAGTATAAAAAATCACCGGCCCTTTACATTTATTAAATGTTCAATGGTACACTTAAAAATTCGAACAAATTCAATAAAATCACAAACAAAATTAAAAAATAACAAAAGGTACAAAAAAGACTTTTGTGATTAAACGAAATTAAAGTTGATTACAAACTGATTTTTTATACAAGAATTTACTAATTGATTAATTATGGAGAAAAAAATTATTTCAATTAAAACTTCTCATTAATTTTTATATACATTAAAACAGCTTTTTTCTTTTCAATTAAATTTAAACCACAAAGAAATCAAAAAAAAAACATTCGACAATATCACTTTACAATTACAGAGAATAAAAGGTCAAACAGCATGAAATGATTCAATTACTCGCAATTTTAATTTTTTTAACAATATGTTTCGCCAATTAAATATTAAATAAGTAAAATACGCCAATTTATCACGTATCATGCAAGCGAACCAATTCGTTTTCGACAATAATTAAATTTCACATTGAATTTCAACTTGACTCTTTTATTGTTAACTTGATTTGTTTGAGATTAAAGAAGAAATAAATAAAAACGATAAAGATTACTACTTCCGTTTTTCTCAAAGGTAAAGAATTAAGTTGTGACACATTTTACGTCATATTTGAATACAAATGTTCGTCAGGTAAATTATAATAATCAACAATTTGTAAGGTGAAAATCAAACAAATTACTTGAAATTACCATAAAATTAAATTTGCATGAAATTATCCGATTGTTTTTTTATTTAATTTTTTTTTGTCTTATTTTTAATTATGTATAACTAAAACGTTAACTCAAAGTGAAAACTTATTAAATTAAATTTTTTTCATTGAACTTGAACTTGTCAAATGACCTTGAGTAAATCTGATCAATTCCAATCAATAAAAATGACAAGGTCATTCCATGAGAGCTTTAAAAAAGCTTATAAAATTTTTCACTACGTCACCGGGCAACATCTACCTAATAATAATAAAAATGAAAAATCTGTGAGAAAATCAATTCACATTTGCATATACTATATACTTACCTGTCTATTCAGGTAATTCATCATCGAGTATCCAAGCAACTGCAAGCAGGCGCCACCGGCCGGTAAATATCCATGGTTCTCTACTGGCACGATGAAGATCAAGTTTCATTGAGTTAGGAAAACTGGTCAGGCACAAGAGTGTCAAGAACGAGTTTATCATCTAATAGCATGCAAATATGTATGTTTGCTGCTGGCCGAAGGTGCATTATTTGTGTGCATTTCTCATTGCTATGAATTTGTTGTATATACCTGGGAAAAAAAATCGTTTGCTCAGATTCTGCTTGTTTAGAATTCATCTCGAGGACATTTCATTGTTAGAGGAGGTCGATTGTAATTAAAGACTTCAAAGTTGCTATTATCAATTTCCTTCATTAATTGTAACGTATTGATTCGGATTCTACGAGATGAAGAAAAACTTATTGTGGCGCTCTGGTCGTAAAAAGTGGTTGTGAAAGTCCATAGGTGAGTGGATTTCTTGTAGGTATGCTGAAGTGGAAATTCTAGTTCTAGAAATTTCTTCCGCAAATTTGTTATGACGGAATCTGAATTTTTAGAATTTTTAAAAGTGGTCGCTAAGTTGAGGGAAACTAGTTTGAAGCAATAGACAGGTAATGGGTGCTTAATTCCACTTTCTAAACATTTTTATAGACAATCTAGAAAGTCAGATTCAGCAATAGAAGATCCGAGAGAGAACGAAAATTTGTGGGGTCTCAGCTTCCGCGATTTTCGCCCACGGTCTTTTGCTACTTCTTTTTTATTAAAGAGCATCTCACTGGGTTCTTTTATCTATTACCCCACGGTGGATTTGACCGCCCTACAAAGCGGTTGTTGGTATTCTTACATTAATGTCAATTGGTCATATAGGAGCCAGCTCAATGTCTTTACCATAAGTAGTACGCAATGATCACTACCTTGCAGAATTTTTTTCTACATTAATTGTATCCTTTTTTATGTGGCAGTCCTAAGCTTAAGAATCACCCTTTGTACTACCGGTGCGTCATGCCGTTGATCACGTCTAGTATTAAGATTAGTTCGAAGGGTAGAATTGGTTTGCAGTTTTAAGGTTCTAGGAGGGTGTTGAAGTATAAGGCTAGCGACATACGATTAGGTTTCTCCGATACGCCTAACCGTCTCCGGTTTTGTTTATCTTCGGTTTGTTCTGAAGCCGATTCGGTTTTAACCCTAACGTATGTCGCAGCTAACGTAATTGGTGAGTTCCACTTTGGAACCAAGAAACCGGTCTGGGAAAAACCTAATCGTATGTCGCTAGCCTAAACCGGCGATAAACCGTGCATTTGAACTCTTTCTACTAGTTCGGAAATACAGACTCTGTAATGTTGCTCCACAGTCGCGTTGTTCTATTTATGAACGAATTCCTACTTGTAAAATTGTATGAACCTAGTGGTGAGAGGGAATGACCCGAAGAAGAAATTCTAGGCACTGAAATGCTCCTTTGGCGATTTGGAATATGTGGTCATTCATTCCGGTCTTTGGCTAATTGTTGACTCTAGGTAGGTACTCCATAAGCCTTCTGTTGATAATCGTTTCCATGGTTTCGGAGAGAATAAAGGTAAACGCTAATGGTTCGGTAGTTGGAAGGATTGCTTGAATCACCTTTTTTCAGTGCAGGTTGAACATGAGAAAGTTCCAAAGAGCCTGGATAAACTCCAGAGAAGTAAGAAAATTGCAATCCCAGACATAAAAAAAATTCAAAAAAACTCAACCTCCCTAATCCGCCGAAATTACCGTTAGGGGGAGTGATGCTGACCACACGGTAAACGCTAGCTCGCCGGTGGGGGCGTGGGGTTGTGTGATCAGCCAGGACCTATTTTGTTCACCACTTACCTATTTGTCAAAAGGGAGATTTCTTCATACCGTTCTTGTCCTAGTTTTAGTCAATGGTGTTCATAGCTGGAATTTTCCAATGACCTGACGTTGGACCTGTAATTATTGTACAAAAGCGACTTCGAGAGGACCCTAGGGAGGAAACCCACCCAACCATCCTGGAAAAATCAATACAAATTTAGCACTGCATCCTTATACCGAAAATAAACACCATGTGTACAATTTCAAATAAATATATTATTGACAATTTAATTACTTAGAAAGATCCTACGTCTCTAAACATAACTTAAACCGAATTATTTACAACCAGTTAACAACATTAAATAATACGTGTTGTATGTTGTATGGGGTACCTTGGGTACAAACCAAAAAAACTCGAAGACGTTATTACGCTTGAATAAAATAACACAAATATGAACGGTAAAGGTAACTTCTATTTGGCCAAATGAGGTTATTTAATGTGATTACTTTACCCTATTATTTTTTTTTGGGGCACGACTCCTGGACGCTTCAGAGAATCGCACGATAACCAAATAAAAAAAAATCTTACGGCGTACTTGTTTCGATCTGAAAAATCGAGTGCCTGTTTGCACCCCAAAAATTGGATAGTGTATAATATGTAAAATTTGAAATTTATTGAGATGTACCCCGTGTTCTTTTAATGAACTGGGTTTTGAGAGCTTTTGAGTTCTCATACAAAATCGGGGGTAATCTATTTAGTTGATACGGTGTAAGTATGGTAATTTTAGCAATATAATTATTAAATTAATATATGAGTAATATAATTAAAAGATAACAGTATTAACAACCACTAAGATCACAAAGGTGACAATAGTCTTTGGTGTTAACAATGTATCTAAGTGTTATTTATTTACAAAAATTGTATATCACAAACAATCAATAGAAAAATTAACTACTGTGTTGAACGATTGGGTTAGTATTCAAAACTATTAAAAATTAGAAGGGAATTCCTGTCAAACAAAAATTCAATTATCTCCAATGCTGAACCAATGGTTGGTTAAAATTAACGAAAAAAAATAAGAACATGTATTATGTCACACAAAAATATTAACTTTCCCTACAAACTATTAAGAAAATTGACTACTAAATGAATAAGTAAATCAGTCTAACAAATTGAACTAAACTAGGGTGTAATCTTGTCACATCCGAGAAAAAAAATATATAACGACTTTACCTAACTCCTTTAATGCCTGTTCTCATCCACATTGACAACCAAATTTCCGAAATCCTCTTTTTAGTATCGGGGATCACCTAATGATTTGATTTAGCAGGGTAGACCTCACCAAGGGCTTAAGTATTGCCCGCCGGAACCAGTGCCGTCCTCAGGATTTAAGTTTCAAACAGGGGTTGCCCAGCGCACGTTTAGACCATTCAGCAAGACCAGCTATTCACAAAAAACCAGGATTGTCTTCAACAAGGCTCTTACTGGTGACGCCATATAATCAAACTATTCTCCACAGAAAAAACTGCCTCGAACCTTGCTTGTCCCAAATTTTCTCGCAATCATTTGTTTCTTTTTTTTTTCTCGGGTTCTATAACCAACTAGAATTTATGTATCTTACTTATGACTATATCACCAGGGCCAACTGGGAAATTAGTCCAGTCAATTTAGACATCCGAGGGTACAGAAATTCACACCAAGCTGAAAATTGGTAGGATTGTTCAAAGCACCGTTATAAATGAAATGTAAAAAGTCCTCATCGATCCGGCACCTGGAACCTGGATTTACTCGGGGTCAAAGGTCACAAAAACGGGTTTTTCGCGATTTTCAGCAAAACGGTAACTTTTATCATAAAATAGTGTTTACAAAGTTTGTAGATTATGCGATTACCTACAAAAAAGGATCTTATACATTTTCCCGTACGAATTGCCATTCATGAGATATCGCCGTTTTAAAGATTTAAAGCACTCATATCCCCTCACTTGCAACTTGTATGGCCGAATTGCCATTTACTTAAACTTTAATAACTTCTAGACCGATTATAGTAGAGCAACGTAATTAGGCTCATCTTTTAGGTAAATGTGGATTCTTTTATTTGAAAGAAAGAACAGAAACCTGAGTGACTCCGTTTAGAAGATATGTAGGTTCAAAGTGTGAGGAAAATCTGGAAGTCTGCAGTGAAACCCTATAACATGCACACGTTTCCACGCCACCTATGAGGTAGTGTACTTAGCGCGTTTTTTTAACGTGGTTTCCCCAGTAGGCCTATTCCACGGGTCAGTTGTGATCCTGTTTAATTTGAAACTATTGCAAAATAATGGATATTAGCAGAAATTGAAAAGATAAAAGCAATTTAAGTTAAAAAAAGGAGTGAAATTTAATCGTCCGAGTCGTAACTTTCAAATTCTTCTTCTTGTTCTTCTTCTTGATTTTCTTGCTCTTGTTCGTCTTGTTCTTCTTCTTGTTGTTCTTGTTCTTCTTGTTCTTCTTCATCTTCATACTGAGTGCATGTAAACTGCGTTAATAGCGATGTATCGCATGTCGCCTCGTTGGAATCAAACGGATCCTCCACTGTTGGTGATTCAATATTAGAGCACGACCGGCCTTGACAATGTGTACATGCCAGAGAACAAAACAGTCCGACTTTTTTGCAACCACATTTAGCAGTGCATCCCTTTTTGCAGTTGCAAAAAATTGTGTTCAGCAGTTTTTCCGGCGCAGGTGTAAGTAAAGTTTGAACTGGTTCTAATGAATTGTTGACCAACTTCCAACCCCAGTCTGTAGGGTCTAGGTGATAACCAAGCCACACTTGAACTTGGTAATATACCCGAAAAAGATGTTGATGAGCAGCAACTGAGGTTGGAGGAAGACAAGCTAATTGTACTTGTTTTTTACTTTTGGTATTTTTAACGAAACATGCATATCTATACTTAAATTGCTTTTATCTTTTCAATTTCTGCTAATATCCATTATTTTGCAATAGTTTCAAATTAAACAGGATCACAACTGACCCGTGGAATAGGTCTACTGGGGAAACCACGTTAAAAAAAAACGCGCTAAGTACACTACCTCATAGGTGGCGTGGAAACGTGTGCATGTTATAGGGTTTCACTGCAGACTTCCAGATTTTCCTCACACTTTGAACCTACATATCTTCTAAACGGAGTCACTCAGGTTTCTGTTCTTTCTTTCAAATAAAAGAATCCACATTTACCTAAAAGATGAGCCTAATTACGTTGCTCTACTATAATCGGTCTAGAAGTTATTAAAGTTTAAGTAAATGGCAATTCGGCCATACAAGTTGCAAGTGAGGGGATATGAGTGCTTTAAATCTTTAAAACGGCGATATCTCATGAATGACAATTCGTACGGGAAAATGTATAAGATCCTTTTTTGTAGGTAATCGCATAATCTACAAACTTTGTAAACACTATTTTATGATAAAAGTTACCGTTTTGCTGAAAATCGCGAAAAACCCGTTTTTGTGACCTTTGACCCCGAGTAAATCCAGGTTCCAGGTGCCGGATCGATGAGGACTTTTTACATTTCATTTATAACGGTGCTTTGAACAATCCTACCAATTTTCAGCTTGGTGTGAATTTCTGTACCCTCATACCTATTTTTTGGTCTAATTTGACCGGACTAAATAGGAAAATCACAAAACTTCCTTTACTTTTCTCTGGTATGAGACCTTCTGTCTGAGAATTCCTGTATATATTTTATTTTTGTTATATGTTGCTATTGGTGGGGGGTGATGTACATATTCCTCTTTATTTTCTGCCAGGTGACTTTTTATACTTTTTATTTTTTGGTTCTAAATCCAACTCTCCTAATATTTATTTTTTTCCATCCAGAACAAAAATTATTATTTTTTTCTAGCCTACTTGAAGTTTTTTTATTATCTACTAATTTTTTTTGTGAGCAGTAAATTTTGTTATTGAATCCTGAAATTCCCGATAGATGGGAGAACCATCAAAAGGGAGAAATTTTCGGTAAATAACCGACCTGGAGAAGAGAAAAATTTGAGGCGAATACAGAAGCGTCGGCCTTGGGTTTGCTGCCTCTTAACACATACCGTTTGTAGATAAAGAAAGGGCTAGTGGTTGTAGTAAAATTCTTCTTGATAGACGTTACAAAGGACTAGAAGGTTTTGCTGCCCACGGTTTCGTACTTCTCAACCTATTATCAAATGGCTGGTCGATGATTTGACTTTCCTGATATAGGGCTTACAGGAAAACCTTACTTTGATGTACTATCGACGAAATGATTCCCTCGGGGAGCTTTAATACCTTCTGAAGACCCTCAAAAGACTAACGTTTAGAAGTAATGCTCCTTTTCTCTAGTCGGAAAGATAGTACGAGTATAAGAGTGAAATAACTGACAACGCCAGGTAGTTTTATTCCATCAACTCCCATCCAATATCACTGTGACAGTACGGTGAGTTGGGAGATCGAACTTGGAGATGGCTTCCTGGCATACGATTGAAATGGGCGATAGCAGGAGAAAGATCAAGGAATTTTTTGTAAAGAGTCCGCGGAAAAATGTAAAGGCGAAGGACAATGGCGTGGAGTGGATTCGAACCACAGATCTCTGGGATGGTAGTGCGGCGCCTTAACTCCTAGGCTGTCGAGAGCCCCTTTTTGTCATTCACTTTAAATTTCCTTCATTACTGTTCCTTTTCTTATGTGTTTTTAAGTCTACCGACGACCCTCCGTCTTTACCGATTTCATAAGGGGCTGTTTTAGTTTCGTGCTATTTGGTTTTCGCATATTGTGCCCTATCCACATCTATTTTCTTTTCTTTATATATTTCTTATTTGGGCAGTTCCATAATTCTTTATTCTTCCCTGTTGTTTCCAGTCGGATTGCTTTGACATATTAATTCATTCTAAGCTTAGTGGCTTGTAGGTAGGTTCCTTAACAAACTAGGTGAGATATCCAATTATCTATGAACTCGTTTTCCTTTTATTTTAAGCTCACATATTCCAAATCGCCAAACAAGCTTACCAATGCCAGGGATTCCTCAAGAGATGCAAGTTCCTCCTTCAACCAACTGCCTTGGCTACTATCTACAAGTCCTACATTCGGCCCCGCCTTGAATACAACTCGTACATTTGGGCGGGCGCCCCAAAAACCAGCTTGGCTTGGCTGGACAAGGTGCAAAACCGCGCCATCAAACTCATTGGCGATAGGAACCTTTGCTCCTCCATCGACTCTTTAAGCCACTGTAGGAATGTAGCAGCCTCAGCAAGTTTTACCGCTACTACTGTAGCGACTGCTCTACTGAAATTAGAAACCTCGTGCCTACACGGCAACTTTTTTCCCGCAACACAAGACTAGCCAACTCGGCTCACCCCCACACACTCCAGCCCCCCCCCCTTCCCTTCGCGCACATTACGGTTTAGAAGTTCGTTTATAAATAGAACAATTCGATTGTGGAACTGTCTTCCGCAGTCGGTGTTTCCGAACTCATATAACACCTCAGAGTTCAAACGCAAGGTTCACCGACATCTACTCACGCACCCTCCAGACCTCTAACCTATCCTTTCTCCTCTATCCTTCGCATCAAGCTTACTACTAGAAATTGCACCATGACTTGAACGACATGACGGACTAGTAGTTACTACTAAAGAGTACATAGGGTGATTCCTGAGCTTGACGTTTTCACATAAAACTAGTTGGGATGTGGCTTTTGACCCTTTCGGTCCACAAGATTAACTTCCCAGTATTCGTTCAAACAAAAAAACGACTCGAACGATTTTTATGAAAATCTTTTCAGATCATACTTCCTTTAACACGCTTCGAACGGCACCTTAACGAAGTCGATATCTTTTTCGGTTCGCGCGAAATCGTGCAGGAAAAAATGACCACATACGTACGCACACACACACACACATATATTTCTTCTCAAATTTTTGCTTAAAGCTATTGGGACCTTGAAACCTGTAAATACATTGAAAATTTCGAAACCGATTTTCGGACCGATTACAATAACTTCCTACTGGGAAGTTAAAAAAGTACTTTTCAGTATTCCTAGCATTTTTCATTTACCTTCTACTATTTTGCTTTTTCTTTGGTAATTGGGCTCCAAAATAAATATAGTTTATATATTTTATACGCCGATTGTCATCTTTTAGACCTGGTCTTCCGTGACTAGTTCGATTAGAGACCCGCACATATTTTTAGCTGCAGTCTTTGTCTGCCACATAATGACCATATGCCATTAGTCGAAAAGACTTGTTATAAATAAACCATTAGTAGATCAGAGTATCAAAGTCTCACATAAAAAACTCCACCTTAAAAAAACTTATTAATAACCTGAGATCTGTTTCCTGCAAAACTTGCAATTTTTTGAGTTATATATTCTTAGAATATCTTCGAAATAAAAACACATAAATAAAAAGATGACATTTCACGGATTTTTAATCATAAAACTTTAATCTTTAAAAACTAGTTTTATCTTTTGGTTCTGTTGCTGATGTTCAGTGGCGGAAAACAAGAATTATACACTAGTGCAGCCACAATGCACAGCAAAAAGATAAATCTCAAGTTTTAATCGCTTGCATTATTTTTTGAATGGGTTTTATGTATATGTAATTACCAGATTTAGTTTGCTAATTAATTTTTTTCTTCTAGACTTTAAATATTAAGATTTTGTGTTCTTAAAACAAATTGGTTGACGGCCGAGTATGTTTTTGTAATTGATTATTGTCGTATTCAAGCCAACTGTTATTCGAAAGTTAATTGTTTGTTAAACGTTACCTTTTTTAGCCTTCAATAAGATTGCATTTCATAATGCAAAGGTTTGTTTTAAAGGAAAAAAACATGGAAGTTATGTACCGCGAAGCTTGATGGTTATGCGATTATCTACAAAAAAAGATATTATACATTTTTCCGTATGCCAATCGTGAGATATCGCCGTTTTAACGATTTCAAATACTCATATGCACTCATTCGCGACTTGTGAACGTCATTAAAAAAACTTTTGTTGGATTATATGGCAAATATTTTCAGTGATGTTTCCTGGATATATTTGAAACAAAAAATTGTTCTAGAGAGGGGGCCATCCGCACTATCCACTTATATAGTAGAAAGTAGAGCAACATAATTACGCTCAAATTTAGGTAAATGTGTATTATTTTAATACCAGAGCATCCCAAAACACGCACCCAACAACCTTTTGACTCTGTAGTGTAGTGATGGAGTGATGCTTCATCCATTGTCTAATACCGCATGAAAAAATGCTTTTTGTTTCGCCTAAAAAACAGTGAATATACTACCTTCTGACACCTTTAAGGTGTCACCTATTTCCAGCAACTTCACTTTACGCTCTTCCAAAGCGATTTGGTGCACTTTTTTTATGTTTTCTGAAATAACTGCCGAATTTGGTCTACCAGAACATCCAGCATGATCGGCGCTTGTGCAACCGCGTAAAATCAGCAAAAGAATTCTCTACCATTTGCCTCGATGGAGCAATGTCCAAATAACACCTGCCAAGCCATCGCTGTATTTTTATCTATTAAAAGCAATGCATTATCAACGCACGAAGTTCAGATTCTTCCATTGCCTTGAAAATTACAAAAGTAGCGTCACTAAAACCACCGTGACTTGTAAACTAATGGTCGGAATGTCATGAAATTTGGACGCTTAAAGGTTGGTACCATATGAATTTATTTCAGACCAAATTAAATACCTGCAGTCAAGAGATTTAACCCATGGAACCCGGTTGATCATCTGAATATCCCAACCGATTAGAACTTTAAATCAATGGCTATCTGCTCTTTCATACTAGAAGCTAAACTAGCCTTTGCCAATAGCCTGTGATATTTCTAAGACACTGGTGTACTCACTCATAATCCTTCAACCTGAGATTCTACCGAGAGAAGAATGCACCGAAGTATATATCTTCAGAGGAATAATAGTCCGGGGAAATTAGCATTTAAAGGAGACAAAATTCGGAAATGGCTGAAAATTGATTCACAGCTTCCTTGGGACTTTTTAAGAAAACAATTTCGGAATCACAAAAAAAAACATGGCCGCCGGAAATATAGCGGTTTTCCGGTGTTTTCCTTGTATCTCGGTTTCTATAAGTCGTACAATCCCGTACAAAGGCCCTAAATGTTGACAATGAAATTCTCTCTACAACTTTAGTTCTTACAAAGATGTTGACCCGATTAACCCTTTCAAAGTTATTCAAGGTCAAAGTTATCAAAAATCACTTTTTGGCCACAAAATCACTCAAAAACTGTTTTTTTCGAAAATTTGTTTTGATCAGTCAATACGAAACGTTATTGCCTACCAAAAAGCATCTTGTCATTTTTTCGATAACTTAACCCTTTCAAAGTTATTCAAGGTCAAAGTTTCAAAAAATCAGTTTTTGGTCTAAAATATCCAAGCATTTACTGTGCAGTTGCAAGCTGACTGTGAGTATATGATAACTCCATACCAAGCTCATTAAAAACTACTTCCAAAGCCTTAGTGTGACCAGGGAATAGCACTATATATGGACTATAGAACAACAGGGGCGTTTCCAGCCAACTGGCTTAGGGGGGGGTAATTTAAAAAAAGGAAAAACTTGGATATTGTTTTTATTCCATAAATACCAGTTGCACCCTCCCCAAGCCACCCCTTGCTGAAGTTGCCATTTCACCCCCCCCCCTCTTAACAAATGGTCAAAAATGTCTGCCACTAGTATTACCGGTTATTCAGCCCTAATAGAACCTACCCACGCAGCGGCAGAATTTTTTTTCAATTTTAGCCCCTTTTTCACCCCACCAACGCCCTAACTCGAGGTTAATACCAAACGACTGAAGGTTGGGACGAAACGATATTTTCAAGTGCCAGGAAGGAAGAAAGTCATCACTTCTCTTACGGCGCTTGAGCAGTAAACTTCATTTTGTTTACATAGGCTGTTTCCACACGAGTGTACACACGACAGACAGAAGTTTCTACACGAGGGGACAACTTGCAGGCAACAAATCATACTGGCTTTGCTGTTGTTTGAGATATTCTCTTTGCGAGCAAAAGGGAATTTCAGAAAAAAACAACAACAATGCAAGAGCTGTCCAAGTGTTTGATCAAAAATCGGCTGAAAATATCATTCAAATTTGTGTGCCGTCCCCATCGTCCTCTCTCACCCTCTTCTTCATAAACCACTTTGCAGCCCACTCTTGTCATGTCGTGTGTACGCTCGTGTGGAATCAGTCATAGAGTGCCATATTAGCAGTAGTCTCATGTATCGGTCCCTTCCACGACTCTCCAATAGTCTTGGAAAAATTCACCGTCATAGATCGCCGAATAGATTCGCCATTACTTTACTTGTTTGTTTGAAATATTGGTAATTTTCAAGAATAAACATAAATAACGAAGGAAATTCTTAGGGGGGGTAATTACCCATTTACCCCCCTCTGAAACCGCCCCTGTAGAACAAACCTTATAGGATAGAATTTTCGCGGTGGGTTTAACAACTAGAGAAGAATAGAGGAGAGTAGTAGTAGCGCAACTGCATAAAAGACTGTAAAGGAGTGAAAGAAGAAGAAGAAGGAAACAATACTCATTTTGTACACATTCATTCAAATTTGGCCTTCAAAAAATATTTAAGAAAATGCTATAAAATGCAATCATCATCATGAGCTCCACAGCCCATTGTTGGCTTTGGTTTCCTCCAGCTTTCGCCTCCATGAATGTCAATCGCTGGCCCGTCTTTTTCAGATTCTTATTCCTAATTACCATTGTATGTCTTCCTCGACGTCGTCTATGTATCTTTTCTTAGAGCGTCCTGCTCTTTATTTTTTTCCTGGTACTAATACTTACTCCAGCACTATTTTTTCCGGTCTTCTATTCCATATCTCTTTCAACATGACCAATCTATCGTAGTCTGTTTGTTTTAATCACTTTGACAATGTTTGGAATTTAATTGCTTTCATCCAACTCTGAGTTATATATTTTCCTTCAAATGCCATCAGGGCCGTAGCCAGCTATAGGGCCCGTAGGGCCCCGGCCCTCCCGAAATTCTGAGTAACAATATTGTAAGTTTTTCAATTTTTAGAATTGGGAATGTCAAAAGTTCGGAAAATTTTGAATTTCCAATTTCGAATATCGAATTGAAAATTCGCAGAATTTTCAAAATTCCTAAATTTGCATTTTCGTAATTTTCCCGTTTACCTAATTTTTAAAAAACTCCAAATTCATAATTTTCAAATTCGTAATACGCGGAAATCTACTTTTCACATTTTAATCGCCAAAAACCCACAAACCCCAACCCAATTGTTTGATATTAAGGCCCTTTTACATCAGCGAAAAGTGGAAACGCAAATTGGAGCTCTTTTTTCGCGTAGAAATTTGTATGCTTTCTCTCTGTCTGGATTCCACGTTCGTGCAACAGAGAGAAAAATATACTGGGCCTGATCATGGTTGGCGCTTGAAGTGAGAAATGGCGCGGCGACTGTAAAACGGAATCATAGTTCTCGAAAAAACTGACACTTGTCGGGAAAAACGCCTTCAGGTGTATCACAGTTGGCATTTTAAGAGACAAAGTTACGTTTTTCACGACTGATTTCAATTTTTTTTTATTTATAAGAAATGTTCAAACATTTTCAAGCGACAACCATAAGGTTGTTATCGAAAATTGTCATGTCGCTGCATTCGCCAACTATGATACGAGAAATGACAACGACAAACGGCGCTGTCATTTTTTCGCTGCGCCAACCATGATAAGGCCCACAATTTCTGTGCGATAAAGGAGCTCCAATTTGGGTTTCCACTTTGTGCTTGGGATGTAAAAGGGCCTTGCTTGTTTACGAACGAATCGAATCGTCGGAATGAAACGCGCACAAAGCCAACAAAGAATTTTTGGTTCTTAAAAAAATCAAGAACGAATGAATTGAAAGGTGAGTACTCTGCATTTTGACTTTACTGGCAGTTGGGGTTGAGGGGACGTAGGAGAGGAGAGGTTAGATGGTCGGGGGTTGAAGGGTCAAAGGAGTGGTTGTTTTGGGTAGCCCCGTTGGGTAGACTACAAGAATAAATTGTTTTACATTCAGAAATCTGTTATATCCCTCTAGCCCCTTTGAGGTGGTTTTTAGTGGGGAAATTTCAATTAGCCGAAAAGCCATTTTCCATAGGAAATTGTGGTATGAAAAATTATCAGAACTCGAGAAAGATGCCGAGGTTTTGGAAGTTTTTGATGTTTGTGACCCGAGCACATTTCCAGCAGTCAAATATCTTTTAACAGTTTTGACGACTCTTACGGTCACAACGGCAAGTGTGGAGAGGTCATTTTAGACACTGAAGAGAATCAAAACTCAACAGGCAATGAGGGACTCATTTCACTCGCCGTACTGTTGATCCATGGGGACTTATGTGTTGATCCGAATGAGGTTCTCGAGATTATGGCAGCAAAGAAATTTCGAAAGTTGAATTTTTGAATTTTTTACTTTTATCAACGTCATTTGATTGACAATAAGCAAGCTGTTTTTCACTTTAATTAATTCTACTTCAATATTAGAATTATCCATGTAACGCCCCTCCCCCTCCCACGGAGATTTTTAGCTACGTCTTGGGCCCCCCCCCCCCGGCCAAATTTCTGGCTACCTCCCTGAATGCCATCAATCTGTATTCCCTTCCTTTTAAATCTTCCTACCACTGCTTCGTCCAGTTTCTACAATGTCTACAGTTTCGAACAACTTAGTTTGTATTTTGTATTTCTTGATATATTTCTCGACGTCACGTGTTGGTCTACGCAAAGTAGCATATATTAGGGAATACTATTCGTCTTCTGATTTCGGCCGATGTATCATTGTCTTTTGTTATAATTGTCCCTAGGTATCAAAACTCATCTAATACTTCTATACATATATTCGTTTACTTCCAGCCCGATTTTTTTTGAGGCTTGCACAAGTGTCCTCCCCGCATTCACATGTAAAACGTAATGAATCGATTGAATCTCCGGCGGCAAATTTGTAATAAAGACCTAATCACATTATAATAGCCATCATCAAAACTTTTACATATAGTTTCACCACTAATCACACTGGCATAATTATCACTTTTAATGTAGTTCATCTTTAGATCGCCTATCTTTCATATTAAAAATTAAAAGGTACAAAGTATCCGATGATTTCTAATTATTCACCCAAAAAAAAATTTTTTTTACTCACCTTATCCAAAGATCCTAGATAAAAGATTAATGTCTGCCGAGCTAATTATAAAAAAAAATATACATGTTGTCCAAATGCGCCAAAAATAAACAAAAGTCTGCGCTTAAATTATAATTAATAGGTCTCAAAGCCTTTCAACAAAAACGACTAGCACAAAACAAAAAAAAAATATTTTTAAACTTATTTAAATAAAAAATCAGTTAAGTCCAAAATAGTGATAAAGATTACCACTACGAAATGTGTGTAATACTGCTCTGGTGACCTATTGAATATGCAAAAACCAAGAGACAAACTCTAAAACAGGTTTCGTTTCTTGATAACAAATCATTAAAGTGTCAAAAAGAGATGGACCAATTCATCTTTTATACTTTATTATCTCCGTAAACAAAATTGTCAACAGAAAAAAAGGTTACAGGCGATTGCGCAATCGAAAACAACTTCACTTTTTCTTAAAAAATTCTCGTAAAATTCACCGCTTACAGACGAAAACGAGCAAAAGAAAAATATCGAAATTTTGTTGCGAAAATTTTTTAGTTAATTTATTTATTTTTGTTTTTTATTTTTTTTTTTTTTGTTTATTTTTTTGTCTTGTTAATTATGATATAAATCCGAGATCATATCGAAGCCGCGGCTTTGTTGGACCGTTTATTGCAGGTGAGATGACCATAGTCCATTGTGAAAAATATACAAAATAAAATAAAGACGCCTTTTTTTCTACACTATCCGCGCTGCCATTGAGCGCCAATAAAAACTGCATGACTAATGAAAGCTCCACTTATTGAATCGCAATCAAGATAAAACTTGAATGGAAAAAATATTGCCGTAGAGCTTACTATATAAATGCAGCCAGTTGGTATAAATCAGCATCAGTAGAACTTCTACCGCTTAAGATCTTGAGTCAATTCGAAAAAGAAAACATTCTAAAGAAAAAAATGAAGACGTTCATTGCTTTCGCTTTTGTTGCTGTTATTGCTGGAACTTATGTAAGTTTTGTTAATAAATTCATAATTTTAGTAAATGACCACTAAATTTCACACTCATTCAGGCCTTCACCGATGAGCAAATAAAACTTGGAGAGGCTCATGTAGAAACTTGCATTAAGGAATTCGGAGTTGATCCTGAAGCTGTAAAGAAGCTAAAGGGTGGCGATTTCTCCAACAAGGATGAAAAACTCCAATGTTTCACCAATTGCTTCCTAGAGAAATCTGGATTCGTAAAGGATGGAAAATTAATTGAAGATGTTACCATCGAGAAGTTGTCCGCTGATGGTAAAACTGATAAGGCTACAGTTGAGAAGATTGTGGGTGAGTGCAAGACTTTAACTGGAGCTAACAACTGTGAAACTTCATTCAAAATCTATGAATGTTACCACACCAAAAAACCTTAAAATGGAGTTGAAACTTTCCAATGTGATTTATTGTACAAAAGTTTAAAAACGTTAA
Source organism: Thereva nobilitata (assembly GCA_963855945.1). NCBI lineage: Eukaryota > Metazoa > Arthropoda > Insecta > Diptera > Therevidae > Thereva > Thereva nobilitata. The sequence goes on from OY979694.1 coordinate 225,568,990, forward strand.
TATTTGACAAAAGTACTTTTAAAATTATTGTTTTGATTAAATGTTAAATTATTTTTAAAGAAGCTTTTTTTATGTTTTACTTACTTCTCCGCTTAACCAGTGACTTGTCATGAATTTGAAAATCGTATTAAGTTCGTACCATTGATACTATACTAGTCGTACTTAAATATATTAATAAAAATCCCGAACCATTGCACATTGCTTATAAGGATGTTTCGAGAGTACCTGATACAGAGACATTGACGACTACAAAACATTCAAACTAGTATCGGTTCATACGTGCCCGCTTTCAAGAACTAGCAAAATAAAATAAGTTCATTTGTCAAATCTGGCCAGCCATTAGCGAAAGAACAGGAATAACATGAACTAGCTAAAAATATACACGCTCCATACCCAGTCGGAATAAACTGACTACTTAGAAAATATAACTAATTTTAGCACTAGTGGGAAACTGCCTAGTTCCAGCACTGGTTCCAAAGTAATCCAGAGAGGAGCTAATTCAAATGATGATGTCAGTGGTAAGCCCACAAGACTTTTCTAAAGAATTTGTTTTTTACTGCTTTAACTACTAAGTTTTGTTAGTTCAAAATGAATTAGTCCTCCAGTTAGTTCAAAATGAATTCGTGAATGTCCTCCAAGAACTTCAAAATGAATTAGTTCTCCAAGAACTACAAAATGAATTAGTTCTCGAAGTACTTTAAAACGAATTGGTTCTACTGTTAGTCCAAAATGAATTAGTTCTTCAGTTAGATCAAAATTAATTAGTCCTCCAAGAATTTTAAAATGAATTAGTTCTCCAGTTAGTTCAAAAAAAATTAATTCTACAAGAACTTCGAAATGAATTAGTTCTCCAAGAACTTCAAAATGAATTAGTTCTCCAAGAACTACAAAATGAATTAGTTCTCGAAGTACTTTAAAACGAATTGGTTCTACTGTTAGTCCAAAATGAATTAGTTCTTCAGTTAGATTAAAATGAATTAGTCCTCCAAGAATTTTAAAATGAATTAGTTCTCCAGTTAGTTCAAAAAAAATTAATTCTACAAGAACTTCGAAATGAATTAGTTCTCCAAGAACTTCAAAATGAATTAGTTCTCTAGTTAGTTCAAAATAAATTAGTTCTCCAAGAACTCTAAAATCAGTTAGTTCTCGAAGCACTTCAAAATAAATTAATTTTCCAAGAAGACAAGTCCTGTATTCGGCCCGCCTGGAACTAATTTATTTTGGCTGTAACCTCGGAAAGCATAGCATAGCTGGAGAAGGTGCAAAACCGCTCCATCATACGATGGCATCTTCTGCGCCCCCGTACACTCTTTTAACCATAGCAGTAGGAATGTAGCAGCCTTGGCAAAATTATCCCTCAACACAAGACTAGCGCGTTGGGCTCGCACCCTTCAGTTCCATTTTCGCACACACTACAGTATAGAAGTTCGTTTATAAATAGAATAATTTGGCTATGGAACAAGCTCCCACAGTCTGTATTTCCGAACTCGTACAATATCGAAAATTTCAAAAGTAAGGTTCGTTGCCATCTGCTCCTACACGCCCCAGACGCCCCATAACCTACCTATCTTCCATCATACAAACTAAGCTAAACTACTAGACATTGAACCATGATACGGAGTAAAAATAAGACTCGCCAGATCTTAGCTTGAAACACGCACACACAACGTCAAAACGCATGTATGGCTGGAAGACTACTGGAGGTATGGCACCCAAACCAGGCACGGCACGCCTCAGTAAAAATTCTACTTTTGCAAATGCAGCTCGCTACAAACATGTATCAATAAAAGACTCACGGAATAGTCCAAACGAAGCACGGTACGCTCACACTTTTTCTAGACTAAAGGGAGAAAAATTGGAGCTTTTAAAAATTGAAGAGGCAATTGTCTTGGTGGTCATAAAGAGTGGCATTATCATACTCAATAGACCAGTTCTAGTTCGATTGCATAGGTCAAGCAGAATTGGACGTGATTAGCACTTAGTTGGGGGACCGCTTGATAAAACCACTCAGGGCGTTCTGATTACATCCGGGCTAAATCCTTCAGGCCGATAAGCCTCTCATATTTTGTCTTGACCACGATGACGAAAATTGCCGACAAAAGGATATGAGGTACCTACTCAACTCTTCTCAGCACGCTTACCAGAAGCTGAAGTACCTTTAGACTAGGGATTCTTTGAGAACCCTTATTTGATATTTTCAAAAGAACTCTAAAAGAACTTGACCGCACTTTTCATCTATTATGGCTATGTTATGGGCACTCATTTTGCGAGGTATTTCGAGGACACCATACAAAAGAATGTACACATATTCATATTTCTTCCTATCGTGCCTTGTCATGGATGAACTTCTGGAGCTTCTCGATGACTAAAACTTGTTCACCTAAAGTTACACGGATTATGCTGTCATCGTTTTAAACGAAGAAAGAGATAACACTTGACTTCGTAATCAACATAAAGCTAGAGTCCAGACAAATCCTGAATGGCAAACAGTGAGTCTAGTTTGGTCGCTAGAGATATCTCAAAAGGCTTTTAATAGAATATGCAGCATGCTCTGTTAACATAACTCCAAGCTATAAAAAATTGGATCAAGAGTTTTCCTTCTGGCTGTTGCGTATACTATCGGATTGCGTCAAATTTAAACACCACATTATCTCTGACGGTGTTCCGCAGGGATCAATTTTGTCCCCCGCTCTTTTTATTTTCTTTATAAATGACCTGCTTTCAGTCCCATCGGATCCACTTCACAGCTTCACTGATGACAGACGTTGTCTTTATGATCGTGGACTCAAACAACAGATATATTGAACTCAGCGTCAATTGAGGTCGTAAGAATCGAGTTGGAATAAATGCTTTCAAGGTGAAGTATCTATTGTCGTTTTTCCAATAAAACCTGCACAACGTCTTCCAATCTGTGTCAGTGGATAGTGTAGAACTACTGGAGGTACCTAACGGAAACTTACCGTGTAACACTTTTTTTAAGAGTCAGGAGATTAAAGTTGATCATAGGCGGATGGATGGACAGAACTTTTGTATGTTTTTTTTTCAATGGAAAACCTAAAAAGACACATTGCGAAAATCGAACTTTTTTGCCTTCTGTTAAGAAATAAACATTCTTCACGTACTTTTGTGACACGTTCTGTGTAAAACATATAACCTATGATATTCGATTTCCTATTACGATTGACATTAACGTTAATAGCTTGTTCAAGATCAAATACCTACCAACGTAACATATATTATGTAACCTGAAATTTGATGAAATTGATTTCCTGTAGATAATAATCCTTAAAAAACATGCCTAAACCAAAAAGAGCACAAAAAAAAAAGAAATTATATACGGTCTCACGGAATTACTCTCAATTTCTTTCCCTTAAAAAAATCATCAGGAAGGTAGAAATCAGTCCTGAAAACGTTACTATTTCCGGCGTTAAACCTTAAATTTTCCAATTCAGGCTACTAGAATTCATCCCACGGGCGAATTTAAAACAATTTATCCTTGGGCACGTGACCGGCATTACAAATGGCGGCCAGAATTGTGGATGACACGAAAAGTTGCACCTTCTTCCGTAAAACAAACATCCACTGATCATTCGACCCATTTAACAATGAGAACACACAATTATCCCATCCCCTGCGCCCCCCCCCCCTGCGTCAGGCCCCTCGGGAGGGTTGTTGTACCGTAGTTCCTTTCGCAATTACCCTTTCCCCCTTTGGCTATTACAGGAATTGCCTTGACTTTTAGTAGATTCTTGCCCGCGCCTATGTATGAGTATTTTTAGTCGTGAAACATGTATGGGAATTTCGAATTACTCCCAAATAAATGTGCTCACCGACCGCACGAAGTGTTAATTCGATTATGCGGGCTATGCTCTCTCGCTCTCTCCCTAGCTCTGTATGATCTGCCTCCGTATAGTCCTGCAAGTCCTGGCAGTCGTTTATTTTAATTTGAAAAAAAAAACGAAGAAGGAAATCATTAGGTCTCCACCCGCACACTGCCCCCAGGATGGAGCAATGCGGTACAGGAATTCGGTTAACCGTTTAATCAATTTAGCTACGTTTACAGCTTTTTAATTACATCACTCCCATTCATTTTGCGTACCTACGGGGGCCGGCATCTATGCTCCAGTAGTAGATGGGGTTATAAGGACGTGCTGGATGGGTGCGGATTGCTCCTCTGGTCATACTCGTGATGGGATTAACGACACTGACGGGAAGAGATATTAAGAGCCTCACACCAGATCCATTGGAGTGCTGCCAACGTAATTGGAAAATTTAATTACGTAAAACCAACCAATCTGTTTGGAGTCACGGCATTAATCAGTCAAATTACCTCACATGGATGTGGGTGGACCTATGTAAGAGGTTTATTAATTCATGACTTTAGTTAAAGATTTCTAAATGCCAATAGAGTTTGTTATTTTGGTCATAGTAGTACCGCAGTATTAAGGTGTAAGGAGCAGAAACTGTTCTGTCAGAGTATATTGAAGGTGTTCAAGACTAGGCAAAGCTCTATAAAACTTTAGTGAAAAGCACGTCGCTTTTTTAATGAAAAGGCTAAATCTTTGGCCAAACCTGATGATTGAACGGTATAAACTTATTTTAAATATCTGCGAGCATAATTTCTTTCAGCGAGGTATTGGGTCCAAGGAGTACCGCAGCCGCCACGTGGGCCTATTGTACCAAAAAGTGCCCTATTCCCTCGGATTTGTTGACCCCTTGAACTGAGTCAGCTTTCTGCTCAAAAAATTGCCACTTAGAGTTTTTTGGCCAAGTAAGATTAAGTGAAACAACGAGACCCTGATCCTGGCTATTATGCTGAACAGTGGGTGAGAAGATGAACGACAGACTCGTCATTCTCGAGATAAAGCCTACGTTTGGGTCATACGACCTTGTGATGATTCATAGTTGGTAATTTAGGCCGCAATGTCCGATGACTAGGACAAATCTGCTGACGTCCTTTCCGCCGCGTTTCAGAATTCTTTGACCGATTTGCGAGACGGCTCCTAGCATAAATCGCTTCGAATTTACCAATCCAAATATGGACCTCCAGTGTTCAGTGTAATTCATCAGAGTCCGATTTACGAGTCCTTTTTTACAAAACTTCGTTTCCAGACATACGCAAATAGTGCCAAATCCCGGCCCGACTAAGTCATTCAACTTTTCATTGCGTGCGAAGCCCTGATAACGCAAGACTCAAATAAGGGTGATCAGCTTTGTCCCCTATGACCCAATGTCGCGTGATTCTTTATTCTTCCAATGGCGCTACAGCCCAACTCGAGCTTTGGCCTCCTCTAATCTTTTGCTCCAGTCTTCTTGATTTCTGGCCGAAGTTCTCCAGTTCAATATGTGGTCATGTCTCCGCATATGCAAAAACCGCATCCATCTCTTCCTCGGCGGCCTGCCTACGGGTCCTTTTCCTTCGATGATGCCAATGAAGACCTGCTTTGGTGCTCTGTCTTCCGGTATGAGCTCGACGCGTCCAGCCCAGCGAAGTCTGTCGAGTTTTATGAACGCCACTAAGTCTATGTCGTCATAGATTTGTTATAACTCACTGGTATATCTGATTCTCCATGTCCCTTCCTCACAAATTGGGCCTATTATGCTTCTCAGCATGTGAGCATCCATGTTTCACTCCCATAGCATATAACAGGGCGAATAAATGTCTTATATACTGCAAACTTCTTCCTTCGATGTATTGCTCGAAATTTCACAAATTTACGGTGTGCGAGAAACGTTTTGTTTTGGAGTAGAATTCCCCTACTGGTTCCTTCTAGCTCTTCGTTTTTATTCGTCACAGTTGAGCCTAAGTATGCGAAATGGTCCACTACTTACATATGTTTCTTCTATCGTTAGGTTGCTACTATCGCAGCTCTATTTACTCTTGTTTGCAGTATTACCTTGGTTTTATCCTCGTTTATTCTGAATCCTACTTCTTTGGCTGCTTTTTTAATCTCTGAGTAGCATTCCTTAACTGACTGACATGCTCTGAGTGACTGCCCTGACTACTATGTTGATGTCATCGGCACAGGGCGGCGATTTCATAGGTGCGAATGGTGCACTTGCACCGGGCGCAATTGAACGGGGAGCAATCTGAAGTTGTTTAAAGCACCTTCTATGTTCAGATGGGTTGTTTTAGAAAAAAAAACACCGAAACACATCCTGCAGCAGATGATGAGGTTGGGGGATGTGTGGAGCATGGTGGCAGTGGCGCTGAAGGCAATCTACCAGAAGCTTAAGCAGTTCGAAGCTTAAAGAAACAGCATTAGCGGGATAGTTTTCTGAAGTTAAAGCGCCAGAAACCCAGCATAAAAGCAAGATCGCGAAGCATATCCTGATTGGACACAGGCTTTCATAGGCGCAAATGATGCACTTGCATCGGGCGCAATTGGACGAGGCGCAATTTCAGAAATTAATATTTTTGAAAAAAAAACAATTAAACTTAAAAAAAAAATTGGAAAAGGTGTCTTCATTTTCATATATTAAAGGAACTCCACAGAATGTTGTGTCTTTTTCAATTGCTTTCACTGCGATCAAAAAATGAACAGCTGATGGGGGCGCCATATGGCAACTGCACCGGGCGCACAAAAACCAAGCACCGGCCCTGCATCGGCATACCCGATCACCTGAGCGGATTTGTTTACCAGCGTGTAGTTTCGTTGAATTGACGTCTTTTTGATGACTGCTTCCAAGGCTAGGTTGAATAGCATAGGCGCCAGTCCATCCCTTTGTTTGAGCCCTTGATTAACTTAGAAGGCATCTGTAAGAGTGTTTTGAACTCTTATTCGGCCGAGGTGAGTTAAATTGCATCAGACGAACTAGTTTACTGCACCTAATTCGAGTAGGATCTGAAGTAGCTTCTTACTCTGGATGGAGTCGTATGCCTGCTTGAAATCTACAAAGATCAGATACCTATACGTTAACATTTTTCGTCTCACAGGATTTTTCTAAGAGTTGTTTTAGTGTGAAGAGTTCGTCGGTGGTTGACCTTCCTCTCCGGAAGTCGGCTTGGTATTCGCCTGGTAAACTTTCTGAGTTAGGTTCCAGCTTACTTTTTATGGAGGTTGTGAATATTTTATATCCTATAGAAAGTAATGAAATCCCCTCATAGTTCTCACAGCGTAGTTTATCCCCTTTCTTCTGGATGGAGCAAATTATAGCTTCCTTCCAGTTGTGCAGTAAGTATACCTCCATCCATATTTTGGTGATCAGTTCATGTAATTTTTTTCAGTTCATGCCAATATCTCTGTGGGGATACTAGAGATAAATCATGTTAGAACCTTACTCTTCTCTTACCTGTGATTGTAGCGTTTTCTAACTTTCCTGTGCATTCGTTTAACTGTTGTCTTTTATTACGCCAAAAACTTCTCCTTCGGTGTAACTGGAAGTACTCGCTTTCAAATAGCTCATATTGGTTGGGGCTTCTTGAAGAGTTCACGTTGTTGCTGTAACTTGTGTTAAAACCCTGTAAAAAATATGAACATACAGTGATACGTGCCTCAGTTTTTACGCTTGGATAGAATCTTCCGAATTTGACGTATAAAACACAAAAATACAATCTTCCAATCTCTCGTGTTCTACAAGTCTTAAACAGCCTCTGTTTAGTGATGTGTATAAATTCCCAAATATTTTGCGTATTCCAAGTCGACAGCATATAACCCTCATATTCCTGTCAGTACACAATACATCCTTGCTAAAACAGCCAGAAAAACATACGCAAAGCACTGCGAAAAAAAACAGCACGGGAACAATCACCAGTTGCTTTCAAATTTACCTTATTTACATTTCAATTTTTTATTTAAATCAACCTATTACTCAATAACTATGCAACCATTTGGAAATTATTAACATAAACGATATCTCCTTTCTCCACGAGCGCAAAGCAGCAACAGCAAAAGGAATCTTTCCTGCAGTCAAACGCAGAGAATATTTCCTGACGACTTGACAAACAAAACAGAACCGAACAAAAGAATAAGAAATTCTGAATTTGTTAGAGACTAAGGCGCCGTCTTAAGACTCCTCTGCGTCTTCAGTCGTACCGAAGGGCGGGGGTGGGTGCTGGGTGGACTTCTTCGCCGGGAACGAACCTAAGGGTGGATGGAAGGTAGCAGGGCCGTGGCATAAACTCGCAAGGGAAATGACTGAAACCCCCGTGAAAGTGAATATTCAACTGAAAACAAAACAGAAAACATTTCACGGCTGTCAAATCTTCTATTTTTTTTTTGGATCCTTTGGAAGTGTGGGAGTCGGGCGCCAGTCGCCGGGCGCCGGGCCCGGGGGGTTGCGATGGAATCGGCAGAAAGTGGAATGAATCAAATTATCATACTACATTACACTTTCTCACTAGTTTCCCTCGTTTTTATTCTTATTTCTTTTTTCTCATACTACCCAGGAACGGGGGATGATGGCTGCTTCTCAAACCTGTCATGGGAATTTAAGTTGAAATGGGAATAAACGTTAAATTTCCCTTATTATTGTTAATTTTGGTGTTAGCGGTAAAAATAGATTTTCCACCAGCACTGATGGAAAAATATCATCGTTTATTATTATTTTGATGTCTGCTTCGTACATAAACTTATTTTAATCTGTAATACGTATTCAGTTTTACTCTACACACTCTGCCACCGTTATTTAGAGACGTCAAGTATGTTGTTGGTGATGTTTCTGACACGTTCTGTAGAGTGAGTTACGAAATAAGCATAGTGAAAATTCGTTGGGATGGGTACGGGCTACTTAGAAATGCACAAACAGTGAAGAACAGTGTTATTAACTCATCATCAGATTAAGCAATAAATTTCAACAAATTTCCACTATTTGCACAATTAATGAATAATGATGTCTACCCATTTTCTAGCTGATCAATCAAATCAGTATTAGATGGAATCGAATCTAAGCCCCGCACCTAATTTCATGGTGTCCCTCAAGGCTAATAGTGCAGTAAAAAAAGGCCAAAAAAATGAAAAGATAGGTATAGTTTTGTAACAGCAAAATTATGATTTAATCCTGTTTGGGATATCACCAGGAGTATATTGGTAAGTTTTGGACCTCGAAAAACTTGTGCTACTTTTGTTATAAACAATTAAAGTTTTTTTACCACGTTTTTCGAGCTTAAATTGTGAATTACTCCGGTTCTATAAGTCGGATCGGGGCAAAATAAATACCAGTCTCTTCGTAATAAAATTTCCAATAAATCCTCGTTGGTTTCAAGTTTCTGAAGTACATACATAACCTACAAAACTGAAAAAACAAGAAAAATACAGTATTTTTTTCAATTTAATGCCCAAGACAGTCAACTGCACCAATTTGCATCAAACTTTCAAAAAATATACTTTTTGATGTTACAAAAAGACTCTGAAAAATTGGTGCCAAAATACTGAACCCGTTGGCCAAAATTGCTATTGTTATCTAAAATTTGAAATGCCCGCCATTTTATGCCATTAAGTCCAAAATGAAAATTTCTTTTTTCAAAATGTAGCTCTCCATGCCACCTTTCGAATGCAATTAAAAAAAATTTTTTTAATGTAATTTTGGTAACTGTTTTTTCATTTGTTTATAACTCAAATATTAACAATTGCATTTTTCGGCCATTTTGAAAAAAAATTTAAAATTTTTTATCAGATCTGGTAGAGCATTTTGGGACCTTTAGTTTAAAAAAAACAAGGTTCATTTTGGTTAACATGAACTTGAGATATTTAATTTTTTGCATTGGCATTTTTTGGAATTTTTTGCATTGCGAAATATTATAATCACGTGTTGTTGCACTCGGCTTCGCATAGTGAAGCATTTTTCACAGATTATTTTGCTTGTAAATAAGTTATAATGCTTGTAAAAAATGTAAATAAAACTTAAATTTTTTTCGAATTGATGACATGAAATTAATAGGTTTTAAAATGATGCAGTCCAAATTGTAGCTCAAAATTGTTAATTAACAATTGGCCAAAACGCAAAAAGTTAAATATCTCGGGTTTACGTTAACAAAAATAACCTTTCGTTTTTCTAAATTAAAGGTCCCAAGATTTTCTACCAGATCTGATAAAAAAATTTAGTTTTTTTTTCAAAATGGCAGAAAAAATGCAATTGTTATTAATTGAGTTATAAACAAATAAAAAAACAGTTACCAAAATTACATTAAAAAATTTTTTTTTTAATTGCATTCGGAAGGTGGCATGGAGAGCTACATTTTGAAAAAAGAAATTTTCATTTTGGACTTAATGGCATAAAATGGCGGGCATTTCAAATTTTAGATAACAATAGCAATTTTGGCCAACGGGTTCAGTATTTTGGCACCAATTTTTCAGAGTCTTTTTGTAACATCAAAAAGTATATTTTTTGAAAGTTTGATGCAAATTGGTGCAGTTGACTGTCTTGGGCATTAAATTGAAAAAAATACTGTATTTTTCTTGTTTTTTCAGTTTTGTAGGTTATGTATGTACTTCAGAAACTTGAAACCAACGAGGATTTATTGGAAATTTTATTACGAAGAGACTGGTATTTATTTTGCCCCGATCCGACTTATAGAACCGGAGTAATTCACATTTTAAGCTCGAAAAACGTGGTAAAAAAACTTTAATTGTTTATAACAAAAGTAGCACAAGTTTTTCGAGGTCCAAAACTTACCAATATACTCCTGGTGATATCCCAAACAGGATTAAATCATAATTTTGCTGTTACCAGACTGTGCAAATAAAAATGCTTTTTTTACTGCACTATGAGCTCAGTCGCATCCACTTTTTCTAATATTTATAAAAATTCTGTTATCGTTCCGCTCCTGAGCTTGATGATATAGAATACTCATCGTTGGACTACTAGAACTAGGATGGACTGGTAAAGAAGTCCTAGAAAACTAGAATCGGCAGTAATAATTCCAGAAGAACTGTTTTAGGTTTGTATGTGATCAAGCCTCTAATAAACAACACACGGCACGCGAAGAGAAAGGGGCTCAGAAGAGAAGAAAAGGAGTTTACAGACGGAAAAAGGAAGTCGGAGGAAAAATCTCGTTTGTGAAGTAGAACAGTAAATTGTGAAGTCCTCACCAGGCACGGGATCAAAATCAGGTAGGCGATGGAAAATGTATAGAGTCTCAAAACTCAATCTATAACCCCTTCATAGACTTTAAACCGCCTATGATAGCATAGCCAGAGTAGAGCTCTGCAAAGCCATGAAAGGGAAGGCTCAACTTCGGGGTACACTTGGCGGGCATAGCGGAAAAAGCTTCCGCCATCAGCGCAGCACAGGGGGCTCCAGGCCAAGCAGGGAGCCCCAGGCCAAGCGGACGCCTCCTCAATACAAGAGTGGTTAGTTTGGTCCTTATATGCCTCGCCAGTGTGTGCAGCGGCATTGGGCAGAACGGGCAATAGAAGGAAATAAGCTCTGTGTATCGGTTAAGTGCCCTTCGGGCATGTTGTGCGTACCGAACTACGTCGGACGAAGCAACATGCGTGTTAGCTCGAATGATCCACATTGAAATTTTTGCAATGGAGGGCAAGAGGTTGCACGCCCAGGAATATGCTAGAGGGGGGTCCAAGAAAGTACGGCGGACTCTGGCGCGCAGCCAGTCCATCGCAATATGACACAGGAGGTGGGACGAGTCTACTACGGGCCGATGGACCCATAGACTCATACCAAATGTGGAGAAGTGGGTTATAAGGGAACATGAGGAAGTGAGCTATTATTCAACATGTATAATGGACTACGTCAAGAGGACGGTCTGGGATGCCTTTTTTTAACCGTAGCTTTGAAAAAAGTGATCCAAGATTCGGGAGTGACACCAATGCCACAATCCTCACCAACTGTTGTACGGGGCGTTTTCACTCAGATTGAACGGGCGGCACGAAAGCTGGGACTGCACCTCAACGAAAGCAAAACAAAGTATATGGTTTGCCCTTCTGCAAGAACACCCAAAATTGGTCCCATAATTAAGGTAGAGGAACACTAGTTTGAAGTTGTAAAATCATTCACCTACCTTGGGTCAATATCAGCAGCCGCCAACAGCATTGAACCAGAAATACATACATAGCCTACTATAGTCTGTCAACGCCGAACCGTGTTCGTACGGAAAGTCATTCGGAGAGTTTCTGGCCCCTTAGGTGAGGAATGGCGATTCCGGAGACTCTTCAACGAGGAGCTCTACGAACGCTATGACTTCATAGATGTCGTGAAGAAAATAAAGCTCGGAATCGACAGCGAGGGAGACTTAGCCTTCGCTGGAAGGATAGCGTAGACCAGGAAGTCCAGAGCTTAGAAATGTCAAACTGAATGACATCGGCGCAGAATCGGACCGGTGGGTGGAGATAAAAATTGCGAGAGGCCACGTACAGTCAGGATGCAATCTATGAAGAAATTCTGTAGTTTCTGGTTCAAACACTGAATTGAGTAGTTTTCACATTCTTTTTTTGAGCCAGCTTAATTCAATTGAGGAGATTCTGTAGAGATCGGAATAAGTGACAGTTAGAGGGTCCTAAAAATTGTCTATACGGTGGATGCATCAAAACGCCCTACCAAACCATAACAAATTTTAACAACTCATTAAAGAAGTACGAGGTATAGCCTTGTCGTGATAGAATGACGCACCTTTCCTATTAGGTACATTCGGGCCGTTTTCGTTTATTCGCCTGGCGTAATCTCTCTACTTTGGCACAGTAGAGTTAAGAATTACTCATCTGGCAAACTAGAAAAAGGAGACGATTCCTTTTGAGTCCTACCACACACTCTGCAACGTCAATACGGGCTTCGCCAACGCTTGTGAACGGTCGGTTGTCCACGATTTTTACCGCTCCTTGCTGTCCTACGTAACAAATTTGTCGATGTTTATACACTCAAAGTACCAATCGAACTGTCACTTTCAAATGAGCCCTGGTGTCGCTGCGATCACTAGTTTGTGACATATTTGTAATTGACGCCAATTGTATGCTTCCTATCTGAATCTTTGACCTTGACTAATACTCTCGCTCGACACACCGCAACGTCCCGTCGTTACGACGAATGCCATTTTAGTGAGTGACATAGTAAAATTTGTCGTCATTGGATGGATGGATGCGTAGTGAAGAATGTGAGTGAACAAAAATTTAAGGAAAATAGAATATCTTCTCAATCGGCTGATCTGAAAAAAAGTGACACGATGAGTAAAATTTGCGTCGTTGATTTTCGTCATTAAAATTTACTCCGTAACAACATCTGTGTGTCGAAAACATAAACAAAAGCACTATGAACTTAAAATCTTCGGAAGGTAAAAATAATACTATGAAGTAAATTTGGACATGTAAGGCTTATAACCTAAAGAAAGGCAAATAACAAGGGACAAACGAAGAACTTGAAGGAAAATGTATGACGAAATAAATATAGCTAAACAAGCAAAACTATGCGGGCTACGATGGCGCGGATATACCTGTAGAAACCCTGAAGAAAGAATAGTGGCCAGAATTTTCAATGGTAGATCAACAGGATAAAGAATGGTAGGACGAACAAATAAATAGGTGGATAGATTACATGCTGTATACGGCATTTCTTATAGGAAATTGGAGAGAACTAGCAAAACGTAGAGATGGCTGCAAAAAGAAACTTCAATAGACTCAAGTCCTTCAAAGAATGTAGCGCCATTTAAGAAGAAGAAGTAGCCTAGTCAGTGTTGCCAATTTTATTAGCAGCAAAACGCTAGAATTTAGCGCCAATTTAAATGAAAGAGCGCTAAAAGATTGAGCGCTCTATTTTAATGAAACGGTCTAAATATAGTGCATAATTTTTTGCAGTTTTATGATGCTGCGTGAATTCTAGAAACACGTTTATGTGCAGTTAAATAAAAAAAAACATTTTTTTTAATATTATTCTAACTTTTCATTACTTTACGTTAATTCTAATTTCTAAAAACGTAACAATTCATCGATTTGCATTGCATATCATTATTGTTGTAAGAGTTTAAAATTCCTATCCTTTCCACGATTTCTGGAGGAAGTTTATAATTATGGCAGCTTTTATTTGTAAGCGATAAGCCAAATCTAATGTGTAAAATAGCTTCCAACATAGGTAATATTTCTATTTCTCAATTTTGTTTTCACTATAATCATTTGACTGAATACGCTTTCAATATCGGCATTTGAAAAAGGTAAGGAGGATATCGAGCTCCGCAACATTTTTAAAAGAATTGATGCCACATGAATCTTCATAATTATATAGTTTTAAGGAAATAGTCGGTTAATTTTTAAAAGTTGTTGGTCAAAAATTATTTCGAAGTTGAAAAGCGCTAAAAGTTCTTTGAAAGCACTAAATTAGCGCTTACTCGCTAACGGCAGTTTTTAAGCGTCAAAACACATTGAATAGCACCAAATTTAGCGCCTAAAGCGCTAACTTGGCAACACTGAGCCTAGTACCTTTTATATGTCAATACTAACTAGTTTCCATTGTTCAATTCCTTTTTGGTTAATGTAGCCTACTTGTCTTTTATTATTATGTGTTATGTGCTTCTCTGGTAGATCCTGGATATTCATAATACGGCAGGCGATGGTGTCCGATAGTCCAAGGTCGTAGCCAGTTTTGTGTACAATACTTATTTATTCATGATAATTCTGGTACTTTTTGATAATCTATACTCAATTCCTATCTGGTTCGTTAGCTATTTTCTGAGTTTGTTTTCAGTTCAAAGTTCAACCTGTCATCTGCATATCTTCTAAAGTACACCCTTTGATTTTACTACCACAGTTGAATCACTTCTTAAAATGTCTGTCTGGACTTTCGGGTAAAGTTTGCCCATAATTAAAAACAATATACACTAATAAACAGTTTAAAAGTTCCAAAAGTTCCTTTTGAAGTACCTTCCTTTCTTATGAAAACACTCATAGACATCGCCTAGAAAAATGAAAGTGCAAGAACCAGTGTTTGCCCCTAAAAAAGAAACTCTCCCGCTCCACTTTCCGAAAAATAGGATTCATCTTCTCTTTGTTTGAAATCGCCGAACCGAAAATTTGATTTGCTTTCATTACAGTCCTTTACAGAACATTAAGACATAAAAAATAAAATCAAAAACACTTAAACACACCAAAATTCTATATACATATAAAAAAATTTTTTTTTTTATAAATACAAAATTTCGCCTTTTAAGTTAAAAAACAGTCGGGACAATATGCCGGCTCCTTACGCTCTTAGAGAAAAACTTTATGAAAAGAAAAGCAATTGAAAATTTTTTGTTAAGCAGAGCAAAAGAATTTTCCAGACAAATTTCATTAAAGCTGATTCCGAAGCCCACATATTTAGTACAACGAAAGTGGAATAAGGAGCAGAATGAAGGAGGGTAGCAATACGTAGCGATGAGGATTCAAGGATTCAAGGAAATTTTTTTTTCTTTTGGACCGCAAAAACGTCTTTGATTGGCGTTTCTCTCTCCCAAGATAAAAAAACACGAGCTTTTATTGAATTTTTCTTTAGCACCCGGGCAAAAAAAAAATAAGTAAACAAAGCAATGCTCCATTGCTCCATCGGAAATCCTGTTGAAGATGCCTTCATGTAAAAATTTCATACAGAATGTCTGCGTCTGCTTTAAGGATCCAATTCGGAGTTATTTGTTTAATTATTAAACTTCCTTCATGCTGATGTTTCACTGAAATTTGTTGCTATCAGCGAAAACGGAACGGGCGTATCCTTCCAAATTATTAAAAGTATAATGTGTGCGTTGTTGTTGTTGTTGTTGTTGTAAGTGCTCAGCTCAGCTCGATCTCGGTGTGTAGCGAGTGGGGGGTAGTATGGTGTGGGGTAGGGTATTTAATTTCCAGGATATCCGCTGATTCAAACAGAATTTCCAATACATTTACTAAGCTCGTGTTTGTCGTGTTTACCATGAACTCCTCTGCAGAAATGGTGCTGAAAGCTGAATAAACAACAGGAGGAGGCCCGCCGGTTGGGATATGTGAAATGAAACGGATAGAAACGAAAATCCAATTAACAAATCATTAAACATGTAAAACTGAAGACTACATTTCACCCAGTCCCCATGCCTCCACCAATCATCCCCCAACCGAATTTCTCCAACCACTCGAAAAACCAGATGAGAATTTCAGTCCTGCTACTGACGTAACCGTTGCGCAATTCGGCCTTTAGTTACTTTTCAATGCTTGTTACCAGCAGCTTATCACGTTATCCTTCCTGTGTGTATTGGGATTCAGGATTCGGGATTCTGGGATAAAGGTTTTACTTGAATTTGTTTTAGCGTTTTCTGTCCTCTTTATTCCCGTTTTTTTGTATTTATATTAAGGAGACGAGAGTACTTCAAAGATTTCTTTTAGTTCTGTATGTATTTATATAATCCCATGGTTGTGATATGAAGTTATGTTGGGGTATGGGTAGCACACGGATGAGAGTTGATGGAAACAGTTGCGATATCTCTTCATATCATCAAAATAAGGAATTTTCAATATTGTCAATAACATCAACACAGAAGAATAAAGGAATATATACGCAGCTTTGATGAAACCCACCCTGTGACGAAGATAGGAAGTTGCACAATCCCAGTTTTAAACGTGGAAAAAATTCTTAACAAAAAATTCTTTTTTAAATAATAATCTTTTGATTAATCTGTTGATAACTCGCAGAAAAATGCTCACTAATTCTAAGAAGTCTCTGGAGGGTAAGCCCACAAGGTTTTTCTAAAGAATTTGTTTTTTACTAGTTTAACTACTTAGTTTTGTTAGTTCAAAATGAATTAGTTCTCCAGTTAGTTCAAAATGAATTCATGAATGTCCTCCAAGAACTTCAAAATGAATTAGTTCTCCGAGAACTTTAAAATGAATTAGTTCTCCAAGAACTTCAAAATGAATTAGTTCTCCAAGAACTTCAAAATGAATTAGTTCTCCAGTTAGCTCAAAAAGAAAGAGTTCTTGAAGTACTTCAAAATGAATTAGTTTTCCAGTAAGTTCAAAATGAATTAGTTCTTCAAAAACTTCAAAATGAATTAGTTCTCGAAGTAGTTCAAAATGAACTAGTTCTCGAAGTACTTCAAAATGAATTAGTTCTCGAAGTACTTCAAAATGAGTTAGTTCTCCAGTTAGTTCAAAATGAATCCTCCAATAACTACAAAATAAATTATTTCTCCGAGAACTTCAAAATGAATTAGTTCTCCAAGAACTTCAAAATGAATTAGTTTTCCAAGAACTTCAAAATGAATTAGTTCTCCAGTTAGCTCAAAAAGAAATAGTTCTTGAAGTACTTCAAAATGAATTAGTTTTCCAGTAAGTTCAAAATGAATAAGTTCTTCAAGAACTTCAAAATGAATTAGTTCTCGAAGTAGTTCAAAATGAATTAGTTCCCGAAGTACTTCAAAATGAATTAGTTCTCCAGTTAGTTCCATATGAATTAGTTCTCGAAGTATTTCGAAGTAATGCAAAGGGGGCAATTGACTCTATCGTAGGACAACTCTGTACAAAAGTAGTGGGTTGCTTTCATATAAAAGGTATCCAACTGAGAACTACTATTCCCTGCTTAAGAAGTAGTTATCCTACTAGCCTTAGAGCTAGTTCACTTTCCTACAGAGATACGATCTACAATTACAAGTCATGTCCTACATACATACTACCACCATGCACTATTTCGCTATTTCTATACAGTTAGCAGTAGCGTCCCAGAGTTAGTAGAGTGCTCAGCATGGGTACTCTAACCTCGGGCCTCCATACGCTGCATAGCCGTTTACCTTTGAAATTTAAGCGTCTAGCCCACGTAGCATACTCGAGCCACGCTATCGCAAACTCTTTCCCAACAGGGCCTGCTATTACGGCTACTCCATACCACAAACTGGAAAAATCCAGCTACAAATCGAGACAATTTTGGGGAAGAATACAAGAAAACCATGGCTAGAGTTGAGCTGTAGTACTATTAGAAAAAGTAGCCTTAGAATAGAATAGCCTTAAAATATTAAATTGATTACAGACTATATTAAAAAACAAAAACGAATCCTCCAAACCCAACAACAATCCCCTTATTTTCGCACAACCTTTTCGAACGCCCCTTTGTAACTGCATTAAGAATTTTCCAACCGATTAATCAAAAAAAAAGAACGTTATCTCCACCCCAAAAACCGAACCGATTTCAAGGAATTTAACTCACAATGATTCAAGATTCGGTTTCTTTTTTGTCGTCGCTATAAATTCTATTGAACATGTCCTCAGGACGTTTTCCTCATTCCGACACATGACAATAATTTATGAACTTCCTTCCCGACTACCCGACAATCAAGATAAAAATAAAACGAAAAAAAGGAAAATACTGGGAAAGAAAGAAAACAGGACTTGAAATTACAGAGCAACTGTCACACAATGAATTCAATACCTTCTCTGCCAGACAAACTTGCTTTTCAGCAATAAGCAGCCGCACCAAGAAACTAACGGCCATAGAGACTCTATTAGAAAGGGGTAAAACGACACTCTCGAAAAGGACGACGTTGTAGTTTACTGACAAACACGAACCCCAAGTCACACAGCAGGAGCAGGTTTCCTGTTGACACCCTCTGCAACTAAATCAACTCAAACGATTATAAATCTCCTGAATACTGAAATAAATAAGGCGGCAAATAGCACGGTATCGATATGTCCTATACGTTCTCTAAGGATATTCCAGGATATTCTCTACACCCACCGCGCTGATGGTATTCTCGGCCAGTTTTACCATATACGTCATTTGACTTCCTTGTACAACGGACTAACGCCCTGTCCTGTCACAAGGTTCCCGTTTGCGTTTGGCCTCGTCGCCGTATGCAAATCGTAAGGATGTAAGGATTTTTCCTTAAGGACAATTTATCAGAAAATATTCCCTAAGTATTGCACCACCACCAATTCTTCGTACTATCCAGAAATAAAACGGTAAAATGTCCCTCCCTAAAGAGGAAAATCCTTCAAGTTGAGAAAAATAATTTTACAAAAAGGAAAGGATCTGCCTCTCTAAAAAGGATGCAAAGTACCACTTCAGCAAAAGCAGTCCACAAAGTAGAATCGAGGACGGCTGGACGTGCCATTGGCAGGAGTCGTGGGGCAATGGCGGACATAAATAAAGGGAATTCCAGAAATTTATTTGTCTGAATGTTGAAAACTAGAATTGATATCTTGAAGTTATGGCAAAGGATAAAGAATAAGAGGATAAGGGCTCCGTGATGGTATCGACAGCGATACGCTATACGATACAATCCGCACTATGTAATAATCAAAGGAAGAATCGAAAGTTCGGAATTGCCCCCTAAATTTTCGTATCCTTGCACAAGGATATAAATAAATATTTATCCTTTAAGAATTTTTTATTAGAGGGATGCGGGATTTTTGGGATCTCCTCGGATATTTATCTGCACTTGCTGCTTCTATACCAGCTTTCGGGGGCACGTTATGCTTTCGTCTCAAGGCTGCTGGATGCCTGGAAGGAGGCTTCCGTCTCACAGGACGATCGGGCAGGAAGAAAAAAAAAGTAATTTCTATTTATTATTATTTTTATCTTAAGTGGATTTTGTTTACAGTTAACTGGTTTATGAGGAAGGTCATATTTTTATTGAAATTTGCCTTTAGTTCGTTGTGTTATGGAGGATTGCTCACGTTGTTGTGAGAGAGAGAGAGCGAGTGGTATGGAGCCAGTGGTCTACAATTGTCTTAGGTAGATACAGGGATGCGTCCAGTATGACCACAGGTATAATTAGCATTTTCGTGAGCATTGTGATGCCGCAACTCGAGTAGGCCAGGTTTGGTGATAGTTTGACCGACTATGATAGATATTTCAAGCCTTCTTGTGGAGCTTACCAGGGCCACAGCCCCCAGTCAGGAGATCTCTTTCGTCTTCCAGAACGTAGCTGCCTATTGTGTGTTGCCTGGCTTTGCTAGACCCGAGGATTTATATAGAAAGTGAACCAGTGTTCTAGGTCTGCTCGAAGCTAGGGTAATGGTGGGACAACACTACGCGGACTTGGGTCGTACGCGCTTTTTCCTTTTTTTTCATATTGAGTTTTATGACTTTTTTACGATTTTGTCCATGGTAAAGGCCGTGCGGTAAAACTACGCGGACAAAAGGCTGTGCTTAAAAAGATACATTGTACGTCCGCACAATATGAGCTTTTCAAAAGCGCGTACGACCTTTCAAATGAGAATTGATTTTTTCTCACTCATGAATCACAAAATTAAAAGATCACGCTCGCTTTTGTCTGGCCGTACGGCCAAAAGCGCGTGGGATCTAAGTCCGCATAGTGAGGACGGGCCTTAACAGACATTTCTCTATTTCACTTTGCGTCACGAAACGGCTACATAAATAAGAGTTCGCGTGCGCACACGAACGACTCAAAACTCATTTTCCACTCATGTGCGCACACGAAAAAATTCAAGTGCACACAACTCACGTGCGTGAGTAATAAGGAAAATTGTGAATTACTCACGCGCGTGAGCAGTGTGCACTTGAATTATTTCGTGTGCGCACATGAGTAGAAAGATGAGTTTGAGTTGAATTCATCTCATGTGCGCACCCGAACGACTCAAAACTCATTTTTCGACTTAAGTGGTTTTTTAGTTCAACATTCATTTTCGAAAATCATAAATTGTCATATTCTCATTCACTTTCTCACACTTCCCACTTTCAACAATCAGACTCGGTCAAATTCGCATTCACTTTCAAGCGGGGGGATTCAACAATAAGGCCCAATGTATGGATGACAATCATTATGGTACGGAGGGGGTCAGATAACATACTACATGAACCGCTAGCATGCAAAACGGCGCTCTTACGGTCATTTTTACTTCTATATTCTTTGCTTTACACAGTTCGTCTGGTGCACTAACAATGTAAACTGACCATAGAACGTGATCAATACCATAAATACACTGTTTAGCATAGTCGTGCTATGTATTTTTGGAGGTGTGGGCGTTTTTTACAAAAACATAGTTATTTACATGGAAATTACGTAATTTACAGTTTTTCTCGAAAATCGAAAATCATGCAAATTTGCTATCCCAGGTGCGCACACGAAATTATTTAATCAATAAGGACAAGAAAAGCGCACACAACTCATGAGTATGTTCGTTTTGGAGCACACAAAATTTATCGCGCACGAGCGTGTGCGCACACGAGTGTGCGTTTCCGTACTCTGACATAAATGCACAGAATTTGTCTATGATGTTGCCGTCGCCTCCATCTTCCAATTTTACTTGGAAAATACCGTGCAGTCGCACTTATGTAGTAGTTCTAATCTCAGGGATCAGCCATTCTACTAAGTAGTGTAGCAGAGGGTTTCTGAACCACCCCTGGCCTCGTTCCACCCCCTTGCCAACAAGCTCGTGGGATTTATGTCCGTGTCCCCCGCCCCGACTCAAAAAGCTCAAAATCACCGGAAACACTTAAACCCATTGCATACACATAAGCGCACATTCCAAAGCACCTAATCCCATTGCATACCTCCAGGCACCTAAAGTTTCCCACACCAAGAACATAAACCCCATTGCATACCCCCGCCACCAAAAGCTCACCACACCACGGACACAAACCCCCACCTTGTCGGCGCGGGGGATGGATGGGGCAAGGGGATGGTGCAGGAACCCTATAGCTATACTGGTGTACTACCAGTCCGTCGTGTTGTTGGTCACGTCATGGATCAATTGCTGGAAGTAAGCTTAGTTCGACTATAATGACTCAGGGCGATGTTTGCGGGGATAACCCTTTTGTTGAGCTCTTTAATGTTGTAGGACGGATATATTGACTGAGAATGATTGTTCCACCGTCGAGTTATTCTATTTAGCAACAAATTTCTGTCTGTAGCCTCTGTTTAAAGGCGGGTTGTAGGCAGAGGGAATAAGTCGAGAAGGTTAATCTGGTATTGCTTCATTCCTACAGTGGCACAAGGAATTGATCGTGGAGCAAATGGCCTACTTAAATAAGATAAGTAAATATTCCCAGCCTATTGCGACACCAGTTTGTGTGGGTAGCTGCTGTCATATCCTAGCTAGGTCCGCGAATTATGTTTTTGTTTTATGTAGAAGACTAGAGCTCAGGGAAAGCCGTTTGTACTGTCGACAATCTATTTTCTTCGTATAGAGTGCAATGTCAAACAGCAAGCTCTAGTCGATAGATAGTGAAGGGAAAGAGAGAAGTGAAGGAAGGAACTGCCACAACCACCTACTCCCAACCATTTCTATAGCGACTCTGTCATCGGGGCAACGAGAAACAACCCTCTGGAGTGCTATGCCTCCTGAAACGAGTGGAATCCCATCAACCAACCGATGACATGCCCTGGTGGAGCGGGGCAGTGCTAGCGGAAGTGTATAACAGGGGGAATTAGGAATGTAAGGAGGGAAGAAGAAAGAAGGTGGGAAAGGCGAAGGACCGTGGTGCTGCTGGGTTTCGAACCCGGGGCCTCTGGGATGATAGTCAGGCGCCTTACTCCCTAGAATACCGAGGCCCCACACTGTACGTCCTTTCCTGCAGATTGCAGCTGTGGGTATTGGTTATGTGGTCTCTGGGAGGTATATAGGGCTATTGTCTGTGCAAGAGTGGAGTAGGTGGGAGTGGTGTATAATACGTTTATATTAAAAACCCAGATGTTCCATCGAGTGGAGCACTCGTTCCAAAGCGATACACCCGGGCCAATTGCACCTTAATTGAGGCTATCAGTGCACAAGTGGTGTAACCCCAGACGATGTAAACCACCGGTATAGTCAGCTTACACCCTTTTTTCTCTATTACTTCGCTATATTTGTTCTGTCCAACAGTTACGTTATGTACAGTTATGTTTTTGGAAGGCAAAAAGTAGCTTACTTCACTATTGTATTGAATGTATATTACGCCAAAACCGCAACCAGATTAAATTGTCGGTTACACCACTTTTGCGCTGATAGCCTCAATTGAATGTTTGTTGTCCGAGATTAAGTCCTCCTCCAATAGCGCTTTAACTTTGCGTGATGCTCTTCATCATGTGTTTCTTATTAGTTCCTTCGTTTTCTAATTCAGCAAAAACGTTTGTTTTATCCCTTAACAAATACTTTCCACAAAATATGCAGCCCTCATATTCGCGCACACTTCGGTCTAGGAATGCCTTCATATGCAGAAATGCTACATTGTGGAATAAGCTTTCACAGTCAATATTCCCGAACTCATACAACATCCAACAGCTCAAACGCCCTTTTCGTACATACCCCAGCCTTGCCTTAATCTGTCCTATCCTCCAAGTTTAGCTTACTACAAGACAATAAAGGGTGACACCTAAGCTTACACTTTCATACGAAAAAAGGGGCGACACCAAATTATTTTAAGGTACACAACGAACCTTTCACAAAATTCCAAAACCTGAATACATCCCTGCTTACAAAGTGACTTTCACGCAATGTTACCGCAAGATGAATTTTGAGAGTAGCAGAATCTACTACCTTTTTGAAAAATGAGGTAGTAAATTTTTTGATTTCAAATCAATTTTAAAATACCCACTGACATATAGATATGGACTGCTAAATAAGCAAAATCCCATACAAAAAAGTGGCACCAAAAACTATCGTTGTCTCGTTCCCCCGTTAAAATCCTATGAACTTTAATCGGTTTTAAAATAAAAAACAGTTCAGTGCATGTCAGCGATATAAACATAATTAGAAAAAACTAGACAGCTATAGAGTTTTTTCTTCTTTCTCTACTTTCGTTATTTTAAAAAGTTCGTTAAACAGAGGGAAAGAACCCTCATATATTTAAAAAAAAATACATTTATTTAATGAAAAAACACCGCTACTAAATAAAAAATAATGATGGAAAATTATTTCAATTATAACATATTTACATCTTATTACTTATTTTCCTCTAAATTCGAAAAAAAAATTATTGTTTACATAGAAAAGGTCTTCTTCTTCTGGAGAAAAATGGTGTCATTGAAAGTTGTCAATTAGCAGTCCATATCTATATGTCAGTGAAAATACCCCATTAACACTATGAACATTTACGCATATATTTTATCATTAAGAGTATTCATTGATTTGCCGTATTTATATTATATTGCCATAATCAACGTAAAGTATGTGGGTTTTAATGTGATTTCGTAGTTCATCTGCAGCCATAATAAAGCTTACTGTTTGTGCCTAAGCGGTTTGTTTTTTATTTTTTAATCCTATTGAGTTTCGAAAATGCACACTCGGCTGCAGCACTATAACACTACAAGTCAGAAACTTTACAAAGATTTTCGAATGAAAACTCTCCTACTGCATTTTTTATCTTAGATATTTCATACCAATATTCTTCGACGGGCAAATTGGAAGTTATCACTAAATGTTTTAAGCAGCCTCCACTCAGTACAAATTTGTTCCACATCATAATTAGAGGCTTTAACTATATGCGAAAACGACTAAATAAAATTGGTGATAGATGGGTATTCAGAAGAATTTGCCTTTTCTGGTTTTAATATTTATCGTATATAAAATTAAACAAAGTAACAGAATGGAATGGAAACATGTTTCTGACAGCGAGTAACGAGTGGGCTGCGATCGATTTAGCCATAAATAAAAAATATTAGAATTATCAAAAAAAAGGTAGTAGAATGATAACTTGAGGTAGTAGTGTAGTAGATTATCAATTTTTTTTAAAAAGGTAGTAAAACTACTACATATGTAGTAGAACGGTAACGCTGCTTTCACGTTATTTCTAAATTTAAAGAAAGCGACTCAGTGACGATAAAGCTCCGCAGAGCCACCTGCATTCATCATAATATTTCACCTCACACCACGTTTTTTTTTTAGAAAAAATAATTTAACTGGACTGTACCGTAATGAATTAATAGGAAAAGTCCTTCTCCTGAGAGCCTTGATTAAAAGTCTTAACACCGCATTATAAATTTTACTTAAGACTGTTTAACTGTGGCCAGCATGTGAAAAATTACGTCTAGACTAAGCCAAGGGCCAAGCTGCTAAAGGAGCTCTCATCTCCAGCCAGAAATAAACTACCTTCATACACGAGTCCTTCATTCCTGCACGTAGACTCAAAAACGTACGACTTTTAAGGTTAAGCAGATTAATTAAGGATAATGGCAGTACGTGTGTTTGACTACAGTAATTTTGGGGGCGGGGATGGGACCATTCAGTTTACCAGAAACGAAGCAATTAAGAATTTAAGAAATAAAGTTTTGTGCTAAGCTTAAAGCCCCAGATTCATTTGGTCTAGGGTGGGGGCGACCAGCAAGATATACTCCGGTGGATTAATTATTAACAGGTGAGAGTGGGTAATGTTTATGCTTGGGTGATGTATTAGCTAATAAAATGTGTCTGAGATTACTCCTCTATACACGGAATATGTAATGGGTGATAGACCAACAAAAAAGTTGGTTCGATAAACTCTCCTCAAAGTCATATTCAACTAAGCGCGCAACACGGAAACTCTATTTATTTTTTTTTTTTATTTTTTTGCTACAATTTCCCCAAGTGCCAACATGGAAATCAATTCGGTTGGAAACTTTTTTTTTGCGAGAGTTATCCTGACAAATCAACTCCATCCGTCGAAACTTTTTGAATACTGCAAGTGATATGTTCTCAATCAACAAGGAGCAGACTTAAGTACAGCTTCCTTCCGCTGTTCTAAAAAGTTTTTAAAATTCGTTTCTGTCGTCCTTCAGGATACTTGTCAGCATGCACACATCCAGTGACACGTATTCAATTCACTTCGGAGGGAAACTTTTAATGGATTTCACATTAGCCGAATAGTTTTATCTTGAAGGACTTTCCACAGAATAAAAGTTCTCCACAAGGCAAACGTTGACGGGGCTGTGTGTGTGTGTTTTTTTTTCATAGTTCTATTTTCGTCCTTTTGTCAGCTTCTCAGCGGGTAACTCTTTGTCTAACGCGTTTTAAGATGTCCAAGGCTGATTTTGCGCTGCTGACCTTATGGATTGGGTGTCCCTTTTTTTCGGCAGGGCTAAAGTTTCCTTCGTTCTGTGTTAATTCTTTGGGGACGAATTTTTAAAGCAAAAAAGACATCTGCTAAAAGCTTGTTCTATAAGCACTAGAAGGACACCAAAAAAAAGGATGAGCAGAGCCAGAGTGGCTGTTGTTGGTGCTGAGAATTCCTATCCCTGTCCAAAGGACTTTTACTATGGGACTAAAGTCTACGGAAATTAGATAAACTGTTTGCTGACGTCTCTTGGGTGATGGAGTTTAACTGAAAACTTTTTTCCCTCTCTCAAAAATATAAGTTAAAACTTTTCCTGTGTTTATTGTTGTGCCTTGAAATAGGGCCACATTGGGATAATTTAGTTTTTTTTAAAAATATTTTTATTTTATTTTTTCGTTTAGTATAAAAAACGGAATTTAAACACAATACTGACGACGTTATAGAGTGTATGTTGTTTTTTTCCTTGTCGCAGATGTGCATACGTGAAAATTTCATCATGGTTATTCAGTTATAAAAGGTCCACGAGATGATTATACTAGGAATTTCAGTTTGAGTTATATAAGTAGAACGTCTCAGAAAAGGTTGACTAAATTAAATCCCTTAACCCGGACTCTTCTGAATAAATAATAACTTCTGAATAACTTTTGATAGCACTAGATGGGACAAGAAGACTAATTGCATTATTAAGAAAAGCTCACTCGATTTGAAAGAATGGATCCGTATTTCTGTTTTACATTTATACTAACAATAATGCACCTTCTTTTAATACACCTGTTAAAAAATAACAATAGAAACGCTACCCTATTGGCTTTCGACTTTACGCAGCACCTGGTGAATTAATTAACTATACTCTTTAGCAGTTTACCTAGTAATGTTCCGTTCAAATTTTACTGTTGAAGCTGGTGCTGGTGCAATGTCGGGTAGTAAGCTTAGTTTGAAGAATAAAAAGAATAGGAAAGGTCGGGGGAGGTCTGGTGGTGTTGGAGCAGATAGCGATAAACCTTACACTTGAATGAACTCTTGGAAGTTGTACGAGTTCGGAAAAATAGAATGTGGGAGATTGTTCCACAGTCAAATTGTTCTATTTATAAACGAATTTTTAGACGAGGTAAAGCCAGCAGGTATGTTCTTCTACAGTTCGGATCGTCAGATATTAATTTCAGTGTATTCTACTGCGGTTCGACAAATTTCTACCCGCGTTACCAAACGAAATCCGAACACACCATTTCCAGTTTACTAAGCTAGAGAGCAATCCTTCAGTGCTCCATATGTAGTATCAAAGTCCGAATCTCAGGGGCTCAAATCTAGTTCCCAATATGGGGATTTCGATGGACGAATGCAGTGTACAGCTCTATAGCTCGAGGCGTCCATCTTTTCATTCCCTTCAACCAACCGAGTTTTGAGAGTCTACCAGCAGGGAATGTGTGGTCTAAGACCCCCATTCACACACAGGCCGCCGGCAGGCCATAGCCTGAAAGTTTCCCGCCTTGAGGCCAAGTATCACCAGACACTCTCCGGCCGCCCGCAGGCCCTGGCATGCAGTCCAGGAAAACTCACAAAAATCTTTATGTGTGTGGGCATTTATCGTCAGTCCAAAGTTTTCTTTGAGGCCATGAGGGAAAAAATTGCAATCAGCCGGAACAATATCTGGTTTGATAGATGTGCATAGAAATAATTCCTGTTCGCCTGTGTGTCTGTGGGGGATCATGAAGTGGCCTGCAGGTCACGGTCTTTCAGGCGGTTGCCTATTTGGCCGTGCCTGGCTTCAAAGGCCACGGCCTGTGTTTGAATGGGGCCTTAAGGTTTCCATACCTACGACAGGAGGCACCACCGTTGGAGGGTCCACACCTAGGCGGCAGTGTCAAATACTTTCTGACTAAACTCACCAACGATTTTTCATGACTTTCAATTCCAAACCGGTACGAGTCGTAAAGGTGTTACTTCATCCTATTTTCGGTCCGCGTCCTCTTTTTGGTCCGGGCATTGTGGGCAGATCGGTGAAGCGTCTAACCTGAACACAGCCAAACCACGACAACTTATTGAGAATAACTTATAAGCTAAAATTTCTTGTTTATCTCTACGTTTATATCTAATTCATTTCATTTGAGATATGAAAGTCTCCTTAGCGTTCCTAACCAATACTCTGCCTACCCAAAATCATACTTGTAGTTTTGTTTGGTTAATACGGTCGTGAACTAATTTTAGCGTGTCTCTCATCGTTTTATCTGCGACAACCATAAAATCCTGGCTTGCTCACCTCGATCCAAAGTCCTTCCGCCGCTCCAACAATATCCAATGTTATATAAACCCACTAATCACCCGTCCTGCTGCCTTTTTGAATGGGCTTATTACGAATAAGTACGCTGCTGATTCTTTCATTAACGAGGCTGGTGCCCTTGAGTCTAAAATTGCTCGCAGATTTATTCTGTGGTCCAAAAAGTTCACCTAGAGCTGGTAATACTTTTCCAACCTGTTGACTGGAGGTTAATTCCTTTTTTCCGGGCGTATTCGGAAAGCCTTTCAAAATACTTTAAGCTTAAGCTTTCGTTTTACTCTTTCAAAGCTTTAGTTTTTGTTGTTGCATTGCTTCATATTTCAGGTAATTATGTTGGTGACCGTGAAGGATGTCATCTTGCATACTAAATAGACCGGTTCTAGTTCGATTACAGAGGTCAAGCAGCATTGGAAGTGATTAGTACTCAGTTGGGGAACCGCATAGGTAAAACGACACTCCCGTTTAAAAATATAAAGTTTTCGACACCGGTGCAGTTATTTTTCACATATCCATGCCGAATATCTCAAATTTTTAGGCTTCTTTTTTCCACTCGGGATCGGGTTTGGAATTCGGATTGCTCCTCAAGGGGGCCTAATAGGGTATTCCTCATGACGAGGCGCGAATGAGGCAATCTCTTTACTCGATATCCTTATTGAGCCATATCCGAATGCTTTGACTGATTTGAACCTTCATCTTGCTTTGATTTTTGATATTGTGGTCACTTATTCCGTCTACCACATACACCAGGTTCTCCAATCCAGGCTCAGAATCGGGACCGGTGGAGAGAGCAGTTGCGAGAGGCCAGGACTGGATCCCGGTTGTAGGGCCGTTCAAGTAAGTTAGTAAGCTGCGGGGCTGAAACTTGTTCGCTCTTAGTTCTAGTTCTTCCACCCTAGATTGCAGCAACTTAGGGATAATCCATGATAACCTAAATTATATGGGGATTAAAGGGGTCTAAGACTTTGAGAGCTTCACGAACGTGCAGTCTAATAGCACTCTTCCTTCCGAAAGCCTCTCGAGCACCAACAATTCTATAATATCCCGGCTGAAGACCATCCCTGATGTGGCCATTCGTTTTAAGCCTGAGCCGCTTGGAGCTCAGTGTTTTAAGGTTCATCAGAGTGCGATTGTCAAAAGCCTTGCGGGATCTAGGTAGGCTT
The DNA here is from genome assembly GCA_963855945.1 of Thereva nobilitata. Taxonomy (NCBI): domain Eukaryota; kingdom Metazoa; phylum Arthropoda; class Insecta; order Diptera; family Therevidae; genus Thereva; species Thereva nobilitata. The sequence continues at coordinate 225,598,267 of OY979694.1, forward strand.
TGACAGCAGCTAAATGGTGTCACATAAACATGCCAGCAACAGGCTGGGAATATTTTCTTGTATACTTTAAGTAGGCCAGGGAATATACAAGGCGAACAAAATTTTAGTTGTGTTAACCCGTGAGAAGGCGCTATTAGCAATTTGCTCACGCAAAAATTGAATGCAAAAATTTTTGGTGATACCGACGCCATAACTTCTCAAGCGCCCAGGAACCTTCCTAACTATTCATGCGCTTCCGCCTGACGCAACTCTCGAGCCGGTCAGTTCCGTTGCGACCGCGCAGCTAAGCGCTTGTTGAGGCCGTGTCCCATTTCTGCGGCAATTTGCTGATCACGCGCCCATCCGTGTAAGTATACATTTTTCATTAAAAAAGGTGTAGTTTTATTAAAATACTTATTTTTTTATTTATTTAACCTTGTTTCATTCTTATAAATCCATTATAAGTCAATAGATACTATAACAGTATGAGCATTTATATTATTGTGACAAATTGGCTTGAGTGCGGTTCTCCGCGTAACAAAATTAGGTGCGCCTTCTCATAGTTTAATAGTTTTAATTAAAATACTTATTTTCTTATCTAACCTTGTTTTATAAATCTATTATAAGCCAGTAAGTACTACAACGGTAGATATTTGAGCACTTAAAGGAGTGTGAGCAATTTGCTCGCGCGCGCCTCTCCATGTAACAAAATTAGGCGCGCCTTCTCACGGGTTGAGCCTCGGCCACGATACGAGCGGCGAGCGGCGTGCAGCTGGCGGTGAGCGGCAGAGTTGCGATTCTAAGTTTTATTTTGTATTGTTTTATATGGACAACGCTCGAATACGGCCACGATACGAGCGGGGAGCGTTGAGAGGTAGAGCGGCAATAATAAAGTGCCGCTCTACTACCGCTCGCCGCTAATTCGAGACATTAAATTTTTCTGGTGCCGCTCGCCGCTCACCGTTTGCCGCTCGCCGCTCGTATCGTGGCCGAGGCTTTAGTTTAGTTAGTGCCACAATAGCCGGTTACAGACCTATGAAAAGAGTTATCTTCGAAGTCCTAATGGCCCTGGGCCCATATAAGGGTGTTGTTTCCAATTAATGTTCCAACAAGGTCCACCCGATTGAGAGTACCTAAATCATCAAGGGCACGCTGGATTTCTCAAGCAAATGTAGGCTTGGTCTGACAAGGCTTGAACGCTCTGATTTTAGCTTGATCGGACTCTGACTTCCGCACGGTTACGCCTAGCGAGCACATAGATACCATCTCAAACGGTTTTTGTCTCGGTATCGGGTCTGAATAACTCAATACCAATGACTGAGAAATGCGGCATTTGACACGATAGAGGTATAATCCAACTATCAGATTTGTTTTGAGCTACATGTATGTATTCCTGGCCATTGTTGGTTTTTTCAATTAAATTATACCAATTGTAATTAATCAACTATTTTGTAGTATAAGTTTATACAGAAATTGTTGTATTATAAATAGTTAGTTCCTTTGTAAAAAATGATGTCTGAAATTTCATTGATAAAAACAAAAACAGAGTTAACAAATGACCCGGCAATGATTCAGTCAATGCCGCTTTATTCTGTCCAGTCAACCTCAAAATGGGCAGACAATAATGCCATAATTTATACAATTAACAAATTAATAAAATTTTAATGACTTTTATTGTATTCCAGTGTGTGATATAAATTTTATTTTAATTACACTTTGAATAGGGCGCCGCCAGTCATTAACGTTTTCGCCCGCATTAAAATAAGTGAAATTCTCGAATGCAATTTTGGATTTAAGCAAAAATTTTGCATCGAATGTCACCCCCTGCAGCCGTGGCATTTTTAAATTGCAGCCAGGATGAGACACCCTCGTGTTAATTACAATTCAAGTTTCATCAGCCGAAAGTCCTGATGCGGGGTAAAAACTGGGAATGATGATGAAGGAATCGTTGGGTGAATGGGGGTGGATAGTAGATACCCACCGGTGTTGGTAGAACGAGAGATTGCATAGTGTGGATCGTGATGTATTTTTTTTTTCTTTTTCACAGGATTAGACGTTCTTGATTTTGTTCCGGACTTGACAACCGGAAAATCACGAAACACTTAAAAGTGTTTCATGTCGTGTCAGGAGCTTCGTTATGCCAGGACATTATTCACCAGGACTCCAAGCATATGTTTGCATAAAAAAAAATATTCTTCGTCTTCGCTTAATCTAAATGATGTTTCCTAAAAAAAGGGACATGTACCCTCTTAAACCCAGCCCTTCCTTAACTTAATTAAGCTGCTGCCGTTTCAACTGCCGGGTACCGCCGGGATCGGGACCGGGAAGGACAATATTGTGTTGTCCCAACACAGCCATTGTCAGTGTGTTAGTGCCTCCCACCACCACCTGGTTTTGCTGTATATATAGTCGTTGTTAATATCTCTCTTAAACTTCTACTTATCATTTATCATTCGTCGGATGATAGAGTACTCAGGTTCGGTATCCCAAACAGAATACCCCCAAAACACCATGCTTCTCGAAAAGCTGCTGGAGCTGGATTTGGATTGTAACTGAATACTTAAAGAAGAAGAAGACCATCTAGAATAAGAACGAGATGAAGGAGTAAAAACGGGACAGGAACGTTAAGGGTGTGTGAAGCCCATTAATAAAGCTCCTGGCAGCTGCTAAGTATCAAAAAGTCGTTAGGGCACTTCTTCTCTATTAATTATTATGAAATTTGCAAAGGTATAAAGATATACACGATTCTCTGCTTATATATAGATATGTGTATGTGTGTGGTTGTGTGTAGCTAGCTGTTGGTTTCTTAGGTCCTTATCGCATAGCTCGAGGTCTGGTAATGTGGAAAAAAGGAGCAGCTTGCAAGTCATCTTTCCCATAATTTAGACAGATGGAGTCGTGCTTTCTGCTGAGTTAATAACTCCAACCAAAGACGATTTATGTCATATTCGAATGGGAATTGTTGTTTTGTTAATTTTTATTTAATTATTATTTTAGTGAATCTCTTTAAAGTAACGCGTTTGTTTTTGATTATTAATGATAAATGCCTTATTGATCCAATCTTAACTGTTACTGACTACTTACGAATATTCTGGTAATCCTAGAAAAAAGTCCAGTTCAAACCATTTAAATTTCAGCAAAACTCCACCTACAATGCTTGCACAGATTTTTATTATATCCTAGTTCTAGTGTAATATTTCCATTAGAATAGAGCCTCGGGTGGAGCATTTTACAAAGCAATGCTTTAAGTATGGTTAACTCTCGCCTTTGAGACCAAGGCACATTCCTAAATATTACCAGTCCAACAGAATTTCAGGGATTTGTTCCAGACTTTTATTTTATCACAGTGTACAGAATGATAGACCCCGCGCCATAAAATAAGGGAAATGAGTGCGCATGTGGACTGGTGCTTGAGAATATATATGAGCTGGTTTTTTGCGTTTTTAAACAAACAGGATGATGTCGGTCGCTTGAGGGAAATTTAGACTCTCACTAAGCAGGGAAACAGCGATTTTGAGATTCCCTTCTTTTACGGCGCGGGGTCTAAAACGCCAGCTTCCTAGCTTTAAAAAAAACTCACATACAAATTAAAAAAAAATCTTCGTATTATTTTCGAGCATTTGATGTATGTATTTAATTAATTTTTAAAAATAATATTTATTAAATGGCAGCCTATGGATCTTCTGCAACAGTTGACCTTCATTTTACTTAAATAATGAGTGCAGTTTTTGTAACACTTGGGCCCTTAAGCCTCCTCCTCGTTTTGCTAGTAGGTACTCTTCAATTTCTTATAAAAAGCTCTCCTATATCTTCTAGGACGTATTTTTGTTCGTTCTACCATTCCTGTTAGTCCACTATTGTAAATCCGGGCTAGTAATCTTTTTCTAGATGTTCGTGCAACATGTCCGAGTCATCGTAGTCTGCCTAGTTTTATCTGTAATATCATATTCATTTAGTATATAAGAAAGAGCGGTTCTGGGGTCCCCTCTTCATATTTGCCTTTCCCGTTCCCCCTCAGATGCTATCAATTGCGGAGTTTCGCAACATCAGCTTTTGAGAATACGGTTCGTGTCTTCGCTAGGATGAAAACTTTTTTGAAGGGGATATTTTGATTAGGAAATTTAGGGGAAGATATTATTTGCGCTTGCTCACATGATTTGGCCTACTCTATCTGGTCTACCTGGTTTTTCATGTGGCTCTGGTCTATCTACACTCTCAATAGAGACCCATAAAGGCAAATGAGTAAGTAAAAGAAAAATTTGTAAAAAAGCTTAACAAACACACTAACTTAAAAGGTGAGGGGGTCCAAAACTAAAGGCCATAAAGGAAGTTTGCTAGAGCGCTAAATTTTCTACCAAGTCTGTTTGTTTTTATACACCAAAAAGAGCTCAAAAAGCAAATCATATCAGCAAGCGCAAAGGATACCAACGTTTCCCCCATAAATATTCTAATCAAAACTTCACTTACAGAAAAGCTTTCATCCTAAGAAGCGTTCGCTTAAAAAAAGCTTTCCTTCCAAAAGTGAGAGTACCTGATAAGCAACTATGAGGGGGCCCCGGAACCGCTCTTGCTTATCTACTTTATTCCGTCATACATTTCTTTAAGCTCTTAGTTTGTTCTGGTGCAAAATTCGTTTTGGTTAACTCTTATAGGCCTAATTATTCTCGATTTTTATTTTGAAGGTCTTGAGCAGGCAGTGGTAAATGTCCAAGCTTCATATCATATAATTGTATGGATTAATGTCTCATATACTTTCACTTTGCATTGCCTTGAAATTTCTTGGTTCGTTAGTATTGGGACTAGTGAAAAAATGGGTTTTATTTTCTGCTACGATTGGCCTATGAATCACGCCCTTTAGCTTATGTTTGGTGATATATGTATAATTGATTATAAATAATCTCTCGCTCGATAGGTTGCAGTAACATCAAATATATTTGAGTGTATAGAATGTAAAAAGACATTTACGCGTTAAGATAATTTAACGCAGCACAAAATATCCAGTAAAATTTACATCCGCTTAGAAACCTCCTCGAACACCATCTAAAATCCGTAGCCGCTGGAATGAAAATATTGCATTTAGCTCGGAAACCGTTCCCCATAGGCGATTTTTAATGAAATTTTACTCCCTCCGACCTGTATACATATAGAAATCTTCCAGAATCCATGGGCACTAAAATAATTTTGATATCGTTAACTTAATTATATTGCATATAAGCTTCAAAGAGACGCAAACAAGAACTCATCGTCGTAGCTAATTCACCGACCCCCATCAATAATTCGAACCCGATTCCCCCACACGATTCCATCAAAAACACAGCGAAGTTTAAGTACAGATTCCATTCCCAGCTCGAAAGCCCATCCAGCCCGGAAAGCTCAAGCAGCGCAAAAGTTCAGCCGAAGCACAAACCAACCATAGCGAAGTTCAACCGAATTCCCCATCGCCAAAGCTCATCCAAGACACAGGGAAGTTTCCAAAAGCTCACACCCCAGATCACATCCACACCCGAGCCCACAATCCATGAGGTCACTGGTCCCCCCCATAGCTATACTACTAGAATGTTTCTTGTGAAGTTGCTATTTGCTCCATTTAGTTCTGCTTTTCTCATTATTTCTATCAAAGCATTGTTAAAAAGTGTTGATGCCATCGCATTTCCTTGTCGTCGCAGACCTGATTCTTTAGGGAATATTATTGAACTACAACCTTGTGTCCTACACTTTTCTGTTGTTACTTTACACATATCAGCTTTTTCGAGAAACCCATTTCTCTTATATTATTCAACAGCTTCCCTTAAAAATTAAGTCATAAGCTTTCATGTAATCTACAAAGAGAAGATGTATACGCCAATGCTTTTTCAAGTAGGTACTTGTCTCATTAGGAAAATCTTGTCTGTTGTCGATCTATTCTTTCTAAATCTTGCTTGTAATCTCTTATTTTGTTTTCCACATATGGTTTTGGTATACTTAGAAAAATATGTGAAAGTAAGCTGCGTTCAACAACGTCGTGATCTATTTCTCATGCCCAACCGCCCCATTACCTACTAATAATAAATATTCGTGTGAAATGAAATTTGGATTTAGTAAAATTCAAGGGCTTATGTCAAATTACTCTCACCCCAAATCATACTTCACTGTCGAACTTACATACATTTTTAACATTCAGAAAATGTTAAAGAGTTACTATACGTGAAACCTTTTAATTATTTACTTGTATATGAAATTCCATACCGAAAATTCTTCTCAATTAAACAATTAGTTTAGGAAGATCTCCTGCCCAGTATAGAGCGTCGTCGTCTAAGGATCCATGGCCGCTGAAGTATAGCAACAAAAACTTTAAAGAATTCAATTTATTTTATTTCACTCTAAATTTTCGCTCAGTTTCACAAATAACATTTAAAAGCAGAAAACCATAGAGAAAGGACACAAACTCCTGGCTGTGAGGATACAATAAAATCAGGACTCCGTGACACTACGAATTAACGGCCGTAATTAAGGTCCGTTCTTCATGAGATTTTTTTTTCTATTTCTATTTTTCTCTCTTTCTACCGCCTCAAAAAAAAGGGGAAAGTCCAGGCTTGGAAAATTTATTTTTATTGAAACAAAGGTTTTCCACAGAATTTCATTGTAGAAAAAAAAAACAAGAAAGAATTAGAGAGAAATTCAGGCATAGACGAAAAGTTTTTTCGTATTTTTGTTATTTTTTTTTTAGCCCTGTTGTAGGTGGCATGTGAGGATATAGTAGAGGGCAGCGGCACATGTACATAGACAGGATATAACTTAGTTTTTTATCGTTTGTGTTTTTGTTTAAATTCCTTTTAGCTTTTTGGGGAAGTTTGTTTAGTTCGAAAACTGAACGGGGAACTAGTGGAGACACTTTCAAAGTACTTTTCGTGAAATATACACATTCATTTTTGATAAGATTAAATTGGTTTTCGTGTCGAGGTAACATGTGTATTTTGTGGCTATGGGTAATTTCAATTATGGGTTACAGAATTTTATGTGATATGGTGTGGGCTTAAGATACTGCAATGAAGTTGGAGGCCAGTATCCAAGAAATTGCAAGTTTTCGGGTTGAAAAATTTGGACAAGGTCAATTGAATTATTATAATTATTGTGGTAAAGGTGAAGGATCAAATGCGTGTGTTCAGTGGGTAAAACCTGAATTTACTGGTTTGACATATACCACAGTATGGGCAGGATACAAGTTTAACTTATATATATATGTTGTCCGCCAGGCATATTTTTTAATAAAATATCTCTTTTGAGAATGATATGGGAAACAGAAGCATTCACTGATGCATGAAGAGCCTATGCTTGGGTTGCATAGAAGTGCTTCCCTTCCGTATCCCTATCAATATCTTTTTTAGCATTGCATCTCATTAGCAAGGAGCAGTTTGTTCGATTTTCTTCTTATTAGCTTCCTGGGAAGCTATTTTGAAGGTTTAAGTTTTACAAACAGTAAAGCTTTCATTTTTGCTTCTTCGGGAGCAGGGAAAAAGTTTTCGCTCTTTGTTTTTGAGTAATAAGGATATACAAATATATTTCAAAAATAAATTTTTTAGAAAATTTTTATTTTTAGCCATATGCACAGGAAAATCTTCCAAACTGCTTCTGAAGCGCCACCAGGAAGCACTTCCAATTTGATTCCAGATGAAGCTGCTTTCACTTTTCCCGCTGGGTAGTAGGATCAAACTTATTTACATACATAGTAAATTAGCAAGCCCAACTGAGATTGCTTAAGCCTTCTGGGACTCTCAGTACTCACTCAATTCTCCGAACACTTTATCTAACATAAATATTCTACTTTTGAATGATATAAATACGGGCGAAGGCGAGTGTATCTCAGCTTTCGTCGCATTAAAATTGTTTATAGCCCATATATATTTACATACACAAAAACAGGACATTCTACTAAAATTATGTCCCATCTGATTTGCGTCTCCTGTCAACAAAATACACAGGATACCATAAAATCGAAACGCAACAAAAAAAGGATGGCGCAAGAGATAAGCGCGTATCAACTCAAATCGATTCAACTTTAGTTACCAGCATGGGCACCTTTTTACAAAAATAAAATCCCAGAACCCGAAAATGTTTCCATTAAACGTAAAACAGCTGAAAATAACAAAAAAAATCCTTCGAATTCACACATTATCATTGTCATTTTGGACATGTTAACATTCTTTCCCATAAAACGATAAAACTTGTGACTGGCTGTAAACCTGTTGGCATGTGGCATTAAAGAGGCCAAAATTGCTAGAAAAAAAATTTTTTCGCCATATCCCAAAAGTTTTCTTTGTCTTCCCCCCAAAAAAAAAAAAAAGAAGGCAACAGAAAGGTTTATGATAGTCCATAAAAAGAAGCGGAAGCACATGAATAGTATAGCAAGGCATAAAGGTATTTTATGGATTTTATAGCACGCAAGCACAATTCTCGAAAAATCATCAAAAAAATGTTTATGTCGTCCTTAAATCGGGAGCGCAAAGCTTTCCTTATTTCGTTTATCGTTTCAGTATTGTGCAATTGGTGGAAGAAGGATGCTAAAAACCGTATCGATTTATAATTCAGGATTCTTATAAAAAATTAAATTTCAATTAACATGCCAACATTGCCCTGTTTGGGCGGTTCGTTTCCTGATAAACCAACAACAAAACTGGCCTTAAGTGGGTTATCTAGTGCCTTCCTGCATACGCAGTTCTACTGAATTATTAATGTCCTTGTCAGAGGGCGTCTCCGGATCCCTGCCATTATTTTTATGCCCTCTTCCTGGCATAGAATGCAAATTGAGAATGAGTCTATCTAGTTAATGCTATTAAGGAAATTGGGGCTAATACCTACTAAAAATTACTCGAAATTGAACAGGATAAAAGGGATTAGCCATGGCACAAAAGGAGGCGAGATACCGTGGAGACGTTCTCTCTATATCTCTCTTAGTGCGGATATCATCCTTTTTCGGAGCTTCCAAGTAAATTTTATCCATTTCTCGATGAAATTTTCAATTAAGCCAAATGCATGCCCGGATACCTTCTTGCTGGCAAAACGTGAACAACCTAAGCGTTATGGCCTAGTTATTCTAGCAGTTAGCCCTCGAGCATTTTGAGCACACAAAAACTAAAGTTGCACGAAATGAATTTTCACAATGAATTTTCCATGCAAGGCGAATTTTCATTTAAGGCCATGAAAAACGTTTTGTTTGGAACAATGGAATCGTTGAATGAAAAATTGCTCGGGAATACAGAAAAAAAAGAACGGTTCACGTGGGCAGATCCTATCTTTCTGCCGCAAGCATTTCTTTCATATGAAATATTAATTTTAGTAAAAAAGAAATGGTCTGTGTTTGTTTGTTTCGTAAAAATGCATTTTAGTCCATTCAATTGCAGTAGAATATTTCGATTATATTCACTTGATTTCTTTATCTGTTCGCGATATTATAAAGATTAGATGTGTTCGATTTTCTTGAAACATCAAAGGTTTTTCTTCGAGCTATTATAAAACACAGCATAAGTTTAAAATTTAAGATTAAACGAGAACGACAGTCTCTCGTTTACTCAACTAGATTTCAATAATACTACCCAAAATTTTAAAAAGTCCCTACCTATTTTAGGCTAACACCCAAAAAGCTCACGTTCGGTGTTTCGGAAGCCTGGAACGTCCGATCTACGACACTATAGTCGCCCTGAGCACGCCTTTGGATCTAGTATCCAGACGATCTGATGGTTTGCGGTCCCTAATCGAGGTCGTTCCAGTGGTTTGAAGTAGGACATTGCTTTGTTGCTGGAGTGGCCTCTGGTATCATATCCTCTGTATCCTTGGTCTTTCCAGAACTTCCATTTACAGTACTTGCTTGCATACGATCTAATTTGAGCCAAGCTCCCTACCTAAAATTCTCTAACTTCCTCGGTTTGCACCGTTCCCCGTTTGGTTTCAGTGACTTGGCGGTAACGAGATTTGAGTGAGTGCACACTGACCTTTTTGAATAGAAGTCCATCTGAACTTAATCCTGTCAAACTTTCTGGAGCCTCCCTATATTGCATTAGAAGAATATTTAGCTTGGCGTATATGCCTTCCGCCTAGTGCTTCCTGAGTCCCTACTGGATAGTGCTCACATATCGCACACTCGAGTAAAAGTAAGCCTCGCCTGTTCTTAGGCTGCAACATACAAGCACAATGTCAAAAGCCTGTATGGAACCCAAATGAGGGACGCGTGACTAAGAAATCTAATTTTTAAAATGCAGCCCACTACAGAAACGTATCACTAAACCAAGCAAGGGATCCAAAAGAAGTACGGTACGCTCACACTTTTTCTAGACAAAAGGGAGCAAAATTAGATGTTTAACCCTTTCAGACCTGAATTATTTTTTTTTCATGTAGAGATGCGTGAATTTTTTTAGGGTTAAAGTGGTCTAAAGATAGTAGGAAAATATGTAAAATAAAAACATTGGCGTTACATTCTTCTAGAAAACAAGGTTTTCCTTTAAGTGCACAAATGAGGACATTCGGCATATGTGATACTATAAGTAAACTATGGGGAGTCCCATACTTTATGTCCTCAATTGTTCACGCAAGGTCTGAAAGGGTTAAGAAATTGTATAGGACGAAGAAATCGTGCATTTATGTTGACCATAAAAGGTGCCATTAGCCTACTCAATAGACCGGTTCTCGTTCGATTTCGTGGGTCAAACAGCATTGGACGTGGTTAGTACCTAGTTGGGGGACCGCTTGGGAAAACGACACCCGCGTTTGGAATGGTCGATTACGAATATACACCAATATCTGTAGCGGAGGCGTGCATATCTCTGGCTGGTGCATTTTTAGATTTTCATGCTTGCGGGAGCGTCCATACCCATATGGCAGGCGCATTTGTTCGCTTTGCATGCTACTTGCGGGCCCGTATATGCTTTTCAAAAAATTAACCAGCAAAATTATTTTTACTTTTCTGATGTAGAGGCTCTGTCGGAATGCACCTTCCCTTTCCACCTGTTTGTCGAAGAGGGCTCTTGCCGATCGGACTTGCATGAAACCAATCGAATGCTGAAGATCCGCGCCTGGATTGGCCAACTATAAGCTGTTCCTTCCTGTGCCGTCTCTTAACTCGGCTAAGAAATCATTACGGCTTAGTAGAAAGGCTGTCAGAATCTTTGTTGGCGTCTTGACAGGACACTTGTCGGTTATAGTTGTTTGCTTCATGCCAGGATACTTGTTGGATTGATTACAGGTCACTGCGCCCTGAATTACCACTTATGGTCGATAAAAGGCGGAAGACCCCACCATCAGACTTTGTCTTGAGGAGGATGAGTATGCCCTTTATTTTTTCTGTGAGTGCCCCGCGATAGCTCGAACAGCCAAGCCTTAGCAATATTGTTGTTTTCAATGCTTTAACCCGAAATATTGTGTTATTTGCAAAAGTACCTGCAAAATCTTCCAATTCGTGGCAGTGGAAGGTGTAAAACTAACTTGACGGATGCCAAATCGATAAAAGAACCTCTCAATGACTATGATTTGTTAATAGATGAAAATTCCTCCTGAAGTCAGCTTACAAATCCTACATTTGGTCTTTTCTCTAATACAACCCTTTTATTTAGGGCGCTTCGAAAACCCCATTGGCTTTGTTGGATAAATTCCAGACAACCATCCTTAAAATAATCAGTAACGCCACAATTGTCTTCTCTGAGCCACCGTAGGAATGAAGCAAAAATCGTTTAACAGCAACACCAGATTAGCCCGCTCGGCTTATTCCTCTGCCCACAGTCTTCCCTTTCGCGGACTCTACAAACTAAGAGTTCATTCCTAAATAGAACAATTCGATTGTGGAACGATCTTTCGCCTTCAGTATTTCCGTAGTCCTGCAATGTCCAAGAGCTCTAACCTAGGCTTCATCGATATATTCTCCAACATCCTCCTGACTCTTCTTAACCTGAAAGTTGTTCTATAACTCGAACTAAGCGTACTACTACTAGACATTGCAACATGACGTGAGCAACGACATAATGAACTGATAGTACAAAGGGTAATTCTTGAAGTTAGGCGGAAGATACAAGGCTCAATGAATTGACTCATTTCCTAGGCCAGAGCAGGATGCTTAATCCTGCAAACTTTACTCCGATCCCCTCCCTTGATATATCAACTCACAATTGACAGTTCGAATTGATCAATGAATTGACTCGTGTATCATCACCAGAGAAGGAACCCAGCGGGAAATAGAAGCATTCACTGATGCATGAGGAATCTATCCTTGTGCATCTTAGAAGTGCTTCCCTTCCGTATCCCTATCCATGTCTTTTTTACAATTACATGGCATTAGCAAGAAGCAGTTTGTTCGATTTTCTTCTAATTAGCTTCCTGGGAAGCTATTTTGAAGTTTTAAGTTTTGCAAGCAGATATCCAGAGAATCTCTCAAAACAGAAAATTTACCCAGCGGGAAAAGTGGAAGCAGCTTCCTCTGGAATTAAATTGGAAGTGCTTCCTGGTTGCGCTGCAGAAGCATTTTGGAAGATTTTCCTATGCATGTGGCTACAAATAAGTCATTTTCAACTTCGTTGGTAAATTTTCTGTTTTAAGAGATTCTCTGCATTTCGATTCGTAACGTTTTCCTTTGTTCCCAGCGGGAAAAGTTTGAAGGCCTTCCTCAAAAAGCTTTTAGGAAGGAGTTTGTATTCGTAGTTCCACAAAAGTAGGATGGAAGGGCCAAATATGAATATGTAATTAATGTACAGTTTTTATTCAGTTAATACAATTTACCATTAAATTGTGTACAAAAAAGAGTATCTAAAATATTATTATAGAAGGATTAAAGCAATATCTTCCAAGGATCTCACTGGAAATATATTTAGAAGGTGTAAGAAATTCTACTTGCTTGGAAGAAATAAAAGAGAACCTATCACAAACACCTTACCGGGAATGCGTGGAGAAGGTGAATGAGCTTTTAGAGCTTTTCGACTCATTCCTTCTAATGACATTGCTGCACAAAAAAGATATGGAGCGGAATGCGAAAAGGAAGGAATTCTCGCCTTCCAAAAAATGCTACCGTCATGCTTCTTGATATCATTGCATTTCCAGCTGGGTACTAACAAAGTTGAGAATGACTTATTTGTAGCCACTCAGCGGGAAAAGTTTGAAGGCCTTCCTCAAGAAGCTTTTAGGAAGGAGTTCGTATTCGTAGTTCCACAAAACTAGGATGGAAGGGCGAAATATGGATAAGTATGTCATTTGCGTTTTAATAAAATGTTCATACTAATAGGGCAGTGTTTCTTCCGTTTATGCTTCCGCAATAAAAGCAATATCTTCCAAGGATCTCACCGGAAATATATTTAGAAGGTGAAAGAAATTGTACTTCCTTGGAAGAAATAAAAGATGACTTATCACAAACATCTTACCGGGAATGCGTGCGGAAGGTGAATGAGCTTTTGGAGCTTTTCGACTCATTCCTGCATGGCTGCACAAAAAAGATATGGAGCGGAATGCCAAAAGGAAGGAATTTTCGCCTGCCAAAAAAGGTTACCGTCATGCTTCTTTGTATGATTCCAGTTCCCGCTGGGCATATGCACAGGAAAATCTTCCAAATTGCTTCTGAAGCGCGACCAGGAAGTACTTCCAATTTAATTCCAGAGGAAGCTGCTTCCACTTTTCCTGCTGGGAAGTTAAATCTTAACTCTGCTTTCTTGCTTAGTTTTAATTTACATACTTTATACTTTTGTGTGAACACAACAATTGCACTACAAGTCTGTGGTTTTTACTTGGTATAAGTTTTAACAAAGAAAAAAAGATGTTCACGTCGAACTAATCAATACCATTCAAATTTCACCAGCAGACGCTGTAATCTTAATTAAGCATTGATTTTATAACTAATCTCGTCACTGAAAATCGAAACGAATATTTAGCAACATGCTGGATAAACCTGTTCTGCTTAAGTAAAAATCCATAACTACCAACAAAATTTAATATTCACAATTCACCCACATACACCTACCAAGGAAAGAAATACAATTTAATTTATTAACCTAAAGATAATTAAAAATTTTCCCCAATCCTCTAGATTGCAGACAGAACATCTCGTAATAAATCAAATCCAATAAAGGTGATGCAGGATAGATATTTGCCCCATCAATCAATATACACCTGGCGACAAACGGTGCAGATGTTGGAATAATTTTAATTGGAAATTCCTGAACGAACAGCAACTTAGTGTCACACAGTTTCTTTTGTGTCCTGGATACTCCGCACAGATGTTGCACCTCGAACCAGAGAAAGCTATGGAATGAGCTGGCGGATAACTTTTCTCAGAATTCTTTCCATTTGATAGCGTTTTACCGGGATTCGTTTTTTTTATATATATAATGTATATAAATATGTAAGAAGAAGGACAAAATCCACAGATAAAAGGCACTTGAAAAGAGATTTATCATTTGATTCCACCTCTTGAAGATGTCTACTTTTGTTTCGATTTTGCTAACGAGTATTTGATGATACCGCGAGGAATAAGAGGCTTAAGAAATGTCAGAAGATTGGTTACGAGGGCAGCCCCATATGGCGCCATAATGACATAAACCATGCCCAGAAGAGGAGGTTCAGTATCCTTCCGCAAACGGAGCGTAGAACGACACGACGATAGAGATTACAGCTTGAAAGTAATCAGATGCTAATGTAAGGAGTCAAGGGCTGCACTCTTGCCCGAAAGGAATTAGTTCGGTTCATTTATTTCTGGATACTATGAGAAATGCCTCAGCTGCATATCGGCTTCATATCTCATGTTTATGCACGTTCAATATTCATGAGTGATTGCCCCTCTTTGGTTTAATACGCTTTAGACTAATTAAATTATCATAAACAATTTATATGATCGCATATATTATTAGCGTTGTACTTGTGCTGGGGCTGCTAGTAGCTATGCAATTGTGAATATTTTTTGACTGTATTTATGCGGATTTTATACAAATACAAATTGAAGAGTGATTTTCCAAAACGTACTAAGTCAATTTTTGTTTAATTTTAATATTGTATTGCGTTCCAATCTATGACGTAGTAGTTATGCATTCACCATAAACATTTATCACAAATCATACTAATTCCGACGGGGTTTCACTTCAAAGACACGGATGCACATTCAAATCGTACTAAGTGATATTCAGTTTTTTTATTTTCCACTAATTACATCATAAGAACTTAGCAGGTTTTGGAATATCGCTCTTCAATTACTTTCCACTGATTGTTTCTTTGAAAGAATTGATTGAAGATGGACTCTTAGCATTTCTAGAATACTCGACAGTGCCGTAGCGTAAGTTTCTGCAACCCGGACGGACCCTAAATTTTCCGGAATCAATAAGGTCTTTCTTACAGTCTATTATAAATGATGTCGCATTAGGGATTTCACCCATTTCATAAAATGTGAATAAAACAAACGGTTTTAAACGAATTTGAGAACTTTGCTACAATCATGAATGTAACAAAAGCCGTGTTCCTTTTTTGCTCTTTTTTACTCGTATTTACTTGGAACTACTCCTGCTCTCACAGAAAATTCATAGGTTTTACTCATATCGACAAATTTTGCGTTTCTTTAATTTTTTACTCCGGAGTACTTAAAAGTAGAAAAGGAACACGGCTAAAATGTCACCCAAATGTACATCACGGCTCTGGCAACAAGCATCCATCCGCTTGTCTACAGTTGAGGATGTCGCTGAGGGATTGTTGCTTAGTTTCCTTAATGTTTCAAATTATCTCGTCCTTCAGCTCTTGAATGGTTGTTGGCTTATTGGCGTACACCTTCTCTTTTCAATTTATCTAAAGTAAGAAGTCCATCGGTCTCAAACCTCGTTATCTGGACGGTCAATTGATATTATCCACATCCATAACCTCCAATAGAGGCTTGTTAACGAATCTATCGAGGTGAAAGTATGATCCTTTACTGATGTTCCGCCGTTCACATCCACTGAGGTTTATTCACGGACCCATTCGACGTATTAGCGAGGCATCAAATGGTCCGTTGGCTTAAGGGGGTCTTACTATATAATACCTCATTTCCGAGCGCTATATTCAAAAATTGATTACTAGAAAACTACAAATGATTTCGGGAAGCAGTTTTTTGTAATGTTATCATTAATTATTGAACTTTACCTAGTTTTTTTGGTTTTACATAAAAATGACGTATGTGACCGCTACACGTCCTTCACTGCGTCCTCGTCAAAAGTGTCCAGGGCGCAGGGGGTGAACGATTTTGACTGATCAGATGATCTGAAACCAAAAAACCTTTAAAATTTATTTTTCTCATCCCCTTGGCTATGGATAGACACGAGCTTTTTCAAAAATTCAAAAAATTCTTATAGTAATAGAATTTTGAAAAAAAAAATTTTTTTGCAATTTTTTTTTAGCTATTCAAGGCTGTTAAAAAATTTTGGACTAGAATTTCAAAAAAGCTCGTGTCTATCTGTTGCGACATGTTTTCTGATAATAAAAATGTGTAGTATGACAAGATCGGTCAGGTAGATTTTTCGAAAACGTTCACCCCACCTCAAAAAAGACGACTTTCGGAAAAACACGTTTAAAGATTGACAACGTAATAAAATATTGTTAAAAATTCTTACGATCAATCTGCGATCCCAGGTCCGTAGAGTTCACCTTCTTCTTCGAGGAGGAATTCGCGTTGAGATGAAAAAAATGTAAAAAAAAATCGATTTTTTGAAACTGTTACATAGTAAGACCCCCTTAAATCCCTGAGTCAGTTAAACCTTGCAAGCGAGCAAATGCAAG
Organism: Thereva nobilitata; assembly: GCA_963855945.1. NCBI lineage: Eukaryota > Metazoa > Arthropoda > Insecta > Diptera > Therevidae > Thereva > Thereva nobilitata. The sequence goes on from OY979694.1 coordinate 225,614,983, forward strand.
TCCTGTGCAGTTCTTGCTTTATGACGAATAAAGGTCGAAGTAGTCTTGCTCACATTATCGTATACTGATTGTCTCGAATTTATGCGCCATATTAAAGATTGTCGAATTTGTGAACTGATCACATAATGCCTTATGATTGATCATGAACTCACACTGAGAAATATTGAAACAGAAAGCAAAAAAGATTTAACATTTAGACGTATTTTCCTATCGAAATGGGGAAACCTAAAATGGGACACCTTTTAGCTACGAAAGCTATAATTATTTTGTGTGGAGCCTCGGTAGTCTAGGGAGTAAGGCGCCTGGCTACTATTCCAGAGGTCCCGGGTTCGAATCCCGGCAGAGCCCCACGGTCCTTCGCCTTTCCCACCTTCTTTCTTCTTCCCTCCTTAGATTCCTCATTCCCCTTGTCATAGCCTTCCGCTAGCATTGGATTTAACTCGTTTCAGGAGGCATAACACTCCAGCGAGTTGTTTCTCATTGCCCTGATGCCAGAGTCGCGATAGAAATGTTTGGGATTAGGTGGTTGTGGCAGTTCCTTCCTACTTCTCTCTCCCCCTTCACTATCTATCGACTAGAGCTTGCTGTTTGACATTGCACTTTATACGAAGAAAATAAATTGTCGACAGTACAAAGGGCTTTCCCTGAGCTCTAGTCTTCCACATAAAAAAAAAAAAAAATATGACGACGGTCTTGGTCGAGGTTGCATTCTTCATAATCGACGCCCAATGTTATTGCAGGCATATTTTTCTGTCTAATTCTGGTGCTGCTTGAACCTTTCTCAAATTTCAGCAGTAAAGCCGCATTTATATCCCAAAGTCAACGTGAAAGTGCACTTTGAAGCTTTTTAATCGCACACAAATTTGTATGCTTTTTCTCTGTTGCACGAAAGTTCTGAAACTTTGGGATGTAAATGCAGCTTTAATCTATGTAATGAAGAAATCGTTTTTCGTTTTGTATCGTTTTCGTGCGATAAGCCGGCATCTCTACTTCCGTCGCAAAAAATGTTCCTCCTCCTAATTCGTCCTAGAGGTTCAATAGAAATGCTAAATTCTTCAAACAACCTTTTAGCGTAACTTTAAGCCTAGTCTATGGATCCTCTCGTTTCTCTTGCAATACCATCTGTAAGGAGCTTATTTTCTGAGCACACTAATATATGTTAAGGGGTAATATCACCTTGTGAACAATAAATTTCACGTGATTTTCTGAGACGTAACACGAACGATAGGAAAGAGATAGAGATATGAGGTTTTGTGCATTTGAAAGTACTAGTCTTTAACTACGTAGAACTCTAGGAAGTCATAAGATTTCGGCATTTCCAATAAGCTGACACGATTATGTAGGTTGTCTATGATGCACGTGATACGACAAGTAAAGCTGTCCGGAACACTGTCCATACACCTATAGTGAACTCCGACACCATAGCTAGGGGTTGTCAAAAAGTGATTATAGTGAGACATCAAGAGACACAACGCAAGCCTACCTAAATACTGGAATGCAGACAACATCAACATCACAGGAAGAAAATTAAGAGCTCTACAAGATGGCCTTACCAGTTCTCACATATGGATCCAAAAGGTATTTGACAAATTTTGTCTGACTTCTAATCCGTCTGGGAGCTCTATAGAGATCGAGATGAAACAAACCAATAAAGCGTAGTATGTTCCATTGCGTAAGATATCTAGCTTGTATGACCTTCTCGGAAAGTCTTCCAGAATTTATTGGATATGACAGAGAGGTAGGCCAAAGCTCGTCTGGAATGATGGCGTAGACCGTATCGATCCACTTTGAATGGGGACAGGTGAAGGGAGCACTTACAAGCAGGCCGCCACGTCACCTTGGGGGGCCCGGGGCTAAAATATGTTTGGGGGCCCTTTAAGGATTTTGAAATTCCAAAAAATCTTTGACTAAAAAAAAATTGTGGTAACTTAAGAATAAGTTCATTCAGGGCATTAAATATAGATACCAAGGTTTATAAATCGGGGCTTCCACTTAGCTGGCTACCAGCGGTGGTTGAATCTTCCGCTGGCTCGCCGAATATAGTGGCTCAACCAGCTCGAGAATAATCATAAATTTCCAAATTCCGGATGACTGCCAGCTACAACACACCACAAGTACAACCAACGCTGGTAGATAAACGGATAAACCTAAAGTTACATAGTTTAACCTAGAATGGAACAGGTTTATGTAGACAGGCCCTTGTGCTTAGCTCTGGGGCTCCCCACTCATATTTGTTTTGGCAGAATCAATCCAGAAGCTATTCCAGAGGGAAAAATTCGAAGCACTACTAAGGGAAGCGAATTCGGAGCGCTGTTAATATGCTCCGATTGGATGTAGGTATAAGGAATTGTATGGAACGAAAAAACGGCAAACAGAAACCGGTTCTCGTTCGATGCATTGGTCAAGCAGCATATTGAACGCGGTTGGTACTTATTTGGGGGACCGCTGTCGACACCTGCGTTTGGAAGGACGAAAAGGCAATTCCACAAGGTGAACAAAAATATAAAGCTTGTCGACACTGCAGTTGTTTCTCATATCCACAGGCGATATAACATAAATTGGAGGGTTAGAATTTTTTTTCTATTTTTGTAACTGCTCCAAAAACGCTTCTAAAAAAAGCAGCAGTAAAAGAAGTGCTCCCCACTGCGATCATGCAATGTTAAAAAAGATATAGAACTGGGAAGGGAAAGGGAACGCCCCAAGCTTTTTAATAGTGTTCTAGCTTCATTTCTTTTTCTTAATACTCAATTCGAGCTTATACTACTTCAGTGGTTGTAAAGAGACTACTTAAGGGCAAGCCAAATCGCCCAATCTAATTCCTGATAAAGGTCTTCAATCTGTTTTTCCTCAATTTTTTTTTATGTGGAAGACTAGAGCTCAGGGAAAGCCCTTTGGATTTGTTTACGTCTTTTTATTGTGATACCTATTGGTGTTGCAACTGGTGAACGCGGTTTCAGTAAATTAAAAATGACATAAAATTATATAAGATCATGTATGGGTCAGTCACGTTTAAATCATTGCAATAGAACGAGAGCTGGCAAAAAATATAGAATATGACGATGTCATCGACGACTTTGTGGAAATTAAAGCAAGAAAAATAGTGTTTACTATTTAAATATGATGAGTAGAAGAATCCATATCCATACAAACATAAAATATATTTTAGAGTGCTGCATGCTTGGGTTTCAGGCTCTAGATCCTGTGGCGGGCCTGACAAGAGGCCAGGAATGCATCCCGGTCCTAGAGTTGAATAAGGAAGTAAGTATTCTCGGATTTTATTACAATATTTAAAACTTAAGACGGGATCACAAAGCATCCGCTCCGTTCCGACCCGTTAAGCTGTCAAAGTTAAAATTCGATGTTTGCTTAGAACTTATGTCATTTCGGAAAGGTGGTTTCAATGGTACTTACCGATCGGAACGAAATAATGAATATATTTCAACTTTTTCGGAACGGAGCGGAAGCATTGTTATTCCGGCTTTAAAGATAGCATCACCCAGTGATAAAATACTCTTAAAAACAAGTTATGTTTGAACTTTACGTTACCTTGCATACTGCCCTCACTTAGATTTAAATATTTTCTTCTGCTAGTTAATTGACCCAAACAAATAGTATTAAATTAAATCTCCTAATGGTACTTTAGTCTTTTCTATGCTCAAAAACGTTTTAAAACAGTCATGTCTTTATTCCTGCAACTTTTTTCAAATTTGTGTGAAATAATGTATGGGCAAGAGCACCTTCCCAAAACCACACCAAATGTTATCAAAGTAGAGTTTCTTATTAAATTTTTTTTTTCAAACAAAACTTCTTAGAAATCTAATCACATCTTTAGTGTTTCATACTTCTTCTTCCACCACATTCTGTCACAGTATCAATCACATACTGTCAGTGGCATACACCAGAAAGCACGTCATCCACGTATTCAACAGAATGTTTACAGGGATCGATCACATCTCCCCTAAGCTACTGTATATGTAGCTCCTCAAGGGATGGCATTAGTTTTATTAAATCAAAAACTTTCACAACTTCATCCATTTGGGATAATTAAAATAATGTGTCAGACATTTTTCCACAGTGACAAATCTTCAAAAGAACAAGTCCTCCCCGACTTTGGGCCAAAAAATCGGAGATAGCTGCAGTATGTGTCTTCTTAACTGGCATAGACATAGGACATCCTGATGAAAACCGGTATGGCCGGAAAGCCACCCTAAATGATATTAACTCGGGGCTTTTCAATTTCTATTCTTTTGCTAGATGGCTTGTGCTCCTCTTTCTTTTATTCCCAATCTAACTTTCACCCCTGTCTTGTGCACTTTCATTCATATAATTTGACGTATGCCCGGGCAAAACGGATGTGAATGTGGATGTGGAGGAAAGTCTGGCCATTATGTCTGCGAGGCTGCAGGCGCAGTAGTCCTTGTTCCATAGCTATCCCCAATTTCCTGGCAATCGCATAAAACCGTAAGGACCAAGGAAGCAGTCGGTACGGCATCGGCAGTCGGATTGCTACGATATTTTTTTTTCTGCTGCTGCCTTTTTTCTTTTTCTTGAATCGGAATCGAAGAAGGGAAAGCGATGACAGATCATAGAATCCTGAGAATCTCTGCCGCCAACGCCGCCGGGAAGCAGGAAGCCAGACGGAGAAAGGAAAATTCACAAATTGAAAACATGTCAATGGTTTTGTGAATTGATCATCTGTCACGGAGTTAATTCATTACTTGTCGTACCGTGACACTATCTTGAAATATAGTTTAGTTTTTTTTTATATATTTTTCTCAGTCGAAGGACTCCTTTCGTTGCAAAATTTAATTCCTTTAATTCGTCCGTGTACAGCGCAACGCAACAAAAGGAAACTCGAGGAAAATTAGTTCGCGGAAAATATATTCAAGTTTTCATGAACTCATCAGGAGTAAATCCCTAAATTTTAATTAAAATCTTCGTCAAGGGACTAATACACGAAAATAAAGGACCTCTCCGAGGAGATGAAACATCTGCTATCACACAGTATATGTCAAAGTTTTCGCTACTGTCATCATAGAAGAAAACTTGAACAAAACCACGATTACACCCCCGCCCACCATGCCCTCGGTATCCCGATTCATCAATCAAAGTAGTGACACGCCACATCACGTAAGATCCTGAATTATTGTAATTTCTTAGGGTTGAATACGGCATCGGGCCACCCTACCGCTGCCAACCTTCGCACAAACACACCGCCTCCATCCGAAAACCCCAATGCAGGATGTGTATCCAGCTGTGTAGACTGTGTCGAATAGAGTCTTACACAGTCTTCCACCCACCATTCATCATTAGGGGAACATAATTAAAGGAAATTTAATTATATTCGCATATGTCAGGAGATTATGCTCCTCCGCCGCTTTCAACCCTTAACTTCCTCGCATTATTGCACTGCATCCCCCCCATTCGCGACTATTCATATCTTTATTTACATCCATATTAATTTGACAGTTAACGTTACTAATTGATTTATGTTACATCGATATTGTAATTAGTTATTGAATACCTTCGTGTGCTTATTAAATTTGAAATTATTGGAAAATGAAGAGCTCAAGTATGTTTTTTATAGTATTGGTGTGTTTTTGGACTTAGACTTAGGCAAACATTAGAGTATCAACCCTATTGTTACGTTTTTCCGGCTTAACGGATTCGTAGGATTAATTAGGGATTCTCGCCTAAAACACTGTTATCGCTTTTCTAATCAAAGCTGACTCTAAAATATCGTTGCGCATGTATTTATATATCTAAGACCGTCCCTTATTCAATTTCTAGATTTTTTCACATCAATCTGGAGAGCCCTCTATTTCTTGTACGTTCGAGACTTCGCATCGCACTATCTAAAAATTTCGAGAAGGTCAAAGTCTTCAATTGCAATTCGTTCAAACACCGATCAATAGATGGCGCGCCGTAAACTTACTGCGTTCAAACTCTAATAGATGGCGTATTAATCATCAGAGTATTAAGGTCGAGTCAAACTAATTTTGGAAGTGATAGTCTTCCTATGTAATCTAGACCTTTACTTTCGCGCAGAAAAAATCAAACTACCTTAGAGCGGAACAAATCTGAATTCAATTGTGGATACTAATTTCACATTTATGGTAAATAGAGCTTGTACGCGTTTTTGTCACCAGTTCCGTCCTGAACCTGTTCTATTTGATTTCAACAGATGATTGCAGATAGAGGTGTTTCGTAAACATAGAAAATTGCCAATGATGAATTTTTGCTGATTCTTCGTTTTTTAATGAGAGGTAGGGTCACAAACACTTCGGTGGCCAATTGAACCTATTGTATCCTTGGCAGCTCCAATACCACATACCTGTAGACCAGATGGCTTGAACAAGCTCGATTTGACTAGTCTGTTCGAACAAGATCGCTCCGTGCATCGCTCCGGTAAGATCCACATCCTCCATCCTCGTCGCTATTGCGGTGATAGAAAACGGTGAAGCCAGACCCATCCTCTGCGAGGCAAACCCTACAGATGGCATTCTCTATCCATCTGAGATACCATAGGTGGTAATTTAAAATGCAGTGTCCGGTAATTAAGCTATGCCCTGATATCCTTCCTGATGCGTCCCAACTATAAGCCTTGCGTTCGAACTCAGGGATATTGTACGAGTTCGAAATTATTGATTACAGAAAATTATTGGGCTGTTCAATTTAGAGATGAACTTCTTTAACGTAGCATGTACGCAAAAGATTGATGCAGGGTGTGGGAGTGAGTCAAGCATGGTTATTAAGGCCACGCAAAACATATCATTTCCAGTAGTCATTTTTTTACTAATCGAATTTACTTTTTTCATATTTTTGCTTATTTTAGTCTTACCCTTTGCGTTTTTAGTTAAAGTTAAATTGGTAACAAGTTCTTAAAACCAAAGAGTTTTTTTTTTACTTAAACAAGCGTTTTCGAAACTCCGCGCCATCGCTCTTCTCGGAAAAAAGCATGGCAGTCACAGATCGTAAAAGTGGTGGCAGCGGTGGGATCCTGCAAAAGGATCCAATGTTATAGAATGCTTTCTATTTGGATTGTGCATGGTTCCTACACCATGCAGAAGTACCTGCTCATCAGAATATCGTATTTTTATTCCATCACAGATGATGGGTAAATGCCTAAGATATTAAAACAAAGCCCTTGGGTTGGACATAATCGATCGTTGGCGATCATTCATGTTATTTTGTGATAGCTTATCTCTTTTTGCAAGCATACAATGTTGTTTTTTTTAAATATATATTTATTTTCCCAGTCTACTTTTAGCACCACTGATCGAGTTTTGTCTTATTGAATTTGCAACTAGTACGAAGGAGTTGAGTCACTGTATTATTCAAAAATTTCCATTCAAGACCACCAATTGTTAACTTAACAAAGTCATTGTGTTTACGTTAAATTCAAATAGCGCAAAGTTTATTCCTTTATTTGTGTGTTGACAATAAATTCCTCTGAATAATATTCATTAATACTAAAGCAGCCCTTAACTCTCTCTCAATAAATAATTCACATTTTCGGGACTGAATTCATCATGGTCCTCAAAGGGATTCCAACTTGTACCGAAAACCAAAATGCTTCTTGCAATATTTGTCTTCGGATTTGCCTCGAGGATTCGAATGTTACACAACAATGTTGCCATTTATCCGCACAATATACTTCAATTATCAGAGCCTGCATCCGTGCATACGCCAGCCTCAAAGCGAGCTCTCATTTGTCACCGAAAACATATATCTCTCCGCCTTGGGTATACAATACTCCCCCGCACGGTGCCGGCGTCTCTCCGACATTGCTGCATACGGGGGGCGGATCGGAGCGTTGAACACGATTGAACAGCGAAAATAAATGGAGTTCAATTTGTAACATTTCATTACGGGGAGAATGTTTTTAAGCACGGATCTTTGTGCACTTTTTGTTTCCTTGTTTAAATACAACTCAACACTGGAATGATGAACAATAGAATCGGAAAGGAAGAAAAAGGAGAGCTAAAAAAAGGGTTTTTTTTTCAAACCCTCGCCTTATTCCTTGCCCGTAGTGAAAGCAAGCTTTGTGATGGCATTGCCGGGAAAAGTTGGTATTGAAAAAAATCCATCAGCAGCGAGAAAAAAAAGGAAATCAATTTGCTGTGGAAATTTTAATAAATGCTTTTCAGTTGCGAGAAGTCCTGTTTTCCACTGAATCCCGGCTGGGCTAAATCCCAGCAGACGGGGTTTTTGGCCCGGTCGATGGTGTGCTCTCTGGCAGCGGCGATCGTTATGGAAAAACTGATGGAATTGAACAATTGTATCAAATGGAAATGGTTTATTTCGCGAAAATATTTCGATTGCGTTGAAAATCAATCTGAAATATTGAAATGTGTTTTCGGTGAGCTCTTTTCAATTTTCATTTTACTTCGATCGGTGTTAATAAATAACAAAGTTTTTGGCCCGTTTCCGTGTAAGTTAAAGAGTTTGTTTCGTTTAATAATGGATTCGGTAATAATTTTACATTTAATTATACTTTTTAGTAAATGAAATTTTTTCTGTTTTTTGTTTCCTGTGTGAATTCTGTTGAGTATGGGTTGGGTCAACATAGAGTTCGGGTGTTTGTTACCCTTCTCTCCACTAAACGCACAATCCAAGTACCATAAAATGAATCAAAAAACGTTCATTATTAAAATAAATATATTCGTACAAAATAAACATCAAATGCAAAAATTTGTAAATTGAATCAATATAAAAATCAAGAATTGAGTGAAGTGTTTTACTGAAGGTCATCAGCACTTAAATAATTCATAAGGAAACCGATGGATATCTTAAGTAAGTTCCTAGCTTGGTTGCTGACTAGTTCGGCTTTGAGTTTGAGGGCATCGAAACCTATGTCCATGGTATTTGATGGGACTCCGCTTCAAGAGGTAGACTCTGAAGTAGTTTCAAGCGAGTTCAATGGTTTTGGCACAGGCGCAGCCAGTTCAATCCAAGGTAATTTCTTTCTGTTGTTCTCAAGCATTTGTGAGCTTCAAGAATTGTTTTTATGTTATATGCCATCTCCTTTAATATGCCATCTCTCAAAATCTCGCACTAATTGAAAATCAGATTTCAACCAATGCTCCCTTAGATACTCGAACATATCAGGTGTCAGGGTACACCTCAGTACGCAACTTCTCTACCCACAGGATAACTGCCACGGTACTGCGGAGAATATGTGGTACACAGGAGAATATACGGTCCGGAGCCACATATACGGTCCGTATGTACCTACTCACGTCTCTTCAGCTCAAACCACTGCCAAATAAGCGTTAATTTCAACACCAAAAGGACCGGATTCCGCTATGAAAAGTGCAAACTAGCTGTAGGGTAATTGGTTTTTGTCGGGGCATTGACTGGGATTTGTGTTTCCGCAGAAAGAACCTTCATTCTGTTGCTATCTGTGTCGCCAGAGTTATACGGGCATTAACGTTCTTTACCATTCCTCGTTCGAAAATATGAAGCAATAGAATTAAAGATTCTGTCTACAGAAAATATAGACCTTGTCTGAATTAGTCAATTGATCAAGAGTGTATTGAATTGAGAAATTGCTGTAAGTTCACAATGACGAAAATAAAGCAGCATTTGATGATTGGGTGAGGAGGAAGATGTGCAATGCTACAGCTAGTGGTAAGAAATTCTAATTTTCTGTGACTTCGATCAAGCAGAATTTTACTTCATCGACAACTCCCTGTTTTAATTAGAAGGAGAAGGTGATTACAGAAAACAAATTCAAGGCCGATTAACTAGCATCCAGGACCGGCGGTTGATGTGGGTTGAGTGGGTAGTTCTACCCAGTCGAAAAACTCCGAGTGGGTAAAATACCCACTCGAACTTCGAAACTACGCGGAAAAAAATTTTGAGCTGTGAGAGTTCAAATATACATGTTTGTTCAGTTCAATTTAGCGTTGAATTCCTGGAGCCCAAAAATCGGGCTCTCAGAGCGCAAACTCTGGGCTCGTAGTTCATAGCTCAGTGTCTATTACCTAGTTTATAGCTACTCTAAAAATAATTCGAATTATGGATTATACAAAATTTTTTGTCGTATAAACGGTATATTTTGAATTATGGCTTAACCCGAAATTTTTCGGCTAACGCCAAAATTATAAGAGTGTAATTGTTAGAATCTTCGAGGCGAGGGGCCATTGTAATGACAAAAAACAGCAAATTAAAGAAAGAAGCTTATATGCATTAAATTGCCTCAGAGTAAGTAAGAAACCTATACCTCGACAATGTAAACTCACCTTACCTAATTTCAAGCTGGAATTTTCGCAAAAGACGTATGAAATGCCTCTCCAGTACATATTTGTATTTACAATATTACCTTGTCTCATTTCAAGTTGGAAATTTCACTGCCTCAAAAGAAGTAAGAAATGTCTCTCCAATTTTTAATTACAATCTCACCTCGCCACAGCTCAAATTGGATATTTTACAAAAAAAAAATAAGAAATGTCTCTCGTATTTGGGACGTTCTTTTACAAACCGAACACCTTTTCTGACAGACACATTTTTGATTTGGCTGAAACTTTTTTTACGGGTTCTATATTGAAAAAAAAGAGACACGTATTTTTTTTTATTTTTTTTCACAATATTTTGGACGCTAGAAAGGATTGAAATTTCACGATTTTGGTGATTTTGGGCTTGAGGAGTAATTTTCAAAAATTCACAACTCCGGTTCTATTTGTGCTACAGACTGTTTTTAATTTTAAAGATAAAAGAACAAGCTTTAAGAAAAAACTACTTTCGAAAAAAATTATTAACAATTTAAGACTGTTATTAACAATTGAAATGTTTAAATTGGTTTTTAACCATTGCCCCCACTTCGTAGCGAGTTTTAAGTATTCCCATCGTATTCTACGTCAAATTTCCTTTCAAAAACACTTTTTTAATCGATGGACAAATTATTATTACTATCGGAAAAAAATAATTAACTTAGAGCGCTACGTCCCACTGAGCGCCCCTTCTTTCTTGTCTCTCATCGGTTAATAAGTTCTTTTATTTTTAAAATGACAAAAAAAACAGTCTGTAGCACAAATAGAACCGGAGTTGTGAATTTTTGAAAATTACTCCTCAAGCCCAAAATCACCAAAATCGCGAAATTTCAATCCTTTCTAGCGTCCAAAATATTGTGAAAAAAAATAAAAAAAAATACGTGTATCTTTTTTTTCAATATAGAATCCGTAAAAAAAGTTTCAGCCAAATCAAAAATGTGTCGGTCAATTTTTGCCAAAATCTGTACGGTTTGTAAAAGAATGTCCCAATTACAACTTCACCTAACCTCGCCTCATTTTAAGTTGAATTTTACTGTCCCAAAAGAAGTAAGAAAGAAGAAACCCATGCCCCTCACTACGTATTTGCAATCACACCTGGCCTCATTTATCTCGATACACACTCAGTAGGACATTATTTTTAAACCGGGACATTTAAAAAAAATTAGGCCTCAGTACAATTTACATCATGTAAGGGATAAATGTACTGCTTCGTGTAAGTCCGGCTCAACTCTAAAAAAATTTTAGGTCGCAAGAAGGTGCCAATTGATTACCACGGCCCGCGGAAAAAACATAACATTAAATTTTATTCTGGCCCATATTATAAACAGGTTGCCCACCTTTGCTCTACTCTATCATCCACGCTGCGTACTGGACGTACCCTAAGAGTAGTGTTACGGCAATTTCAGAACAGTATAGATATATACAAATTTTGAACTACAAAGTACTGTATTTTGACTGATACATTTTATTAAATTTCGAAAGTGGTGCTATTATTTTGCACATAACTGTATATATATATATATAGATGGATAGATTCGTGATAAGGTTGAAAAGAAAAAACGAGAAGGACGCCATATCATTCATGTTCTAATGAAAGAAGTTTTTCTTTTTTATGTAGATTTAAGAGTTATTTTAGAACAACAATGCTGCAGGATCGGCTCAATTCGATAGCCCTATCATTACTGATAAGTTTGATCAGTACAGTCTGCGTTACGCAAATAAGTGTTTTTTTCATATTTTTAATTAATAAATATAAAGAGTTTCAACGCTTTTATTTCGAAGTTAAAAAAAATTTATTTATTTTTAAATCTTACCCCTTTTTTATATATACCCTCCCGGCCAACTACCCACTCGGGCTGAACTCCAACCGCCGGCCCTGATAGCATCCTTGCTCGCCTCAAATTCTCAACGTGGCCAACCATTCGACAAACATGTCCAAACCATCGTAGTCGAAGTTTTTGTATTTCTTCGTCGATCAGTGTCTGTTGATCGCATTTTTGTCTAACTGTCTCGTTTCGAAGGCGATCACGAAGTGAGACAACGAGAATGTGCCTCAAGCATCGCATTTCGGAGACCTCGAGCTTGTTGACGTCCGGCTTGAGCAGTGTCCGCGTTTCCGATCCATGAAGAAGAATCAGAAGGATCAACGTTCGGTAAAGGCGTACTTTCTTTTGATGGTAATATTTGTTCGTTTTCATATGCACAACTTGAGCGAGGCGAACCGGATGCCTGGCCGATGCGGCTGTGAACGTCGGCCGTCGATGCCACTTTCTTTTCCTCAACCAACGATCCCAAATATTTGAACATCGAAATCTTTTCGAATTGGGTTCCATCGAGGTGAACACTGGCTTTCGATCCGTCCGTTGTGAGCACTTTGGTATTTTCCGCATTGAGTTTTAATCAGTATGATCGGCCGATGCGGGAAACAGTGGCGTAGGTAGCTTTTTGCGATGGGGGGATATGACTTAGTATATTTTGATTGATCGGATTTTCACAACTTAATGCATCAGAAAGGGGTCTTTTCGCGGTTGTTTCTGCAGATGATTCTGCATTTCTATGGTCTTCACCGTGTTAAGACTTGCCGAGTGGTTTTATTGGCAGTAAAAATAATAATAAATAATAAACAAAACAATTTTCACACATTTTTGCAATTATAAACTAGAGTAAATTTGACAATTGAGTGTCTGTTCAAAAGGGCTTTACAGAAATTGAAAAAAACTACCTGTCCCTATAAATAAAATGCTAAAATATATTTAAAATGCACATTCATGTGAAGGTTAAGACTACAATATAAAATGGGCTTTTTATTTAAAAAAATACACATTAAAATTATATTTTTTTTAATTATTTGTTTAGAAATAGGCCTTTTTGATCGGGATTGTGAGAAATACGACCTTTTGATTAGTCACTTCAAGAAATAAGCCTTTTTGAATAGAATTTTTGAAAATACTTGCAGTGAAGTTTTTCGGGGTTCTGCCAAAAGCAAAAATCCTAATCCTAATCCACCTATCTACTCCTGGTATAACTTTGAGCTAAAATTAAATTTTCTATTGTGTTAAGGCTCTAATACTAAAGTACCAAAGTACCAAAACTATCAAATAAAGCCAACTTTAACATCAAAATTTGCTAATATCTTCAAAAATAAAGGCCGTAACACAAAAATTGTTGGACATTATTTATAGCAAATTGTCCGTGCTTTCCAATTTTGAAAAAAAAATATTGACTAACTACTTCTTTTTGGGGAAAAATGTAGATGAAGTTGATAGTTTTGTTAAAAAAAAACAAAATTTTGACTTTGATAACTCATTATTCTGGAAGGTGGTAGGGTAGAACATTCACTTTTACATTTTTAGATAGGTGGGAGTATTCTGCGTGCAGTGCAGTTTGTAGTTTTTTTAAATAAAATATTTTAGTACGGTGAGAGCGTTTTTTCTAAAAAAAACACACTCCTTATAATTCATTAACTAAAGCTGATATAAAAAAACTGAAATTATATTTGAAATCAGCGTCAAAAATTAGTTTAGAATGATGTAAAATATTCCATGCATGAGTAGTGTTATAATTTGGCCTTCCTTTCGCTTACAGTCAAAATTATATGAAACGAAAATTCAGATCGTGTTTTGAAGTAAACCTTCTTTTTCTGGGGGGTCCTGAGTAAGCCCAATTTGGATGGATGTAGTCAAAGTTATGGTCAATAAACTGAAAAAAGTAATTTTTTTTTAAATTGTCCATAACTTTGACCAGAAGAACCGGTTTTCGATGCACTTTTTTTCAAAGTGATCGTAAGATTCCAAATTTTCAATTTCCGTTGCAAGAACATAATGATTTCATGTTTCCAAAGTTGCTACAGTGAGTTGAATTTGGAATTTTTTTTTGCGAAAATTGTTTAATTCAAACAATTGACAACAGCGCCATCTGTTGCGAGTAAAAATTTTTCCGAATTCAAGGGTTAGAAAGGTGACTTTTTTCCCTTTAATTTCGATAAAAGTTTAAGTGATTTCGATTGAAATTGTCAAAGTTATGGCTGTGTAAAAAATTGTAATTTTTTCGAAAATTTCGGGTAAACCTTTAATTTTTGTACGAAGTGTAGTATACCAAAAATATGACGGATTACCGTTTCCTTCACAAGATGCAGAAATACGCCCCTTTGATTGGTATCCTAATTTTTTGGAATTTTTTATATGGAAAGTACGCTCCATTTGAATAAGTTTTTAGGCTCATTTGATGGACTTTTATGCCATATTTTCAAATTAATTTTAGTTGAAGACACTCCTCAATTATAAACTAGAGTAAATTAACGTTAACGCTCCAAGGAACGCCTTCGAATTGTTGATTCGCCAGAGACAATGAGTGATACACAGTGCTCGATAAAATTGCATCGAGTTAGAACAATCTATGAATCGATCCCCCCCTATCTACGCCACTGGCGGGAAACGTCGTATAAGATGGCCGTTGCTTCGGCATCCGTGTCGAAATCAATTTTCTCGAATTCGACAAAACAAAAAACGTACATTCTTTTTGGGGAATATTACATAACGAGCGTATAAACAGTAGTTCAAGAATGTTTTACAAAATCCAACCAGAATTTCATTTCGTATTTAGATTGTCTGATTATTTTGATTCATTGTAAGAACCTAGCTTGAAACTGCAAGGAGAATCTACATTTTTCAACAGGAAGCAATGCTTTTTCTAGAAATACATATGTATGTATATAATAAGTCACACAGTTTGTTTCTACTTACATAAAAATCAACTCCTATCGACCAATAGCAAAAGGACACAAGAAACAACAACCGCTCGTATTCTTAAAAACCAGTTTCTATAGTTCCCGTTGTTGCATTGCTTTCCATCATAATCATAAAAAAACTGGAAAGAAAAAGGAAGAAGAAAAAAAATAAAATGTTAAAGATAACGGTATTTTCAAGGATCTTTTAAGTTTTTATTAAAAATTCCACATAATAACACAATGACCGCCCTTCATGCTTCATAGTATCGAGAACGTTCCGGGGTTAGTAGCAGATACACTTTTTTTTTTAGCCTGCCCTTCTTCAGATCCTGTGTGTACTGTTGTTCCGAGAGCTGAGCTTGTTGGCTTCCATCTTTTCTTGCCTTCTTCCTTCCTGTTTTGTTGCCTGAAGAGTTCCGCCAACTAAATGAATTTTTCACAGGATAACACCATAAAGGGATCCTTTTTTTTATTTTTATTTCTACCGTTCCTTCTTGCGTCATACATGAGACTCCCATAAAAATGTCCAAAGAAGGAATGATGGCTACAACTGGAGTGGCAACAGTGAAAGGAATTTTTGCCAAACAGAGAAGAAGCAACAACACAGTAAACAGCAACAACAGCAACAACAACAACAAAAGCTCCTTTCCAGCTCCTGTCATTTTCATAAATTTTTAAGTTTATTGTTAGAGAAGTGTTTTCTATATACAAAAGTCCTTTCCATCGTCCTGCCTCCTCCTCCTCCTCACACACCCACTCCCACCGACAACTCACTGCTCTGACTCTAGTGAGTTTCTTTTTTGTTTTCATTGGAGGATGTTTGTATATCCAGGTAATATGGAATGGGGGTGGAAATGGAAGTTATGCATTTCGTGAAAAGGCTCCCGTGGCGAAGGATTACGAGGGAGGAAGAGTAACCAACTGTTGCCGGGGTTTCATAATCCTTGGATATCCTTATGATGTGTAAGCATTTGTTGTTTTGACTTACTTATGTACAGAAGTTCTTATTTTTTAGCACAGATTTTTACTTTTTGTGTTTCTGCGTGTCCTTTAGTCTTAAATTCAGAAATACTTTAAGAAAATCCAATTTTCAAACCAATAATTTAAGCTGGTTCCAGCAGAGTTAATAGGACATAACCGTCAGCCGTTTTAATACATTCCTACATATCGTTGCGACTCCCCCCCACGACTGCACCCACGTACACTCATACCTTATACTATATAATTTCATCGGCATTTCGATGTTCTTGACATTAATCCTTCGCCATATAAACACGACTATCCAATGTGTACAAGCCTATGCCTATTTTTTTTTTATTACATACTATGCAGCTCTGCCAGGATAAGGACACGCAGAATAAATTTAAACAGACATTCTCAACACACAGACACATCCCGGGGCACATAAAATAAAATGGTGTAGTAAATGTCTCAGGACTTTTACAGCTACGAAAAGGAAACTTTGATAGCCTACTTTTATTACCTCTTTTGATTCGTAGTCCACCGCCATCTTTAGGGGAACGAACCAAAGAAGGAAGCACGTCTACGCTGCTACCCTCTATTAGTATCATTAGGTTTTTACGTTTCGATGTATAATGAAAATTTCATTTAACGTTTTTCTCATGTTTTAACTCCGGCATCGTAGCCCCCCGGTAAACATGGCTTTTAAGTGTAAAAGGGATCAATCAATTCGTGTTATTTACTGTTATTGAGATTATCCTGGCAAAAAAAAACACAGTCCTGTATAGACGGTTTTACAACATAATTAGAGCCTACCGAAGGATCCGGTGAATTGATAATAAGTTTCAAAAGACCGAAATGGACCAATTTTGAATAATAGATGACAAGTCTGAATAGAGGATTGTAAAAGGTGTTTTACGGCTTGGCGGTGTTCAGACGGAAATTGCTGTTCGGCTAGACTCTAATAAAAAAAGAGCTTTAGAAAAAAGGATATGGTTTTGCGCTGGTTAGAAGGTTTTATCTCGCTTTCCAAATCCTATTTGTGAACAAGCAGACTAGAAAATTGTATTTGAATTGGGCTTGTGAAGATAAATACGAAAGTAAACAAAAAATTCAGCTTTGAAGAATGATTGACAAAATTTAATTTATGTAATATGCAAAAGCCATCAACGTAACATATTTAAGCATATTATTCTATATAGAGCCTTAGCTCGACAAGCTGTGAGGAACATTTAAAAACTTAAGCTTAAAAACGATCATGCACCAACAGAAAAATCGCCGGGCGATCAGGCAACTCAATCCCAGGAGTCCGTGTGTGAGCCATAGAAATGACAACCACGTAAGAACTTGGTCGTTACGAGTAAATTTGCTTTTTTAAATCACATGGGTATATTCTGGTAGAGCCAGTTGCAGTCAAATAGACCAAGCCTTTATAGATTACCTTGAGGGCCTGATGAACTTACGAACGTATCGAAGTGGTAACTTCGACTGGGATTACTACGTATCTTATTGGAAAAGTGCTCCGAGCCGATTGACAACGTAGAAAGGCTTTGCTAACTGCAAATCAAGGTCGAATCAATGCAGCAGCCTTATACATGAAACGACCAGGCGAACATTAGGCCATTCGGTAGAACTGGAGTGAATATTATTGCCGACTTCATCTTTGACTAAAGTCATAGAGGCATGGTTGGATGATGAAAATAAGCTGGTGACTGAAAAATATACGTACCTTGCAATGAAGAAGACGCCTAGAGCACAGCAATCTGCCATCTCTGCTTGATCCGCTTGTTATCGTAGATCCTTCTTAAGTTTCAATAGATGCATGCCAATATAGTATACACTTTAATCTTAGAATACAGTTATAAAGGTCATAGGCGCAACAACGGGGCGGCAGGGGGCCCGGGCCCCCCTGACGTTGGTCACTTGCAACAAGAACTCCTAATACGAAAGCAGCTTGAGAACGCTTCCGTAATAGTATTTTATGACAATTTTAAATTAATTAATTAATTAATTAATTTAAAAATTAAAAACCCCAAAAAATTCATAAAGGTGTTAAAAATGCGAAATGAATATTAACCATTTAAAATTTACCCCCCCCCCCCCCCGTGATGCCCAGTCGGGCCCCCCCTGAAATATCAGAGTTGTTGCGCCTCTGGCAAAGGTGCAAACTTTCTACTTAATCTGGGATTTTCACCCTAGAGTCCGGCACCCGTACTATATGCTTTGTGTGCCATACGTGTCCACTCTAAGGAAAACCCAGGATATATGTATGGTCACGGAACAAGCATTACCGATAATAGCATTACCGATAATTGCAGAATTTTGCCAGTGAAGATCGCTTAGGTAACCATTCGAAATTAGTCTCAGCGGATTTCTTGACTTCAAGATGGAGCGGTACCAAAGTAAGTAAATTATCCAGAGCTGCCGTCAAAGATGTACAAATAGCGATGGAAAGCAAGTGCATTCTTAGAATCTTGTTTAATTTTGTAGCAAATCTGTCGGGCTCGATAGCCTAGGGGTTAAGGTGCCCAATCACCATCACAAAGGTTCGTGGTTCGAGTCCACTTTGCGACATGGTTTTCGCCTTTACATTTTCCCAACCAACTTGGTGTTGACAGTACTTTCCTTCTTCTACCTAATAGCGACTAGAGCTTGGCGCCCGACATTTCACTCAATGAATAATAGAACCGTCGGCAGTACAAGGGTGCTTACCTCTATATAGCCCACTTGAGCTCACTATAGCCGAACTTGAGCAATGACCTTCTCGCTTCTTCGGCTCCAGTCGTCTCAATATTTGGCTGAAGTTCTCCAGTTAGATGTATAATCTTAAGTCTTAGGTCGCGTGCACATTGAACAGCGTTGAGCTGTGAGCGATGCGCGAAGAGCGGTGAGCGATGCTTAAGGGGGTCTTACTATATAATACCTCATTTCCGAGCGCTATATTCAAAAATTAATTACTAGAAAACTACAAATGATTTCGGGAAGCAGTTTTTTGTAATGTTATCATTAATTATTGAACTTTACATAGTTTTTTTGGTTTTACATAAAAATGACGTATGTGACCGCTACACGTCCTTCACTGCGTCCTCGTCAAAAGTGTCCAGGGCGCACGGGGTGAACGATTTTGACCGATCAGATGATCTGAAACCGAAAAACCTTTAAAATTTATTTTTCTCATCCCCTTGGCTATGGATAGACACGAGCTTTTTCAAAAATTCAAAAAATTCTTATAGTAATAGAATTTTGAAAAAAAAAAATTTTTGCACTTTTTTATTCTGCTATTCAAGGCTGTTAAAAAATTTTGGACTAGAATTTCAAAAAAAGCTCGTGTCTATCTGTTGCGACATGTTTTCTGATAATAAAAATGTGTAGTATGACAAGATCGGTCAGGTTGATTTTTCGAAAACGTTCACCCCACCTCAAAAAAGACGACTTTCGGAAAAACACGTTTAAAGATTGACAACGTAATAAAATATTGTTAAAAATTGCTCTGTCACTGCCAAACGAGCCCGTCCACAATTAAATCCTTTTACCAGCGTATTTCTAACACTATTTAGATGAAAAAAATGTAAAAAAATCGACTTTTTGAAACTGTTACATAGTAAGACCCCCTTAAACACCACGTAACCTAAGAAAATAATCGAAAGTGTTCACATAGGACCGCGGTGAGCGATGAGCGTTACAGCTGAGCGGTGTTTTCACCGCTTAAACAATCTTGATTGTGAGCGGCGGTGAGCGGTGCAATTTAATTGGGGCATTTATTAATTGCAAAATATGTATTTTTTGTCATTTTTATTTAAATATATTAAATTAGTTAGGTAATTTTTACAGTAATTAATTTTTACAAATGTAAAAAGTACTTTGCAAAATGATTTCGAATATTTTCCGCTACTCTTTGTGGATGTCCTTAAAGCTCTCAGTTGAAATTAAATTTGCGGAGTAATAACGTTCCATTTCTTGAAAATACTGTAGATCACTACAGCCATCCATTTTTCTTATCACGTTATGCAATAAGCAGGTATACATATATGTACATCTTATTATAGCAATTGTCTTTTCTGGACAAACTTCGTTATCTTTTCCCAAGATGCGCCATTTAGCTCGTAAAATTCCAAATGCATACTCAATGCATTTTCTCGCAGTTGCTGAACGATTATTAAAATTTTCTCTTATGTTATTTAAGTTTCTCGACGGATATGGCCGTAAAAGACATGATTTGAGAGAGTATGTCTAATCCTCACTTTCTTTCCAGAGCACTGGTAATAGAAATTGATGGTGTTTTGCATTGCTATTCCAGTTCACTGGAAAAGATATCCCGTGCGGAATTTCAGAAAAAAGCCATTTAAAACTGAAAAAATTAATGTGCAAAATGTTTTATAACAATATGATCCCAATGTCGTCCCATCTTGAATTTTGGCATATGTATTTTAAGAGTGTATGCACAAAATATAATTTTTTCAAAAAAAATAAAAAAATCTGTTTTTGAGTTTTCTCAAAAAAAAATTTTTAAAACTGGAAAATTTTTTTTACTAATAAATGTTGTATATCAAATTAAAGTAGTATTAAAGCAGAACAAATTGGTTCAACTTTCAACTTTCTATGTTAAATTGTTTTTGAACTTAGAGCAACTTAAAGAGTTTTTCGATTTTTTGAAAATTAATAACTAAAAAATGAGCAGTCCAAAAAATATGAAAATTTATATTTTTCTTAAAAAAAATGGACCAGCAGTAGTAGGTGGAATGACCCAGTAGTGACTATTTATAGCCTCGACACACGGACGCATTTATGACGAAAATTCCTCATTAATTAGGAATATGAACCTCATCAATTAGGAAAACCGATTAGGCAAATTTTGGTTAATCTAGTACGAAATCTCAAAAGAGAGCCATCTGTCGAACGATAGATCACGTTAAAAAGCCCGCTATTAGGCGTTTTTCCAGAGTCAGCTGATTTTTATTTTAATTTTACTTGAAAATAAATAAAAAATATTACTTTTTTCCATATCAAAAAATTAAATATTCCTTGTTTACCTTCCATTGGGGCAACAACGTACCAAAGATATAATTTTTTTTATTTTTCGTTCTCTGACATTTTTCACTACACCACAACTGTCATAATATAATAAGGTATTTTAAGGTGTGTCACCCTGTAAGAGCGTTCGTCATAAATTAGGAATTTTCGTCATATTTTGATTGCGTGTGTCGAGGCTATTACAAGTGCATTTTTCGGTTAAATGGCGACAAGTAAAAATTGCTGCAGCGATTGTTGCATACATTCCATGATGAAGAAGAAAAGAAACCAAAAAGACGGCGATTGTGATCTTATATTTTGCATTTATTGACAACAACGGTTATATCTTTGTTTAGAGATGTAGGTACAGTCCCTATTGAAGCATCCACAGTTCTATACAATTCTCGTACAAAGATATTAAAATTTGAATCTCTTCTTTTGTCCAAGTACCGCCTGTAGTTCTAGAACTTCGCTTTTTTTAATAGTTCTCATTTGTTCGCTCATTTTCCAATCTAAAAACGTAAATATTTTAAGGAAAATAACGATTCTGAATAAACAAAAACTCGTACAACTTTACTAACAAGTTTGTAAAGTTGCGAGTGCTCATGAGAAAGACGTCAGTTTAGACTGCACGAGAAAAATCGTGTCAGTGTTTATGCCAGTGCTTAGCCAGTAACCCAACCAGTGAACTGACATGATGTTTACATTACACTGGCTGCATCACTGGCAATAGCCAGTGCAATAACTGGCAAAAAACTCGTATAGTTTAAACGCACCTTAAGCCGTGATATCAATTCGTTCAGAGACCTTCTTAAAAAGTCCTGGGAACTGTTGAGTGTTGAGGTCAGTTGTCAAAATATAACTTTACAAGGCAATCATTGATTTCTTCATCCCTAATAAATGATTATATAGATTGTTCATGACCAATATGACAAGGGAAGTAAAGATATTCAGAATATTGTTCAACCGATCAACATCTATAATTGAAAACAATTATAGGATGGTCTGCCCCGCCCCATCTTTAGCCTGACGTTGGAAAATGTGATCATAATTGAAGAATCCGGTGTAACAATAAAAGGCACAATCCTCCACAATTCAAGCTAAATACAATCAAACTACATCGGCACCATTAGAAAAACAGCAAGAGCCGTACAACTTGCTGGACAAGAACTGACACTGTACATGAATGAAGGCAAAACAAAGTCTGCGAGACGATCTAACGTTGGTCATAGGACAATGGATTTGAAATACATAATATAATCATTGATCTACTTTGGGACAATAACAGCAGGCGTCGATAGAATGGAACCAGAAACACGCGCACGAGGTATTCCAAGCTTTCACCAAGGAAGGATCAGAGCTCAGGGATGACCTAGTGGATAGCATCGCCTTGCAATCGGTAGGGGTGCAGGGAGCCCATGTAAAAGGTTCAGAGAGCAGAATATATAAGTAGGTTTTCTATAAAAATTATTGGTAAAAAAAACTTTGGGAACCGTCATGTATTCACAGTCCATCTTGTCATTGGTCTTGTGATAATCCAAGGCCTAACGAAAACTTAGCTGCAAAGATTAAAAGAAGATATTCTAAACGGATTTTAGAGATAAGTAATTGTTGCACGAGTTTAAGTTTGGTCCTTGTAATTTAGTCTTTTAAGTAACTCAAAAAAGGCTACTAACTAAAATCCCATGTTACATTCAACAATACTCTGAAATATCTACAGGGCGAATTTGTTCCAGAAACAACCCATTCCAGACGCCATACAATGCTGAATTGATGTATTTATAGACACTCTTCCAAGTCTTATCTTATCTCATATTCCGATTCATCCGAATTGCCAAAAATATATTTTTCATTGCTGAGTAAATTCATTAAGGAACCAAAATATAACCAACTCAACAACTTTCCACTTCAATATACCATGACACAGCGGTAAATACTTGATGTTATCGCAGATATTTTTCCCTGGTATTGTTTACCAATAATAACTACAAATTTTCCCGTAGAAAATACTGACTCAATGGGAAATTTTTGCCCCAGTTATAAATCAAAAAAAGAAAAACATTGATAAAATCAGGATATGTGAAAGTTTTTCTCCTCAGCACCATAAGTCGGAGGCTGCTCCCACAATACTTTATTGCTGATATAACTTTCATCAGATGCCCATTTAATCACAATCGAACCCAGATATTCGATCTTATCCTCGCACTAAAAATAAAATATCCAACTTTTATGTAATTTTTTGTTTCCGCTTCCATATAGTGGGATCCACTCATCCTGAAACAAATAAAATAGAACCAAAGTTCCATGAAAGTGTAAATGTAGCAGAAAAATTCGTCGTTCATAGTTTTTAGGCCTCATTGAATACATTCTGAAATATATGGCATCGTAATACTTCACATAAAAAAGTTTCTTTAATAAAATATTATGACGTATTCTATTTGAATGGGAATTGTCTTCTCGCAATTTAGGTGAAACAAATTAAGGTGGAAAAAAAGGAAGAGTTTTGTTGTGAGTCAATATTTTTTTTTGGGAGAAAATTTGAGGAGCATTACGAGTGTCTAGGTGCAACTCAGCAAATGCTGGATTTTAAGGACCAATTTCATGTAAACATATTTTTCCACGTCGTTGGATTTTGTGATAGTATACCTCGGCGACCTTAGGGTAGTGAAGGCGCTGTCATAGGGAAATCCGAAATTCCAAAAAATACTTTTATAGCATAGGTCAATTCAATTCAACACGATGAATCGTCAGCAATCAACGCTGCAGACGGAGGGTCCGTGTAGTGTGCTAAAAATTCTCCGTGTCATGTATTAGTACAACCGTCAAAGATTTCGTAAGGCGTCTATTGGTAAGAAATTCTGTTAACGATTGGACACACTTCCCAAAACGGTTCAGAATCCTTTCTGTTACTCACGTGACATCACCAGATTGGTATGCACCCTTAGAATCGTCGATTCGATTGAGGTAATTTAGTGGAGTAGCCAAGCATTTACAAAACCCTGAATTAACCCATAGATCCTCAGAAGATGGTAGGTCACTATCGTCGAACTGATGATGCCTTTCGAGTTCCTCTATTTTCTTAACATTGGTAGGAAAATTTGACTTTGAAATATGATCTTTTGCGTATTGTTAATGAGGGAAAAAATGTCCCTTTGTTGGCAAAAGCAGTTGGCAAACGAGTTGATCTTCGTGCAAGGGAGCGTACAAGTATTACGTAACGCAATTTTTGAAATTTTTTTGACCCCCCTTCCCCCCATTTAACGCGGCGTACCCCCTCCCCCCCTCCCTAAAGGACGTAACACCAAGTGACCATTTTTACCTAAAAGTCACAATTATGTTGCGCAAAGTACCAGAAAGTCGCTAAAATACCTTTGTTATTGTTTTAATCGCGTTTGCGGTAATCTATATTAATAAAAGAAAGTTTCTGTATGCGTGTATGTGTGCGCTATTGCGGGCGCACTGTATTTGTGCGCTATTGCGAGCGCACCAGTCATCGCAGAGCTTTGAAATTTTACATGAAGCTGCGTCGGGGTCTCCCACGATGCACCTCGAAGCCCGATTTTCAAAATTCAAAATGGCCGCCGCAGCATGACCTAAAATCAAAATGGCCACCCAAATATGAATTTGCAAATTGTGCTCCAGTTTCAATGAAAGTGAGTATCTAGGAGTTCTTAAGGTCGCTAATAACGAATTTGTGTTCAAAACTGATAAATTCAAAATGCGCCAATATGACTGACGAATTTGGCAATTGTGTTCCGATTCCAATGAAAATCGCTATCTGGGGTTTGCTTAAGGTAACAAATAACGAAATTATGATCAGAACTTATAAATTCAAAATGGCGGACGAATTTTTCCAATTTTATTTCGATTCCAGTGAAAGGGAATATCTAGGGGTTTTCAAGGTTGCAAATAACGAATTTTTGATCAAAACTTATAAATTCAAAATGGCAGCACCAATATGGTCGATGAGTTTGCCATATAGTATTATATTCCGATTCCAATGAAAAGCGGTATCTGGGCGGGTTTTTAACTTATACAATTTAAATTTCGGGGCCTATTTTGCCAAATAAGTGTAATTTTCCGGTTAGTTCAATAAAAAAAACGCTGTTTCCATTGTAAAGCAAATTTCATTTTGGTTTTTCACAAAAAAAATCTCTACATCAGGAAATCTCTATATATAAAACAGTAAGTGACTGACAAACAACGAACAGCCCAAACCGCTAGACCTAAAGGGATGAAATTTTAGCAGTGCATTCCTATAATGACGTGGACATCTACTAAGAGGATTTTTCGAAATTGGGGCTGAATAGGTTGTATGGGGATTTTTTTTCTTTAGTCAGATTTTCTTCAAACTTCGTTTACTACTCCACACCATAAATAATGAAACACGTGCTTCAGGATTTTTCGAAATTCAACCCCTAAGGGAGTGAAATGGGGGTTCAAAATTTGTGAAACTCGAAATGGTAGCACCGCGCCACAACGTCAATGACTTCATTTAGCATTCGTTTTTGATGGCTTGATAATTTCTCCTACTGTGCACACATAATCTTTTTGCATTGAAAGGCGTTGCAATGCACGCGGGTTTTTTGCTAGTAATAAATAAAACAATAGATTTCTAACCAGCCAAGTTAGGAGATTTTAATTCGCTAGTTTTTTATTTAAATAAAAAAACAATGTTACGTAACGCCCCCCCTGTAACGCATCATAACGTTTTACAACACCCCGCCCCCCAAATTGCGTTACGTAATACCTGAACGCCCCCCAAGGGAAAAAGATCACTCGGTGATAGAACAGGAGATGCCTTCATCGCTTATTATTCTTAGAGGTGATGGCAGAAGAAAGCGAAGGGATTATTTGTAAAGAGGGAAGACCAGAGAGAAGAATCTTATCTAGGTCGAATAAAAATTGGAGGACCATGCTGCGGAATGGTTTCGAACCACGGACCTCTGGATTGGTAGTCAGGCGTCTTCAGCACTTGGGCGACGGGGAACTTCGAAATATTTCAAATTTTAACTCAATATGATGGTTTAAATGGCCACCCTAATAGAAATATGGAAAACAGCACGTTTTCCGCTTTGTTAAAGAAAAGGATTAGTTTCTTGTAAATTTACTTCTCTTTCTAACTTCAGTCCAATTGATGAATGAAAGTTGTCATTTGCATTTTTTCGATGAATCTTGGATCAGTTGTGGCACTTTTTCTTCCATATTCTAGATACTATAAGCACGAAACTTGGATATCATTTTTTAATAAAACAAAATTTCCAGAACGCAATCTTTGTGTTTCCATAATCCCGTAATATTACAAAACTCTATGTCACAACCATTATGGCAGTTTATTTTCTCAAATTATTCATCGCACAATAAAAGTCCCCTACTTTAGGGCCATTATCCCCAGAAAATTGTAATAATCGTACCATAAAAAAGCGGACTCAATCTTTCTAAGATTCCATCATGTTATCTAGCCGAAACCACATCACAATTCTCAGTCTTAATAAACTAGATCACATGGCTAATCTTATCTCCACAACGAAATAATTGCCGCAGTGATCCCTATGCCAGTGGCAGAATCCGGGCTTATTTCCAGTTGTTAAATCACTAGAAGAGCCTACAAGTAGCGCCATAAAAAAGCGGAGAGATAATCAAGTGAGGAATATTTTTCTGTAATGGAGCGACATCTAATAACGAAAATTTGTAATATTTGATTCGACCCCATGTCTGCTGACTAAACTGCCCATCTGGCCCGCAAGGAGTCTGGCTTTCGACGGGGGCAATGTGTGTCCTTTATGGTCGCCAATAAAATATAATTTGATGGTGTCTAAATGACAAACACCCACAGTGGGACCAGCAAAAAAGGAGGGAGCCAACGCAAAAAAAAAATATTGTCAACCAAGTCAAGCAAAAAATCCCAGAAGAGGGAGAAAATCCCTTGGAAGGAAATTAAGGATCTGCTGAGAAACTGCCACAAGGACACAAACGGCAATAACCTTGCGAGGACGAGGACGGAACATTGTCCTGACAAATTGTTACTGCTTTTATGACATCTCAAGTCAATTGCGTGCAAATTGGCGAGAAATATTGCCACTGTAAAATTGTAGTTCGCCCGTTGTTCCACCACACAAAATCCTTTATCCTGCCAATCCGGGGCTGTTTCGCGACAACGTTGACTTGGATTTTGGCGAATAGGTGACAGGGTCGTGCCCGTTCCTTCAACTCTTTTCACATCGGCGGCTGTCATAAAGCATTTTTTGACGGGGCAAGGCGTTCTATCGGGCGCTTGGTAATGGGGCGTGCCAGCGCGCAAGGATATTCTCGTTCCGCGCCATTTCGCTACAAAATCGCATTAAAATTAGTTTTTATGATTTTATTTGGAAACATCCCGTTGACAACCCCTAATTTATTCGCCTTCAGATTTTTTCCGTTTTATTAAGGCGCGTAGGCCGTAAATCTTGTGGAAGAAAATTGCCTTCATGAGACAAAAGTATTAAAAAGCAGACGCGCCGTTGGAGTCCTTCATCGGCATCCGCAAGGACTTTATCCTTTTTACGGCATAAAAACGAGAGAAATTGATGCTGACTTCCATAAAAATGCATGGCGAATGTGCAGAGTTTAAACTCCATGAAAATTGTGTTTTTTAAAAATTTCATTTTTACCATTTAGCGTTTATCAACAGTCCCGTGAGTGTGGGTGCTGGTGCCTGGGCCGGAATAATGTGTCTGGAGGACATAAAAAATACTAGCACCAGCAGCAATTACCTTTATCACAGCACTCGCTTTAGATAAACGACTTTTGGTTGGTTGCCAATTTGTGCAATGCATTCTACGTCTGCAGCCATTCCCACGTACGAAAAGGTGGTTTTATTGACTGAAATTAGCTGGCTGCCGGGCGGACTACCGAGCGGGCGGGCGGATGGGGAGCTTTGTTGAGTAATACAAGTTCTGGTTCTGGGATGTTGCAGCCGCAACCTTAAGCGGAGCTTTATTGCTGCATATTCCTATTACTGGTTGCCAGACTAATAAAATATGCGAGTTAGTAAGCCACATCGTTTGGCAGCCCGGAGCCTCTGTTTTTTGGTAATAAACACTCTGTTGCTACTAGGGTCGTACACGTTCACGATTTTGTCTAATTTGTTTTTGGCAGATATAAACTTTGTATCGTATAAGGACAATCAATGTTGAATCAGTTCAAGCGGCACAAAGGACGTTGTTGAATGTAATATATTTTGTGGAATTTAAGTTTCTGCTAGATGGAGTATCTATTGGACATAAGTCGTTAAGATTAGTGCATTAATTTGATCTTTGGATTCTATTTTTTGCACTGGGAAATCTCTGCTTATCGTAGTAAGTTTAAACAATATGCGGCAATATGCGATGGTAATTGAGCCAACAGTGTCCCGTCAAGAGCTCTGTTATTCTTTTTAGCACCCACCTGTTGAAATTTAAAAATTTGCCGCTTAAGCTGTGCCGATTTGAATATATCTTTGAGCTTGACAAGCAATCTGGATACTGGTCCAGCTATGAAGAAATAGTCGGTCGACACAAATCCTGAAGACTGATATTACGTGGCATATGGCTAACCTGCAAAAGGGTTCCGGGCCAATAAATTAGTTTGTCGATACTCTTGCCAGGTTACGAAGGCCACATCGTTCATGAAGTTGCCGATGGCCTGATCCTCGTTAGCGTTACATTGTTGTTTCTGCTGAGAGATCCAGGACAGTCTTGATAATAATAATAGAATAAACCCTTCTAACGCAGAAGGCGCACTTCTCAGCTGGGCCAACAATATTTTACCAAGTCAGCACAAGCAAGTGCTGAGATGAGGCTCAACTAAAGCATGCAAAACATAACAAAAAAATAAAACATAACACACAAAGAAGCGTGCAACAAAGAACGAGAAACAAGTAGTCACGTGAGATTAGAAAGATTCCTTTTAAGGACATCTTTACTAGTGGTCCTCACAGGTTATGATGACATCCTGTCGGATTTAATAGCCCCCAAAAAAGCTATTTATACTCGTCAAACACTTTCATTTGATACCCATACCGAGGGCGTTGTAAAGAAAACGGTAAACCGCCATTTTGTGTTGGCCGCCATTTTGAATTTGAAATGGCGCCATATAGCTAATTGTATTGTACTTGTCATACCCTTTCATTTGATACCCATACCGAGTGGGTTGTAAAGATAAAGGTAATCCGCCATTTTTTGTTGGACGCTATTTTGAATATTGAATGACGCCACATAGCTAATTGTATTGTACTTGTCATACCCTTTCATTTCATACCCATGTCGGGGGCGCGGAACACAATTGCAAAATTTGGTCGCCATCTTGGAACCGACCTCTTGATTTTTGTACCAAATGGTCAGATACTTATACTTATGTGAAAAATTTGAAGTTGATCGGTTATATGGAGCTGGGTGAAAATCAAGTTGCAAAATTTGTCTACATAAAAATGCATTATAAAAGTGCACTTTTCGATGCAGAAATGCAATTTAAAAAAATTACAAAATCAAAATATGGCACAAAGTTTCTAGACGAGTTAACGAAGTGAATGCAAAAAAACCGCATCTCAATCCGACTTACTGCACAGAAAATTTAAGGTTGACTGCTATATTTTATCGCCTATCAACACGATCCGCCGGCACTGATCCTAGTCCGCTTTAATAGCTGCGTTCCATTGGGTAATATTTTCTACTCCCGAGTACTTCGGAGTACTCCCAACTACCCCTGCACTTTTACGTTTTACTCGTATTTACTTCTGACATCGAAAAATCGCGTTCCATTGGTGATGTACTCCGGAGTACTCCGGATGGCCCAATGGAACGCAGCTAATATTGCTGAGGTTGTTAGCCAAAAAAAAGATTTCTTTTGCTTGATACTAGAATCCGATGGTTTGTGACCGGTTTGCACTAACTTAACTCTTCACACTTATATGAATGTGAATTGGAGTGAAGCCTCCTCGGTCGCCAAAATCTTCGTTTCGGTAAGCAGGCTTAACCCACCCCAGCAAAATGAGGTTGGAGGTTGAGTTTGAAGAGGCTATATGTTCCGCATCCGATGCCATTTGAACGCAATAAAGGGTTAAGTGACGCATTTTTAAATAGAAAACCATTCAATCTATCTCAGCAAGAAAAAACTTCTTGAATAAAAGTGTACATAACCTTCGATATGAAATTTACATATATCCATGAACACCTTATCGTAAAAGTACATCCTAAAAATAAGCAAAAGTATTTCTCCTTTTGTTTGTCAATAGAAATTTGATATCCAATTTTGGAAATTTCATTACATTACAGAATACCGAAGTTTTCTGTAGCACAGCGCGCTTCAATTCTGAAAGAGAACAAGGCACAACACAAAGACTTGACTTGGATTGTATTGAATCGATCCTAGTTGAATTTTAGCGAATATTGGCTTCCTTTATTCTCGACTCAAGTAAAATTGTGAACAATTCTTTTCATGCTTTTTACAGAGTTTCAATTTTCGTTTGAATTTCAAATACAAAACATAAAAAAACATGTTTACTCTGCAACACAAACACTGCCATACCACTGGCACCATAATACCATCCAGCATCCCTGAATCGGGCGAATCCTCGCAGATGTATTTCCCAGGCCAAATGTAATCCTTCGCGAATGTTGAGTGGTTTTTTTGTTTGTTGTTTTTCCTGCGTTTTTCCAGGTATTTTTGTGGAAGCAATAATTTTCGGTATATTTTAATTCGCGGATAATTTTTTTGTTGTCGTATGCAAATGAATGTCACGGGATCGCGGTTGAATTTCAAATATGTGGTAATTTTTGGGGTATAACCACATCGTAATGTACACTTTTAGAGAGCAATTTCGAGTTTATCACGTTGTAAACACTGAAGGATTTGCTTAACATGGTTGATTTCAGTTCGTAGCCAACGTCCATGGGTTAATGTGCATGTAATTGGGTTTTTTGGACATAAAACAGATTCAAATGGCAACCGAATTCGTATTGTTGCTGCCGAACGGGCCTTAATTAAAATAAATGTTTCATCGCAATAACAGCGCATAACTGCATGCATTTGCACAAATTTGAAATTTTTCATGCGTCGAAGCACACAGAAGCACAGAGCCCAGGATTTCCATGTTTACATATTAATAAAGTTTATATCACAAAACCCATATACATACGCGCATATAAATTGCATACGCATACATACATACATACATATGTGTGCCTCGGTCGGTTTGTTTGGCACCGAAAATTCGTTTTAATTTTTCCAAACCATTTCGCTTGAATCCATATTAGTAAAGTAAGCAAAAGATTTATGCCAGGGCGCCAGGGATGGATCTGGGAAGCGTGTACCTCACGCAATTAATTAATTTCAAAAGGTTCCATCGAGCCAGGAGGATCCCTTTCGGTATTCACCAACACCCTAAATGAAGACTCTTAATTACACATGAATAAATAGTTGGGTAACCGAAATGGTGAGAATATGTTTCTGTTGATGTTTGAACATTTACTGGATGATGAGATCTCTGGAATTGACCCGCTCCCTTTCTCGTCCTTGTGTAGATTAATCACAAGCCTTGAGGAATTCATCGAAAATTGTAGTTTTTTCTGGTTCTAAGCTTGTAGTGTATGGGGGGGTTGTGCGTGAATTTTAAATCGTATCAATTTATAATCGAATTCAGGAATGTTGAATTTAAATTAGTGTTGGGAAATGGGTGGTTGTGGTATTTGCCAGTCGTTTATACATTTACACTTATTAGTACAAGTAACAAGTAAGGAATCACCACACTGGTACTACTACACAGTCGTTGAGTTACTAATAAAAATGTTTAACTTTAAGGATAAAATAATATCCATAAGTCTTATTGTACTTGGTTCAATGGTTCTTCCAAATTGAATACCTTTTGAAAATATAACATTTATTAAATTAAATGCGTCCAAAATAGGTATTGAAGCAAAATACCAAAACCAAGACTTAGCTATGTTCGCAAGACCAAGCCCAAGATTTACTGTGCAAGAACAATACCAATCCCAAGACTTTATCAGTCTTGTCTTGTTCTTGCGTTTGGTCATCACTGTAATGGTAAGAGGAAATAATAAAGAAAGGGCGATAGGAACGCTTCTTGACTTGTTTTGATTATACATTTGGGAAATAAAAACTTTGAACCTTTTCAAAATAAAAGCTTTGAAGATTTTCAAAAATAAAAGCTTTGAAGCTTTTCAAAAATAAAAGCTTTGAAGCTTTTCAAAAATAAAAGCTTTGAAGCTTTTCAAAAATAAAAGCTTTAAAGCTTTTCAAAAATAAAAGCTTTGAAGCTTTTCAAAAATAAAAGCTTTAAAACTTTTCAAAAATAAAAGCTTTGAAGCTTTTCAAAAATAAAAGCTTTGAAGCTTTTCAAAAATAAAAGCTTTGGAATAAAAAATATAATGGTTTACTCTAATTTTTATTATTCCTTATTTTAGCGCAGTAAACATCAGCGAGGATAATACTTGCTCGAGGTTTTATCATTAACATCAACCTAGATTATTCTACATAAAACCCAAGATTAGTGTTAAGATAATGACTTTCTTCTATCCTATGTTCCATGTGTAAAACTTCAAAATCAAAATTATTTCGAAAGTAAAATCTGAGCTTTTTCTATTAAATTACAAAAACAAAGCTGTGATTTGAGAACTCTTACTTTATATACAAGCGTCAACAATATCGGAGTGAGATTTATGCGTGAGCCACGTAGGATGCGTGTTCCGTGTTGCCTCGATCCATGTAACCTCTATCCGTCATTCTTTCTTCCGATATTATATAGGATCGTTACATGGCATTGCAACCCATGCCAATCTTAGCCTCATAAATTTTCGTCTTCGAACGTCCAGGGTCCCTCCCCATTTCTTCCCAGTATCTTGCTATAAAGCATCATGCTAGGTCCTTCCTTACTTTGTCCCACCAGGGTGTCTTTGGTCGTCGTACAGCATTCCTATTGTCTGTAAGTAGTAGTAGTCTTCAAAGATCCTCTTTGGCATTATATTTTCGTCTAGGTGATGGCGAACCTTTTTGAGAAGTGGGTCAAATTTTGTTCATTATATTTTTTAGTACCAGCTCGCGAGTCACTAAGGCGTCAGTAGGAAAAGGGTTAAATATGCTTTGTTTGGTTCTTACTTTTAAAATCCTTGTCATAGATTTGATGCAACTCGCTGTTCTCCATGTCCCTTCCTAACAAATTGGGCTTATTATCGTTCTCAAAATCTTCCTTTCAAAGGAATTTAGCATGTCCTCTATCCTTTGTGTGACCGTCCACGTTTCACTCCCGTAGCATAAACAAGGCGAATTAGTGTCTTAACTTCGTCTTTTGATGTATTGCTCGAGATTTCAGCAATATACGGTGTTAGTTACTAGATAGCTATCGTTGAGATATTTACTCGTGTGCGCAGCATTACCTCGGTTTTTTCCTCGTTGGTCCAAAACTTGTTCTCATGAAAATGGATATGTTTTGGTCCAAGAAATACTAGTCTACTACCACAACATATGTGAATCCCTTAGGCCATTCATACACGAAGGAGCATGGTTCCGGAGCAAAAGCTTTTTTCGGGCAAGGGAGGCGTGCGGAGATGCAATAAGTGGAGAGTTTCGTGCTCCTGCCTTTGGCCTGCGAACACGGAAAGCATGCCCTCACACCAATTAGAATTCAATGCTTTGGCGATGAAAAAAACTTTCAAACAGTAAAATTTTGTCAAAATTTGTACATTATAAGAAAAAACTTTTAATTATTGAGAATTCAAAGTGAGTGAGTGAATTTTTTTAACTAAATTATTTCATAACTGCGAAAAAACCTCCATTTTGTTTTTAATAAAAAATTTGACATCTCACTAATACAAACAAATATCACATAGCAATACAAAAGCTGCTTCCATCGCTGTTGCTCCGTGTATTTTCAGAAAACTTGCAGCAAAGCTTTTGGTTGCAGCACCATGGTCCCTCGTGTATGAATGACATTAGACTACTATGTATGTAGCATAGTTGAAAGAATTACATACAAGTCCCAGAATCCGCTAACGATAAGGTTGCATTTCAACGAATAAACGAACGCTTCAGACGAAGACAACGAAGCCTCACATTCGGTTGGTTCGTTGATCGGAATAACAACGTGGCGCCCTCCAGGAATAGGGCCCGTGAGCTCATCCCAGTCGATGAGCTAGTGGCATTTGCGTTTATATAGTAATAGTTTACAGTTATGTTTCGACGCAGAAACTAGTCAGAACTGCGATCAGCCAGAAAGGCAATCAGCCTTCACATCGTTCCTCCTCCAGTGCAGACGAGGCGCCAATCTAGCCGAGTTTTGGTTTATTCCCAATTTTTCGTACAAAGTTGAAAACACTGAACCTTATGATATCTGTGGGCTCAACTACTGACGCACTCTAATTCATTGATCATTCAAAGTCATGACGTCGTATGTACGATGTGTGGATGTTCGGCCACGCACGATCAAAAATTTTTAAAATTTTTTTAAATGAACCAAAATTTGTTGCTTCATTCGAGAAAAATGAAACTACGTGATGCATTCACCTCAAACTTTGACAGCATTTTAGTGAAAAATAACGTTTACGAGTACCTAACAAATCTTTTTTGATACTACGAGCGCCATCTATTAAATTTTTTAAGAACTTATTCAACGACGCTCGTATTTAAATCAAATTAAAAACAACCGAAAAAGAAAATTAATTAAATCTCATTTAAAATTCCAAATTATAAAATTTTCAGTACGTATACCCTTCACTCCTGTAAAATAACTCAGCTTTTTTCTTCCCCAAAAGAAAAACTTGAGACTAATAGCAAAAAATCACGTCGTAATATTTCAACGTATATCCTTCAACCCACACCAGTTAAGTAGCCTTGGCTACAATCAAGAAGATGCTTTTCCAGCTGGTATGGAAAACTTGTTGGAAAACTACTTTACCCGTAAATAATTGAGCAGATCTCCACCAATCTCACTGGCAGCAGCAGCAAACATAAAAAACTTCCTTAAGCTTTTATCCTTGCAGAGCATCATTTCTTAGCAAGGATTGATGGCGACTATTTTAGTGGTTCCTTAGCGAAATTTATTATTTACAATTTTTGACCTGAAAGGATGTGAAAAGGCTCTTTTCGTGGTGGATTTTTTTAAAGGGTTCAAGAGGGTTATTTATTTTTTTTTTGGTAAGGCAATAACACTAAAAGATTTTCATTTTAATTGCAACAAAATTCAAGCAGATTTAATTGTTTTATGAAAGTGTGAGACGACTAAAATAAAAGTCTGGATTCTTTCAATGAATATCATCAGACGGCTTGAAATTTGCCAGAGCATAAGAAAAATCTGCATATTCACTACCACACAGCTAGAGGAAGGACCATGCCCCACCCTCTAGAGCCATATTAAAGCTGCACAGCGCTCACAGCTGTAATGGGCATAACTTAATTTCTCGCGTAATAGACTCGAGTATTTCCAGAGTGGTATAAGTGCACTCGCAGGACCCATTATAAATGAAACTTTGGAAGAATTAAAACAATTTCCCTCATTTAAACTTGTGACATTTACTGGGAGTGCAAGGATATCCTCACAGCCATTCCCTCCCCACACTCTATTCTACAACAATTTAAAAAAAAAAATACCAAAAAAAATCGTTTGCGACGTTTATACAGAAACCCACCACCACCAAACCATTAGGATGGGGCCGGCAAGCTGCGCTATGTCGAAAGCAATTTCACTGTTCCACCCCATAAAATCGAAACATAGTCCTGGCGTACTATCTTGCCTGACTGGTGGGAATTATTGTGTTTCCAGTAACCACCCCTGATGAGATTAATTGGCCATTGTGATTTCAAACTTGAACTCATAATCCAATTAGGGCAATTGCTTACTTACATAACAGGACTGTGATACCTTCCGGAGGCAATTAAGGGAACACCTGTAAATGTCAGTTACACAAGATTTAAGCAACATGCAGCGCCATTGTCACTGGTTCATGTGATGTTTTATAATATCAGAATTAATTAATTAGTAAAAATTTTTAATCTATATTATGGCGAAGGGCGCGGGGGAGGATAGCTTAAGTAATTAGTTGTAATTTGAACAGGAAAATAAATTCTAATTTGTGAGGTGAATTTAGTAAAATTGGATGTTTCTATCCGAGTGGTTGCTGAATCGGCAATATACGTTGACAAATTGAAATCTATTCAGAAATAACCTAGATACGATTCCATGTAAAATGGTGCATGATGCAGTGTGCCATGGGATGCATGAATTGCGAAGTTCTGAGTATGTACAAAGCTACAAATATGCTGCAAGGTGACATATCCTTCTACACGAATTTATTCTGGAAAATAGAAGAAATAATTTTGCTTACTTCAAGTTCTATAGGTATTAAAACACTGAAGGCATCCTGGAATGACATTGGAGAGAGAAAGATAGCAGGACTGTAGCGTTTATTAGTGAGCTTACTCACCTCCTACTCCGCCACGTTGCTTAAGGACGCTTTTCGTTAGCCCTGAGTCCAAAATTTACCTAATGACGAATTAGATTATTATCAGGTGTCTGGGAGCACTTAAGTGCTTAATCTCTTCTTTAATAGGAGGAGAATTTCCATATATATTGGAAAACAAGTTTTTCAGAAAGTGCTAAAATATCACATCCAAACCACGTTCACCTTTATCAATGCCTCATTTCTCCAAGTCCATAAAACTTAGGCCGCATGAAGCCGTTTGTTCTTAGAATGAACTAGCAGAAACACCAGCAATAAGACCCCCGCCAAAATTGCCAATAGCCACAGCACCCAGCGTCCTCCATCGGTCAATCGGCAGCAAGAACCAAACAGAAACTTATAATTTTCATTACCAGTACGGTGGACCCCCGGCGGTGTAAGCCCACCTCCATCTTCGTAATCCAATCGAAACCGACCAAGAAACAGAACACAGCCCCTAGAAAACAGGCACATAACCGGCAGCTCATATCGTTTTTACCTCCGCGATTCCAATAATCGAATCGACTTTCTTCCGATCGATTCGGACGCGGACATATATTTAGTCTCAGCCAAAGCGATCCCAGCCCAAACGACTGCCCGAACATCGTTGTGCACGCGGTCAACATATCTCTGATCCACACTTTCGGCACAAGGTTACTTGAACTACATCTTGGTCTTCACCGGCGATATGTATTGTTACCGACCCGGAGAAACCGAAGATGGAGAAGTTAGACTTTGAGCACATGGTACCACTACACACCTCCACTTAATCTGGTCCCTAAACAGGATTCACATGATTGGAGGCCATTGTAGTCCTCTTCTTCTTTTTTGACAGCTCTACAACTGGGATCGGGTCCTGGCCACTCGCGACTGTTCTCTCTACCGGTCCCGATTCTGAGCTGATGTCATCCAGTTTGGCGTACTTAAACTCTGGACGTCATGATCGACGCCATCCTTCGAGCGGAAGTTGAATCTCCCTCGCTGTTGCACTCCATAGATTTTGCCATGGTAGTGAATGTGCCGAACATATCCAATCCCTCACATTCAAAATTTCTCCCTCAATTACTATGGCTGCCCAATTTTCTTGAAGGTGGATTTGGTACGTGCATACCATCCCATACTAATCATCCCAGAGAATATGTATAAAACTTGCTTCATTACACCATTCGACCTCTATGAGTTTACCCGTATGCCTTCCGGCTTACGGAGTCCAGTCCAAACCTTTCAGACGTTCATAAACGAAGTTACGTAAGACCTCGACTTCTGGACGATATAGCATCTCACTCACCTCGAAGAGCTCTTTAAACGCCTAGATAGCTTCGGTTTAATCACAAAGTTAGAGAAATGGATTTTTGGTGGAAAAGACTTCAAGTTTCTAAGCAACCTCAAAACAAAGGATGGAATACTTCCATCCACCAATCGGGTTCATACTAGAGGGAAATTAAACAAAAAAAAAGCGAAGTTATGATGTAGTTGGGAAGTAGGATTTTTTTGTTTTTTTTCTTTACTTATGTTAAGATAAACCGAAAAAAAAAATTTCTGCAAAATCGGTGCTGTGCTGCATGAGAAAATTGCATAAATGTCAATTTTTGATGCATTTTGAGTGCAATGCTACACTATTTTTTTAATTTCTCCAGTTCTGTTGGTCGTAGAAAAATAACAAAAATTGGAAAATACTCGTGAATGAATAGACTATCGAACTGATACCGATATAAATACTTTAAAAATGAATCCTAACCTCAAAAAACCAAAATGTATGAAATTTTGTTTTATTTTACTAAAAATGAAATAAATAACGGGAAAATAGTCGGATTTTGATAAAAATTGGAGAAAATATGTAATTTGATGCTATAAATACGTGGTTGAAATTTCAAAAAAAACTTTCGATTTTTACGGCAACAATTGGCAGTTTTCGAAAAAAAATTAAAACTGCCGCCATTTTATGCCAAATCATCGTACGGTAAAATTTTTTTTTTAAATTGTAGGTTAGGTATGTACTTTCTTGCGAGCACACGCAATACTTCGTTAGTTTATTTAAAATTTCTATTTTAGGACTTTGAAAAAAGTAAAAAGTCTCAATTTTTCAATTTTTTGCCTTTTTTCATAGTTGGCAAAAGAACACCCATCAATTTGGTGATAAAGACTCTGGAACCTCAGGTAGTAAGGCTACCAACAGAGTAACAGTACAATGCA
Source organism: Thereva nobilitata (assembly GCA_963855945.1). Lineage (NCBI taxonomy): Eukaryota > Metazoa > Arthropoda > Insecta > Diptera > Therevidae > Thereva > Thereva nobilitata. The sequence goes on from OY979694.1 coordinate 225,653,610, forward strand.
TCCACCTTGCGGCCGCGGTACTCCTTGGACACTATACCTCACTGAAGGGAGAAGAATAAGAATAAGAAGAAATAGAATCAACACACGTATTCTTACCTGTGAGTCGAGGACGACAATTTTCACATAATTCCAAACAGTTCTTTTAGGAGCTATAGTTTGGTTAGGGTGTAAAGTTGATATGGAAATTTAGCACCAAATAGGTAGGGGCTGACTTGTGGAGAAGTGAATCGACTTCAATAGAGTACTGCTTTTACATAATGCCCCGGCTTCCCCGACCTCAGTTCAATAATGATCAGTTCAATCCACATAAGTGGCTTCACCGGCTAAAGTCCAGTTAATGTTCAATTCTTGCTTGAAATTGTGGTTATTTTTCGCGAGAAGTCAGAAATGCAAAAACTCACTGGAATGGCATTCTACTATTACTACTCTCTTTTGAGCGATCTTTTACGCTTAACTTCAGTTCGAATTCAGTTGGGCGACCAGAGGTCTGTTTTACCCTCAGTTGAAAATGTGAATATTGTATGGGAACTGAGGTTATTTAAAGTTCAGTTCACCAATTTGCTCGAACTTGCTCAGTTCGGCCGGTGAAGCCGGGGTATTAGATGTATGCAGCACCGGCCCTAGCCCTTGATCAGGGTAGGGCGAGATTGACTTTCGGCGCCCTTAAGCCTGAACTATAATAGACGTAGTTAGACGTACGTTTTTAACTAACATACACGTACGTATCTCTCACCGTAGACCTTGACGCACTATCGGCTATAATAATCGCCGATGAATTTGAATTTGAGTCTGAATACAACAAGTATTCTACGATTTTGACATTACAACGTCGTCAACTGGGATCCAGGTCTCATAAGACGGCGTTATACTAGATTTTACGAAACATTAACGAAAACATGTACATGTGATGTATGTTTATTATAGTCAACCATTCATTTTCATCATAAAGCCCTGGGAACGCAGGGATTGACATACGTTCTTTCACGTCTATTATAGTTCCGGCTTTAGGCTACTTAATCGCTCCGACCTGGCTATCGGATCCGGCTGTCGTATTCGATTTATCAGCTCAAACCGAAAACTTGAACCGATAAATCGAAGGAGAGCCTGACAGAGTGAAAACATTTTTTATCATTCTAATGGTTAAAAAGTTTCACTCTATCGGGAATATATTTTTTCCGATTAGGTTTTCGAAACAAAAGAAAAAATGGTTAATAAACAAGCCTTAATATGTTGCTCTACGATAATCGGTATAGCAGTTATAAAAGTTTAAGTACATTAAAAACTTTTCAAAACGTAACCCTGTATCTGGGGGGAAATTAGCAAAAAAAACGCACGAAAGGAGACAAAATTCCAAAATTGCTGAAAATTGGTTCACAGCTTCCTTGGGATTTTTTAAGAAAACAATTTCGGAATTACAAAAAAAAACATGGCCGCCGGAGATGTCACTTTTTGGCAAAAAAATTACTCAAAAACTGATTTTTTCGAATTTTTGTTATCAGTCAATACGAAACGTTATCGCCTACAAAAAGCCCTCTTCTTATTTTATTGAAAACCTAACCCTTTCGAAGATATTCAAGGTATTTTTTTGGCCGAAAAGTGATTTTTGGAAACTTTGACTTTGATTTTCAGCCATTTTGGAATTTTGTCTCCTTAAAATGCTAATTTACTCTGACTATCAGTGGATAGGGCCGATAGGCCCTCTCCCTTTTTTCTCAAAATACTCCCGGGCGGGAATCACCCCTTAACCGATTAGAATTTAAGTCTGAAACACCCTGTATACAGCAGCGGCTCTTTTGAGGATCATATCAATGTTAGTCGAGTCGCCACGATAAAAACATAACACAGCCATTTTTTATGTTGCTGATGTTCGTCTCAACCCGGAATGCATTTATTAAATTTTTTAGGGGCCCCGAAGTTTTTTGAGCTGCACAGTGGACACCAAATTTTGCAAAATTAATGACCTGTTTGGCGCTTTTTTTGGGAAAAATGGGAAAATGTTATGGGCGAAGTTCTGCATAGGTGCCAAAATTTCCGGCACTGCAAAATCGACGCAAACGAGATTGCCGGCGAAAGCTAGTGTTAAATAAATAATAATAGCCAAATTTTTCAAAAATCAACTTTTATTGCAAAAGGCCCATTAAAATTTTATTTTTCGCTCGAAATTGTTTTTCACATTCATTTCAGCGCCCCTTGCCACCTGGCGCCAAAAGCGACCGCTCCACTCGCTCTACCCTAGGGCCGGCGCTGGATGTATGAAAAGGTTCAAGGAGCTACTTTGGTGACATGTGACAGTGTCAAGAGCTAATGTATAATTGTATTGATATATATCCTTGTGGTCTATATAGGATTAAACACATTTTCATAGAAACACGAAAAGTATCGAAAATCGCTTTTTGTAATCCTGAACCATAAATTTATAAATAATCTTGTTTCGATCAAGAAGGTAAATTTCAAAATAGATTTATTTAGGTATTATGTGACCCTTTTACGTAACATAAACCAAAAACTTCAAACTGTGTAGAAATCGTACAAATCTCTTCTACTTGGTGTTACGTCACTTCCCGAAGAATCCCATTTACCTGTAAACGTAACGCAATTAAACAAAGCCCATCCCAGCACTGGAGCACGTTCACCTCATTTAGCATCTTCAATCCGTTTTGTTTTACATTCAAATCACAAAACAAATTCACAATCATACAAATCTATTGATTTGGCTGCGAGTGTATTTCAATAAATATGTTTTTTTTTTCTTATTCCTGGAAACATCCTTGTGGCGGAGCCTCTCAAGGTATTTCATTACTTTTCTCACCTTTCCGCATCGAATGCCGCTTACACCGCTCGAGCATAATTCTGGAGCGATTCTGAATTTGGAAAAGCATATCATGCGTGTAATCAAATTATGATGCAAAGTTTCACACCCCCACACGCTTTCCCACATTCACAGTCAGAGTCCCGCACGTGTGGAGCGCCAACCATTCAATCCTGTAATTTCAAGGCCCCCCGTTTTTTTTAAAGGGGATGAAAATGTGAATGTTTTGAGGGGAGTGCTGGAGGGGTGGGTTTATGGAACGTATCCAAAAACGACTTAATGCAAAGTTGTTACACGTCGATGGCCGATGGAGGTGTGGGTGGAGGCGCTTCAAGCTCGGGCTCTTGGTTGGAGTTTGGCTGTTTGGGGTTTTGTTGTCTACATGAAAACACCGATGGCTTCAAATATGGCTGGCGGCAGTGGCAGCGGCGGCGGCGGTGCTCCCCCCTGGTACTTTACTGTGGGCAAAATGTAAATTTCAAACAGGTTAGGCAATAATTTTATTTACCGTTGCTTTTTGAAAGGGTAACAATTTATGTTTATTGATACAAAAACAAACGATCTGGCTTGTAAAATAAATTCAATATTGGGTGAATCCTTGCTATAAAAATTGATTAAGGACACTGCGTTGGGTATTTATCTTGCAAGAAATATATGTGCATGTCGGATTATATTTCCCACTCTGCTTTGGCCTGTCCATATGCAAGGAATAATGTACCTGATTCGCATATAGATTAAAGGTATGCTTTTTTTGGGAAGTTAACTAAATTTTAGCTTTTATCGTAATTTTAGTTAAATATTTAAAATTTTTATACGTTTAATGTGTCTAAATTGGAATTTAAGGCCAATTACATTTTATTAATTGGTTCTATATCTAATCCGTTTTATGGCACCAATATCCTGTTAGTTATGCTATATACATTTTGGGCAAATTGAGTTTAAACAAATTTAAGTTCATACCCAAGCCATAAGGAGGTACCGGTTTCACCCATATTGTGTGACAAAAAGCAAAAAGTACTGTGAACTTGTAGCTGTGCCTGGCTACACTTTGACAAACCAATTACAGCGGAAGTATAGCCACGAAAAATAGAAGTCAAAAATATCTCCACTTCTTGGATCTATGTACGGCTCGAAACCGGTGTTGAAATGGAACAGGGCTGTATGATCTCGGATGATGTACTTCGAACGAACTGTGGCGCGCGCTTAGGGGCTATAAAATTAGTCAAAAACTCTTCGAAATTGTATAAATGTCCCTAGGAATAACTCTGTAATCCGAAAATGGATAGGGGCGTCAAGGCAATCAATCTGCCAACCAAATATAGTGCAGGCCCTGAAAAAACTATATCTTTTCAACTTCAAATTGGGACTAAACAATTTCAAATTAGGAATAAACAATTTCAAATTGGGACTAAACAATTTCAAATTAGGAATAAACAATTTCAAATTAGGAATAAACAATTTCAAATTGGGAATAAACAATTTTAAATTAGGAATAAACAATCTCAAATTGGGATTAAATAATTGTTTATCCCCAATTTGAAATTGTTTAGTCCCAATTTGAAGTTGAAAAGGTATAGTCTCCCAATATTGGATTAACATCGATGGAAATCCGACCCCGTGATTATTTTAGGCTACTTCCAAAGCGCTGAGAAGGTTGCAAAACAAATTTTACACACAATAAATTTTACACACTGGTTGCAGTTCTTTCGCTCAATAATGTTATCATGACATAGCCGATTCCAGGAGATCCTGGAGATTCGGGAGTGGCGGGATCTTTTCGTTTTGACAGCAGCAAGCCAGCAATATCTTCACCAGCTATCTATATATATATATAGAATTCAATATATGTGTGTATGTATGTATGTTCCCTAATAACTCCTACCTAAACCATTCAACCGATCGCCACAAAAATTTAGCCACATATTACTTACATCAAGGGGGTGGTTTTAGCATCGGTGCCTACTTTCAAAAATCACTCCTAGGGGACGCTGTCTTAGAGAGTTTTAGAAAGCATAATAATATACGTTCTACGAGGTTGAAAATGTATACATAGAGGTTTCTGGGTACGAGAAAGCGATTGGTGATGTCCATTACTTTCGCAAAGATGGCGGTTCCAATATGGCGGCCGAAGTTTGCAATTGTGTTCCCCGACCCCCGGCATGGGTATCAAATGAAAGGGTATGACAAATAGAATATTATTAGCTGTGTGGCGTCATTCCAAATTCAAAATGGCCGCTTACACAAAATGGCGTTCTATGCAAGCCATCCGGTATGGGCATCAAATGAAAAGGTATGACAAGTAGAATACTATTAGCTGTGCGGCGTCATTCCAAATGCAAAATGGCGGCCAACACAATATTACAGTTTACATTTTTCTTTACAACGCCCGGGGCCCGCCCTCGGTATGGGTATCAAACGAAAGTGTATGACGAGTATAGTCCAGTAAGCTGCGTGACGTCATTTTAAATCTAATATGGCGGTCACCACAAAATGGCAGAAGACATATAAAATTCCAAAAAATTGCCGTTTTCAAACTCTCCTACTGTATATTAAAATTCATATCACCTGATTTCTACTATTGGCTTATGGGTGCAGCATAGGCGCACCGGGTCCCAGCTAGCCATCGAATAAAACTGAGAAAGTTAACTTCGGCAATCGAACAGAGGAAGGCTTCCTCGCTTATGCTTAGCGTTGATGGCAGAAGTAACGAAAATATTGGTGCAAAAAATCGAACCCTAACTTCTTTGATGGCCATTGGGCGGCTTGACCCCTAAGTTACTGAAGTCGGCTACGATTATCTTCGAGGGCTATCACGGTATTCATATCGAAAAGGAATAAGAGTAGCTTGTGTGAAGATAAATCGGTTCGGCGAGGTAGATCAAGTATTCGGGAAGTATGACGTAAACCATGACGGATAGAGATTATGGCTGCTAGACTTGCTAAACTAAATGACGTCTGACAAAGCATTGATTAAGGTAGAAGTTACGAGAGGCCACCACTGTAGCAGCAAGAGACCGTGTATTTCGATGAAAAACTGCGCATAATAGTAGTTATGAAGCTTTACACGACTGCTATATTCCGGCCTTACATAGAAGCCGCGGTTGAAATAAACTAGTTTATTACCAGAAACAAGCCGAATGTGAGATTTTTTAATCACGGCACGACATGGTTAAAGGAAGATTTGTATTTATTGAGCAATAACAAGCTTTTAAAATCTTGTTGAACAATTTGGAATATGTATTCCTTTCATCATAGATCCCAGTCAATGTTACGCCTAGAATATTGATAGACGACTGAGCCACGTAAGGTAAAAAGGTAATTTTTAAGGATAAGAAATAAAGCAGGTGCTAGAATGGAATCTTGTGGGACACCAGCAGAGATGATATTCGGCTTTGAAATCCGAAAGCGATCTCTCAAAATCCTATGAACCGATCCATACGAAATTCGTCAATTCTCATCTAACATTTGTTGAACATTATTGGACATGTCTTCATTGATTGAGGTTGACAATCCTCGTGAGTGTTGATCGTCTTAACGCTCACCTTTTTTATAGAGGGTCTACCAATAACAGCGATAGAACTTGTTTTTTTAATTAAAACTCAACCGTGCAAGATACAATGGATCTGTTTGCATTTATTTGAAGCTCAGTTCATACCATTTATGTTTTGAACAAAATATCATTTAAATGTCCACCTCTTGATCGTCTGCACGCACGCATTCGATGGGTCCAATTTTCGATGACTTTTCCAAGTAAGGCCGGCTGAATACCACGAATTACTCACTCGATGTTGGCTTTCAAGTCATCAGTTGTTTACGGTTTATTAGCGTAAACTAATGACTTTACGTAGCCCCAAAGAAAGAAGTCCAGCGGAGTTAAGTCTCACGATCGCGGTGGCCAGTTGACAGTAGTCTGATTTTGCGAACTTCTCGAGATGATAGACTTCCGAACTTTTCTTTCAATAAGTCGATTGTTTCGTTCGAAGTTACGCTGTCCTGTTGAAACCACATCCCTCCCAGATCCATTTCATTTGGTCGATTATTTCGGCCATAACATTCGCGTAATGCTCTGAACGTAGCTCGAACAGAGCTCCCAATTTGGCAATATAGTTTTACGATTTGCAAACGTTCTTGCGGCGTCAGTTTCGCCATGATAAAATGGTGAGCCCTACTGAATAAAATTCACTATGACAGACGTCAATGTCATTTATAACATGGCGGCAATCCCTATCGAAAATTCTATCACCGCTATTGGTATACCCTTTACTAATAAATACATCCACTTCCATAGTGGGTCTAATTAAAACTAAAAAATTAAGATCAATTTGATATGGACTGAATATGTCTGTAGTATGTACCATCAAAGCAGTTTACCATAATTTACCTTTATAAGCAATAGTTACAGCTCTGCAATTTAGGAAAATTAACACTGTTTCTATATTACTGAAAGCAGCAATAATTACGTAGATGTACTAGACTGAAGATCAACAAGTCCATTAATAAAAGAGTGCTGGTTTAAAAATGCTTCTTTATAAATATATCAACTGCACTCCTAAGTAGAAATTTCCAAATCACACTTAGAACTCTTAGTGAAAATGGAAAAAAATCACTACCAAAGTGCATTTCTATAATTAGAAAGCTTTTCGGAGTATTACAAGATTTCCTATTAGACCCAACGCGCCCTCCCCTCCGTTCAGGCTCTATAGAAATCGGACACCATCCGGAGCAAGTGTCTTGATTAACTAAATACATATAGCCATCGTTTTCCGCCCCCGAGTCCTGTTCTATCCCATCAAATCTGTTTTAATATTCCGTCTGTCGCTCTGAAGTCATTTAGGAAAATGGAAATTATATTCGAGCATTAAAGCTGACATTTTTTCTTCGGGTGCGCCCCTACCTCTCCTTCTTCCATCCACCACCCACCATCCACTTTTATTCTATATTTTTTCCCTTCTTCCCTTTTGCCTTTTTCTTATACATTTTTCCTTGGCGTTTTCTTTTCTTTTTTTGCAATGGGTGGCGGGATTTTCCTGCTCATAACAGGACCAACGTGTCCTGTATGCCGGAGGACTGAGGAAAGCAATCGTACTACCCGATAGCAAATACAGCAAAATACGACCAGAAGCTCGGATACGGTGGAAAGGACGCTTTCAGCATTTTCACGACTTAATATTCATAAAGCTTTTAAAATCCGCCGCTTTAGCAAATTACACCATTAAAATGGGAAGGAAAATTTATTTATTACATTTCTTGGTCTTACTCTTGGCTGGTTCTGGGCTCCGAACTGTTCGGTGTTCCTTCCGCACTTTTTTTTATCGAGTCCTGACTGTGCAGTGATTATGGCGCGTCAGAGGAATTGGTCTTAAGTGTGCTTAGAATACTGACGTTCACAAATTTATAGTCAATTTCTTGAATATTTTAGCAAAAGTCTGAGATTCTTGTTAATTACAAAATTTTTTACAATGACTTACAGACTACAGACAGAATAGCTACAAATAAGCGAAATTATCAGTTGTTATTGAGTGGCCAAATTTTTGGCGTTTATCATTTGCATAAAGCCAAATCATTGAAGTAAGCAATTTCCTTTATGTTGGACATGAAATCCAGTTAATCATGGATTACCATTTGTCTGAAAAAAAAGTCTGAAAAAAATAACAAAACGTGCAACTGCTTCATAAGGAAACGGACAATATAAGGATTGACTGGTGTCATCCATACGCACAAAGCTTAAGGTTTCTCAGAATAAACCAAATACTTTGAGTGGTGTTAGATGCCAAACACCATTGGCACCAGTCATGTACAAATGTTCACCAAGTATCGCAGATAAAGGGTGTCTCATTACAGATTTCCCCATTCCAATAGGGAAATACGTCTAAACGTCATATGTTTTTTGCTTTCTGTTTTGTCATTTCTAATCGTAAGGTCATTACAAGTTGAGCCATGAATACGTTATCCAAGCCTACTATAAAAATGGGCATTTAATTGGCTTTTCTGTTCTTATAATCGCCTAACTACGGCCGTTCTTTAATTTCGTGCATAAATTCGAGATATCGGAGTCGGTGGTAACTGTAACAGCACCATTGCGTTTTCGTACAGTTCCTTCCATCGAACACATTGCAGCTGTATGATAGTATGACCAACACTTCCTCTATTCGTCATCGCACTGAATTTTCACTCTTACAATGTTCAATTGAACTGAAGCCCGCGGACCATTTGAAGCGTCCCCAATTGGCCGAATAGATGCGTAAGCAAACGTCCGTGGAAGTCAACTTTACGCAGAAAATCATCTTCAGCGGTGAGGCCCAATGGATTCGTTAACAAGCAGAATTGTGGCATCTTGGTTGATTAGAACCCGAGAGTTGTTGAGAAGGCTATGCATCCACGAAAAGTCACTGTTTGGTTTGGTTTTTGGAGCCGCGGAGTCATCGAACCGTACTTCTTCGAAAACGAAGCCGACCAGACCAAGCAGTAACCTTAAATGGCATGGCTAGTCTTTCACATAAAAAAAACAATATTCTGTTTTTTATACGGGCACACATCAGCGATACTTATTTTGGTACTACACCACCTTAAAATAGAAGAGTTCACTATCGAAACTTCACTGAAGCTGAATCTACATTTGTCACGGTCAGGGGCGGCGCTTTCATAGGTGCAAATGGTACACTTGCACCGGGCGCAATTGCACAGGGGCGCAATTTCAGAAATTAAAAACAAAGTTTGAGACTTTGAAAAAAAAATTGTTAACGTATTCCCGTGACTTTATTTTCATTTGTTAAAGGAATTCATTTTTACCACAATTTATTTTTCCAGTTTTTCGATAAAATATTCTGTACGTCTATCCCCGCAAGAATTTACACGATATAGTTTTGTCGGAGCATTTACGTTGGATATCTAATAGGGAAACCTAATATAAATATTTAAGCGCTTGTGCCTTTATCCATTTTCCTTCACCGCGACAAAAAAATGAGGAGCTGATGGGGCGCAATATGGTATACTGCATCGCTACTACGCTAGTAAGCGGACCACAATCATACATTCCTGGTAATGCAGTGAACTAGAAAAGCAGAAGACGGATATTAGAAGGCCCTTAAATTAGGTAATGAGGGGCCACTACTCATTTTCCTGGGAGAGTTACAAAGCCAGAAAAAAACATAAATAAAAAAAACTCTACGACTATCGAAGAAGAGTGCTTTGGCCGAGGAAATTATCTTAGAACTTAGAGAACATATCGGAAAGTTCTTGCATCAATTAGGAGGATGGCAGAAAAGCTGGAGGAAACAGTAAAATCATGATGGAAGTTCACTCTCCAGGAAGCTACTTATCGGGTAGGTCTTGCGATTATTCAAAATCAAATGGAAACGAGGCGGAACCGAGATTGAGTTGAGAGGATCGTGACAGAAGAAGGATTGAAATGTGCTATTGATACATTTTTCCATTTCCATAAATCATGGCTTGGCGAAATATTCTCCGCTTTGCTCCAATGCGACAATAAGGTAATTGGACTTAAGCTGGAGTGCCGCTAGGTGCAAATAGTGCACTTCCACCGGGCGCAGTTGGAGAGGGGCGCAATTTTTCCATTGTCCTTCACTGCAATAAAAAACTGATGAGCTGATGGAGCGCAATATGGCATACTGCACCGGGCGCAAAAAAACCCAAGCGCCGCCCCTGGTCACGGTGATGGAAGGGATGGCAAAAACAGCTTGCCCGCGAATATCTCAAGGTTTGAATTTCTTCTTCCGTGAGCATACAAAAGAGTCTCTACTTTATTTCCCTAGGTTACCATAGGGTGGACTCGAATGGTGTTTGTTGGGTGCCACGATTTGAGTGCATAGCCCCAGGTTTGGTAAAGCGGTCAGCTTGGATACTGAACCTAATATCTTTTAAGCAAATGTGTACCTTGCTTATACTGACATGAACAATGAAAATTTAACCAGGACACTAGCACAGCGAACCTTTATCCTATAAACTTCCATACGATCAAGCCCATTCCCCTCATCTGATCTGATGAGAGATTTTCACCACTCCCTCGTATAGAATGAACCAAGCCCAAATAGTTTAGGAGTGCCAAGGAAGTTGGATGACATTAGTGATCTAAGTACTGGCAGTCGAGCCATTTGTATGTAGTCCCGGGCCATCAAGGGTTCGTGGACAAAGAAAAGGCGGATACCTTGGCCAGACAGGGCTCTCCAATTATTTTATTTGCCTTGGAATAGGCTATTGAGGTACTCTAGAGCAGTGCTTCCCAACGTTTTTCAGTCTACGGCACGGTAACTAATTTTGTAAAAATATAGCGGCACACTAAAAAAAAATATTACATATTTATAGAAAAAAAACTCTGTTAAGTTTTGAAAACAAAATATTTTTATTAATTTTTTTGGCATATGGACATATTACATTTCTAAAGAACTTAATGTGATATCTGACCTTGATGTTGAGAACAGAGCTTGCTTATATTAGGTTCTATACTTGAAATGGATACGCGCAGCTCCTGGTCAAGGCTTTTAATATACGATCGCTTTATGTTTTTAATGGTAACCATCGATGAAAAGCTTTGTTCACACATGTAGGTAGTAGCAAATGGTAACAGAATATCAATAGCTTTTTTTGAAATAGTTGGGAATTCCTCCTTAGCGATTAACCAAAACTGAGATATTGGAATATTGTCTTTAAATTGAAGCTCGAGTGTACGATCATTTTTTAAATCTATTAATACTTCTTTTTGTTTCATCGATAACTTTTGCGAAGATTCTTCAGACGGCAAAGTAAAAGGATTTCGAACCCAATCAAATTCAATCAGCCTATTTGATTTAAAATAATGCTGCAGCTTTTCTTCAAGTAAATATAGATGCTGCTCCACAAGTTTGAATATTTGCTTATCAAGATTTAAGGTAGAACACCTATTAAACATAGAAATTTTACCAGTTTTCACTTCATTAATCCACAGCTTAATTTTGGCCTTAAATCCATTTATTTTATCAGTGCAACTGAGTATATTTTCATTTTTTCCTTGCATTTTACGATTAAGTTCGTTAAGATGTTCATATATACCAGTTAAATACGCAAGTTTTTGTAGCCAGAAGTTATCTTTCAAAATATTGTGGTAAAAAGTGTCAATTTCGAAAAAAGTTTTTAATTCCTCTTTAAGTTCATAAACTCTTGACAATACTCTTCCCCTTGACAACCAGCGCACTTCAGTATGAAAAAGTAAAGACTGATGTTCTGACCCCATTTCTTCGCATAAAATTGAGAACAGCCGAGATTGAAGTGGCCTAGATTTAATCACGTTCACCATTTTTACTATTTCGTTTAACGTGACTTTTAGATCTTCTGGTAAACTTTGAGACATAAGAGCTTCCCTGTGGATAAAACAGTGTGTTATTTGAATTTCATCATTTTCAGAGAGAACTTTAGCCACCAAGCCTTTAACCCTTCCTGTCATTGCAGCTGCACCATCTGTACATAAGCTAATGCAATTTTTCCAAGATATATTTTTATTGACAAAGTACTCGTTGATTACTTTAAATATTTCTTCCCCAGTTGTTCGATTGGAAAGTTCTTTGCAAAATAAATAATGTTCTTTCATTTCTTTTTCTTCACAAATTCGAACAAATACCATAAGCTGAGCACAATTACTACTGTCTGTAGATTCATCAACCTGTATCGAAAAAATTTCTGAATCTTTAATTTTTTAATTAACGTTGTTTCTATGTCAATAGACATTTCGTTAACACGCCTACTAATTGTATTATTTGAAAGTGGCACTTTTTCAATTTCTTTTGCTTCTTTGGCTCCAAACATATGTCGAACAATTTCTATGCAAGATGGTAAAATTAAAGATTCAGCTATAATGTGCGGTTTTTTAGCTTTAGCTACTAATTTTGCAACATTGTAGCTAGCTTCTTGAGCTCTTCTTGAAACTGTAGTTGCTGCATTCATAAAAATACTTTGTTTTTTATTTTCAATTTGCATTCGCTTAAAAAAATCAACACTCTTTCCAGCATAATTGGAATGTCTAGTTTTAAGATGTCGCAAAAGTTTACTTGGCACCATTGTTTCATTTGATAATGTTTCCCGGCATATAATACAATGAGGTTGAATACTTCCAGCAATTTCAACACTTGCGAAACCAAATCTTATGTATTCTTCGTTATATTGTCTATTAGGAGTTGGTTTCCCTTTTTTCTTTGGAATCTGTTCCACATCTACAACTGTTTCTTTCTCGCTTCTTTTTAAAAATTTATCCATAATTTCAATTTTGAAAATGTTTTAAAAAATGCTTTGCAATACCTATATAATGTATAAAATCAAAATATATTTCTACACATATTTAATAAATTCTTTTCATATTTACCTTTAAACTTAAATATTATAAAGCAAGAGCTTACGTTATTGGTCACTACTGTTCACAAAATATAAACTGAATACTAAATAAAAGAATGTCGACATGTGACGATTCATTCACTCGTTATAATTTTTGCAGAGCCTACTTGCTTTTTTTGAATTTTTACTTTATTGAATTTTCGACTTATTATAAAAAAAAGTAATATGTAAATATTAGTCGCACAATATTTATCACTTCATAGATAATTTGTAAGAAAATTTTAAAAAATCCACAATTATCTTACGGCGCATCGCAAATGTTTCACGGCACACCAGTGTGCCGCGGCACACCGGTTGGGAAGCTCTGCTCTAGAGTACTCTAAAGTACTCTAAATTCTGAAGAAATACATAAAACACTAGAAGTCCACATCTGATCTGATCTAGTGAACTTCAAGTGCTTTATTCTGGGTCCCGCTGGCAAACACTGCCAGACAATTACCGAGGAGGATGTCAGAACAATAGTTGGCACAGTTCATCACCACCTATGGACAGTCTAAATTGCGGAGCACCCATTTCCAGGCATTGCCTTACGGACGAAAAATGTACCCTTCATTTTCTCTATCACTGTCTCACGATAGCAAGGATGAGGTTCTCGTTGTTCGAGGCGACCATATTTGACCAAGGTAAGAAATCGTTAGGCTAAATCTGATCAAATCGTCTGGCTTGCAAATCTGCCATAGTAAGGCGGCTTACTGAAGAAGTCTTCGAAATAAATACTTACATACGACTAGTATGTTTGTCGACCTGTAGAATTCTTCCATGCAGAAAGAAAGTGGACCATTCATCTCTGTGAAAACTGTCGACACATTTCTTTCACCTTATTGTGTTACCAAATAGTGTGATCCAAAATTTCTGTAGCTTTAACGTAAATATACGTAAGATTGACTCATGCCTTTTGAAGTCTTTTCGTCGATGTAGCGATAAAGACTACCCTAGCCTCTCTTCAGCAGCTCGAAATATGAGCCAGCCCAAAGCTACCCCGAAATTATGGCAGCAGGATTGGTAAGATCTCTTCCAAGCCCCTCTGAAGGAGAGCCGGGAAGATCTGGTCTTTTCCAGCAGTTTTGAAAGGTGCGAGCTTACCCGCTAAGTAAATCCTGTCTGCCAGGCCTTTGTTCCTATTGTACTATATAACCGGTGGAAAGGGCTATCTCCGATCCAGTTCTTAGGCCAATCCACGGTCAGTTGCTTGAGAACCCGGGAATTGAGTGCTCATTAATAGCTCCGTGGTATCCCCGATATTCTCCGTAAAGGACTGTTCAAGAGTCTTGAGGAAGACAATGCCATTGGAGTGATTCTTAGACAAGACTTTTTGTAACTTCTGGAAAGCTGGAAGCTTGCTATTTCTTCGCAGAGACTTTCCATGACCTTCCTTTGGATCTTCTTAAATCGTTGTTATAATTCGCAAGGGCTTTCTTGTAGAGGTCCCAGTTACCCGAGACCTTAGCCATTTTAAGTAGTTTTCTAACTTCTCTCCTTTGCTACTTCGTGGTTTTGCAAGACAGCTTCTTTCAAAGGCTGCCACGATCATTTCCTGAAGATTGACAGAGACAAGGTCAAGATCGATGGTGTTATTACCTGAGGGCTGTGCTATAAGCTTCCCAGTCAATCTGCCGTGGAACCCTAAGTGCTCTAAAGTGCTATAAAGTTAAACCTTAAAACAACCTTAAAAAAGTCTACTTTGATGGCTCACTTTAGACGTTCAGTTCAGTACATGTGATGGGGTGGGGCTGGCTCTTCTCCAGGGATTTAGGCCGAGGCTATGACACGTCAGGGCAACACTTTCTCCGCCGCAACTAGTTCTCTGGAGACGAACTGCGAAAGAGAAGGCAGGCAAGTCTTTTGTTCACGAGCAGTGCTGCTCTAGGGTAGTCATGCTCGCTGTAGTAGATCAGTCTACGAGCATTAGTACCGAGGCCACATATTCTTCCTCGTTACACCCATGTCTCTTAGGTTAGAGCCCCGTCCAAGTTGGCCGAGATAAAACTTTTTTCAAAAACGACCGAGGCAGCCTTGGGGTGATGGAGGCTTATCTAGACAAGCTTCATATTGGATGCGAGGCTTCAGTTGGTAGCTCGGGGTTTCTGCTTCCTTGGTGATTAGAGCGGAGATGGTCGCGGTTGCTCGCGAGATGCTGGCGATTGCTGAGGGAACATTGCAAGTTTAGCTTGGAGCAGAATTGCAACTGCCCTGATCCTAAGCTGTGCCCAACCAAACTTGTAGTCAATTTGACCAACCGTCCAGATCAGCTCGTCAATAGAGCTTTGATCCACAGAGAATGGTGGAATCGCACTTTGTGGAGTACATATTCTCTCCGTTTTCACTCTTAGGGCTCTGTTTTGGACCCCTATCCACTTCAACATAAGGTACGCGGCAGCTTGCCCTCGTCGAGGCTTGCTCCTTCCCAGGGCTCAAGGCAGCCCATCACATAAGCAGGGTGACGTTTGTGTAAGATTCAGACTATACCTCTGCTATTTTCCATTTTTCGTTAGCTTCGCTATCTCTTAATCGGATGTTTAGTTCTAGCATTGTGGAATACATTTTGTCCCTATCGATACTGTCATATGTTTGCTTGAACGCGACGAAAAGTTGATAACCGTCGATGTTGTATTTCTAGAACTTTCGGAGGAACTGTCTTACTAAAAATAGTTGGTCCATTGTTGACGTATTTCTTCTAAACCCAGCTTGGTTTTCACCAATTGCTGAGAGGGTTCGATTCTGAATTTAATTATGTTTGTCATTTAGTTTTGAGATTTCGCATAACCTTTACCTATCACTGAATAATCCATCCTTTCCCGTGCTCCTTGACATTCTGTCAGCGATATGTCAATTACAAGCATAATTTTCTAGCAACTGATACTTTTTCTCAATTAATTGACTGAATTACGCAATCATTGCGATTTACCTGATTATAATCGTATTTTTCTACTCCAATAACAAAAAAAATCCAACTTGATTTACTAGCAGTGATTTATAGGGACAAGATCATCACAAGTTGTTCTTATATTTCATTTACTTGGCAATTTTTCCTCTTCATTAAAAAAATACGTTCCATGAACGTAAAACATAAACTAACCTTTTCGAGTAATTTGCTTTTCATTTTTCTAACTTTAAACTTCTCAGCCACAACCTCATAAGTCAAGAATAACCAGGAAATAAATCTTGGGCTTCTCCGTTGCCGTTCCTTTGCTGTCCTCGTCGCCAGCAGTTAGCCCATTACCTCAAGAAATAGTGCAGGGCTTCCCTAGGGGCATAGCGGGGGAAGGGGTGGAAAGTGGCAGAGATCCGCACCGAGATTCCTGTAATTGAGATATGTACAGTCTTCGCTTGCCCCGGTGTGGTCGAGATATCCTCCGCCATAAATTTCAACCGTTGTGACATTTCAATTCTGCACTCCTAATATTATTAAGTTGGTTATACTCAGTCCGTTTTTCTGTCACTCAACGGAGCCTTATCTCTGGGATGTAACTCAAAATCGTCTTTCAGGACAGAATGATTACCTGTGGGGATTATGATAACGAGGAGTTATGGCTTCCACCAGTAAAATATACTTTTCCAACTCTTAGCAGAGAAGAGCAGAGGAGAAACTCGGCGGTTTTTTTTGTGTTGCTTTAAAATTGTTAATAGGTCGATTTTCAGCTATGATTTATGAGAAAAGTAAAATTGGAATAATTTTACGGTGTGGGGGAGGGGATGGACTTTGGATCAAAAAGGATAGTCCCGAGTGGTTGAAATTCCTGAACAACCAGCTTAAGTAGGTAAAATTCGTAGAAGGATTCCCCAAGGCGTCGTTCCTTTTCGGTGAATGCATGTCCTCCTATCAATGGCAAATATTCCGATCATCCTATGGTCGATTTGCATATTGTATGCAACACGACTACACGAGTGGATTTCAAGCAATAATCTAGACACAAATGGAGATGTCATACGGAGGGAAATACCTTAGAGAAATTACTCGAATGCTTTTCATTGTAAAGAAATAACATCCGCAAGAGTTTCACTAACTGAACCTTTGCCGACCAAGGAGCTACGGCTCGGATGACACAGGAACCATACACCATATCCAAGGACTCATATTGTATCATACGGATAACAGTTTAAATACCCAAAGGACTCCATCATATGGGTATGTTGTGTGGCATTAATTTATATTTCATACTTGTCTTCATACCTCCTATGTTCTCTGCTTCTGATGCACAAACCTTATAAAAATTCACCTTCTGCAGATGTGGAATAGCAGTAGTAGACACATCCTGAAGCCTGCCTGCCTGCCTGCATCGACACAATGGTAAACAGCCATATACACGTACATAACACGAAGTCCTGTCTTATGAAATTTTGTTTATGGCAAAAGTTTATGAAAGTTTACACCATTCTGTGTAGCTTGAATTCCATTTTACAGCTGCAAGGAGCGGAGATTAATACCGGCTCGGAACATAGTAGCCGGAGTGCCGTTAATGGCCAAGTTTTGTAATTTCACCCAAAGAATGGACAATGGTGATGCCAGTTGAGTACTAAAGACGTCACAGTTTACGAGGGAGTACCTTTAGTTGCTATTCATTTTATTTAAGGACATAAACAACTTTAGATGGTAGTCAAAGATGTGAGCTAAAACTCCCTGTGTATAATGACTCTGTGACAGTCTCAGTCTCATATATTTCTGTTTTTTTTTTTGGTTTTTTGTGTGTGTGATAAACAGAACAGTGGCTTTTATCGTAATAGAAAACTATGAATTTTAAGTAATTTACTTAGTGATAAAGTGTTTAGTGGCTAAAAGATAAAAGTGTATACAGCCGCGTGCTCTTTATGACATCATTGCAGTTAAAATAAAAACAAAAACTTACCAAAAGTGAAATTAGGTCAAATGTATTTCTCTTTTGTTTATTATCATTGTTTTATGCTCGTTTTTACTATTAAACGTGTAATAAATCTTTTAGATGACCATTTTACTATAATTTTGTAGATTGTAGTAAGTTTGTGTCACTGTAAATGAAGTCTCGTTACTACCAGAGCAATTTAGTTAATGATAAATATGAATTCGGTTGTATATTTTTAGTACAGTAAGTCCACACAAAAATATTATTGTTTTGAAAAAAATTGCCTACTTGTCACTAACTATCAATTTC
This sequence comes from Thereva nobilitata, assembly GCA_963855945.1. Taxonomy (NCBI): domain Eukaryota; kingdom Metazoa; phylum Arthropoda; class Insecta; order Diptera; family Therevidae; genus Thereva; species Thereva nobilitata. The sequence goes on from OY979694.1 coordinate 225,671,922, forward strand.
AACTATCCGTCCATCAACTAGCCCAAATCGAGCCTTGAGTTCCCTTAGTAGAACACGATTATAAAATGTGTTTGTAAGAAGTGCCTCTTTTTTCTTTTGAGCCAGTACAATGTCATACTTCAAATGAGGCGAGGTGGTATTGTAATGCCAAAATACCAAAAACAAGCAAATTAAAAAAAAGAAAGAAAACAAATACAGAGCTTTTTTTACGATTTTGATTCTAATATTGATGCATTAAACTGGCTCAGAGTAGGTAAGAAAGCTATGTCTCCACAATGTATGTTTATAGTTTACACTCTCACTTCGCCTAATTTCATGTTGGAAACTTCACTGGCTCAAAAACAGTAAGAAATGTCTGTCCAGTACAAAATTACACTCCCTCAAAAAATGTAAGAAATGTCTCTCCAATTCGTATTTACAATCACACAATCATTTATCTAGAGATACACGCTCGTATACCAGGACATTATTTTTGAACCGGGATATTTAAAAAAATTGAGGCCTCAGTACAATTTACCATAGTGTGAGGGACAAATGTACTGGCTCGTGTAAGTCCGGCTCAACTCTAGTCTATACATCTCCTCCTGGTTCTGTCTCTACATATTTTCCTAAATTTGTGGTACCATAAGCTGTTTTGGAATACGGTTGCGATCCATCCCTCATCCGTCATCTCTTTCACCATATCCCAACCTCTCTCATCATTATTGGACATATAATGGCTTTCTTCTGGTATAACTTCTTCCTCCCAGATGTTGGCTATGAGTTCGTTCAAGGTTGTTTCGAGTTGCTGCCGTCGTTCTTTTAGTAACTCAACTGTGATTCCATCCACCCCTGGCGTTGGGTTGGGATTCAATAAGTTTTGAAAATATTGTCTCCACCTTTCTTTTTATCCTATAAGGGTCTGCTTCTAATGTTCGTTCTTGGCTTAAACTTATTGTCTAATTCTTTCTTCATCGAAGTTGTTCCTCCAGTTTAGATTTCTAACTTCTTCTTTCTGCACAGCTTGTATGTAGTTCTTCTTTTTAGCTTGAAGAATTCCATACTTGGTCTGGTGTGCATGGCGATGTACTCGCAGTTGCTCTGGCTTCTTTCTGCGATTGTAGATCTACAGTCCTGATCGAACCAAGTCTGTCTGGGGCCCAACATAGTGTCGCTTCTGCTTCCCCTACCTATAAAAACTTTTTATTACAGAACGACTAAAAACACTCATAGACCGAATTAAACAATAACGATCGATTTCATAATTTTGTCATCGAAAGTTCATAGATACTGCGTAATGGGCAAGGTAAGAGTTCGATAATCTCTCTACATATAGCCTTTCAAGAGTTACGACGGAGAGGGTATTGTATCTTGTGAAAACCTAATTTTAACCGGAGTAACTAAATACTATGGACCCTTAATAGAGCGAGAGCTGGCCGCAAAAATCGTGATCTATCGAGTAAGAGGATGAAATGTTTTTGAAATGTTAGTACTCACAGCGACCATAAGCAAAGTCTTGGTCTGCCTGGGAGGAAGTGGGGCCCGAGTTTGGAATGTGCGTTTTCCGGAAACATTTTGGGACCGCAACGTGACCTATCGAGTAAGAGTTTCAAACTAAAACCAAATTAAAGTTTGAACATTTTTATACTAGAAAACACAGGTCTGCCGGATCTGTGCCGGGGCCAAGAGCCCGGAAGACCATCTTTTAGTTTAGTGTTTTTTACTACTTACAAGTTAATAACTCCTATACCGCTTATTGTAGAGCATTATTGGGCTTGTTTTTTAGGTAATTGTGTATTCTTTTATTTGCTATAAAGAACGGAAACTTTAGTGACTCCATTTAGGAGCTTTTTTGATATTTTTCATCTGAGCCTTCCAAAAAATTTCGTTTTTGGCATTTTTCTCAGAAAAATGCATTATTAACAGTACTTTTTTTCGTAAGTTTCTGATGCACCAAACCATTGTCTAAAATAGTCCCATACAGAAGAATGGTCTATATATTTCATATTTTATTCATATTAACAAATTTAAGAACGTGATATCATCAAGGCCTTTCAAGAAAAAAGTGGCAATATGTCATAGAGATGGAAGAAGAAATAAGAGTTTGATAGTTGAGAGTACTAGGCTTACCCATAGAGATTTCCAAAATGCCACCTTGGTATCCCCTGATGGAGTCAATCACAACCAAATAAAACGCCGCCAGTTAACGGGCCCAATGGCAGCGTATGAAGCTGGTAACTCTGACTCTGACTATTGTTGGTGTGCTGCTCCAAAACTGCATTACACCCCAGAAAATCCACATTTCGGTCTGCTTACGGGTCAAGCCTACGGAGGTGGAAACTACGACTCAGACTATTACAGAGAACGAGGATTGGACCAGGCGCGGGAGATCTGCCGAATCGACAGCCTTACAGCAGCAGCCTTAAATAGTGTGACTTTATAATTAAAATACCTAACTAAGGCTAACTTAGGCCTCCTCCTGTGCACAGCAGAGTCATAAAAGAAGCTCTCCAGCTCATTGCGACTGTATTAGGAACAAGACATTTGAGCCAGACAAGCTTGTTGGTTATTTAAATACCCTTAGCGATAGGAATTTTGAATCGATGGCCATCTTCTCTGCCGTTCTAGAAGCAAAGCAATATTTGGACAATATACTTGTAGAGTTTATCGGTAACTACGGCGGAATGAAAGTATAACAGATACTCGCCCTCTGGATCTATGGCCTGCTACACAGATGAACCAAAAACCGATTTGGGAGTCGGACTAGACGTCTATGATTCCAGATTCCGGTTTCTAAAGCAGTGGGCCGTTCACCCAAAATTCCTACCCTACCATCATTGTCCATTCAAACAGACATATCACTAGCCGTGTTCCTTTTCTACTTTTAGGTACTCCGGAGTAAAAAATTAAAGGAACGCAAAATTTGTCGCTATGAGTAAAACCTATGAATTTTCTGTGAGAGCAGGAGTAGTTCCAAGTAAATACGAGTAAAAAAGAGCAGAAAAGGAACACGGCTACTGTAAGAGGATTTGGAGACTTTAAGAACGATTCAAGATTATTTGAGATTGTATTTATAGGATCAAAGTCCGCGTAAGAAAAAATGCTATTCTGTAACGAATATCCTCTGTGATGGCAGTTGGGCGCCTTAACTCTTAGCCTACCGCTAGTCGGCTTTTCCGAACGCAAAAAGTGATATGGAAAGTCCATCCCATGTTATATTATAAACTAATTCCAAAGCCTCACATTAGGGCCTCTGAAAAATCTTAGAAAAGGTAACAATATCAATGTACCTTATAGGTGCATGCAGTCCTGTCGCCCTCTAATCTTAACCTTTTTTTAATTCAAATATTCTATAATTACAGATAGATATGTTTACCTATACATATAACCATAATAATTAGTATTAACTCCACCACCGCAAGCAGTTAAAAACAAAACAGAACAAAAGCCAAGAATCTCGCAAAATTGCTCGTTTGTATAGCATTTAAGGGGGAGACAATTAGCAACAATTTAATGACTTTAGCCGTAAGTACTCGGAAAATGCGATTACGCCAAAGAATTAGATCCTTATGATACCGCTACAGACCGAAATTGCACTTAATGAAAATAACTGAAGCTCTTCCTTAAGGCATTACTACACATCCAGCACATGCAGGATTATACCAGGAGATATAATATCCTGTTCCAGTCCGGCTTTGGTTATACGTTTGATTGTGCATATATTGCCCTGTTGGGGGTAAGTAACGTTTATGAAAATTACCCTCAACTTATGATTGTGCGGCTGCATTGCCTGCAACAATATGTATAAATAACAATCAAAATGTTTATTGCATTTAATTAGTGTAATAAAGTGGGATTTGTTGTTATCGTGCTGTATTTTGTGTGTACAGAGGCTTAGTAGGAAGATGAGCACAGACAATTGCGGTCTTATCTTTTAATTTTGTCAAACATTCAATGTTTGGCTCTCGTATTATCATTCTTTAATCAACACAGCAACGAAAATTTATTTTAAACTAATTCCCATGTATGGAATGTAATCACCGAACTAACCCAACATATCAAGAAACAAAGGTATTTTGTTTACATAATTTAAATTCATAGAGTTTCTTTGATATAAAACATGATTTACATTTACACCTTTCCTTTTGTTAGATACAACCGAAAAATTTACAAAAGCCTTATTCAACTGTGTGTTATCTAATAAAAACAAACGATCTATTCCCCTTAAAGTTTAATCTATAAACAAAGAAACTTCACCAGTAAAATCGGTACCCTTTTTTGGCAAACGTTAACTGTCGTCCCTAAATCCAAAAGATACAAACAAGAGTTAATAGGTGCAGAATTCAGGATACCAACAAGGAGCTAGCAGCTGAAATACAAAAAAAAAACATTTTTTAGATAGAAGAAGAGAAGAGGAGCGAGTCCTTTTGTTTCTCTCTCTTCTGTCTTCTGTCGCTGTGTTGAAATCCTTCTTTACGTGTAATTACAATTTATTGGTCCCACCAAATCCCCTTAATGGTTTCTGACTCGTATTTTGTTCTAGAAGTTAACTTGACTCCCGAAAAGTCTCAATGTGGGGGAGTATCCTGGGGATTATTAGTATTACGGCTTGTTAAACATGGCAAATACGCACTCCTTTGGTAGTCATAAATGAACAGGACCAAATAACGTTGAAACGAGAAAGGATTGCATTTTAATTGGTTTAATTTAATTAAAAGTTGCCAGAGCATGATGAATTCGATTTTCACAATGGTAAATGGTAAAAATGTTTATAATAAAAAGTCCTGTCAGAAGTGAAGATATAAGGGACGTTGTCCATTGTGTATTGTGATGAAGATTTAAGCTGGAAGCTTATACAATCCCCTGGAGACGAAGTCCTACCTTCTGGAGGCGACGACCCCAAAATTTACGTAGTCATTTCCATTAAGGAAATTTTGCACCTACGTGAAAAGATAGTAGTCCGGTATTGTGTAATATCAGGAGAATATGCGGGCGGAACTAAAGTTTCGCAATGCAACTCTGCAATTTTGTGTGCGATTTGTCTTGCCACATGAGGACTAGCGTTGCCGTGATGAAACAATATACCCTTTCTGTTGGCCAATGGTGGTCCCATCAACAAGAGCATAAAATTTTTCTAATGCACACCTGGCGGAGTTTTCCCCTGATATTTTTCTTATCACATTTATGTAAACTATACACTTTTCATTGATTTTTCTCGATCAATTCGTGTCAGTGGCGTAGCGCAGTCGGCGTGGCAGGGGCGGCACCTTTAGGGGGCGGCAAAATTTCACAAAAAATAATAATAATATCTTGTAAATATTATTTCTGTCCCACCTACGATTCGGACCTATCGAAACTAGCACGGCATTTTTTGTTACTTATACTGTGACGAAATCGGGGAATCCCCTTCCTTTAATTGAATGTATAATAATGACATCTTGCTCATTGTAGCGACTGGCAACACAATCTGTACTGTGCTTGGATTGTTTATGACTAATATAAAACGAGCATGACTTCTATCATATAAAGAATAGTGTTCAATATTGTATGAGGGTCGTCTCAAAATGAAGTTCCACTATTATTTTAAATCCGTGTCTTTGGCGGGAAAAATCTGGGAGTCTCAGGGAATTTACGTCTGGGTGTAGTGGCAGCACTGTAAAATTTAATTTCTATGCGCGTGCGTCGATCGATCCGACAGTCAGGCTTCAGCCACTATGGAGACTCCACTCGCTTCTACCGCCAAAACACCAAATACAGTGAAGGTTGTGGAATCCGGAATCCGGAAAATGGCAAACGTTCTTTTAAGATTCCAAAGGGGTGTTGTTGATCAATTACCAGCCCCGTGGGACCAAGAGCACAGCTGTACGCTTTTGTGGGGTGTTGCATCAACTCAAAAAGGCGATCCAAAACAAAAAGAGAGGAAATTGACAAAAAACCGTCCTATCGCATCGGATGAATCCAGAAAAAAAATTTCATAACAAAAAAAGGGCTTGAACGAATGTTATGAAATTTTTTTCAGAGCATGTTTTCGTTAATATGCGCCGATCGGCACTTCAACGAAGTCGGTATCATATTTGGTACTCGCGATATTTGGCGGTACAAAAATCACGAACTTCGTTCAAACAAAAAAACCGCTCGACCGATTTTTATGAAAATCTTTTCAGATTGTAACTGCGGTAATACGCTACGACCGGCACCTCAACGAAGTCTGTATCATTGTTGGTTTGCGCGAAATCGTGCAGGTACAAAAATCACTTACGTCGTTTAAACAAAAAAAACGACTCGACCGAATTTTATGAAAATTTTTTCAGATTTTGATATTTCAGTTAATACGCTTCGATCGGCATTAATACGCAGTTAATACGCTTCGATCGGCGGATTAGTTCATTTTAAAATAAAAGCGTATTTTTTGTTTTTTTAAGCTATATATTTTTTAATAAAACAATTTCGGAATCACAAAAAAAAACATGGCCGCCGGAGGAATGACTTTTTGGCAAAAAAAGCACTCAAAAACTGGTTTTTTCGAAAAAAATTTCTGATCAGTCAATGCAAACCGTTATTGGCTACAAAACAGCCCTCTTGTCATTTTTCGAAAACCTTGGCCTTTCCGAATAATTCAAGGTATTTTTTGGCCGAAAACCAGTTTTTGAGTGATTTTTTTGCCAAAAAGTCATACTAGTGGAGTCGGACAAGCATCAAATTTGAGTGAAAACGGAATTGTTTCCAGTCTCAACTTTTTTTTAATATCTTAGTTACATCGAATACCATACGAAACTGGCAACCGCCGCCGCTACGTAAGTTATGGGCCATTTTGTGGAAAATCTACCATTTTGGTCGTGCTTTCTAAATAAAGATGAGAATTTCTCGGTATGTGTAGGTCCAAAGAAAGCGAAAAAAAATTGAGGCTATTCATTATGATATTACCTCTCAGCGGTTACAAAATGAAATTTTAATCTGCACACATAACCTCAAAAAAATTAAAAACTGAAGCAACTGCCAAATTTTGGTTTTTTGGTTATAACTTCGGATGTTTTAAGTAAAATTTGGTGAAACTTTCAGAAATTATACTTTATAACGTGAGCAATAAACTGGTTGAAATTTCAAGTCGAAATTTTTAATACAAGTCTCTAAAATTAACCTCAAATTTTAAAATTGATTGGCCAATAACTTTTGTGCATCGCAACGTATGAGGTTCGTTTTTATTTTAAGTGCAGGTTTTTTTATGCACTAAAAAAAAGTGGAATTTTCCAAGAAAATTGCCGAAAAACTACAAAAATTCACGATTTTCTATTCGATTTTTTTCAACTTTAAAAAATTTTTTTCTCTCACCATCATAAAGTGCATAAGAAAACCTACACAGCTTTTAAGTTGACAAAGCAAAGCACATATTTTTAAGCTTACTTTGCTGTAGACTGTGAAAGCTGTTTGTTTCATATTGCTCCGAATGCTGAATGCTTTCAAATTACTTAAAAGCTTTCAGGAGCATACTGGACCAGCAGGCCCCAGCATTTGTTTGCAACACCATTCGCAGCAATATGAAACAAAAAGCTTTCACAGCATGCAGCAAAAAGTTTGAAAATATGATTGCTGTAAATCAAAGCAAATTAAATTGCAGCAAAGCAAAGCCAACAGCAACAGTATTAGAATCGCTGCAGCAATTTAAACCCTGCAGAAGAGAATGGGACTGGTTAAGGGGTCTGGGAGTGCTGAAGCAGATGGCGATGAACCTTACTTTTGAACTCTTAGATGTTGTACGAGTTTGGAAATTCTGACTGTAAAAGATTGTTTCGCAGTCGAATTGGATGGTTGCACTCAACAATATTCTTGCGGTTCCAATCAAGAATGAGTTTAATATCAATGTTGACTGAATTGGACATTGTTGTTGACCATGGCGACAAGATTTAGCACGTCCTTAGCTTATATTGTGGTAGGCATAATAGTAACGCAGAGTACCGTCATCAGTGAAGTGAAGTGGATTCTAGGGGAATGTGAAAAAGTCCAAGAGAGCAGGATCTACCTTTTATGTAGAATTGAGTTAATACGAGCTTGGAGTTTAGCTAGCAGAGCTGAAACCACAGAGCGCCTTAAGGAGTAACGACACCAGACAGGTCGTCGTGCGTACGTAGAACACTTTTTTCTGAACGCACCCCAAAATAAAAAAAACATAGTTCTGTTATGTAAAATTTTTTGACTTAATTGTACAAACGTTGATAAAGGAAGATTCTACGACGAGTTTAAGAAAAATGCCCAGTTCTGAGTTGTTTATAAAATTTTAATGAAATAGTAAAATAACAAGCTTTAAAGTCTCTTAAATTCAACCCAGATTTTGGTCCAACATTCTGGTCATTTAATTAATGCAAAAGGGGATGATTTCTAAAAGGCAAATAGTCAAAACTCTCCGATACCCAATTATAGCCACTATCTAAGCCCAGATTAAGAACGAGCCTAATCGGATTATGCCTATCTTTGCTTACTTGAGTGTAACTAATTGCGATTGGCAGGGGATGACTGCCTATCAAGTCCTGTAAATGGTAAATAAGCAAATTCTGACTTCCCAATCCACGATCCACACCCAGAAACCCAAAGGGCCAAAAGGGAAATCAGTAATTGCCATAGCAAAAGTTCCTAATCAACTGCGTTGACCCTCCACCCACCCACCGGCGTGGGGTTCAGTTGAAAATCACTCTGAATAGTAAGTAGTGTTAGAATTGAATTCGTTAAATGTCCTTCAAGTTGTAACTATGTAAGACAATCTCATATAGTACGCTGAATGTCCTACAGGGGCTGGGAGGGGTTGGTTTGTTGGGGCACAGCTCTGTAAGCCGCATCGTAACTAGCGCCCCTTAAGAAAATCGGGGGTATCCCTCGTAACGCATTAATCCCAAGCGGCGGCGGGCAAAAATTCAGATTAAGCGAAGCTTAAAAACAACAATAAATTCTAGAAGAGCAATTAAAAGGATTTTTATCCACAAATCCTTGTTCCGTAATTTTTTAACTTCGCGTTTTTTTTCGCTGTTGTGTGTACATATTATCGTTGTTGTTGTTGTTGCAAGTGTTGCGCTGCGCTGCCCCTGCTCGAAGGATATCCTCTATCTCGCGCTGAAGAGGACGAATGGGGTTGTTGAATGGAGCTGGTGCTGCTGCTATAGGGGACCCCGCGAAGGAGTTGCTGAAAATATAAACTGTAGAACAAATACTTGAGCAATTAAACTCATCCTGAGACGGTTATTTGTCTTCTCGACTTAATCTGTATTTGGTGGCTTTTTTACGCTTTGAAGATCCCGAGTCTGTGCCAAACTAGCTAATGAGGACATTATCCTTAATGCTGCTTTTATTTACATCTCTTCTGGAAGGGTACACGATATTGGATTGGATGCACAAGGGAGATTTTTTTTTGTTATATTTTTCTTTTTTCGCTCTTAATTTTGTGATGAGCTTAAATTAAAAGGGACGACATTTTGCTAAATTTCTTAAGCATAATATAAAAAAAAAGGATGAAGAGGGTTTTGGGTGGATATTTAAATGGAAGGTAAAAGCTGATTATGAAGAAAGGGGTTTTTTGTTTCGTTTACTATTTTAATTTTTAAACTTTTTGCTTTAGGACTACACTAAAAGTGTTTTTTGTTTTATAAAGTCTGGATTTATTTCAAAGTTTTTCCTATTATTACTGCATTACAGCAGTGGTAAACGAAAGTCAACATACACCATACGTACCTACACCATATAAAATAGCTAACATTCGTATTTTTATTTTATTTTTAAAAATTGTAAAAAATTGTGATATTAAAATATAAATACAAAAACATTTTATTGAAATTCCATAACAAATTATTTTTACAAAAAAAAAATAACAAAAAAGTTAAATATATACAGAATTTAAATTCAAATTAGGGCTGCACACGCGACGAGATTTGGCCCACTCTCGTCTCGGTCTCGAAAAAATGGGTATTTGCAAGTCTCGTCTCGCTCTCGTCTCGTCTCATCTCGAGAAGTCTCGTCTCGTCTCGAAAAGTCTCGAATTTCACTGTCAATAATACAAATTGCTCAGTCTTCTGTATTTCGAGAAATATCAATATAATATATGTGCCATATTAATGAAATTGTATACAAATATTCCACGTAAATCTGCCTTTTGCAGTGGCACCAGGGCGGGGTAGAGGGGATCAATGAATCGAAAGTAAATTTCTAATTTGTGTAGAGTTACATTTACGTAGAGTCCTTTCCAAAAGAGAAGAGGTAGGTATTTTACAGTCATTTCATTTCATTTCAACGCATTTCATTTTAAATGCGTTGAAATGAAATGAAATGATAGTAAAATACCGCTTCTGTTTTGGAATGGACTCTGCATTTAAATGTTTATGGAATGCGTACTTTTCGCCTTGTCTCCGCAGCCTGCTCAAGTCATGTATTGGTGCCGAATGTTGTGCTGGTCTAAGAGCGCAGCGTGAAGATACTAAAATAGTTGGTGTTGATACGATTTCAAAATAACGATTTGATTTCGAGACCTCGAGATGTCTCGCGAGATCTAGAATGGTAGTCTCGGTCTCGTATCGATTTTTAATCTGGAGGTCTCGTCTCGATCTCGTCTCGAAAATCGAGACGAGACTAGACGATTTCGAGACAAGTCTCGTCTCGTGTGCAGAACTAATTCAAATCGTAACCCCTAAGCTCTAGAGGCCCATAGAACGCTGGGCTAATAATTGTAATGAATTCTATATTGAATCGAATGTTCAACACATTTAATGAACAGGGTTTTTTCAAGTCTCGAGAGGTGTACGGATGCCGGAAATAGCCTGACCTCAACAAATCCATTGGAACCGACTAAAAGTACTCGCCCACCCCCTCTACCATGCTGCGATGGGCTCGCCCCCCGCCAGAATTCGTCACACTACAAGCTCTTACTCTCTCCTGCTAGAATATCACTGAGGGTCATTCTTGCTAACATGCATCGAACCTGCTACAATATGCACAGCATGCGCTGCGCAGTTAGTTAGGTCTGGTTGCGATATAAGTATTTCTAAAGCTTTTGCTAGACTATGGTACTTAGCTCTGTTACTTAAACTCCAAGCTATATATTGCCTCAGTTCTAAAGAACTGGATTGAAAGTTCCGTTTCTCGCCATTGAATCAAGGTAATACTACATGGCGTCAAACCGAAGCCCCCTTTCATATCTTCCGGGATCTATCAGGGGTTAATTCTGTCACCTGCTCTATTTCCAATATTTTTTAATGGCTTATCCTCAGTTCCCTCAATACCATTTCATAGCTCTTCTCTTCTCTTCTCAATAATTCACGACAAGCACGTGACGGATCCTATCTTTACGATTGCGAACTAGTGTTTGACTGAATCAACAGAAACAGAGACATTGAGCTTATTTTTAATTGCTCTCTAGAAATGAACCAGTGGAAATTTTACTGGTTCAACCAGAAAACAATAATTTCATTGGAAAACCAGTTAATTGGAGTCTGTTTACTGATTGAACCAGTGAAAAGTTCTCTCTAAAAATGAATTAGTAAAAATTTCACTGGTTCAACCAGTGAATTTTTATTTCACAGGTTTAATCAGTGAAAAAATATATGTGACTCATATTCTAGGCAATTATCTTCATGACTGTAAAGGGTTCCATTTAGCACACTCAATAAACCGGCAGCAGCAGCAGCATTTCGGTGCTTAGATGGGGGTCCGCTTGGGAGAACGACACTCGCGCTAGAAAAAAGTTTTTTTACGTGAGTTTCACTGGTTCAACCAGTGAAATTTCACTGTTTGCTATTGTTTGACTAAGCAATGGTTCAACCAGTGGATTTTCACTGGAAACCAGTTACTGGTTCGTACCTACTATATAGTGCACTATGACGTGACACACGACATGACGGTCTGATATTACAAAGCGGTATTCCTGGGCCTAGAACTATCATATAAAAAACCTCGTATGCACTACCTATGTTGTGGACTTAGGGTAAGAACTGTAAGGCAGGAAATTTTTGAGAGCTGAAAGAAATTTTACTAAATGAATCCTTTATTGTCTCAAATCTCCTCAAAAATACGTGATGGTAATCCAAATATATATTATATACATCAAAAGCGTATAAGGACATACTCTCTTTAGCACTTCATTCAAAGAAAATATGAGCCTCTTCCCTGCATAAGCCACAACCATCAATAAGTCATCAACGCCATTGAAATTTGCAAACAAAACGTAACAAGCCTCCCCTAATGACTTCATCGGCCTCCACCACAAACTAAGGCTGAACTAAGAATTATTTTAAATAACTCTAGAACATATTTAAATCCCCTAAAACATTTACGTTCCCCATTTCCATGATGGAATCTTAATTTAAATACGAATAAAAGGTGGTAAGGATCCATCGTTCTCCCAGTCAAAGTCCTTTCTCTGACTACCCCTATTCTTGCAGCCCTCTTTTTATATACATATACACATACATACATAAAAAAAAGAAAACGAAAACGAAACGAGTTGGCATTTTCCGTTTTGTCGAAATCGTTGCTGGAAAAAGACCGAATACCGCGATTGTCATCTCCATTGTGTCGTGAACCCACAATTTGTGTGGCATTCACACTATAATTTAATCCCTATTCATCCCTTCCATGCTGCTCGCCACGAGTCGGGTGCGCTCCGAAAGGAAAAAGTTATTGAATTAAAATTCTATTCACCGAGATTTCCCGCTTTTCCGAGCTTCATCATTGGATACTTTTCGGTAGAACTTTTTTCCTACCACTGTGCCCGAACCTCGCACCCCCGCACCGGCGGCATCGTATGTTGGATGGGGGATGGAGTGGGTGGAGGAGGACACGATGATTTTGACAACACAAACTTTTGTCTCTCCAGGGGATCAAAATTTTTCCTTTTCTCGAAAATGATGAAAAACTGGAAAATTTTCGTGTTTTCTGCTTTTTGTCACCTTAGCATTTGCTGCTTGGGGATCAACTGAAGAAAAACAACTTATCGTGGGGGTGGAGGGCATTATGCCATCAGGAGCTGAATCGCCAAATTTAGATCGAATAATGATTTGGCTTAATGACGTCTAGGGAGATATAAAACTCATATCAATTTGGATTAAGGTCATGTCACATACGACACGTCGGGCTGCTGTGGTGTGAATCCTGCTTTGTGTAGATGTACTTTGGGGAGTGTTTTTAGGGAAACTTTTACGAGACTTTCTTCGCTAAGAGTGTTTTTTTCCTTCTTGCTTCTCTTTATTTTTTTTTTTGTTGAAAGAATATAATTTTCTTAAAAGCTTCACCATTGGTTCAAGTTTGAAGTTCATTTTTAATTTAGGGCGGGCTTCTTGCTGAATGTGTTGTAAATTTACGCTGAATTTACATTTACACTCATGGGTAACGTTAGTGATAAGTACGGAAGAAACTTCATTAACTTTGAAGGACATTCAAGGGTAGATACGAGGGATAGTGTTAACACGTCGCAAGATTTTGATGTATGATGCATCTTGAAGGAAATATGTTATCTATATTAAAGATGTCTCTTAGATAACATTGCTGTACTAAAATTACATAGTGTCGCATGTAGTGTTATCGTCTCTCACTTAGTTTTTGAAGGGACCAACAGTGTTAGTGATCAATTGTAACATACAATTTTAGTTGTTAAAATTTTCAACGCTTTAGACTAAGTGCGACATTACTATAAGAAGCATATCGGAATAGCAATATTGCACTAGGATCGGAATAACCGACGACGACCACAGAAGCGGAAAAAACCAAAACATTTTAAAATTTTCTCATGGAATATTCGAACTCTGCACAGAGCCCTGCAGCTAGCCGATATCCTGTCAAAATATGAGGTTAAAGTAACAACCAGCTGTTCAACATCTGAACTAGAACAGTACAGAGAAATGTAGCTGACCATTTTGTAAACAAATCAAGATGGCGGCCGCATTTTGCAATCGTGCTCCCCGACCCCCGACATGGGTATCAAATGAAAGGGTATGACAAGTAGAGTACAATTAGCGTCATTCCAAATTCAAAATGGCGGCCAACACAAAATGGCGGACTACCTTTTTCTTTACAACCCACTCGGTATGGGTATCAAATGAAAGAATATGACTAGTTAAATACTATGCTGCGTGGCGTCATTCCAAATTCAAAATGGCGGCCAACATAAAAAGGCGGATTACATTTTTCTTTACAACGCGCTCGGTATGGTATCAAATGAAAGGGTGTGACAATTATAATACTATTAGCTGGTGGCGACATTCCGAATTCAAAATGGCGGCCAACACAAAATGCCAGTTTACTTTTTCTTTACAACGCCGGTATGGGTATCAAATGAAAGTGTATGACAAATATAGCTGTGTGACTTCGTTTTAAATCTAATATGGCGGTCACTAAAAAAATGGCGGAAGAGATATAATAGAAAATAAAAAAATATAGTTTAAAAAAACTAATAAATACGATTTTATGTTAAAATGAATTAAAACTTAAAAAATTATTTTGAATGTAAAGTTTTTATTCCACACAGCCAGTATTTGGAAACACCTTTCGAAATGTAAAAAAGCGGGGGAGAGGGATTGCCAGAAAGATTGAATATTATCGAGGGGGAAGTAGAAAGACCCATGGCGTTGTGTGGAATCGAAACACAGACCTCTAGGGTGGTAGTCAAAGGCCTTAACCAATACGCCCCACTTTATTATGGCCTATACAAATTGAAGAACACACCCAGTAGGGAATTTACGAATTCATGAAATTGGAATGCAGTAAATCTTTGTAGAAATTGGAAGCAATGTGAATCGATGGCTATTGGAAGAAATTGTAATGTAAAGTGTCATGCATAAGGAATTGTAATGCAAAAGATAGCCGTTATGCCTTTTATTTAAGGTGACCATATTTTGAAAGTCAAAATACGGGACATAAAGACAAGAATACAGGATATAAAAAAAGTGAAAATTATGTGGGAAAAATAAAAAGAATCATATTTTCAAATCAAAAAGAACATCAATATTTATTACTATTTATATTAAAATTAAAGTATAATTTTTGGTACTTATCTGATGAATGAATTTTTTTTAATAATTGGTTATTTTTTTTCAAAAATTCATAAAATTTGCAACAATTCATATAAAAATTTAACTTAGTTAATAAATATGATTTTAAAGTTTCACCATTTAATTGAGTTTTTTCACTAGAGCAGTAGTTGTTGATTACTGAAAATACCCTCTCTTCAACTACTTTCAACAAGTTGTGGAAAGGAATGTTTTCCTTATCAAAGTGATTAAAAATTTCTATCCACTTTTCTTCCGTCGATTTAATTTTTTCTTCCCATTCATGTATTTTGTCTTCTGATGAATAACATTTTAGAAATGTTTCTTCATCAAATAGTTCTTCTTCATTTATCTTTACATCTGGCAAAATATTTGGAATGAATTGAAGACATTTTTGGACTTTATTCCATTCTAATTTTTCAGTTAAGTTAATCCAGTCAAACAATTGCATTTTGCCAAATTCACCTGAACGTTCATCAATATATTGAACGCAGGTTTTATAAAAATCAGAAATATTTTCTTTAAAGTGTTCAGTACTTGGAATACCTTTTTGCTTTAAATCTTGCAACATTTTTTTTAGCTGAAAAGGTAAGAAGATTTCATTTTTTCGTTCAACCAGCTTGCTTCTAAAATTTACTAATTTTTTAGATACCTCTGGCATTGAAATTTTTTCACTTTCGACTTCCAAAATAGTAGTGTGAAAAACGGAAGCTTGAGAATAAATGAAAAAAAGCCAAGCTTCACCGCGAGGATTAAAAGCACACTTTCTTCTAGGAGCCATTTTCAGTTAGCATAGGAAAAGCAAAATACAGTAAACTGAAATGGCAAAATGTAATAGTAATGAACGCGTTCACTTCAGCTCCATTTGCCTCTCACTCTGTCTCATAGAATTTTTATATTCCTTTTGGAGAAAGAGACTTTGCCAAACACACGTTGTGTGCGCTCAGAGTTGGCAATGCCCTGGCCCAGCATTAAAGGACGGTGATTAGACTGTTCGTTCCTACGTATGTTTCTCACGAGCTTTTTAGATGAACGTACGTAGGAACGAACAGTCCAATCACCGTCAAAGGAATGAATATCAATTGAACTGAAGTAAATTAGGGTTGTCGAATGAACTTTTTTTAATAAAGTTTTTTAATTTGAATATTTTACGGGACAAAAGTTAAAATACGGTACATATTGCATCCCGTATTTTTTTTTAAAAAATAAGACATAAGCTTTCAAAATACGGGGCTGTCCCTTTAAATACGGGACGAATGGTCACTTTACTTTTATTGGAATGTATGGTAATGCAAAAAGTAGCTTTATACCTTCATATTGGAATGAATTATATTGCAAAAGCTCGCCGTTATGCCTTCGACCCTAGGACATCGCAATGTTAATCGAAGCGATCTTTCGATCTAGAAAGTAGACATTGTGTATTCGAAGGAACATGTAACCGACTCTCAAAGGTTTCCATTCCCTACTGGGTAGGCCTCATAAACATACACGTACCTCAAGAAGATGAAAAAGAATAATTCTTTAAACAAGTTGAAAGGGAACACCTGTGGCCATGTGTTACAATCCTGTCTCTCAATGAACGAAGAGTAAGCCCAAAAGGAAAAATTTGGACCGATGATGGCAGTTAGACATCCATTAAAAATACTGTCATTTGTACAGCCAACATCATATTAGGCTGAGATCCTGAGTAAACATAAGACATGCCGCACTTAAAATGAAACGGGCACGGTACGCCTGAGTAAAAATTGCAGCCCGCAACAGGCACGAACGAAATAGTCCAAACGAAGCATGGTACTCTCACAGTTTTTTAGACTAAAGAGAGCAAAATTGGGACCTTAAAAAATTTTATAGGACGTAGAAAACGGGCAATTATCATGGTGACTATATAGGGTGCCATTAACACACTTTGTGGACTGGTTCTCGTTCGATTGAGTAGGTCAAGCAGCATTGGACGTGGCTATTGCTTAGTTGGGGGACTGCTTGCTAAAACAACACTCGCGTTTGGAATGGTCTATGCCGATGCGGGTGCATTTATAGATGTTCATGCCTGCAGTGGGAGCGTGCATACCTCTAGCCGGCGAATTTTTAGATTTCCAATTGAAGAATCCAGAATATTGCCCAAACCAATCAATAAAACAAATCGACTCAAAATCGGGATTGGTGGAGACAGTATTTGCGAGGGTCCAGAATCGTATCTCGATTGCGGATCCGAATGAGTAAGTAAAAGCAGATGTGGCTAACTGAAGTTAAGCTTTGTTGGATTAAGACCCAAACCTTGAGTGTTTAGAAGAAAATTTTCAGGGCCAATCTGACATGATGACTTGTACTATTATCGCAAAACAGCTTTATTAATGTAGAAACTCAAAACACACTGTTTTAATTCGCTATTTACCAATACCTGCATAACACACTAAAATGAAATATCATTCACATCCAAGGTCAACTTTACAACTGCTTTACGTGCGATAATAAATAAAAATCAACTCATCTATACCAAGGCAGGAAGAATCGTTTACGTCCATAGAAGGTTTTACGGCTCTCACTAATAAGGAAATAGAAGGATATGGAACCTAAAAATGTCAAAATAATGAACCAACATGAAAGGGAAAAGATTTCCTTGAACCATTTCTTTCCTTCTGCTATTTTTTTTTATTATTGTGTTTATTGTAAAATTGCGTGTTCAATGCCGTTATATTTCTTTACTATACTACGCCTAATCCGGATTACGAGGTGGTCGCAAATGCTTGAACAATTGAATTTTTTCTTTTTTTTTAAGGAAGTGAATAAGAAACAAAAAAGTTGAACGAGAAAGAAAGTGGAGAGAAAAAAAAATACCCGAGAAAACATTCTTCTCTATATAATATATTTTTATACCGCCACCCCCGCTTCAATAATGTATAGAGTAGAGTGAAGCATTTTCTTTAAGACGTTGACTATGTGGCAGGATCTTAATGAGACCTGCATGAAAAGCAGAAATGTCGTTAATATTAAAAGTGTCGGGGACGACGATAAAGTGGTAAAGTTAAGCAGTTATAAGTGAATAATAGCACGAGAGTGATATTAAGGCATCGCCTGAAATTGCGAATAAAAGGCCATTTGATTGATATATTTATGACATGCTGACAAATTCATAATTAAGCAGCTTAAAAAATATGAGATTGGCTTAATAGGGAAGGGTTTTACTTTTATTATTATTTTTGTACATTTTTTTCTTGTGTGCGGCAGTGATTTTGATGGAATTTCAAGGGCATTTAGAGGTTAATACTTGCAGGCTGTGACGCAGTAGGATTTTCTTGAAGGAATTCTTTTGTAGTGACAGCTTTTAACTCTTTTGTTCATTTTTTAAAGTAAGGCACATCCAGAATATACTCAGATAAGGATCAGAACATACACTTACCCCGGCTGAAGATTTCCACGTTCAAAGTGTAAATTGACTAAGTTCCTCTGTTGTTATTCTATTTCTTGTAATTGAAAAAAAGATATCAAAGGGCAGGTGATCTCAAAGGAAAGCACTCCCTAGTCCTGTTATGGCCCTGCAATTAGAACAACTTAAATCCCTACTAATATTATATATGCGAAAGTAACTCTGACTGGTCTGTCTGTTACGCTTTCACGCCTAAACCGCTTAACCGATTTTGATGAAATTTGGTACAGAGATTGATGAGACTTTGGAGAAGGACACTTTTTCTCTCGCAACAAAGGCCCTAAGGAGTTGAAATATGGGATTAAAGTTTGTATGGGAGTCCGTCATTATTCCGTAGAAAATTATTAAAGCCACCCACAATTTGAACCCGATCAACTTCAAGTTTTGCAATTTTCCTGACTATTTTGAACAGAAATTAAGATGGCGGTTCCAAGATGGCTGCCGATTTTTGGATTGGTATCAAATGAAAGGGTATAACTGGTACAATACAATTAGCGGTGTAGCGTCATTCCAGTTGCAAAATGGCGGCCAACAGAAAATGACCGAAGGCATATACATAATAGACTAAAAAGTAGAAAATATAACCGATCAACTTCAAATTTTGCACATATGCATAGTTCGCGTGACAATGCAATCTGACTATTACGTAAAAAAATTAAGATTGCTGTTCCAAGATGGAGGCAGATTTTTGTAATTGTGTTCCTCCACACCCAACATGGGTTTCAGGTAGAATGCAATTAGCTGTGCGGCGTAATTCCGAATTCAAAATGGCGGCCAACACAAAATGACGGAAGACATATAATTGGCTAAAAAGTAGAAAATATAACCCTATCAACTTGAAGTTCTGCAACTATGTCTAATTTGCTTGACAATACCATGTGAACATTTTGTAAAAAAAAACAAAGACGACGGTTCCAAGATGGCGGCCGATTTTTGCATTTGTGTTCGTCGACCTCCGACATGGGTATCAAATAAGAGGGTATGGCAGGTAGAATACAATTAGTGGTGTAGCGTCATTCTAAATTCAAAATGGCGGCCAACATGAAATCTATATATATAAAAATGAATGTCTGTTGGTTTTTAATGCGACACTAAAACTCAAAAACTAGACGGCCGATTGAGCTGAAACTTTCACAGAATGTGCGTTTTGACTAAATCTCGGTAAACCGCATGGCCCAAATACGCTCCGGTAGATGGCGCCCAAGGAAAATAGATAAAAGGTAATTGCAGAGAAAATTTTTGGTACAAAAGAAAAAAAAAGAAGCGAAACGCGCCCTCGCAAAACAAACAGTTCTTAAAGTTGCAAATAACGAATTTGTGATCAGAACTTATAAATTCAAAATGGCCGCGCCAATATGGCTGACGAATTTGCCAATTGTGTTCCGATTCCAATGAAAATCGATATCTGGGGTTTTTTAAGCTAGCAAATAACGAATTTATGATCAGAACTTATAAATTCAAATATGCCGCGCCAATATGGCCGACGAATTTGCCAATTGTGTTCCGATTCCAATGAAAATCGATATCTGGGGTTTTTTAAGCTAGCAAATAACGAATTTATGATCAGAACTTATAAATTCAAAATGGCCGCGCCAATATGGCCGACGAATTTGCCAATTGTGTTCCGATTCCAATGAAAATCGATATCTGGGGTTTTTTAAGCTAGCAAATAACGAATTTATGATCAGAACTTATAAATTCAAAATGGCCGCGCCAATATGGCCGACGAATTTGCCTAATAGTTTCACATTTTGTTATTTGGAATCAAAAATACCAAAAAATTGCCTTTTTTGCAAACTCTCCTACTGTTTATTAAAATTCATATCAACTGATTACTCCTATTGGCTTATGGGTGCAGCACAGGCGCGTCGGCTCCCAGCTAGTAGACTAAAAAGTAGAAAATATAACCGATCAACTTCAAATTTTGCCCATACGCATAGTTCGCCTGACAATGCTATCCGACCATTTAGTAAAAAAATTAAGATGGCGGTTCCAAAATGGAGGCCGATTTTTGCAATTGTGTTCCCCGACATGGGTATCAAATGGAAGGACATGACAGGTAGAACACAATTACATAGTTGTGTGGCGTTATTCCAAATTCAAAATGGTGGATTACCTTTTTTCTTCACAACCCTCTCAGTATGGGTATCAAATGAAAGGGTGTGACGATTCTAATACAGTAATCTGTATGACGTAACTTTAAATTGAATATGGCGGCTACCGCAAAATGGCAGACGACATATAATAGACTAAGAAGTAGAAAATAAAATGTATGTAATATATTTTATCAAATCAATATAAATATGGCTTCATTTACTTCCTTTGCCTATTGTATACTGTGACTGGAGTTTACTCCTGAAAAGCGATTGTCTTAAAATCGTTTTTAGAAGTAAACTCCAGTCACCGTCGGAGCTGACACGCACTTTCTTTTTTTTTTAGGAAACACTAAATTTTTATATTTATCCAAAATCAATTTTTGGAGATTTGTTCTTTTTTTATTATACCTTCTTCCTACCGCGGACTATGTGCACACATAATCTTTTATTATTTAAAGGCGTTGCAACGCACGCGGGTTTTTTTGCTAGTAGAAGATAAAGGTAAAAGGGCACGGCAAGGCAGTGGTGGCAGCGGTGGGATCTAAGGCAGCGTTGAAATTCGATATGTTGCATTAACTTTTGGTTATCGTTAAAAACTTTAAAATTAAATGCTTTGGTGGTGCATACCTTAGGAATTTCTTTTTGGAGTTTTAAGTATTAAGATAAGGTGAGGATTAATTGTGCTATAATGAGCGTTATGATAGTGGGCTCATTACAAAACCGACTCATCTTTTGGTAGCTCAGGCAACCGCCAAATTAGTGCTTATCACTCGTCGCAACAAACGCAGCTCCTGAAAACCCTGTCTGCAATTAAGGGAATGCAAATTCCCGGAGGCTTATTGGAGTCTGTCCCGAATAAACAATGTAGTCAATGGATTAAAATTTTCTCAGGACTCGTGTAATCGTAAGTCCAGTCGCCGAGAATCCATCTCATCCAGTGGGCGGAATTTTCTTCAGGAATTGCGAGGTATAGAGCTTGGTGTTATTCACTGGTTGAGATCTGGATATCGAAACCTGGGTTGAAATTGAGTTTCGATGTTATCTACTTAGATAGTTCACCTATCATTCCCAGCGGTAGAAATCGCAGTAAATTGCTGTGTGGGTTTTCCTTCTCCATCCAGCATCTTGCACAACGTGCAAACAAACCAATGCGAAGTTCAACTACAGATTCGATCCCTAATGCGAAAGCGCATTCAAAACACAATACGAAGTTCAACAAAATTCCTCACCATGAAAGCTCACCCGGCGCGAAAGCTTATCCAAGACACAGCTAAGTTAGACTAATTTTACACAGGCGTCGCTCACTCACACCCAAGACCACATCCACGAGGTTGCATCAGATGAAGTCATTGGATTAGAAACCCTGCAGCTCTACTATTAGACATGCTGAAAATTTCCTTTGATTACCAGGGTTTAGATTTAACGCCATCCAGTTTTTTAGGCCAAGAATACTTACAGAGTGGACTGCCATACTTTATAATAATACTTTGAAATACAATGGTGGTTTGTTAAAGCCTCCATACAAAAGCGATCCAAACGGGCTCGAGTCTATTGGCCCGAGTTCAAAATTAGGGGACCATGATCGAGCCTCGACCCAGTCAGACATTCAGAGTCGTAAATGGCATTGACGTAAGAACTAGTTTTACTTGAGAGTCTATTCTGGGGTGTTCTAGGAGGTTTCTGATCGCTTTTATAGAATAGGTTGGCCTTGAATTTATTTGCTGTCATCACCTCTTCCTTGTAAATTAAAAAAAGAAGTTGTGGATGAAGTGAAATTCTTCCTGATATAGATTGCCATATATTCAGAGGATTTTATATATTCATATATGCTAAAAGGTCATCTATTGGAGGTTATCATCATAAACTTTTCGAGCAACTAAATTTCTGAGTCTCTTTTCGCTCAATTTCACGGTATTATGAATCCATGTTAATTACTTCCACGAGCACATTCTAGTCTAGTCCTCCTGTTAACCGTCTTTGCTTTCTTATAGCAGACAGCAAAAAAACTCATACCAAAAAAAATCCTCCTCATCGGCCCCCCATTAATATAATCACCCTTTCCCCAGCGAGTGTAGAGTACCTGTTCGATGTTGTGGAAGAACTTGTTCAAGTGCTCGTCTCTTGTAATAACTACCTGAGCACCGGAGCAACTCTGTAAGCCTCTTTGTAATCCTCTTTTCCGAAATCAAGGCATATATATACTATACATGGAAAGGAGTGGAGCCTCGGTGCCTTAAACACATATTCCTGGTTTCGATTCTAGTGGGTAATGGATGCTGCTTGAGAAGTTGCTCGAACAATAGAAGTGATTGGGCCACTTGAAGTTGAGAAACATTTAAAGCTCATTCAAGGACTCCCGTTATGAGCGGATAATTTTGTTTAACGATAAACTACACTTGAAAATCGATTCGATACGATAAAAAGTATTCAAACATTTTCATTTCCAAATAGATATAAAAAGAGGCCAAAGTATATCGGAAATATCCTTAATTTAAGAAGTCGCTTGTATTCCGTTTACGATAATCATGGCAACTCAAGGATATTCCGGGAATGAAGGCTTCTCCTATTTCCGCAAACAGAACATTTTGGCCGAGGCACCAAAGGACCGCTCTACTCCGTAGTATTTGCCGTTGGACAAAATTGTACCGAAGGGACTTTAGAAATAATAAAAAGAAAATATATATAGAAAATGGTTTTTAGATATTTTCAGAAACCACTGGCAGTACACCGAGAGTCCGGTTTGAAATGTAATTCGCCGTGATAAGCTTGTTATTTATTTCGCTTGAGGCGATCCTTTAGAGATTTTTCCTTAGTGCCGTCGTCGTTTGCTCGAGTGTTCCACCCTTGAGACTCTAGTGGTCATCATGATATCCTGTTCTAGAGCTGAACACGTTACGATGATTATTTTCTAGTGGCTGTTGATGGATTAATTAGTAGAAATGCTTGAATGTGGAAAATTCTTTCAACCGATGACCACTTCCTTTTCATTTCTGCGGAAGGAATTACATAAAATTTTCCAAAAGGGAAAAATCTCTAGAAAAATTTCTTTTAATCTTATTTCTAGAGACAACATGATTTTATTCAATAAGTTTGTCTTTAAATGCTTATAAGGATTTTCTTTTTCAGTGTATAGTTACTGTGAGTGTACGACGATATTGTAAGTAATGCCATGGGGAGTTCAACAACCAAATAATCGTATTAAGGGTGTATTTTCATTTAATGCTCTTGAAGATCGTTCCTTTCAGAAATATTCTTGAATCTTAACCATGTCAAAGCTTTGATATTTAAAAATAACGCAAAATATAAGTACCTGGATTTAGTAATAGTCTAGTTTCGTAATTTATTGATAGTCCGGGAAAATTAGCATTTTAAGAACACAAAATTCCAAATTGGCTGAATATTGGTCCACAGCTTCCTTGGGACTTTCTAACAAAACAATTTCGGAATCACAAAAAATAAAACATGGCCGCCGGAGATATCGCGGTTTCCCGCGTTCTCTTTGTATCACGGTTTCTATAGGTCGTGCAACTCCGAACGAGGGTCCAAAATGTTGACAATGAAATTCTCTACAACTTTAGGTCTTGCAAACATGTTGACCTGATTAACCCTTCTAAAGTTATTCAAGGTCAAAGTTATCAAAAATCACTTTTTTGCTAAAAAAATCACTCAAAACTTGCTTTTTTCGAAAATTTTCTTTGATCAGTCAATACGAAACGTTATTGCCTACAAAAAAGCCTCTTGTCATTTTTTCGAAAACTTAACCCTTTCAAAGTTATTCAAGGTCAAAGTTTCAAAAAATCAGTTTTTGGTCAAAAAATGACTCAGAAACTGATTATTGAGAATTTTTTTTGTTCTATTTATACAAAAGATTATTGCCTACCCTAATGACACCCTTGCCATTTTTTCGAAAACTTTCCGAAATATTTTGCAAAAATCAATTGTTAGTGATTTTTTGGGAGAAAAGTGAATTTTGGAAACTTTGACTTTGAATAACTACCTGGTACTTTCTCCTCAGATCGTAGCACCCACACCGGCCTCTGTCTTGGAGTCATCTATCGATTCTCCTTGGTGTATTATGGGGAATAGCTGAATAGGCTTTATTGTCTGGTCACAGATGGGTAGACTTTGAGATCGTCGCGTACTTCTATAATACTAACAATTGTAAAATGTCGTGGTTAAAAACGATCGTCAGACGTTTATTCGCGCTTGTAGCGATTTTTTCTATCTCAAGAAGAGAAAGAAATTATGTGGCCCATACGGTCTATTTCACCGGTTACTACCTAGCAGGAAAAATTGGGAGGGCTTCTCAGGGGAGCTAGTTTTGAGCGCTGCCAAATATGCTCCTAAGGGAGCATTACTGGAGTTTGCAGCATTGAACTTGGTTAGTATAATTAGTTGGGGGACCGCCCGTCAACCCAATTTTGAGATATCTTAACGAATTAGTTACGGAAATTCGTATATTTTTCCCGAATTCGCAATCAATTTCTGAACAAATTCGGAAAGAAAAATATATGAAGGGTTGACACGACTTTGTTAAAAAAAATCTTTTCGAAATCGTTACGAAATTTAGTAATAATTTAGCAAAGCTTTTTACTCCTAATAAAAGCTTAAGATTCATTTGCTTTAAAATCCTTAAAATGAAATAATAATGGACATGGCTAGTGAAATTTAGATAACTCCATTATAATATTTTAATACATTTATTTTGTTATCAAAAACAGTCAAATTAAAATTACTTATAAAATAAATTCACAAATGCACTTGCGCACTTCACTTTGATAGGAATGTTCCGATTTCGTTCCTCTTCCTTAAGAAAATTTGTTACCGGCTTCTTCGTGACATTGTTGCGAAGTTTTTTTCCGAATTCTTTTTGAATTAGGGCATTTTCATAAATGCAGGTTGCGTGCGCAACTGACTTATTCAGCAACACACTTCCATTGCTGAATAAGTCAGTTGCGCACGCAACCTGCATTTATGAAAATGCCCTTAGTTTCGACTAAGGCGAGAAACGCAATTGGAGCTTTTATGCCAGCTTGAGCTTTTGGCATATGGAAAACCACGCATCTGGTCACAATAACAGCTTCAGATTTTCGGTCAGCCGAAATGCCAATTTTTGGTCAGCTCGAGCTTTAAAAAATTTTAAATTTTCAGCTGGCTGCTGTCATTATCTTTTGTTGATCTGTGCTTCACTAAACGGGGGAAAATGTCGTCGAGTTTTGTCTGCAACATTTTATTTTATTTACAAGCCAGCCGAAAAGCTGGCAGAAAAGCTCCAATTGTGTTTCTCGCTTAATTGCCACATACAAAGCTTTAGTTTTTGTTGTTGCATTGCTTCCGAAAATCTTTCGACTTGTAGGAATTCTGAAAATTTGGTTTGCTGGGCGCTTTGGTAAAACCACACTCGCGCTTGGAAAGGAATAGGCAATTGCAAAAGACCAACAAAAATAAAAGCTTTTCGGCGCTGGAGCTTATATTCACATATCTACAGGCCTTCATGAATACTAGCTCTACTGTAGATATTTAAAAAAGCTCTATAATGTTCCTTTTTGTCTCCACCCAAATTGTTGCAGGAGTGCTCCTATGGGAGCTCAAATGGAGTGCTAGCCTAGGGGGACATCTAATGTTAAAAAATATATGAAGAGGGAGCGTATGCTTCCATGGGAGTGCTCTTTCATTGTCTTTGGCCATTCATACACGAGGAACATGGTTCTGAAACCAAAAGCTTTGCTGCAAGCTTTCTGAAAATACACGGCGCAACAGCGATGGAGGCAGCTTTTGTGTTGCTACGTGATGTTTGTTCGTATTAGTAAGATGTCAAATTTTTTAATAAAAACAAAATTGAGGTTTTTCAGTTGTTATGAAATAATTTATTTAAAAAAATTCACTCAATCACTTTGAATTCTCAATAATTAAAAGTTTTTTCTTAATATGTACAAATTTTGACAAAATTTTACTGTTTGAAAGTTTTTTTATCGCCATAGCATTGATTTCTCATTGGTGTGAGTGCATGCTTTCCGTAGTCGCAGGCCAAAGGCAGGAGCACACTTATTGCATCTCCGCACGCCTCCCTTGCCCGAAAAAAGCTTTTGCTCCGGAACCATGGTCCCTCGTGTATGAATGGCCTTTAGGGCACTCCATTTCCCGCTGGGTAAGATGACACCCCCATCTGTGTCATCTCGAGTGAAAAAGGTTTTCCCATTGAGAAGCTAGAACTTCATCAACAACAACCCACCACAGGAACGAAGATATACCTTCCGGTGAACATTCTTTCGCTATAGGGCTTGAAAGAGTCTCCTCAAGATGAGTGATCGTTAGTATTTGCGTTCTCAACCTCGAGTCGATCCAATTGCAATTGCTTAGAACTTGCCTAGTTGGAAGTCTAGTTATTAAATCGAGACATACATATGTTGTAGTAATATTCCTCAGTATCGTGAAAGACCTGTAATTCGTCAATTTGTTAGTGCAATTTCCAGCTTCAGTGATTATGAGTGTGAGGATCCGCCTCAGTTGACTTCCAATTTTGGTATGCGTGTTGAAAAGATAGCAAAGCAGTGGGCTCATAAGATGAGCACCTCTTATACTACTGTCTACAATTTTCTTAAATGTCCTTAAAAGTTAAAAGACGAGAACCTTCTCGGCGATTTAGAAAACGTTGTAATCATAACATACTAGCTTGAGCATAAAAGTAATGTGTAACCTTCGTCAAACAGACGGAATAAAGACTAGGGCGAACGAAACCTTAAATATTTTCCAGAGTAAAGAAGTGATTAGTCTTGCTGATGGAGTCTTGGAGTCTTGCTGATTTTCAAGTATCTTCGATGGTCTGCAAAATGTGAATTCAGGTATCTATTTTTGGTTTTTAATGCCCTTATTTCAGGCGGTTCTTCTTCTTCTTTTGGTTAGGTATTGTGTCCTACTCGCTTGGCCTATTGTACTATAGTCCTATACCACATACATGTAGGCCAAACCGCTTGAACAGGTTCAGCAGGCCGCCGAGTGGTTTTCCACTTAGACTTGACCACTGCTTCTTCTTTCTTTGGTTTTCTCCAGATAAATTTGTCCATAAAAGTCCCATGGTAGTATGGTAGGAAGTGGCAGGTCAACTGGATGCCCGCGCTACCCACAGGTGATCGTTAGACGATAGTGCAGAAACTACCGACTACCATATAGCCCTGGACACGATAATTTTAAATCTTGGCTTGGTAGACCCGATCATATAAAAGGCCTAATACAAGAGGGCTCCATTCGACCACGCCGTGCCAAAACAAGAACCATTTGTCGGATGGAGCGCTCGTGTATTGGGCCCAGCCCATCCCTTTCAAGACTTCACTTCACACTTGCCTTAATCTTATGGGGCCCCTAGACTATCAATAATATTGTGCAATATTTTGATTTGGCAATATTATTCACGATCTGTGGGTGATATTAAAAGACTGTTCTGGGCAAAGAAGGAAACCGTCAATATTTTGATCAATATTATTGTGCAATATTATTGATAGTCTAGGGGCCACTTTAAAGCCATCATCTTGGAATAGTAGGATGGGGAATACAATTTGAATTGCTAGTAGGACTGTGCTGAATATTTAGTAGATTTGGTTGATCGTGCAGTTTTATGAAAATAAGGAGTCCATGATTTTTTGTTACTATGAAAAAATCTTCATGGCATATAACGAAGGTGATTGGAGGAAGGTAAATGTAAATCGCAAGTCCACCAACACATTTTTCTTTACCTTAGCAAGGAGCAAGCACTCATGAGCACGATACTATTTAATTACCCGCATTTTAAAAGTAATTTATTATTTTAAAACAATTCTACTATTTATGATTAGCTCATTCCACTTTGGTCCTTCCAAACCTATTAAAGATTATGACTTAATCCTTTACGAAGAAAATTATAAAAAAAAAATATCGTTTCCAAGGACTACAACTCACGCCAAAAACAGCCGCCCTTCAGCAGCCTAACGCCTCTCAAAAGTGGTGATAATTGTGGCATTTCGCGACAAAACCTCCGATTATCTACCGATAAGGACTCTGTTTGCTTTCGGGAATAATCACAGTCGGCACACAATCCTTCCAAATGACGTGGGAACTGGATATAACCAAGAATCATGTCGGAAGACGCCTTCGTGATTGGTGCTCATATTTTAATCCAACCGAATGTTGGCAGGCCTGCTAGCGCGTTCAGCCAGGTGGAAATTTCTGCAAACCAAATGTTTACATTCCATTATCCTCGAGGGGGCAATAGTCCCCCCCCAGTCCGCAGTCCGCTGGGCGCTGGGCCGCGAATGTGCCGAAAAGGACACTTACATTAGAATACGGGGAGTTATTAAAAGGCATGCAATAAATACTGACCAAACTCTGGACTATGGACGGTATCAAGTGTCGTATTAAGGAGCGCCTCGTTTCCAATATATGTGTGAAACGCGACGGAAGCGGTCCTTCCGCGTGAATCTGCTTTTGTCACTTTTTTTTAACCTTTCTTCGGGTGTCCTCGAAGGATTTACTCCTTTTTCGCTGAGCCACCAGTCGGGCTCTGGTTTCATTTTTACGTTCCTTTTGACAATTATAGCGTGTCACGCTAGAAGAGTTATGAATACGAAATGACCTCGTTGACATTGCACGATCCGGCGGCGCTTTGCTGGATGGAGCTGGCTGCTCTGGGGGCCCACAGTTAAAAGGCTCCATGGCAAATAAAATAAATTCAGCTCTTACCCGCATTTTTTCCATCATCAAGGATAACGATAAAAATATAATTCCCCGCTTTTGTGCGGCCATTTTTTTGATATCTTCTTCTTTTATCGCTTTGGTCATGCAACCCCCAATTCAGCATTGGAACGATTAACGGGAGCTGAACTCTTCTGGATTGGGGGCGGGGGTGGCAGCCGGGCGATGGGTCCTCGGGCAAGTTGCGTTCTGGGGATTAACATTAGAATAACGGGCCCGCTGGGGTGGGATTTCCATTCAACTGATAAGTGAAAGGGGTGAAAAACAATTAAGGGATTAATTTAGTCAAAGTGCCCGAACCGCTTGGGAATCGGCGATACCTGCTAATGGCGAGTAATAGTTTTTCTTTTTTTGGAAGCATTTCGGCGTCCGGCCGAACTTTTGATATTTTTCGACTTTCGCGCGGAAGGCTATTGTGCGAATTATTGCCCGGCCACATTCACTCCGAATGACTTGATTAATTATTCTAAACTGCCCTGGATATAGCTTTCCGTGATGGGGTAATTGATTATAATTTCAATGATGCCGTCAGCAGGGGGCTATTTTTAGGGGTGGTGCGTTATTAAAGTTTCCCCGTTTTCGTTTATTTCATTTTTGTATATTTAATGTGAGAATTGAAGCCAGATGGTGAACATGTGGATTTTATTTAAAATTTTCACGATTGATATATTATAGAAATAATTATAATGAGTTGAGCTTCTGGTCGTTAAACAATTTCAAAATAATTACTTGTAATTTTTATTAAATAATATCAACCGAAAGAACCATGAATTGAAACTTTTAAAACATTTCCAATTTGGGCTTTTTTCAATTATAATGATTTTAACTTTCTTCTTATTTAAAAGTAGAAAAGAAAGTGCTAATTTTAGCTCAGCTGAAAAGTACTAGTTCGTTGATGTGTCATTAATAATTAAAAAACTTTTATCTACTCGAAGTTATGATTAAAATAAACATCAAATTCTCCAGATTAAGCAGAACGCACAGCTTGGACACTGGAGGTCCATGCTGCCAATATAGCAGCACCTACTAGATCCTAACAAGGGGCTTTGCCAATAGACGGATCATTTCCAATTAGAGCAAACTAGTCTGGAATTCCAAATGCGCCCTTGCAACCTTCGCATCATTTTAAACATTCGCATCGACATTGGCATTCGCATCAAGTAATGCGAATGTTTTTGTAGGTCGTGTCGTGCCTCGTGAAAAACAAAATTAAAATACGATAAATTGACAGATCTGGCTCGCAAATATCCGAATGGGCAATTTTTCAGTGCAGCCGGCCTTATATATGAGCCCCTTAAGGCCCTCATTCACAACAAGCCGCCGCCAGGCCGTAGCCTTTTAAGCCAGGTCACCAGGTACCGCCCGATGAAAGCCATACAATACTGTCTGACTGAGGGATCAGGACTTGAGGCATACGTTTGACAGGCCGTTAACTAAAAATTCCAAATAGAACTGAAGAAAATCAATATTAATTGTGAGTCGTAAGTCTTATATTTTAACAAATTTGTTAATAATATCTTTTATTTACACATTAAAAATAAAACATTTTCAAATCTATTCTAAATTTTTTTTTTTGCAAAAATACAAAGTAAAAAATAAAAAAATAGTAAGTATTAAACTAATTAGATGAGTCTTCCGTATCACAATCAGTTGATTCTGCTCTAGAAGTGTCAGAGTCATCAGTTTTTATCTCAATAGGTGGCGGAATTAATAACTGCACTGCTTCTGGAGACAATGATTTTAATTTCTTTTGGGGCAATTTTCTTAGGCTTGAAACAAATGAATCTGATGCTAACAACAGACCATCATCTTCCATGGTATTTGTACGAGAACATTTTCGCGGGAAATCTTCTCGGAATTGTTTAATGTATTTGTTGCCTCTTCCGACATTTGTCCTATGGGTAATAGTGAGGAAGATATTATTTGTCTGCTGTACCAGTATATAAGTCTACGAATTGTGGAGCTGTTTGTAAGGTATATTGTTGAAAGTTACTGAAATTAATTTCATGCCCACTCGAAATTGCTTGCAATATAACATGAAATCGTTTGATTAAATTTTCATCTACGTAACAGGAAGCAGAAACAAAATCACAAAATCATGCAAAAAAATTGTAGGCGCAACTATGCGCAGCTGATTTTTGTTTATTTCATTGAACAATAGTATAAGCTACAATATGAAAAAAATTTCGTAGCAGAATACGGCGGAATAAGTAACTTTTTCTCTAAATGTTTGAAATTTTATTTTGTAATTTTACGTTTGATTTCATCAAAGTCACTTATATATTAACTTTGACTTTATTGATGATATAGTTTATGTAAAAAATGTTAAATATTCTACTTACTAGCACTAGAAGGCTCCATTTTACAAAATAAAAATTGCTTCACTGTAGAACTTTTGGCGTGCTTCTGAAGTGACCACTACTTTTCTTCTCTTGGGCGCGGCAGATGATAATTGAGGCAAGGTCGACATTAGCACTGAATTATCGGCTCAGGGTTAACGATCGACCTTTTTGGACTACCGTTTGACAAACTTGAAATACCAGCCTAGGCAACTCAATATTTTCAATTCCCCAGATTTAAACTTTATTTTTCGACTTTTGGCCAGCTTTTTGGGATTTTTGACCACTGTGCGACAGTTTAGCTTAGCAGTTTGTTAATTCAAGTGCAAAAATGTTCATGACCTCAACGAAAATTTTAGACTGAATAGAAGTTCAGATATTCAGGCACGGACTGACGATAAATACCCATACACATAAAGATTTTTGTCAGTTTTCTTGGACTGCAGACCCAGCAGGCCCCATCCAATTGACGGTATGGGTGAGTGAGTGTGTGGTTATACTTGGCCTTAAAGCGAGAAACCTCCAGGCCATGGCCTGCCGGCGGCCTGTAAAGGAATGGGAGCTTTTAGAAATCGCCTCATGGAAATATAATATTCCTCTCTTCAACTTTGACTATTAAATACGAGAAGAAAGAATACCATTACTATATACTGTACAGTGGTAATTACTGGTCTATTGTTCTAATTTTTGTTCAAACCCTATTGTAAGTAATAAAAAAATGAGACCTTAACTTAATTAACTTTTTTGAATGCTATTCCTAAACATTCGTATTCGCAATTGCATTCCGAACTTTCCCATTCGCGAATGTGAAAAATATTACGTTCGTAACATCCCTAATTGGGACACCCATAAATTTGATGAAGAGGATCCAAATGATGACTCCGCACTAGGGTTTCTCAAAACCCGGTCTTTTTTTGGATTCGCCGAATCCGAATCCTTAAAACAGAGAACCGCCGATTCCTATTCCGATTCCAAGTAAAAACTCACAATTTTAATTTACAAAAAATATGTATTGTATTAATAGTCCCATAAATAGGCCGAAAAAAAGGCCTTCGCGAAAAATACCGCACGCGATTTTTTTTTACTAAATAATTTTATATATTTTTATGAGCTTAAATTCAAAATGCTAAACTTATAGTGAAGAGAAACACATTTAATTCTATATCTCAGAAACTATGCATTTTACGACAAAAAACAATATAATCTTTTTTGTAGATAAATAAGTAATTTAACTTTCTGGTTTAGAATTTTTTTTGTAAAGTCTATATGTACGGAGATAGTGCTTCAAACTTCATATATCACTCTCTTTGCACTATATTTCGTTAATGGTTAATTCTACATGAAAAAATCCTGCATAATACTTATAGAACATGCGATTATCTATAATTCTTGTTATTATCATTTTTTACATAGGGCTAATATTTCACGAATTACAGCGCTTTAAGTGTCGAAAAACGTAAATTCAAAAGTAGTATTTTGCCAATATCTTTTTAATTAGGTACACGTTTTATTGCAAAACAGATTATGACGCTTTTCATGCACAATTTCATTGTCCACATTTTTTGTTCCGAGAGGGATGTGGAAAAGAGTTTATGCTTATAACTTCAAAAGTAAAGACCGTAGCATAGGAAATTGTCCAAGTTTTCCAATTTTGGGGAAAAAAAATTAGTTAACTACGTATTTTTTGGAGAAAAAGGTGCTTTTTTTTCTATCGAAACTTTCCGAGATAATTTAGTGACACAGGTGATTTGGAACACCTTGTATAGTTCTACTTTTGCCAATAAAAATATAAAAAAACATAACAAAAATGTACTAATTACTTTTGCTTGTTTTGAATTGCTAGTTGCTGGTTCTACGGTAAAATAATTTCAAACTTTAGATCTTTTAGTTGCCATAGCTAAGGTCATATTAATTTCAGAATATGTACTTTAATTTAAAAGGTATTATTATTTATAGGTACTTGTATGTCATTTTTTTTTAAACCAATTTTTGGATTTGAAAAATTAAACTGAAACTAAAACAATTTAGAATCCTAAAATGTCAATACAATTTTCTTCACCGTGACATAAAATCCAAACACCCAGACCCTACCAAGATTTATTTTCTTTTTAAAATTTTTAAATTTTGAGTCAAGTAGTAACTTTTAATTACCAAAGTTTCTAACAGACGGAACCAATAATTTTATCTTTTGTTATAATCAAGAATATTTATTTTAATAGTGAATTTCGTATCGAGCAATGGGGGAATCGGAATTCGGCGAATTTCAGAAACGGATCCCGATTCCGAATCCCAGGCGAAAGATTCGCCGAATCGGATTCCGAGTTATTCGGTATGATAAACCCTACTCCGCACCTGATATGCTCATCTCCAAGCGGTTTAATCCTGTGCCATCTTGTAAAGCGGCCAGAGAAATGTCAAGGTGCTTGGCTTGCTTATTGGCTATTGCGTCCAAAATTACCATATATGGATAATGGGAAGAGGGAGGTCCCAGGTTGTAGGCTTCGGGGAAGGTGAGTCCCTGTCTCTATCATGAATCACATTCCCTGTCAAGGTCCTGCGATATTAAGGAACGGAGCCTCGTTCTTTTGTACAATCTTGCTTGAACATGAAACCCAAGTGATAAATGATTAAGCAGACTGAGGTAAAGAGGCTTTAAATTTTCAACAGAAAAAATTCGTAAATACATAAATTCAAAAAATTTTGTTGCTTGATAATCTACTAGGGGTTAAGACGACCGACTACCATCTCAGAGGTCTGAGGTTCGCCACCCCGTGTATATGGTCTTCGCCTTTCCTAGATAACTTTCCTTCTTTCTTGTCTTCCCTCTTTACAAAAATTTCCTGTACTTGGCTGCCATCGCCTGAAAGCATAATGTCAGTAGTTTCACTCTTCTTTCTGCTATCTTATGCGAACAAACTACAGTGCAAAGAGGCTTTATTACATAGCGATAGTCCTTGACATAATATTTCAACTCATCAAATCTCTACGTCTACGCCAGTTCTCTCCAGCATGTGATACGAAGTTTTCGTATATCTTCTAGTACGTCCATTCATGCACTTATTTCATGGTCGTCCCACGCTTCTTTTTCCTCTGCTGGTCTACCATTGAAAATCGGAGCTAGCATTCTTTTTTCCAACTATTCGTCTTAAAATTTTCCTTTTTACGGTTGTGCTTTGATATTCTGTTTGCTTAGTCATATTAATCGTGGTTACATGAGGCGATCGAAAGCTCGACGTGAAAGTGGTTTGAAATACGTTCTGTGTTTTCGGTTCTTCTCGATTGAATTACTGATTTGAAATTAAATCGAAATAGGATTGAAACTGACAGATGACAAATGCCAAGTTGGAATAATAGAATACAGTGAAGAAAATTATTTAATTTTGCAAGCTTTTTCTGCTTATTTCAATAATTTCATGTTAATTTTGAAAAAAACATAATCGGCATGTGAAAATAAGAAGAAGGAGACTTTTGAGAAATTTATCCAAAAAGTTGGAAATTAATAGTTTAAAACTTTTTAAAAGCATGGAAGCCATGTTTACTATTGCCATACAAAACATTTTTTAAGACGAAGCCCAAGAGATTTTGGATGGGTCTATGAATGTCGTCTTATACCTTATTTTCTGCTGTAAGCATTGTCCCTAAATACTATATAGATTGCCTACAATTTCCATTCTATGATCGTCAAGGCTGATGCTTCGTCCTATCGTTCTTCTCTTTTTGATACAATTACATACTTTGGCTACCCCTGTGTTGGGTCGTTAATCCTTTTTCTGATTTTTAATACTGGTCGTATCGCAATAATACAATGCGTCTTGTTCCTATCTTATATTTTCCTAATTAGCTCAATGTCTCTGCAGTCTGCAGTTCTTTATAAACCCCTGAAATTCCCACTTCCAAAGAACATTTTTTTGATCCTACTTTAGTCGCCAGAACCGTTTCCACATTCCTTCGCTCTTGGCTTCAGGGCTCTTCTGGTTCGTTTTTATTTGAACAGAGGATCGCCTGTCGTTTAACTCGTCCAACTTGGAGGATCAGTTCCATACACTTGTACCCCAATGGAATCGGTAGCCTAATTATACTGATTCTTCCACAGTCAAGTTGGTCTATTTAGGAGCCAATGCGTGTGAAGAGTGCGCGAACATCAAAGGGAATGAGCCGAGCTGTGTAATGTCGTATTGCAGCATTAGGATTTCCCTGCAGAAGGAAGCTCAGCTTTAAGATTAAAGTGTTGCAGGAATCTTCAACATAGTTTATTCTGTGAATTGGGATTCTCTAAAAAGAAGTGCTATCATATGGTAAACGTTTTTATCTGTAACACTTACAGCGGTATAAGTTTTGTTTTTTTTAGCATTTTTTAAATCAAAATTTCTAAACAAAGAATTTTGTCTAAAAATTAACAAAAATTGCACAAAATCGTTGAAGCTATGCCATAACATAATTTAATGGAGGACCCAGAAAATGTTCATTTATTTTACAGCCGAGTAGAATGAACAATAAAATCACACACCATTAATGTGTCGCAGTTCCATTAAGTGCAGTTTGCAAATGCGTGTTAATTTTAAGGATTCGTTGCTCCGAAACACTCCCAAAATGTTTTAAAATAAAATACAAATGCAAGTTTGGCCATTATTGTTTTCTAAGAACTTCTAGCCACAACAATTTTAAAACTCCGAGGACAAGCGCCTCTTTAAGAACAATCAAAAAGCTTAAACAATTGAACCACCACGTCTCCTGCCGCCAGCCCCTTTCGACGGTATAGTCTTGTCCAGCAATGTGGACCCCATAAAAGTTGAAATAAATTGCATGGCACTGCAGACTAAGGACATAAATATGCCTGCAGTCCACTGCATGTACTTAAAACTGAATGCCCTGCTAGGAGCTGCTAGAAACTAGGGATGTGTGCCAAATGACATCGGAGCCGAAGGAGCCTAGGAGGCTTCTCCTCGGGGCAGGACTTGATTCCCCGGCGGGCGAACAGCTATATTCCTATGAGTAGTATCCGCCGCATGATCATCTTTGCATGGCTTGCATTTGAATAATTGCATCTGAGCATGCCATAAGCAAAAAACTCCCCAAAACTTCTGACATCTGAAAACTTCCGCTGTTGTCTTCTGCATGTGTGCCTCTGACATTTGCATATAGTAGCTGTCCTCTGATCCTTTATTTGGGGCCACCCCTGTGCCTCCTGCGGGCCCTCACCGCCTCAATGTACTTACATAAGTAAATATTTGCAAATGGGATATTATTCCGCACAAACATGGACGTAGTGCAGGAGCAGGACTCACAGCCCCAGACAGTTCGGATTTATTATTCTGTTTGTCTGTGATTGTGGTTGCGTGTCTACGTCAGTCTCTAGGAGTCCTGACGGAGCTCAGGCCCCGGTTCTCAGCCGACAGTTGGAGCTCTCAAGAAAACTTTTCGGAAGGCCCCCGTCAACTCAACTGATGCGAAAATATTTTCAGATTATGTCAGAAGAATATCTTCCCAAAATGCACTCGAAATGATTTCCTGAAAGTTGAAATTTCACGCTAAGTGACTGTGCGGCGGTGGCGGCACCAGCAGCGTCAAGGGCGGGATTAACTCTTGGATTTTCTCAAATTTTATTACATCAATCAAAGTTAATTAAAGATTAAATTTCTCATTTTGCTCAACAGGTTTCTCGGAGTTTGTTTATCTTTTCGGGCGGTGCTGCGTTATTTTGTTGCTAATTGTAGGAAAATTTTATCTTTCGGTGCTTTTATTGAGTCTAGACGTTGTTGGGTTATTTACACCAAGTTTATGTTTACCCAATCTTGAATGGTAATCAAAAAAGGTTCGACAGGCAAGATTCTTGTTTATCTTACCTTTGCTAGAGAGAAAGCGAATGAATATTTCAAGGCCGCCTCTGAGGTATTTCACTTGAACTTTGAAGGGTTTATTTTATTCCTGATGTTTTATTAGAAAATTTATATTGCAGTTTTTATAAGCACCTGAGTAGGGTAAATAAATCTTATCATAAAAGTCGTTGGAGTGTGTTTGCGGGTGGAATAATGAAAATATTAACCAGAGAAATTTCGAGGTCGAAGGAAGATTATGACTGGTAAACGTTGGGGTTGAATTATTTAGCTGGTTCAGCCCAATTGTTCTTACTGTGTACGTTCAGTAGACGGCGCGAATCACTGATTGGCGAATCGAAGAGTTTGAGCAAATTGTTCTGCAAACATAAGAACTTAATGTAGACTGCCTACTGTATATAAGTGCTGTTAATATGCCATTGTAAATACCCAAAACCTAGAAAAGGAAAGGTTGGATTCTGGTAAGAGAATCGAAGGAAGCGATCATGCGAGTTTGTTTTATGAGAACGACCGATGTAAATAGTCCCGACAAACGTAAGGGCCTTTGTGCAGTCGGTGTTTCTATCGTAGAGTGCAAAGTACAGCGTCAATTTCTAGTCGAATAGATAATATAGAGAGAAAAATTTAAAGACCTGCCAATGCCAACACGCGGCCTTCGTGCTAGAAAATGTATGACAAGTTCGTATGACAAACTGGAGAGAACTAGCCAAACCTAGAAACGGCTGTAATAAGAGACTTAAAGAGGGGGCGCGGATGTTTTTATCTTTTTTTAGCCGATTTCGACAAATTTACACGATTCTGCAACTTCATTCAGTACCATTTTAGCTATGAGCCAATTCACACCGAAAGAACGCGCTGAAATCGTAGCGCTTTACATTGAAAACAATCGTTCAAGTGTGAAACCGTGCGTTCTTATCGTAAAAAATATAGGGGAAATTCGGCGCCTTCAGCCAACAAAATTCGTAATTTGGTAAAGAATTTCTGTGGTGCGTATGGGTCTGTAGCCACTCGCCAGCGTCCCATTCGACGGCGTCCGCGACACTCCAATAAAGTTGTTGAAGCGGTAAGAGAGAGTGTTGCCGATAATCCAAATGTGTCGTATCGCCGCCGATCTCAAGAGTTAAACGTGAGTGGAACGACTCTAAGCAAGTTCTTCAACTCTTCCCATACAAAGTGCAACTTACTTAAAGAATGTTGCCAACAGACAACCCGCTTCGCTTGCAATATGGAAATGCCGTCGCAAGAATGATCGATGCCGCACCAGATTTTTGGAACAAAATTTTGATGACGGACGAAGCTCATTTTACACTCTCTGGCGGAGTCAATAAACAAAACTCGATAAACGATTATAAGATAATAATGGAACATAACGATAAGTCCACGCAAGCGATAAGTCCACGATATATAACTATAAGTCCACGATAAGGCCTATAAGGGTAGTCTAGGGAGTAAGGCGCCTGGCTACCATCCCAGAGGTCCCGGGTTCGAATCCCGGCAGCACCACGGTCCTTCGCCTTTCCCACCTTCTTTCTTCTTCCCTCCTCATTCCTCCTGTCATAGCCTTTCGCTAGCACTGCCCTGCTCCACCAGCGCATGTCATCGGTTGGTTGATGGGGTTCTACTCGTTTCAGGAGGCATAACACTCCAGCGAGTTGTTTCTCGTTGCGAAAGTCGCGATAGAAATGGTTGGGAGTAGGTAGTTGTGGCAGTTCCTTCCTGCACTTCTCTCTTTCCCTTCCCTATCTATCGACTGGAGCTTGTTGTTCGACATTGCACTCTCTACAAAAAAAATAGATTGTCGACAGTACAAAGGGCTTTCGCTGAGCTCTAGTCTTCCACATAAGATCACCGATCAGCGATATCCTGCTTTCGGGATCTTCGCCACTCAGAAGTCGCACTATCGTTTTTTAAGGGATAGTGCGACTTCTGAGCGCGATCATTGACATCAAAAGTCCAAGTGAAAAAATCACAAGGTTTCCGCCAAATCTCACGCTGTACGTCAGAGCGATAAAACTCCTCAAATTGTTTCAACACGCTTTGAAAGCTAATGAAGACTTACTACAGGACTAGAGCATAGGGTCTTACTCCCACAGCTATCATCCAACTATTGAGGCAGAATGCTAACTTCAGTAATAGTACAGAAAATGACTTCCTTTCTTATTATCCTTACAGGTGATGACAGGATAGTTTGCTGGAGATTTATTTTTTATGTGAAGTTCCAAGTTCAGGGGTCACCGTTTTGTACTACCAGTCCGTCATATCGTACTCGTCACAATCTATGCAGGCTTGCGTCTATCTACGACTCTGTGCTTTGATCATAGGCTAGACGAACCTCTCGATTAGAAGTTGCATTGTCCTCTTCACACTCGGATGTGATAAGTTGTACACTATATTAAATACCTCCAGGAGTCGTATCTTTGGTATGTAAGGACAAATTCTACCTGTTGACATGCAGCAGTACAATGGTTAGTTGGAGTTATGAGGTGTAATTTTTTGTAGCTCTAGCAATATTTCGCTGCTCAGAAATTTTTGAGTTCCTCGTCAATGCCTTGTTGCTTTGCTAAGTGTTGATAGCTGATATCTGATAGTGAGAAGATAGCGTGAACTCTCGATAGTTACTAAGTTATCTTTTCCTGATATATGCTGAATTTCGGTTGTGAATTGTCCAATATACATATCTCAGATGATGAAAGTGGCTTGAAGAGGCCTTCTCGGACTTTTGCTGGAATGAGTACGTCAATGGTTTATGGTTAGTGTATAAAGTGAATCGTCTGTCTTCCAAAAGATGTTGGAAGTACTTCACGGTATTTTGTTTCGTTTGGTACAAAGCGCCTGTAAAAGTTAAGCATGCCTAAAAATCTTCGAAGTTCCTGAACGTTTTCTGGTTACTTGAAGTTTCTGATGGCTTTTACCTCTTCCTCAGAGAAAAGGTAGCCCAGGAATCTCATGGTGACGCCTCAAACGTTTCGCTGGATTGATGGTAATCCATACTGGCTAAATAGTTGGAAAAGTCGCCTCAGGTGTGCCGAAATGGTATGGGCCTTGGATCCATCCATCATGTCTGGAACTAAAGTCCCAGTAGAGCGATCAGAATTGGCAACCTAGCTACTCCATTTAAATTTAAAGCAGGGTAGACGCTATACTGGCATGCTCTAAAAACTTAACAAGGGCTTATGCCTTCCTTCATAGATAGATCATAGAAGACGCTCAACTGCCATTTCAGAGAATTTCATTTGACTTAAAGTCTGTTTTTAAAAGAAATCGTGAAGATAAAAGGTTACTATAGTTAATGATATTTAAAAGAGGCACACATTACTACTAGTCAACCATCGTTATTCCGAATCAATATTTCTGTCTGTTTTCTAGAAGTTGATTGATAAGACATCGTTCATAGTACAGACACGTGTCTTGATATCAAAAGATTACTAAAAATTCCATTCTGTAAGTAAGTTTCAATAAATTTCCGAGATTATAAAAAAAATGAAAAAAAAAATCAATCCATATACTTCATCCCAGCCACAAGTCACCTAAATACTTTTCAATAAATTCCGCAGTAACTGATTTTTGATTTTCTCTTCAACATACAAAATTCTATTTTCCTCAACGAAAAAAAAAATATTTATTAAAACTCAATTTACGAAAAAATATTTTTCAAAGTGTCACGAAACGCAGAACACCCATAATAGATATGTTCCCCATAGAGAAGTTCTTTTCTTCGTCCTTTATTTTTTTTGTGCAAAACTTTTATATTTTATCATTAACATAAAAAAGTTTAAACGCGAACGAAGGCGCGGGCGGTGCAGAGAGGCGCTGTGTCTAAGATGTTCCGCTATCGCGTAAGGATAATGTGTACGTCGTAAGCGGAATAGGGCCACCATCGCAATCACCCATCCTGTCATCAAAAGTTTTAATATCTTTCCAAGTAGCACACCAGGAGTTTAGTGTGGTTTCGGGGTGTTCATGGGTAACAAGTAGAAAAATCTTCGTTTTTATCCATTTTCTTCCAAGGAAAAGTTCTTATCTCCGACCGTTATACAACAAATATCTCGCGGATACATGCTCTGGCGTAACCTTTGCTGGGAACATGAGAGCACGCCAGAAAAGAAGGATATCGTTGGTTGAAGTTGTCGCATTTCTTGCAGGAGCTTTGCCCCCAAACCAGGAAAAAACCGGGAGTGCAGAGTTTGGATAATGTGTAAGGAGACATTAACGCTTGGCGGACTTTCAGTTATTTCGCAAATGGCGGGCTAAGGAGATTGCAGTATCTAAGAGCTTGCTTTCATCTTCTTTGCTTGAGTATCCGAAAAATGAAAGAAGATTTTAGATTTTCTCGCTTTTACATCGCCGATAGCAAAAGGGATAACTCTCATCCCCAAACCCCGAAGCGCCATCAAACGGCTACCCTACAACTGAGTACTTTATGCCCTTAATTAAATGAAATTAAAACCAGTGGATTTTGTTTGTAGTTTAGTTTTTATATGATGGAGCCTTCCCCTCCCCCCTCCATTACTCTTTCGGCGAACGTTATCACACCCTCGTCATGCTTATGCCTTGTGTAAATTTGTAAGGACGCCGATGCCAAACTCATAATTCACCACCGTTGGCGGTCTGTTGTTGGTTTTTTGTGGTAAAATAAAAGGCGGTAAAAAAATTATTTTACGATGTTTTTATGACGGATTTTAATTGCAGGACAAAAAAGCCACATTAGCCCTGGCACATTTCCGTGCCAAGGCCATAAACTCGCTGACATTTCTGGGCAAGAGTTGATTAGCTAAATGAAAAGCGACAAAGCAGCAAGGCAGCTTAAGAAATTAGGAAAACAGCTGCCAAGATATAAGTGCCAGCCTCATCGTTGGGGCCTTAAAGGAACAACCTTTAAAATTAAAACAAAAGTCTTAAGGGCGTAAAGTGTACACCCTTCAAGAACGGAAGTAATAGTAAAAATTATCGCTTTATTTACGTGCTTTTTATTCGTGCAAAGATTTTATTTTACTGACATTAAATAATATTTAAAAAAAATTTGTTTTTTGGTTTATTATGTAAAAGAAAGATGGCGAAAACTCTTCAATTTTCACATTTCAATTGTACGTAAAAATCGCAGTCCACAAAATGTCCGACCCATATACGTTACGTTAAAATAGAGCGCGTGTCTCAAAACCACGTGTAGCATTTGAATTTTGCGCCATTTGTGACATATCCAAAATGGCGGCCTGAAATTTGACATATGTCATCTGGTCTAAAATGAATCAAAGGTCGTTTCACAGGAAGACAGTGACCAGAAATCGTCCAAATTAGTTGTAGGAATTTCGCTGAAAATCGCACGCACTTCCATTTCTTGGATCGGTAAGTGGTTTACCCGCCGAGATCTTGGATTTAACACCATTGGACTACTTCCTTTATTTTTTATGCGGGAAACCCTAGCTTAGGAATCGCCTTTTATCCCACTACTTCACTAGTAGTAAGCGTGGTTTGAGGCACATAAGAGGAAAGGATAAGTTAAGAGTCTGAAGAGTGCTCGAGCAATATCGATGAACCATGCTTTTGAACTTTAAGATGTTAGGCTAGTTCGAGAATTTTGACTTCGGAAGATTGTATCACGGTCGAGTTATGTCATTAATAAACGAATTTCTTAGCCATAGAGTGCACGAAAAAAAACTACAGTAGACTAGTATATTGTCCTTCAGAGGGCCAATGAGTCCATTGAGGCTCTAAGGATACCAGGATCGTTCAGTTTGATAGAGAGATTTTGGACCGTGCGGAGTCATGCTAAGCAGTCAGGCCAGACAAACGATTTGCCGGCCTCGCTTAAGGTGTTGAGGGGTTAAGGTGCCCGACTACCAATCCAAAGATCCGTGGTTCGAATCCCTCCGCGGCATGGTCCTTACCCTTTCCATTTTTCTGACCTAGATAATTTTCCTTCTGTCTAGTGTTCCTTATTTACAAAGAAAACATAGGTACCCTGCCATTTTTCCCGCAATCGCCTCTAAGCATAATAAGTGAGGAAGCCACGAAGACCGAAGTCAGCGTTCTGCCTCCTTAGTATTAAATAAGGAGCTGCTCGAATAAAACCACCTGTTGGAGTTATCAGTTCTTTCTTCTCACTACTAGATATCTTTGCTACTAGAGCTTGCAGTCTGACATTGCACTCAATGGCCTAATCTACACTAGTATTGCTTCAGCGTTTCATTCGACGCTGTTTTTTCGGCCCCAAGTAAGAAAAGTTCGATGTCCTTGTTGATGGAGTTTGACACGAGTTCCCGATCTATAAGACTAGGTCTGGAATATTGCCGAATGCGTAAAAATAAAGCACAATACCGTAACCAACAAAGCTAAGAAGCGGATTAGAGGAGATTGAGAGCGGATCATTTACAATGATTAGAAAGATAATGTGTGATAGAATTGACTCCTGCGGAATATCGGCCGAAATAGTGTGGTTCTCGAATCCATCCATCCATTCTGCGCAGCAGCATGGTCCTTGGAATTTCCTATTCTCTCACTTAGGTCTTGTTCTCTCTTTACATAAATTTCCTGCTGTCCACTTTTCTTCAACAAAGCTT
Organism: Thereva nobilitata; assembly: GCA_963855945.1. Lineage (NCBI taxonomy): Eukaryota > Metazoa > Arthropoda > Insecta > Diptera > Therevidae > Thereva > Thereva nobilitata. The sequence continues at coordinate 225,715,889 of OY979694.1, forward strand.
AGGTGAAAAAGTACTAAAAAAAATAGTTTAAAAAAACCAAAAAAATACGCTTTTATTTTAAAATGAACTAAACAGTAAAAAATTATTTTGAATGTAAAGTTTTTATTGCTCCAGTCAGTATATGAAAACAACCTACCTTTCGAAATGTAAAACAGCGTGCGACTGTTTACCTATAATATTATTTTATTAACACCGGAACTTTTCGCTAGCGCCCCACGCTTTTTACATTTCGAAAGGTAGTTTGTTTTCATATAGGTACTGGCTGGAGCAATAAAAACTTTACATTAAAAATTATTTTTTGCTGTTTAGTTCATTTTAAAGTAAAAGCGTATTTTTTGGTTTTTTTAAACTATTTTTGTTATTTTCTATTTTTTAGTCTAATATATGCCTTTCGCCATTTTGTAGTGACCGCCATATTAGATTTAAAATGACGTCACACAGTTTACTGTACCATACTCGTCATATACTTTAAATTTATACCCATGCCGAGGGCGTTGTCAAGAAAACGGTAAACCGCCATTTTGTGTTGGTCGCCATTTTGAATTTGGAATCACGCCACACAGCTAATAGTATTCTATTTGCAATATCCTTTCATTTGATACCCATACCGAGTGAGCTGTAAAGAAAAAGGTAATCCGCCATTTTGTGTTGGCCGCCATTTTGAATTTAGAATGACGTTACATAGCTAATTCTATTGTACTTGTCCTACCCTTTCATCTGAGACCCATGTCGGAGGTCGGGGAGCACAATTGCAAAATTTGCCATCTTGCAACCGCCATCTTGATTTTTTTTACAAAATAGTCAGATTGCATTGTCACGCGAGCTTTACATATGGGCAACATTTTAAGTTGACGGGCTATATGGAAGTGGGTCAAAATCAAGTTGCAAGATTTGTTAACATACTACACACAAGACACAACACACATCACACAACATACAGGTGAAGCTGGTATAAAGCGTATAAAAAGCACCAAATAAGGCCAATTTTAACATGCTTATAATTTCAAAAGTAAAGGCAGTAGCACAAAAATTGGCCAAACATTATTCATAGGAAATACTCCAAACTCTCTAATTTTGGAAAAAAAAGTATAGGTTAACTGCGTATTTTTCAAATGCGTAGAATTTCAAATGAAGAACTACGGCGCCGTGTCGGCCAAAAAAGGATAGACGACCAAATCAGACGAAGGAAATGGGTTTGGATTGGCCACACCTTGCGACGCGAAGACGATAATCTAGCCAAACAGGCCCTCGACTGGAATCTCGCAAGGATCTCATCGAGTCGGAAGACCTAGAACAACGTAGAGGAGAACTCTATGATAATAGGCCGCAACAACTGGGAGATCCTGGTCAGAGCTGAGAGCTGTCGCGCAAAACAGAAACCGCTGGAGGGCAACTGTTTCCGCCCTATGTCCCATGACGGATTAAAGGAGCAATTTTTTTGGAGAAAAGAGTAGTTTAAGTTGAAATGCTAGTTAAGAAAGCAAGCGACTCATAACTCTGGAAGTTGGTAGGGTGGAATCGTCACTTTTACAATTTTAGAAATATGGGAGTATTCTGCGTACCCTGATACCCTATTCATGGAAATAGGTTGTACGGTTACAAAAATACAGGGTGATATGTAAAACTCTAGCAAAAAAATTCGAAACGCCCTAGCGGCTAAACGTTATGATTTCCTCCTCACCCATACGATTTTTTGTTCGCCTATCCAAAACCGATCCACACCCGACCGCTTTGTAACTTTCGCAAATACACCCTGAACTATCAACGTCCATGTTTCTGCCGTATATCTGAGAGCTGGCCTGATCATGGTATAGTTGAGCCTGGTACTAAGGTACCAGCATTTTTTATGGTATAGTCCAATATTGTACAAAGCCTGTATTTCGTATGTTAGTACCTATTTGAAATGACGAATAAACAAATTACTTGATTATACAAAGAATTATACAAAGAAGTTTTGCAGCTACTGAATTTTAAAACACTGATTCTGTTACAACTTGGGTCGTATGATAACGTCTATTGACACATTTAATCACTATTATCTTCATCCCTTAAAACCAAAGCCAGCACGTCACCAAATACAAAGAAAAACGCAACTTTGCCAACTTCCCATTCTCTCTCTCCCATATCATTATTATTAACGACAACTATTTCCTACCCCGTCAATGGAGTATCTCCACCCCCACATCGCAAGAAATAGAAATTAACAAGTTAATTTGCAGAAGACGAAGGTGGTTCGCGGGCTGGCATGAGTGATGGGGCAGGTAGAGCTCAATTTCCATTCCATGGCAGCCAGCGAGCGCTTGGCATTTTGTATTTGTCACTTAGTGTAATTTGCATATAAACTCCTCGGCGGAAGGAATTGAAAGGCTCTGAATTATTAATTGTCTGCAGTTGGAAATCTTTTATTAGACTCTGGCTCGGCGTGTCCTGGCTGGGGCTGGATGGTGTATCACTATCGACGGCAAGGTGTGTATGTGACGAAACTTGTGCCCTTAATTAGACCTCGCTTAATCATGTCATGCGTGACATGTTCTCATTCTGCTAATTTGCTCCGTTGGCAAATTAATAGGGCAAAAATGGATGGCTTTGTGAGCACAACTTTTAATTAGTTTGCGATGGTAGTTTTCTACAATTGGAGATTTCTCCTCTGTTGATTCGTACATATATAGTATAGTATACGAAGCCAGCGCAAATGGGAGCTCGGGGGCGATGGAGAACGTAATGGGTTTAGTCCTGTTGAGTTTTCTGTATAGAATTGTAACGTGTCCTTGGGAGGTAACCTTGCGGAAAATGTCCTTGTTGGAAAATTTCTGTAATAATGGGGAAATTTTCTGTACGTGCTTGTACAAGAACGAAACAACAAAAAAAATCGACATCCATTCATTAAGTTAAATGTTAACGCAAAAATAGTTTTATGCTCATTTTTATTGTTGAATAGAATTAATAATTTCGCGAAATAATCACATGAGAATTTTATGGCTTCCCCCTGCTGGTATTGTATTTTTGATAATTAGAACCCATTTTTTTTTGGTTGATTGTTGTGTTTGGTGCACATATCAATTATGCTCTGTTTCGTGGAGAATGAAAGCGAATGGAATTAAATGAAAGTTATGAAAGCATCATTTAATAAAAAAGATTTAAAACAAAAAGTGAAAATAAATGGGAAATTTTAAATGGAAATGTTAAATGCTATGTGACAAATGGCGAAAAAAGTGAGATAAGACGAATAACAGTTGTCACTAATATCGAGAAACGGCGAATTCAGTGACAATTGCTCTAACTTGATGTTTGTAAGTGAGATTTTTCTCATTTGATATTTAAAGGTGACATTTCTCACTATGGTGAGAATAGACAAGAAAATGTACTTCAAATATGCATGAATTACAATACTTATCTACTTCTATGAGCGACACAATAAGCTATGTACTTCCAAAAAAATGCTAGATTCCCTCAGACGCCAACCACAAGATCGTCCAAATTGCTTGTAATTTTTAAACTGCCAATGTTATTGTCTCCATAGAGTTTCTACTAGAGTACAAAATGAATGCACAAACCTTCCTATTCTTTGTCTCATGTCATAAAATGTTCCCTTACATATGTCGGTATAGTGTAGCTGATCGTAAAACGGGTTGAAGTTCTCACTGGGAAAATAGTGGAAGTCGTTGGAAATGCTATTTAGATGTTGTTCATATTTAGTTTCTTTCTTTTAATGCTTTTGAAGGGTAAGCTTCGTGGCACGTGATAAGTTTACGCATGTCAATGTAAAGAAACTTTCACGATCAAAAACTATATCTTCCGCAACGTCTGGCTTTTGCCGTCTTCACCTCTGCTTAAAGGGGACTCGCAAAAACGGGTCCGATGCTCTAACCCTCGAAAGGTGTCTATTTTTAGTATTAGATTTAGTAATAAATTTAGATTTAACTAAGGTTAGGCTAGATTTTCGAACTTTTTTGTGCCCTAGTAAAAATAATTTAGTTGGTAATTTTCTTACTAGTACGCAAGCGACCGCTGCTAGCGCGCACAGCGAACAAATTGGGACGCCACAAAAGTATGCATGCACCCGCCACAGGGATGCACCCTCCCGCCGCAAGTACGAAAATGTAAAAATTTGTTCGCTAGAGGCATCCACGGCATGAACATTTATAAATACATCCGCATCGGCATAAACCATTTCAAAAGCGAGTGTTGTTTTACCAACCAGTCCCCCAGCTAAACACTAACCACTTCCAATGCTGCTTGACCTACGCAATCGAACGAGAACCTTTTTACTGAGTATGCCATTGGCACCCTTTATGGTCACCAAGATAGTTGCCCCTTTTCTTCGTCCTCTACCCTGTGGCGGGAGTGTGCGTGCTAGTTTTGTTCCCGAGTAAAAATAAAACCCGCCCGCCACAGGGATGCACGAAATCGCGTGTATTGCTTTAAAAAATTGTAGAGGACGAAGAAAACCCTAGTAAAAATGTGACGTGCGCATTTTTTCGCTATGTGTGCTAGCTGTGGCACCGTGCGTGCTTGTGCGTACCTGATGCAGGCTAGCTGTGGGCGAGTTTTATTTTTACTCGGGTGTACTCTCGGTATTTTCCTTAATTCGAACCTATGAATGCGCGTTATCTGGATGGAGGCACACGAAGCGATATGTGCTTCGCTGGGTTTTTTCATTCTATGAGATATTGGGTCCAAGGAGTACCCCTGCCGCTCCGTGGTCCTATTATACCATACCTCAGATTTTTAAACCAGATCACTTGAATAGATTTAGCTTTCAGCCTTAAGGTTTTGCCACTCATACTTCTTTGGTCAAGTACGATCGTGCCAAACAAAGACACCCTGCTCCTCGCTATAGCGGGACAGTGACAGAGAACATGAAGGGCAGACTCGACCTTCTAGTGGCACAGCCTGCCGCTGAAGTCCTCGGCCTACCTGATCTTCCATAGGTAGTAATTTAGGGCGCAGTTTCCGGTGGCTAAGTCAATTGAAGTGCTGACATCCTTCCTGCTGCGCCTCAGTAATTCTTGCCAGCCTTGCGACCCGACCCAAAAATCAGGGATATAGTTGACGACGCTATGTGTGGCCTTCCGGTGTTCGGTGTATGTCACCAGAGGTATAGGGTTCTTTTCACCAAACTTCTGGGTACCCGAATTGTCAATTCCATATCTATGAAAAGTCACCACCCAGCCTACGCCCTTGTTTAAAAAACATTAGCTAGCCATGGTTTCCAAGCTGGGCTTTACTTTCCCGCCAAACCCCGCAACCCACGACTGTCGATGTTTCCGCTTCTGGGATCCCCTCCTGATATGATATGCTGTTGAGGATCCCCGCTGAACCCATGGAACTGATGGGCAATAGCTTCTCGGTATAATGCTTTCCACTTTCCGACGCAGCTACTAGCGCTTATGTAGCCAATGAGCTTCGTCGAAGTCATCTTTTTTGCAAAGAAATCAGAGACGGTAGGTCGCTGATCCGTATGCCCCTCTGCTCCGGCTCTGGTGAGCACCTCTTCGAGGGGACCTTTAAAAGGGTCACGTTGATCCCGCCAGACCGAGGTAATGCCTCTACTCAAACGTCATTGAAAATGATTGGTGAGTTTAGTTAGTAGGAATCTGACTGACTGTCTGGGTGCGAACCCCCCGGTGTCTTACAAGTAGTCAAGCACACATTCCACGGCTGCTCGGCTGATGAAAGATCTCACCACTCCCACGTAAAAAGTGCGCCCTTATACTTCAAGCAGTACCAAGTTCAGTAAAGTATCCAGGACTACGGCGCTGTGCTGTGAATAACCCTGGTGATGGAAAGGCAAGCCATTTTTTTAATCTTGCTTTATTTTATAGCGAAACAACTAATCTTGTTTCTGTACCACCACAGCGTTGATCGCTGAAGGCCATCAACCAGAAGTGTACGAAGCTCAAATAAATAGAGAAATTCAAAGAAATGCCAAGAGAAATAGAAGCTATAATGTGTCATCACGTGCTTTATGATAATAGTGTACCTGCACTTATATGTAGTGCATGGGTTTTGGTTGTAGATCCCAGCTCTGCTTTACTCCTCTGTAGGCTGGGAATATTTCCTTGCTTACTTGAAGTAGGCTGAGGAATATTTCCAGCCTATATAAGCCGAATAATAGTAAGAAATTTTTAATTACCTACGGATGTTCATTCATGTATATTATAAACAGGGGCGGCGCTCTCATAGGAGCAAATGGTGTACTTGCACCGGGCGCAATTGGACAGGGCCGCAATTTCAGAAATTACAATTAATAAACAATTTTAAACTTTGAAAACAGCTGGTGGGGCGCAATATGGTACCTTTACTGCCCCCGCCCAAAAAAACCAAGCGCCGGCCCTGCCTCCTACGCCAGTAGAGAGCCACGATCATACACTCTATTTGAGTATGGAACTGGAGTAGCGGAAGAAAGAGATTAGAGGGGTCTTAATTTGGGTAATGAGGGGCGACGACTCATCTGCATGGCCAGAAAAAAATAACTGAATAAAACTCTACGACGACGAAGAAAAGTATCGTGGTCGAGGAAATTCAGAGAACATAGGAAAGTCCTAAAGTTCATGACACAATGAGGAGCATGGTAGGAGTAAACTAGTAAAATCATGATGGAAGTTCGCTCTCAAGGAAGCTACTTCTTGGGAAGGTCTTGCGATTATTCGTAATCAAATGGAAACGAGGCTGGACCGAGATTGGGTTGACAGGATCGTGGCGGAAGAGGGATTGAAACGTGCTATACATTTTTCCCGTTCAAGAAATCGCGGCTTAGCGAAATATTCTCCGCTTTGCTTCAATGCGACAAGAAGGTCATTGGACCTAAGCTGGGGTGGCGCTTTCATAGGTGCAAATGGTGCACTTGCACCGGGCGCAATTTTCCCATTGTCCTTCATTGCGATCAAAATATGAGTAGCTGATGGGGCGCAATATGGCATACTGCACCGGGCGCAAAAAACCCCAAGCGCCGGCCCTGATTATAAATAAATTTGTTTGATACATTAATATGCATATTTCATATTTAGTGGCCACTACAACCCAATCACACAGCTTACTTGAGAAAGTGAATGAATATAAAGCTTCTACACTACAAAGAGCAACCAATTTACCAATTCTACATTATAATTTTTTGTAAAAGGAAATTATGTTCGCAGAACGATCCCAGAAATTGTATGATTCAAAAAATGTTTTACCTTAAAGAAAATTCAATATTCTTTGCGGTCATGACTATTCGGACTGTTTCCCCAATACTAATTAATTGCGTCTCCTTTATGCAACTAAAAGAAAAAAATTCAACTCTTTCCTTAATATTTCTTTGACTTCAAAATACTTGTAATTTTTCCCCAAAAAATGAAAGGAAAGAAAATTTCAATTCCATCATTCACTCATTCATTTAAATGCACTTAATTTTAATGAAAAGAAAAGTTCAAAAGTTGTTATCCATCTTTCTACTAAATTAAAAAAAACGAAAAAGGAATCTTTTTAAAAAAAAAATATTTTTTTTTGACTGATTTTGTCTTCCTTTGAAGGTATTCCGAGGAAACTAGGTATGAAAAAATTCGTTATAACCTTCAGCATTTCCACACTCACACACAAAAACAAAAACAAAAAAAGGACGAATCACTTCCAAAACGAGCTTTGAAACGTGATTAACTCTTCATATTCAAATTACAAAACCACTACCGCAAGGATCCGAGTGCGGGGGCGTTTGGATTTGCCAGGAGCTGCCCTATTTTTGGAAATTTTCCTCTTTGTTCTTTATTTATAATTTTGGAGGCTTTTCTGGAACAACAAAAGCAACAACAACACCGCCAGCAATTTCACTGGAAAAACTCTAAAAAGTTACAAACTTTGAAAGGATAAAATAAAAGGCGTAGAAGCGAGCACCAAAAAAAGAACCGCAAGATGCTTTCATGTCGCTCTGGTATGATTTCTTTTCCTTTTTTTTTTGTGTGTGTGTACCGCCGAGAGCTTCTATACAAGGCGGGATTCATTAATAATTGAAAGGAATACCATCAGCTTCTCGTGTTTTTATTCCATTTCCACCATTTTTCCCCAGTTCCAAAGTAATAAAATTTGCCTCAAATTTTTATTTATCACGTGGCATAAAGCTGGAGTATGGCGGCATGGTGGGTCTAGAGGCGCTCCGCTCCTTTCATCTTCTTTGTTGGTTATGTTAGCACGAATGAGCTCTGGCATCCTTCGCCCGCCACCAGTAAGGGGCCAACAGCAGCATCACTTTAGACCAGGATGAATAATACACACAGCCCCTTCAAAAGTTTGGTTATGTACGGTACTCGTCGTAGTACCGACATTTTCCTTTTAGAAGTACACGTGACTTGAATGCTATGCTCCAATTCAATCAGAAACTTTGAAGAGAAACCAGAGAAGATGGAGAAGCCTCAGAGAAAAACAAAAACACAAGAATATCCTGGAATATCCTATAGTCCTTGTAATGGGAACAGTATAGAAAGAAGACTGACAGGTTTCCTTTGTTGCACGGGTCGGCAACAAGATTTGCGACAACTAAACAAGGTATAAGCCGACTTCGATGGGATTTTATGAGGTAAATGCCATGTGACGACTGCTCGAAAACGTGTTAAAGGAAATCTTCGTCTCTTTGACAAAAATTTATAATCATTCTTCCTTTTTTTTTTTTGGTGGAAATGTTTAAAAGGGATTTCTTGGTTCTCACAATTTTCATTTTTATTTCAGTGGTATTTAAGAGAATTTTTTTTGTGGAAATTTCACTTTAAAACTTCAGAAACGCAAAAAACACTTCAACGGTTCAACCCTCGAACGAAACCGAACCATCAGATTCAACCCTCAATAACGAGTTTTTAATTTCGTAGAAATCATTTCGAAAATTCTATTACATTTTAAAGGAGCTTCGGGTAACTACCCTTGATGGTGAAATTTTACTGGAAGCGCTCACAATTCCTAGAAAAATTTATCAATACAATGCTCAGTGCTATCCAATAAGTCTGATAGGATTTGAAATCTAAAAAAGAACAACAAAGAAGTTTACAGTAGAACGCCGATTATCCGAACGCCAATTAACCGAATCGCCAATTATCCGAATCGATTTTCGGGGAGATAGTAAAAAATTTTCGCTAAATGTTCATGCCCACACATTTCATTTTTATATATTACCGGTACTATACATAAGTATGTATATCTTCTAACAACATTTTTTCAGTAGATGGATTACTTTTTGCTTAATTTGTAACAACTTAATAAATTCTGTTCTTCAATGTACAATATGTTACCTCTTTTTGCTTGATTCCCAATCTATATCCAATTATCCGAATATTTGATTATCCGAACTGCCCCCATCCCCAATTGATTCGGATAATCGGAGTTCTACTGTATTTTCAATTTTCCTTTTTTTTTAATTTGAAGAAAATGTTCAGTTGTCTGTTTCTCTGGCTTGTGTGGCAATGGGTGTTGTATGGAATTCCCAATTTGGCCGTATGTCTTTCGAATCTCGGCTCATGATGTTAAATTCCTCCACCTCGAGCCTGCTATTGAAAGAAATTGCATGGTTATATCTCTCTTCGCAACACACAGCGGCTTATCCACTGTTGTGTCTACAAATCTGCTTCTAGTCCGGCCGATTCATGTGCCTTTTTGATACCCTCAATATTCCTGTGCCGCGATGCTCGCTCAAGGGTGCCCCTGTAACGCCAAGTCAACGAACCTTCAGTTTCGATGTTAGGCGGCCAGATGGCCTATCTACCATTCGCCGTGGTAGAAAACGTAGTATATTGCTTTGTCCATACGTCTTCACCATCCAGTTGCCAGCTTCTCGTAGCCTCAGAATATAATACTGCAGAACCGCAACCGATACAAAGCAATTGTTTCATGAAATCCAAGCTTAAAGGCAACTACTACGAAAGTTAATGTGGGATTTGTCCTGATCATTCTGTCAAGCATTTCGTCATTGACATCTGATGGCATTCCTGATCTGTGTTCATCTTACAAAGAAAAGCCACCCGAACGAAATAAGCCATCTTTGCCATGTCTAAGCTGTTACTGCGATCTCTATGCTAATCTATCTGCTCAAACCAGGCTTAGTCTGGTCAGAATTCTTACTAAGGACCGATATAGCCTGGAAATGCACATGTCACAAAACGACAAAACTTTCCCTTACATATACAATATAGTCCGGGGAAATTAGAAAAAAAACGCACGAAAGGAGACAAAATTCCAAAATGGCTGAAAATTGGTCCACAGCTTCCTTGGGACTTTTTAAGAAAACAATTTCGGAATCACAAAAAAAGATGGCCGCCGGAGATATCACTTTTTGGCAAAAAGATCATTCAAAAACTGGTTTTCTCGAAATTTTCTTTTGATCAGTCAATACGAACCGTTATTGCCTACAAAAAAGCCCTCTTGTAATTTTTTCGGAAACCTTTAACTTTCCCAGTAATTCAAGGTATTTTTTGGCCGAAAAGTGATTTTTGGAAACTTTGACCTTGAATAACTTCCAAAAGGTTAGGTTTTCGAAAAATTACAACAGGGCTTTTTTGTAGGCAATAACGTTTCACATTGATTCATCAAAAAAAAATTCGAAAAAAACAGTTTTTGAGTGATTTTTTTTACCAAAAAGTGATATCTCTGGCGGCCATGTTTTTTTTTTGTGATTCCGAAATTGTTTTCTTAAAAAGTCCCAAGGAAGCTGTGGACCAATTTTCAGCCATTTTGGAATTTTGTCTCCTTAAAATGCTAATTTCCCCGGACTAAGAATATGTTCTTTAGCTTCTCAAACTGATATTGGTTTGTCAGTATAGACTTGTCGCTTTAATTGGCTCCGGAAATATTAATTGAGCGCAGGCATTATCACTGACCTCTAGCTAACCCTCATGCTTGAGCTCAAGCTCATTTCAAACAGAATTTGGACCGATGGTTTCACCAACAGAGCTAAACTCCACTTAACTACCATCTTTCAAGAATGCTTTGTCGAAGCAAACCTGAGAAGGCATGGAAGGACCAACAATTTCTTTTTTATCATTGATGCCTTGTGGAGGGCAGGTTTTTAAAAAAACTGTTTCCAGTCTTTTGAAACACTTTTTATAGGCGCGGACCTTCAGCTTATTCCGCGAATTTTGCTTTATGGCTTCATTTGAGCCGAAATTGGTACCCCGTAGCCGCAGTTTTAGTTTCCGGCGAAAGAGATTCAGTCACAATATGGTCGGCGTAAAATTCACAAATTGTCCGTCCACAAATTTGGACGTTTCAGACCCAATTTCAAACATAACCGCTTCAATACGTTCAAATAGCATTCTTCATTGACCGTCTGTTCTTCTGGGACAAATTCCTGATGCACCAAACCAATAATATCGAGAAAAACAATGAGTATCGAACCACCTTCACTTTTGAACGACTTCGACGTGATTTTTTCGATTTCGGCTCGTCTTTTGTTCCCCATTGCAAGATCAAGACCGTAGACCAAGTTTTTTTTCTGGCCGTCCATCAAGGTAGTACTGGACTGCATCGAATCTAAACCCCTAACCTTTATAAACTACCTTCTCTCAGTCCCATCCAGCTTACTACACCGCTTCGCTAATGACGATCTTTTGCATTGCTTTTACGGACGCTACGTCTTTACGTCTTTACGCTCTATATGCGGCTTCTTCAGCCTTAGTTACCCCATTAAACCATCTATTTGAATATTACCCATTGAACCATCTATTCGGTCTACGCCTTATACACTTAATAGAATGAAGAATGAACAAACACTTTCCTATCTGTATAACCTTTGTAAGTCAGTCGACTTTATACCACTTAAGCAATTTATCCAATGTTGAAATCACTTGTAATACCGGAGACAGACTTGCGTTATAGCAATTGCAATTTCTCTTAAACCGCAAGTGTGTCTCTGTATAGTGAAAAGAGATCACCGTGTACACTTGGTATACAGAATATTGAAACTCAATATCTCAATTGAGAAAAATATCGTGGTATAGCCTCAGTATACCTAAGATTTCAACCAGAAAATAGTTTGAACATAAACCAAAATGGTTCTTTAGTACAGAATTTTAATTTTTATTTTGGCAGCACTGCCTATATGAATCTGTCAGAATTCAAAATATCAAATTTCATTTTTATTTTTAATATAAATTAATCATAATTTGACAATATTTTTATTCTTATTTAACAGCAGCACAAAATTTTTTTCGTTTTGCAATAATCTAACAGATAAGTCACAACCAAAACAACTCAGTATACCAATGCAAGTGTGTATTCACATTTTTATATTGCAATATGACAAAACTACAATATCTCAATCACAATTGCTATACCACAAGTGTGCCTTCGGTACAGCGTTGCCAGATTTTTTTTCGGGCAAAGCGGGACTTTGAAACTTTTTGAGTAAAAATTTTTTTTTAAAAACAAGTTTTTATTAGATAAACTAACTAAGTTTTTAAATATGGGTTAATAAGATGAACTAAAAAGTATAAAATAATTTTTTTAATCCACCTGTATGTAACTACAAGTAAAAGCTTGGGGCGCTTTATCAAACTCTATCCTATTTAATTTTTGTATTTAATAGTTAAATCATAATATTTTTTTCATTTTTGTTATAATATCTGAAACATTTGTTAACGCCGCCCAAGCTTTTACTTGTAGTTACATACAGGTGGATTAAAAAAAATTATTTTATACTTTGGGCGTTTTCAAAAACTCAGCCGATTGCAGCAGTCGGAGCAGTCAAATGCAAACGAATCCAAATGCCTGCTCTGATTGCTTACAATTTTTAACTTCAGTTGAATATTTGAACAGTCGACTGCTCCGACTGATGCAGTCGGCTGAATTTTTGAAAGTACCCTTTTTAGTTCATCTTATTAACGCATATTTAAAAACTTAGTTAGTTTATCTAATAAAAGCTTGTTTTTAAAAAAAAAAATTTTATTTTTTTTATTTTCTACTTTTTAGTCTCATGTGCCATTTTGTGGTGGCCGCCTTATTGGATTTAAAGTGACGTCACATACCTTACTGTATTCTACTCGTCATACTCTTTCATTTGATACCAATGTTGGGGGATTGGAAAGAAAAAGGTAACCCGCTATTTTGGGGTAGCCGCCATATTGGGTTTAAAATGATGTCACATAGCTTGGCTGTACTCTAATCGTCATACCCTTTCATTTGATACCCATGTTGGGGGGAGGTTGTAAAGAAAACGGTAATCCGCCATTTGTGGCCGTCATATTGGATGTACCATAAAATTGTATATACTATATTGCATTGCCTTCATAATCAAAGGTTTGTGCCAAATTTGAGCATCAGCGGATATCGGGAAGTAGTCGAAAAATCGATCGCAAGATTTGTCCCACACAGAAAACGAAGTTAATATAATAGTACAGTACAGATGTAATATTGATGCGCCAAAAATTCTTGGAAGGATGATTTTTCATAAATTGTTAATGGAGCATAAAAGAAGCTTAGCTCTAAATTTGAGTGAAATATCTAGTATACGTTTTTTGGAAAACTCAAAAAGTTTTTAAAAGGCGTTTTTCTCTGAATCTACGCATTTTAGAGAAAAGTTTTTTAAACAAAAAATGTAGAGGACATTGTTACCTACAATTTGTGTCATAGAGGTCATGCTGTACAACTTGAAATACAGAAGCTAGGTGGCGCCAAAGTTTCCAAAAATGTGTTTTTTCGTTTATTGTCCCAGAAAAAATGGTTTTTTTTACAAAAGTGTAAATCAGTAAATTTATTGTTCCTCTTAAAAATGTCTACAACATTTATTTAAACTTTTTTTCCCTCCGACTTACCGTTCCAAAGTTATAGGCAGTAAATGCTACGCTGCGTAGTTAACGCTGCTATTGTTGCTAAGAAGCGTCAATTTTTCAGTTGCTATGCGAGTTTTCAAGAGTGTAAGCGTCAAAACTTTGCTCTTGTAAAATGAGTGTGTGTTTTGTTTGTAAAAAGACTGTACTCAAATTAACCTGTGTGCCATATTCAGAGCACAATTCTCACACTTCAGCACGCTTCTTTGGGAAAAAACGCGTTCAACAAAATATATTGAGTAATTTCCGAAAAGCGGGACTGAGCCTATCCAGCGCGGGACTTTAGATTTTGGGCTAAAAATCGGGACGTCCCGCTAAAATCGGGACGTCTGGCAACGCTGCTTCGGTATAACAATGATGTCACATTCGGAGTGGGAAATTAAAAATTTGGAGATCCTTTCAGAAATTCAGAGCTTAGTAATCATCCTTAATACTACCACTGTGTTATGTTGTTCAGTTTATCTTGCATAAAACAGGAAATGGCTTGGAATGCTAAAGTGGCTTCATAACTAATATTAGAACTTCTGTATAGAAAACAGAAGACTTCAAAGTGGCTATAAAGAGTTATTTTAATCGAAAGATGATTAAAGTCCAGTGATGTACTTGTGTGCACCTTCCGGAAGACCACGAAAATCATAATATAAATTTCTATTCACATATGGGTAGAGAAGCTGTGCATTGAGGTATACCCAGACACCTGATATCAATCTAAGTCAGTATCAAATCAGACTTGGTTTTCACTTAGTACAAGAATTGTGGAGGCATGGAAGACCAGATGGCACACAAGAGGAAAGAAGTCCACGGTCATTGCAAAAATCAAAACAAAATTCGGGACTTCACTTGTGTAAGGTTGATGCCCTTAGTTACAGCCGGCTAACCAGGAGCCATTGGTCCAACTATACAGGAGCTCCCCATACAAAAATATTTATCCCAGTCAAACATAGACCACAGATATTTTTTATGGAAAAACTTCTGGTTGACTACTTTAATACACGAAACAAGTCCTTGTAAAAGCGATAAAACGCATCCCGTTCCATGCTAACTACATCCCGTCTGTGGCTCCAATCGTCCCCCGCCAAAAAAAATTAATAAATTTCGAGGATTAAATGAAAATTCTGCAAATCATATCCAAGCAATTCTACAGAACCTTTATCTCTTGGTATACGAGGTCTGTACGTGATCTCACTTACTTTATTGAATGCTCCGAGAAATTCGGCTCTATTTCTTTCCAGGATTACGGCCTTCGCAAGGATAATCATCCTTGACTTAGTGATTTGGTCCGTCATCTCAAATAATTCTGATTGCAGCGACCGGGATAAGTCCATATTTTACGGTTTGGGTAATAAGTTTGTGGTTCTATATATAAGAGGCTCCATGCCGACCGGACGGACCACCACCGTTCGACTGGTTTCCCTGTTGCTGATGATGCTTCGGAATCATGCCGGACTATCAAGGGCCACAAGCAAGTCCTTTCGATGGTAATGGAAGTCTTAATTCTACTTAACTGGAGTATACCGGAGGGTCCCAGAGAAAGGCTACGGTTATTTGGTCCATATAGACTTAGTACCCCGCCCCATAGAAACGACGGTAAACAGGGAGTGACGTGCGATTATGACTTAATGATTATTGATGGCAACACAGACTTCCCACATATAGGATGTTACACACGTCAATGGGTGTTACACACTCTCTCTCTCTCGCTCTATCCTATATATTCCGTTATCACCGGTTAAATGTATTATTCTACGTTGGATATGATACGTGCAGCTAATACTGGGAACCGGGATACGGGTAATTACATTTGAAATAGGAGGAAGATATCCTTCTTAAAGGATTTACAGATAATAATTTACTTGAAAAATTACCTACAACGATCTGGAGGGGACGTTTATCTTAGGCATACAACAAATTTCAATTAGAGCCGAAGTTAACTTTTCTGTATGTGAAAATGTTCTCCGCTGGGAATTCAGGATCATTTTTAAGGATTACTCTGGAAAACTTTTCGAGGTGACAAATTTTACGAAAATGTTACTTTATTTTGTAATTACTGTTGTTGGGTTTTTATGGTTAAAGTAGATTTTTGTGCCCAGAGAGTTATGAGGCAAAGTAAAGAGCTTTAAAATTTTGTTACAAAGTGTGTGATTGTTTCGTTGAGTCTTTTCTATATGTTTTAGGAAAAAGGATGGTAATTGTGTGTTGAAATGTTTTCCACTGTTTTAGCAATTTTTTAATCAAAATTTCAGACCTGGAAATTTTTTTCTTGAATTTATTTACAAAACAAATTCTCTGGATAAGCTCTGGAAATGTATGAAAAGGGCAAAGAGTTTGCGCAGATCTTTACCTAAAGGCAAGGCGCATGTTTTTTTGGCGATTGGGGGCAGATTGTCAGGGCCAGTGGATTTTTTAACAACAAGCTTTTCGAGGCACCTATACCTCGCGAGTCGTGAAGAAAACCCTGTCCGTCCATTGAGTGCGGGGAACACTTGCAATGTCAGGCAGAGAAGAATTCGAGGCGAATAGAGATGCTAATAAGTCGGCCTTGCAATTTCTGTCTATTATCATCCCCCGTTGTTGATAAAGGAAGGGGTAGTGGATCCAGTAAAATTATTTTTCGTGAACGTTATAGTCCAATAAATAGGTCGAAAAAAAGGCCTTCGTAATGCGAAAAATACCGCACGCGATTTTTTTTACCAAATGAATTCATATATTTTTATAAGCTTAAATTCAAAATGGCGTCATCCCCACCCTCTTGCTTAACTTACAGTGAAGGAAAACGCGTTTAATTCTTTATCTCAAAAAGTATGCATTTTACGACAAAAATTCATATTATCTTTTTTGTAGATAAATAAGTAGTTTAACTTTCTTGTTTATAACTTTTTTGTGTAAAGTCAATATCTTCGGAGAAATAGTGTTTCAAACTTCATATATCACTTTCTTTGCACTATATTTCGTTAATGGTTAATTCTACATGAAAAAATTCTGCGTAAGACTTATAGAACACACGATTATCTATAATTTTTGTTTTTTATCATTTTTTACGTAGGGCTAATATTGCACCAGTTATGGCGCTTTCAGTGTCGAAAAACGTAGATTCAAAAGTAGTTTTTTCCCAATATACAGGGTGTATACCGCTTTGAAAAGCGGCCTGCTGTGGATAGGTTTTAGATAGACGAACAAAAAATCGTATGGAAGGGGGGCGGTAAATCGTAACGGTTTAGCAGCTAGGGTTTTTTGAAATTTTTTTTGTAGAGGTTTACATATCACCCTGTATTTTTGTAACCCTATGAGCTATTTTCATGAATAAGGTATCAGTGTACGCAGAATACTCCCACCTATCTAAAACTGTAAACGTCAAGGTTCTACCCTATCAACTTCCAAAGAAATGAGTCATTAAAATCAAAATTTTGTTTTTTTAACTAAAATTTCAACTAAAACCACATTTTTTCCAAAAAAAAAAGGAAAATAATATTTTTTTTTTCAAAATTCTAAAGCTTCATATGATTCAAAAAGACTAGCCGGCCACGTAATCACGATGGAGGACAATCGTATTCCAAAACGGCTTAAGCCCAGGACACACATATCCGCACCGTGTCCGTACCGCATGACGGCCGTGTGTCGGACGTCACACGGAGAGAAAGTAAATAAGTAAAATTTTACCAGTCAGTCCGCACCCGTCTGAACTTTCTAACTGAAAGAGAAAACTTGCTTGGGATCTAAATTTTTGTTGGACCCCCCTTAACATTTGTAGTTATTGCGCCAATGTTCCTGAAGGTAGATTTACAGGAGTTTGATGTATTCACGACGCGACGATGCGATTTACTCGGGGAACTCTTGAACGCTATGAAGGTGGCTTTTTTAGATTTGATTGTGTCCATACACCCAGTTAAACAATATGTTTGAGCTGGGCTTCACAGAATCGGTAGAATAAGGAATGAACAGTTGCATTTCTGTCTGTATGATCCTGGTGATACGGATACCGCCAGAGTTGATATTTTTGTTTCAGTTCGAACACAGGTCCCAGTCAGCGGTTTGGAAAAATGAATAAGCCTTCCTATAATGCCACACAGTTCTCTTTGCTGGTTTGGGTGGGGTGAAAATTTCTATGCCAAATTAGCGCTGGCTAGAGAGTGTTCCGAATTGCCAAGAGGTGAACTCATTTCTACAGAGTACTCCGTTGTATGAGAAGTAAGAAATATGTCAACGAGATAAACTCGTCAGGGACTCTCGTGGGCTGATCCACAATTTGATGTAAACTATGAGTGTCTGCAAAAAAGCTTAGTGTCATTGCCAGAAATACTAGAGTCATTTGTATCAGCCAATTTGCATTGTGAATATTAAAATCACCCGCAACAATCAGGATGGAGGATACAGATGCCGATATCTGTTCGATGTCGATGCCGATATCTGTGCCGATGCTGAAGTTGAGGCTTTGTTACTTTATGTATTAAGGCCGATTCGCACCATACGGAACGTCAACGTCACGTCAAGGAACGGCAACGGCACGTCAAAATATTCTTCAATGAGTTTTACACTATGAGTTCACATAATGTATATAGGCAACGTCACGGACCATCAAAGTCACGGCATGTCAAGATTAGTTTGAAACTATATTTTGACGTGACGTGCCTTGACGTGACTGATCTATTCTGTTGAATGTGAACGTAGTTACGGCAGAATTTCGAGTTTTTCAAGTATTTATCTGTTTTTGTTCAAACTAATTTTAGTCGAGTCAATGAAAGTTTTTACTTCTTAGTCCGCAGGGACAACTTCAATTTTGGTGATTTTTATTTTAAATTGTTTGTTTTTATATATTATTTGGAATCAGAAACATTTCAATGTGCGCAATTAATTATTTATATTGTTTAAACAATATAAACACAATTTATACATAAATTAATTTTTTTTACGATATTTATTAACTTTTAAAGTAAAGGGTTAAAAACTGTTAACACGTTTTGGAGTAAGCGTCTCGAAAAGTTGTGTTTTTTTTTTAATTTTATGTTCAATTTTTTTTTAAAGGATATGAAACTGATATTTCGACATTCTCAAATATTTATAAAATTCATTTCATCGTCATCCAATTTCTTATACAGCGTGTGGTATTCTCCTTCTTGTTTTCCTTTTGTAAATATCGTTTGTAACCATTTTTTCTTTTTTGTTGCTAAATTTAAATTTTCTTTGTCCTCATTAAAAATTAATGCAATCATTGCTAACTTTTTGTTATTAAATTTCGGCATTCCAAATAACAAATAAAATTAGCAATACGAAATACGACAATGCTTTATTTAATTTTTTTTAGACTGAACGGCAAAATTCACGTAACGTTGACGGTTAAGTGCGAATCGACAGCAAAATTGACGTGCCGATGCCGTTCCTTGTCGTGACGTTGACGTTCCATATAGTGCGAATCGACCTTTAGGAAGCAGAATAAAATGCCGTTGTTTTGAATAATGATGTTAAGCCAAAGATGGTTAAGACGTGCTAATGTATACTTTGTGGTAAACCACGTCATTAGTAACATACATAGGAATACCGCTACGTCCACAGAGGTGGTGAGAGGTTTACACCTGATAGTGACCCAAATGAACATGAGGTGATATTTAGGTGTCAATTAGTGCGATAATTGGGGGTTTAAAATTCGATAAATTGTACTCCAGAAAGAAAAATTCTGAAGAAACCCACGAATGTTACAAAATTCCAAACAAACATTTTTGTAACAGGGCTTCAGTAGCACGAGTTTAATCGCCACACCTTTTCGATGGTTTTCGCCGACAAATCAGTTGCCGCTACCATCAGTGTCAACAAAACTTGTCCTCGCCAATGGCATCACGCAATATTAATGAACTGAAAATCAATATTTAGTTGTCAAATTAATACTGACAACACGAAGTTCGAACGTCTATCTAAAAGCAGCCAGAGTCGAATACCACACGTCATTGATTTTTGTTGTATATCCTTTGGAGAGACTAACTCTGTGCTGGAGTTATACCAATCGTCTTGCCTCAATCAAACGATTGGTCCTAAAAATAACGCATTAAAGTCTGTACAATATTGATCCACGAAGAAATGTTGGAAAGCCACAGATATTTTCAGAAGACTGGCAGCACTGAAATTGGGATCGACTTTTTCAGTCAATACCCTTTCATAATGCACCAAAATCTCAACTCTCTCCTTGTACGAGAATTCATAATCGGCTTTTAATCGTACTCCTACTAAGCCTGTCACCGGTGTTTGATTACCTATGCATTGCCTGCAGTTCTAATTTATTGATCACCTTAAGTACCTCTAAGAAGACCTCCACTTAACATCTACACTCTCTGTCTCTCTCTATTAACTAATTTACCTAGGCTCATTAATAGGAATTTAACCGGAAGTTTGCTTATCCATGGGTTGAATTTCTGCTGATATCTAAAATGAAATAGGCAACAAAATCTATCAGTTTGAGAGACGCTATCATCCGCAAGGACTTGCTATAATTATGCTTTCAACTTTTGTACTTATTCATGACCTCCATTCCCCCCCCCCCCCGCAAATCTCTGCAGCAGTGAAAGCTAATTTCTGCTCATCATTGATAAAACGCTCAGAAAAGCATTCGAAGAGTGCCCAACTTGCAGAAATTTGTGTTCGGTATCATTCTGATACTAAGCAGAAGAAGTGGTGGGGAAAACAAGAGATCCAATCAAGGGCGACAGCCTGCCAAATATTATAAGAAAGGTCGGAAAAGGGCTGCTCGGGAGAACGGGGGTCTGATGCTTATCAAGCAACAAAAGTTGGAGAATTTGTTTTATCAAAAACTTTGCCTGTAGTTAAAGCAGCCAACTTAGGGTACAACTTTCTCCGGGGGGATGAGGGGTTAAATACAGCCGCTCAAGCTGTTTCACAGCAGAAAATGTTAATGGGCAGACAAGAGGTTCCGTTTCGTTTTTTTTTTTTTGGTGGGGGAAGGGGAAAGGAGAAAGTGCTTTGCCAGAATTCGGCTGCTATTCGCTGATGGCTGGTAGTGAAGCTGGCCTCCACTTAAATATGTCCTGGTGTCTCAACTTTTTACGAGTTACACAATCTCGCATATTTTTTATACCGCTCAGAAATATTTACATAATTTAACCTCCTCCCGACCCTGCCCCCCACCACACAACCACTTCACTAACCCACCGGTGGTGGCAGCATGATTGTGTTATTTTTTACGTTGGTACACCTGCAGCGGTCCCGCGCGCCTTCGGATGCGCTACGCTTTGTGTTTCTCGTATATCTGCACAGATGTATCCAATGGAATAGATCCATCACGGCTGAAAGAAGAATATCCTCGACGGGCCAGGCAATGACGGAAAGGTAGCGGCATGCAAATTACTCACCCGCAGACAGTTTAAGACGTCGTCGTCGGATCCATGGCCCGGGGGTGCTTGTGTGGTCGTGGCGAAGAGCAGATCTTTCAACTCTTCGAGTCCATCAAATTTTTCCACCATATTTTCTCAAGAGGAAAATCAAATTAATACCAAAGCTGTGTATACCCAGAATATGCCAGGGTGCGAAGAGGATGTTCGAAGACATCAACCTTGAAAAGAATTCATCCACCCTCGCCCCGCTCCACTGGCACATCCCCCGCTGAATATAAATGTGACATATTTGTGAAAGGCGTATAGCGCGCGGCAGCCCGTGGGTGGAGACAGAGAGTGTAGCAATTTTTCTTTCATTCTTCTCGTTATCGCCACCCTTAATCCCGGGTCGAAGTCCTCACCTTCCCGAAGCAAGTTTCCCTGTGGATAGGTACCTGTCAGGAATGAAAAAAGGAAAATGTCAAAACTTTTTTGAGATGAAAATGAGGAAAAGGTATATCCTCTCTCCCATCACCACCACCACCACCACCGAAGAAGCGCACAAGGCAGAAGAAGTGTTGTGTTACGCTCTTTGAAGGATTGATGGTAATTGAATGCGATTTGATACAGAAAAGTAGTGAGGCGTTTTCTTTTCTTCCATTTTGTATATATATTTTTTTTAGAAAACGACAAAAAAAAAGAAAAAATCAAAGGAATTTGTAAAGATCCACTTGAGGTGTTTGTGCTTTGATAACGGGCCAAGCATGGAATCCGAAGGGACAGCAGGCGGCTGGCGGAATTTGATATGAGCCATCTTTTACCTTGACAGCTGATATGTATGAAGTGGAAAATAATGTCACAATTTCACCTTTTCAGATTGAAAGTCCTTCCATTTTCAGGGTCCTTTTAAGAGGGTGAACCGCTTAACAACAGAGAAAAATCTTTTTGTTCTCCTCCTCCACCTTTTTTTATCATTTCCTTTCTTGAGTCTTGAGGTTTGATTAATTTTCTCGACTGACCTGATGTTACAATATTTTTTTACCCTTTTTATTTATTAAAAGGTAGAAAAATATTTGAAATATTTTTTGCACTAAAAATAGACTTTGTTTATGATAAATTTTGTTACAAAAATAATTTTCTTGACGCATTTTTCTTTCTTAAGTTATGAGTTTTACTTTATATGAGAATATTGTTTATTGAACTCGAATTTATGATAAATTTCATCCTATAAATTCTAATTGTGTTTTTGAATTAACTGTGTATGTATTATTTTTCAAATAGGGCTCCAGCGTTGGTCTCCTCTATTCTTCTCCTTCAGTCGTCTGGATCTCTGCCTGTGGTTTTCCAGTTCGATGTATGGAGAAATGCCTACGACTCCGAAAATAATTCCTCTACTGATTTCTTTTAGCTCTTCGTTTTTCTTGGACACGGTCTAGCTTAAACATCTAAAATTGTCAACAACTTTCAACTTAAGCTTATCTATCGTCAGGCTGCCTCCTATCCGTGGCCTATTCACTAACGTCTGCAGCTGGTTCTACTTCTTTAGATGCTTTTTTGATGTCAAAGTCATATTCTTTAACTGCTGCGACTGACCTAGCTGCTATGATGATGTCATCGGCCTATCCGATCAACTGGGCGAATTGGTTAACCAAGGTGTAATTTCATTGAACTGACTTTGTTTAAGGGTTATTTGCCTCAAAGTAGCTAAGATGACGCTTCTTACATGCTCATACGTTTTTCCTGGTGTTCTGTGAAGAAATTTTAAATCTTCCGTGCGACTTACTTCCAAGGTCCGCAAGGGACTAAAAACGTGTTTCGAGAAATACAAAAAACTCTTCTAATACAGCTTCTATCATTGAGTGCAATGTCGGGCAACAAGCTCTTGCCGAAAAAATAATAGAACTAGCAACAAGAAGGTATGCATTCATCAAAAAACTTATCGATTTCTAAGACTTTGTCTTAAATGAAGTCAACCGGACTAATGACAGCATATTTAAGTTTTTTTCAACTCTAGTCAACTTCAAAGATCTCGTCTCTGAATCTTACTCTTCGCACTCTACCCACTAACCTCTGAGGCATGGCATCTGTCCGTTCCTTTGCAATAGTACCTAATCGTACTTAAGCGTTGATTTAAGGCACCATACCAACCAACAATCTCGTGACCCTGGCCCATGTTAGCACTTCATACACATAGTGTACATATTTGATTTTAAAAAACTCCATCAAGGAATACCTATGCGGCTTAGTGGATATCCATGCGCACAAACCTAATAGGCTATTGAAAATGTCTTTGAGAAAGGAACAATTGCGTTCAAGCATTTTTATGGTTTAATATGTTAGCTTGGCACGTTAATATGCTAAAACCACAAAGTGTCCCCTTTTTTAGGGGTGCGTTTTCGAGCGCCGACCCTAAGTACCCTTTTTTCAGGTTTTTCAAAATAACTCAAAAACAAAGCGAAATTAGAGATTTTTACTAAAATACTTTTATGTAGAAAATTAAATTTCCCATCGAAATCCGTTTTTTAAATTTTTTTTTACCATTGGTAATTCAAAAAATAATCGAAAAACAAAACTAAATTTTTTCGAAAAATCACGTTTTTTTCTTTTTTTTATTAATTTGGTTATAACTTTTTTTACGGGACCCTGGGTATACATCAATGTTCACAGAAAAGAAAGGGTATGAAAAATTGAAGAAATTGCATTCTTTAAAATCTCTGTACGACCAACGGTGACCGAGAGGTAGCCATTCAAAGTTGACAATTTTGAGCCATTTTTTAAATTATTTGCTCTTAAACTTTTGTTCTTTGTTGAAGCCTGTGTTTTCTATCTCTATATTCCAAATATACACAACATTAGACAAAAAATATAATGAATTTATATAAAGGTAGGCTAAGAAATTTGTGGTATAAAAAGCTAATTTTGTTTTTTGATGAAATATATTGAATGGTTGGAAGATAACCCAAAATGGATTGATGCCAATTGTATTGACTACGTCTCCTGCACCGCAATCTCTACTACGAAAAATTTCATGTGGATGCTTAAAAGGCTGTCATACTAATTGCAGTTATAAAAAGTTTGGCATCAAATGCTCCATATTTTGCAAGGAATGTGCAGGCACTGATTGCGAAAATACAAAAGTCCCAAAGGTCGATAAGGATATTGATACTGAAGTTGATATCGCCATCGAAAGAATGAATATTAAAGAATAAACTTCTTTACGTATCTATGTAATATAATATACTGTTTTTCGTGCCTTTAGGAAAAAAATTAGTATTTTTGGTAAATTACCTTAAAATTGTTGGTTTATTGCACAAAAACTAAAAAATTTGCTGAAAATTAAAAGAAAAAATGTTTAAGAGCAAATAATTTTAAAAATGGCTCAAAATGGTCAAATTCTCACAGTCACCGTTGGTCGTACGGAGATTTTAAAAAATGCAATTTCTTCAATTTTTCACAACCTTTCTTTTCTGTGAACATTTATGTATATACCCAGGAATTCGTAAAAAAAAGTTATAACCAAATTAATAAAAAAAAGAAAAAAACCTGATTTTTGAAAAAAATTAGTTTTGTTTTTCGATTATTCTTTGAATTACAAATGGTAAAAAAAATTTAAAATAAGCATTTCGATGGAAAATTTAATTTTCTACAAAAAAGCATTTTAGTAAAAATCTCTAATTTCGCTTTGTTTTCGAGTTAATTTGAAAAACCTGAAAAAGGGGTACTTAGGGTCGGCGCTCGAAAACGCACCCCTAAAAAAGGGGACACTTTGCGGTTTTAGCATATTTAGGTGCCAAGCTAACATATTAAACCATAAAAATGCTTGAACACAATTGTTCCTTTCTACCCTTTAATTTTGGACATTTTCAATAGCCTATAATTCGTATTTGCTGCCGTCTCTACGACTCTTCCATTAATATCTCGATATACAAGTTCTCTTAGCCTTTATCTACTAAATTTTCATTGTTCTAAAAGAATTATTTTAATGAAAAAAGCTGATGTTTTAAACTTGACTGACAGGTCCGGAACCTGAAATCTGTTCCAGAATACTCGCTCGTGTAAATCATGACTTTTATTTTTACTCACTCCAAAATGTATTTAAACCAAAGTCAGCTATTATATAGATGGCATTTTGAGAATAATTGAGCATAATTTCAACTCAACCACTTAACTTAACTGGTTCTGAAACTGTGTCATAGTCCATTAGGTATTCAGATGAAGTTAAAAAATACACACCATAAAACGTTTGTGATTTTTGTCATTAGGTAAATTCCCAGATCTATCTAATCCAACTTATATTCATATTATTAACAAAAAAAATTAATAAAAAAAATTAAACAAAGATAAAGAATAAAAAATGAAATTTACTTCTACACAATCACAATTTATTTACTCGTAAATCCTCCTCCCTCCCAAAAAAAAATGAATTTAATTCGCATAAAATTTCGAATCTTTCGCATTTCACCTGGCACTTGCCGAATATCCCCACGAAAAACCGATAAATGTTGCACAAGAGTCGAACACCAGCAATTTTGGTGCACGCAAAACAGTCCAGTCCAGATGCACATGCTGCAGTTCTGCAGTTCGCTGATGGAGCGTGCATTTTTGGATTAACTCGTCAATAATTGATTGGATTAAACGCTTTGCCGTCCAGTCGACCAATGCGGTAGTCATGCCTTGTTCATTGTGTTTTGAACTCACATATACATTTATATTGTATGTATGCACATTTATTTTTTTCCCCATTTTCTAGAAATGTCCGCCGGTCCTTGCTGCCGAGTGCGCGCTGCCAGTGTGCATCCTTATTTTATGGACAAATGGCCAATAAAGGATGTGAAACGTGAATTTTAATTGCTACAAATTTGAATGCAATTTTGTTTGCTATTTGTTTCCTGAAATCTCGTGAATTTATTGAACTAGAAACTCTTCAGACCGTGTTACGGATTTATGGTTAAAATAATTGCCGGGGAATGCTGGAACTTTGTGGCCAGTGACATTGGCAACAATTATTAAGTAAAATAATTAATTAAAGGAAACATACTCCATTTTAGTATGTTATGTTTGACAGTTTGTATGTAAGGTTTTTTTGGGTAAAAATTATTGACTTTAATGGCTCAACTGTCTAAATATGTTTTAAGTTATCTCTAACGTCTGAGCTACAACCTATCAGATCTTCATATCTTACTCGGGGCATCGGCAGTCTAGGGAGTAAGGCAACTGGCTACCATCCCAGAAGTCCCGGGTTCGAATCCCGGCAGCACCACGGTCCTTCGACTTTCCCATATTCTATCTTCTTCCCTCCTTACATCCCTCATTCCTCCTGACATAGCCTTCCGCTAGCACTGCCCCGCTCCACCAGCGCATATCATCGGTTGGTTGATGGGATTCAATTCGTTTCAGGAGGCATAACACTCCGGTGAGTTGTTTCTCGTTGCCCCGATGCCAGAGTCGCGATAGAAATGGTTGGGAGTAGGTGGTTGTGGCAGTTCCTTCCTTCACTTCTCTCTTTCCCTTCAGTATCTATCGACTAGAGCAGGGGTGGGCAACCTTTTGACAACAAGGGCCAGAATAAATGTTACTTTTTTTCCGCGGGCCGAACTATTCAATTGACACCGTCTTGTGACCTGTAATTTTTTTGTACATTTGTCCCTTATACGATGGTAAATTTTACTGAATTTTTTGAAATGTCCCGGTTCAAAAATAATGTCCTATTGGTATGGTACATGAGTGTGTATCGAGATAAATGAGGCGAGGTGTGATTGTAAATACGTAGTGGAGAGAGAAGAGTTTCTTTTTTCTTACTTCTTTTGAGGCAGTAAAATTCAACTTAAAATGAGGCGAGGGGAGGTAAGGTTATAAATACGAGAGACATTTCTTATTTCTTTTGCCGCAGTAAAGGCCGCGGTTACATGACACACTCAGCACGAACTGAGTACAATTTTCGGTTCGGTTTGTGGCATTGTAACCAGCGACCGACCGTAAAAATTGCGCCGAACGTGTTCTGAGAGGGTTCACAAGTTTTTGCTTGGTCGAGTACAATTTACGGTCCGAGTGTCATGTAACTACTACTAACTAACTAATTGCTCCTTTAATCCCTCATGGGACATAGGGCGGAAACAGTTGCCCTCCAGCGGACTCTGTTTTGCGCGACAGCTCTCAGCTCTGACCAGGATCTCCCGGTTGTTGCGGCCTCTGATAATAGGGTTCTCCTCCACGTTGTTCTAGGTCTTCCGACTCGACGGGATCTTTGCGGATTCCAGTCAAGGGCCTGTTTGGCTAGATTATCGTCTTCGCGTCGCAAGGTGTGGCCAATCCAATTCCATTTCCTTCGCCTGATTTGGTCGTCTATCCTTTCTTGGCCGGCACGGCGCCATAGTTCTTCATTTGAAATTCTATCTTGCCAGCAGATTTTTAGGATACGACATGTAACTAGCAACTCAAAAATGAACTCAAAATTGAGGTTATGTGCATGTTTTGATATTATCTACAACAGTGTTTAGTGGTAGGAAGTTAGATAGTTTTTTTTGTTAATTTTAATAAAAATATTAAAAAATTTGACATGGGAAAACGTAACACATTCATTCATTCATTAATTTCATAAAAAAATTATCCATTTTCACGAAAAATTTTACTTTTATTTAACCGAACCAAAATGACAATTAAAAACTCAAGTTCGGTATGTCATATAACGCTCGACCGATAACGCAAACGCAGATCGAGTTCAGTTCTGTTTGTCATGTACCTTCCTTAATATCCAATTTGAGCTGAGGCGAGGTAAGATTTTAAATACGAACTTGAAATTAGGTGAGGTGAGATTGTGTAAAATAT
Source organism: Thereva nobilitata (assembly GCA_963855945.1). Classification (NCBI taxonomy): domain Eukaryota; kingdom Metazoa; phylum Arthropoda; class Insecta; order Diptera; family Therevidae; genus Thereva; species Thereva nobilitata. Next base: position 225,743,808 of record OY979694.1, read on the forward strand.
ATATATATACATTGTGGAGGCATAGGTTTCTTACTTACTCTGAGGCAGTTAATGCTTCTTTCTTTAATTTGCTGGTTTTTGCCATTTTTGCTTTATAAAGGCCCCTCGCCTAATTTGAAGTATGACATTGTACTGGCTCAAAAAGAAAAAGAGGCACCTATTACCAACTCATTTTATAATCGTGCCCTACCGAACACTAAATTTTTAGTCAAGGATGTAAGTTTTAACATTGGTACTAAATTATGAACAGAACATACATGTTGCTATCTGCGTTTAATATTCAATTAAAACTAGACGAATTACATCGAAAAATATTTTTTTATAATTTCTTTTAAAGATCTCGCGGGCCGGATGGAAACTTTTCGCGGGCCGTAGATGGCCCGCGGGCCGGAGTTTGTCCACCGTTGGACTAGAGCTTGCTGTTCGACATTGCACTCTATACGGAAAAAATAGATTGTCGACAGTACAAAGGGCTTTCCTGGAGCTCTAGTCTTCCACATAAAAAAAAATTGCAAATATACAGAGTATAATTTAAATTATGTGAAAAAGCATACAAATTTCTGTGAGATAAAAGAGCTTCAAAGTGCACTTTCGCGTTGACTTTGGGATGTAAATGCGCCTTAACTTCTAGACTAACGAAGACGACAACATTGAATTATCTATTCCAATGAAGGTATTTTTATTTTATTTCTGCGGAATGATCTTGATTATCGAGGTGAAAACCAAAAACTTAACTATTTCTAAAACCAAACAACGCAGCACCATATTCATCGATTTTTGACTCCAGCCGCTTCTGTTTCAAAATACAATGTCAGAGTCCTTTATGTAGTTTCCACAAGACCAAATTCGAAATTTCTCTCGTCGATATCTCATATATTTTCCTCATACTAAGTATTATATCGGTGTCCCTAACAGGCATATTCTCTACTCTAATCGATACATGGCCGTAAATATTCCTGTATTAAAATAATTATTGTAAAACATTTGATTACAAAATACTCAATTCCTGCTACACCAACGTAGTTAGATACCCTCTTCAATTTTATCAACACCTAAAATACTTGTGAGAACGTACTTAGTATTCGCACATAAATTTTATAAACGGGCCAAAGACGACTCAACTAAACTGTGGCATGGAGTAACTTTGAAATCCAGGAATATTTAGCGTCTTACTCTATAATTCATGCGCTGACTTACATCTTCTTAAGTTGTAACATTACCGAAAACGAAATTGTTATTGAAGCCATCCCGTGCATAATGTTAAGCCCAATATCACATAAAAGTTTATAGCCTATCACTTTAGCAGTGAGTGCGAAAATAAGATACGAGGCCAGAATGGCAATGTCTCCCCATCCGGGGGTAATTCCATATTTGGTTGAATGTTGTATGTCAAAAAATTCAGTGTTCCCGCTTTCAACCCCCCTCCTGGATTTTCCACTACACTCATGGCCCGTGCAGTCAATTCCCTGGGGATTTATCAAAGCTCGTCGACACGCCTCCTGGAAAATGCGGGTTATAAGCCCCAACTGAGTTATAATGCCGAAAACAATGTCACCAAACGCTCATGAAAATTAAATGACTTCAAATTAGTCGGATCCTAATCCGACAAAATGTTTGTCCTCATAATATCGGATTATGATCCTGTATCCTGTGGAGCCTGCCATAGTCGCGCCGCTGCTTAATTGTTATATCCTTAGAAGTGCAGCTTCCCCACATACCGCCCCAGCACCTTCCTTCCTGCCCCAGCCACCACCATACTTCCGCTATGTCAACCCCATATACCCCGGCATCAAAACACTAGAATCTGTCCTACGGCACTTTCGCCGGCTGCAGATAGAGCCGCGTGTATGTGTTTTGTATTTTCGCTATGATCTTAGCATACGCAGCACCTATAACAACATAGAAACTTTCACAGCACATAAATCTGAAAATATTAATGTTGTATATGTAAATAAGTGCCGGTAATAAGCGCCGCTTTCTGGGGCGAACGCGAATTCCCATAACATAAACCTTTCCGTGTTGATACTGTAAATATATGCAAATTTTTAAGCAGTTCATTAAAAGGAAATTTTATGCAAATATGTATTTAAGCTTTAAAGCTTTATTATTAATAAGCGCTGTACGAAAAAAAAATAAGAGAACACAACGGCAGCAGCCAAAAAATTTTCTGATAAAAGTCAATACTGGCGAATGTGTGCCGGAGGGCAGCCTGAACTGATGCATGTAACAAGGTGCTTCCGGCACAACTTTTCAGAGCTATTAGCATATTTGGAAATACTTCCGTTCGGATAAAGATTGAAATTTAATTTGCTTACATTTCCAGATTAATTTTATGGTTTTGAAAATTATTCGCGATTTTATTTTAAATAACATTTTGATGATTCGTCTGTTTATACTCATTTGATAATGACCACCCGAATAAAAAATGTTATACGAGGATAAAACTTGGAAGACAAAACTAACAGAAGCTAAGAACTTCAGGTAAATGGAACACTGGCATCAAAAGCTTCAATTCTTAAACCTGAAAGACCGATCTTAGGTTGATACAAAATTACCGATCGCTTCTGCTATTTTCGTTCATTCGTTCATCCATTCTGCAGTAAAGTTGCAACTGTATGCCGAATAATCGATTTTAAATGAAAAAAAGTGATGATCTTCGCATTCGATACACTATTTGATATCAACGACAAGATCACCCAAATCAAATTTTCTGTCTGTCAAATTTCGCGCGATCAACTAAAGTAGTAACATGTAGATCGTCGCTGGGAGCACGTCGTCATTTGCCGTTGGTCAATCTGATTAATCGATTTTTATAATATGGCGTGGCGATCTATAGGATCAGACTAGAAAAATCTTTCAAACACTTTCTAAAATTTCCAAGAGAAACGTAATAGGACCTACACTGAGATAAAAGGAAGGGATCCTAAGGGTACGTGAGTTATGAAAACTCACTTTTCTGGCTATCTATCCCTTCTTAATTTGTATGTCCTAGAACAAATGCCTTTTTATTCACCGACAAAAATAGACACCTCGCGGGACGCAAGTGAACCCTTAACAAAACGGTGGTACTAATAATAGTTTTTGGGAGCGAAAAATAAGTTACAGGTGATTGGGAGCTTGTTTGTTCTGTGTCCGAACGCGATCCGCACTTGGTTCAATCAGGGAGCCTTCGCTCCAAGACCGACCGTATGTAGCCCCAGGGGCGGCGGAGCGCGTGGGTATGGAAGGAAAAGTGCACACACACTTTCACTTTGGGTGGGGAAATCCACACCCAAAATATTATATGTACACCTAATAACTCAGAATGTTGGAAGGCCGTATCGGTCGCTGGCGGCGAAGGAACACGGTCGCAAAGCTTTTAATACGAAAACTAAATATATTACATCAGAGCTATTAAGAACTTATAATTATATAGCCTAAGCTTTTTAAACGCCACACGACCAGCTTTTAAAAGGGGGACTGCCTCAGGGTAGGGTTTTTCAAAACTATTTAACAGTAACAGTAAAACAGCTGTTTTTTGGCTAAAATCGAAAAACAGCAAACAGCTGTTTTTTCTTAACTGTTTTTACTGTTTTCAAAATTTAGTTTTAAAATTTTGTCGTAATATAAAAATAAACCGTAACCAACACTAATATAAACTATTTTGGTTTTTTACAAAGTGCTCTTTTACACGGCCTGACACCGACCGAATAGACAAAACGAATGAATTTGGTTAAGGGTGAAGAGAGTAAGAGAGGGCGATAGCGAGGGCGGACGAATTTAATGGACATTCTCAACGAACTTTTGAACGAACATTTTGACAGTTCCTGCGTTGTTGTTGTTGCTAGGACAAGAAATTGAAAGAGAATTTCATAAAGCAACAACAAAAAGCCCTTAAGTTTTGATACAGTTCGTTCGTTGCAGTTCGCCCGTGTAAAACCCATCCGACATTCCATCAGACTTTCTTACAGTTAAGTTTCGTCTGTTCGGTGTCCGCTCATGTAAAAGCAGCCAAAGTAATATGAGAACGACAATACCGTATGAAAACATACCGATTAATGATCTTTTAATATATATTGAGTTTTTTCTGTCCAGAGTAGCTTTCATTCAAGGTGGGGCAAAAGTAATGTCGTAATGTGAAGGTACTATAATTTTTGCAAATGGCGTCAAATGTCATTGTGCCCCATTCCATCCCCACTGGCCAAGCCGGAAACAGCAATTCGCGAGATATTAAAAGAATTTAAGGCGTGGAATATGACATTGGAATATTCTGCTCTAAACATACTTGTCAAGGTAATGGAGCCCGTAAAACTAGCTGTCGGGAATCTTAGTCGTGAGGACGCAAGGTTGGTGAGCGCAGAAAACTTTTTACAATTCATGTTCAAGAAGCTTTGTGACAATAGCAGAGACATTAGTAATAAGCTCATGCAAAATTTAATAAGTCGTGTGGATGGCCTAATTCGTGAAGTGTGTGTAGGCAGATGTATATAGCAGGAAATGGACAAATGATTGAAAATTTCGTGGGTAGCTATTGCTTGGCTGAATCCTTAAAAGTTAACCTCATTTGGAACGGGTTTCATTCCAACGAGTATATTAGACAGTAGCAAAACTAATTAATTTAAGTTACTTGGCACACTTGCCGAAGTCTCTTCATTTAAACACAAAAAACGCCTTGACCGAATGTTATAATAATTTTATCTTCGTTAATACACTTCGATCGGCACCTCAACGAAGTCGGTATCATACTTGGTTCGCGCGATATTGGGCAGGTACAAAAATCACGAACTTCGTTCAAACAAAAAAACGACTCGACCGATTTTTATGAAAATCTTTTCAGATCATATGTCCTTTAACACGCACCTCAACGAAGTCGATATCTTTTTTGGTTCGCGCGAAATCGTGCTGGTACAAAACTCACTTACGTCGTTCAAACAAAAAACGACTCGACCGATTTTTATGAAAATCTTTTCAGATCATATGTCCTTTAACACACTTCGAACGGCACCTTAACGAAGTCCCTATCTTTTTTGGTTTTCGCGAAATCGTGCTGGTACAAAAATCATTTAAGTCGTTCAAACAAAAAAAACGGCTCGACCGATTTTTTTGAAAATCTTTTCAATTCATATGTCCTTTAACACACTTCGAACGGCACCTTAACGAAGTCAAAATCTTTTTTGGTTCTCGCGAAATCGTGCTGGTACAAAAATCACTTATAAGTCGTTCAAACAAAAAAACGGCTCGACAGATTTTTATGAAAATCTTTTCAGATCGTATTTGCTTGAACACGCTTCGAACGGCACCTCAACGAAGTTGATATCTTGTTTGGTTGGCGCGAGATCGTGCTGGAAAAAATTACCACATACGTACGCACACACACACGCACATATTTCTTCTCAAGTTTTTGCTTAAAATGGTATTGGGACCTTGAAACGTGTAAATACATTGAAAATTTCGAATCCGATTTTCAGACCGATTACAATAACTTCCGACTGGGAAGTTAACAATCCTTGTGTCATTTACTTGGAGGGCGAAACTGAGTTCAACGGTCTCACGTGGCCTTAGAGTTTATACATAAAGCGAAATATCTAGGAGTAATCCCAGGTAACAAGATCATTGAGAACTAACTTTCATTTAAAAAAGTATGAAGAAGAAAGTAACCGTCTCGCACGATCAACTTTTGGTTGTTGAACAATCGGGCACACAGGCAAGGCTTTTAACTATCGATTCCCACCGAATGGAAACGAACAAGTTTTTATAGTCTGCAAACCAAAATTATAAAATTTAAGAAAACGCCATCTTTAAAAATATCTATATTTAGCACGAATTCATAGTTTAAAGTAACTAATTGCGACAATGCAATAAAAGCCACCAGACACAAACTTACTTAACCAAATCAAAACTTTCCCAGAAATCTGTTATCTCAAATTTGGATCCTCTGGGTATCCCCAACTACCGTAATATTATCAAATTAAAATTAAATGAATCAGCATTCATCCGCTGGCATGCACGAATAATAGAAGGAGTCACAGGGTGTTCCGCAAGCTGCCAAGACACCACCAAGCCCACCCAATACACGACCGGTGTATATCTCTAGAAGGCAATCGCTTAGCCGTCATATTCAATTAAACAAAATAAAAAGTTTTTCAATTAAAGTGAAAATAATGAAACAGCAAGGTCCCGACGGAAGGAGCTTGAGGCACATTCACATAGGCATACCTTAGCCAGGTGGGCAACTCGTTCACATTAAAAATCCCTCTGCCGTCCTACTTTAGTGCTGGGGACTAAAGACGTCGCCCTTTTTCATTGGAGTATACGACTCTCTCCTCTAGTGCTGTCTGCATCCTCTCTATAAGGAAATATCGAGCTGCTAGCCTGAAATTATTGCAAGCCCAACAAGAATGGACTCACCTGACGGTCCTGTAAGGAGCGCCAACACTGTGATACGAGAATAATATAGAAAAAAAAATACACGACGAAGAAGTACGGAAAGGAAAAAAAATTCAATAATAAACTTTACCATTGCTAGACTGACTTTCCCCTTTTTTCCAGTTGCTGCTTCCGAACTTCATTCCCATAATGCCGTCAAGGATCAAGCCACCAACAATGTATATAGGCAGAGCAAGAATAAACTGTAGCACAAAAGAAACACAAAAGAATCCTTGACGTTTGGGTGGGGGCGGATTTTTTGCTGCCTGACTGAGTTTTTTTTTAGGCAAAAGTTTCAACACACAACTAATTGGATAACACAATGTAATTTGGGAATAGTTGAATGATTAAAGAGACAAGGAGGATGGAAGGAAGGATCCAAGGACTGGTCTGTAGTCAGCAACCCTAATGGATGATGTTTGGTTACAAACTTTTTCATTCTGGCTCCTCTTCCACTGTTTTTTTTTCTTCTTATCACAAGAACAGCATTAACTCACATTCAATTACAGAAATGCTCTCCTTGCCCTCTGCTTCAGGAAACGTTATCTGGTGCTGAAGATGGAGAAGCATGTGCAACAGATACTCTTTGACCATTCAATACATTGTGAGAATGCACAGAAACGAAAAAAAAAATAATGTTTACAAAAAGTGCTTTAATTTCTGAAATACCATTACACCAAATTCGCCCCTTTCCTTTTAAAATATTCAAGAGTTGACACCCTGTTAAAAATTCTTAATTCCACAAGACTCCCTTCTGTCTCCAGCCACCACCCCCTCTTTGCTTTGGGCTTAAGGAAGAGGACAAAACAGATAAAACATTCATGAAGGATATTTCTTATGCAGGATCCATACCCCCACCATTCCTGTATCAACTACCATTGACAAATGGGATGCTGTTGCCCCTTTCTGTCAAATTATGTTGGGGTTAAAGTTCTGCTTCAGTTGTAATCAATCCCTTACCACCTTTCTACAACTCCTGGCATCCTGCATGTTAAATTCCTTTATAGAGGATGTAGAGAAGACTACAGGAATTTGACAAATGCAACCCCAACTGTCGAGAGAGCAAAGAATGCCATCATGGACTTTTCTAAAGAAAATGTTTTCTTCCTCGAATTGAATTTATAATATGGGTGTTGCGAAATTTATAAATAGCTGGGATTATTACGTGTTTGTGCCTAACAAATACTAAGGTGAAAATTAATTCATAAATTTTCAGCTTTGCCGCTTGTATTTTAACACATTTTGCGTCTTGTTTATACAAATCCGTAGTGACAAGTATGTAATTTAAATTCAAGCAAAAGCATTTTTTTTTCTTTCTAGATATTCTTTAGGGGGAAATCCTGTTTCACTTTTAATGGAGATGAAAGGCGAATGAGTCACTGTGCCAAGTTAATTATTTAACGCAATACGGTGCATGAAATGTCATGAAATATTCAGTCGCCTAGAAAATTGCCTATGACATCTAAGGAGAGCGCTCAGGACTTGTTGATTTTAGAAACAGGATATGAGTTATTAATAAATTAGCAGCGTTGCAGCATTGTCTTATCTTTAACAAACATCTAGCTTAAAGTACTGTAAATAAAAGCTTTCGAAATTTATGACGTGATAAAAGCTCCTAAGAAGCTTTTTTATCTTAAACAAACACCCATTTCTGATTGGTATGAATCAACAATCATAACAAAAAAAGGAGTACTGGGAAATCTAAACAGCCTCATAAACATCATTGCTCCCCTAGGAGACAAAACAGATGAGGAGAAAGAGGAGCTTTAGAAAGAGAGCTACCAAACGCCATCAAGTAAATCCCGTCAAAATATATTCAAAAATTGTTTGGAGATAAGAACTCCAAAATAGGAAAAGAAGAGTAGCGCATAGTAGTCCTAGGAAAGGATAGCTTGCCGAAAGCTACCAATGAAAATGTCAGTAGATTGGTTGACCTCGCTAGCTCGAACTCATTGAGGGTATCTATACTGCTATTCCTTCAAATGTTACCGAACTGGTTTCTTAGGAGTGAGGAGTAGAAAGGACTTGGAGGAGGAGGTCTTGTAACATCTTCACCAGAAAATTTTAGCGTGGTAAATTAAGGCCATCCCTACACGAGAGACAATGGTTCTGGAACAAAAGCTTTTTTTTAGGAGAGTGCTGTGGCTCGGACCATCTAGTCAAGCTGAAATTTAGAACCCGCATAGTTACCAAAACACAAAGAAGGCAAACATGACCAAAATACGACATCGATAAGCTCAAACTTGAAGAAAGAATGCTGCTGTACAAAACTTGAGAGAAGAACTAGGAGAGCGGCCCCACATCAACGACAAATGGGAAAAAATTAAAAGCAGCATAAAGAAGTATCCACACACATCAGGGACGTGCCCGGGACGTGAGATTTTTGCTCCGGCCCAGACACGGACATGTGTGAACGATTCATATAAAATGTATGCACCGATATTTTTTTGAACCCCTGACGGAACACTGATAACTGTGGATACTCCTTTACTCGTTCACACATATCCGTGTCCGGGCACAGGCTCGTTCACACATGACAGAACGCGGCCCTGTGACGTCCCGGGCACGGCCCTGATGTGTATGGATACTCCTTAAAGGGGAGTTTGATCAGGGCTGTATATCAGCAATTGAAGAAACAAACCAAAGTCAGCGGGAGTACATCGCAATGACCCCAGGAGCAAAAATGGAAGTTTTCAAGCTAAGGAGAAGAACTGGACACAAGCTGCGCAGAAAGAACAAGAGAGGTAATATGTAAACCGGAGGATCCTACCGATTCAGGAAGACTTGAATGATGCGATGATTCGAATTGCAACATGGGAGAAAGAAGTTATACCAGATCGCAGGAAGAAAGTGATTATATGTCTAATATACAGGAAAGGAGATAAACTTGTAAAAACTGCAGAGGAGTTAGATCTCTGAAATAAAAATTAAAACCTACATACAATCGGAAAGCCTTATACCAAGCTGGTTTCAGGACAAACAAGTCAACATCGGACCACCTGCTGACCTTGAAGCAAATCCTGTAGAAAACCTGGGAAAGGAATGTATACATATACCAAATGTTATAAAAATCAACATACTTAGACTGACCACGTAATCAGGATGGAGGACAACCGAATCTCAAAACGGCTCATGGTAGCGAAAATTTCGAGAAATAGACCAGTGTAGCAGCCCAGGAAGAGATCAATAGACTTTGGGACGGCCGAAGCGGATTCGGAACTGGAGACATGCTGCAAGTGACCGTCAAACTTGGAGAAATTCACCAGAGGAAGCCAAGGTACAATTGGATGGATGGATGGACGGATTAGCTTTATCCATAAGTCCACAGGTGAAAGATTATTGTCAGATCTGAAAAATATTTGGCGATGATTGCACTAGGAATTCATGCCCGTAATAAACATGCTTTTTTACGGTACGCTTTCGGTTAAATGATAAATCTAGACTGGTTGGAAAACATATTTAATATTTTAATTTAAAGTATTTTGATTTCCACTTCTAAAAAATTTTCATATTGAGCTATAATTAAATTTCTTACTAAACATCGTAATAAAAAGGTAATAATAAGGTAATAAAAGGGTAATAAAATAAAGTACCATAAAAATCCACTTGACCGGCACTTTGAGAGGTTGAGTTTGTGTTCAATATATTAGAAAATACATAACATAAACGAGAGAAGATACTATATATTCGCTTATAATACCATTTTACACATGGGGAGGGAATGATATACTCTCACTGCGAAACTTTGAAAGAATTGATATACATCCAAACCTTATAATAAAGAAAAAAAGTTTGGATCCATTATTATTTTCAGTCAACACCTCTGAAGACTAAGTCGGGTCAAAAACGCTTCTACCATCTGCTTCTAACGAGTCAGATGTTGAGTGAAGTGGAGAACTTTAGGACGACTTGAACGACTTACTAAACAGCCATAGGTATACTAGCTGCAGCGTTACCGTTCTACTACATATGTAGTAGTTTCACTACATTTTTAAAAAAAAATTGATAATCTACTACACTACTAGCTCAAGTTATCATTCTACTACCTTTTTTTTTGATAATCCTAATATCTTTTTTTATAGCTAAATCGATCGCAGCCCACTCGTTACTCGTTCTCAGAAACATGTTTCCATTCCATTCTGTTGCTTTGGTTCATTTTGCATACGAAATTTACAAATATTAAATCCAGAAAAGGCAAATTCTCCTCATCTATCGCCAATTTGGTTAAGTCGTTTTCGCATATAGTTAGAGCCTCTAATTATGATGAACAAATTTGTACTGAGTGGAGGCTTCTTAAAACATTTAATGATTACCTTCCAATTTGCCCATCGAAGAATACTGGTATAAAATATCTAAGATAAAAAATGCAGTAGGAGAGTTTTCATTCGAAAATCTTTGTAAATTTGTTTCTGCCTTGTAGCGCTATATTGCTGCAGCCGAGTGTGCATTTTCGTAGTTCAATGACCCTAATTACACGCCCTAACACTTTTCCTCTTAACAAACCGGTTTATGTATATGTTATAACAACTGACTGTTCTGCATTTTTTTCGCGTAACGATTCTATTGTCTCTGTAGCTGTGTACAAAGCAACAAAAATTCTCATGATTTTCGCAGCTCCCGAGAACGAGGTTATGCTTGTGGTAGTGTGCTGCTTGGTGCAGTCGGCAATTTTTTGGGATGCACAAGTGAGAGACTTCCCTGCGACCCCTTGCCTGTAAAACCGGTTTATTGGAATTATTGGAAGTGTTGATGGAAGAAATGATAGGCCGTGTAATTAGGCTCGATAGGTTTAAAAATTAAAAAACAAACCGCTTAGGTACAAACAGAAAGCTTGTTATGGCTGCAGATGAACTGCTTACTCTTAATGATAAAATATATGCGTAAATGTTCATAGTGTTAATGATTTTAAAATTGATTTGAAATCAAAAAAATTTACTATCTCTTTTTTCAAAAAGGTAGTAGATTTTACTACTCTCAAAATTCATCTTGCGGTAACATTGACTAGCTGTGGCATTAAAACGCCGCATCAAATCACTAATTGATGCAGCCTTACACCCAACCCTTGTTTTGTCAAAGAAAACCCATTTCTTTCATACCACTGTACAGCTTACCTCTATAAAGGAGGTCATAAGCGTTTCTACAGTCCACAACGAGAGGATGCTATTATTAGGAAAATGAATCTTTTATAGTTAATTCCAAAGATAGATACCTTCTTCAATGAAATTGAGAGTTCTTATTAGTAAACACTATCCAAATCAGTAGAAATATATTTATTAGCTATTAACAATATTATTCAAGCATATAATCACACTCTGAATGAATTTATCAAATGTGATTTCCATAAAATCACCATAAAAAATCAATTACGAAAAGTTCTATTAAGCATGAAAAGTGCCTCATTTCAAGAGGATTTGCCTTTCAAACATTAATAATGTATCCGCACATCAGTCAATAGCCATTCCGATTCCGTTCCTAACCCGCTCTCGTTTGGAGATCAACACGCACTTCCTCCAGTAAATTAAATTTTAAGGAAACCATTTATCCTAAAATATCTATCAAAATCAGCTTCTACCCCCCTCTCTCGCCGCCCCATTCCCCAAAACGTTTTCTCTCCTCTTCCTCCATCAAGCTGAATGTAATTTTATCCCCATGACTGCCCAAGCTACGGGTGCCTTCAAATTCCAATAAAAATGCGAGGGACACAAATAAAAAATGGGATTCGTTCACCAAAAATTACACTTTCTGTTGGTCTGAAAACGACCCGGATACCCGGCCACCAGCCTGCACCCGCTACCCGTGCCCCATATTGGTGGAGAGCAGTAAGGTACTATCGCTAAAAGTCCATGAAATTTTTTTCGCCGGGCCGGAGGAGGAGGGAGAGTTCGGAGTTTCGTATCATTCAACCGCACTGCATACACAGAAAACTTTATACAACATACATACATACATATACGTACGCCCATACAAGAATGTCCCGATTCCTTCTCTGCTAAAGAAACATACGTTTCAATCTTCCAGTCGGTTACGTAAACTTCCTTTGAAGGAACGGAAGTAAATAGAAAAGGAATTTTTTTTGGGGAACCCTCACGCATGGAGGAGCAATACTGCTGATCCTGTACAAGCCTACATCCAAACGATATACAGATAGAATGGTATGCACTGGTATAGCTTAACAAATACAATCGCATTCATCGAAGCCGGAAAAGACCGGGCAACTTTCGCAAAGGGGTATAGAAGATAGGGAGGGAGGTGGGGGATTAGCCTAGGATACATTATGTGGAAATTGATACATGTGTTTAACATGATGGAGTTCATTTGTAAATGTCCACTTGCTAACCCCTCCGCCCAGACTGGCTGCGAGTAAGTACTTACATTTGACGGATTCATTTTTAAGGGAAAAAAAGGAGCGAAAAACGATTCCTTTTCCATTCAAGTTTTTCTATAATTTATCAGAAGTTGGAAGGAAATGGATTTTTTCGCACCGGAAAGGAATGTTTATTAAAAACTATATATATACATGCAGAGAACGTTCAAAAGGGGTTGGAGATCGGGCATTTCAAACACGCATCGGGCTAATACTTCCACATTATAAACGGGACGTTTTTTTTGGAACTATGTTCAATATCCTGAAAGTGGCCGTTTTGATAAGGACTTGAAAAATACGCCTGATGTTCTGCAAATGCAAATTTAGAAAAGTCAAACATTTTCAGTTTTAATGGACGGACTTGATATTCCTAACCCATACCAGAATGTCCGCGAGTAAACAAATCGATGAAAGTCAAATCATCTGTCAATCATCAATATGTCTGTAGTTTGTTCAAAGTATGCCCAACTTTCCCCAAATCTCTACGAAAACTGTTTACCCAATTGTACTGTTTCGGAGTTATTCCAAACTTATTGAAACTTGGTCTTGTTTAGCTTATAGTACGTATACCCCAAAAAGGTGACAATAATAGCCGTGTTCCTTTTCTGCAATTTTTTACTCGTATTTACTTGGAACTACTCCTGGTCTCGCAGAGGTTTATATAGGTTTTACTCACATCGACAAATTTTGCGTTCCTTTAATTTTTTACTCCGGACTACTCAGGAGTAGAAAAGGAACACAGCTAACAATCTTTTCAACTACAGTCTACATTAGCAATCACGCCTATTCTTCCCAAAAACTATACAAACCTCAAAAATAAAAAAATAAAAACTAAAAAATATAGTTTAAAAAAACTAAAAAATAGGCTTTTATTTTAAAATAAACCAAAAAGTAAAAAGTAATTTTGAATGTAAAGTTTTTATTGCTCTAGCACTATGGAAACTACCTACCTTTCGAAATGTAAAAAAGCGTGGGCGCTAAGAATATAGGTAACGAGGCCCACGCTTTTTTGCATTTCGAAACGTAGGCAGTTTCCATATACTGGCTAGGACAATAAAAACTTTACATTCAAAATTATTTTTTACTTTTTGGTTCATTTTAAAATAAAAGCGTATTTTTTAGTTCTTTTAAACTATTTTTTATTTTCTATTTCTTAGTCTATTATATGTCTTCCGCCATTTTGTAATGACAGCCATATTAGATTTAAAATGACGTCACACAGCTTACTGTACTATACTCGTCATACACTTTCATTTAATACTCATACCGCGGGCGTTGTAAAGAAAAAGATAAACCGCCATTTTGTGTTGGCCGAAATTTTGAATTTGGAATGACGCCACACAATTCATAGTATTCTAATTGTCACACCCTTTCTTTTAACACCAATACCGAGTGGGTTGTACAGAAAAAGGCAATTCGCCATTTTGTGTTGGCCGCCATTTTGAATTTACAATGACACCACATAGCTAATAGTATTTAACTTGCCATACCCTTTCATTTGGTACCCACATCGAGTGGCATGTAAAGAAAAACGGTAATCCGCCATTTTGTGTTAGCCGCCATTTTAAATGACGCCACATAGCTAATTGTATTGCATTTGTCATACCCTTTCATTTGATACCCATGTCGGAGAACCCTATTGCAAAATTCACCCGCCATCTTGATTCTCTTACAAAATGGTCAGATTGCATTGTCACGCGAACTATACATATGCGCAAAATTTGAAATTGATCGGTTATATGGAAGTGGGTCAAAATCAAGTTGCAAGATTTGTTTACATTTGTTTACATACCCATATCGGGGGTCGGGGAGCACAATTGCAAAATTCGGCCGCCTTGGATATTGTAGAAGTTCGGAAATATTGATTGGAGAAGATTGTTCCACAGTCGAGTAGTTCTATTTATGACTCTAAGCAGATGTCTGGTGAAGCAGATCTAAGGTCAAATGAATGAGACGACGATTGACCCATTGCATGCGTTAGTAAAAGAAATTCGTGCATAGGATTTTGTGTCGAAATTTTCAATTTTCATTTGTTTTTTTTCTTTACAAATGTTAAAATAAAGCGAAAAAAAAATGTCTGCAAAATCGGTCCTGTGCTGCACGAAAAATCGTATAAATGAGTCCTATAGTTCCAAAACGTGTCTTTTCCACTTTCCTTACTTTTTCAGAAATGAGGAAAAACTGTTTTTCATATTTCATATTTATATGGGATAAGACACAGTTTGGAAAAATACCCAGTTTTGTTTTATCAAAATGGGCAGGAAAAAAAATTTTTACACCCTGATTTTTCAAAAAGTTGAGGAAGTGATCATAGATTGTAGCAGTGTACCTAACTCAATTTTTGATTTTTTAGATAAGACACGATTTGGAACTATAGGACTCAAATGTCCATTTTTGATGCATTTTGAGTGCATTATTTTTTTAATTTCTCCAGTTCTGTTGGTCGTAGAAATATTAAAAAAAATTGAAAAATACTCGCAAATGAATAGACTATCGAACTGATTCGATCTAAATACTTTAAAAATGAATCCTAACCTTAAAAAACCAAAAAGTATGAAATTTTGTTTAAATTTACTAAAAATGCAATAAATAACGGGAAAATAGTCGGATTTTGATAAAAATTGGTTGAAATTAGTGGTTGAAATTTAAAAAAAAAATTTCGATTTTTACGGCAACAATTGGCTCTTTTCGAAAAATATTAAAATTGCTGCCATTTTATAACAACTCATCGTACGGTAAATATTGTAGGTTTTTTTATTCACTTTATTGTGAGCATACGCAATACTTCGTTACTTTATTTAAAATGCCCATTTTAGGACTTTGAAAAAACTAAAAAGCTTCAATTTTCAAATTTTTGCCAACTATGAAAAACTACTTGCCAACTTTGAAAAAAAAGGCAAAAAATTGAAATTTCTTTTTCGCTTTAAAAGGAAAAAAACAAAAAAATCCAACTTCCCAACTACATCATAACTTCGCTTTTTTTGTTTAATTTCCCTCTACTAACTGTTTTTCACATAAAATGTGTGGAGGAATAGCAATGAATCATTTTATTCAATTTGTTCTCTCAATGCTAAACTGCTTCTCAATTATAGTCTTTTGTTGCGGTAAAAGGGTTTGCCTGCAGGTCGGAAAGGGAAACTTCTGTGAAACAGTCTTTATGGGAATAGCGGTAAAACTTTTTCAGGAGTACAACCCCGGACTAATGAAGCTATAAGCTCCAAATTTCATGTTAGCACTCTTTCTAGCTCTTGTCTTGTAGCTTGAAATTACTTGAAAAGCTTATATACCAAACTCCAGAAGGTTGGGACGACACGATTTTTTCAAGTGCCAGCTCCCCTACTATGTTGACTGCTCTCCCAGCGCCGTACAAGGATGACCACCCCGCGAATATCTATGTACATTCCTCAAGAATTGGGTATTCTAAATATAACTTTGGACACTAGATTTAGAGAATATACTAGGGATTGATGTACTAACCCTGGCTCTAAACAACCTTTTTTATGCGGGCTTGAGTCCGACAGGATATCCTTGCGAAGTTAGTCCACATGGCCTCGAACCAAGTCTAAAATTCACCACGTGTGAGGAAACTCAGTCTTGAGCTGCCGAGTTGGATTTTCAATCACTCCAAAATCTATGAGACCGAGCCATCGAGCCATTTATTGGCTTGGCCGTGTGAGGAAAATCCCCGATCCAATGGACTCGCCGTGTATGTGGAATTCCCGATCGACACTAATTCAGGCTCGATTCACAATGAACGCTTCAAGGCGCAAACTGCAAGCTTCCAAAATTTGGACTAAAGCACTTTTGCATATTCATGTATAAAAAAACATTGAAGGCTGCAAATGAAGCGTCTGAAATATGTCCCAGACGATAACCGCTGAAACCAGACTCTCGCTGGATAACGAAATGCTTTGGGAATTTGTATGTATTTTGCTAATTTTTGTTTACAACAATACAAATGGCCTCTATTATAATTTTTTATTCATATACTTATTTGTTTTCTATTTCTAAGCCATCCCATCTGCCACTTATTTTTTGCGTTTCTATTTTTTATTGTAGGTATATACAAACTGCTGAGACAAACAAATGACACGTTTCTTCATTATTAAACAAAATTAACGGAGGACAACAAAAAAGACACAGACCAACTGGAATAGACCGATTGGCTCAAAGCTTGATCGTGACTGGTCCCTGGGGCGTAGCTACCGCCGTATCAGTCGTATCAATGATACGGGGCCGCGGACTACAGAGGCCCCGAACGTGTGTAAGCAAAAATTCGTAAAATATTATCCACAATCTCACTTAAACTCTGATCCAAATGGGTTCCAGCAGCAGCAGCGGCGGCAAAAAGTTCCTATTGGGTAATAGTGGCCACATGACAACAAAACCAGCAGCGATTGCTAGTAAAACTAAGCTTGCTTTCGCGGCTGCTGCTGGATCTGAATGGGCCTTTAGGCCGTATTTGCCGAGAAAAAAATCATATCATAAAAAGTGCCCAACATGCCTAAAGAAGTTTTCACTTTAAAAATTACCCAAGTCAAAAAGGAATCTCTTTTTTTCTCCGGGTTAAGCGGGCGCCCAAAAGTTGGGAGGAACACAGAACGTCGATAAACTACTTTTGGCGCTCGTAGACCCTTGCGAAAGTTTCCAAAATGGCGTGAAAAGAGGGACAAAATCATATTTTCGCGTTTTAAAAAAAACTACACATTGTTCAAAAAAAAGGTTTATATAAAGTTTGTAGAGCTTTTTCATACTAATAAAATGACGCCAGTTTGATGTCAATACATAAACAAATAAAGGAGTATGTAATTGCAAAAAACCGCTAGAAATCACGTTTTTTTTAAATGCTCATATCTTTTACCAAAAAAACCATTTTGTAATGAAACTCGTGGAAAGTGTATCCCTTTGGGAGTGCAATAAAAACGTTTTTGAAAATTTGCAAAATAATAAGCATTTTTTGCAAAATACAGTTTTTTCGAAAAAAAGGACCTTTGTTGTCGAATTTGATTAGCGCATAGCTATTAACACCTACAGAAACGTTTTTGGGCCCAAAATGTTCTGGAAGAGTTGTGCTAATAGTTGCTTTCTGTGCACACATTGCTACTTCATTGCAAACATGCGAAAAGATGGCCGAAAAAAACAAGGCTATCAGCAAATTTTGATACAGGGCCCGTCTAAGGCACGCTACGCCACTGAGTGGTCCCCTAAATTTTGGACTCATGCAAATGAACTCAATCGAAATAGACTTAGGCCGTTTGGAGGCCTTAATAATCAATCCTGTTACCGGTTGTATTTTGAAATTCACAGTCGAAGACCCATCGATGGGATTATCCACCAAAATATCTATTGAATCATCATAACGTTAAACCTTCTAATATCAGCCAGTAATAAGCTAATTGCGCGGGTCAATGCTTACGTTTGGTGCTAATTCCGTCTAAGGAAATTACCTAATAACAAAATCTTCCACAATAAATCTTTGAATTAAACATTTTCTAGGAATATAATCCAATCTTTAGTAATGGACTTTTGACTTTTATTTTACGTAGAGCTTGATTACCCTTTCAATTCCCAGAATACGAAGGCTATTTATGATTTCCTTTAATTAAAGCAAACTCAAAGGCTTTAGTTAACACAAACATCAGCCATGAATGAATCGAACTGGAAATGAAAGGATACCAACACAAACAGTTCCAGTAAAACTGGAATCCTTAAAAAGAAAACAGGCACGATATTAACCCCAAATAAATAATAATCCCTTTACGACCAGCTCATAACGCTGTGTCGGTCCTTAGCATATGTGGAATCATTAAAGTAAAACGTTCAGCAAACATTACCTTAGTTGGCTTGAGAAATCCCTTTTTGAATATAGTAAAAAGGAGTAGTTTCCAAGTACATTTATCTCCTCCCCCACTCCTCTACCATTCTATATGTATGTATATGCAAAAGGATGCGAAAATATCATGGCATCATGAAAGTAATTTTCGTTTTCTCTTCTCTAAAGGAAATCTTTCTTTGCCCGAAGACTGACTGGGGATAAAAAAGCTTTTCCGAGAACTGTGCAAAGTTTAAGAGAGAAACCGCCACACGATAAAAGCAGCTACGAAAGAAAAGTCGAAAGAAGGATCTAAATACGATGAAGGATTTTAATTTTCCTTTGGAAAGTAGTAATATGTGCCTTATAAGGTCCTTAATGTTACGCCAAGCGAACGTTAGGAGCTCTGGAGATGGTGACTTGCCTACGCTAAGAACTTGGAATGGCCCCATCAAGACTGTCTTTAGTCATGAGGCAAATTCCTCCCTTGAAGGCAATTCTAGGCAACTGTCTTAAATCCTTTTTTTTCCTTTCATTTTATTCTTTCCTTTGGGAGCTCTTTGTATGGCGTAACATTTTACTATGCCTTCAGGCTTTTGAGCAGAAAGGATTTAAGAATTTTAATTGAAAAAGGGTCCTCTGCTGCTGCTTCTGCTGCATTTCAAGTTTGGTGGATAGTTACTGACTCTGTTCAGGAAGGATTCAGTTTACTGAATTCTGAATTTCGTTGCCTTGGGGTGAATTATTTTAAACGATTCTTTATTGTTTCAAAATGTTACAAACATACATATATTAAAAAAAATATATAACGAGATGGCTCTAAGGGACATTGCTGCAGAAACGGGTGAGCATTTACTTCTTCTGTGCAGAAAAGGCTTCTTAATAAGTAATGCAATGCTAGAAGTGATGGGAGCCCTTTGATTTAGTCCAGGAGCGTGTCTGGAGACTGGTTTTGACAAAACGTGTTGAAGCTGTCTCTATCTTTATTTTAGGTTAGAGAAGTTGTAGCAATTTGCTATATTATGATATTAGTTGACACCGTACGCACGGTTATCAGAAAATGATTTTGTGTTGGTGAAAGTAAGGTCATAGATAATCATAACTGTATACAGAAAAGTGTTAATATGTTTCTGGTAAAACTATCTAGTCGATTGAAAATACAAGGATCACTACAGAATGGGGACTGTGGATATCACCTGGCTCTCCTGGTGGGTCCAGAAAGAAGGTCCCGTTATGGGGTCATACATAAATTACGTGAGGTGATTTTGGCGATTTTTCGACCACCCCCTCCCCCTTGGTGAGATGACGTGAAATTTGGCTCGACCCCTCCCTTCCCCCCTCAATCTCACGTGAGATTTTTAAAATCTTAAAATCGTATTTACACTATTATGCGTATTTGTAGTGTAAATACGTTAATCTGTGCCTGATTATTTATTTTTATTTAATTCCAGTAGCAAAGTCCAAAGATTGCGTTAGATTTATTTAAAAAAAACATAATTGAAGTTGAAGAACAGTACCAACTCGGCATGCATCCAATATAAACTACAATACCTGTGGATTACCATTTAGCAGGTGATTCTGTCTATCCTTTGGAAACCAATTTTATGGTGCCTTACAGGTATAATGGTTTCTTAACAAGAGAATAGAAAAATGTCAATTCTAGTTTGAGCTCAACTCGTGTATTTGTAGAGTAAGCATCTGAAATTTTAAAAAAAAATTAGAATTTTACATTATATTGATTAGGGATGTTACGAATGTTCGCATTCGCATTCGCTTATGCCAATTATTCGCATCATTTTAAACATTCGCATCGACTTTCGCATTCGCATCAAGCAATGCTCGCAAATATCTGAGCGCTCCACCGGCCAGTATTCCGAATGACCAATTGTTCAGTGCAGCCGGCCTTATATATGAGCCCCTTATTCACAGCAGGCCGCCGGCAGGCTGTAGCCTTTTAATCCAGGTCAGCAGGTACCGCCCGATGAAGGCCATACAGTACTCAGTCCAACTGAGGGATGAGGACTTGAGGCATACGTCTGACAGGCCGAGGCATCCCAGGCGAAGACGACAGTTTAACGTAGCAGGTTGTTAATTCAAGTGCAAAAATGTTCATGGCCTCAACGAAAATTTTAGACTGATAGAAGTTCAGATCTTCAGGCACGGACTGACGATAAATACCCATACACATAAAGATTTTTGTCAGTTTTCTTGGACTGCAGGCCCACCAGGCCCCATGACGGTATGGGTGAGTGAGTGTGTGGTTGTACTTGGTCTCGAAGCGAGAAACCTTCAGGCCATAGCCTGCCGGCGGCCTGTATAGGAATGGGGGCCTTTAGAAATCGCCTCATGGAAATATAATATTCCTCTTTTGAACTTTGACTATTAAATACTAGAAGAAAGAATACCATTACTGTATATAACACTGGTCTATTATTCTAATATTTTGTCATATCCTATTGTAAGTAATAAAAAAATTAGGCCTTAATTTAATTCAATTTTTTAATGCTATTCGTAAACATTCGTATTCATAGTAATTCGCATTCGCGACATCCCTAATATTGACATACCAAGTTTGGCTTTGGCATCCATCCATTTGGCATTCTTCTATAGATGTCACCTTAGGGTAAAAAACCTGTGACTGAATGACCCAGGCCTTAGAAAAGCGGAGTCTGAAGTCACCGCCAGCTTGTCAAATTGGCGATTGAGCCGCCTGTACACCAGGATATAGATTCAAGCAGTGCGGATCTGTTAGACTTAGCTCTTGCTTGATATTCATAACAGAAGGTTTTCAAAATCTTTCTTGGCCTCTTAGTACAGGCTGTGCGGCGCAAAATTCCTTCAGATCGAAAAAAATAACCTGGCTGGTTTTGCAACGGGATAATATAGGTAAAAGTTCTAGTTTTTAAAAAAAAATACTTTGGAAAAAAACGGTTTGTAGGAAGTTATCGAAAAAAAATCGGAAAGGTGGGAAAACCGATATATCGGAAGAAAAACAGGGAAAAAAAATTTTAATGGAAAAACAAAAAATAGGAAGTTGTAGAGTGAGAAAAAACGAAAAAAATGATAGTTGTTGAAGTCAAATCCGTTAGAAACTTTACGAGAAAACACGCTTTTATCTCGAAAATATCGCGATTTTTCGCCCTTCATTTTCTCAGCTTATGTGACTCGTAGGAAATCCATTCGGGGCATAAATTATAGCTTTTAATACTGGTTTTTTGTAAAAAAAATTTCGTCACAAAATAATATTAAGTTTCCGCACAATTTGCGAAAATGTAAAAATAGGTGCTTCGGAAAAACGGTGCGCGATCGGTTAGAAAGCATCCTACGAGAATTTAAAAAAAGACATTTTTTTCGTTAAGAGTTGCCCTACAACCTCTGCATAATTATAAATCTCCCAGATGCATGACAGAACCGTGAAAGCGCAAAGAAAATCGAGCGATTTTTTCCGCGAGCGCTCTATTTAAGTATATTGACCTCGTTTCAAGTATATACACTGCACATATACTTATGAATGCATACACACACATTACGTTTCTTCCGTACAGGCTTTTAACGTACCGCAAAAGTGAAAATCAGAGGTTGAGAAATGCATTCTGTGCGTAGGAGCGCTCGCGGAAAAAATCGCTCGATTTTCTTTGCGCTTTCACGGTTCTGTCATGCATCTGGGAGATTTATAATTATGCAGAGGTTGTAGGGCAACTCTTAACGAAAAAAATGTCTTTTTTTAAATTCTCGTAGGATGCTTTCTAACCGATCGCGCACCGTTTTTCCGAAGCACCTATTTTTACATTTTCGCAAATTGTGCGGAAACTTAATATTATTTTGTGACGAAATTTTTTTTACAAAAAAACAGTATTAAAAGCTATAATTTAAGCCCCGAATGGATTTCCTACGAGTCACATAAGCTGAGAAAACGAAGGGCGAAAAATCGCGATTTTTTCGAGATAAAAGCGTGTTTTCTCGTAAAGTTTCTAACGGATTTGACTTCAACAACTATCATTTTTTTCGTTTTTTCTCACTCTACAACCTCCTATTTTTTGTTTTTCCATTAAAAATTTTTTTCCCTGTTTTTCTTCCGATATATCGGTTTCCCCCCCCCTTCCAATATTTTTTCGATAACTTCCTACAAACCGATTTTTTCCAAAGTATGTTTTTTTAAAAACTAGAACTTTTACCTATATTATTCCGTTGAAAAACCAGCCAGGTTATTTTTTTTCTATCTGAACTTTCTCCGCCTGTACTCAGAGCAGATAGTCATCGATTCAAAATTCGAATCCTGTAATATGCTTAATTAGGAGGGCATTAGGTTGCAGGTTTTTCATTTGGGCTTCTGGGCCTTTTTCCTTGTTCCAGCTTAAGCCACCACACTAGTTCAGCGTAGGGTCGTAAGATCTCTCTAAAATGGTCGTATGTCAATGCATATGTAACATTCCCAGTTTTTCCCAGGCCATTTCATAAAATGATAAGAATTTTTCATCACGCCAAACACTCTTCATTTCCAGATATTTAAAATATGTATTTTCATTACTTTTTTGGATGTTCCAGTTGGATGGTATTTGAAACAGTGAACAAATATAGTGTAAACGGCAGTGGCTAAATTTTTACACCCACAGAAAAATCGAAAAAATACCCATTTTGAGGGCTAAAACCCCCTAAAAAGTGGGTTTCTCGGGGTATAAAATCGGTGGACTTTATAACCGCTTATTAAGAACCCTTAAAGGAACTCTGCCAATTTTCAGCCTGTACCTATATATTTCCGCTATATCGCTTTTTCCGGCTTAATTTATCTGTTCTATTAATTTAACCCAGTTTTCTCGGAATTCTACACTGTTTCTTGCGGAAAAAAAATTACGTGATATTTGCCGAGACCCTACCCCCCCCCCCCCGCCGTTACATTTGGTGAGATTCGGCTCGACCCCCTCCCCCCTTAAACGCCTCACGTAATTTATGGATGTGACCCCTAAGAAGGTTATTACGGTTCCCTTCGTTTTTTTCTTCTGGGGTGGGTTGTCCCCTGGAGAGTCCTTTAGGCAGCACATCAGATTGGCCCATAGGACTGCTCCCCCTAGATGATATGAGAGCTGGTTCTGCAAATTTTCTGCTGCGTCAAGAAACTTTGGGTAGCGCGGGGGTTGTCTGGGTCCTGGGTGATCCCACCCAAAATTCAGGATCCACAACAAGATTCATCCACAGCCGCCTAGGCAATAGCAGAGTGGACGTTCCAAATAATTAATGGACGAGCATTGAACCTATCTCAATCAGCTAAATACTTGGCTCTTATTTCGGACCTGGGCCTAAACTGGACGTTCAATGTCGAAAAGAAGTCAAGTAAGGCCAGTATAGCTTTCCATCCTAGCAGGCAGGCCTTCGCCAAGAGATGGGGCCTAAAGCCACACATAGTGTACTTGATCTACACTGATTACAGTGATTATACCAGATCTGACATATGCCTCTACTGTATAGTGGTCCGCTCTTGCAAAAAATATAACAAACCCAGACTTCACCGAGTGTGCAAAATGACATATTTCGTAGTAACGAGAGCGTTCGTGTAAAACTCCCACAAAAGCACTGAACATAATTCTCGTTCTGCTACGACTTGATGTAGTCATCAGACCCTAAAACTACGAGGGCCGGGTTTCAGGGTTGAGAAAGTGAAAAGCCACTTCAATACACCGCACTCTATACCACAGGGAATGGTATAAGAGCTCGCGAGGACCGTCGATGGTGTTGTGACCCGGTACCCACTGATCAGTGATCCTGTACCAAGAAGAAGAACTCCTCTCATAACTTTCGTTTAATTTGAACGCTTAGCTTTCGAAGACAGGATTATCCTGGCTCCTGACCTTGGGTTTGTTTATATTACTAGAAAGTCTTTGAAAATTGCCATTAATTCTGTTTGGAAGGCATTAAAAGGCAAGAGGTAACAGTTTTGGAGAACTCCCCCAGGGTATCCTGCAAAGTCCAAGCATGTTTCGAAAGAAGTTCTTTTCTTTGGTCTTTTACTAGGGTTTTTGTCTGATGCGATAAAAAGATCTTCTTTACTGCATGCCTCTACCTTCACAAGGGTTAGGTCATTTGGGCTATACTTAGGACAAAGCTAAGCATTACTGTGTTTCTTAACTAGAACACAAGGCCTTGGCTTAGCATTACCTTGTCGAGACTTTTGATGGTCGATTACCTACCCTAGATCCCTTGGCAACCGTCGTTGATTTGTAATCATAGCTCCCCTGAGGTACCCCGCCCTTGAGTACCTTGGTGCCCACAGAGTTATCTCTACTGTATGGTCCAACTGGACCTCTTCCAACGTGTCGTTTAGACAAGCACCGATCTTCACACTTGATCTCTCCGAAACTCAAGAAGATCAGGCTGCACTTCAGCTACTATAACCAACGGAGATGTTTACCTAAAGTTATTTCAGAAATTACTCTCGATTTGCCACGTTGGCTATGCAAAAATTTTCGTTCAATTTAGATTGGAAACAGAATTTCGTGATCCCATTTCCTATAAAATGCTTACCGTGATCTAAGAGTTTATAAACAACCATTGAGACACCACAAAACTAAGACGAAATCATCCTGACGTCTATCTATATTTTGAAAAGACAGTTGGGTATAACCTTTCGAGAGTTGGTCTAACCTTGTACTAAACGAAAATAATAAGAAAAATATTTTCAATTAACAGAAAACATGATAAAACTTTGATAAAAGTTAATGACAATAATAAAATTGAAAAACTTTGAGAAGGGAAAAAAATAATTTTCTTTATTTGTTTTTCTCAAGATGAAATTATGTCCAGTACGAGAGCGCGTCATGTGTTCAATAACAACACGAGCGCAGCATGATAAAAACAAAAGACTCAATAAAACTTCTGTGAAGGCTTCACTCTTCCAACAATAAATAAGTCAAAAACTTCCCCGGAAGTTATCCTAGATACAATTCCGTCTAATATATCACCGAAAGGAAAGGATTTGCTTGACCATTCCACTACACTTTCTATACAGGGTGGTATAGTAGGGCCGGAGTATCCTCCCGCCCAGCTTTCATTTTCCTCTCCCCAGTGAGTCTCGTAATTACATTCCAGATTCTCTAGATTTCTAGATTGGGTTGTCTTGACAAGCAGCAGAAAACCCAAGAAAAAGGGCATTTTTGACTTAATTACAGTAAATTGAATTACAGATAAAAAGTTTTTTTTTTATCATAGTTACGATAAAAGCAAAAACTCCTTGGAAAGATTACAGTGGAGAAAAAAGTTTTGATAATAATTTATGGAAAGGTGAAATCTGTTTCGGTGAAATTTGCTTTTGGAGGGAAGTAAATTTGTACTGAGTTCGTAATGGTTACGTGGAATTACTGGTGAAGAATTTGTATTTGTTAAAAAATGGGCTTTAAAAAACAAAAGCAAATTTATGTAGTCTTAGAACACTAATTTTAATTTATTGGTATTTGTTGCTTGATAAATTGAAATTGCATGGATGCATTTAGTATATGTTCACAATATGACTTTAGGCAGACGTGTATAACTTAATAGTTTTACAAGGGCTAGGGTGTACAATGTCGTCTGCACAGCGTGCCCCAAATAAGTGTGTATATTAAATATACATATGGGTGATTGTCACGAAATGGTAGTTTTCGATGGCTATAGGTTTTTCTTCTGCTACGATTGCGGAATGGAATTTTTCGGGCCTTTATCACTTTTATATAGTATACATACAATTCCCTCATCCTGAATTTCCCTCTTACATACTCGTGAAAGAAAATGGCAGCCCTAAAACCAGCAAAAGTGTCGCCTCCGTAACCTGTCCTTTTCCCGATTTTACGTCACGGACCTGTCATGACGGAAACGTAATACCCCATTGGTGCTCGCGGGGTATGTCAAATTGTTCCAGAGGTCATTCACCACCGATCATAGCAATTTTGAGTTGGGTTGAAAGTTCCTGGCTGACACTTTGTCCGTTGTTTTTTAATAATTATTATAGAATTTTCAAATCTGGAGTTTACAAAAAAGATATTAGTTGTGAAGGGGGTGCCACATAATGGAAATGAAAATTCACACGTTATAGAATCACAGTGTTTGTCGGTCGAAGGTGCGAGCAGCGATCATTGTATTCAATAAACATCAACACTCGGAAAAATAGCGAAACAACCAAAAACAGTCGACTCCATAACGCGTGTGTTTGTTAAGAAATCCAATTGAATCCTTCTCGGACTTCATTCAGAGAGTGTCTTCGCTTTTGAGTAGTGAGCAAATTTTTACTTCTAATGGTGGACTAAGAATCCTGTTTTTCTATCCAATGTCGCCTCCGTAATCGTCGCCTCCGTAACAGCTATCATTCAATTTTCATGTACTCAGAGCTGGACTGGCCTACCAAGCTACCTGGAGTTTCCCGGTGGGCCGTGCCGAATGTTAAATCAAAAATATTTCCTCTAAATAATTTTTTTTGAAAAAAATTAAATTTTCCCACAAAAAAATAAAAAAAATTCAAATTTCAAGCGTATCACAAATTTCAGCGTAAAGAGCACAAATTTCGCGGTCTCCTGCGAAATTGCCAATTAGTTTGTTGAAGACTGTTATTTAATAAGGATTGTGTGGAATTTAAAAAAAATCTAAAAAATTCAAAATGTCAACGAAACGACGAAGAGGTTGGGAGAAACAAAAAATTAAAAAACAAGAACTTTTAAATGCGTAGTATAAAAATTGTCCGAACATTATTCATAGGAAATATTCCAAGCTTTCTAATTTTGGAAAAAAAAGGTATAGGTTAACTGCATAATTTTTGGAGAAAAAAGTAGTGAAAGTTGAAATTGTAGTTAAAAAAAACCAAAATTTTGACTTTGACGACTCATAACTCTGGAAGTTGGTAGGGTTGGTAGTACCAAAACTGGTGGTTAAGGAATCCTGAGAGAAGCCAGTTGAAATAACGATAATAGGTTCAAATAACGATATAGGACTCGTCAGACTTGACCGAAAAGGCCAATTTCTTTTTCAGTAAATGTAGGACGTGGAAAACAGTTCCCCGTCCAAAAAGTGGTGATCTAAGGATTGAAAAAAATAGTGATGTTGGAAAAGGATAACGTAATTTTTGCACGGGTTTTAAAAAATGCTCGGATTTTGTTGACAAGTGATGTTTTATGGGGAAGCTATCGGAAGCTGAATCCAGTAAAGTTAATTTCATTTAGAACCGGTTTCATTCCATCGAGTTTATTAGATGGTGCTTGTGGCTCTTGGCCGAAGTCTTTTAAAATAGGGCTTAACCGAATATTATGAAATTTTTTCCGAAGCACGTTTTCGTTAATGTGCTTCGATCGGCATCCAAACGAAGCCGATATAATTTTTTGTTTGCGTGATATCGTGCTGGTACAAAAATCACGTATACGTCGTTTAAACAAAAAAAACGGCTCAACCGAATTTTATGAAAAGCATTTTAGATCATGCTTTAGTTAATACGCATCGATCGGCATCTCAACGAAGACGATATCTTTTTTGGTTCGCCCAATATCGTGCAGGAAAAAAATTACTACGAACGTATGCACAAACACACCTGCATACGCGCATAGTTCTTCTCATAATTATGCTTAAATAAAAACTTTTGAAAGCAAAAAATAACTTTACTTGATTATTAAAACAAAATGTATTGAAATGGACCGAAATTTTTGAATTTCCCGGTCCTAAATACATTTTCAGTCCAGCCCTGTATGTACTGGTGATTTTATTGTTATTAAGCTTCAATTCGATTTTTTTTTGTTCTGGTCATTTTGTATTTGGATTATAGTTTTTTATTAACCTTGCAACTCGCTGGTTTTCATTTTTTCGACTTTCAGATCATATAATGTTCTCTATTCAATTTGATTTCAAGAGTGAAACCGGTTATAAAATGAAGAAAAAAATTCGGATTTTCTGAAGCTCTGTAATTTTGAAATTTTCAAATAAACATATTACTGGCGATTCCCGGTGTAGATTGTGGTAACCATGATGCTTGAATGATATTTAAAAGCTGAGAAACATTGCTCTTTAACTAGTTTTTTATCCATTCCTCAACACATTCGAAAAACTACCATTTCGTGACAATCACCCAGGTAGAAGAAAATTGTCATATGATAGTGATGTAGTTGGGAAGTTGGGTTTTTTTGTTTTTTTTCTTTACATATGTTAAGATAAAGCGAAAAAAAAATTTCTGCAAAATCGGTCCCGTGCTACACGAGAAAATTGCATAAATGTACATTTTTGATGCATTTTGAGTGCATTGCTACACTATTTTTTTAATTTCTTCAGTTCTGTTGGTCGTAGAAAAATAAAAAAAATTGGGTAATACTCGTGAATAAATAGAGTATCGAACTGATTCGGTATAAATACTTTAAAAATGAATCCTAACCTCAAAAAACCAAAATGTATGAAATTTTGTTTTATTTTACTAAAAATGCAATAAATAACGGGAAAATAGTCGGATTTTGATAAAAATTAGAGAAAAGATGTATTTTATGCTGTAAATACGCGGTTGAAATTTTAAAGAAAACTTTCGATTTTTACGGCAACAATTGGCACGTTTCGAAAAAATTTAAAATTGCCGCCATTTTATGCCAAATCATCGCACGGTAAAATATTTTTTTTTAAATTGTAGGTTTTGTTTATATACTTTCTTGTGAGCATACGCAATACTTCGTTACTTTATTTAGAATGTCTATTTTAGGGCTTTGGAAAAAGTAAAAAATTTCAATTTAATTTTTTTGCCTTTTGCCAACTACTAATAGACTGTTTCGAGATATTGGCAATCGCAGCAATTTCGCGGGTCTTTTCCCGCTGTCGACAACACACGGCGTTCTAAAGAAAAACTTGCACACAAGTACTAACTAGAGTTGAGCCGGATTTACACGAGGCAGTACATTTGTCCCTTACACCTTGTTAAATTGTACTGAGGCCTCAATTTTTTCAAACGTCCCAGTTCAAAAATAATGTTCTACTGGGATACGAGCGTGAATCTAGATAAATGATTGCGCGATTATAAATACGAACTGGAGAAGCATTTCTTATTTCTTTTGCGGCAACAAAATTTCCAACTTCAAATTGGACCAGGTGAGATTGTAAAAAATAAATATACATTGTGGAGACATAGCTTTCTTACCTACTCTGAGTCAGTGAAAAAAGCTCTTCATTGGTATTTGTTTTTTTCTTTCTTTTTTGATTTCCTTTTTTTTGTCATTTCGGCATTACAATAGCACCTCGTGCCGTTTGAAATATGACATTGTACTGGCTCAAGAGAAAAAAGGGGCACCTCTTACAAACTCATTTTATAATGATGTCCCACGCAACACTAGTACTAACCCCACCCAATGCTGCTTGGCTTCGTTGGTCAAACGTGAACCGGAATACTAATTGACACTTACGATTATCTAATGGACTACAACAACATAGAAAACAGTTATAATGCACTTGGGTCAAGTGCCTGGAGGATAGTAGTGCTTTTTGCGTCAGGCAGTAGTGCTTTTTGCATCACATCAAAGCAGTTAGAGACCTCAGGATGCCAATGGACTTTCAGCCCAGGGGCCATAAACTCAACTTAGCGCTTCCATTCTCTGGCCCTTGTGCTGAAAGTCGTATTTCGGCTGAAACTTCACTTTCTTCAACTCAAAAGACTTGTCACGTCACATGACTCGACTTTCAGCACAGAAGCCTTAGCTCTAATTTTAATTTTAACCAAGCTATTAGATATGACACTCCTACGAGCAATGGAGGTGCATAAGTACTGTTTAAATATCGCTTACAATTAGATATAAATATAACCAGTATCTACACATCTAAATATCATTATGCTCTAAACTAGGGATACCATTCAAATAAATAACAGACCAGTTCTAGTACAATTACTGAAAGTCACGCAGTATTGACCATGGTTAGTACTCGTACTTAGGTGCAGAACTGCTTGGAAATACCGAATGTCATGGGCATCTTCTGTTTAGAGAAATGAGAAAAGGCACCCACAATAAGTTGTCTGGATCGATATCCCTTCAGGCATAGTTCTGCAAAATGCTCATGAATTTAAATTCAAGGCTGTAGGTATTACCTCCCAAAAATATGAAATAAAAAACAAAGCCATTGGGTAATGACCACAATTTGAATCAAAATTAAAATTTCAAAGTTGATAAAAAAATTAGCGAATCAAAATTATAACCAAAAAGTGACTTTAATATTAAAGAAGAATGCTATAAAAAAACTTTCATTTCATATAATTGAAGAAAAAGGCAACATGAAAATAAAAAAAAATAATAATAATAAAAGGAGCAGAGCAACCCGAAAGATTTCAATTACTGAACAATCCACCAGAAAACTCTATCAAACCAAGCCAATATCCCCAACACAGTCTCACAAACTTCCGGCTAATTGGACAAATCCAATAATAATCCCGGATCTACTCCAAGGGATATAGCCCTCCCCTTAAGCCTTTAAAAATTCAATGAACCGAATTTTGTTCAAAATTAAATGAAGAAAAATTAAAGTCGGCGCAACAAAAAAAAGCGGAAGACTTAAAGAATATAAAAAAAAAAACACGAGAGAGAATCTTCAGAGTCAGGTGGATAAAAGTGGCGGTGGGTCGTCGGTGGATGCCGAATTCGTAATTCGAAATATTCAGAAAGGCACGAAACCAAGCACAACTTTTCCAATTTTTGGCATAATTAAACACCGCAACCCATTACGACGCGGGGCGGTGGAATCAGACGTTGCCGGGTGGACCCATCGCAACGTTTTTATCCTGTATCCTGGATGCTTGGTAACTTTTAAAAAATTTATCCTGTGCCAAATTTCTTTCAACTGTTTTTGGGGAGGGGGGAGGGGCGCCGGGGGACAGCGCAAGCAGCACAGCCACCCTGCACCCGGCCGCCCACTGGTTTCATACTGATTGTGTGTTGGCTCGTGCTGAAACCACATCTGAACGGATTGGGTTTTTGGGATATAAGAAGCGATGATGAGGGGCTGGTAAAGGACTCGGCATTAAAAGGATACTACATGAAAATTTTCTCTGTGAATATATTGTATATATATTGTTGCTGTATTCGCACAATCCTTGGAGCCTTTATACACCGGTATCCTTCGGCAAATGAACAGGGCTTAACTTCTCTCTCTGGGTCCGTCCGATGGGGCGAATCGTCACAAGAAACAGAATTTTCCGACTTAATTATAACAAATGAGATTACATTATCCGATTTGTGGGCATGTATTCAGGCTCCCCCTTTTCCGATGTGTGTTTGCCAATGTATGTTTGCCTGGGGATCGTACAAAACGAATTTATCCCATTCAATATCCTCCGAGACTGGAACACAATAAACCGACTTCTAAACAAACCCCATCCGGAAGGGAGCAAACATGGATGGACTTACACACTTCTTTGGCTAAGAGTTAGAAGAAAATTTTAGAAATTGAATTAGCAGGATCTTAAACAAAGGACACACTGCATGCTGCCAGAAAGGGACCAAAAAGGATCGCCCTCCCCAATTAAGTAAAAATATACAATCTAGCACGAATGGTGCATCCTTTATTGGCTTACACGACGTGATTCCCATATAAGTACACTGTGCTATATTTTTATGGGACTATTTGTCGGGACAAAATCTCCTTACAGTCCTTCCTGTATATGTCTCTGCATATACATCCTGAATAGAAAAGTAGAAAATGCTCAAAACAATGCTCGAGTGGCATTTAAAATGAAATCTCATCCAGACGGTTGGACAAATTCAAAAAAAAAACCCTTGTCTTTTATCTAACGTGTGTGTGCGGTTAAATGGTATCAACCGAATTGCCCAGGACAATGGAATTGCAGGACTAGTCCATAATACAGTTTTTACTACAATTCCGCCAGTTATCACAACTACTTGAAGCCTTTCTGCAGCTAATACTGGAGATTATGCCATTGTCCTCTTAGAATTTGTCTGTCTGTCTGCCTAGCAAATTTTCTGTCTGGTATAATATTTTCGGTAACAAAATCCAGAAGGACCCGTTCAACGTTCGTCGTTATGTCCCCGGCTACTCCTGCTGGGATTCGTTCGTTGGCCAGCCAGAGAAGTTGTGTCCTCCCCGACTAAAGTTGTAACTTAAATTTAAGGGCTAATTAAGGACTAAAAATAACTGTTAACAATGCCAAGGATACGGGAAAAATATGCGAAACTTTATTACGGTTTACAATAGTTTACTGGCTTTTAAGAGGATTAACATTTTGGGAGTAGTTGTTCACTGCCAGGTATTTGTTTAAGGTTTTTCTTATTACAAATGTGGATATAAAATCCTGTTGGGAGTTGCCTTATCCTTTATAATGGATAGCGTACTTTACATAACGCCAGGAATTTTTAGTGACAGTATTAGATGTTATTAGGGCCATTACAACGTATACGACATATTTTGCTATAGTATTTTCGAAGGTTTGACCATTAAAAAACGCTAAATGTCAGATTTCTTACGGCCAGTTTCAAGAGAAATTGTGTAATTAGGGAAGCATAAACAACCTACGTTAACATACCCAAAGCTTCGCTATCTGACCTTGAGGCTTCCAGGTATTATTGCGCCATTTTCATCCATTTTCATCAGTAGAGAACGTGCCTATACCCAAACTTCCATACCATAGATTTTTTTATGTGGCAATTCTAAACTCAGTAATATTTCATTGTACTTCCAGTCTTTGTACTTGTCTTGGTCGTCTCATGGTGCAATGTCTAGTAGTAAGCTTAGTTCGTGGGAAAATACAGATGAGTGATTACGAGCAGCGAGGGTATTGAGAAAACGGCAACGAACCCTGTCTTTGAATTGTTGGATGTTGTTGGACTTCGGAAAAACTGACTGTGAAAGTTTGTTCCATAATCGAGTCTAATACCTCGTTTATGATTAGGTTGAAAAGTTGAGTCGAGGTTGAGTTGAAATTTCGACCACCGTATATGATGTCGAGTTGAGTTCACTTTAGGTTAAAATAGAGTTGAACTGACATCAAAGCATAACCTAAAATTTTTGTGCGAAATTTTCATTTATAGATACTTAAAAAAATTTTAAAAACAATTTTAAAAAGTAATCAGAACGAAATAGTTTTATATTCCTGTGCCATTCACTTTACTTAGGCAGAGTTCACGGATGGTAAACAAACAAAACAAATGTCAGTTCAATCCATTATAATTCAATCAGCGTATATGAGGCGAAATATCAACTCGACCGAGGTGGGAGAGCTCAGTTGAGTTGAGTGGACTGGTGGACCCAGTTTCAACTCAACCCCCGTTTATGACTGGGTTGAACCTGGGTTGAACCTAGTCAAAAACGGGTTAATTCTATTTAGGGGTAAAATTCCTAGTCTATAGCGTGAATGAAAAGCGGACTTTAGGCAGACGAAACAAGCCGAGCAGACAAATCTGAGCTTCTGGTTATACAATAGAGTTTTAAGGCGTAGCGTAGAGAAGGAGCGTTCATTTGAGAATTTGATGTACATTCGGAAATGCATCTACATTGCAAATATCGAGTGCTTGAAGCGAATGCTCTACGACTTTTTCCCTTCTTTCAATCAATTCTTTCCTCTGCTGAGGTATTGCAGCTACGCTGCTGCTGCTATGATGGCTCGTGGTTGACTAATTAGGCTCCGGGAGCATGCTAACACGCCTATAAGAGACAACGGAAACATGAAAACTAAAAACAGCGCAAAATCCCATAAGGAAAGGAAGTTCATTGGATAAACTTTTCCCCCTGGTTCACCCACCCTCCCCCCCCACGACAAAGGTTTTTTGAGTATTATATAAGAGCGCGTCCTCTACGTCGGAAGATCGGACTTGAGTGTAGGCAGAGAGCCAGATATCGATATGGGAATCAAAGTTCAGTGAATTGTGTGAAACCTAGATAAAGTTTCTTCTTACTTCATCCCTCTTTACAGGTGCTCCCTACCCTATATATTCCATCACCAGTCCAACTGTATCAAGTAGAGTAAGGGATAAGGAAGTCACTTATACCCCGAAGAATGGCGCGAATATTAAAATACTACCGTCGCGTCGTCGTTTGTATGGCGTATCAAACAGGACAGTCACGCTGGTGGTCAAAATGGTACCAAATGCGTACGAGTAGGTATTCAACAGTTGGTAACACTTTTCCAACGCAGTGGAAGCAACGAAAGCTAGAACTGATAGCAAAGCCAAAAAAACTCCTTAGGGATTCTCACTATAGGCCTCCTGAATACGATGAGCAAACTATTTGAAAGGATAATCTGCAGTCTTTTTAAGAAAACAATTTCGGAATCATAAAAAAAACATGGCCGCCGGAAATATAGCGGTTTTCGTGTTTTTTTCTTGTATCTCGGTTTCTATAGGTCGTACAACCCCATACAAAGGCCCTAAATGTTGACAATGAAATTCTCTACAACTTTAGTTCTTACAAAGGTGTTGACCCGTTTAACCTTTTCAAAGTTATTCAAGGTCAAAGTTTCCAAAAATAACTTTTTGGCCAAAAACATCACTCAAAAACTGTTTTTTTCGAAAAAAAATTTTGAACAGTCAATACGAAACGATATTGCCTACAAAAAATCGTCTTGTCATTTTTTCGAAAACTTAACCCTTTCGAAGTTATTCAAGATCGAAATTTCCAAAAATTACTTTTCGGCCAAAAAATCACTAACAATTGATTTTTGCAAAATTGTTCGAGAAGTTTTCGAAAAAATGACAAGGGTGTCATTAGGGTAGGCAATAATCTTTTGTATAAATAGAACAAATAAAATTTCTCAAAAATCAGTTTCTGAGTCATGTTTTGACCAAAAACTGATTTTTTGAAACTTTGACCTTGAGTAGCTTCGAAAGGGTTAAGTTTTAAAAAAAATGACGAAAGGGTTTTTTGTAGGCAATAACGTTTCGTATTGACTGATCAAAATTTTTTTCGAAAAAACCAGATTTTGAGGGTTTTTTTAGCCAAAAAGTGATTTTTGATAACTTTGACCTTCAATAACTTTGAAAGGGTTAATCGGGTCAACATCTTTGTAAGAACTAAAATTGTACAGAATTTCATTGTCAACATTTTGGGCCCTCGTACAAGATCGTACGACCTATAGGCACCGAGATACAAGGAAAACAACGGAAAACCGCTATATTTCCGGCGGCCATGTTTGTTTTTTTGTGATTCCGAAATTGTTTTCGTAAAAAGTCCAAGGAAGCTGTGGACCTACTTTCAGCCATTCCCGAATTTTGTCTAATTTAAATGCTAATTTCCCCGGACTAGAAAAATAATTCAGGTTTCCAAAAACAAGATTAAAGATTGAAGCGATCTATATAGTGATAAATGCCAACTCTGCAAGGAAGGCGGCGAGACTCCCACACATGTTCTCTGTGAACGTCCTGCTCTGATCTGGCTAAGAAGAAGAACGTCTCGCTCAAATCCGGTCTTTTTCAACTTCTTGCCCTCGTCCGGGAGGCTGACGGTCTTTTCCGACTCAGTTCTTACTTCTTACATTGAGTTTCCTTTCCACTACTTCTAAGGTGCCCATTACACGTTCATGCAAGCGTCAATCAATTCCATCAGTCATGATTGATGGAAATAAAAATATACAGAGAATTACATCAGTCATCACCTTAGACGGTAGGTTTTCCGTCAGTCACAACAGTGGCTGTGGCAAAACTGATAGCAAATACCTATTGTCTAATGGACCCTTAAGAAGACTGTAAGCCACATTATACTTAGATTTTTTTTTTATTCTTTTTTCAATTTTTTTTTTTTTATCTTTTTTTTGGCCATGTGATGTGCAGCTAGAGCTCTGTTTAGAGAGTGGAGGTTCCTTGAAACAGTTTTTAATTTTTGTCTTTTTCATTGACTTGGTCGTTTAATACGGTCTGCGAGGTTTCTTTCTCGTTCCCTAATAGACGAGTTTAACGGGTGACGTTATTAGCCTCATGCCCACCTCAGTCTTTTCCATATTTAGTCTATTCATATTAGGATATCCTCTCTTCTGGCACCAGCTACCAGTGGCCACCAGTTTATGGTTGGAGATTTGGATTTTAGAGATCAAGCATTTTCTTCTTCTACCTGTAACTCGTTCTACTCCGCTGCTAGCTAACCATCATGACCATGGCTGATATTAATCGACATGCTTCAGTAGATTGAGAGTTTAACTCTGTATTTGACAAAACTGAAAGCAGGTTTATATTTCATTTTGTAGTTATGCATAGAATTGAATTGTTACATAATTAATTGAAACCTGTCTCAATTGAACTCATTAATTTCAACAAAAAGCGACAAGGTCCGATCTAAAGATAAAATTGCTTGACATCGAGGAAAATTAATGCTTAATATTCTTACACAATATCCCTGCTGTGCCAGAGAGAGAGATTTATAAAAGGGACTGTGCCAGGGATAACCCACCAGCAGCAGATTAATACTTCTTCAACTTGTAGCCTGCACGGCGGCACCTGCACAGCTTGCACCCAGTCCATGCTAAAAATTTCCCGTAGGGCAGTGTCAGAATGTTTTTCCATTTAGCTTCTAAAAATGACTCCTTAAATGTGTTTGGCACTAAACTATTTAATATCTGCTAAAGGACGCGTCGGAGCGAATGCTCTTCTATGTACACATGGGGGTGTACATAAGGGATGATTTGCTATATTTTGCAAAAGAGACGTGCACACGTTAAGGACTTTATATTATAAATTGTATGGCAAGCTTCCAGCACCTTGAGACGTTCCGGCCGAACGGGAATAGCTACGGCTACAGCTACACAGTACAGCACAACGCCGAAATGAATAGCGTTGATGACGACAACCTCTCCTACAAAGAATTGAGGAGCGTCGGAACAAAAACCGATATATCACATGCAATTTTTTTGGGAAATTGAAAAAAAATGTCCTATTTTATCGGTTTATGTTCAGGCCAGTGTATTTTGGGAAGGTTTTTCAACTGGATTTAACCGTTTCTGAACAGGTTCGATCAACGATGCTTATAGATACAGTACGAACACAACCAATTGTCATCTTAAAAAAAATAATGTCAAAATGTGCTTTATCGGTTTTTGTTCCGACGCTCCTCAATTATCGTCTGTGCTCACGGTATACAGAAACAAGGTAATGTAAAAGACGAAATATCGTATCGTAAGTGCGAATATCGTAGAAAAAGGCGACGTCACCCGGCAAGGTTAATACAGAAAACAACAACAATAATTTCGATTTTGTATGGGGAAGACTTGCCGAGTGACGTCGCACTAATACGATATGCTACGATATTCAGTCTTTTACATTACCTTGTTTCTGTATACCGTGGTCTGTGCTGCTTTGGGTGTTTCCCTTACCTCTGTCCCGCCGTTTCGTTGTTCCGTTCGGCGGTAACTTTCGCTATGGAGAGTCGAGGGGATGTTTTATACAAATAAGATGTCGCTGGTTATGACATCCTGATAATACAGAATCACGGCACAGTTCATGTGACAACTTCCCAGTAGCAGACATCCTTCGATTGCGATAGGGTTGAAAAACTGCCGTTGGGGGAAAGTTCGTTCCATGTTATTTATTAGACAACCAGTATTGGGGTAAGATCGACTCTCTCTCGAATTTTGCGGGCTAGAAATGTTCCTTTGATAAAGTTTGATTTAGGTCTGACAAAATTTTCCTGCTCTAGATACAATAATTTACTGTCGGGAATCGGCAAGATAACAACCAAGTTCATGTTTAGAGTGCGTTTATAATTCGATATGACGTTCGCTCTGACAGGAACAAATCGATTTTGGTGGGGGGAATAAATTCGCTTTTTTTTATAGAAAAGCAATTTTCTCCGATTTCTAATATGTAGTTTCATGTCAGATTTTAAGAGAGGGTAGTTAAAGGATTATGCAGGTTAAAGGGAGAATCTTTAGATACTGCAAGACGTCTATATTGAAGTTACATCCCTTTAGTAACAGTAATCTCTTTCGAACATAGGAATAGACTTATCAGGGCTTACTGTAATAATGTATTATAGTATTATGAGAGAATTTCACGGTTATCAGCTTCTGTGAATAAGAAGGGAGCATAATCATCAAATAAATATGAAGAAAAGAAGTTGAATTAAAATTGAAGAAAATAAGTTTGAAACTAATTTTCTTAATTCACTTGTTCAAACAATAATAAAAGGATTTTTTTCGGTGCTGGAAGGTAGAAAACTCAAAGCTCAATGTTATATGGGACTCCAACCCTCTTCTAAAACTTTGCCCTTCATCTTCCATTCTTCCCGCGGTATTTCTATATGGCATTACGTTGGATCAGTAATTTCTAGTAAGGCTCGTTGGCAAAGATCGGTTAGTTCAATTGTCACATTCAAACTTAAGCTCCTGTGGATGACTCTGATCATATCTTCCATCTTATTGCACATCTCCTCTAAGCTCAGCATTAGCTTCCGTATATTTTTGTCGTAACAACGCTCCGGGTCCAACTTCTAATTCCAGCCGATTGACGGATTTACCTATAAGGAGTCCCCATACCCGAGTAAAAATAAAAGATGGCCTTACAACGGGCGAACACCGACCGTGATTGAAACATAGTCCTCGGCCATGTGACGGACATCAAATGGTTGTTTGCAGTACTGTACGGCCCCAATAGGGAAAAACGCATGTACTTACTCTGCCGGAGTAAAAATAAAAAAATGGCTTTACAACGGGCGAACACCGATCGCCTGGCTTTTTAAGGGGTATATGATGGCCGTAGATATTTTAAAAAATTTTAACTGGAGCACATACGGCATCACGACGGCCAACCTTGAAGATTTAAATGGCCAAGTACTGAGCTGTATAAACGGGCATACGACGGCAAATTTGAGCCAAAAAAATAATCTGTACCAAATGTATTGTTGAATGTGCTTTATGGGAACTTTCGTTATATACATTGGTCTCTTCGATTTATCCTACTTAAAGATTATCGATGCACAAAAGAAACGAGATCGCCAGTCGTCGGTTTGTTGTACGTGAAGTGTGTGGTGCGTGTTGATTTATATTTTAGTGGAAAATTTTCTTATTTAACCGTCCGAAGACCGCTCTCTTGACTAAAATCCAAGCTATTCACTGTTGAAAGCACCATTTGCCTCTGCTTAAGAAAATGTAGCCACAGTAGGAAGGTTGCATTTGCCTCTCCTTAAAAAAATGTAACCACAGTAGGAAGGTTGCACCCCTTGAAAAAAAGAATCGCTATTAACGTAACAACTGTTTTTATGCTCATTCATGTTTTCCTACCTCGGGTCAGGACACTCCCAAAGCCTTCAGCCCTCTTTTTCGTATACAGTATACACTGTAAAGAATTTCTGTGGTAATTTTACAAAAAAAATACTGAAAGTTTTCTTCACAAGCAGTTTTGTAAATTTGCAATATATATTATTAGGTATATTCCAATTCTACTTTACGTATTTTTACCAACTGTGTAGTAAATATACATTATTTGTGGGATGTAAAAATGCAATCAGTATTGGAGCTTTCACTTCATAGTTTTGTAAATTTCCAAAACTTTTGTGTATGCCCTCTCCCTATACATAAAAATAGCATTTTGCTCACCAAGCAAGGACCAATTCGCAATGAAAGCTTCAAGCTTCAAGCTTCAAGCTGCAAGCTTCAAACTACAAGCTTCAGCTGAGTTTTGCTTAATTTGAGCACTGCAGCTTAAAGCTGTGAATTTAAATCATTGTACAAGCCCTTTTATTGCCCAGACCTTACCAAAGTCAAAGGTCTGACCTTAGCTTAAGCAGAATCGGATATATATGCTTAGTATTCCATTGTTGCCTGTGAATTATATCTATGAGAGGAAAACTTTAACCTTACATTCCAATAACCAATTTGTAATTTTACTGAAAATTTATGTTCCAAAATTACGTCTCTTACTGTAAAATTACAGTACAAAGTTCAGTACATAACATTGATAAATAATACTAAGAAATATTGTAATTTTCCTACATAAACGATTTAGAAAAATACACAACATTATGTAAAATATAGTTCACATTCATGTAATCAACATTTACGTTATGCAGTATTGGAGATTCTCAATTTCTTTATGTGAAATTATAAAATTTATAGTAAAATTACAATAATTATGTAGTAAATTACTAATTCATACCGCGGTTTGTTTTACTATACATTTGGAGTGTGAATTTACATATTTGTTTACAGTGTATAGTCTAGGAGTTCATTCAAATATAAAAGTACTATACTGCGGGATAAACTTCCCCAGTCAATATTTACGAACGCGTACAGCGTCCAAGAGCTCAAAAGTAAGATTCATCGCCAGGTCCTTCACCACTCCCAGACTCCTATTAACATACCCTATCCCTTTATTCCTATCAACTACGCTTACTACTAGACATTGCAACATAACGAGTAGCGCAAGGAGACTAGGAGATTTCGCAGCCAAGTTTCAAAATTAATTTCTCCAAAATGAGTCCATTCACAAAATCACATCTCAAGACCTTAATACACGAAGATGCAAGCTTCTGAAGCAAAAGCCCTTTCCTGGCTGAAGAGAAGACTTCATAGGTGGAAAAAATGCAAAAATTCGTGCTTAAGTGGAGATAACTTGCCCAATAAAAGACTATTGTTTTAAAAGCAATATTTCTTGTATATTTAAGACCTTACTGCATCGCACCACACTTTACCGATTTCATTACTCTTCTCATTACTGCACTTATTATTTTCTAACCACCCAAAAATAATTGACGATTAATTCCCTGTGGGTCCTAACTAATTGGCAATTTACGATACTAATTTCGACAATAATTACATTTAGAAATTCTTTATTTTAATTCCACAAATTTAGGGTTGATTATGAACAAAATTATCAAGCCAACAATAGGGGCAGAACTGCAGACATGTCTTGGGTGTAAATCACCCAAAAACAAGCTGACCAGCAAAAACATTCAGGGAGAAATCATATTAAAGCTCTTGACAAATATCGTGATTGAATCCTTAAAGTGGAACGTAACTGGTACCATTTAAAGAATTATAGAAGTTCGACAGCATGAGATGGTCTACTTAAAGTGGGAACGTCTGGGCCTGGTAGATTGAAGCTCTCTCAATACTCAATGACTAAATTCGTAGAACTTTTAAAAAAAATTGCAAATGATGTTTTTCTTAATGTCCTTCCAGTAACTGTGAGAAAAATCTCTAATTTCATATGATGAAAAGGCAAAAGGAATTGCCTTACAGACAATATTAATTTTCAAAGGTAGATCGCCCCTAAGCTTGTGTTAAAGGGATATTCATCCATTAAAATTAATTGCAGGCAGCTGAAGTAATTTTTCATTCCTACCCCTCTATAAAAGAGTTGTGAAAAGTATAGAGGACGAGCCAGCCGGGATCTCCACAGTCAAAAGGTTTGGCCCCCATCAAATAGTCATCTGGCTAGAGTGAAGGCTAAATCTGTCTCCTTACCATCTTTTGATTTATCTGAGACCAGTCCCGAGAAGACCCAGCTCCATAAATACCTGCCAAAAAAGGGTTAAGGACCCCTTTTTATGCTTCTCGCTCTTATATTACAGGGGGATTGTGTTTCAATTTACAGGATTTGCATACCTTCGCAGGGCTCTGCTCTCTTTTATAAGCTTTGAGTAATATGTCGGAGAACCCGTTGAAACAGGAGACTTATTGCATGTTAAGTCGTGTGAAGTGTGATCCAAGGTGATTTTCGTCATCAGCCTGATAATCGAAACTCGAATTAATCTGACAAAGGCGACACGCGGCGGCGGGACAGGAAGATGAAAACTGGGAAAATTTCAATTAGTCCTTTCCCGGGTCCTTGTGTCGGAGTCCTGAGAGGGCAATTGACATTCTTCCACTCTGTTGTTGTCTTTGTGTTGCAACGAGTTGATTTCCTTTTGATGCAGAAAATCGGTGTTGCTCCTCCGGTGAACATTGTGAAAGGACATTTGTAGCTAGGATACTGACGCATATATTTATATACACGGATATATTAGGGGGGAAATGAAGAGTTACTCAGGCAGGAAAGGTATTTCATAAATTTAATGAGGCGATGAATTACGTAAAGTGGAAATATTTGCCTTTCTGGAGTTGAGCCAATGGTGTTTGATGTTGGATTTTTTTCTATTTTTTTTGTTGTTGCTGTTAAGGGGGAGTGTGAATTGTGAAATATTCGTGTCTATTTAAATTCTTGCCCTTTTTTTTATTTGTGAATCAAGATGTTTACATTTCATTTGCTGTAAATGTCTATTATTAAAGGACTAATTGTAGTAGGTATGCAATAGATAAATGGTCTTATTTTTAGATTGTTTGACTTAAATCAGTGTTGACCGAATGATTGACAGAAAGAGTCGTTTCTTAGTTTAAGAATTAAAAACTTTGAATACGTAGGGATTTAATATTATTAAATACTAGTTGACCCGACATACCTTGTCGCCATGGATATTTAATTTGAGGAGGGGTACATGCCAAACTACACCAATGAGAAATTTGTTATGCGAGATTAATTCTATCGGCAATACACGATCACGATAATAAATCTCAAGGTGTTTTATTTACATTGCATGATTATCGATCCGAAGACATTGTGAGGCGGCAATCCGGGCAATTTCAGTTTAAAATTTCGGTTGGTTGGTTAGTTGGACGACATCATGTTCGCTGGTAACAGAATCCACCGATTTGTAGGTAATCAATTCAACAGGAATTTCAATTTGAATCTTGACATCAATGTTTTTCGCAGCCAATACTAGCACGTTCGCTACAATGCAGCCTGCCGAAATGTCAACGGAGATTTTGCCATTGCCAATGTTCATCAATTGTTTTGAAAATACTTCTCAAGATTGGTCGTTCTGAAATTTGACACGCATGTTCATACTTAACTGAAGTGTCTTGACGTGTTTCCATAAAACGGACGAATTCAAACATGCATTAAGTTCATCGGCTGGCGTTGACCGTGAAATCACTTGTAATGTTTTGGCGAAAATCACAGAATCAACAGAATCATCGCACCATCAAACCGGTTTTGATTGTTTCGTGGCATCTTTCGGTCTAATGACTCCAAAGACTTTTTATGCGCCATCGTTCATTCATCCCAAGCTATGAATTTGCATCGTTGCAAACCTTTCGCCATCGCACAGTTGTGGGCTAGATTCTAAAAAAGTGGACAAAATTCAAAAAAAATTTTTTTAAATGCCGTTTTCTAGTAACTATCAGGGGGGATCCCCTGCATGTTTTACCGAAAGATGGGGCGAGTAGCTTTAAAACCTGCTGCTCCAAGCCATTCCGAAGTTAGGTACTTTCGACATATCTGCATTTGCGTGTCTTCGCCGCGAAAAACATTTCCTAAGTAAATTACCAATAAGTTTGTATTTAAGTCTGTAATATTAATTCCGTTCAATGGAGGGTAATATTGAAGGTTTGTAGAATATTTCTATGTGTTTTACCGTTACTAAATAGTAATCCATGCTAATGTAAAAGAACGGTCAAAAACCACGAAAAAAATTTTTTTTAAAAAATTAATTGACCTTAAACTGTAAAAATACTTTATCCCCCACCACCCTCGGGATAGTTTTAAGGTGATTTCGTAGGAAATACTTTATGAAATGGGAATTCGAAAGATTTGGGTGCCAAAACTTGCCAATTCATATTTTATACGATACCAAATAAGGCCAATTTTAACTTCAAAATTGCTTATAACTTCAAAAGTAAAGGCCGTAGCATAAAAATTGTCTGTACATTATTCATAGTAAATACTTCAAGCTTTCCAATTTTGGAAAAAAAAGTATAGGTTAACTATGTATTTTTTGGAGAAAAAGGTAGTTGAAGTTGATTTTTTAGTTAAAAAAAACCAAAATTTTGACTTTGACGACTCATAACTCTGGAAGTTGGTAAAGTGGAGCCGTCACTTTTACAA
The DNA here is from genome assembly GCA_963855945.1 of Thereva nobilitata. Classification (NCBI taxonomy): domain Eukaryota; kingdom Metazoa; phylum Arthropoda; class Insecta; order Diptera; family Therevidae; genus Thereva; species Thereva nobilitata. The sequence continues at coordinate 225,788,206 of OY979694.1, forward strand.
TTTTAGATAGGTAGGAGTATTCTGCGTATACTGATACCTTATTCATGGAAATAGGTTATACGGTTACACAACTACAGGGTGATATGTAAAACTGTAACAAAAAAACTTCAAAACGCCCTAGCGGCTAAACCGTTACGGATTCGACATCAGCGATGTGAAAAACCCCTGAAACCTAAATTTCGAATGTACCGGACAACTCATTGTCCAAGAAGAAAATCCCTCCAGTTCCATCTTTCACAACTTTCAAGAGAGTGTCTTAGACATATTTTTTCTCAACGACACAAAAGTAAAAATAAATGAAGTCTCCGCGAAAAAAACAAATGAAAGGGTATGACAAGTAGAATACAATTAGCTGTGTGGCGTAATACTCGCTACCCATACCGAGGGCGTTGTAAAGGAAAATGGTCAGATTGCATTGTCACGCGAACTATACATATGGGCAAAATTTCAGCTCAATCGGATAGCGCGAAGTGAGTCAAATTGAACTTCCAAGATTTTTTCTCCAGAACGTTTTAAAGTTACTGCATCAAAGGCACCCTTGTAAGTTGTCCTGTATTTGAAGAGATTTCCTTCCTTTAAAACCAGAGCTTCTCTGAGTGTTCGTGTCCTGAAAAGGCACTTTGATTTGCAATGACCTTTCAAAAAGGTTGTCCAATCACGTATTATTACCTGTTGAACAGGAATTAGGTACTAGGCCTTGGATTGACTCTTGCTGTTAAGAAAGCCTTAACCCAGTCTTGTGGTAACTCTGCAACAGTTTTCTTTTTTTTCAAACCAAAGTTTTTATCGCATTGATATAAGAGGGTCCTCTTATTGGAAATACAATTTTGACACTATATAATCTCTTAATGGTGTGAAGTGAACGATATAGTGAAGGTATAAGTCACTGCATAGTTTTGATGCTGTCCGAGCACGAATCACAGAATATTACAAGAATCCTTACTTTTGGATCAAGGACCTCACTCACCTAATTATGCAAACAACTAATACCTTCATTCCCTCCTTTATTCCCAACATCTTCAACAGAAATATAAAATATTACATCAAGGTCGGACAATTGATGGATATTGAAACTATAGAAAGACAACTGACCAAACAACTGACCAAACTGATGTAAATATGTAGCTTTGGAGCAAAACGCTTGGACTTACCCTGTTCTTTCCATGAGAAGAAGGACTTGAATGTTTTTTCCATTCCTACTGAAAATAAAAACCCCTGTATCTCGGTGAATTCACGCGATTCTGGAAATTAGCTTCAACTGACGATCACCAAAATGCGTCATAAACTTGAAAAAATAGACTTACCCCGTTTTTTCCATGGGGTCTTCAAATGTAATTTTATTTTAATGTGAGCTGGAATGCGGTTGTCCTGATATTTCTCCAGATCTTCCAGATTTTTTTTCAAATATGTTGTTCGAATCGTGAGTTAGGGGGCGTCCATAAATTACGTGAGGTGTTTAGGGGGGGAGGGGGTCGAGCCGAATCTCACCAAATCTCACGTGGGGGAGGGGGAGGGTCTCCGCAAATCTCACGTAATTTTTTTCCGTAAGAAACACTGTAAAATCGCGAGAAAACTGGGTTAAATTAATAGTACAGGTAAATTAAGCCGACAAAGCGATATAGCGGAAATAATTAGGTACAGGCTGAAAATTGGCAGAGAGCTTCTTTTTAGGCTTCTTAATAAGGGGTTATAAAGTCTACTGATTTTCTACCCCGAGAAGCCCACTTTTTAGGGGGTTTTAGCCCTCAAAATGGGTATTTTTCGATTTTTCTGTAATTTTTTTTGCAATATTTCTTAATATCTTTTTGTTTTTTTTTTCAAATTTAAGTACAATATCTGTAAATGCGAAAATCTTTAAAATCGTCTTTTTGGACCGGCACTTAGATTTCATTCACGAAAATCTTTCGACTCAATAGCAATTGGGTATAAAAATTTTGCACTGCCGTTTACACTGTATTTGTTTACTGTTTCAAATACCATCCAACTGGAAAATCCAAAAAAAAGTAAAGAAAATAATTTAAATATCTGGGAATGAAGACGTGATGAAAAATTCTTATCTTTTTAAACAATGGTCTGGGAAAAACTACGAAAGTAATGTATGCATTGACTTATACCACCATTTTTGGACAGATTGCGACCCTACGATGAACTAGTGTGGGGGTCTAAGCTTAAACAAAACAAAAAGGCCTAGAAGCCCAATTGTAAAACCTGGAACCTAATGCCCTCCTAACTATCTCAAGTGCGTAATGTACCATAATGTAATCCTATTGCAATCATAGAGATTATATTAAGAATGGGCTCTTTTCACATCAGTCAGAACACATGCATTACACATACACATACATACATCGCGGTGCATTGTCCCTACAAAAAGCAGACATTTGCACCAGGCGACATAATTAGTTATCTAACCATCTTACAGGACTCGAATTTTGAATCAACGACCATCTGCTCTGACATACCTACTAGAGGCCAAGATAGATTTTGAAAACCTTTTGTTATCATTATCGAGAGTTGTGAAGAATGGAAGTCTAACAGATCCTCACTTCTTGAAACTGTATCCTGATGTACAGGCGGCTCAAACGTCAATTTGAGAAGCTGGCTGTGACTTCAGACTCCGCTTTTCTAAGGCGATACGAAAATAGGAAGCAAACGGAAGCTAGTAGCGATGCCTGATAAATCTTCGAAAAGAAATTATTTTCAGCCAACCAACTTCATTTATTAACTTAATTTGACATTTTGATGCGAACAATAAATTGATTCAAGAATATTTAAAGAGTTTTTAGAATATTTTAAAACAAACAAATAAAAGCAGCGCATGCGGCAATGGCTTTATTCACGGACTGAAATCCGATAACAGGAGGACAAATTTATTTCGAATTCGCATTGGTGGAAGATACCATTTTCTTATTTCCGAATTTCATGACTTTCGAATCGGATTCCAGGATAACCCCCCTGGGTCTTTCAGTCACAGGTTAATATATTGTCAATATATTGTAAAATTCTAAATTTTTTTTATATTCCATATGCTTGCTCTACAAATACACGAGTTTTCTGTTCTCTTGTTAAGAAATCATTATCCCTGTAAGGCACCCTGAGGTTGGTTTCCAAAGGGTAGGCAGAATCACCTGCTAAATGGTAATCCACAGGTATTGTAGTTTATATTGGGTGCATGCCGAGTTGGTGCTGTTAGGATTTTGTGGTACTGTTCTTCAACACAAATTATGATTTCTAAATGCAATCAAGCACAGATTAAGGTATTTACACTAAAAATACGCATAATAGTGTAAATCCTACAAATTTTTTAAAATTTTAAAAATCTCACGTGAGATTGAAGGGGGGGGAGGGGGTCGAGCCAAATCTCACGACATCTCACCAAGGGGGAAGGGGGGGTCGAAAAATCGCCAAAATCACCTCACGTAATTTATGGATGTCCCCTTATGGTCTTCAGTTCATACAAAAATCGTATAAAAATAGCACTTTCAGTTTTCCCAAGTTTTCTTATCTTATCGGCAACTTTTCCAATTTTTCTTGCCCTAAAAATCGTATTTTGACTATTACGAGCACTTTAAAAAAAATAGCCAAATCGGTCCAGCCGTTCTCAAGTGATGCGGTTACCAATGAACAGCATTTCAATTTTATTTATATGTATAGATGAAAGCCGCATTTCAAAGATACCACATTCGTGGAAATTTTTATTCTAATTCGTTAAAAAAAATTGCAGAGAAGCCTTTCTTACTTTCGTACTTCTATTTTTGCTTTTTCCTTAGTTTTCAGAAATGTAATCAAAAACTATCCCAGTCTTCTATGGATAGGTGCTTTTGGTGCAGAGATGTGATAAAGCTCTAAAGCTATATCATATTTTCTTCTATGCTTACCGAAAGCATGAAGCTTTTAAGCAAATAAAATAAAATTAGAAGAATAAATTTATAGTTTTAAAAAAAATACTAAAAAGTTATTGGTAAAAATTATAAATTTTACTTTAATTAAATGTAAAAATACGTGGGCTATTTTAAAGTTATATACATATTTTGACCACAAATTCGTTATTAGAATCCCCCAGATACCGAATTTCAGTTGACTCAGACAACAATTGCGAAATTCGTTCTTTTTTTATTTGAACTTGGTCGGTTAAATGGAAGTGGGTTAAAATCAAGCTGCAAAATTTGTGAATATAGTTACATAGTTTCATAGTTAGATAATTACAGGTAAATGTAATAAAAGGATATGAAAAAAATGTAGAAATGTACCTTAAAAGAATGTTCAACCAGGCATAAAATCCATTGATTGTTGATTAACTCTATAATTATAGTAAATCTATTTAGGGATCCCTTGGTCGAATTTGACTATTTTATTCGAATGGATGTCTTCAGGCACAGTCGATAGGTGCTATCTTCAAGAATCCTCTTACTTTTCAGCTGTAACCATGATGGGTCGTCTTGTTAGTGCCACAAGCCAGCTGAAGGATCCCCGTTACACCCCGGTATAACTTATTCAAGATATCATAGCTAAAGGAAAAAATTTCAAACTATTTAAATCTGCTTTAGAAATAGTATGAATAAATTGAACTATTTTCTAAAGTAGCTAAATTAAAAACTACACTTAGTCGGTTAAAGTGTTCAGGAACAAATTTAGTTCACGAGGTAACCGTATAAAAGAGGTGCACCCAATGAAATCTGCGAAAAAAATTCCCACACCGGGAATCGAACCCGGGCCTCCTGGGTGAGAGCCAGGTATCCTAGCCACTAGACAATGTGGGAGATGATTACTTAGAATTAGCAAATTGTCCACTTAAATCCAAGTTTATATTTAGAATCTGCGTAGTATTTTCGCAATTGAAATGTTCTTTTTGTTTTTGTACGCTTATATTTTAATAGTAACAAGCTCACAAGACCTACGTCATGGGATGTTAAAGGAAATATATTTTTGATCAAAAACTGTTTTGCTTACTACTTGATCAGGTATTTTAACCTTGAATCTCAAACTCACCCTAATTCTGGTCTTAGTAGTCTAGGGGTTATGGCGCCCTACTACCATCCCAGAGGTCAGTGGTTCGAGCCCACTCTGGTGCGCGGTCTTTCGTCTTTACACTTGCCCCACTACTTAATATTCCTTCTGTCTTGTCTTACCGCTTTACAGCAAGTCCCTGAACACTCTCTAGCCATTCCCTGTAAGCATAATAAGCGAGGAAGTCATCTCCTGTTCGATCATTGGAATCAGCTTTGTGCCACCGTAGTATTGGATGGGAGCGGATGGAATAGATAGTCTTCCTCTGACTAAAGCTTACTGTCCGATATTGTATTCGCATTTATCGCTATAATTGTTTGCGGTTTACCATACCCGGCGGTGGAACATTCTTTCACAATTGGTAATTCCAAACAAGTAAACAAGTATTTGTCAAGAATGAAAATCTAATACGATTTAAATAGATTTTTTTCTACAGAAAAGTAAAAGTTAATTTCAATAATTTCTTCCCTTTTACATTTGAAAACCCGATTTAGTTCCTATCTGACTAGACTTCTAGTATTGGTAGGTGAAAGAGACATTGCGTTGATTTGTCTTTTCCAAGTTTAAATTGTATTAAAACTGCACAAAATTAATTAAAAGTTCCCAACATTAAAACTTTACGCTTTTAGATTTCATCTACGGGAAAACAAAAGTATGCAAATGTCGTGAGCACTTTTGTAATGGTTGCTTATATTTCCTCTAACCTTTCTTAAGCACATGCTCATATCTTCAGGTAAACTTGCTTGGATGTAATGCAGGAATGCTGATTATGAAGCTGCAAAACTTCTCAAAAGTTCACTCTTCCACCGACGCTAATTATAAAATTTCATTTAACTCAACAATAATTGTGCTCTGTTAAAGTTTCGTAAAAATAGATTATATGATTTTTAATGAGACTTTTGGTAATGTAAAAATATGTACAGAAGTCGTATGTTTTTTAAAAGAACTTGTTTGTTCCTTTTTGGATGTTCTTAGTTTACTAGGACACTTACTATTACTACTTTTTTTGAATCCCTAAAAACTGAATGATGAATTTATCATACTTTAAGAACATTCCCAGATGGTTTGAGGTGTCTATAAAATAAGCATCAACGAATAGTTTCTTTTCTATTTTAAGACAGACTTCGGAAATGTTGGGAAATGTATACAATTAGCGTTTTAAGTTTGAAAATTAGATATTTTTCGTTGTATTTGTTTAACATCTTTAGAAGCACAATCAACTCCCATATGGTCTAGTGGCTAGGATACCTGGCTTTCACCCAGGAGGCTCGGGTTCGATTCCCGGTATGGGAAATGACTTTTTGGTGGCCCCCCTATCTGTAGATACCCCGTCACCTTTTTCACTGCCAATACACCATAACGTACTATACTATGAAAAGAGTTTCTATTTTGAAACTCAGATACACCCTGAGCCGCTTTCTTTCATAAATTGTGAGATGTCGGATGGCATTTACACTCAAACTCTTCTCCATATCTTATCAGTGTGGATAAGTCTTTGCAAGGAAACTGAATGACTAATAATAATTATTAGTGGAACTATTATTATTTATAGATTTATTTGTAACGGTTGTGTTATTTCGAAGAATATTTCATTCTAATTTTATTTTTATAAGTTGCCGATAGGAGTTCCAATCCAAGATAAATAATAACTATTCCTTCAAAGGTGTCTCGAGTGCATGCGGCGATATATTTTGTAAATTACTGTACATCAATTAGTCTGCTATTTTCAACAAAATATTGAATGTCGCAAACTTTGAATTATTATAAAATCACAGTCACTGAATTAAGGAGTTGTATGCTGCCACATGTGCAATTAGTACCAGCTTCAGGCAGCATGGACTCCATCGCAATACCCTCAAGAAGAATGTGTAGAAACGAAGGCGTCCTGAAGAATTTTTTGATCTACGGATATTCTCACCGACGCGACGGCTCCAAATATCGGAGGGCGTAGAGGCAAGGGTCTATACCTCAATGACAGAAGCAATTCAGCTGAACCATTCAATCGCAGATGAACAGTCTAACCACGAATGACTGTGATTATGCAATCGATTATTAAAACAATACAACGGTCATCGGTGGCAACCTCTTGCTTTTCATTCAGGACAAAACCTCTAGCTGTCACCAACAGAACACAAATAATCTGCATTTGATCATGAACTCCTGGCCATTTATACAGCGATCAAACCCTATCAAACCCAAGCACTTCCTTGGAGGACGAAATCTCGTAGCCTATATTGACCACAAACCACTGGCTTCGGGTCCTTCACACAAAGACCGAACGATCCCTTCGACAGACCAGACATTTGGGTCTAATATCACATTTTACCACAGACATAAATATACAGACTACTTTTTGCGCTCACTATCGACCGACGTGCACTAAGTCCCATTCGAACTGCCTACACAATAAAGGAAACCGACTTCAAATTGCTCCAAGATTACCCCAGCGACCGACGGCTCCTGGGTAAATTTATTGCTCACACCAATACCTTTCAGTATGCATCAGGTCTGATGTGAAACTAGTATAGACATTGCTAGGCCTTATATATCCATTCGCCAGGGCAGCATTCAAGTCCGAACATAACTTGTCTCACTCGGGTATTCATGCTACCAAGAAATGCTCCTGGCCATCGATCAATAAAGCGGCCCACACACTTTCAGTTTAACTGCGCGGTTTATCACGTGTGACGTCATATCTGAGCGATAAACTGTGTGAACTGGCAGCCTTGAACTAGTTTCACTCAATCCTCAGGCTAGGCGAACGCTGGTCCCAGCGCAGCACAGCATAGCACAACATAGCACAGCAGAGAAAACTGTGTTTTATTACACTGCAAATCTCAGCTTTTGGAAGTGTGTTAATTTAACACGTTTCAAGTGTGTTATTGTGACGTCACCCATTTAAGTAAGACCGAGAACGATGGAAGCAGATTCTTGATGAGGCCAAGGCTCACAGAGGGCTGTAGCGCCAGTGATGAACAGTGCCGACATTGGCTTGCAGCTAGGCATTGAGAACCATTTATAAAAGGCTGAATACAACAAGAAGTTCGTTTTATAGGTCCCTCATGAGCTGAGTGCGAAAAACATGATAAACCGAATTAACATCTGTGATGAGCTGCTGAAAGGAAATGCAATCGACCCATACCTGAAACGTCTCATAACTGGATGGATGACGTTCAACAACCGGAATCGTCAAATATCGTGGAAAAGAGATGGTGAGCCATCGCAAGTGCTCTAAAAGCCAAGATTTACTTTGAAAAAGGCTATGCTGATTTTTGGTGAGACTGGAAAGGCATCGTCCATTATGAGATACTTCCAGTTGGGCAAGCGATTAATTCCCAACTCTAGTGTGGACCACTAGAGATAACCCCAGGCAATTGAACGAAAACGGCCTAAATTTAATAAGAAACGTGATGATTAAGACGACCGACCACATACTTATTTGATGACCCACTAAAATTTTGATACATCAACGGTATAATCAAGGCGTACCACCCTTTGACTATCACCTGTTCCGACCATTGCTGGACTCCATCAATGGAATTCTTCTTCTTCTTTAACGGCTCTACAACTGGTCCTTGCCTCTCGCAACTGTTCTCTCCACCGGTCCCGATTCTGAGCCGATGTCATCCAGTTTGGCATCCCTAAGCTCTGAGCGTCCTGGTCTACGCCATACTTCCAGCGGAGGCTGGGTCTCCCTCGCTGTCGCACCCCATAGGTCTTATAGTAGGGGAGCTGGCACTTGAAAAAATCGTGTCGCCCCAACCTTCTGCCGTTTGGTATATAAGCTTTTGAAGTAATTTTAAGCATTTTTTATAATATGACATTTTTGCGGGAAGTGGACCCATTTCGAGTTAGGGGTTTTGGGGGGTTAAAAGGGGGTTAAAATTGAAAAAAAATTCTGCCGCTTCGTATGTAGGTTCTTTTAGGGCTAAATAACCGTTAAATACTAGTGGCAGACATTTTTGACCATTTGGACCCTCCCCAAGCCACCCCTATCTGAAGTTGCCATTTTTCTCCCCACACCCTAGCAAATAGTCAAAAATTTCTGCCACTAGTATTTAACGGTTATTTAGCCCTAAAAGAACCTACATACGAAGCGGCAGAATTTTTTTTCAATTTTAACCCTCTTTTTACCCCCAAAACCCCTAACTCGAAATGGGTCCACTTCCCGCAAAACGTCATATTATAAAAAATGCTTAAAATTATTTCAAAAGCTTATATACCAAACGGCAGAAGGTTGGGACGACACGATTTTTTCAAGTGCCAGCTCCCCTACTATTACCGCAGAGAACTTTCCGAGCAGGCTCATCTTCACTGATACGAGCTAGATGTCTACCGAGCTTTATTTTCTTCACAACATCTATGTTGCGATAGCGCTCGTAGATCTCGTCATTGTAGAGTCTCCGGAATCGTCCTTCCTGACATAAAGGGCCAACAATCCTCCGAAGTATTTTCCTCTCGAACACCGCCAAGAGGTTAGAGTGCTTTTTGCTAAGCAGCCACGTTTCGGATGCATATGTGAGGATCGGTAAGACCATCGTCTTATATAGTAAAAGTTTAGACATTATGGTTAGATGGTTGGACTTGAATAGTCTGACAGACTATAGTACGCTTTGTTGGCTTTTAGCAGTCGTGCGCGTATTTCTGGTCCCATGCTATTGTCGGCTGCTACTATTGACCCAAGGTAGGTGAATGATTTTACAACATCAAACTCGTGTTCTTCTACCTTTATTGTGGGACCAATGTTAGGTGTTCTTGCAGACGAGGCCACCATGTACTTTGTTTTGCTTTCGTTGATGTACAGTCCCAGATTTTCTGCCGCCCGCTCAATCTGGGCGAAAGCTTCAATGGAATTAGTACCTTGAAAACTACTTGAGTGAGTTTTTCACAGATGGTGCGGTGCCATAATTCTACACGAAAAATGGCAAAACATCGTCGATAATAATGGAGCATATTTGGTTTAAATAAATTCATTTTCGCACTATATGAAAACGAGTTAAATTTTTACTAGAAAAATGCCGCGAACTTTTTTCGAGACTTCACCATATAAAGTTCCATGTGATTGACTTTGTGACGTGTGAATCCTACTCCTAAATCAGGTTCCCAGAGTCAACTATGACTTCTATAATAATTTACTAATTTGTTATTTTTATTATTATTAAAAACAAACATTTGTATAAAATTTCCTGGCTGTATGAAAGATGATAAACTATCCATAAAATCGTTTTGGTAGTTTTAAATTTTCATTTAAATCCATTTTATCATCCAAAAAGAGTTTTCTGTCTCCACATACCCCACAAAGAAACGCGCATTTTCTACATATTAAACGTGAAACAGGATTTAATACAGAAACCCCACCATAAGCCACACACCACAAACGATGCAACCATACGGTTGACCTATCCATCAAATGACAATGAAATGCAATCCACGTATGAGTTACTACTATCTTCGTAACGTGAGCATCTCTATATTCCCAGGTAATGCCACCACCATCATCCACTGCAGCTCCAGTCCCGTTCTTGGTCTTTTTTCCATTTAAATGCAACAAACCAAGACTTGGTGACTTTTTCTCACATTTCCGGGCGGTTTTATTGGACCTTGAGAGTATCCAGAAGTGGTGAACTAGAAATCGTGTCCAGCATTATTCTGTGACATGCCTGAGCACTTAAATCTGCAAGAGAAAAATTAATAGAAATGCCGTGGTTGTTCCGATGGAATTTTTCTTTTTTTATAAATTCTGATTTGTAGGATAATTTTCTGTACCTACACCAACCACTAGAAAAAAATGTTATCTGCAAAATACATGAACCCCTTTCATCTCCTTTTACTGAAAGTTTAATTTTATCTATAAAATCACGATCGATGCTTAATCCCTAAATCGATTGATCTCCACCATCCTGTGGAGGTCAGATGACTTGAGTTAGTTTTATGCAGACACGTTTTCATACCTGTGCAATTATTGTTCGTTTGTGCTGCACCGATGATGTCGAGATACCCAGGCAATGTGGGTCATTCGATTTTCCAACGCTCGGTCAATCATAAGAACTTGAGAACTTGAACCTGTTTCAAGGTGGAAAAAGGAGGTAAATGGCAAAATTGACGAGCAGTAAAACTTTATTTTTCCCATTTTACATATGCTCCATGATTTCTATTGATTGCAGGCGTGTGCACTTTTGTGCAGAGTGCATTTGCTAATTTTGAATTACAGTTAAGAAATTCTTAAATTTTATTAGTATCAACGTGTTAAAGGTGAAAATCGTTTATTATACACCAAAAGCCACCAGACCTTCATCTCATTGCGGTTTCGAGTGAAAATTAGTCTCGCAAAGGTATTTCCATGATAGGTATGAGCTTAAGAGGTTTACTAGGTTCTCTGCTGGTCTTTGGCAGCGATCCTGCATAACCGCAGTTAATGAAACCAATATTTCTGATTTCTTATGGTAGTAAGCTTAAGCGTGCCGCAGATGCATGAAGCAAGATCATTTGAATAGTCAGTGGCTGGCAGAAGTGGTTTAGTTACCTGATGGTATTTTATATCTAGCTTGGATCTAGGTGGGAGCACGTGACTTGTTCAAACAAATTTTATCATGTATTAACATTTCGCGTCTAGAGCTAATATTAGATGCATCTGGAGAAATCTGTTGCTACATCGCACATTCGATCTTTTACTCTATCACCGGAGATTTTAAAACTTGATTTGCTAAATATATGTAAACAAAATAAATTTTAGATTTTAATGTTTCTTTGTATGTATATAAATGTGTTTCCCTGACTAAAGTTTAAAGCTATTAAACAAGTGTTTGCGGATATGTTTTTGGCTTACCACAAACCATTAGTTAGAGATTGGGGTTTCAAGACAGAAGTTTCGATAATAAATGAAATTTTTAGTAAGTATTTTATTTCAATTAGACTTAACTCGATGTCAAACAGTATCTATGATGGTATAAAGTTGCTTTTTAATTATGGTGGTGATTGAGATAAAACCTGCACAAATAGCGGCTTCGGTCTACATTTTCAATCATTTTTCAAACGCAAATAAACTTTTTATTCACTAGGTTGGTTCATTTCTGTAGCGATTTCGTTTGGAACACCATTGATCATCCGTTATAGACGTACGACAATAATCTAATCTGTTGGATGGATGATCACACAGTGGCTCAAATATAAACAGTTTCTAGTAGGATCGAAACTTAAAGCCACAATATATTCAATAAAAGTAAAACGAGAAAATCTCAGGATTCACGTATTGTATTACGTATGTTGTATGTTGTACGTCATGGTACAATGTTAAACTGCAACTGCACATATCGCGGAGCTCATTGCAGAATTTTGAAAAAGGACTTGAATTTGCACGCATATAAGGTTCAATTGACTCTGGAACTGAAACCCATGAATCATTTGAAGGGTCGTCAATACGTCGAATGAGTGCGTGACCAAACGTCAGTGAAGGGTATCAACTGTACGCAGAAAATAATCTTCAGCGGTGAGGCACACTTTCACCTCGATGGGTTCGCCAAAAGCAGAATTGTCGCATCTGGGCTGATGAGTACCCAAGAATTAAGGCGGAAACACACTATTAAAACGCGACGCGATCCGATGTGATGCGAAGCGTGTTGAGTCAAATCCAATCGTACATTTTTCATATATTTGTTCAGACCAGAAACACACTAAAAACACCCGATGCGACGCTACGCTCCCAGACGCCACCCGATCCCATAGATCCAGATTGACGTGTTGTCGATGGTAGTGGTCAACACTCCATCCGACGCGGCCCACACAGTGTGTTTCTAGACAAGACCCGACGCCACGCGTCAGCCATTCGAAAAATGCATCAAATCTTTTTCAAAATCTTCATCTGACTCGTTACTTCTTAAATCCGTAACGTGACCGTATGCTTCCCTTGCTGTCCGCTTTGTCTTCAGAAATTATGCTAGTGTGTCGTGGCATCGCGTGTTGGTAATGCGCACGGTCCACGTCGGGTGTCGACACGTTGCGTTGGGTCGCGTTTTAATAGTATGTTTCCGCCTTTGTTGTTGAGAAGGCTATGCATCCACGAAAAGCCACTGTTAGATGCGATTTTAGTAGAAGTGGAGTCATTGGGCCGTACTTCTTCTGTTACAGTGGCTGCCATACGCTATTGCTCCATGGAAACAGATTTTTTGTGGCCACAATTGGAGGCTATGGATGTGGACAATACGTGGTTCCAACAGGAAGGTGTCACTTGTCACATAACCAACGAAACAATGAATTTCTTGCGGCAAAAGTACGATGCTCCCACTATCTCCCGAAATAGTGATCTCCATTGAGCGTCCAGGTCATGTGATTTGACACCGTTAGATTTTGTTTTTGGGAGGAGAAGCTGTACCCCAATAAGCCAACAACCATTCAAGAGTTGAAGGACGCGATAATTCGACAAATTAATGACCTTGGGCTGACCTCAGCGTCATCCAAAATGATAAAGTTATTTTGAGATAAAGTTCACAAATTATTTAATTTTTTTTTGTTTTATTCACACTTACATGGTAGAATCCTTACAAACTGAGTTATCACCGTATATGTTTGAGAGCGCGGTTTTTCGATGTACATATCTAATCTTATCTGACTGCCTCGGTAGACTAGGGTTTAAGGTCCCTGACTACCATTCCAGTGATTCGTGGTTCGAGTCCACTGGTGACCATAGTGTATGGAGAGGCGACATGTAATATTTGTATACAGCTCAAGCCGATGGCCGGAGGAGGAATTTGTAAATTTAAATTGTAGAGATAGATAGATGGCACTTGTTATTCTTCCATTATCGAAATCGTAAGTTTAACGCAGAGTGCTGTTATCAAAGAAGCTGCAAAGTGGGTTGGATGGGACTGACGTTAGGTCGTTAAAAGATAAGGAAAAAGCGGGTGATAAAATTGGTCAGAGATGATGTAGAATCAGGTTTTGACACTATCCAATATTGCTTTGATTGAAACAATTTGGAACAGTACAAACATAGCGAATGCCAAGGGGGGAAACTACAACTTACAAGATGAGCCTCGTCCTTGAAGACGTGTGGAGCTTGACCAGTAAAATAAAACCCCATCGTAACCATTGACGAACTAGCGGAGACGCTTGGATTTGGCCATTCAACTGTTTATCGATAACTTTATGAAATCGGGAAAGTCAGCAGGCTACGACAGTGGATTCTTTATCAACTTTCGGAACCTAATCACGCGCAGAGAATGAATGTGTGCTCTTCAGTTAGCCTACCTGGTTTCCCATAATATCAAAATGGTACTTTATTTTGTATTTTTCATCACGACCAAGTGAAGTTTGGAAGCGGGGTGTTCAAACTCTACCAGATAGATGCAACAGCATTGTAGAAAGTGATGGAACATTTATTTTGGATTAAGATTAGTTGTACATACATACATTATATGTGTCTCAATTTTTGAAATAAATGAAGTATAAAAACCGCATTATTTATAGGACGAACAATATCTTGGCTCATATTAGCAACTCATAAAAATTAACAAGAAATATTTCTCATAACAGCTTTAATACTACAAAACCTGCCTATTCAATCTGTGTATAATCATAAATCCAAAAATTGATTATTATTATTCATTCAATTTCCTTCCAAAGACTTATCATTACTGATAAGATATAGAGCAGACTTTGGGTATAACAGACCTCCGATATTTCTTTAATTTATAAAAGAAGGCGACTCAGCGTGTGTCTGAATATCAAAATACAAGTTTTTATAGTAGTATGTTGTGGTGTATAGGTGATGTAGATAGGAGGCCAAAAAGTTGCCATTTCCCATACCGGGAATCGAACCCGAGCCTCCTGGGTGAAAGCCAGGTATCCTAGCCACTAGACCATATGGGACTTGATTGTGCTTCTAAAGACTTCAAACAATTTCAACGAAAAATAATTTATTTATAAACTTAAAACGCTAATTTTATCCATTTCCCAATTTATCCGGCATCTGTCCAAAAATAGAAAAGAAACTCGTTGTTGATGCAAATTTTATAGACAGCTGAAAACCACTGGGAATGGTCTTAGCGTATGGTTATATCATCGAAGATTTTAGGGCTTCAAAAAAGAAGTAATAGCACTTGTTCTGATAAACTAAGCCCATCCACAAGTTGATTAAGTAACATACGACTTCTGTACAAAAATAAATTCTCTTGAAAATATTTTTACATTACCAAAAGTCTCATTAAAAATCATATAATTTATTTTTACGAAACTTTAACAGAGCACAATTATTGTTGAGTTAAATGAAATTTTATAATTAGCGTGGGTGAAAGACTGAACTTTTGAAAAGTTCATAATCAGCATTCCTGTATTACCTCCACGCAAGTTTACCTGAACATATGAGCGTGTGCTTAAGAAAAGGTTTTAGAGGAAATATAAGCAACCATTACAAAAGTGCTCACGACATTTGCATACTTTTGTTTCCGTAGATGAAATCTAAAAGCATAAAGTTTTATTGTTGGGAACTTTTAATTAATTTTGTGCAGTTTTAATAGAATTAAAGTTGGGCCGAATGCACTACAAGAAATTTTTTTTTTAAAAATTAAAATTAATACTTGATTATTGATTGATTGTTGATTATTATAAATATGCCATAAAATTCTAGTCTAATATAAAATTTGATTGTTATAGAGGACAACAAGACTTATTGGAATTATGAGTCAAACCTGATACGACTGATTAAAAGCACAACGAATAGCTCACTGGCGAAAGTAAAGGTCCAAAATGCAAGAATATAAAAGATCGCAGTACGACCAAGTCGTAAAGAAGCGGATGTATTTTTTTAGCAGCCGGCTGAACCAAAAGAGTCGGGGTAAGCAGGCGACGGCTCGCCTCCTGAAACAAGAGAATCCCGCTAACTTGCCGACAGTGGCTGTGACGCAGCAGTACCAGACTACAAGGTAAACAAAAAGGTGCACCGTCCGCTAGATGAAGACCCGATCTAAGCGGAACTTTGGCATCCTATTTTTAACGGGTTCAACCGGCGGGATGCCTTATTAGGGCTACCATTCCATACTACTTCCCATATTCAAATGCCTACTCTATGTACTAGCCTAACCTCAAATTCCTAATACATCGTAATCCTACTTTCAAATCCATATCGTATTCTAATCCTAATTTCAAATTCATATCCTAATTTCAGGTCCACATCATATCGTAATCCTAAACTTAAATGCATGTTTTACTATACAATCCTGTTTTACTATCCAGACGCATGCTGTAATAATCCTGATTTCGTTGAACCTAACTTCACTTGCTTCCTAACCGAGCAGTCGCCATGTTCCTGCGTCCTTGCCCCTCGGGTCTTTCAATTGGCGACAATTTCTTTGTTACCGTATATGGGCCAACTTACTTCGCACTGAAATATTTACAGAGTATACCCTGGGTTAACACAGAGTTAACGCCCATGGAAACGGGAGTGGAGTATAGTGTCATTAAACTCAAGAAAACTCCACGAAACCAGTCGGGTTAAGCCGAGTTTTGCATATGTGTTTGTTTATGTATGCATTTTCGGAGTACATGTGACATATACCAACGGCGACCCAACGAAGAATTATATTTATCTGTGTCTTCAACCCAGAACCGTCATAGAAACGGCATCGAGTTAACTTGAGGGTGAAGGTTTCTGTAAACTCAATGAAAACTCTACCCCTATGGAAACACAGTAATTGAGCAATGTCTGATAATACATAGTTCTTCCGCCAAACCAAGCTGTTCACGTTGAACCTTTGATCCCTCCTTCTGAGGTTATAACAATGCTTGTTGGATTCTTCTTCTTCATTTTTCCCTGACATCCGCGTTTCCACTAGGTTACTGAGCTGTCACCTACTTCTCGTTGACTCGGGTTGACATGTAGTCCACGGAATGTAAACCCAAATACCTCCACCGTTAGATGAGGACCGAGATCGTTCTCACTTTTATGTGAAACGTACTTCAAGGGTGTGTGCTGTGCCTCTCCACCGTTTATTGAGGAAGGCTCGTTGCGCCTACGAAATTCCACGGTTCACTGGGACTATCCAAACCTCCGTTTAGGGTCGGGCCCTGGTCGTTTCTCTATTCCGGACTATGCTGTTGGGCCCTTGGTGTCCGAACCTCCGTTCTCTGCTTGCATCTTGGTCATTGCTGAAGGATCGTGCCCGGAGTTCCATATCCGAACCATCTCGGCCTCGGTAGACAAGGGATTAAGTTATTGGTTGCAATCCCCGAGGTTGCAATCACTCCGGGCATGGTCCTGCGCCTTTTCATTTTTTCCGGCCTAGATAATTTTCCTTTCTTTGTGCCTTCCCTCTTTAGAAAAAATGTCTTGCTCATTCTTCTGCCATCACTTGCAAGTATAATAATGGAGAGCCATGTCCTGGTCGATCACCGAAGTCAGCTTTCTGTCACATGGTAACAAATGTGGTTGTTTCCCGTACGTAAGATCAGCGAGTCCTAATGTCAGCGATGAATGTATTTTAATCTTTTTCAAATCCACCTCTTCTATTTTATTTAATTGAAAAAAGGCCAAACACTGCGGTTATAAATAGGGAGAAGGTGAAAGTTGTGGTTGACACAATAGTTGAAAACAATCAGCACAGTCTGTGGTTGATTTTCCCTACAAATAATTTTAGCAAAAGAAACGGCTACACCGAATCCAATCAGTTTATAACAACAACTCCAATAAAATAAAAGCAATAATTTCTATTCCAGAGGAAGAAAGATTTACTCATCTTCACATAACACATTTTATATCACCGCAATTACTTAACAAGCGCAATTTGAGAGAGAAAAGAAAACGTTTTTCAAACCCAATCTAGTAAAAACAGAAACCAGCAGCATAACAAAGGAGATCCATAACGCACATAAATCCACGTCTTGTCCGTCCAACTAAACTGCGAACGAAAAAGGTGAATAATGGCTCGACCAACATGACAGAAGTAAGTCAAGCCAGTGCTGAATGTAAACAAGAACGCGGTCTGGCCTGAGTGACCTACTGGCGGAAGCCTTACTTAATACTTCTTGCACTATTAAACGAGTCTCGATCGATCAGATATTCTGCATTGATCTCCCGCAGAGCTGGCGATGATCTCCGGGCAGCAGAAGAAAGGTGTACAAAGGGAGCCGGTAAATACGCCAAAGAAAGCGTACCGGCGGCGCAGCTCCAAGAAGAAGAAAACTCCACCAAGATTTCGGTCCACCTAGGAGACCGCGATCATCTGGCTACAGTCTACCTTGAATACCTGGCCAGATCGCTTGGTGTAGTTTAGTTTCTCGAGGAACACTCGCGCGACGGTAACTATTGTCTGCAGAATTGATACCTGACCGAGTGCTGCTGTGAGCAGACGGAGGCTCAGCAATTGTGTTCCACTTATTTGCATTGCGCTTAGTTAATCTGCAGTCAGCGATCGGAAATAGTTAATTATTGTGGCGTATAGTCTTAGCCACCGGGCAATTATGTGCTATTTACTCAGGTGGTGCCACTGAGTGATTTGGTGTTGTGTTCTCGTGATTGTTTTCTGTGTTGTTTGTTGCTTTCTTTTCCTGATTGAATTGGATTATTGATACTGGGGAATTTGATAAAAGGTAAATGTTTATAAAAACAAACAAAAAAGAGAACGTTTTAGAAAATTTATTAGAACAATTTCGAAAGTAACTGTGAGTTGTCGATTTTAAGATAGATGAGGTTTGGTTTTACATTCATATTAATTAGTAAAAACAAGTTGTGTCTGGTGGTCGAGGTGCTTGTTCTGAGTGAGAAAGTGTGCTCGGGAAAGAAGGTTTCAATATTTGGTAGTCTTACAGGAATATCTTGCATATTACTATTTAGAATTTAATAAAACAAATTTATCAATAGGAAGACGTAGTCAAAATACTCTTTCAATACTTGGACACAAGCCTAGATTTCTTTCTATGGTACCTCGTTATTAACATTTTAAAAATTTTATGTTTGACCATTTTACTTTCCGTTTTTAAGTGTAGATTCGAGGAAGATGATTCATTTTTCGAAAGGATAAAAGAGTACCTTTGAGAGTAGGGATTTCTCAACCAATTGTTGTGTTGGTTAAAATTGATCGGTGAAGATATAGTACCCAGTTATTATAGAGAATTCTCGCCGCATGACAATAGAAGAACGTTAAATATAACTGTAAATCGATGCCTCACATTGAGATAAACCTCCGCGTAAACTGGTTACTTTATCTTACTTTTCCAGAGCTTATCCCGACTCCCACCACATACTAGACAACACCGCTTCAAACAAAACTGGTCTAGTTGCGGCGTTCTTGTGTGTCTGACAGAGCAGGTTAGTAAAAGCTTATTGAGTTTATCTTGATAGCTCTAGATATCTCCAAAGACTTTGATAGAGTTTGCGCCCTCGTCGTCGAATCCAAGCCTCACAACGTCTCTACCAGTATCCGCAGAGCTCCATCTATCATTCGTCTTGTTCCTAGGCTTCATAAATGACCTGCTCTTAATCCTTTTCAACCCACTTCATAGCTTCGCTGATGACGGTACCTTGCATTACTTTTATACCTTCGGCAATATTAGACAAGTACTTCAACGCATTCAAAACGAAGTCTTTCATAGGCGTTGGGGCGCAGTTTCCGGCAATCAGGTCAAACAGTGTCCGGACATCCTTCCTGCTACGTTCCAAAAGTTCTCTAGCCACATTTCGAGGCGGCATTAGCAGAAAACGCTGGGAATTTGCCAGAATAGGATTTATAGCATTCAGTATTTCCATCAGAGCTCGAGAACCTTGGGCCTTTTCTCCAAACTGGTGATTGATAGCCAGTTTTGGACCGCCTGTGAGGCCAAGCGTCTGCCCTTTCGTTGCTTTCAGAGCCCTTCTGACCCATGACCCAAATAAGGATGACCCGATTGGGAATGTCAGTATAACCAGTACAGCATTGGTTGAAAAACAGTAGCAAGAGCTGACGGTTCTACTCCACCCTGATCCCGACACCAAACACTAACCCGAGTCTAACCCGAGATATTTTAAGAAGAGCCCATTGCAGGCTATCTGATATGTTCGCGGAAGGATTAAGACTACAAGATCGCCCCGGGGATCCCTTGTATAACAATACTGAAAATTATAAAATGTCCCCGCTGAAGAATATTACCCAGGTGGCCAAATATTTTCAGCCTCAACGAAGATAATGAATTTCTCTACTTTAAGATGGACCAATACGGAGTTGAGTAGAGTCCTTTTCCGTACAGTCCGCGAGGGGTGAAGGTATGAATAGCCTCGGCGATGGAAAGCCAAACCATTCTTTGAACTTGCTTAAGTTGGGTTCTATAATACACCCCGAACACTGCCCCTATCATTGTGATGTACATCCTATACATAGCTTTGGGTCCTACAGTTCATGTGGGAGCACAAACTCTACTCACAGAGTTTTGTCCGTTCTTTTGATCAGATTGCCCATCTGGGGAAATACTCCCAATATAGGTCGACCTCTTAGGCCTCCCGATAGGCTGCGAGGGCCAGTTCCGAATTCCCTGCAGTGTTTGTTTCTCTGCAAACGATACCATAATGATTTTTCGGTATTGAGACTTAGTTTTATCTGAGCAAAATTGTATATGACTATTTTTGTCAATGGTGTGGACAAAAATAGTCCTATACAATTTTTGAAGAAGGTCTAAAAATGAACCAAAAGGTATATTGAAGTTTTTGGCGTCCGTAATTAAGACGTAGTGGATTAAAGAAATTACTATAGGAAGACCATACGTATTTCGCAAACATAGTGCACCTGCGCACACGTAAAGGAATACTATTGAATTGTCCTGGGCTGAACTGAATCCGCACACCGCATGTCGTACTCGAGATTGGACAATGTCTAGTAGTAAGTTTGATCCGAAGGAAGGAATGAAGGACAGGATTGATTAATAAGAGTCTGGAGGGTTCTAGAGGAGGAGGCGATGGACGAAGCCTACTGGAACCAAAGTCAACTAAAAAAAATTTGTAACGGGGCTCATTTTCGAATGGTCGATATCCTCAATAGCAGCCGCCTGAGCCAGAGCCAGCCGACGGGGTTAGGGAGAGACAGCCTCGTCGGACTTTATGCCTCCTGAAATAAATGAATCCCGACAAAGACTGTGACGCAGGCAGTAAAAGACTACCAGATGAACAAGATTAGTACCGCCCGCAAGATGAAGACCCGACCTACCCAGAGCTTTGGTACCCTATTATTACCCGGTTAAAGGTCGATCCCCACATATCCGTGATGGCACGTGTCAGTCGCTTCCGGGATGAATTTTTCATTGACATTCACACAGCACCGGCATTCAGTGCTCAAAGTTCAATGGCATCAGTAATTACTTTTTATTTTTTAAATTTAGACAGTGATCTCAAGTGCATCACGGAATTTAGCGTGGAATATCTTGTTGCAATAACATTGCTCTTAGACGAGGAGGAAAAGAATAAAAAGGAGAGTGGGTCCGGGTTGGACTCTTCGGGACGTGGAAAATTCTACGAATATTTTAGAATGAACCAAAACGCATTTAATGATTTGCTAAATAATCGAGGAATAGATAAAAAAAAGACACCTTATGTAAACGAGCTGTTGCGCTATAAAAAAGCGTAAATAATGTTTCGAAACTTATGCAGTAATGTTTCAATGAATCTATGTATGTTATTATATTAGTTCAATGTGATTGATTCTTGCACTATTTACAAGTATGTACAGTACATATGAAGTAGGAGGATGAAATACCTTTGGCCATTTAAGCAACCTTACATCAAAGCAATCTTTACATTTCCTACTTTTTATACATATCTACCGTACAAAGCCAGAAGTTCATAAAGTGCAAAATATGTGTTTCGAGAAAATCGCCTTCAAAAAATTTTGTAAATACACAATTGTGCACATAACCACTTCTGCCGGACCGATAACAGCAAGCACAGCTCAGTTTAAGGCAAGAGTCGGATGTTTAAGAATATGTCACGCGTTCCCCAATTTGTTTTCATGGAATTACATTATGCCTATTTTTTTTTCACTGATGCTCCCGGTACTGCACTGAAGTCGCCGTCATGTCACGGATATGTGTGGATCGGCCTTAAGGAGTTTACTTTGGCATAAGTATAGTACTTTGATGATAATATTTATTAAAAAAAATATCTTAATTTTTTGTTGGGGCAAGACGAGACTTTTCGGAGATCACCTTAATTAATCTTTGAAAATGAATCTGTACTGAATTAAAGAAACTAAAATTTCAAGTACATGACTTTTTCCTTTTGTTTGAAAACTTTTTGAAAGCAGAGAAAGTGAGTCACCCACCTATGTTAGCTATTATATTGTCATCTAAGCTCCATTTTCACTTTTGAATAAGACAATGGAGTACAAAGAAATTAAGAACAACAATTTTTCCCCGAAAATTAACTCAAAATTTCACCAGTGCTGTAATTATAACTTTAAAATATTTAAGAAAATGTCATCAGCGAATGGTGTCAGTATTTCGTGGTTAATTGACTCTCTTGAATTGACGGAATGTGATACATAGAATTTCGTATTGATCAGTAAAGATTAGTCAGAATTGTAAAAAAATGTCTTTCCAACCTATCCAAAATAAGCCAAATTAGCTTTTCGCAAAAATTTTAAGAATAATTGTTCCCAAATTATATTTTGATTACGATACTTTCAAGAGATGTCTTCCTAGTCGTTGGTAGAAATTCAGAAATAAAATTCCAAACCAATTATAGCAGCAGCAGAGGTTCTCCTTATAATGCCTTTCTGGATTAAAACTGTGCAATGACATCTCTTATATAAATCCGATCGTTTTCTAGACTCAAAATAATTGAAACATTCGCGTTAAACCGATTAGACCCTAGGGAGTATAGTAGCAAACCCAGCTCATGCACAAATAAAGACCATAGGTGGCAACTACAAAACGAGCCGCTGCACATTCAGAAATTGGATGACAACTGGTGCAAGCTGCCTTTATCGAAGAATATGCGGTGATCTTGTTTAGAAAGTAAGACTGAGGTTGGGTTCAACGGGATCACATTCAAGCATTTGTAATTATGAACGTTCAATAAAAACAGTTGCTCCAACACTTGCTGGGTTGCCCCCTTAATCGTGGTGATCTTGAAACGTGCAGCAATCACAATCATCTGCATTCACCAAGATTCGTTCATCGCAGCCTTTATGTAGACCAGTTCAGTTTAGTGATCAGTATCAGATCTCAAGGCCTCTGCGATATCGAAGAGCAGAAGCCATAAGACAACAAGACCTACGAATGAAATGATCCACCGATCATGTCTTATTGGATGAAACAGTGTACGTTACCAAATGCAGGAGGTAAACCTTACAAAACTGATCTTGTTGCATTTGACTAGGTAAAATATGATATTAGAAAGCTATAGCTAAGAAATGCGATCAACGAACTCTTTGAGTAAACAACGAATCGCATTAGCCATGCACAAAATGCAACTACAGACTGTGCAGTGTGCGGTTCATTCATCCGACACGGAGAGAGAAATTTATTGACGTTGTGCTAACTTAATGCACACGCGTGCGTTTAGCTGGATTATGTGCATTTATTACACTTAAATGCAGTAAAATTTTATTGGTTTAGATGATGAGAGTTTAATGCGCATTTGTTGCCCGGTTGTAAGGAAATTCGAAATTTGTATATCCATAAAAAATTGGAAAAAAATTATGCCTCCCCGGCGGGGAATCGAACCCCGGTCTCCCGCGTGACAGGCGGGGATACTTACCACTATACTACCGAGGACTTGGAAAGCCGTGTTTTATTTGTTGTTTTATTTTCTCTTATTTTAAGATAAGATATAAAGCGATCATTAGAAATATTTAAATTTAATTTAAACCTGATGATCGGTGCAATGCTAGATTTTTTTATAACTCCGAATTTTACTGCACTAGAGTATTTTGATATTTAAGTTTGCAATTAAATAAAAACTATTATATAAAATTTCCAATTTTCTTTGGCAATCTTAAACGTGATCGTTTTGAGTTTAAGTGTAGTGAATAATATATCAGTATCAATAGTTACGATCCCTGTTTCTAAAATCCGGTTTTAATTCGTTTTTTTAATGTTCGACCTTTAAAAAAGGAAATTTAGTGTAGTTAATTATTAAATGGGCAAACAGTTCCCATAATTATAAAAATGCTGATCTTCTGATCTTCTCAAAAGATTTAAAACCAGAATTACCGAAAAAATTAAAGATAAACAAAAATTTCAGATGATTGAGAAAAATTCTAAATTAGCTTTCAGAATTTAAAAAGTACACCAAAAAATTCGATCTTAACACCGGCAATATTAGATGAAAGCAAAACACCAACCTTCACGATCGGACTCTGGTGAAGTACACCGAATATTGGAGGTCCACAACTGTCACTGTCCTGTAGCTACAAGGACTTCTGTATATAAAATAGAAGAAGATGACGAGGCTACGAAGAAATATTCTAATCCACACATCATTAAAATTCGAAGAAGGTATGTAAGGTATGGAGATCAATTAAGATCAGGTTGGGTTTTACTGAGTGTAGAAATAGGGAGATGCAGTCGAGCAGATGACACACAACACAAAATAAATTCGCTCGAAGCTCACGACTATTATAAAAATTAAAACAGAAGTTTTTATAACGGGACTCCACTTCCGTGAGGTTCATGACTTCAGTAGGTGACTTCATGGTGACCTAAAAGGGGTTTTTTTCTTGAGCCGTCTTCCAACATGGCCAGAGAATTATTGCATTAGAAAAAATCTTAGATATATAACTTGTCTCCACGTTCTCTGCAGTTGCCATGTAACTAGAATCAGGCTCTCATTGCGGGAAGTAGTAGGTCCTTGATTGAGAAGCATGATCTCGTTGTGATAGGTCCAAATATCATATTAAACGTCATTATTCAATATTCGAATGGACAAAAGGAGGAAAAAGGAGCACTTAGAGAATGATACAAAGAGCATAGAACGTAACCTGTTTTATTTTATAAGGTACTAGTTGCACCCAACGTTTAAACATTTAAAATAAATCCAAACCTTCAAAATTCAACTCTTCTTAACCATTAACGAAAAACCAACTATTCCTATAAAAGTTGGAGTCATTAGATTCAAAATATGTACATTAATTTGAACTATGACCAAAATTGCCTGTGTATTCTGTTAAAACCATGAATGTTAAAAGATTTAAAATTAATGCAAATAGCAGCAAATCGAAATTCGAGGACCATTTTCTATAGCTTTTTTTAATTTAAATCTAGAAGTCTGCAATAACAAAATTTTTCGAGAACAATAAAACTAAATTGAAAAATGAAACAAATTTTTTATAGTTGGAAAAAGCAATTTTAAAAAAACCAACTTTTATTTTCTCTTAATGTCACATATTGCAAAATTGCGTTCATATATTCGAATTAAATTAAAGAATCGGAACACAATTTGAAATACGTCTGCCATTTTGAATTTATAAGTTTTGACCACAAATTCGTTATTTGCGACCTTCAAAACCCCTAGATACCCACTTTCATTGGAATCGGAATAAAATTGGCAAATTCCACCATATTTCTGCGGCAATCTTGTATTTCGGTCATATTCGGCGGCCATTTCGAATTTCGAAAATCGGGCTTCGAGGTGCATCATAGGAGACCTCCACGGACCTTCATGCAAAAATTCAAAGCTCTGCGATTAGTTTCAACGAAGCTCCTACGACAGCGCCATCTAGGAGTGGCTTTAGAAAGTAATAAAATAGTTTATGTTCTAAGTTTTAAGCCTAGTATCCAGATCGAGTGAAATTTCACTTACTTTTCACTTTCGTCATTTCACTTTGCATTAGCATAGGATTAGTTCGGTAGTATGACAACAAGATGTCATTGTGATAACTGACACTCCAGGATATCTATCATTCAAAATGGCACGATTATGTTATTTGGATACAAATTTCATAGTAAATATTTTTTTATTTAGAAATCTAGTGCGGAGAAGATTAATCGCAGTAATGATACTAAGGCAAATCAAATAAATCCTGTGATTGTGTTTAAATTTGATTTTTTCAATTTAATTTTTTTTAAAAAACCGTTGTTGCCTAGCAACTAAAAAGCCAAACATGACAGACAGTCGTGAAGTGAGGGTTCGTGGTCATTTCGCTGCGAAATATTGAAACAGCGACACCTGTTCATCAAATTTTTTACCTGTAAAATTTCTCTCAAACTGGATACTAGTAAGCGAAACGTTAGCGAAAAAAAATTTTGCTCTCATTTCACTTATCTTTTTTTACACGCATTTATGATAGGAAGTGAAATTTCACTCGATCTGGATACTGGCCTTTAATGTAAATAGCATATGGTTAAAATTTTATTAAGATCGGTTGGACAAACATTCAGTTTTATATATATATATAGATCGCGGCTACAACGTGGACCTATTGTGCTCTTGACAGCCCCTGGACCTCAACTCTTAACGCCGCTTGAAAAAGCTAAGAAGTCCGACTAGAAACTTCGCTTACTCCTCTCTGTTCGAGCAAAGATGGCGCCAAACAACGAATTCCTGCTCCTCGCTATTGCGGGACAGTAACAAGAGTGACAAACAACATGATAGGCGAACTCATAGGCCTAGAGGGGCGAGGTAGAATAATCAAGACATTGTAGCTTAGTACGAAGACATCTCAAAGGATTTGGAGGCAAGGATTTTGAAAGTGGATTTTCAACATCGGCCAGACTGACAAACTTTAGAAGGTCAAGAATGCTTAAAACGAAAGTATTTGAGGTGTTGAATGTATATGTCAAATCTATACTGATGTACAGATCAAAGACCTGAGAAAACAAGTAAGCAGCGAAAACTACAGTCCTTCGTAAATAATTGCATAACGTATTCAGTAAGCATAGTTTGGCCAAACACCATCATAAATTAAGATTTATCGTCTTTCACGGGATAGAAGGATATATATAAATGCTTGAAGTACACTTTAGGAGGAAAATGAGAATATAACCAAACAAGCTCCAACCTGCAACGTGCAGGCCGGAGGAAACAAGTCAGGCCTTCTATAATATGGCACCAAATCATCTGTAGAGCATCTGTAATCCAGGGTCTCCACGGCAATTTTTGGCAGTGGCAATCGGAAATTATTGTCGTTGCCGGAAAAAATTGACCGTGGAGACGCAGCAGTATGTTCGGCAATATTCCTCTAAAATATTACCAAAGCAATAATTGCCTATGTAATAAGTTCAGGAATTTCTGAAATCAAGATGGCGGAAAATGAAAATAAACAAAAAGAACTTTTGTTTTTCTGGGTTAAAGCCGATACATAAAATGGATGATACTTTATATATATTCTTCTATTTTAAAAACAATTAAAATTGGTATTTGTATTGGTATTTTGGCACTTTTCTCGAGTAAACTCATATTTTAAAAATAAAATTGCCGAGCAATGAAATTCTGGCTGAGATACGTTGACAAGCAATATTGTCAGTTACCATTGCTGGAAAAAAATGGTCGTGGAGACCCAGGGTAAGGGATAAAGCATACCTTGACGTGAAGACGAGTTTACATGATTACTTAAGAACTTGAACGCTACTTCAAATAATCTTTAGGCAAGCATGTAAACGGGTTAAATTGTCATGTCATGCATTCCTCAACTAGCTTTGATTTGTTGGCGATATCTTTATTATTTTGTAAAGAATTTATTTTTATTCCTCTTTTTAATTTTCACTTTTTAATCTATGATAAATTTCTTTTATATACCCATAGAAATCACAACACACTTTCTTATAACTAACAGACGTCTTCTTCTACTTACCAAACAAATCGCCAGGTGTGAAGATCATTAATATTTTATGCGCAAAAAAAATATAATAATACTGCTATGGAGATTGATGAATATAAATAAAAAAAATTATGCAAATTACAAAAATTTTCGAAGCAGAACGAAAGTAAATAAAAATTATAAATTCCAAAATAAAAAAAAATTCCGCGAATGAAAAAATGCAAATACTTTCCTTTCTCTACTATCATTCCTCAAAAATTTGTGATACTAGGTCAGAAACGCGTATCCTTCCTTCCATAACCAGCCAGGTGCAAGACAAACAAAAAAAAAGAAACTAAAATGTAAACTATTTGCGAACAAAGTTACTCCTTCAGTCATGCTAAAGTGTTGAATGCAAAAAGAAATTTAAATTATGAACGCAGCCAGTAATTAGAATTAATCACTCACGCAGCGCTCTGCCGCTCCATGCGTCTGCATACCACACTACAAATTAGGAGGAGGAGGAGTGCATCAAAGCGGCTCTTTCCGGCCTACCAACAGGTAAAAGCTGCTGTCGTGTTACCTGCCTAGATTCGGTCGATCGTTGGTGGCTATCTTAAGTGAAAAAGACACAATAGCATCGAAGATAAATATCTTGTGGCGCAAAATGCAAATCTGAACAAATGAAGAAGATGGAAACCTAATGAAGCCATCAAAACGGGGCTAACGCAGCACGATGACATTGAGGCATTTCTCATCTTGTCACCGACGACGACGACGTTCGGGACCCAGACTCATCAGAATGCAGGAGGTGAAATGTAGAACACGGTGTGCCGCCTCAATCACGTGAAAGACAATGAGGTATCTTAATTTGAGAATTAATTCCCATGACGAACTGTGGTGACCGGGGCGATTCCCTTACTTAAGTAGATTTCCCTCATTTTAATCTCGTCAAGCTCGTCCCATTGTATCTGCCGTCAATCATGGCTAATTTCGATGTGGCGATGTTAAAACGTCTGCACTTTTGCTCGGAAGAGGAGTTTCGCCATCGTATATACCGACGAGTTTCCTTGGCAGTCATCAGTTTTTCACTGGACAAACATCAGTCATCGCCATTCAAATGCTTTCGAGCACAAACGTAAACAGAATTTCATGATTGCTCAAACCCCAACGAATCCAGGTAAGTCTACTAAAAAAACCGAAAGTGAGCTGCACTATCTCCAGTATTCCGTAGCAAGCTCAACTGATGCTGATTGCTCCTAGGTTATTGAAAACACATCAGCGTTGCACTTCCATCACTTGGAGTCTCACAAACATCGTTTACATTGGACCAAAACTTTTTCCAGCATTTTGCAAATTCGAGTGTGCAAGTAATAAGCATAAAATTGAATGGCGACTTCATTACCAGTTTGGAGCGTCTTATCTGTGTCCCGTCTGGTGGTGGTTCCTGACTTCTACCGCGTTCAACATTCGCCGTGGTCCGCAGACATTCTGTAACCTAACGAGTGCACGATGGCGTTAGCTTTCTCAATTTTGTAATGTGGATACTTGTGATATGCATGTTATGAGTAGCTGTGGTGTTGATTACAGCTTCATGTTATCTCTGTTTATGAGCATTTGTCTGGAAACTCTTTGAACTTAGCGTCGTTGACCGCTGCGGGTTGTAAACGGTATTGTCCGATCGCTTTGCACGCGATGTTGCAGCGAATTCTTTACTTTTCTTTTTGCCTGTTTAGTTAGCATTTAGCAATTGTACAGTAATCCATGGTAGAGAGATAATGCTAATTGATAAATCCGTTGTAATCTTGTTGATTGTTATCAAAAGTTTAGGATTTTAGCGTAAATATTCATCAGAGATAATTGATAAGTAACCTACATCGTCAGCTGCATTTAATGTCACACTTTGCACACAGATATAATTCGCACTTTTCTGTTTTGTCAAGATCGTAACAGGCGCAAATTATGCTGAAGTTAATAAATCTTGTTTAACAATACCATCACACAAAGTCTTAAACCAACAACTTGCATTCTTCACCATCAATCATTCATTGCAATCCATTAAAACATAGTAACTAACTAAACCAGCTGCGAATCACTGAATAACATCAATAACTTAATCTCCTCCCAGTGGTATCTAATCAGAAGTCATCTAGAAGTGCAAGATAAGCTAATTTAAAACCGCACAAAGGTGTGTTCTCAGAAATTACGGCCAGAACTGATCGAGTCGACGTAATACGAATATAAGACGCCGCGCCAACATCCACCAGAAACGAGTTCTTAAAGGGAACGTGCTGCAGCAGCAGGTGAAGATTGATGCAGACCTGCTGCAATGACGGACCTTTAACCAGCTTCCAATTATGATTCTGTGCAGAAAATGGATTTATACTTGGCGAATACAATTCCAAAGTTGTTATGGCGATGACGATAGCTGTCGACATTGCACTGCCAGCAAGATCTCAATCGGCTTTTGATGCTTTGGTCTGTGGTGTAATTTCATGAGTTAAATAGGTCAGATTGAGACCAGTCTATATGTCTTAAGTGGTATTGACGCACTTAAACGGAAATTCTATAGAATAAGGGGCATTGATGCAGAAATCGAAAAACGGTAAATTATTTCATTACTTTGTTGCTTAATTTATTAATTACAAATTGATGCTTTAAAGTGAATTGTTTGGAGTGATCGAATCGTAGAAGTGTAATAAAATATATGAAGGCAAGAAACCACACTTTCGCACCTATGAACAGCTGGAAACCAGATAAATTGGTGGCAGCACGTATTTTATTGTCAAGTTGATAATTTGTTATTCACAAACAAATAATAAACAAATCATAAATGTCTGGACAGGCAAATGCTTGCATAAATCGTACTCTTTTAGGCAAAATTTTATGAGCCTGCTTACTTACGTTTTCGAGAGGTTGTCTTTGCAGCCATTACGAACTATTTGAACTATTTTGACAACCCCGTCATTAAAAACCATCGAAGCTGCCTCACAATCGTACCGCAGGTGCTCCATTGTTTCGGGAGCTACTCCGCAGAGATATTTTCTTGGGCCAGAGGGACCTCTCACTAGCACGTGGATAGCCATGGTACAATAATTACAAGGTAAGCTCATAAAGGTCCTGTGACGTCACTCAGATCTTAGCTCACAAGGGAAAAAAGCTTTCCCTTGACGTCACTCAGGTCTTTTCTAATGTACAGACGTTAAAAGCTTTTCGAGATGGAAACAGAGCTTTTCCTTATGAGCCTAAAGGCGAGTTTACATCCCAACATCAAAGTGGAAGAACCAAGTGGCCCTTTACAAAACTCAAGCGCAAAGTTTCGTCAAAAGCTCGAAACTTTTTACAACTGTCAAACGTAAATTTTGTACATGGTCTCAGAGGAAACAATTTAATGAGCTGCAAAGCCTTTTAGATAGTTATATTAAATTAATGTGTAGTTAAAGACAATATTATTAGTTTCAACAATTTTATTAGTTTCACTTCGTTTTTGAGTTCAATAAAATTAAAACATTTTTCAAACTGTCGAAAACAAGGTAAATATGCAAAAACTAGGGAATGTGGCATATTTATAGGCATTAGAATATTGAAATTTAACGAAATTAAAAGCTTTTTTTCGGTCCACGCATTCGTTAAGTAGAGTAGAGCCCTACTTTGAGGTTGCCGTTTTCTGTTGCCACGTTGGTGAAACAGAAATAGAACCATACTATCGTCTCTATGCGATAAAGAAGCTCAGATTTGCTCTTCCACTTTATTCTTGGGATGTAAACCCGCCTTAATATGCTTGTCTTAAATCGTCGCCATCGTTTTCAGGATAAAAGTAAAAAGGGTGATGGGTCGATAGGCTTTCCTTCCTTGTATGATCTTCTCAACGCTGTAGAAATAACGACCACCCCAGCCTCCCAACAGCACTTCGGAATATAGCCCAGCGCAAAGCTGCCCGGAAAAGTGACAGCAGGATTAGTAGAATCTCTTCCAAGCCCCTCTGAAAAAGATCGGGGGAAGATTTGGTCTTTCCCAGCAGCCTTGAAGGGCTTGAAGGTGCCAATGGCCCATCTGATTTTACCTGCAGTGGAAATCCTATTTTTGTTTCTATTGTAGGATCGGTGGGCAGAAACTATCTCCGATTCAGTGTTAGGTTCTAAACCCATTTCTTGGTCAGCTTCTATAAAACCCGGAAAATGAGTACTCATTAGTAGCTCCATGGTATCCCTGGTATTCCTGGTATTTTTCTTAAGGGTCCCACAGGATTCTTGAAGGAGGCAATGCCATTTAAGTAATCCTTAGTCAAAATTTTGTGTAACCTCAGACGCTGGAAGCTTGTTTATTCCTACGTAGAAGGCTTTCCATGGCTTTCGTTTGTATCCTCTCAGCTCCCATACACCCAGGGGAGACCTTAGCGCGGTTGAATAATTTTCTAACTTCTCTCCTCTAATTCTGCAGAGATCACTGTTTCACCACGTAACTCTTTGGTGGCTGTTTTGCGGTTTCACAGGACATCTGGTTTCAGAATCCTACGAAAATAGCTAAAGTTAATAGATATTTCGATTTCAATATTCCTAAAGGCCCACTATAGGCCATTCATACACGAGGGACCATGCTTTTGCAGCCAACAACTTTGCTGCAAGTTTGATGAATTTACACGGAGCAGCAGCGATCGAAGCAGTTTTTGTGTTGTTAAGCGATGTTTGTTTGTATATTTGCCTTTTTTAAGTATATTAAATTTTTTTTAATTTTCACTTTGTTTACAACAAGAATTATTTATTCGTTGCAGAGATATGGTCCCTCGTGTATGAATATACCATATACGAAGATGTGTACATCAATACGCAAAAGCATTTCTGGAAGCTTTCTAAAAATTCAGTGTTACAAAGCCTTGCATTCGAAAAACAGTTTTTTTTTGTATTGGGGTATGTTTCGTTTTTGTGACTGCGAAGGATTTATTTCTTACTTATGTGAATGCGAGCTTTCCAAAGCAATGGGAAAAAAATTCTTTAAGGATGTACGAAACTTTCCACCTTTTCCCACCCCGCACACTTCTTTGCCAGAAAGAGATTTTATATTTGAATGTGTACATTCTCGTTTATTAAGGGCAAATTCATGGAAGCAATACACAATTTACAAGGAATATTCCAGTAGAAATAGGCGTAAAAATGAGAAAAAAGAAAATAATTCATGGCCTATACAATTTGTTTCTGAATAATCGTCGTAAACGTGAAAGATCAATTAGAAAATTAGAATGGTTTAATTAATTAATAACAATTATTTTAACAATAAATATGCAAATTAACACGAAAAAAAAGTAATTTTTTCGTTTTTTTCAATTTTCCAGTCATTTTTCCATTGCACTACATCTTTTTTTTTACCATTTATCGAAAGTAGACGTAACATCGAGTAAGTGAGCCAAAACAGAACTCCGTAGGAAGCGTAGTTTTAAGAGGAATCGAAGTTAAAAATTTCGCTTTTTTTTTAAAAAAAATTAAATTTAACAACAATCTCTAAATATTTCCGTTTGAAAAAATTACTGCCTTTTTGCAACCCTAAAAGGTATCTTTTGCCCAAGTTTCAGCTTCATCGAAAT
This sequence comes from Thereva nobilitata, assembly GCA_963855945.1. Classification (NCBI taxonomy): domain Eukaryota; kingdom Metazoa; phylum Arthropoda; class Insecta; order Diptera; family Therevidae; genus Thereva; species Thereva nobilitata. Next base: position 225,821,479 of record OY979694.1, read on the forward strand.
TTTTTTTGTCATAGAAAAAAATTAAAAAACGAAAAACCGGTTTTACGCCATTTTTTCAAAAATTTTAACGCTAGGGCAAAAATGGTAAACACAAAAGTTGTAGATCTTTTTATTTCCTACAACTTTTATATTTAACTTTTTTCGATAGGATGCACAGTTTAGCCAGAAATCGCGAAAAACTGTTGTCAACCCCTAAAACCCCCCCCCCCCCAATTCCACCCCGGATAGCAGCTGCCGGTTCGATTTATTTTTCCCTCTTTTACAAGAGCTTGCTCGACAATATCTCGCTGTCAGGGTGCTGTAACGATTTTTTTTTGTTGTTCGAACTCTATTTCTGCTGGACTAGAATTGTTTGCACAAGTTTACGTCAATGTTTGAAATTTACACAATAATGCTTGAGGGCTGCTGAAAATCATCTCATTGATTTAAAATGTTACTATTGAGGAAAAACTGTAAGGATTCGGCGGTGGGAATTGCTCCTTTCTATTGTGCCTGCTCTGTTGTCGAAAACTTTGTAATATCAGGAAATTTCACAGTCATGACCAGGATCTTATAAGAAAAAAGTCGTATTTGTCATCGAAAATAAAAAAAAATATATCGACTGTGGAACGATCTTCCACCGTCAGTATTCCCAAACTAATACAACGTCCCCGCCAACACCCGTTAGACTCCCTATCCTTCACCTATCCTTTGAACTAAATTTACTACTAGACATTGCAACCAGCATACTAATTTCAGAACAAAACAAACTGGGCCACCTAGATTTAGCCAGGAAGTAATAATAACTCTGGAATGCTCCTCTAAGAATCTGTCAGAAGTTGTTTAAGCAATTATAAAGTTGCTAATTCCTAATAACTAAAAGCAATAATAACAAGCTACTTGACGAACTAAACTAGAACAAAGTTAATTACGCAAGTAGTAAAATTTATTTCCCACCTGAACATCACAGGAAATATATACTTATTTGCATACATTGCTAGTAAATCGCCCCATAACCCCAAAGTGTATTCTTACATTAAAGCTGGTTCGATTTTATGTACTTATGTTAACAAGTTATTAATATCATCAATAAATTCTCAAAACGTACATTTCCGTCTAGTATCGTTACTAGTTAAAGAACAAGTTCTTAATATCATAAAAAAATAATTAAAATATTTTCCTCCATTTCCTTTCACTCAAAATCTCATTAAGGTCGAGGATCATAATAAATATTCTAAACAACATTCTGAGCCACTTGATCCTCCACACGACCACAATTCCTACTTTCTCTTCAGAACTTGTTTTTCGCAACCCAATTCTGTCCACCCAATTTGCAGGAAAAGTGTTTCTGAAGAGCATCGGTAACATTTGTGGATTAAAATCACCTTGAAAATTTCTCCAGAAAGAACCGTTACCTTTGAGTATTTTCCTCAAATATAATCCAGCCTCAATGCATTCAGAATGAATGGAAAACCAGCTATCAACTCCGTAGTAGGCTTCACCGTCTCGATTTTGTGGCTGGGATTACGACTGACTCCTTAACCTCGATCAAGTCGAACCTGCCCGGATTATATGGGACAAGTGCTAGCACGACAGATTCTAGTTTTAGCCCGAGATGTTGCACATGAAGATTAGAATACCATGTGAGTTCAGTGGGTAGATATAGATGCAAGGAGACCGGTCCTGCTGATGGGCGATGATTGTTGCAATCGGTGCATCTCGGCTCCTTGTATTCGAGATGCTTATCTTGTTATTTTCTTACAATTTAATCGAGAAGTTGCACGCAGAGGTAATTTGCATGTCGCGGCATTTAATCCGATTTGACAGTTGGACCAATATTTAGAAGCCATTTCAAGCAGGAAGTATAAATAATAACTGACAGCCGCACTACATTTATTGTGTTATTAGATCAGATTCGATTAGTGTCTCCTTCGGGCTGGCAAGATTCTCGTTACAGAACATCCGTGGAAACTACAGAGCTGAAAGGTTTCTTATGGTTCATTTGACAGAGTTGCTTTAATCTAGAAAATAGTTTTGTTTTGCTAACTGGTTGCTGCAAGATCGGAAGATTGGTTCGTTTTGTAACGTAAATGACAGCTACTAAGACCTTTTAGTAGTATTAGTTTAAGCATGAACCAAAGAGATTAAACTGTCCATTAGATCAAGACCCCCTTATTCCACAGTTGACTGACGAATGGATTTTTGGAGCGAAAAGGAGAAATAGATCGCAAGAGTATTTGGGATAAGGGTTTGTCAATCCAAGCTAAGTGATCATTCCATGGTAGCTTTCCACTCAAAGCTTAGCAAAGAATATCAATACACGCGATCATTAGTATTTGTTACAACATTGCCTCTAGCATCCTCGAAGAACGGCCCTTCATTACTGTCTCTTAGCCAGTATTTAAGCGAGTAGCATCGAATTATTATCAGATATTGGAGGAGATTCCAATTCCTCGTTTGGCTCACCATTTAATAATTCATTAAAATGCTCTTCCCAATACTTCAAGATACCTTTAAGATCGGTGATTAAATTTGTCCTTGTAATAGTATATCACGGACTTTTCGATCAATCTTCCATGCTTGATGCGATCTTCGATCTCTATACTGTTCTAGTTTACAAACGGAATTCTTCTTCCGAAGACTTGTATGAGACTGTTACATTGCTTTCATTCTTTATCGAACTAATCGTTCCGATACATGCAGATTCTGCTTAAGCTGGAGTCCGAATTAACATATGATAACTGCCAACTCTATTTCTCCACTGGCGGTAGTTTTGCTTTTGATGATAACATGACCAATTGTTGCTGGTTCATCTAGTTCTAGATAGCACTCTTTGACTGACACCTACTATCGTTAAAGGATGTCTTGTTCGTCAGCATTTGCTACTAGTAGAGCTGATTTATAGATTAACTGTAGTTCTCGTAGGATAAATATGCTTGTATGATTATTGCAGTCTAGGTTATAGGATGCCTTCAAACCAATCTTGAGATAAAGTTTCTTCCTCGCAAATCTATAATATTGTCCTTAAAAGTTCTTCCCCTCCAAGCTTAAATAATTCAGCAGATAGTCCATCACTTTCTGCTCCGCGTAGTAATTCTTCAATTCACATATGGCATTATCGACTCCCTCAACAGCAAGAGGAGAAACTCTTAATGTAAAATTGCTCGTTTCTGACTCATGACATTGATTTCGTTCTTTTTTCAATTGCAACTTGACACTCTTCGTCATAGCCTAGCTTCCTTATTTTATGGAGAGCCTCTATGAATGCTTCTTTTTATCATATCCATAATTGGTGGGACCCCATGTACAAATCAATCCAAATTCTATCGCGTTTTATTGCTTATACGCTAATTGGCAGAGTTCTCGGAAGTCTAGATCACCGATAAGTGGCGATCTGATCGTGAGAGTTTGTTTACTGTGGCTTGCGTAAACTTGAAAATTAAGTTGTACGCGGTCAACACGTATTTTTTAGTTTTACTAAATTTTTTTGTCTTCGTTAGCTCTTTTAGAGTCAAATCTTTGCTCTAATTATTTCGCTGAACTGCCTCTATATGCCCTACCAATCAATATTTTAGATACTTCTCAATCTACAAGTAAATGTTCAATTTCTTTAGGCGTATTGTCTATATTGTTTTCAGTGGTGAAGTCAACGAGTATGTTGTCATTATCATTTTTGATTGACCTTTTTTATGTAGCAGTTCTAAGCTCAAGAATCACCCATTGTACTGCCAGTCCATCATGTCGTTAGTCACGTCATGGTGCAATATCTAGTAATAAAATTAGTAGGGAGGATAGAACAGGCTTGGAGCTATGATGAGTCGGGATAGTGTTGAAAAGATTATACCGCAGTGGATTTAGGATAAGGCAGAGGCCGTGATGCGATGGGGCTAAACTGATATTGCGAGAATAAGATTTCCTTGGAGGCAGGAGTAGGTTATTTATGAGATTAGAAATAGATCAGGTGACAGAATTGACCCTTGAGGGACACGGCAGAGATGGGTGTTGGGTTTCGATTTGACGCCGTCCAGTATAACCTTGATTAAACGGCTGTAAAGGAATCTCTCAATCCAGAAATAAGTCACCACCAATACCTCGGAGTTTATCTAAGAGAGCTGAATATCATACTCTATCGAAAGCCTTTGAGAGATCTAGAGCAACCAATCCTGACATACAAAACCGAAACAAACTTTGGTTGAGGTGCTCCATCAGACATATTAAGAGGCTTTCCAAGATCCGACCTCAAAGTTTAATCTCCATTCGTGTGCTTGTTAAACGTCCTGTAAGATTAGTATTGTTTTAAAAGTGCGAGCCTTGCGTCCGAACCACCATTCAGGACGGCCGACCTCATATATTTTACTGAATGGGAGGCACAGTGTCCCAGTGGTAGCCTAAGAGGATTGAGTTGAATGTAACTAGAGATGAATTTATCAGATCGAATCGCTTTCTTAAATCAACCTCCTTTCTCGGGCTTGGTATTAGGCAGGAGCTGCATGTCGTTTGTACCTTCTTGAATATATCACCATCCTCCCAAAACTTTCGATTTGAAGTACAAATGATCGAGGTTCATTACCATTACCTCTATTTGAATAGAGCTGTTCACATTACTCTAGCAAATACCAAAAAAAACGTCTTTACACATCGAAAACGCGATCAATCGAACAATTTAGCAACAGAAACACCCAACTTTATTCTATTATATTTTTTTCTTCTCTTTAATCAAAGCACAAGTTAAAACCAGGTTAATTACAAAAATTTACCACACATTGTATACTCGCTCGCCAAAGAACGTGATTCTTAAATGAGGTGAATCTAGTGTAGAAACTCCATTGAAGCCATTAATCATTTTCTCGCCAAAAAAATCCGAGTTTAATAACTTTTAATCAACGCACATTATTTCAGAAATATTCACGAGGGCGTTTCAAATCCTCTCGCTTAACAACTATAGTATCCACTATCAAAAGTTCATAAAACAAGGTACTCTACCACGCAGTCTCCCAAGCCAGAGCTACGAAAACACAAAAGCGGCAGATCAAAGGTCATGATTCTGCAATCATCTTTTGAAATTACCATATGCATCTCTGCCGATCTCAGGTTCATTAGCGCGCGGCTTAAGCCATTCAATAGGCTAAAAATAATTACAGGTGATAATTTCCTATAGGTAACTCACCTTTCTGCTGCGTTGTACCTCTGGATCCCTCAGGAATTCATGTCTTTCAATTGAATTAAACGCTGCATCCAGCGCGCGATCGCTCGGTGTTCTTATTAAATCTGAAGATCTGCACTTAGGCGGGAATAATGCAGATCACGAGCGATCTTCAAAGGCATAAATTATGACGGTTTTGATTTACTACTTTTGCTGTTGTATACGAGTACAAGGGGAGAAACGATCTCTGTCTGGATTACTACTACCAAACTTGCTTAAGGAACTGGGAAAAATCTCTGTGGCCCCAGAGCGCTTGCGATAGATAAACTGGAATTTCATGATTGGAGCACAATGTTCGTTACTTTTGTGCTAATGCAGGTCAAATGCGTGAATTTGAAATACAGCAATGTAATGAGGAAATTCAAGCTGCACATGTCAAGGTTTCATATTTCATCTTTAGTGTATCGAGCTGACATTTAAATGCGAGATACGATCTAAATGTTTCCTTAGTAAGGCGATATTTCTGCGTGCTGTTTGGCCAATAACTTGTTGCGTTGATTTCTGGACAATGGTAACTGTGATTTTTGATAACAGTATGTCCATGATTTGCAGGTTTCCATTGCTCGCGGTACATTTTACGATATCGATTTCTATAGTTGTTAGTAGAGACCCAATCCAATGCAGATATAGATCGTTTATTTTGAAAGTAGTTTGAAACCATTCCTGGACATACATTTATAACATATAATTTAAAATTTATAACATATCACTCATTTAATCTTGCGTCCAACGAGATATCACAGAATGTGGAAACCCCCTTTCACATAACCAACTGGCAGCAGTACTAAGAGCGTCACAACGATAATTATGTAACAGCTAGAAATCTAGGAAGTCTGTGAGGTCGAAGAATCTATTGACGTCTACTAACTTACTTCTTCGAGGGGCGCCTTACAAGGACTGCGACCTATTTGGTCTATTTTACCAACCCTGTCATTAAAAACCTTCTAGGTTAAGACTTTCAATATATTCAAAGTTGATTTAGAATTCATATCAGAAATCTGGGCAGCCGCGATGGAGGAGACCCAATTTCCTCCTAATTATAGCCTCACAATCACACAGTGTGCGATCCACACTAACGTAACAGTATTGTTCCTGCTGAGGGATTTTAGAAGTAGGAGACAGGCTTAGGATTTCCTCTTAGATTCCTCATGACCACCACACAAAGAAAAATCAGCGAAACTGAAGTGACGTATGCCTAGAACCTATGACGCAAACCTCATTACAAATTAAATGGACCATTCCCAATCCCTTGCTTCATATTACCGGAGGTTATATCAGTTAGCGTCAAAGCTGTCATTTAGCATACTCAATAGGCCCGTTCTTGTTCGATTGCGGAAGTCAAGTAGCATTAGACGTGGTTAGTACTCAGTGAGGGGACCGCTTGGAAAAAAACGACACTCGCGTTTAAAAATATAAAGCTTTCGACATCGCCGCAGTTATTACTCATATGTCCACGCCGAAGTTCTCAAAGTATACAGCCTCTTTTTTCCGCTCGGGATAGGGTAAGCTGTTAGATGCCCCTTATGGGCCTTATAGGGCAATCGATATGGGGTCCACATGAGGCAGAGGAGCTAGCCTCATAGGGACCCTATCTGCACCCCCTCAAAATGCTAGTCGGGGTCTAGACTGTTCGCTATAGTGCTCAAACTATTGAACCGTGATCTGCTGACTAAATTCCGAGCTATTAGTATCTTCTTCTTTCAAAGAACTGGATTGAAACTTTTCTTTCTGGCCACTCAATCATGGTAGTTCAAATCATCATAGATGGCGCTATTTCCTCCAACATAGATGTATGAGACACCGTTGCTGCCCTCGTCAAATTAAAATGTCCTTTCCACACGGTATTACTTCACCCTCCGCTGGAACAAGTTGAGCAGTCTTCCCAGTAGCTTGTCGGTTACACCTTGATTGTTCAAGCTTTCCCGGGTACAGTCCTGCTTTCGGTTTGCCCAGAAGAAGTTCACAAGTTCGCGGGCTCCGGTGTGCTCCGTGGTCTCCTCCTTCCCTCTGCCCTTTAGTAGGTCTAAAAATCCAGGACATACCGGCAGCGGTCTGGGTCTGCTTGCTGTCCCGGTAGGAAGGTAATTGGACCTCCATACTTTTTTATTTTCTTCTGGAGTCCCCGCTTCCCTGGATGATGGGAATATTCCCCCTAGATTATATGGGAGCTGCCGCTGCCAAATTTCCAGCGGGTCCAGAAACTTTTGGCAGAGCGACGGCTGTCTAGGCTTGCTTGCAGGATTTCATGAAAGCGGGGCTCGGGTGTGGTTCGTGGGGCTATCCAATTGCACTTCGGCTCTCCTTGCCTTGGGCCTTTCCAGCTTAATTGGTCCACAGAAGTCCCTTGAATATGGTAGGAAGGGGAAGGTCCAACCTGACAGAGCCTCCATATCAGGATAAAGCATTATACAACTGGGTGCGCCTGTTGCCCATGGGATATGGTTAAACTACAGTGCAAAACCTACCCACTACCATCCAGCCCTCGACACGATAACTTTACATCTTGGCTTGGTAGGCCCGATCATATTAACCCATCCCTTTCAGGACAGCTTCCAGTGGCCACCATGAGGAGGTTATGATCGCACTTCCACCAGTCCGAAAGGGTTATGGCACGCGCGTATTTAAATACATATAGTACATATTGCTGCCCCTATCCCGCTGGTGACAGACCACCACTTCCAAACTTAGTTCTATTGCATAAGAAAAGTAGAAAAAACTCAAAACTACTCAACCTTGAAAAACGTTTTCCATTTCTACTCAACATGAAACTATAATTTCAATTGATTGAACACTAGTTTTCATTAATATGTATAACTAATAGCTTATAACTAGTATAACTTATTTTTTCCACATATCTTCAGTTTATTGGATCGTAAAAAAACATCTTTCAACATTATTGCAAACATAAATTCAAGATTTTGTATGTTGACCTAGTTATTGTTGATTTAATGGTATTCTCTAGATAATCGCATTTTTTCTACAATTTTCTATTAATTTATACAGTGGCTCTCAAAATTATTGACACACCCAAGAAATTTCACAACGTAGGAAGATATTAAAAAACTAGACCATGCTAACAAATTTTTTTAATAAGAATTTCAAATATTTCATTTCTCAATTTTACTCCATGCATGCTCTAGGTTTCTTTTAATGGTTTCCCTGCTTAGTACGGAATGTTTGAGGATCTTCTCTTCTAATGTATACAATTAATTCTCAATCAGAATCTCCCTAGAAGGTGTGTCCACTATTTTTGGGCCACTCCCTAATAATATGAGCTTTATATTTAGGGTCGTTGTCTTGACAAAAGTGGAACCCATTCAAAATTGCCATTTTGTAAGCACTTTATTTTCAATTTTTTTTAGGATATTGAAATACATGGTTTTGCCCTATTATTTCGTATAAAAAACAAAGTTTCTACTAACTACTAAACTAACTGTGGAGTGTTGTTCTTATCATGGTTCTAAATGAAAGTAAAACTTTGCTTGATTACGATTACTCGAGACTCTCTCAACATTGACTGGTTCGCCCATTTTATACTAAGGTTGTTTACCTGGTCGAGTCATACACCTGGTAGTTATTTCACCTTTCGCATTGTAATCATTCAAGTGACTTCTACCGACAAATGCGTACTCGAATACTTGACCCCATTAACTTATTTTCGTTAATGTTTTCACAATGAGCCTCCGCTGTTCATATGACATGATAAACATCTTCTGAGTTCCCCATTGTGATAGTGTCCAAGGCGCAACATCGCAATCTGATCCAAAAATATTAAATTGACTTTCGTCAACGAAAATTACATATTTCTAAAAGTGCACAAGGCTTCGATATATGAATTTTTCCAAAATTTAATCGCTTTTCTCTATTAAGAACATTTACAATAGGCTTCTTGCTTATACATCTTATCGTATTGTCGCTAACCGTTGCTTATGAATAGTCTTCTAACATAGCACTTTCAAAATAGTTGAACTAAGAACTGTCAGTTTACAACCTTACAACTTCTAATGAAGTTGGTAAATTTTCCGCAATCCTACAAGTGTAAAGCGAAAAATGCCAATTTTACCAAGGCACCAAGTCTTAATACGTTGGTCCTGAAAGGGTGAAGCTATTTACGATTTTTTTAAAACCAATTTGAGACTTACCAAACTATTATTAATAATAATATAAAAGCCAAAAGATGAGCCAAAAATATTTAGGTCAATTTTCCATAATTCAGCGAAAAGCTCCAATCTGAAAGCCATTTGTATGTGGCGTCGGTGGTGTAATGGTCAGCATAGTTGCCTTCCAAGCAGTTGATCCGGGTTCGATTCCCGGCCGACGCACAGTTTTTTTTTTCAATTTTTATTGCAGTTAATTAATATTTTAAAACGTAATTTAATTTCTATAATTTCAGACAATAAAAAATAAAGAATGATTACAAAATTAACATGGGCAATACACTAACTAGCGGGACGTCAACTCTTGGCCGGAGCCAGAAAAGCGATAATAACAAGCCCAGTTCTGGACCAGAGAGTTCCCGGGTACTATTTCTTCTCTACTTAATTCACAGAACATGGAATGTCGTGGTCGACTCAGTGGACTCTAGAGGAAAAAGGTGAGGAGAAATGCACGTAATTGATGTTAATTTTTCTGCATAAATAACCTGATATTGACTTTGTATGTAATATCTTCTAAGATCTAATCTAATCTGATTTAATTACGTGTTGTTTTCCTTTTAAGCTATTCATTACTTCAAATTAACTGTTTGTAATTATTTTAAATACAATCTTCTCTTTTCTTAGATCACGATCGTCCAGATCTACTTCTGACGATTCTGGTGCGCCAAGAAGTTATTTTGATGAGAGTTTTACCGATATTAATTTGAGCGATGATCAGTCAACGCTTTATGGATCTCAATATTCGTTTTGTAGCTGCAGTTACTGTTATGAATCGAAACAAAATGCATATTACTCGAGTGCGGGATTGCGAATGTCCATTTGTGAAAGGTAAGATTTTTGATGTTGTTGTATCTCAGTGACATCTATTGAGCTTCGAGGAAAGCTTTTAGTAATAAGCTTAAATTTGGACCAGTTTAGCAAAGACATTTTGGTTTATCTTGTAACAACACCAGAAATAGAATATAAGCTTTTTACGGTTGGAGTCTTAACTTTATTTTTTGATAAAATTTGCTGCCTTGGATGGTCACACTTGGCTTATTTGTTAGTGTTAACAGTGTCTGCGAAGATGTCACTTGAATCGTAAAAAGGAATATACTGGTTTGCAGCCTAGATAACTTAGAGCTCAATTTTATTACCAGTAGGGAAGTTCAGAAAAATTCAAATATTTTTTTCAGTTATCTTATTTCCGATAATGAGTGCATCCGGCATTGATATTGACTTAAAGTTATTAATAAAACAGTTAATTGCAATTAAATACGGAAGTATATAAAATATTTATAAAACTTGAAGCCAGAAAGGATAATAAGGGTGAATGGTGGATTTTTTGCCGTTTTCATAATCCCTTTGTATTATTAAATGAATAGAAAACGAACAGTAATGCTAGGAAGTCGGTATTTGGTGTTTTGACCATTCTACTTAAATAAACTGATGGCAATTAATTTCTCCTGGATGATAATTATTAAGCACCTCATAGTTGAGAAAAGAATTCATACAAAGTCGATTCGTTTACAGCAGAATTAATTCCTCTTAATCAGACGACCAAGAAGAATTTAACATCCTCTGGATTACCACAAATTATTCAGAATCGATTTTTTTACGAGATGGCGGTGCGAATCTTGGATCATTCGAGCAGCACGGGATGTGTTGGACCGCTTGTAAAGCCCATGCCTAAGACAGGTGACACCGCTGGAAGTCCGAAGCCGGAATTCTGATGTTTAAACTAACTAACCGTTTTCAATGACTTTTGAGTCCAGACCAGGACCAACCGTAAAGGTATTTCTTCAGACTGGCGTTATGAACGAGACCCTTACAAGTGGCCCTCGAAGAGGTGTTCACTAGAACCAGAAAAGTGGGGCTAAAGGATCAGCCACTTACTATTTCTGCACAGCATTCTAGAGAGAAGGTCCTGCCTATCGCTTCTGTGGGTCTCTAAGCCGACCTAAGAAAGAAAGGAACCATCTTCTTGTTATCTTTCATTGTCCCCAACGCCATTGCGCCACGGAACTGGATAAGCTATCTAGCTGCTATCTCTCCTGACATTTCTTGGAGCTTCGAATTTCTTCAGCGTCACTTTCACCTTTCTCCACACATTCTCTGACCTCATCCTCTGGTACAGAAACTGCAAGGGGTAGTAACTCACCTCCCCCTTTTCTCTCACTTGGTATGAGTCTATGGGTCCATCGTCCCAGAATCCGTCACACTGATTTGGGCTTCTTGGTTCTTGGTCGCACAAGCTCTTACGCTCCACATCCCGAAGTTGAGTCTTCGCACAATCCCAGATACCTAAGTGTGGGCTTGGAGCGGATGACCTCGTCCGTTCATTCAGACCAGTCGAAAATATCTCGATTTTGTCGAGTCGACTTCCTTGATGTCATCTGCGATCCCAAAAGCGACCGCTTCTCGCGGGAGGCTTCTCGTCAGATGATCGAGAGGAGGCCCTTTAAGACAGAGCCTTTGGGGGACTCCGCAATTTATCCTGTACTCCCTTATTTCATCGTCTGATTTGCTGTGCAGTGTCCTACCGACAAGGAATTTTATAGCAATGCGTCTTGACTCTACTTTGCGGTACTGAAAGCATTTTTTACATCAAGAGTTGTCATTGCGAAACTCTTATTCACATCCATTGCAGCCGTTGCTAAGCTAGTGACCACTTTGAGAGCATCTGTGGTGAAGCCGTATTGCCATTCCGACAAGCCGCCTTCGCTCTTGGCGCTTGGGAGTAATCTATGTATTATATATCACCCGTTCGAACAGCTTACCAATAATGTTTAGGAGGTATAACGGGCTGTAGACCGACGGGGCTCTTGGCGCATACCCGGCTTCGGGATGAGCACGATGAGCACAAGATTTTGACGCTTCCATTGCTTAGGGAACATTCCTTCTTTCAGGCACGCGAAAACACATAGTGTCACAGTAGCTGCCAGCCAGCCTCACCGATATGCTTCACCGTCCACTCCAGGGGTTCTAGAAACCGCAATCCTGTTCCGGCTTCCACTATTTCTTGCTCCTTTGCCCTGAGACGTCTGCGTCATTCACGTTTACTGTAGGAAAGCTATCCGTGTTCCCGATCTGTGGGTCATCCACGACAGCAGAGATATATCCTTCTTGGTGGACATATATTTGCTATTATGCCTTCCAGAGACCATTAAAGTCCGAGCACCCAATATAGAGTGGATCCACTCCAGTCGTAGTCGTTCTAGTGCCGGCTAGACCTCATAATTTTGAAACCCTTCTACAGTGGTAAAGGATGTATTGTTGAAGTCACCTTTGATGTCGAGAAAAACTGTATTAGGCCCAAACGACTCCACAACCTAAGCCTCTATTTTTTGTGGTTTTAATTCTTAATTTTTGTTCATATTAATTCTTCAATTTTAATGAATACTCGTACAAGGAAATTCCTAATAGTCTACCATGAGCTACTTGTATTTCTTCTTTCTTCTTCTTGACCGCGTCCATTTTCCCAAGCTATCACTATACAAGTGTTGGCGGAGGTATCAAGACACTCAGCTAACGTGAAACTGCAGGTAAACACAGCTCAACAAGTAAGCAGCAACAACATGGCGAAATGTATGATCGCAAGGTACATACCATCGCGTGAGCGTCAACCTAAAGTGAAGTTTTGTTACTAATTTAGCTAAACCACGGTTACGGTGATATAGAGTAATAACACACAGAATTTCTATATCCTCGGTAGTATAGTGGTAAGTATCCCCGCCTGTCACGCGGGAGACCGGGGTTCGATTCCCCGCCGGGGAGGCATTTTTTTTTTAATTTTTCTATTTTATTTTTTTGTTTTCTTTAGTCACAAATCTAAAGTCAGGATTCACACTTCGTGCTACTAATTTATCATGGCATTGGTCACGCCATGGTGCAATGTCTAGTAATAAAGTTAGTTTCAGGAAAAGAACAGGCTTCGGGTTTATTGGGAGCAGGGAGGATGCCCTAAGGAGATGGCAATGAACCCTGCATTTGAACTCTTGGATGCTGTAGGAGTTCGGAAATACAAACTGTGTAAGATTGTCCCATAGTTGGGATTTTCTGTTTATGAACTAATTTTTGGTCCGTAGAGTGCACGAAAACAGGGGAAAAGCGGTAGAAAGAGGAATGGAGCCGAGCGGGTTAATCTGGTGTTGCGATGCCTTGAATGTGATTGTTGATTTTAGAACAGTAATAAATCCACAGATTGCACTTACAAACAGATTAGTCCCCTAGCCCTTGCCGTTGGTATCTCCACCCGATTTCGCGGATACAAGTGTTACAATGTATACGACTCGTTAGTCAAACCTTTTTAAGTACAGATCACTTCCTTACACCACAAGAATATTTAATCAGTACGAAAATCCATGCAAAAAAAAGTGCCCTGCCAGTGAGTATTTTACGCCCACTACATCAATTGGACTTCCTAGAGAATTTATCATCACGACTTAAATAGTGTCTTGGCAAATGAAATGTTAAAAAGGGTAATTTTCATGGGAAACGAGTTGCCCTGTATTAATGGCCTCTCTCGCGGGCCTTCTGCTCGCGTTCCAAATGTGTTGCGTTTTATCCGATAATAAAAACCGCTCTCGTAGTTAAGCAATAAACCTCCAATAAATTAACTGGCGATAATATAATGTATTAGGACAAGGGTTCTGCGTGACTAAGAGCCCGGCATCTCTCGATCAACAACTTCCCATTTTTCACTCTCGTTCTCGGATCCCATCGCTGCTAGTAAATTAGAACCTGTGCAGCCTAAGCCTGCCCCGTAAGTAAGGAAGATGGTAGTGAATTAAAATTCATTACGAATTACATTTGAGATCTTGATCTTACCTTCAATTTCCTGTTTCTTGATTACAGCTTTCGTTTCGAATCTTTCACATCGTCTTCCGAGGTACTATAGCAGCAATGCAGCTAAATGCAGTCTCTGTGGTTAACGTATCAAGATCAAGGTAAGGCGTAGGCTCGTTGCGGTCAGTTGCATCTTAGCATTATTGTATGGTATAGTGTGCTTAGAGATAGATGGTGCAGAGCTGGAATTGTTTAGGAAGTTTTTTTGAAATATTAAAATGGTCTAGAGGTGCACGAATAACTGACTGCAGATGTCAGTTGCTTTGACTTTGTAATTATATCTTATCTGCGTAGTGTTCTCTTAGTGCAGGTATTTAAATAGAGTTTAAATTGTAAGTCTTTTATCTGGTCTTAATTAGTCTAACGTAATTAACTAGATTAATATGTGTTAATTAATTTTAGTTTAGGCGATCAATCTTTAGTCTGGAGTGACTTATATCAAACCTATTGAAGCACAAAACCTAAGTATATTATTTGTTTCAATACAATGACCTCTAACAAAACTTTACCCGACCAAAAGTTGATTGTTTTAGACGAGTACTTTTTTTTAGTAAAATATAGGGTCTAGAGAGTAACATAGCCGCAAATTAGTTGTACAATAAGCAGCCTCTATCTGTACCGCAGATCAGCTCAGCAATCTGCCTAGGGATTTGAAGCTCAAACTGGTCCAGAAAAGTCGCGCCGAAAAATGAGACCCTGCTTCTCCTTGCCGCGGGCAGTTACAAAGAATACGAAGGACATGCTCGTCCTCCTCTGGCTTCATTTTGAGCTGGGCCTTTTCCTTGCCCTCGATGCCCTGTTGGGCTTGGGTTGTAAAAGCTTCGAAGTTGCCAGATAGTATTTTAAGGAATGTTCAGGAAAAATAATAGCTTAGAAAAAGGAAGAAAGATCTACAAATTGGGGAATAGAGGAGCTTCGAGTCATAAATACATAGTGAATCAGCCAGTATTTGATTAGAAAAGCGCTTGAAAATACAGCAAAACAAGAAAAAATACGGCATGTCAAATCAAGTTTGCAGAACACAGATTCTTCGTTTCTCCACCACAACAGAAGTGATGTGTTTTGTTAGTGATCTTTAGATCAAAATTTTCAGCAAAATTCTTGAAAACAATCACTTCTTGGAAAACGTACTGAGTCAAATCAAGCCATAGCAGATGCTGCGCTATAAGCCATGAATGGTCTGATATGTAATTTGGTTCGCATGTTAAAAGATGACTCTACAATTATCTGCAACTCAAGTGTGTCACAGTCTCCTTCATATGTATAAGCTATTACTGGAGGATACTGCGCATCACTGTAAGAGCTATTAAAGGTCACAATAGTACAGAATCGCCTCGGAATGTTCAGAAGAATGGTTCTCTATGACAACGCACGTGTGCGCTAATACCATGTCACTGAGAAAAAATTGGTTCAGATTGCAATTGGAACTGCTTTTGCAGTTTCACCGACTCTAGCTTCTTCGCTCAATGAATCTATGATCTGTTTCCAAAACCTTTCTGCCTGGACGACAATTTGAACTAAATAAAACTGCCATACAGGAACTGCACAAGTGTTTTGAAAGACTCGGTGAAAAATATTTCCACAAAGAAATCGCAAAGCTAGGGAAAGGCTGAGCCAAGTGGTCGAACTTTGTGAAGACTATGTCGAAAACTATAGTACGTAGAGTAATTCGACTTCATTTTTTTAATAACGAAATAAGTTACCACTTTCGCAAATATATTGCATTAACGAGGACCTACTGTTAAAGGTACCAAATTTTGCATACTTTACCACGTGTCGGCGATGACTCGCTTGTAGAGATCTGGATTGATACCTGCGATTTCGCCTCAGATAGTTTCTGGAGGTCCATCATTGTTGATGGCGAATTACTGCATCACCACAGGAACAAAATCGCATGGGGTTAGGTCCGGTGATCTAGGGGTCCAATCGATGTCACCAAAGCGACTTCCCGGAAAAGGCTCCTTAGTTTCTCCTGGAGACCCTAGGGCCGTGACCCCATTCTGCTCATAATGGGTTCTATATTATTATAGCCCGCATAGCTACGTAGCACAGTGGTCGGAAATCGAAAAAAGCTGGCCAAAAGTCGAAAAAATAACACAAAAAAGCGAAATTCTGCATACTAATGTTTTTCGGGTCGCTGATAACGAATTTGATGTCTAAAAATAGTTTTGACAATTGAAAGCTGTCAAAAACGCTGTCATCATTGAAATAATAAACCCAAGTTACTGTCAATAATAAAAAATAGAGATTTAAAGGATTTTTTGGATCACGAATTTGATAGAATTAGAGGATTTTTTTTTAATTTTTCAAAATAAGATTACAACGATAGGGGCAGACGGTGGCCTTGAAAGAATAGACATTTACGAACATTTTGCACAAAAATTCAAAGTGGGATGTCGTGGGATAAAAAAGTTCTCAATAATTGAAATTTTTGTCTACGTTAAAATTGAGGTTAAGTTTAAAATACCACTGTACAAACTTACGTTATCGAAAATCGACTAACAACGCATAAAACAGTTTCTACTAACCTCCAGAATTGTCATCCATGTTCGGTCGCTCGATGTCACTCGACGATGACACAACAAATACAATTTATTAAATCGTTAAAATGCGTTAACAATAATAAACAAAAAAAGGGTCATTTTGTTTGCTCCGCCTCTAGTGTGAAGATATCCATTTCTCTGTTTTTTTTTGTCATTCAGTGGATGTTATTTCAGTGGTACTTTTTTTTAAATCACACATCCTATATTTAGACGTTTGGCCGGCTTTTTTTGAAATCCCGACCACTGTGCGTAGCTTCGGTATAAAAAAGTTCTCCAGTATCGTGCAGTACCGTTCTGCGGTAGCGTTTTCCCGTTCACCGAAAAAAGGAGCGATAATGCCTTTGCTGGACATTTCCGCAGTGGTCTTCGGTTGACCAGGAGCAGAAAATCATCCCAGAAGTTTTGCCGTGAAGTCGCGGGGACGCGGTTAATGTTACGCGTTAGATCTTAAAAAAAGGATCAGCTGCCAGGGTTTAAATTGCTGCAGCCATTTTTAATACTGTTGCTGTTGACTTTGCTTTGCGCTATGAAGACCACAGCAATTTACTTTGGTTTGCTTTACAGCAATTATATTTTCAAACTTTTTGCTGCATGCTGTGAAAGCTTTTTGTTTCATATTGCTGCGAATGCTGTTACTTACAAATGCTGGAGCATGCTGGTCCGGCTGCGAATGCTTTCACATATGTACACATAAAAAAAAGTTTTCACCCCTCTACACAAAATACCATTTTACTATATAAAGTTGGACCATGAAAAAAAAATGCTGAAGGAAAGCAAAGTACTTAACAGCCTTGGAGAGCAAAGCTTTGAAAAACTGTAAGCAAACAGAAAGCATTTCACAGCAAAGTATTTTAAAGCCGAAGCATTTGCAGCCGGGCCAGTATGTTCCTGAAAGCTTTTAAGTAATTTGAAAGCAACAGAATTCGTAGCAATATGAAACAAACAGCTTTCACAGTTTACAGCAAAGTAAGTTTAAAAATATTTGCTTTGCTTTAATTTTTCATTTGCTTTCAAACCCTGTCAGCTGCAAGATCCAAAACCGTCCACTGAAACGGGAACAAGATTGCTGCATATTTTGTTGGAGATAATACACAGGAGTTCATTTTAGAAGTATAGATTGCAACATAGCAGTTGAGGTCCCAATCAAAAATGCTTTCGATGTTCCTGTCAGATTGAATTAGAAATGAGTTGACGATCATGAAGAAAAGATCTGGAAAGTGCTTGATTGTCGAAGAGAATAACGCAAGTAACCACTATCAGTGAAGCTGTGAAAAGGGTTGGGGGGTATTGAAACGAGATCGTTTTTAAATATGTATAAGAAAATGGCGGGTGATAGAATTTGATTCTGGGAACACCAATCCATCCAGGACCACCTTCATTGAACGAAAAGGAAGAAAACTCTCTACAGTTCTTTAGAGCTGAGTCCATACCAATATCCTAGACTTTTGTCGACAGACCACGGTGCCATATTCCTTCAAAAACTTTGTATATATTCCAAAGTGCACAGTATGTTATGTACAGCATACATATATCATAAAAAATCATCATTAAGTTTACGTCATTAGTGATTATGGCTATTTCAGTCTAGTTAAAAATTATATTTAGAAAGGACACCTTTTTTCCATTCAGTTTCACATTCTTATCCCTCTCGATATAGTTCGACACCAATATATAACATCGATTTTACTGTAAATAAAAGACTCTCCCATTTATAGCGCGAAATAAAGCTGTAAAATTCTCCATTCTATTTTCAACAAAATGCAAGAATCCCCATTGGAAAAAAACTTGTTGCACTGCACTTCCAATTGTGATGATGATATTTACTGGAAAATCGACCGCAAGTTCCATAATTCATTTCCTCGAACACAGCAACAATCGTCTTCCAAGATCGCATATAAAAAGTCAAACCGCCACGATCACGACTCACCATTGGAAGTGTTTTCAATCAAGCGTCCCAATCAAAACCATAGTCTCGCGCTTCGACATTATATCGACGAAGTATATTATATGCCTAAAACCCGCCATAGCCAAGACGCCGCACTCGCGAGTAATTTATTCCCAGCGCACCTGAAGTAACACACAGGTAAAAAAAAAATCCAGAGTAAGATCCCCCAAAGAAAGAAGAAAATTCCCTCAAGACCACTACTCAGCTTGAAGTTTTCCTCCTCAGTTGAAATTCATCCGTGGATTTGTTAAGACGTTCGCGCATGCGCTGTGTGATATCGGTTGTATCGTTGCCTCTATACAATGTATCATCCACTGGTAGAATGCGGTTTGGAGCACCACCACAGACCCTGAAGACTGGTTCAGGTTCTTCTCCTGACTTTGAACTTGCAGCATCCAACTGGGACCGGACTTCTTTAATTGGACGCTAACGGTATTCCGAGTGCGCGAGATTTTGCTGTGTAAAGAAACCCTTTTCCGTGTTCTCAGTTCTTATTGCCATTGCAACTTTAAATGCGGCATTAACGTTTTTTTTATAGCGTTTTAATAGCATTGCACTGTCCGCGCATTTCGAATGGTGGTGCAACAGAAGTGCAAAACTGTTACCAAAGTGCATACGGCAAGTTTTGAACGGTGCTAAGGAACTCTCGTTTTATGCTGATCAGGATTTGTGCATTAATGTCGCATCGGTTATTATTGCTTTGGATATTATCATAAAAAAAAACGGTATGCAATTATTTTTGTACACAAATTATAGAATAGCCACAAAATGCACTTGCTATACTTAGGTGCACCATGATATGCCCACAAAATAGCACGATAAAAGGAAAATTTGTAGAAACACCATAAAAAGTAAAAACCTACCGCAAATGCAACCAACCAGCTGCAGTCAAGTCAAAATTTTATGATGCGCTTGCGCAAAGTTCTTAAAGATTCCGAACACGATTTGTAATCAGATGCGATTACAGTGGATTATAAAATTTTTACTTCCGTATTGAATGCTCAATAAAAATTAACAACATGCACACCTGTAATCAAACAGTTTCTTGCACTGTTACCTTTAAGTGAAGATATTACTTACACGCCTTGAGAGTATGTCATGTCATATCAGATGGAAAAAAAGAATGACTAGTTTCACTTTTGTTTCGTCATTTATAAACTTTTTATTTATTTAACCTATCCGCGCTGATATATCAAGTGCTGGTGGTAATCGCGTATTGTTTAGCTACAATCAGAAGAAATATGGTTTTTCTTGGGCAATGTTTTCTTTTGTTTAAACTTTAGTGGAAATCACATATTGCACTCGAGCACAATGCGACGATGGCTTGTTGATGTTACGAGATAATAGTTTTCTGATTAATAATTTGTCGCATAACGTCACAATTTTATTGTTCCAGAAAATATTTAAATGCGAGTTTTGTGTTGTGATTTGAAGTTGAATAACATTTTTTTGAAGACAAAACAACAATCATAATTCAAACTATAAAAAGTATGAAAATTTTAATTTTATTATGAAACAGGAAAATATATTTTTCCCCCATCTTGATTGAGTCAGAGTGTTACAATTTCTATGAAGATATTTTGTAATTTGTACTGGGTGATATTAATTTACTGAAGGTTGTGTGGGCGTTATTAGACGGGGAGAAGTTATTTGATAGCATCTAACCTTGAACTGTTGCAGATGACTTCAGAAATGACATCCAGGAAGTTGGACGGAAATCTTCTGAGTAAAAAATCATCTTCTGGTCATTGTTTCTAACGACTTTGAAGGCTAGCCACTCTAATGTTAAATTTAAATATTTAATTTATAAAAAAAACTTTTGCTTTTTGAATTCTTAAATAGTTGAAACATTAAAGGAATGTGCCTCTTACTATTTCTATGTAAAATTGGGCACTCTTCCTATGATGCTATATCGATTTGTAAGCCTGTGGAATTTATCAAATCGAGGAAAAGTTATACTTCCGAATTTCAATAAATAAAGTTAATTGTTAAAGTGTATCAAAGAGCAAGGGAATGATCAAACTAAACATAAGTTTATACAATTTTATTTCTCAGCAATCTCCTTTCCAGACCCTTTTTGAAAAAACCAGCTTCTTTCGAAATGAGCCACCTCAAAATAACCTCATTAAGTGAAGAGCCTCAACTTACACCAAAATTATCTTTTTGTAATTTTGGAAATTAAAAGTGATCAGATGGTATCAAATCTGGACTCCAGGGTGGATGAGATAAGACTTACAAACGAAATTCCTTTAAAAGATCCTTAGATTGCCTCGAGGAATGGGCGTCATCATTATGGAAAAACACACGCTGATGCAATTTATCATGTGTCGTTTATTTATTAAAATTGCAGCTTTCAATTATATAATAATATAATTATTTGCTGCTCCTGTCTTTTTTTGTTCCAAAAGCCCGCTACGAGGATAGGACCTCTCTATTAGTGTTGAGCCGGACTTACACGAGGCAGTACATTTTCCCCTTACACGATGTAAATTGTACTGAGGTCTCAATTACTTTAAATGTCCCGGTTCAAAAATAATGTCCTACAGGTATATGGGCCGAGCGTGTATCGA
Source organism: Thereva nobilitata (assembly GCA_963855945.1). Classification (NCBI taxonomy): domain Eukaryota; kingdom Metazoa; phylum Arthropoda; class Insecta; order Diptera; family Therevidae; genus Thereva; species Thereva nobilitata. Next base: position 225,842,703 of record OY979694.1, read on the forward strand.
GAAAAATGAATCGAGGTGTAATTGTAAATTTCTCCCTTCTTTTGCGGCAGTAAAATATCCAATTTGAACTGCGGCGAGGTGAGATTGTAAACACGAACGGGAGAAACATTTCTCACTTCTTTTGCGGCAGTAAAATATCCTATTCAAACTGAGCCGTGGTGAGATTGTAAATACAGGATGGAGAGACATTTCTTACATTTTTCGAGGGAGTGAAGTTTTGTACTTGAGGACAATTCTTACATTTTTCGAGGGAGTGAAGTTTTGTACTTGAGGACAATTCTTACATTTTTCGAGGGAGGGAAGTTTTGTCCTGGAGAGACAATTCTTACATTTTTCGAGCGAGGGAAGTTTTGTCCTGGAGAGACAATTCTTACATTTTTCGAGGTAGTGAAATTTTATAGTGGAGAGACATTTCTTATTTCTTTTGCGGCATCAAAATTCCCAACAATATGTATTTATTTTTTAACCAACATTTATAATATTCATTTCTTTTTTTCTGTGATTTGTTCCTTAATTTAATATATTAAGAATGGCTGAGGAGAAAGAGACATCGAGGGCATGGGAATATTTTGTGGACTTAAAAAATGATAAAGCTAAATGCAATTTCTGTGCTAAAGTTTTGTCTTACAAAGGTGGCGGTGCTTACAATCTAATTCGCCACACAAAGAGCAAGCAACCTCATGTTTTCTCTGCAATTTGTGAATCTCAGATTGTAAACACCGATAGCATCAGAAATGCTTCGCTTACTTCCACTACAACATCAAATGCACCGGAACCCGAAACACCTGAATTTTGCACGCCCTCCACCTCAGGTACTAATAGATATTTATCCTACGTGCACCTCGCCTCATTTCAACTTGAGAATTTTACTGCCTTAAAAAAAGTAAGAGAGCATAAACCCACCAATACGACAATCACACCTCGCCTCATTTGAAGTGAGACATTGTACTGGTTCAAAAGGAAAAAGAGGCTCCTCTTACAAACTCATTTTATAATCGTGTCCTCCCCAACACTACTCTGTATACCATCTCCCTTTCGCAAATCTCATGTTTTACCTCATGTACAATCATGTTTTATCCTCATTAATGATACGATCTGCTTTTTTTGGATATAGTCCAGTCCCCAACCGTAAAAATGGGGTATTACCACTACCTTTTTTTCGGAGGCCACCGATTTTGATGAAATTTTGGTTTTAGGCTCTACTTACCACCATTTCCAAAGTCTACCCTGTGCCGAGGTGCGCTTTTTATTCTTAGGGGTGAAAACTACCCCTTATGTTAAAAAAACTAATAAAACTCAATAAATGGGTAATCAAAACGCTTAGTAGGCCTATATTTCACCTCTTAGACCTATGTACTATTGAAATAATTTTTTAAGAAATTTTTCAACCCCTAAAATCTACACTTAGAGAAATAGTCCAGTCCCCAACCGTAAAAATGGGGTATTACCAATACCTTTTTTCGAAGGTCACCGATTTTGGCTCTACTTATCACCCTTTTCAAACTCTACCCTTTTTGAGACACACAAATTTAGTTATAAGTTCTCACACTCAATTCACCTAAGCTCTGAAAAAGATTGCAAACCGTCAATTTTTTTCATTTTATTTAATTGCCCATCTTTAGCAGCTGCGTACAAAAGAATTGCGCAATACCTTCCAGCTTCTAGAATATCTTCTATTTTGGAGGTACTGTTGTAAAATGTATATTAAACCTGTATACCAAATGTAGCATGTATGTATACGTGAAACACGGTAATGTGCTCCGAAAATCATTTGCTCCGAAAATTGAAAAAAAAGTCGTTCGGTTTTTTTACTGTAGCGGGGTCAATTTTCAAGCTACAGTGTCCATTCAAAAACCATTTTGTAGGTAATTTCACTGGCTATAAACCTGTGTTAATTGCATTGTATTAGAACCCTTAATTTTCAAAACGTGAAGGGTCAAAGGGCTAAGCAAAGGTGGTACTTACACTATAACGCAAACTTCAATCCGCTATATCTCCGTCAGTTTTTAAGCTACAGCAATACATAAAAAACTAAAATTGTTGTTGAAGAAAAATCTAAATTTTGTTACTCAACAGTTTTTTACGTATCTTTAATAGTTTTTGAGTTTTTTTGAAATAAACGCAGAAATCTGTAAAATTCGTAAAATCCCCTTTTCATTTTGATCGTACCCATTTCGAAAAATACACCCTGAAAATCGCTCAAACTATGTAGATACGATAGATACCTCTAAAATAAAGTGAATCCTACCTGGAACATGATAAATTTGAATTTGGGTGGTATTAGTTTTATTGATTATTTTTTAAAAAAAATGTTTGTTGTCATCTTAACTCATTCATTTTACATGCAAATGACTTTTATCGGTGTTCATTTTAAAGGCCTTTTCAAGCACTTTAAAAAATGTGATATAAGTTATCCTCGAAAAATGCATTGATTTTCCGTTATTCGACGTTAAATACAACGTTTTGAGTATTTGGTTTGAAATAGGTCCCCTTCGATCAATGATTACTCGCTTTGTTTTATACCTAGAGCATTCATTCAAAAACCATTTTCTTCGTTTTTTTATAAGCTTTATTTTTTGTCATAACAAAAATTTTGATAAAACGCTAATTTTTGGACTTATTGACCAAAAACTGTTCGAAAACGTGGGGTTTTTTAATGAACTTTTCAAATGCTTATAACCAAAAAAATATCAATTTTTACAAAAATAGTTTGTACTACATTTTTTGCTTAAGATTAGCCTCTCTATCGATTAACGGGGTTATTTTGACCAAAAATAACTCGGGGGTGGGAACCACCCCCACAGGAAAAACGCACATTGGCATATGGTAGACTTTGATTTTTGAGTCATTCCCTATCTACTGTTAAAATTTCAAGTAAATCGGTTGCCTCCGAAAAAAAGTAGAGGTGATATCGGTTGGGGGGGGACTGGATCTCCTAGGTGACACTTTTATCACCTTTTTAATTGAATTTAAACTTCATGATGTCCTCCATCGATGGCAAAAACTCCCATCTTGATACTTCAACTCGTTTTGCAGTTATAAAAAATACTCCTATGTAGTCCTAAAAAGTTGGCAATTTGAAATCTCTTATGTGAAAGTGATAGTTACTTCCACATGAATGAAAAAGCAAAAAATATCTTATGTCCACCTCAAAGGTTTTGTTCATAACATTAAATTCCATTATTAGTATACAACTTAAAGCAAAACTTGTTGTTTAAGTAATTTTTTCACAAAACAGTTTTTCTCAGTTTTCCTAAAGTTTTACATTTTGCACATAGGAGATCTTAAGGTCGCAACGACGATGTGTTTTTTAAGAAATATTGTATTTGGTTTTACAAACAGAAACAAAAATTCCGATTTACAATTTCGAAATATAAATGTGAAGATTTGAGGAAGAACTTTGTTTTACAACTCGTTCATGATCCAAGCTTGGTTATTTAGTAAATTGGATATTAATTACAGTTTCTATAATTTCTACCATATGCTTTTACTAAATCATATTTGATCACGATGCCCAAAAGTAAACAGCAATTATAAAAAAAAACATTCCAGTATCTCATATAAAATTCATCAAAAAGTAGAAGACGAAGAAAAAAACTCATTCTAAACATAATCAACTTTCAAATAACAGAAAATTTCCAAATTAACTTTTTTTTTCCATCAGAAAAATCAGAACGAACTAATCAAAGAAATTCATCATTCATCTCCCATCATCATACGCTTTTATTCATAGGAGCAGTAACCGCCGCGGTATACGCCACTGAATTTTTGCTCCAATTTTGATGGAAGAAGAAAAAAAAACAACTCCAACAAAAACTGGAACACGAAGATGTAAAAATTAACCAGAAGCCCCCGAAGGTCTCGTGTGTTTGTTTATATCCATTATTATGGAATCCTGACGACTATACCTGTGCATTAATTATTTATTTAGGCAGATTTTATCAGAACGCGCTGACACGACAGATTGGCAAACAAAGGCCTAACCCCAGTGCTTAAGACTTCATTATATAAATCGTCGGCCGCCTGTGTGCAGTACAATGAGTCAAGCGGCGAAGACGGATTTGACGGATTGCATGACACCCAAGTCGGAGAAAAAAATTAGGGCTGTGTCATGGCATTGCCTAGAGTACGGCATGCTATGCGAAATGCATTCGTAAAACTTGCAGCTTGCAGTTACATTTTTCATGTCTAAAATTGTAAAATTATAGTAAACAATGGGCGAATTGCAGCAAGTCCGCGCAGCGCTGACGGTTTCTTGATGATTGGAAAATGATTTACGAGCGAAGTTCATTATTCTTATTTTATTGCTATTGTTGGGTGCTTCCAGCAGATCGTATATGATTTACCTGCCGCCTTCCTTGGAGGCATCGGAATGGAAAACCGTTACTTATATATGTATATATATAGGTGGTGTCGGTTGTTCTATAATAATAAATTACACCTTTCTTCTTTCTGGTCCGCCCCAACTTAAAGCCTTAAACTAGATTTCCGAGCTCAAATTGATTTCGATCTAAGCTTGACTTTGAATTATCTTACCCGAAAAGGTGTTAAAGTCCTAATTTCAATATTTTATCACCTCCTTTAAAGTAGCCGACTGTGTGCGATGCTCGATGGAGGAGATCATAAAATGCTAATCAAGAGGCGAACACCAGCGCGGCCCTACTTCAATTAAAACACGCCTCTTCTGAATTTATGATCGTCTTAAATATTCCAATTCTGAGCTTCAACAAATAAATAACAAATCTGTTGTTGTTCACCTGAGCGGGGATCGGCCAGATCTCCATAAAACGTTTACGATGCACGCTTCTTATGTTTCCCGAATTGGAGGTGCGGAGGTGTTTTGAGGTTATGCAACCTAAGCCTAAACCATCCAAAACAAGGTTTTTAAGGAACAAATTGGTAGCCGAATTAGAAGAAAGTTACTAGCCAAAATCGTCATAAACAAAAAAACGAGTTGCACAACTTCGACAAGGTTGTTAAAAAGCGAACTCGTTTCTTTCTGCGGCTAATTCCCCGTACTAAAAGTGGGTCTATGAGCATTTTCGGAAATCTTTTACCGAAAAGTAAAAACTGTGACAAAATTGGCCAGTCATTAACTCCGGGCTTATTATGGTCTACATTATGCGGCTTAAGCCTCAATTTCCTTCATATAAAACGCACCTCGTTAGTGGCTAACTGAAGCTATCCGTGTTTATTATCATGGCGGAATTTGGCTTAATAACTATGTTTTGTCTACGAGGGTTATGTGAGGGGTTTTTGTTATGGTCATATAATTTTTGTGGAAGAAAGTTTTTAATTGCTTTGAAATTTTTTGTAGTTGCGTGACATTTAATGTGAGTTTTTTTATGATTTTATATACTCGTATAATAAAACATGTTGTAAAAAGTTATTTGAGAAAATGGCACCCTTCTGTTGCATGTTTGTGTCGTTTAACAAGTGCCGAACGGACATTCTTATTGAACACACTTTCACGTTCCATGGTAAGTGGGAAATGTGGTGTCCATAGCATTTCCTTATTGTAAATGATTTTTCTTTTAAATATATTCTTCTATTAATCTAATTCTTTAAACTTCTTGATATACACAGCTCACGAAATTTTCTGTCCGAATTACTTACTATAATCAGATATGATTGGCCTTTTATGAACCTTTTATAAAAAAAATTCATTTTATTGTCGAAAAAAATTCTCGCTGCGAGAAGAAGTCTAAACCGACCTAAGTAATCTCCTATGCATGCCGGCCACGGTAGCCTACGGTTATTCTTCTTCTTTCTTTGAGGGGTTGCCTTTGCAGGGATTGCGCCCTATTAAGTCTATTTTGCCAAACTCGTCATAAAAAATATAGTTTAAAAAAACTAAAAAATACGCTTTTATTTTAAAATGAACCAAAAAGTAAAAAATAATTTTTAATGTAAAGTTTTTATTGCTCTAGCCAGTATATGGAAACTACCTACCTTTCGAAATGTAAAAAAGCGTGGGAGCTAAGAATATAGGTAAAGAGTCCCACGCGTACTATACTCGTCATACACTTTCATTTAATACTCATACCGAGGGCGTTGTAAAGAAAAAGATAAACCAACATTTTGTGTTGGCCTAAATTTTGAATTTGGAATGACGCCACACAATTCATAGTATTCTAATTGTCACACCCTTTCATTTGATACCCATACCGTGTGGGTTGTACAGAAAAAGGTGATCCGCCATTTTGTGTTGGCCGCCATTTTGAATTTACAATGACACCACATAGCTAATAGTATTTTACTTGTCATGCCCTTTCATTTGGTACCCATATCGAGTGGGTTGTAAATAAAAACGGTAATCCGCCATTTTGTGTTGGCCGCCATTTTGAAAGACGCCACATAGCTAATTGTATTGCACTTGTCATACCCTTTCATTTGATAATCATGTTGGAGAACCCAATTGCAAAATTCACCCGCCATCGTGGCACCGCCATCTTGAGTTTCTTACAAAATGGTCAGATTGCATTGTCACGCGGATTATCTATATGTGCAAAATTTGAAGTTGATCGGTTATATGGAAGTGGGTCAAAATCAAGTTGCAAAATTTGTTTACATACAAGATACAACATACAGGTGAAGCTAATATAAAGCGTATAAAAAGGTGGTCCGCCATATTGTGTTGGCCGCCATTTTTAATTTTGAATAACGCCACATATCTAATTGTATTCTACTTGTCATACCCTTTCATTTGATACCCATGTCCGGGGTCGGGGAGCACAATTGCAAAATTCGGCCGCCATCTTGGAACCGCCATCTTGATTTTTTACAAAATGGTCAGAATGCATTGTCACGTTAACTATGCATATGTGCAAAATTTCAAGTTGATCCGTTACATGAAAGTGGGTCAAAATCAAGTTGCAAGATTTGTTTACATGAAACATACAACATACAACATACAACATACAACATACAACATACAACATACAACATACAACATACAACATACAACATACAACATACAACATACAACATACAACATACAACATACAACATACAACATACAACATACAACATACAACATACAACATACAACATACAACATACAACATACAACATACAACATACAACATACAATATACAACATACAACATACAACATACAGGTCAAGCTAATATAAAACGTATAAAAACCGTGGAGGTCTTCATCGTTTCGGCTCGATAGGATGTTCCTTCCATCTTCTACCCGTTTTGAGAATAAAGAGCGCCCTATCCTCTCTCCAGCACCTCAGAATTTAGATTAATAGCCGTGTTCCTTTTTTGCTACTTTTTACTCATATTTACTTGGAACTACTCCTGCTCTCACAGAGGAGTAGGTAGATATGTTTTACTCAAATCGACAATTTTTTACTCCGGAGTACTTAAAAGTTGAAAAGGAACGAAGCTAATATAGTAGGGGAGCTGGCACTTGAAAAAATCGTGTCGTCCCAACCTTCTGCCGTTTGGTATATAAGCTTTTGAAGTAATTTTAAGCATTTTTTATAATATGACATTTTTGCGGGAAGTGGACCCATTTCGAGTTAGGGGTTTTGGGGGGTAAAAAGGGGGTTAAAATTGAAAAAAATTTCTGCCGCTGCGTATGTAGGTTCTACTAGAGCTAAATAACCGTTAAATACTAGTGGCAGAAATTTTTGACTATTTGCTAGGGTGTGGGCAGAAAAATGGCAACTTCAGCTAGGGGTGGCTTGGGGAGGGTCCAAATGGTCAAAAATGTCTGCCACTAGTATTTAACGGTTACTTAGCCCTAAAAGAACCTACATACGAAGCGGCAGATTTTTTTTTCAATTTTAACCCCCTTTTTACCCCCCAAAACCCCAAACTCGAAATGGGTCCACTTCCCGCAAAAATGTCATATTATAAAAAATGCTTAAAATTACTTCAAAAGCTTATATGCCAAACGGCAGAAGGTTGGGGCGACACGATTTTTTCAAGTGCCAGCTCCCCTACTAATATTGATCCCACGAGTTCCGCGGGACCGGACGATCACGCAGAGTTATATCACTATCTATGCAGCGTATATATGCAGCGGAATATAAAATGTAAAAATTTGAATTTTTAAATAATCGTAATCGATCTTAAACTTTATTTTTGCAATTTTCAACTGCATTATTTCCATAAATAGGTGAGCCTACTTAAATAATACATGTTACACAAACTTAAATTTTATAACACTCTACACACCCTCTTAAAAATTCCATCAAAATTGCTACTCGAATAGTGAAATACTGTTTCGACTACGAAATTACTCTGAAACAATATAAAGTTTTTTGATATAATATTTAAACTTGAATACAAAACTTCTGTATTCTTTAGAAGTTAATAAATCTCGCAAAAAATTCTTTCCCATGATTAAAAATGGATCAAAATTAATCTATTCGAATATCTCAAAGTCAATTCAATTTGATCTGGCATTGAATAAAATTGAATATCACTTCCAATTTCCACCTTTATTCTAGTTAGCCTTGATGCATTGTGCTAGAAGCAAATAAGACAAAAATCAATTACGACCAGCAGACTATAATCAATCACCGAGTGACTACATAAGAAATTCTCATAAGGTTCGACCTTTTGTATTCAATTGTAATTCAAAGAAAATTTAATTTTACTTTTTATTTTAATTGTTCTTAAGGAAAGGAAAGTTATGATTGAGTTCCGCTTTCGAAAATTGTGTAAAATAAATCCATAGTAACGAATTTCTAGCATTCTTCATACATAAGTATATCGGCAACATGTAAAACCTGAACACCTCAAAAAAAAACACAGAAAACAAAATCGAAGAAAATTTCAAAAGTCGCTTTCCAGCTGTTTTTATCTCATTTTGTTTATAATTAGCGAAAACATTTGGTTTCTATTTCAATTCCGTGAAGATAATCTGCCAGTCTCCGAAAACATTTGGCATGTGGCCGCCATTACAGAACATGTGCTAATGGCGGCTTGTCTTCGTTAAAAAATGTCAGATGCGATTTCAGATACAATATATTGACAGACAAAGGACGGAGCAAAAAATAATCGAAGCTTGCTACTTAACACTCAATTAGCATTAATGATATGGAAATGACTGCATCCCATACTAAGGCAACGAAGATCTGTCGACTGGAATCCATTGGTGAATTATTGGTGATAATCCATCAAACTCCTCGAAATGCGGGTCATCACCCGGGCGCGTTGGATTGATAGTTTCAAGCCACAGCACCTTTATTTAATGCCCATGATGATATGAGGTTCCAGTAGGTCCAGTAATTCCAGATTTTCATCATTTATGGCAGAGGATTTCGAAGCTGCTGAAAGTATCTGGAGTGAGACAAATTACAGCATAGGCCCGACAGGTGCCTCTCGAAGACACTTTACTTTGCCCCAGGTTTTGGACGGACCTGCTCCGAAATTAAATTACAGAAATTGAACGGAATGAAAATCATGGTCCAGTGATCCGGCAACGGTACAAGCCACGACTTCGGTTCAAACCCGATGGTTTCTTTGCTCTACAGCAACACTCGAATCGCCACTGTGTACGAAGATTGATCTGGAGCTGAGCTTGGCTAATAGCTGCCGAAAGATTAATTGTTAAGGCTTGGACCAACCCGGTTTGTTTTTTTTTTGGTTCGAGGGGAGTGGTAGGTACCCGACAATGTAGTGATACTTTAATTTCGACTATGATTGCTAATCGGTTACTTTATCGTTCGTCTAAATTAACTTTCTATGTAAGATCATTGCTGCCTACGCATGCGCTAAAGGCTTATGGGGTTTCCGTGTTTGAATGATTTGCTGTAGTAGCGGCATGGTAACGATCGCAGCGGAAAGAGTTTTATATCTTATTTATAAAAGTAAGATAAAATTGAAGTTAATGCTAGGTATTGGCCATTTGTAACGGGTTTCTTCGATTTTATTCGCTCTATGGAAAAAAAATTTTGATTGATCATTGCTCGATTTGGACAGTTTCGGCTGTTGATGTACTTTCGTTTCTAATTTGAATTTGTTTTGTTAATACTTAGCTCGTGCTTCTTTGCGATCATGCATGGGAGTTATTTTTAATATTGGTGGTCAATCTATGTACATAAAGAAGTTTCAAATTCAGCTTACTACGATATATATTTAAGGCAACATTGAAGTTTACAACGGCATTGGTTATTTAGTGATTGATGCATGGAAATTTTTGCACATTTTCAAGGCCTAAAAGAATAATAGTGTTGGTCTTTTGGAAAATTAGTAAATATATGTTGCATGATCGGCATAATTCATAGTTTTCATATCATTTTAAGCTAATTCAAATAGAAGCCATATGTTCAATGTAGGTAACTATCTAAACAGCCGGACTATCTTAAATCTAACCAAATCCCTTCGACGGATAGTATGGGTTCAGACCCAAAAGATCTACTTTCGACCTTCTCATGTGCCTGACGGAGCATAATATGCATAAGATATTATCAAGTCTGGTTTGGTTGCTCTAGATATTTCCAACGCTTTTGACAGAATATGGCACCCCGCTCTATTCACTAAACTCCAAGCTATTGGTATCGACTCAATTGTAAGGAACTGGATTAAGAACTTTCTTTCTGGCCGTTCAATGGTGGTAGCATTGGATGGCGGTGAATCTAATCCTCACGGCATCTCGGCCGGTGTTGACCCAGCCGGTATTTTTCTAATATTCATAAATGAGTAAAAACTAATCTCGTCCGTTCTTAGCCAGGCACGGTACGCCTGAGTAAAAATAAAACTGCCCGTCCTTACTCTGAATCAGGAACGCACATCGTCAAAACGCCTGCATGGCACTCAAATGAGGCGCGGTACGCCTGAGTGAAAATTCTACTTTTCCAAATGCAGCTCGTTACAGGTACGTATCAATAACAGACCCACGGAATAGAAACACGATAAGCTCACGCCTTTTCTAGACTAAAAGGAGCAAAAATGAAGCTTTAAGAAATTGTATAGGCCGAAGAAAACGGGCAATTATCGTGGTGACTTTAAAGGGTACCATTAGCATACTCAATAGACCAGTTCTCGTACGTGAGTAGGTCAAGCAGCATTGAACGTAGTTAGTACTTAGTTGGGGGACCGCTTGGTAAAACGACTCCCGCGTTTGGAATGCTCGATTATAAACACATTCATATCTGTAGCAGAGGCATGGATACGAGCGCATTTTTCGATTTTTATGCCTGTAGAAGATGACCTGATTTTCAGATGTGTATGCCGGGAGCGTTCATACCGTGTATTTGTTCGCTATGCGTGCTAGTTGCGGACGCATATGTGCTTTTAAAAAAATTAACCTACTAAATTATTAACTTCCCAGTAGGAAGTTATTGTAATCGGTCCGAAAATCGGATTCGAAATTTTCAATGTATTTACACGTTTCAAGGTCCCAATAGCATTTTAAGCAAAAATTTGAGAAGAAATATGTGTGTGTGTGTGCGTACGTATGTGGTCATTTTTTTCTGCACGATTTCGCGCGAACCGAAAAAGATATCGACTTCGTACAGGTGCCGTTCGAAGCGTGTTCAAGGAAATATGATCTGAAAAGATTTTCATAAAAATTGGTCGAGCCGTTTTTTTGTTTGAACGAATACTGGGAAGTTAATCTTGTGGACCGAAAGGGTCAAAAGCCACATCCCAACTAGTTTTTATTCGGGAGCTACTTTACAGTTTCGCAGATGACGGTACTTTGCGTTATTCCTACGCTTTCGACAATATAAGACAAGCACGTGACAGACCTTGTCTCTAAGATCGTGAACTCATGTCCAAGTCTATCAATAGGGACATAGAGCTTATTCTTGAATGGTGCCGCAAGAATCGTGTCGAATTTAACGCATCCAAACCAAAATACTGTTAATATCTCTAAAAAAACCTGAACCGACCTTCTTTCTGTGTGATTCTAACGGTGTGATTCTAACGGCTGACCCATCTCGTAATATCCTAGGCGTAATTTTAACCGTAGATCCTCGATGGAATAATCACATATTCCAAATCGCCAAACGAGCATGTTGATGCCTGCGATTTCTTAAGAAATGCAAACTCCTCCTCCTTGTTACAATCTACAAACGCTCCAGTGTCGCATATATAATCACCAAGCGGTATCATTAAGCTTTGCACCTTCCAAAGTCCGAAAAAGTTTTCTATTTGAACAAGAAATCCATCTTTTTACTTTTTTTTCCTCCTTATAGCCCGGAGTCCCTAAGTTATCGTCATATGTTTTCTTTTTATTTCCTTAAATAAAGCATAATATACTGCGCAAACAGTTTTTTATGGAGACATGCGCACTAACCTATTGATTTAAAAATTGAAGAACTGCTGCAACGAATTGTTTAAGAGCATGGAAAAGTTCATAGATTTGTATGAAAAAATGTTTTATAAAAATAACTTTCTTCCAAAAAAGCTGACTGCAATTACATTTATACACTTGAGAAGTAGATCATTCCTTTTAGTGTATTGTTCCATTACAAATTTTCCAAAATCTGTCAAAAAATTATAAAAAGCTTAAAAGCAATTTCTGAATGAAAGTCGGAATTTTTAATGCGATCACTACTAGCCAAAAACCACTCAAAAACCGCCCAAGCTAATATCTCTTGTTACCTTGCCAGACTCCACCCCAGATCCCATTTGATAAACACAAAAAAACACATTTATCAAGCAATCTACACTTAAATCTCCAAACCAAACCTAATTTGAAATTATATAACAATTCAAATGTAATAAAACCCAAAATTTAATTCCTCCTCCTTGTTTACTTCTGCCCGGTTTCAACCTTAAAAGTTTTTCCGTCACATTTACAAAAACTTGATTGACATTTTCCCACAATATTTCTCAAATCTTGTCTCATTACTCATGGTAAAACTTAAAGGTAAGAAAAATGTAATGAGTCTGAAGAGCCTTAGATTTGCATTGGAGATAGCGTTCTTAAGAGCTGATTACATTCTCATTACTCAACCATTAATTTCGGAGGCTTCCTGTAGCCTGTTATTAAGGATAGAAGAAAAAGTTTCATCTTGGCGCACTTTTCGAATTCCTAAGAACAGCTCCGACCTTTCTCCATTGTTAGTGGGTGTGTTTTCTGGGTAAAATTATGGATTTGTTAAAATAACCATCAAATGAACTGAACAATACGAATTAATAACTCAATTCCGGACATAGGAGGAAGACGACCACGTCTGGGTCATTCAAATGCAGTTTTGGTCCACTTAAGGTCTAGGTCGACGCGGGCTGAATCTGGCCCAATCTGAATGATGTGAAAGTGCCCGCAGACAGACAGATTAATATTATAATGCTGCTAGTGGCTGGATGCTTCTCAGGTGGAAATTTATTTCTCGTGGAATCGCGCTATGGAAAGTGTTTATTTATGAGATATTTAGGCTTTGAGCCACAACAGGCGCAAGCTAAGGTGGATTTATTTCTCCTTTGTTGGGCTATAGTTATTCAAGAACGGATTAACTTGCAACTATTTAATTAAAGAGTAAATCGTGCTATTAGTATAACAATGGAATTTTAAGTGTTTGAATTTATTGTAGAAGTGTACGTGTATGCGTATTGTATTTGAAAGAAAAATGGGTGCGATTATTTAATGGGTTGCAACAATTTAGAGAAAAACAAGAAGAGATTGATCGATTGCCTGCAATGCCATTCAAAGCTGAAGCCATGTTTTTTCAAATTCAGACTTAATTATTTAATTAGTAAGAACGTTGTTCAATTGTTTATCGAAATAATCCGCTACTTTCTCATAAATCTCTCACTCCTATTCAGAATTTTCACATAATATACATGTCTGTTACCTATAACAAGGTTTATTGTGCTAAGTAAGCCCACAAGATTAAAAAACGAATCGCTTTCTAACGAAAATCCTTAGAAGTCCTTCAGATAGAGTTTATAAATTTAAACCAAAATACGTGAGAAAGTTCGTCCAACCGTTTCATGATGTGATGCTGTGATTAATGAGAATTTTGTGCGCATGCCAAACGGCCTTTTCTTCTTTGATTTACTATTCAAATTATGGGTTGTCTAAGCATGATTTTCACAACCCGCAGTTCGAAAAAATGGTTGTTTTTGAGAAATATGTGAATTTTATAGTTTTTTCGCCTTTTCTCTATTTTTAAGAGAAACTATGCATTTTGGTCAAAATATCAAAAGAGCAAAGTTATAAGGCATAAAATTTCCTGCAAATTTTGCCTTCACTGTTTTTTCGAATTCGGCATTGTTTCGCCGGTAGAGCTCGTTTTACGCCTTTTTTCAGACTCTGTTGATAATCAAAGCGTCCAAAGAAAGGCCGTTGAAAAACTACAACTACTACTTTGATCTCATTTAATTTTTCATATAAATGCATAATTTTGGCTCAAAATCTAAAAATGGCGCAAAACGGCCTCCATTGGCTAAAATATGCGGAGTTGGGAAAAATTGTAAAAGTAAAATTTTTAGGTAATTTTATGCTCTCCAACTTTGATATTTTCACCAAAATTCATAGGTTCTCCACAAAATAGAGAAAAAGGCGAAAAAACTCTAAAATTCACATATTTCTCAAAAACAACCCTTTTTTCGAACTGCGGGTTGTGAATCCTTCACTTGTTGTGTTGTGGGTTGTGAACCCTTCCTAAAAACAGCGATTTTTTGACTAATTTCAGCGGACTACGTTTGTTTTTAATCCACGAGAAAATTCGGTTAGTTTTGTTCGTTTTGTGTTTGTCCCTAAAAAAGCCTGTTTAGACGCTTCGCTCCCAGGAACGTTCCTCACGAACTTTGTGGATGAAGGGAGAGGTGTGGTGGTACCTCTCATCAACCCCACTACAGTGCCGCGGTCAGACAATTTGGGAGATTTGCGGAGAGTCCAAAAAAAATTTCGGTCGCTTCGCTCGCGCATTTTTCTTCATACAAACCCATCCCCGCGACAGAATAATGGCCCATATGCTGATTTCCGTGGCCCATACTCATTTGTGTGGCTCATTCTCAGTGAAGTAAATATGCAAATAATGAATTCAAAGGATTTTTATTGCAATTTCCCTCGCTTCGCTAGCGGGGCCCCAAAATCACGGAGCCCTGTGCAGCTGCACATCCTGCACATACGCCAGCCGCGGCACTGCCCCACTACCTCCTTCATCCACAAAGTTCATGAGGAATGCTCCTGGGAGCGAACCGTCTAAATAGGCCCATAGGAGTAGAATTTTTTTTTCGCCACTTTTAATTCCGTGACCCCCCAAAAAAAATTCTAGATCCGCGCCTGGTTGGGGGTTGAGCGAAAGGCTTACAATCTTTCTTCGGAAAACAATTCTTGTTATGGAATCGATAGTTCAGTCTCGAAACAGTCAGGATTTACCATAAAAACTTCAGCAACGTCCTAATAATTTAAGGAATAATGATATAAAATTTGCAACATGGAATGTGAGAACATTATATAGACCTGTAGCAATGGCAGAAATGATAGATGAGCTTAGACCTTAGACGATATAGAATACTCATCGCAGGACTGCAAGAACTAAGATGAACTGGTAAAGGAGTACTAGAATGAAGTGACGCTACCATATTCTACAGTGGCAATAATGACGCCAGAAGAAATTTTGGGGTACGTTTCTGTGTATTTAAGCCTCTAATCAACAAAGTATTAGACTTCACCCCGCTTAGCGATCGGTTCGCGACCCTAAAGGGGTTTTTACACGATACAACGGTTGGACCAACTTGCGTTGTCACTTTATCGGTTCAACAGCATAGTACTGTACACACACGTATCAATTTCGTTTGCGACTGATTTTATTTTCCGTCGTATTTTGAACTGACATTTCAACTACTAGTTCTTATGATAAAAAATGCCAGAAAATGTGACACTGTTGTGAAATTCCACGCACCCGATGCAACGGCTGCACCCGATGCAGGTTTTTGGTCGGCAGCTAACAAACGAGCGATATCGGCACAACCGTTGTTTCCTTTAATATATGAAGTGAAGTCACGGAAACACAAAGATTTCATTTTTCTGAAATTGCGCCCGGTGGAAGTGCACCATTCGCACCTATTAAAGCGCCGGCCCTGTCTATATACTATGGTTATCTATGAGTCAGACCACTGATAAGCGTGCTAAACTCCACAGGATGGCTTAAGACATCCGCCACACAGTCGGTCAAACAACCACCTTACTTTAGGTATACGAGTTTGTGGAGGCTACCATACATCTAACCTATGGGTATCTTCACAATGACTGCAGCCAGATCCTTGATTACGAATTCTAGGATTAGAAGAGCATTGAATTTATTATTTATCAAGGTCAACCATCTAGGCCTATCACTGGAATTGTCATAGGTCAACCTACACCTTTCTATGGAGCCCTTTAAATTTCTGCTTTGTGGGACCAGGGTTCCGAAACGACCACCAGACCACTATGTCCTTTTTAGTTTTTGGTAAACTTCCTGCTAAGATCATCGCTTTTGCTTGATGAATATTTAACTGAACCCATCACGATAGTCTTTTGGTGGGAGTTGGTGATTTTATGTCTTATGGCTCCACGTTGTGATTTATATCCATAAGCCTTAATCTTCTCTTGAAAGAAACGACTTTCATTTCGTTTTTGCCTTATGTTGACATAATTCTTCAATTCATAAAAGTACAAAAGAAACGACACGACACGTTACTAAGTTGCCTATTTCTCATTTAGAAATCAACTTGCACCACTTTTAATCTCACTTTAACCTCGATAAAATCTCCATACCAATGTCATCACTTCCTCAACAAAAATTTGCTAATAGTACTTCATTTTCTTTATCTTATCAATCTCCTAACAACCTCCAACTACGCAATCTACTGTATACTTGCCATTCTGAAGAAATGTTCCCACCAAAAAAAAAACTGCAACAACGTATGTTAATCAAAAAAATACTCCCACAAAAATGTCATGTTTTCCCAAAGAACTTCCCCATTTAAAAGTTCTCACATAAATCGCTGTAGCATAACAAGCCTTCAGTTCGTACATCATATATCTAACTAGGGTCTTTGCATAAGCCAGAAAGGCATGCGCGGGAGGAACGTGCGGCGCTAATTGTCGACGTCGTTGTCGTTATCAATCAGATTTCCGTTTTTTATATATATTCTGATAAATGGTGTGTGCCAGTCGCTTTATCTTTTCCAGCATTCAACGAAAAACGCTGCAATTAACTTCTTACACACAGGTGGATGCATTGTTTTTGCTTCTTCTGTTGCTGATGGTTGTGCGAATCTCCCCATGGAATACCAGCAGCAGCACCAGCAGCACCCAAGTGGTTGTCACGTTTGACGCTTGCATGCTTGTCATCATCATCATCAACAAGAGAGCATCCCATTAGGTCTGTCTGCTTTATACTAGATGACGTTAGTTTTCATACGTGATGACATTTCCGCTTGTTCGTGAAAACATGGATTAGGATCGTTTAATGTGTGGGATACACACTGCGAATGGAGCCACTGGATTACCACCTGGAAAGGGTATAACACGAAAATTACACCAGGAAGACCTTTTGGAGAAACATACAGAGTCGAGATCTTCTTCACGTTAATAATAATTGAAAAATTGCTTGAAAGAAAAGAAGCAACAACAATGGAAACGCGGAACGTCTTCAAAATCAAGGATTACAATTTTCTTGATGAGTGGACTTAAAACATGCAGATTATCGCCTTCTTCGCATGGCCAGTAGCTTACATTCCATCAGTGCTTCTTGTTCCCCGTCTTCTCTACTAGAGCCCGGCTTAATTTGATTACCGTGGATAAGTATGCACGATGCTGCATGAATAATTAGCTCTTCCGCAATATGCTTGAGTTCACGGCGCAGCTGCAGAACCGAATAAGCTTCACATCCAATTTCGCATGCGCTTTACAATAATAATGTATTCATCGATAAAAGTGATCGATGACCGGAATTATTGTCTGCATGCTTTCATCCAGCTTACAATATTCGATGATCACTAGAGAAGAAGAAATCTTACCTGGCACAGAAAATCCATCATCAGTGGATTATTGTGTTGTGGCTACAGGTGATCTTTTGAAGTGGCTACTGTAACGGTACCCTATTGGCTATTACCTGGCCCGTTTCTCTGCCCACTTCTATTTAAGTAAGATGCGTGAAAAGAGCATTCTTCAAATTTCTGCGCAGATCTTTTCCGCGCAAAATTTTTGTGAAACACTCGCAAAATACCGCGGATAAACTTAAGAAATTTGTGCCAGTTGCGCTCTCTGCGGTGATAATTAAAATGAAATTGGAAAATAATGAATGTTGACAGGTTTTTGATTTAATGCAGTTGTTGCGGGGGGTCTTACCTGGCATTTTTTTTGTTGCTTTTTTCGGTTTATGATAATGCGTAATTAAGTGCAATTTCTTGGCTAACATAAAGGTTTAAAATGCGAAAAGAAATTATTACTTGTGAAGTAAGAAGAAAAGTAACAATTTTATTTTTTTTAATTTCTCATTTTGCTCAATTAAAAATGTATGAAAATGAAACTTTGAATACAACTTTTATTAAAATGAAATTTCTATTAGTTTCTCGAACAAGTTTTCTGTATTATGTGGGATATATGTACATAGGAGATAATGAAGTCTATTTATAGAGCTGCGGCAAAACCTTTACGTTCGATGCAAAATGCTTTTCAGGCAGTATTGAAACAGGGAAAATCTTGATGAATAGTTTACATGCTCCAACATCAAACAAGGGTTTTTTCCCACTAAATAATTATTTCAATAGATTTAATTAACTCAGTTTAGTACAGTAATAATTATGTTTGTGCAAATCCATCCTTCTGAGTAAAATCTACCAATGCCAGTGGTTTCCCTCAATTCTTTACCTTTATTATATCTTCATTAACTTCAACGAATCTTCTAGATAGTTGGGCATTCTTCCTATTGAAACTTTCTAGAATGACACATAGTATGTATTTTGACCTGGCCTCAACGTAGAAGTAAAAAACTCTGGCATAAGCGCTGCCCAAAGGCTGAGAATAAATGATCACTTGGGTATATTCTATAGTTTTTAGCGTTATGAAGATCTCCTCCAAGATCGGTAGTACTAACGGATCGCATGGGCGTGAAGATCATAAAGTTTCAGTTAAAAAGTCCCAAATTTCAAATCTCAAAGTTTCATGCAAGATAGGCGATCCTAGATTTTCCCTAAGATACCACAGTTGGAGATGCATTGTACAGGTATGTCTCAAACCAAGAGCGTGGTGTGATCTGAGATGGAGTCCTAGATTTAATAAAACGATCAGGTTTCCCAATCAAGCTAGTTATCTTTCAGTCAGAGGCTTACGCTATATGAAATCTACAACGGCAACAACAACAATGATGAAGTCAATGATCAACAACGTCTCACTAAAGCCGTGTCCACACATAACAAACATTTGATAAACATTTGACAAACATTTCACAAACATTTGACAAACATTCGACAAACGTTTGACAAACATTTGAATAATGTTTGTTATGTGTGGACGCGAGTCTTGGAGTTTTTGGATTTTTAAAAATGTTTGGATTTAATCCAAATTAAATGGAAAACATCTGATGTTTGTTGAAAATTATTCAGTACTTTTATGCACTTTTATGTAGATGGACATTCATCTCCAGTGATAAGTAGGATAAAACCACAATAATTGAATTTTAACTAATCGAAATTTGCGGGATAAGTCAAGTAGCGACTATAAAAATAAAATAAAGCGAACTGATTCATTAAAATTAATTGCAAATGACTTATCATTTCCGTGGAAGGGATCAATAGGAGGTTGTGACAAAAGGCACACTGAAAATTTTCCCTGGCTGTGAAAGACATGAAAGCGGATTCAAAGAAAGAATATGAAGATGGTACTAGTATTGGGTAGGACAGGATTAAATAATGAGTTTGTAAAAGGCACTTCATTTTCTTTTGAGCTAGTACAATGTCATACTTCAAATGAGGCGAGGTGCCATTGTAATGCCAAATTGACAAAAACAAGCAAATTAAAGAAAGTAAGAAAATAAATACCAATGAAGAGCTTTTTTCCCGAGTTTGATTCAAATATTCATTTAACTGCCTCAGAGTAAGAGTAGAAGAGTAAGAAACCTACGCCTTCACGATATATATTTATATTTTACAATCACACCTCATTTCAAATTAGATATTTTACTGCGCGAAAAGTAGTAAGAGAGAAAAAACCCAACACTACTTATTTACAGTCCACGCCCCTCATTTCAAATTGAATTTTAATGCCCCAAAAGAAGATTATTTTTGAACCGGGACATTTAAAAAAATTGAGGCGTGTCAGTACAATTTACCAGCGTGTAAGGGACAAATCTACTGCCCCTGTAAGTCTAATTCAACTCTAGAGGACACTGACAAAAATCTAAACGTAGGGGGATATTTTATAACAGTGGCTTCTGAAGTGAGAGATCAGGAAGAAAATCTTGTCGAAATTGCGGCATATAAAAAATCTATTTTTCCTACAGAACAGACACAGGAAATAACAACCATTTCAGAAAACATTTTTCTCGCAAAAACTTCACCAAATGTCTGACGAATGTTTGTCAAACATTTGCCAAACATTGTCAAACATTCGTCAAACATTTGTCAAACATTTGTCAAATGTTTTTTTTGCAAATGTTTGTTATGTGTGGACTCGCCTTAACTCTGTGAAGGGGTCCACGGCTGGTTCGGCCAATTCAAAGCGAGTTTCTTATTATTCCGCAAAAAATTTTTTAGGACCGCAGTAAAAAGCATCTCATGAAAATGGTTTTTTATGCAGAAACCCCAAGCTAAGCAATAATCCTTTACAGTCTGTCATGTCATTCAGATATGTAGGTTGGTTACTGAACATTGCTCTGCATTACTATCTACGGAGAATCTGAAAAGCAGAGGACTCCACGTTTTTTTTAACGTGAACTAGGTAGACCAATCAAGTCAAAGCAACAAATCATTAGGTAAACTACTGAACAAACGATCTGGCCTGAAACTCTACTCCAATTCAATTATTACTGCGTACAGTGGTTCAGAAGGCATGAAAACCTGGACAAAAGTCAAAAATCCATTGGATTTACAGAAATATTTGTAAATAAGGGTTTTTGATGTCTCTGAATTCGAATTTGATAATAAAATTTGAAAATTCAAAATGGCGGATCCAAAATGGCGGACTGATTTGGAAAAAGTCGATGGATTTGCGTGAATATTTGTATACAGGGGTTTTCGGGATCACGTAATTCGAATTTGATATCAAATTCTAAAAATTCAAAATGGCGGATGTAAAATGGCGGACTACTTGATGAAGTTACATGTCATAAAAATTACAGGGGCAAGTTGCATGTCATAAAAATTACAGGGGCAAGAAGTTCTTCATTTGTACCGTTACAGGACCTTATAATGTACAATTTAAGATCAACAATTAGGCGGATGAAGACGGATGAAAAAATATATGCATCGCCAAATTTAAATATCTTGAACAAATAATCACATTTACAGGTCCCCGTTTAGACTGAGTTTATATGGACTATTAACAAATATTTGATCACCTATACGTTTAATTGTAGTAAACATACCTTTATTAACGTCACCCATTCCGAAATTTGTAAAAATATTTCATACAAATCACTAAAGCCGAACGTTCACTATCACGTACAATGCACTCACTGTAACCTACGTTTACACAATGAAGCGATCGCTCGAATTCAAACACGTGGTAAACGAAAGTTACAAAAGACACGCACGTTAGCGACTCCGTTTCGGATGCTCCGAAGCCCCCTTTACAAGATTCAA
Organism: Thereva nobilitata; assembly: GCA_963855945.1. Classification (NCBI taxonomy): domain Eukaryota; kingdom Metazoa; phylum Arthropoda; class Insecta; order Diptera; family Therevidae; genus Thereva; species Thereva nobilitata. The sequence goes on from OY979694.1 coordinate 225,864,413, forward strand.
CAGTACTAAAAACGAAATAAGGACTTTCATTTTTCGACTTTTGTCCAGGTTTTCATGTTTTCTGAACCACTGTGCTTCGTGACGATCAGACATGGCAACATTACGAATTTGTTGCCTGTTCTTTAAATTCAAGAATATCCCGGGCGCCTCACATCTTCAGCGGTACCTAGAACCAGTTTTGAAATAAAATAGTAGCAGTAATTTTGGTTCGAAAGAATGAGGATAGCTTAATAAGGGTTTGGAGCGTGCTGAAAGCGGAGACAATGGAGCTTGATTTTGAACTCCTGAATGTTGTAGGAGTCACAGGAGGAGAGGAAATGAGATGTTACAAAAATCAAAGCAAAAAAATTTTGTAACGGGGCTTCGTTTTCACAAAGGCAATTCGCTCAATAGCATCTGGCCCTGGCCTCTCAAAACTGTTCTCTCCGCTGGTCCCGATTCTGAACCGATGTCACTCAGTTTGGCATCTCTAAGCTCTGGACATCCTGGTCCGCCGAGATATATCATCCCACCAAATATTGATATCTAAAGAGCCTAGTTGTCTTCAGTTGGAACTTCGGGTCCATTTGCTCAGTTTCATGTCTCCTGCCCGAGGACTATAATTTGAAATATACCACGTGTGTCTAACTATAGTACTTTCGACGATGAAATTAGGTCACTGGCAGACGGGTAAACTTAGTTTTTATATAAGATTTTTTTTAAAGCTGAAAACTGTTTTAGATCGATCAAATTTTTCATAAGTAGGTATAGTTTGCAGTATGTTCGTCAACTTTTCCCTCGTTCTTAAATAATTTCATAACGATATACAGGCTGCATTTTATGTCCTAAGCCGATGTTTTTCATTTTAAATTCAACACAATAATTGAACATTAACATTATTTATGAAATATGATGTCAGTCAACTGGTAGCTAACTGGCTGCAGGGCAAATGCGAGCTCTTTCTAGTATATTTCCCATATTCCCAATTTCTGTGCACGGCGTCGATGAGAGGTTCTCGGACATTCACATGCACTTTGCCTCACTGCATCAATATTTTCTGGCGTACGTTGGATACGTTATCGCTCAGACTTTGATTTATCTTCCAGTGTATGCAAATTTTCAAAATTATTCATTCCACACTGAATGGTTACACTTGGCGCATGATTAACACAAAAAAAATCACACAATTTTCTTCGCGTATCCACAATTGAACCATAATTTAAATAAAATATTTTAATAACTTCAACACGTTGTTGCGGCTTTAGATGCTCCATTATAAATTGTTATCGAGTATACTATATCTACAACTGTCAAATATGAACTGACAAATGACAGCCATAAACCAAAATGGCGGCTTAACAAAATCGGCCTGAAACATAAAACGCACCCTATATTTGAGATATAACCCCAATAATTAAAAAAAATCAAATACCATAAAAGATTTTTAAATTATCATAATAAACGACAATACTTATCTAACAAAAATTTGATGCACTCATCAAAGTTAATAACTCCGCTACCTCATGTCAAGCATAATAATGAACTATGTACAATGTGGTCGATCGTTGTTTATTTATAGCCAGAGTAATATCCATAAGTTTCCAGACTAAAAGCAGACTCATGACTAGAATATTACTTTGTATCAAATTACACACTAAAACCCGCATTACTAGCATAACTTACACGTAGTTCCATGTCGACGGCGGTTGATACGATCATTGGCCTAGTACTATCTCAAAAACTGCATTATCGACATCAATTTGGTTTCGATTAAAACGTGACCGCTAACTTTAATTTGCAATTAATCCAGCCACCCACATTGACGGGGGTAATTGTTTCCACATGCACTGAATTGATGCAGTGCATTCTCAACGTTGCACCGCATGGCAGTAGTTCAATTCGTGGGCTGCATAATTGCTAATGCAATTTACGTTTAGGAAAAAAAAACAATAATGTGAGAATTCGTTTTTGTTGAGATTGAAAATTTGTTTACAATCAATTTAGAAATGATGTTGATGTTTTACTGTTTTAAAGCCGCAATAGGGTTGCTGATGCTCAGTAGTTTGTTAATAAAACTTGTACCTATACTCTTTCAAGTATTTTGGACCACATTAGATAATATCCGAGTTGTATACTAAAAGGACATAAGCATGTAACTCTATGATTAAGAGGATTTATTAAGATTAGTAACGACAAATAACATACTATAAAAGCTAGACAGAAGCGGAGCTAAGATAGTAGCATACCCAGATGACCTTGTGGTAATAATGTCACGAGTGGTTCAAAACGTAATTATTGAAATTATGCAAGGATGCCTAAATAATGTTGGCATCTGAGGAGCTTGGTTAGAGACCTCAAAAGAGGTGTCGATCGAGACTAGGCTAAGTTTTATTTTAATGCTTTTGTTTTGAAAATTTGAGGGAAGCTGTCTGCTCTTCATTCTTGTCTATTTGAATTGAAATAGAGTTGCCAGTCAATAGAATCAAAATTAATCAATAGTAATCTAAAATAACCAAATTAAAAATGTTGAAATTCTTGCAGGATTTAGTTTTAATTTGGTAGACATGAATTACGCTCCAACTTTTCTATAGCGAGGATTATTTTGCAAGTTATAATAATGTGTTTCAAATTTCCACTATCGTCTTTTTATCATATTCACTAATTCAGCAGATTCTGCATATACTAGTAGTCTACGAGTTGTTTGCGAATAGTTTAAATTCGTTAAATAAGCTTAAGAAAAAATGGAGGAAAAATGAGAGACGGAAGAAGCCGCTAAAAGTTGGCCAATACAGGCACGGACCTTCAGCGCATGGTGTGTTTCATCAAAGTCCCTTCGGCAAGAGGCCTTTTCACCAAACTAGTAGGTGCTCCAGACCGGACCGATGAATACACTATCAGAGCCGTCTCTAGCCAGGGCATCCGGCTTTTCATTGCCTCTGCAGCCTCAATGGCGTGGGACCCAAACAACAACTTGATTCGAATTGATCAATGCGTTGACTGGTGTATAATCGTCCCAAAATTTTTATTGATTGACATCAAGCAAACAAATTTATACTCAAGATGACGGTTCTTGTTCGATTGCGGAGGTCAAGCAGCATCGGACGTGATTGGTACTCTGTTGGGGAACTGCTTGGGGAAAACGATAGTAGTAATCGCTTTTCCTTACGGGGGCCGCATGGGGCCTTCCTTATGGGGCAAGGCACATGAGGCAGTGGGGCTGGCCTCATATGGCCCCATCCACACACCCTCAAAATGCCAGTCTTCTAGCTTACTTGGTTCATTCTGGGTTTTGCTTCTTTGGACCGACCCACTTTTTGTGAGCAATTACGACTAATTTCAATAATGGACAAACAAATCATCAATATGACTTCCTTTGAAACTGCAATATTGAATGACTTCATAAAGGGGCCTAATCTTCTGCAATTATTCACAAAGAATCTAGACGATCGAAACAGTAACCTGCAAACTCTAAAAGTATTTTCCAATAAAATATAGAGGAATGATTCCTTAATATAATCGGTTCGATGCCATATGGTTCAACAGAAGAAATAAAAAAAGCAATCTTCGTGTTCTCTAAAAAGCATTTTTTCATTAAACAGATTTTAATGATCTACTAATCGAGAAAAATGCGAGCAATTTACATTGGCGAATGACTGTGATAAATGTAGAACTTGACTAGTAATATAAGTAATTGTTTTGTCAGATTAAAACTACACCCACATCGTACATGTTCCTTCCATCTAAATTTGCATATTCTACATTAGTAATGACCGATATAAAAATTTAAGGTGCGCACAAAGCTTAATTACTGTCACTCTATTAGTTATTTCCTCAATTATTTCCCTGTCGCGTGTCAAATTCTACCAGCAGACTGGATTCTATTAATTAATTTCATTTCCTATTACATCAAGAATGCCATTAAAAATATATACTTAGTCCCAACAGTCTTTGCAATAATGTTAAATGAAGCAAGATTAAAGCCGGCCGCCGCTAGATGCAAGCAACAAAATCGCTATAAAGTTACGTAGTGGCCATTAAGTAGTACATTGCATCGAAGCTTTATTCAATTTATTAAAACGAGTTCTACTTTACCAGCCATAAGATTTTATGAATCAAAATAAAGACTAGAGCGTGTCCAGCATCTCATAGCAGCAACAAATTCTGCACTAAAGTTCATTCCTTCAGCGCTTTGTTTATTGTTGAATAGCAGCACACAATGTTACAACATTGATTTAAGCATCGCGACTGTATAATGACAAATTGCTACACGGTGCTTGTGGATTACTCGAGTTGATGTTCAACGTGTTCACCTGAAAGAAGCATTTGGACAGGGCCTCTTTTCATTTTGGACATACAACGTCCCCGAACAATGAAAACTAACATCATTTCAGCGAAGAGAGACGCAAACATATTTTCGAAAATATTAACACCACGAAGAATCTAATTTACCGCATGAAATAAACCATCTTTGTGGTCTCTTCGGATGGGAAGATAAAGGTACGAAAACCGCGCATAAATTATATTACAAGTCAAGAAGTCTTAAAGGTTCTTGAGTACAGGTATTTACCCTAATCAAGACCAGCATTGTGATTACTCACGGATATCCGAGGGGCTTATGTCGCTGTTTTTGATATGTTATGACTGGACTCCCGCGACAATAGAGTAACGCGCATCCATTAGCCAGATAAGCTGTCAGACCGTTAATAGCTGACGCCGATCGACCGAAGCGATTAAAATTCATTTGTTGAAAAATTGAATTTTTAATGAAACTGGGACTCACAGGTATAACAAACTAAGCAAGTACATACTGTGAAGTTCGACGTCTTATCTTGGTGAAGTTATCTTCGGGCATTGACTTGACGGCTTGACTTTTTTATGGCCGCGCATGGGCCCCAAAGTAAAGATACCCAAAGGAATTGTGTGCACTTGAGACTTCCGACTTGGGAGACTCATTGAACGCCATCCATTGCGCGGATCTAAGAACACTCTTCTATGCACAGTCCCACAACAGTCTATAATACAGTGGCCGACCGACACGCCGAATCTCCCCCTTGCGCATGCCCCAAAGACTTGATCTTAAACTATTTTGCTTGCGGTTGGTTTTGAGGTGGTTTTTAAAAAGGTCTTGCATAATAAACGAAGCGCTGAAGATAATATATATGTGATGGACGGCTTCTTTTGTTTGGCTACCTTCGACCTCCTCCGTTGACTGATGAGAACCTCTTGTGGTTGGTTGGTATACATTCTCAACTACTTTTGCCTGGGCCGTGATAGTAAACATTCTGGTATTTCTTCTTTAATCGTGAAATTCGGCGATCAAGATGACGGGTTTATTAAGCGAAGAAATTTTAAGCGTGCAAATTAAGACCACAACATTTCCCGGAAACATTTTTCTCATCAACTTAATTACTAAAATCGATCTCACGAGATCGACGAACCCAGTCTTGTGGCACGTTGGTATTCTGCGTAGGTAAGTGGGAGAGTTTATGACCCCACGCAAAAGAATTTAGAGCGTCATAAACATGCCCGAAATGTTCAATATTTTAAGTGATTTTAGTGCAGGCTTTTTGGATAATTTATTGATTTGTGTTAATTCTCGCTTAGGAATGATTCTTTTAATTTTTTTGGGTTTGAATTTTGCATATGGTGTGTTTTTCGCCTTCACCTTCTATGCTGAATTGCCAAACGATTGACTTTTGAGATAATGTCGAATATATGTAGTATCTAGAGACCTCTCTAGATAAAGGACTCAACTGAAATGTACATACATAAGGAAAATGTTGCAAAGAAAACCGCCAGAGCATTATATGTCTGTCAGAGGATAGTAATCATGCATTTCTATCATTAAACCTATGGTCACCTACGCAGCCTTAACGTGGTGGTCAAAGATTTAAGAGAAAACCTACAGGTCACTACACCTTGTAACTTGAATTATTTTTAAACTAATAACAGGCGCGATGAATACGTAACTAATTGTACCGTTAGAGTAATATTAGCCGTGTTTTTTTAAAGAACTATATAGGTCTTCGATCCAGTTCATTAAAAAAACGACAAGGGATATTTCACTAAGCGCCATCTTCAGTGCTTTAAATATATTAAAATTAATCCGAAGTTGCGTGTCAGTAAACAACTGTTCCACGAATTCCCCTCTAGAAAATAATAAATAAGTTTCTAAAAAATAAATTATTTGTTTCCTCATGCCTTCAAATTTGCTCTCGTCACTTCTATGTTGCTTTTAATTTTAAATGACGTTTTTCCGACAGCCGGTAAGTATGCTACATTCCGAAAAGAAAGGGAAATTTTGAAATGTCCCAAGACCTGGATAAAAACCTCGATAAAACCTGGGTTTTCAGATTTGTATGGGGAAGAACTATATAGTTCATTAAAAAAACACGGCTATTGAATGTCTCCACTCTACCTCAGGATACTCAAGGGTTTTAAGAATAGTCCCGATATTGAATCATAAGCCTAGTACTAAGTTTGGCGCTAAACTAAATTTTAGCGCGTCTCCAAACTTGTACCCTTTTTTAGCAAGATAAAATTTGACAATGTAGAATTGTAGAGAAAGTTCATATTAACGTTTTTTTGGGTTAAATTTCAAAGTCTTCTTCGAAATAAAACTCCTCAAAATCCACTGGAAATATAAAATTATTTAAAACGTGTTTCAAAATATTCTAAACACATAGAATTATTTATTATTTTTACTATTTTTTTATGCACAAACTTTTATTTTAGTTTTATTTCTGCACTTGAAACTTCTACAACCGTAAATTAGCTTATTTTTCTGTTTGTTTTTTATCACTGTTTTTTTTTCAACGAAATTTAGCGTGAAATAAGGTGCCTGCACGATAAAAAATGCAGCTAAAAATGTGGAGACTAACATTGCTGCCATCTGTTTTAAAGAAATAGAAACGTGGATTTATCGAGCTAAAATACGGCGAACTTAGTACTGTATGCGCTAAAGATGTTGCTAAAATTTAGCTTGATAAATTTTCGCGCTAAATTTTGTATGGAAATTTCATTTAGCGGGGAACTTAGTACTAGGCTTAAGACTTCACACTGGTTTTATAAAACTTCGATTGCCAATTCAAATGCCCCGATCAAGTAGAACGTCGGAAGTGAGATCGCAGATTAATGCGAAAACGAAACCAAAGGAGGAACAACCGGAGCTGATGTTTAGGTATCTAGTTTCTGTGGGACGTCTAATATTCGCCACAAAGGCAAAGCGGGATTAACACCGAATGACGTATGGAACATGAATTCAAATGATCTTAAGGATGAGTCCAGCTTTTGTATAAACAACTTTTTTTTAGGTCTTATCCATATTCGCAATGTTTATTTGTATCTATGCGTTTTTCACATGTAAGAAGAAATTTCATCTTTTTTGGCACGTACTATACTTTCTGATTGTTTTTGTCGCCACTTTTTTGTTGGTTTTCTGTGGTACTTCGCTGTATTTACTTTCTAGGCTCCGCTGATGTGTGCGAAGTTGAATAGACTATATCGGCAGACGTGGTTAACAAGTGCCCATTTGACGAAATCCGGCTCTATCACTGGTCAACAAATAAGAAGAAGAAGCATTAGAAAATACTTCATTCAAATTTTGAATACTATTGAGCAAAATTACACGGCCAAGAAATGATAGGCCAAGACTTCCAATAATTCCAATAAACCGGTTTTATAGGCAAGGGGTCGCAGGGAACTTGTGCATACCAAAAAAAATTTGTATGCACCGAGCATCACATTAATAACACAAGCATAACTTCGTTCTCGGGGGCTGCGAAAATTATGAGAATTTTTGTTGCTTTGTACACAACTACATAGACAATAGAATCGTTACACGAAAAGATACAGAACAGTCAGTTTATCGTAATTCTTATATTATATACAAACCGGTTTGTTAAGAGGAAAAGTTTTGGGCCGTGTAATTAGTCTCATTAACCTCGTATATTACTGGAAAACGCAGTTTTCCAAGTCCTCGGTAGTATAGTGGTAAGTATCCCCGCCTGTCACGCGGGAGACCGGGGTTCGATTCCCCGCCGGGGAGGATTAATTTTTTTTTCTTTTTTAATTTTAAAGCTCACATTTCTTGATTAAAAATTATGTTAGGTCTAAATGCAATTTTGCGAAATCATCCCTTCAAGAAAAAACACTACAAAGGCATGCGAAGGTTAATAGCATTTAATGCCTTCCAACAAAATTCCCTAATTTGGTTCAATGTAACAGTGATTAATAGTGCCCATATTTGTTCTGGAAGTCAAATCCATTCGTTTGACAGATTGAATGATCAAGGTAGCATACGCACCTATACAATGACATTATTTCCCTTTGCTGTAATTTTCCAACTCAGTGCTGGTTCTCGGGTCCCTTCCCTAGGTGCGCAGTTTTGATTGTTAGTGGAACTACGTAATGCAAACATTAGTCTTTAAAGCACCCAACTAAATGGCCGCACTGTGAAAGGTATAGAAGTGAACATATCGCGACTAATTTAGACGGCAGAAGAACCGTTATTTTTATACAATATTTTTATAGTAAAATCTATATTAAAATCTGTCATGTACACGGATTGAAAACTTAATAATGGCAACGTATCGAGTTAAGTCGTTGAGTTGAACTGTCTTTAAACTAAACTAGAACTCAACTGAACTCCAATGGAAACTTACGAGTTACTGCAGTAATAGAGGCTTGGCTGTCTATAAACATTTCAATGCTATATCGCTGTGTAGGGTCGAGATTAATTGTCTGGCAGACCTTCAGAATCTCAGAATAAGATATTTCAAGAACGAAGACCTTCCTGAAGGTCAATCCTGGGTGAAGGTAGTCTGTGGCTATAACAATCATACCCTAGAGTAGCAAGTCAATGTAGGGTTTTCGTTTTCCCAGGAAGGAAATAACATTAGAGCAGTTTTGCCTGGGTTGACTGCCTGCCATCTGCTACGACGGATAAACGGGGTCGACACTATCACTCTATTATAAAATACAGAATTCAAGATTATCTTCATTTTATAAAATAACATGATTTGTGTAATACTGCAATATTTATGAGAAGTGGGAAAAATAACAAAAAAAAATTTCCCATACCGGGAATCGAACCCGGGCCTCCTGGGTGAAAGCCAGGTATCCTAGCCACTAGACCATATGGGAGATGAAATTCTTGTGTCAAACGTAATATAAAAACATAATTTTAATTTATTCAATTTTTAATGCATTTTATAAATAGTATTGGAATTATAAATACAATGCCTCTTTGGAATTGGCGTTCAAACCAAACCTAGCACAAATTTCCGACCAACTCTTTGTATTCGTTCTAACTTTGATCTTAAGTAAAGTAATTTTTTTTGGGTAATGAAAAAAAAAGAAAATATATGAAGGTAATAAAAACTTTCCAAATATACTAAGCAACGTACTTTGTAGCAAAATCCAAATGTTTACTATAAAAAGAGAGGCCAATTCAGATCATGTCAAGCTGACCTGAACTTGGATTGGTGATTGGAACGTACGTAACATGTACTTATTGGGTGCACCTGGAGTAACATAACCTTTTTACTTCTTCGACCTAATATCTCCAAAGCAAAAAGCTACTATTTCCATGATTATATTAAAAGAAACTCTAAATCTGTTAAAAAAGATATAGTAACCAATTTCACATTCGATTTAAAGAAAGGTTGAGAAAGTCTATATAAAATATAATGCTGACAAGCCTAATTTAAAAGTCCAAGGACATATAAGGAAAATCGACCATAATTTCTGGTCTAATTACGTAAATCATCAAGCCCAACTTCAATTACTTTAAAAGAATTACTCTACTTTCATAAATGCCGCAATATTTCTTTTTTTGACAAATTACGTCCGCAGTCAATTATTGTCAACTAATTCTCTTAACGTTCACCGCAAATCCGATTGGTTAATAAATTCAGCAAATCCATAATTAATTGTTTCAGCTTAATCTCCAAATTCGGCACATCGTGGACTATAGGTGAAATTCAAGAAGCTGTTAACACGGCATCCAGCCACTTCGCCCCTAATAAAGCCCGTATAAGATTGCAATTTTTCACTAAAAGCGATTTCAAATATTTTAAGAGAGTGAAATTATAGTGGTAACAAATTGACACAGTCGTCAAAGTTAATTACGCCGCGTTAACCAAAGATTCCTGAACATCGATTTCAGCGTGGGCATTGCTCAACGCGTAATGAGAAAAAGTTCGCCCCTAATTGGTATCACACACCAAATTGGAGCAGGCTTCGAGCCACATCAATTGACGGTCGTTATATAAATGATGGCGGCCCATGGCGTTCGATAATCTGAGGTAATAGCATGTAGTGAACAATTTCCACCAGCTCAGCTCGGCAATGGCACGAGACATCATAATAGGTGAAAAGAAATACTGCGCAGACAGCGCCGAAGCCCACATCTGAAGTGTCATTGATCCATACAACACTCGAGGCTGGCCGATCGCTTCAAGGCGTCTCTAACTGTAAGTTCATCTTGTCTTAAGATCTTCAATTCATGTGCTGAACGGCTAGAGAGCACTAACTAATGACCACTTTGGATCCCTGCTGGACTGGAAGTGTTGCAGATAATACGATGCTGTGGATGCGCGTCTTAACGGCTATTCTTTGGGTTTGTTTATAGCATCGCAACGCGCAAGGCATTCAAATGGAATTCGAGGTCAGACTCCATTCGGTCTAGTCTAGAAAAATGTGGACCAAAACACTTCAGGTATATACGTGGTGGCTCTGTTCCCCCCCTTAACAAGCTGTGTCCAATGCGACGAATTATCGCTTTTTGCTGATTGCTGCCCAGTCCGAAGTTATGAAATTATGATATGATTGGGATCTTGATGAACGCGCTTGTTACCGCCTGATTGCGGAGCTAAGGACAACAGCAAAAAATCCGTTTCGTAATTAATTAATTTAATCAACACTCGGAAAAGGTAACGCAGGTAATAGAATATGAAGTTTAAGACATATGCTGCGTGAATGTGAAGGCCAAACTTCAGTCTGGTTCGGGCTTATGATGTTCGATAACTTCAAGAAGACGTTCATATAGAGACACCAGACGAGTGAAAGACGTAGCGGAGGGTAAGAGTTGCACGGCTGTACGACTATTAAAGAAAGAGCATTTGAAGGACATTAAATGGAATTTATTTAATTATCCTTTTGCTGTGCGAAGACGTCTATCATTTGTTATTAGAGTAAATTGCTGATTGCGCTTAAAGTTGCGAAAATAATAAAGTGATGGCTAACCTTCGATAGTTTTAAAGAACCGTTTCTCAAAGTGATGTTAACTGTAGTCAATTACTTTTATAAGAAAATTGTTGTGAAAACGGTTCTATTAATCAAAAAACCTTAAAAAGCTTGTTTAGAAGGAATACATTGGCGTAAATCAAATGGAGTCTGAAAGAGGTAAACAGTAGTAGAAACTGATATTGCTGTGCTGAAATTCTCGAATCTGTCGTACCAGTTTGGCAATACTAATCGTGGAAGTTCGGCCTATCGTCTTGTCGTTTGGTCAAACACATTGTGGAGTATATGGACAAAAGGAAATTCTGTGTGCGGTGAGTTTGAGTTGATCATGTTAGACAAGTGTAGCAGAAACAAGATTGGGTATAGGTAGAAGAGCTTAAAATTTGGGTAGTGACAAAATATTATCAAGGAAGTCGCCATTATATGGAGTCTGATCTCTAATGGTGGTTGATCTACCAATAGTCATGTAAACCGAGTAATTTTGCACGTAGTTAAGCTGTATTGGGATGTTGTAATGTAAGATAACAACTAAAACGATGACTTTTTATGGTTTTTACAACTCTTGCTGGATTCCAGTGACTGTCCGGCTTATTTGGCAATTTGGAATACCTGATCGCAGATAATAAGAATAAGATAAGGGTGACACTAGTCCTAGTCTAAAACTAGTCCACTGAAACGAACGGTGTACTAAAAGGGCATCACTAAAAAATAATAAAAAGGAAATATTGCAAAATTGGTAGACATTTCCCAAAGATGAAGGTCAGTCAGCACATCTCCCAAAAAGACACCGTTTCGAACTAAGGACTGGCCCAACTCTTCGAATCCTAGGGCTAACATCATCCCAGGATCTACGATAAAATCACCAAATTGTCAAAATAAGCTTCACAATACCTGCGATTTTTTAAAAGTTGCAAACTCCTCGTTCCCCCAACAGTCCGAGCTTCAATAGATAAGTCCTACATTGGGCTCCGCCTCAAGTTCAACTCGTTTTTATGGGGTTGTGTCTCAAAATGCGCCTCAGCGTGGTACGACAAGATGCAAAATCGTGGAATCAAACTCAAAGAATCAATGAGCCTCGTAGAAATGTAACAGCCTCTGAGCGGTTGCTCCACTGAAATTAATGTTCTTGTACCTACATGCCAATATTTTTTCTGCAGTACAAGAATAGCCCACTCGGATAACGCCAATCAGTCTAGTTTTTTGTGCACACTAAAGTCTAGAAATTTGCTTTTCAACAGAGCAACTCCGTCTGTGGGACAACATTCCACAGCTAGTACTCCCGAATTCCTACAATATCCAAGAGTTCAAATGCAGGATTAATCGATATCTGCTCGACCACAACCAGACCCCCTGTAATAGGCTGGATTCTTTTCTCTTATATCCTTAAAACTATACTAATAGACATTGCAGCAAGATCCAAACGACGACGTGACAGACTGGTAGAACAAAATGCGATTCTTAAGCCTAGTGTCAACTATAGAGTTTTTTGCGTAGAGCTAGAGAAAACTCTCGCGTAGAGACTAGTAGAGAAGTGTATACACCCCCTAGAGCTCTAAACATGCGCTCTACACCCACTCTACGCGAAAGTTTCCTCTACTAAAAAACTCTCTAGTGTATATACGCAATTTTTTTGTGTTTGGTAGAGCTCTACATCTGCTCTACGCTCTATCAAGCATGTTTGATACACTTTTTCTCTCTACAGTATTCATTCTCATTTGCGTTTCGAATTGGTGTACATCGGCGTGTTAAATAACAAATAAAACCGAAAAATAGCCCCCAACATTTCTTTTCCTTCTTTTTCTCTTCTTCAAGCAAAAATAAAACGGCAGCAGCTTGTTTTTGGCGAGAACTCATTTTATTATTATTTTTTATTTCTATTAATTTACTTTAAATTTTTAACACAATATGTCTACGTACGCACCTCTGAATAACTGAGAAATGAAATGACATGCAAAAGTTGATGTCCGTAGTTGCGGGCTCTACCATACGACTCTACAGTAGAGAAAACGCATCAGTACACTGCAACACAGTCTGTAGAGCGCGTGGTAGAGCTTTACTCAAAATGTCTCTAGAGCAGATCTACGGTGGAGTTGTAGAGTGGTAGAGACGCGCTATAGTGTACACACTACAGGTAGAGCTCTACACTCTACACTCTACCGAAAAAAACTCTATAGTGGACACTTGGCTTTAAGCTTGGTTTCCTCTCATAAAAAAATTCGAATTCAAGATATTCACAATAAAGTGATTCTTTTGATGCAATACTGTACGCATTCTGAAGGTAATTCCATTGGTTATAAGCCATTATAATCCACAGAAAGGGGTGGAAGCTTTCTAATGTGGAGTAGCTATATAAAATGGAGTTACAAGAAACATGGTCCTACCAGCAAGATAGGTCTTTTCTTTACTATACGTATAGGCCTGAGCAAATTGATCAATTGATTGATCGAAATAGTACTTTTATGAGTTAATAATAATAATAAAGATAATAATTGGTGGACATGGCAGAATAGGCATTATAGACCGATAAGTCAATTTTGACGATGTGTAGTGTTAAGTAAAGGAACTCAAAAAAAGACTACTGAAAGGAAAATCTGGTCTGGAAGAGCCCACGCCAGTTGGTTGATTAGTCGACAATTCCTTGTAAAAAAATCCTCGTTCCTGATGCATATGGCAATTCCTCTATTGTCAGAAAAGTTGGTCAGATAATATGTATTGATCAATCGCAATATTAGGTAATATGTTGGTTTTACTCATCAAGAAAATTGCGAGGAAATCCATGCTTTTCGTGATGGTTATTATACGTGTCCTCGGTGGTCGACCACGTGTTTTTTTCTCTACAGTCTGTCTTATCTTTTTGCTCACTCCCATTCAATTCTCACTTTTTGCCAATTTCACCATATACTTATTTTTTGTATTTTCCGCATTTCTTTTACTTTTCTTTATGATTTTCTGAATCACATGTACTCTTGCCTGGTTGAAGATTTGCAAAATTTTCTTCATTTATTTTCGCACTTTCCGATTCCTTCTTCCGATTATTCCTTCCGATTATTCCTCGTCGCCATGTAGTATCCTTGGGTGTCATTAAATTAAACAAGACTTTCTGGCTAAATTCAATAATTACTTTATTCGTAATACATAATTCACAAATATAAGTGTAGCCCTGATCGTTGTCAACTAGCAACTGATGTCGGCTGACTCTGATAACAGGCTTACGGTTTATCTATTTATATACTAATAATGTTGGTTTTATTCATCAAGAATAATGCGAGGAAGCTCGAAGTAATATGGCAGATAAAATTTTTGCATGGAAGCTCGACGGATTTCCCTTTTGGTTTGTTTGGCTAGAAGCTATGATTTTAGATACATACCTACTGGATAATTAGTGCTACTACTGCATTATAGATAATTAGTTTGATGTTTTGGGTATTTAAGTTTAGTTTAATAAAAGGTGGTTTTTGTCACGAACTAGCCAGTCAAGAAAAAGCCGATCGACATCTTCATCTAAATCAAAATACAACACTTATTCCTATACGGTGTGAACGATTAATGGTATAAAAATTGTAATTACTTCAAAACATTCAAAAGCAATTAACCTGTCGATTAATCATCAATTTCTACCTTTGTTATCTTCACAATTTTTCTATAAAAAACAGTTGGAAAGTGAATTTTTCAAATTTGCGTTAAGGAAAACGCAATTCGCATAAAAACAAAGCCGTAATGAGAACTTTTACCCCCCAACGAAAGCCAAGCAAAACCCCCAAGCAAATCAACCTTTTATCAATTAATTACTCGTATGCAAACGAAAGTATCAAATTCGATTGTTTTAAGAGCCGCTAACAACCCACACTCCGCGCAGGCGCATGCTTCTCTAGAAAATTATGGGAAATGCGCGCTGTCGTTTTCCATCAAAGAAATTCACATCGGAATTATGGAAGAGTGATCGTGTGAAACCGCGGATCGGGGAATACACCTGAGTCTCCACTTAATCTGAATTGGCAGCCCCACCGCGGGGGGCGCCACATAAATAGCAGACAGAACGAGAAAGAGAGAAATTGCGATCATTAATTGCGCATAGGTGTGCGATCGGTGGTGATCTTCATCCATTATAGCCTAAACTTTTGTCTGGTAGCAGTCCATTTAGCAAAAAAAAAATTCACATAATTTTGCCCCCCGTCGTCGTGACTCTAGGCAACGCTTGAAATATTGTGATAAGTTTTTTTTGAGTTTTTTCGGTAGCGTGGTCTGTGCTACTATAAATATTTAATCTAGGGCCACACTCCACAACAACAAAAAACAAGATCATTGCATGCACAAAAGTTTAATTATGGATGAACTCTTCACAAGCTCTGGGACAAAGACGCGATCGAAGAAATCAAGAGTCACGATCGTAATTGAGCGTAATTTCAGGTGTTACTTTGCATTTTTTTGTTGTTGTTTTTTTGCTTTTGTGGAGTGACGGTGACGTGACGGTAAAGGTGCGAAACTCTTTCAGTTTCTTGCAAGAATTATGGCTAAAAATGACCGCACCACAATGCAACCAGATAATCTGCTTATTTTGGGTGATTAGCCCATTTGCGGCTATGGTTTAACTGTGTAAATGCGATTTTTTTTATACTTCTTCTTTTATTGGTAACGAATTATTACGGTTAGCCGCTGGCCAGGTTTATGCAATAAGGAAGGTACGAAAGTGAAAACTGTCGGGCAGCAGATGAGCTTCGTAACTTGCATAAGATTTCTGAAAAATACTTATGGAATTATGATGTTATGGGAGCGAAGTGCTTAAGTTTGGAGTTGTTTTTTTTTATGGGAAGGAAAACTTTTTAAGAAGTTGTTAATTGTATGTTTGTAGATGTTTTTTTTTGGAAACGCAAAGTTTCAGTGTACTTGGGTAATTTAATTATAGTTCATCAGAGATTTTGAATTTCGTTTAAGATATTTCCTGGATTATTTTCACTTTTCATTTCATTGAGATGAGTGATGACTTTTGACAAATTTACTACGTTATTAAATCGAGTGCAGAGTCTTGCCACCCCTTGTAGGATACATAATTTTAATTATATAGGGTTCCAGGCAGATCTATACAATTTGCTTCGCAACACGAGCTGTGTGTGATGTAGCACCATCCTTTTGGAATCACAGTGCTGTAGGCCCAAGCCATTCAATTAGAGCACAAAAAAGTTTTTCAACATGTCACGGTAGCGATCACCAGTAAACACCAGTAAATACCATCGACTCAAATGGCGAATCATATAGTCATAATGGTCTTTGGTTTATCAATTGAGGATTTTCAATCACCCATGATGGTTTTTTGCCGAGCTCTAAAACCCGTTATTCTCCATAATAAATTACTATCGACTATTGTCCACAACTTTCAAATATGTACTGATAAATGACAGCCAAGCCAAAAAATGGCAGCCAAACATAATCGGCCTGAAACGAAAGTTGAAAATTGTTCGAAAAAGTTTGGCCAAAAATTCTACACTAAGACAAGTTCATTACTACAACACTTCTTGTGTGTCAAACATTTAAGAAAGTTCTGAATATCTATGAAGAAGGTACGGTGCACTCTTGACACTACCAGTCATGATATAGGAGATCGGAAATACTGACTGCGATAGATAGTTCCACGGTCGAGTTGTTGATTCCTTTTTTGTATCGTGTGCGAAGACGGTAGTTGTTGACAGAGGGAATGAACCGAGCTGATTATCCTTGTTTTGTCTTTATTTCGTTGGAACACTCGCATGAAACAATTAGGCAGGCGATCCGGTTACATAAACCATATGAGTCTCTTGGGTCAGGCGGCATTAGTCCCATTCTGCTGTAGAGGGGCTGTGACTTAACCAACCCCTTGCCTGAAAAATGTTTACGCTTCTTTCGTGTATGGTTGATGGTTCCATCTGTTGGAGGATTGTGAACAATACTTTTATACCAAAGCCAGATGTTTTGAGGCTAACTCCGAAAAGACTATCGCTTTTGCCTTGAAAACGATGAAAAAAATAATCGATATGAGGATAAGAACTTTGCTCTTTTCACGTGGTCAAGCTAGAAAGTGTTATGCCAAATAATGGAATTGGACTGGCGGTCTTCTATGCCTACATATAGTCCGGGGAAATTATCATTTTAAGGAGAAAAAATTCCAAAATGGCTGAAAATTGGTCCACAGCTTCCTTGGGACTTTTTAAGAAAACAATTTCGGAATCACAAAAAAAACATGGCCGCCGGAGATATCACTTTTTGGCAAAAAAATCACTCAAAAACTGTTTCCAAAAATCACTTTTCGGCCAAAAAAATACCTTGAATAACTTCGAAAGGGTTAGGTTTTCGAAAAAATGACAAGAGTGCTTTTTGTAGGCGATAACGTTTCGTATTGACTGATAAAATTTTTTTTTCGAAATAATCAGTTTTTGAATGATTTTTTTGCCAGTAGACGAGTTGCAAGCAACACTTGTTGTGGCTGGATCAACACTATGAACTCGCAAACCAACATCCACTTATCTTTAGGGGTCTGTGGATGACACTATTGAAAAGATGTTCACAAAGCGGATTCATATCTCCGCTCCTGTAGTGTCTATTTGTATGTCAAAACTACGTAGACCATGTTTTCATCGTGGTTACCTGCGACAAAGGAGCTACCACCTCAAGTCGTATACAGCAGACACTTGATTTACTCTCAAGCTGATCTACTAACATAGTCCACAGAAATTAGACATTGTGATTCGGAAAATTCTAAAAAAGTATCCACTTTGATATTGTTGTTCTAAACAAAATATCAAAAGTCCCCATCGATCCAGTTAAATAGGATACACGAGTAAAAATAATTTATTTGGTTAACCTAATACGCAAAGCGAACAAATGCGCATGCCACACAAATAAAATGTATCCGCAAATGCATCCGCATTGGCATAGACCATTCCAAACGCGAGTGTTGTTTTACCAAGCAGTCCCCCAACTAAGCACTAACCACGTCCAATGCTGCTTGACCTACGCAATCGAACGAGAACCGTTTTACTGACTATTGGCACCCTTTATGGTCACCAAGATAATTTAATTGCCCTTTTTTTTCGTCCTATACAATTTTCTAAAGCCACAATTTTGATTCTTTTAACATACAAAAAGTGTTAACGTACCCTGCCTTGCTTCGGAGCCAGATGGATGTTCAGCGATAACATTATGGAGCCAATTTAAAATCTGCTTTCATTTGCTACAGACATTCTGGTGAATACTATTTTTTTGTAATAGTACCAAAAGTTGTAGTTTAAACTAGGCTTACTGGGGACACCACGTGTAAAAAACAACAATATGTATCAAAGTTCATACCAAAATCCATCTCACCCGAAACTTTTCCAGCTGATCCTCTTTTCTCTAATTTCTCTGAATTATCATAAGACTAAGTTTTCATGCTATCGAAACAATTCTAATATCCGCGGCTGGTGCGGTCTTATGGAGATAGTCTAGATCAATAATATTGTGCAATATTTTGATTTGCGCAATATTATTGACGGTCTGTGGATGATATTGAAAGATTGTCTGGGGCAAAGAAGGAAACCCTCAATATTTTGCTCAATATTATTGCACAATATTATTGACTAGTGGGGTCCCTGTTTAAACAAAAACAGAAAAAAAATACCAAAAAAATCAAACACAAAACGAAATTCTCTTCTGTAAAAAATTCTCTTCCGATCAAACAAAACAACAGAAAATAAAAAAATTCTCTTCTGAAAAAACTGCTCGCTCGATTTCTTGGAAAAATGTTGAAAGTAGCACAACTAGAATATTATTATAGATAGTCTAGAGGCCACTTTAGGTTTCTGTACTGTTCTAATTCACATCATATGAGATTCGACTTCCAGACTTGGTTATTCCAACTAAAAACTCTTTTAGATTTTCTGCTGACAAAGACAACCAATCCTTACGATCGCAGTACTAATTACAGTATTTTCAAATTTTATTGCATGGCCGTAGGGGTTACGAAGTAATTTAGCGCCATCTATCAGGAATATTTTCAACATTGGATGTTGTTTAGGACTTGGAAAAGCTCTCAAATGCTCCGGAATAATGTGGAACGATGTAAAAGTTGGATTAAAAAGAAGCTTAAGATATAAATACAGGCGCAGCCGGATTTTGTCAGTCAGTTCAGATTAGAAAGAGCGATAAAAGGGCCTCCTGGAACAACAGTCTCCTGGTTTCTTGTTTGGGCGATATTTTAGCTTTTTCAGTAATTGAAAATAAATGGATGAACATCTTCTGGATTTTTATTCGTAAAAGGTGCAAAACACACAGAAATGTTAATATTTTTAAATATCTTAAATATCTTTTTTAAAAAATGCGCATTGTTCCATAACTTTGACACATTCGCACATACTCCAACAGATGTTAGTAGAAATTGGCACGAATCTTCTGGACAATGAGATATATCTGTAACAAGATTATGAATGAAGATCGTTGATTAAATATACAATGGCCGAAACTCTCGAACTACATAACCAGCATGTTAAGTTATAAAAAAATAATCAAGTAATCTCGTGCTGGTGATGACTTCTCACTATAAAATGATCCGAAAATGTGTCTTTAATATTCCACTTCCTCGGTAAAAAAAAATTTTAGTGTCTCTTTTAAACAGCACACTCTTTTTACGTTTACCTGTTTAAAGTCAAATCAGTGTCACCGGGGACACTCTCGAAAATAAAATTGAAAAATTAAAAAATTTTCGGGTCATAGTAGTGTTAAAGCAGTGTTAAATTACAGGATGTCAATAACTTTAACATTGAAAAATTAAAAAAATCTTCTTTTGGACAATTTTTTTCCTAAGGTTAAAAAAACAATCTACAAACGAAATTTAAAAAATTTGTCTTCTACCAAAGAAAGCATCTGACAAAACGGAAATCATTTACCTGTCTCAACTCTTTTTTTAACACATTTACGTATTTTCACTAGAAGAAAGTCGCATCAAGTACAATTTATTTTGCAAAAAAAAAACTTTAAATAAAAACTTCAAGAAAAGTTATTACGCGTCTTGCGCAATACCGAACCTGTTAAACGCAGTCAGCCATTACATAAAGGTGTCAATTTGCTTTCTAATAAATAAACAAGAACTTGGCGGGGAAAAAACAAAAACACTTCAATAGTAACAAAAAAAAACTAAATGTGCAATTAATTTGATTTTCTCACCTGCAACACAATAATAGAGCTACAAATGTGAGATGTAATCAAGATCACCATGCGCGCGCGACTTTCTACCGCAGTATTGCAGATTGGATTAAGAAGAACACGTGGATTGATGTTGTTTGTAGCGATTTGTGACAATTAACTCAGCATCAGCAGCACAGGAAAACTTTATAATCTTTATCACAGTTATAAGAAGACGAAATGTGAAGTGCAACAAAAGAAAAAAAATTACTTTCACTCCGATAATGAAGTTTTTATTCAATTTCCTAACAAAAAATTACTTACTGACTTTCATATAGCGCCGTGAGTTCAGCCAACAACGACACGCAATAGATCGAAAGAAATGGCGAAGAAAAGTAAAAACCTCGAAAAACGTTGACAACTTACTATGTTTTTCCCGGTGCGATTTATCTGCCCATTGAGGCCCCAAGACAAGACGCGCGCAAGAACAGACAAAAGATGGAGGATTGTGAGGCGGACAACAAAAACGGTCGATATCGGTAAAGTGGCTCTAAAATCTTGTTGGGCCAGTACTTTTTTTTTAACTGGTTGCCCAAGTGATCTCTAACGGTGAATTGTATAGCTTTGAGCGAGAGCAGCTTCTTAAGACATTTTGGGATTTCTTCTTGTACAACACATTAACTGCACAATGGTTGATCGGTGATTTTGATCCGAGCACAGATCAATAAATGGCAGCGTAATTGCCATAACAGATCAACGTCAGAGATATATTCTAGAATGCTAAGATGGTCTCGATCCCATGGCGCGATAAGATACTAGGCAGTGGCCTTAAATGACGACGGGACAAGAGCAAGGCCCATAGATCCAGATTCTATGGACAGAGACTGAGTAGAGTGCATGAATGCGGACCGACTAATCGATTTATAGCATTGGACTTGTCACGTTTATCCGAGTCCTACGTGACTTGATGGGATCCAGCTTAAGTGCTCCAGTTTTAATTGCTAGACATTGTTTGTAATCTAGGTAAGAATTAAGAGGATTATTTGTGGGGCTGGTCATGCGTTAAGTTGCGATTATAACAAAAATGTGGGTTTGTGATTGTTTTGAAGCTGATCCATAGAAACACGATCGGAAATTTTTGCCTAATCTAAAGATCTTTGTAAAAACATAAAACTGATTTTTCAATACATTTGTTTAATGATGGAAAAATAGCAAACGGATATATTAATTACTAAAATTTTCAAGATGGAATTCAGCCAGATTTAAGATTTTGAAAGGAACAGAAGGAAAAAAACCTAAAAGAATGTCAGAATATGATTTTTGCCCCAGTTAAAATCTATGACAGTTGTTTACTGCCGCATTAATGGAACCTAATTATACTTATGAAGAAAATCCATTATTTTCCATAAATAAACCAAAGTCCACTAGGTTCATGTAGTCCAAGACCAATTGAAAAAAAATATAGTTTAAAAAACTAAAAATTACGCTTTTATTTTAAAGTGAATTAAAAAATAAAATATAATTTTGAATGTAAAGTTTTTATTGCTCTAGCCAGTATATGGAAACTACCTAACTTTCGAAATGTAAAAAAGCTTGGACGCTAAGAGTATAGGTAAAGAGTCCCACGCTTTTTTACATTTCGAAAGGTAGGTAGTTTCCATATACTGGCTAGAGCAATAAAAACTTTACATTCAAAATTATTTTTTACTTTTTAATTCATTTTAAAATAAAAGCGTATTTTTTAGTTTTTTAAACTATATTTTTTATTTTCTACTTTTTAGTCTATTATACGTCTTCCGCCATTTAGTAATGACAGCAATATTAGATTTAAAAAGACGTCACACAGCTTACTGTGATATACTCGTCATACAATTTCATTTAATACTCATACCGAGGGCTTTGTAACGAAAAAGATAAACCGCCATTTTGTGTTGGCCGAAATTTTGAATTTACAATGATACCACACAGCTAATGGTATTTTATTTGTCATACCCTTTCATTTGGTACTCATATCTACTTGTCATTTGCTTTCATTTCATACCCACATCAAGTGGGTTGTGTAAGTAAAGAAAAAGGTAGTCGGCTATTTTATGTTGGCCGCCATTTAGAATTTTGAATGACGCCACATAGCTAATTGTATTCTAATTGTCATACCCTTTCATTTGATACCCACGTCGGGGTTGGGGGCACAATTGCAAAATTCGGACGCCATCTTGGAACCGCCATCTTGGAACCGCCATCTTGATTTTTTTACAAAATGGCCAGAATGCATTGTCACGTGAACTATACATATGTGCAAAATTTCAAGTTGATCCGTTACATGAAAGTGGGTCAAAATCAAGTTGCAAGATTTGTTTAAATGAAACATACAACATACAGCATACAACATACAGGTCAAGCTAATATAAAGCGTATAAAAAGGAGAAACCAAGACCCGTGCTGACGACACTTCTTGCTACAGAATATTACCATGAGACTTTCAGCAGAACCTCAAAAACAACGAAGATCCAGTATTTCATATTAAAAAAGCAGTTTACCAGCCTTACAAACTGAAATCTGGATAATTCTTATTCGTAATTTTATCATAAACATCAATCTAGATCATCCGGAACAAGATCCCTAGTAAAAATGTGCCGCGCGCATTTGTACGCTATGCGTGCTAGCTGTGGGCGCGTGCAGGCTTGTGCATACCTGATGCATGCTAGCTGCGGGCGAGTTTTGTTTTTACTCGGGATCCAACATTGAGAGTTATATGATGACTTTACATAAAATTTTTCACATAGAAAATATCGAAATCCGAGATATTCGTGCCAACAATACTGTGGTTTCATGTGTCTTTGAAAACTCTTATTTTGCATACAAGCTAACGTTTAAAATGGTCTTTAAGCCGAGCTTTATGAGTTAAAATAGAAGTAGGAGCCTATTCAGAGAAATCTGGAAAAAATTTCTGGGTCTGATCCTGAATCCAAAACTCAACTGGAAGTCGAACATCGAGGAAAAGATAAAGAAAGCCTGCATAGCTTGCTACACCTGGAAAAAGACCTCCGGCAAGAGAAGGGGTCTCAAACCAAAGATGATTCAGTGGATCTGCACAGCCATGGTACACCCAATCCTCACTTACGGCTCACTGGTCTGCTGACCAGTGTTGAACAGGACCTATAATGTCATAAAATTAGGAATGGTCCGTATAACGGCAACAATAGGAACGACAACGCCGTCGGGATAAGTAAGTTGCAACCTCACGCAGCTCTTGTGTGGACATGTAGGGTATAGACAATACCTCCACGGACACGATGTCATCTTTCGAAGTGAGAGAATCGCCGATCATAGGGCAAAGCTGGAAGAGGTGGCCTAATCGCGACGGACACCGGAAAATATCCTGGGACGCATGATAAGGTCCGATGATGTGTGGATGAAGGTGGAAACAAGGCTAAGGGACATCCACAGGAAATTGAGGCTAGAAGAAGCCATGAGAAAGGCAAAGAAAAGCCAGGAGCAATAGCAGCTAAATAAAAACTAAAAAGTTGGTGATAAACAGACCCCGAAGTGGTATTGTCAGAATTATAGCAGTCATCACGACTACGCGACTAAACTGGGTATTCCTTAACACGTCTGTTGCCGTAGCTACAAAAACACTAGTTCACTTCCTGTGTAAATGTCCGGCTCTAACCAAAGCCAGGCAGTGCTATTAGTAGAGTTGAACGGACTTACACGAGGCAGTACATTTGTCCCTTACACGTTGATTAATTGTACTGAGGCCTCAATTTTTTGAAATGTGCCGGTTCAAAAAGCGTGAATCAAGATAAATTCATTGAGACGAAGTGTGATTGTAAATACGCAGTGAAGAGGCATGGGATTCTTCTTTCTTACTATAATTCACTAAAATTCAACTTGAAATGAGCTGAGGTGGATTGTAAATACGTAGTGGTGGGTTTCGTCTCTTTTACTTGGGGCAGTAAAATTCCCACTCACCATATTGAAATGAGGCGAAGTTCTTTCTTTAATTTATTTGGTTTTGTCATTTTGGCATTACAAAGGCCTCATTTGTACTATGACATTTTACTGACTCAAAAGAAAAAAGAGGCTTACAAACTCATTTTATTATCGTGTTCTACCCAACTCTAACCACTAGGCAGCTACGTTCCGGAAAACTTAAAAGCTGTCTCCACACTTAGGGGTTGGGGCACTGATAAGTCTCCTAAACTCCGCAAGATGGCTTTAAGCATCCACAAAATTCGGTGTTTTTGTAATTATAGAGTTTAATTTTTTCCTCTTTTAGTATTTTCAGATCATTTGTTAATGATAGAAATTCTCATTCAATAAATATTAACGAACAAATTTTATCGGTGAACTTAATATTGATATCACGAAACTTTTCGCAAAATTATTGATTAGCATTTATGCGTAAAATTAAAACATTATGTTTTCATATTTATAAAATAGAAGACCAACACAAATGTATTTTGATCCTGCTGCTATCTCAAAATTAACTTTATTTAGAGTCGAAATTAGAATTGGAAAGTAACCAACAAAACTGATAGCTTCATAAAAAGTTGATACTCTCATTAGAACACCTATTTTAAGACTAAGAAAGATTTTGTTCTTAAATGAAACTTATGCCAGCTGCTGTAATACGGAACCGATTTATATTAAATTTTCGACAATGTCTGAAACTTAAAACTTTGACAACACTTTCCATGTCCTCGGTAGTATAGTGGTAAGTATCCCCGCCTGTCACGCGGGAGACCGGGGTTCGATTCCCCGCCGGGGAGGAAAATATTTTTGAATATTTTCTTAATTTTGTCCAAAACGGGGTCAATTCTGTCAACTTTTGGCTATACTTATAAGGCAAGCATGTGCCTTCTGTTAATGGTTTCTCTAAATAAATTAATAGGGACATTGAAGTCAATATTGTTTTTCTTCCAATATAACCTGTACCGAGCTTCCTTCTAACTAAGTGATTTGTGCAAAGGCATAATTTTAACGAAATCGAAAAACAAGCATGTTAATGCCTGGCACAGCTTAGGAGATGCAACTCTGTGCTTCAGTCAGTAGCGCGGTCTACAATCCACAAATTATATTTTTAGCTCGCCTCGAATACCACTCATTTGTCTCGGGTGACCGGAGCGTATTTTGGTTGACATGTTCCCTAAGATATGCTAGTAGGTCACCACTATAGATTTTACATACACTACGTTAAAAGTACTCAGGATTTATTACATTAAATACGTGAGTAAAAAATATTACTAAAAGTGTATTTCTGTATGCTGGTAACGCTGTATCGAGTTAACCAGGTCGAATTTGGGCCCCTTGTGTCACTCAGTGTGTTCACAACAGTTGTTTAAGTTAATCATACTCTAGAATTTTTGTAATGCACTTTTTTTGAAGGTTTGCTTACAATGTAAGCCTTACGTCTTTTAAGTCTGTTCATAGAATTTACTTGGTATTTTGGGCATGAGACAAAAATGACTTTTTTTTGAATTTTTTCCAAAAAGCAGTGTCGCAGAATATATGATTTCCCGGAGTTCAAAACCCCCACCTTTATGAAACGCATCATAAGTGACAACGAGACATGGATGTACTAGTACAACATGCAAACAAACCAGCAGTCTTCGGAAAGACGCATCGAAAATGAGACAAAACCCAAAGTAGCTTGAAATATTCGCTCCAAAAACAATATCATGCCGACAATTTCCTTTGATTCCTCCCAAAAGAGGCAATGCTCAACAATAGGAACTAAACTAGAGACAGGCTGCAAGCAAGATACCGACAAACTTGTAGAAATGCCCTAGAGGCAGGAGCGGCGGAGCATAATCATTGTGGGCGGGGAGCACGTGAACAGATAACCGTTATAATGTGAAAATTTCGCCCAATTTATTTACCTGTTGAGTTATACGGTTTTAATTTTTTTGGTTATATGGTTATGCCCGACTAGCATTTTGAGCGGGAGACAGGGCCCCTATGAGGTCAGCTCCACTGCCTCATGTGGAACCTGTGTGGATTGCTCTACAGGGCCCACACAGGGCATCTAACGCCTTGCCTCATTCTCGACTCGATAAGGAATGCCCCATTTGGCCCCCTTGAGGAAAATCATTGCTACCCAATCCCGAGAGGAAAAAATAGGCCGAAAAATTTAAGAATTTCGGTGTGGATTTATTAGTAATAATTGCGCCGGTGTCGAAAACTTAATATTTTTAAACGCGAGTGTAGTTTTACCAATGCGGTCCCCCAACCAAGTACTAATCACGTCCAATGCTGCTTGACCTCTATAATCGAATCAGAATCAGTCTATTGAGTACGGTCACTAACATGCCTGATATATGAAACAATGCAACAATAAAAACTAAAGCTTTGTATGAGTAAAATTAGGGTATTACTTTAAAGCTTTTTAAAAAGCTTTCCGAATACGTAGGCAGATATTGGGAGTGTCCCATTTCATTTGTAATGAGTTTGCCTCATAGGGCGCTTATGAGAAATTGATAAGGCATACCTCACTTCAGTATCGCTGATTTTATTTGTGTGGTGTTCATGCGGAAACTAAGGGGAAAGCCCTCTTTCGGTATGCTCCTCATTTGCCACATGTGGTCCTCATGAGGAACCTATGGAGAAATCCCTCCTAGTCGGGTGGGGTTTAAAAAGCTTAGGCTATATACTTATAAGTTCTTAATAGCTTTGACCACGTTACTTCGTCGCCAACGACTGTGATGGTCCTCCAAAGTTCTGGGTTATTAGGTGTACATAAAATATTTTGGGTGTGGATTTCCTCACCCAAAGCGAGAGTGCGTGTGCAGTTTTCTTTCCATCCCCACGCGCTCCGCCGCCCCTGCCTAGAGGAGTGCCATTGGATGCAATTACCACTTTAAGGAAGATGGTCCGACTAACCTGAGGCCTTGAAAAAATTCGGTAAAGGAGTTTAATGCCATAATAGCCCAATAAGCCTACGAAAAATCTATGACGGATTGTTTGGCACGAGGCTGTATTGCACTCGATGTAGCCTACTTTGAATGCGCAAGATAAATTTTGTTGAAAAAATTAATGTTTTGTTTCTATTCAACAATTCCGAGTAATTTTCGCACAGATAATGTGAAACTCTGTTTTCCTTATCATTTAAATTTTGGTTTCGTTCTAGAAAAATTCTATTGAAGTCACCATTGAAAATTAAGAAAAAAAAGCAAGCGTTTTACGCTGATTTATTTTGCGGTACTCATTTCTTCCATGACAGATGTTAAAATCCACTCTGATTACGTAAATGTATACCATAATGTCAGTATTTGTGTAAAATAAATTTATCCTGGAACAAAAATTAATCCTCCCCGGCGGGGAATCGAACCCCGGTCTCCCGCGTGACAGGCGGGGATACTTACCACTATACTACCGAGGACATGTAAAAATCATGTCCAAATTTTTAGCACACGCCTTGAGCATTTTATTAATAATTATTTCTTTTAAAAAAAACTTACTTTTTGTATTCTGAATACTGTGCCCTTTCCCTTAATTAAAAATTAAATTCTCTTCTCAACTTTCAAGTATATTGAGCACTTGTTTGCATATTAAATACCAAAAGTTTCACAACAATACCAACTCGCGCCGTCGAATGACTTAAAGAACTGCCGGAATGTGCATACTAATTGCCCTTGATAGAGGCTGTTCATTTAATTGCGCCATTGTTCAGTTCTCAGTAGAATCAAGAATGAATCATTGTTCATTTTCTTCTTTACGCAGAATTTATCGAGCGCCAGCGTTAACGATCGCATCACCGATAGAGACATGTGGTCATAAATTTAATAACTACTATTAATAACTAGAAAAGATTTATGAATGTCCACCTGCTGGGCCTGAGGTTACTCTACTCTACTGTGTCTACTATGTATGCCACGAGCGTTACTAAACCGATCAACCTTATTCTCTGAGTTCGACCTAAGCAGAGACAATCTTGGACATGGTCTTTAAGTTTTCCCCTGTTGACCGCGCAGCTCGGATGTGTTTAATTAACGCTGAGGAGGTTGACAGCCAACAGTTACGCTTTGATAACTATCCGGAAAATCAGGTTCAGACGGAGTAAAGTTGCGTTATGGCCAGTCATCTGCTATGCAAAAATCCAATCATTGACTGTGATGACAGAAATTAATAGACTGGATCGTTGCCGGTTAAGGGAAACTCTGGTGGTTATTATCACGATTCGATCTTGCATTTGAAAAACTATTACCCGATCAGAAATTTTGCTACTTTACTACACCTGCTTTTAATCGCTTTATCTGAAGACCAATGTGGGCCATGTGCTCACCAATAAATCTGCACCGCGCATTGAGGTAACAACGCCGTTTGCTCATTATGGGGAGAAAGTGCAAATCTTTCAAAAAAGATTACGAGCAAATCTTAAATTTTATGAGACTGACAAACTAAGAGATTTTGTATTAAGTATTTCAAAGAAAATATTGTGCTAACCCAGATGACCATACTGAGTCATGAGTACGATCACTTGAGACGTTAAACTTGAAGTCGTGAACAACGTAAATTTTAATTTGATTAATTCTTATTATTAATGTGAGGAATTATGTGAAAGTGTTAATGTGCTAAAACGATTTTTTTTATTTACTTACAGTGAACTGTCGTCGTACTGCATCGGATATCAGATGGCACCGAGTGCTTGCCAGAACCCTCCAAGTTCTCAAGTTGGTCCTCCAAAAATGACGTCCGATTCTTCAATATCTTGGCCACAAAATTTTACGTCAAAGGTAAGCTGAATTTTTTTTACACACAATTATTGTAACATGGATTCATAGAAAGTGAAGAAATGCACCTTCTTTATCTGTGAAAGTAGAGCCATTTTTGTAGTAGGAGTAAAAATAAAACTAGTCGAATTTAGTAAAAAAAATAAACCAAACGACACATAAAACCGCAAATTTTAACGGAAGACATATTTTAAACAGAAACTGCTATCAAATGTAATAATATTATCTCGATAATCTTTAAACCAAATTTCATTCAAATTAATCTTGATCACACATAAGCATGAATTAATTCAATGGTTCAATGAAATGTATTAGCAAACAGCTGCGTAATCGCACTTTTTATGCTTTGATTAAATCATTTTTCTGCGGTATTAAATTAATGCTGGTATAAATCTCGCTACACCCACATGCCAAACAGTCAAGCCTGGCACTTAAGTGTCATGTACAAATTTTTTGCTGGTTTGGCTTAAACTTATAAATCTGTAGTAAAAATACATAGGCCTCCTCCATTCAATTGAATACTGTAATAAACATGATAGGAAAAAATTGTTTCATAAATTTATTTTGTAATGGTTTCATATTACTTACTTTTTTTTTGTTCGGGTTGAATTTTTTTCCTATTGGGATAGTAGGCACTGTACGTTATACACTATTCACTAGATTTTTGTTTGTGATAACACTTTAAAAAATTAATGATTTATTTAAAAAGAGAAATATTTAATTTGATACTGATTGTAAAATGACATGTTTGAAGAATTTTTCTGTTTGAGCACACCTGAAAAAAAAGAAACGAAAAACTATAAAGTATGAAGTTAGTATAATTTCTACACATACGATATGTTTATCAATAAATATGTATCGGTATTAAATGGAATATAGACTAAAACACACTAACTGTACAGCATGATATATGTATGATAAACAAAACTGTTGTAAATCTATATTGGAGTGTCTGTCTGTGATTTCAAAATAGTTGTCATTTTCTATGTTCATCATGGGCGTAGCAAGGGGAGGGGCCAGGTGGGCCAGGCCCACCCCACAATGCTTCTGGCCCACCCCAGAATAAAAGTGAATCACATTAAAAACTCGTGATGTTACATAAGGCTTAAAACAATTTTACAAAAAATAGTATGGTACACGGATTTGTCCAAAACAGAGACAGGCGTGGACGCCGGAATCTGAAGCGAAAGCCCCAGATTCAACAGAGCGATAAGCTTAGGCACCCTAGCAACTATCTTCCAAGCACAGGTGCACGCTATACTGGCATGCACTCATGAGAACTTAAGAGGGGGGGTCTACCAAAAAGAACGGATTTTTATCTTCGATGATAGCCAAGTGGCAATTAGGGCCGTAGGACCAAGTTTAAATTAGTTTGGGACTGCCAAAGTGCTCTTGATGAGCTGGGCGTTCTCAATCAACTTACCCTTATTTGGGTCCCGGGTTATCGGGCTCCAAAGGCAATGAAAAGCGGATGCTCTAGCTAAACAGGGGTCCGACATTGCATTCATCGGTCCAGAGCCGGCTATCGGAGCATCTACCAGCTTGCTGCAAAGGGCCCTAGCCGATCGGACTTGCTGAAACATACTGATCACTGGAGGTCCACGCTTGGACTGGTCAACTCTCCTAACACGGCCAAGGATTTGTTGGGGCGCAGTAGAGATGATGTCAGAACACTTGTTGGATTGATTACCGGGCACTGCGCCCTAAATTACCACTTATGGAGGATATGAAAGGCGGAGGACACCACCTGCAGGCTTTGCCTGGAGGAGAAAGAGTCTGCTTTCCACGTCCTCTGTGAATGCCCCGCAAAAGCGAGGAGCAGGGTTTTCTTGTTCGAGGAGTCCCTGCTCGAGCAAGCAAGTCTAGCGACAAGCCACTAGGCAGACTGCTGAACTTGTCCAAGCGGTCTGGCCTAAAAATATGAGGTATAGGGTTGTAGCACAACAGGCTAAATGAATGGCCACAGTACCTTTGGAGCCAGTACCTCTCACAAGAAAAAAATTTTTTGATGAAGACATATGTATATACGTAACATATAAAGCAGAATACAACCACAGATAAATTATATGGGCCTATTATCTTCAGTATGATACGGTGTGGTTCATGACAGGCCCGATAGATGAGAAAAGTAAAAAATCACAAAAACTTTTTTTACAAAGATTTTATTGTTGTGTGATTAAAAATATCAACAATTTAATTTGACATTAGCTCTCAAATAAAAACTCTGCCGCTGCTACTGCTTTACTTGGATCAGATTCAGCAGGCAGAATTCTGCTTCTGCCTCTGCTTCTGCCGCTGCTCAAAAAGTTGGATCTGATACAGCCTTTAAGCCCTCCACACACGAGTCGACCGATTTGCAATCCCAGTTTCACAACAATCGCTCGCACAACCAGTTTGCAACCAAAACCTTTCTCCACACACAAGCGCAACTGATTTTGGATCAATCGGTGTTCTGTGCCCACATAATTTTTAGTCACACACGTTACAAATTATCCGGACTAGAAAACTTGGACACGTACAAGTGCAACGACGCAACTGAAATCGCTTGAGACCGGCAAGAACAGTCGCATGCGAGCAGTTGCCAACTAGTTAGGTCTGATATGTTGGAGCTGCGATAAACGAGTAGATCGGCCATACTAGCGGAGCGGAGATACCATAATATAAGGTTTTCAATAGAGCTGTTTATATTGTAGCAACGCGGTGACTCATGCTTTGGTCGCGACCAACGACAAGAGCTGCGATAAAGCTTGGGTTACTTTTCTCCGGTAGCATCGTTAGTATCAAGATGGATGTTGATTTCATATATTGTCATATTGTCAACGTTCTGTTTGCGCTTCGGTCAGAAACTGGTAAGACTGCTTTATTCGCGCTACTCACAGCTTTTGTCACAGCTCTGTTACCATCTATCGCAGCTCCAACATAATCAGACCCTTAGTTGATTTTCCTCAAAATTTGTGTTAACACACGGTGTATGGTTTTAGTGGTAAGATGAGGCAGCATAAGGCAGCATACTGGTCCATCCAGGCCAATTTTAGATTTGCCGAGAAAAAAAAATCGGCGACAGATAGAGATGCTTTTCTTCAAAATATTATGAAGAATATCCTTGCATTGAGTATAGTCTCATTGGAGACAAAGTTTACTGTTTTGTTTGCAGAAACTTCTGTACAACGAACTTACGTGCGCAAAAGGAAAAGTTTGTTACAAGCGGCTATAATAATTGGAAAAAAATAGGAGAAGCATTACAAAAGCATCGAAAATCCTTGATACATAAGCCGAAATGCACGTTTCTTTCAAACACTCGATGGTTTCAGGAAGCGTACAGGAGAGAATTGTGAGAAAATATTTGATCAAGCTTATCATCTATCTGTGGTCAGTCGGTAACGGTGGTTTAAAATCTGGCCCACCCCAGCAAAAATTCATTCCTACGCCCATGATGTTCATATGGTTATTTACATGATATTAAAACAAAATACAGTATTTTTAAAAATTTTTCGGTATGTCTCTGTCTGTCCGGGCCAATATCGGAAACGGCTAATCCAATGGGACTTTCACGGGAAGATTCAGTATTTTCTTGGGCATGTTTTAGGCTAATTTTTTACTCGGATCCGACTATCGGTTCAGACGCAAAACTTGAGCCGATAGTCGGAGAAAAGCTTTTTTTATCATTCCAATTGCAAACTTTAAAGTTCGGAAACGGTAATCCGATTTTACGACTTTCGTGAGATGATCCAGTATTTTCCTAGGCTTTTAGTCTACTTTTTCATTCTGACCCGACTATCGGATCATTTTTTACATTTATGACGATTGGAAAATATAACTCAACTCAAATAATGGCACAAACGTTGTAATACTTACAAGTGAAAGTAAGACACCGAGAATCGTTTATAAAGAAGCTTTACAGTGAATTGTTAAACTTGCATTAATATGCTCAGTGTACACTTTTGTACTGCAAGTGCTGTGGAGGCGGTATGACTATCTGTGCAAGCTGCTAAAACATGAAACGACGAAACACGAAAACGAGAAGCAGCAACGGTCCTTTTCAGGATCAAATAAGTAGGGTCGTCTTATAATGTTGCCAATGTTCGTCTAAAGATTCGATTTTCTTAGCAACGCCAAATTGCGAATTTATGGGCCATTTTTAGCGTTCCAGACAGGCAGGCCCGGCTCTAGCGGTGCTGGCGCCCCGATGCAACTTTCTGTTAAGTGCCCTTTATAGGAAATTATGCCGGAAATTTTTTTCTTCAATAAAAAATTAAAATATTAACATGATTGGAATACATAAAAAACTGAAAACAAGAACTTTTAATTAAAGAAAATGTCTTTTTATCTACGAAAAGCTTTTTTTTAGAAAACTTAGGCCCAAAACACATTCGGTGCTGCATACTTCACGCTGCACAGTGGTTCCAAATCCCGAAAAGTGGCCAAAATATGTAGGCGCTATTCAAATTGTATGAAATTACGTACAAATAGTATTTTGAGGTCGCTGATTACGAATCTTCACTCAAAATAAAAAAAAACAAAATGGCGGATCCAATATGGCGGACAAAATTTTTATAAAGTGGTCAGATTTTTATGAAATTTCGTATGAAGAGTATTTCGAGTCTGCTGATTACGAATTGCTACTCAAAATTTTAAAAACAAAATGGCGGATCCAATATGGCAGACAAAGTTCTTATAAAGTGGCCAGAATTTAATGAAATTTTATTTAAATTAAACAAATCGGGGAAAACTGGGGCAACTTTTGAAACTTCCAATTTATAGATAAAGATCTCAAAAATGCGACAAAACTTGTTAGAGAGTGATGTCGTGGGACTTTTGAGTAATGTAATTTTAAACATTGACGTTTACAACGCGAAGTTATAAAAAAACTTGCTTTGAATGATACATTACTAAAAAATTGATTGTCAATATAAAATAACGTTTAAAATGACTTACTTTCGTTAGCAGAAGCCATTTCAAACGATCACTGTTAACAGAAAAACCCGTTTCACTATGTACGGCGCCGTGTGCCAGGCACTCACGTAACAATGGCTCCCGAGAGCCCCTCTTGCAAGTTTGACCGTTATAAAACGCTGTTTCTAATACCTTAGGCACCAACCTACATAACTAGACCCAAAAAGTTTCCAAATCAAAGATCGATTTTAGGGACTTTTGGCCACCTTTTCGGCATTTGGAACCACTGTGCGCCGCAAGCTTTATGAAACTGAAGCCGATGCGATGGAAAGAAGCCACTGCAGCTATATACATTTGAAGCTGCAAAACCCAACGGCAACTTGACGGAATTGTTGGCATTTAAATGTATAGAGACGAAGAAGCATTTTATTTAAAAAAAGAAATTTCAGATTTTCTCTCACAAAATTTATTATTTTTTCTTCCATTTTAAAGTTCTGCTGTTTCACTTTTTTTCACGCAAAACAGTAAATAAAAGTTTTTACAATTCCTTTTTCTAAAGTTGACAGGACTTCCGCGGCATACTACAAATTTTGAAAATTTCTTGAATCTGGCTTCATACTTCATTGTAGGTGAAGTAAGAAGCGGTCAATTTGGCAGCATTAATAAATTCTCGTTGATTTGAAGCTGTGAAGCTTGCGGCATCAGGTATGCAGCGCCGAATGTGTTTTGGGCCTGAATTCGAAAATCGCCTACTTTTCATCTCTCATTTAAAAAAAAGCTAAATTTTGAGAAAAACTTAAATATAAAAAAAATTTAAAATGGATTTTACCGCCCTTTCTTCGTGTGGCGCCCCGATGCTTTGCATCTTCTGCTTCATCGGTTAAGCCGGGCGTGTAGACAGGGTTGCAAATAGGGAATCCAATCCCGCATCAAAATCTCAATCCCGCAAGCCCGCGGGATCGAGGTCATCAATCCCGCGGATCCGCGGGATTTGCGGGACTGCAAAAAAAATCAGAGATTTTGTTCTAAGTAGTTATGTTCATGAATTTATGAAGTATTATATGAAATAAGAGTGTGTTGTATGTCAAACAAACTATACTTTAGTCCAGGGCCGGCGGAAACGGGCATGCAACGCATGCGGAGCATGCGGGCGTCTCATCGAAGGGGGCGTCATCACGAGATTCGGATATATACTATAATTTTTTTAAAATATAGGATCTATAGAATACTTAATAAATTACAATAAATAATCTAACTTAACTATGAATACGGAGACATAAAAAACATATTTTGTACAACATGCGACTCTATTCAAATTATGAACCAGAATATTTTTTGTTTAAAGAAATAATACTTGAAATTCCCTACAAATAATTAAATTTCCAAAAATAGTCCCTACGCGAATTTTAGCGTCAAAATTCCCTACTGTAGGGAAAAATTGTTGTGTGCTTTCCGGGATATTTTTCAGAAGAATGATTTTAATATTCGAAAACCTTTTGATATTCTTATTTATATTGTATCCAATAATTTAAATTTCCCTAACTTTTCAATTGCCTTAAGAATACTGTTAACTTTACCTGTTAGTGTAGCAAGTGGCGACCGTTGTTTTTCTAAATTGGAATTGATTAAAACTTACTTAAGAACAAATATGTCACAAGATAGGCTAAATAGTTTGGCGTTAATTAGCATTGAAAATGATGTATGGGCAGAATTAGATGTTAAAAACATTATATCCAATTTTTTGTGTACTTAATCCAGATTTATTAAATAGTAATTAAAAAATTTAATGTAATTTTATATATAATTTTGATGATAAGAAACTGTTAAAAAAGTTTTAAAATAATAGGGAGCGCTAGATAAAAATTGCATGCGGGCGTTGAGGACCCTAGCGCCGGCCCTGCTTTAGTCAGTCAAACAAAATATTCAGGCCAATTCTGAACTATGCTGGAATTGAATCCGCTGGAATTTTCTTACATAGTAGCATAAATTGTAATTTCGAAATTACTCTTCGTTACAGGGGCCGCATTTGGTAAAAAAACCACTTATATTTAATTAAAATAGAAAATTTTTGTATGCCTAAATTGGGCATTTTAGGCCCGTGTTCACCGGCCTGGATATATCCACGCATATAAATATCGTGGATATTTCGTATTCACCGACCGCGATTTTCGGGGCTTGGATCAAGTTAATACCAGTTCGACCTGGTCATAAGTTTATTTAACATGAAATGAAAAGATATGATTTTGTTTCGACGAAACTACTAGTTTAGTAGTTAGTTCTAAAAAGACGGAAAAAGTAGTTATGGTGACTTGGCTAAAGATATGTTGGATAAGGTTTTTAAAAAACAAACCATATACAATGCTGTATAAAACTTCATTTGATGAAAATGGGGAGTTTAAAACATTAGATTTATCCCCCACACTTGGAAGACCCCGAAAATTTGAAAATATAATACTACCACCTTTATATCCATCCATGGCATCCCAAAAATTCAAAGATATAATGGATCTATTACCTTATATTCCTCCTATATAATATCTTGGCTACTTTCTCATAATGAAAAAATGGAAAATGGAACATATTAATATAAAGTTGTAATTAATATAATATAAATGCCATTACTTGAAGAAATATTGGAATAAAACCTTTTTACTTTGTTTTTATAACATATTTAATAAAAATTTCATAAAAAAAATTGCTTTGATTCAATTGAAATCCCATATTTAATATTTCATCAATGACTGATTTTCATATTTTG
Organism: Thereva nobilitata; assembly: GCA_963855945.1. Lineage (NCBI taxonomy): Eukaryota > Metazoa > Arthropoda > Insecta > Diptera > Therevidae > Thereva > Thereva nobilitata. The sequence goes on from OY979694.1 coordinate 225,901,148, forward strand.
TTGACTTTGAAAGTAGTGTAAGTCCATTTGAGATTATCAAAAGTATAAGTTTCTTTTAACTAATACTTTAAAAGCGATCAGATTATAAAATTAAATCAATTTAATATTTAAAAAACGTAAAATGGGCGTATTAACATATACCAATATTTTTCAATCCATTCAAATGCAAACCCTTAAATATCTCCATATCATATAATGTGGACTTACACCACTTTCAAAGAAAACGGCTCAAATATTGAATCAATATGAATGAATTTGGAATTCTGTAAAAATTTTAAATTGGTATAATTTGCTTTCCGTGAATAGCAGAAAATATCCGTAGAATTGTACGGTATAAAAAATAACCGAGAATATATCGATGAATTCGGGCTTGAATGACTGATCCAGTAGTTTGTAATACAATTAGCCGCAAAGGTAATCCCCGTACGCTCAATTCACGTAGAGAATCCACTGTCGTAGTCGTAGTGACATTGATCACGTTCATATACACGCACAGCACATAAATTGTTAATACTTTGCAATATTGTTAGTATTTCTCTTAGTCGGGGTTCTTTTAACAGGTCATTCTACTGCTCAAATCCCGCAGATCCCGCGGATCCCGCATGTATAGTCCCGCATTTCTGATCCCGCAAAAATGGTGCGGGATCCCGCATTTGCGGGATCCCGCGTTCGCGGGATTGGATTCCCTAGTTGCAAATACCCTGGGAAGGTCAAAATTTGCACACGAGACGTATTCTGAATATGATTGCTTAGGTGTCTGTTATGCACGTAGTGCAAAATTTTTCCGATAGGTGGCGCTAATCATCAAGTTTTAAAAAAGTTGTAACATATTTTTTATAGGTAACTCTAAATTTTTTTATGTACCCAAAATCATGTTTTGCAGATATGTTATTTTTTTCATTATATCTTTATCCTACCCCGGACTGTGCACACATATTTTTTTTTTATAAAAGGCGTTGCAACGTACGCGCGCTTTTGCTAGTTATACATAAAACAGCACCAAAAACAATGAAACTACATTCTATGTAAGACACTATTGAAAAAATTTCAACTCTCTTTCAAATTCGAATCTTTCAGAAGAGAAATATTTTTTTATCATTCATGAGTTTTAATTTTCGACTCATGAATTTTAATAATAATTGAGGAGCGTCGGAACAAAAACCGATAAATCACATTTAAGTTTTTTTTGGGAAATTGAAAAAATCTGTGCAAGTATATGGCTTTATAGTTTAGAGGTGAACGAAGTTTACCAATTTATTGGTGTTGATAACACAGTGTGGAAACCTAAATACCACATTCCTGTGTGCGGTACCTGTTGAGATATTATAAAAAACAAAATGGATTTATCGGTTTTTAATCAGACTAATTTGATATATCATTGGATATAATTGGATACCCTTGGCCCAATCTACACTAGTATTCCTTCAGCAGCAGCAGAAACGGTTTTTTATGAGAGAGGTATAGAAAGAGCATAAGAGGTTAGTGTAGTAACATGTTCACCAGAAAAATTGGGCCTAAAAACTTAACCCATACACAATGTGCTTCTGCTTACTCTTATTACTCGTGGATACCAAATAAAGACAAGAACGTTACCCGCGATGAAAGAATACCAGTATAGACCTAGATTAAGTTGTAAAACCGGTTCTGCTGCTGCTGAAGCAATACTAGTGTTGACACCCTCAATGGATTTATCGGTTTATGTTCAGGTCAGTGATTTTGGGAAGGTTTTTGAAGCAGATTTAGCCGTTTCTGAACAGGTTCGATGAACGATGGTTATAAATATGTACGAAAACAACCAATTGCCATCATAAAAAAAAATAATGTCAAAATGGGATTTATCGGTTTTTGTTCTGGCGCTCCTCAATTCTTCTCAGAGAAAAAAACAAAAATTCAAGATTCAAAAATATTTTTCTTCTTACGAAAAGAAACGAAAAGATTTTTCTGAGCCGATCTCACAGAAGCAAATATTTGTCTGTTAGTTGGCCAAATCGTTTACATTGTGTTTGCGGGCAATTTGGATGAAGATTAAAACATTTTAATTTTTTTAGCCGTGGTTTGATACACTGGTTGTAGGTACCATGAGTGTGGCGAAGTTTGTCAGATTTGTTAGTTGGCCATTTTGTTGTATACTAACTGAAGCAAATGTTTTTAATTTGTTCAAAGTCAGGTCAAAATTTTGATTTTTTTAACTAAAATTTCAACTAAAACAGCCTTTTTCTCTAAAAAAAAAATGCGTAGTTAACCGAGATTTTTTTCCAAAATTGGAAGGCTTCTATTCTATTCTATTCTTGTTGAGGGGCGCCTTGGCGGGCACTGCGACCTATTTATTTGGTCTATTGTGCCACCCAATATAGCCTAAAACCGATTTAGGGTTCATATCCCAAATCTCCCTGGGAGTAGGGAAGTCGCGATGGAGGAGGCTCAATCTCTTCCTCGCTGTAGCCTCGCAGTCGCACAGCAGGTGCTCCGCAGTTTCGGAAACTGCCCCGCAGAACCGACAGCTACAGTCGGCTGCCAGTCCTATTTTGTTTAGATGGTAGTTAAGCGAACAGTGGCCCGTCATGAGTTCTGTTATTATTTTAAGCTCCCATCTTCTGAAATTTAAAAGTTTGCCCGCTTTAGCTTTATCGATTTGGATGAATCTTTTAGGTTGACGAGCACCCTGGGTCCTTGTCCAACTTCCAATTGGAAGGCTTGGAGTATTTCCTATAAATAATATCTCTGGTCATTTTTTATGCTATGGCCTATGGCCTTTCCTTTTGAAGTTATAAGCAATTTTGATGTTAAAAAACGCCAAACGAAAAACCAAATCACCAAAAATTCACACTATATCAGTACTGAAATAATTCGCCCATTCTTTTAAACAATGGCGAGATTCACAACAACTGCTTTGGGGAAATCCTCTTAACGTGTTCAAAAAAGGATCAACAGAATTTTTACCTGGAGGCCAAACAAATTTCAAACGAAATAAAATTCTGGTTTTTTAAACCCTGACTACCTCCTTAAATTCTTTTTGTACTTTTAGTTGTTAAATGAGTATAGGAAAAGGAACAAGCAATAAAATACAAAAATAAAACGAAAAAAGTGATTAAGGACAAGTTCTAAGAAGTACCTACATATGTAATGAATGGCATTCGGTTGGCTTTGAGTGAGATGCGCACGCCCATAACCTTCTATATTTACAAGCCATGAACAAGAATCTCAATTGAGAGAATCGGACCACCAAATTCTCCAAATTACACTAACAACATAACGTGATTTCACCGAGTTGTGGTCCGATTGAGCGGAAATTCGCTCTCAATATTTTCCTTGTTCATGGCTTGTAATATAGAAGGTTGTGGCACGCCGCTTAAAGCACTAAGGAAGTACATACATATGTAAATGGAGTTTATTCTGTGTTCGTCTATTGTCTTACATCAGAGGGTTCGGAATTTTTCAGCTCATGAGTGATATAAATTTATATCTCTCGTTTTTTTCTTCTCGTGAGAGAAACAAATTATTTTTCTCATGAAAATATATTCGGCACAGAGAAAAAAATTTTGAAATTTTTTGGCTGGTGCCACACAGGAGACCAAGACGCACGGTGAAACCGGTTTTATGGGAAACTTTAACGAAAGAATTTTCATCCAAGGGTGAAAACTAACACATAAGCACATTTCTTTCTCTTCTCCCTTCTCATATGTATAAACAATGGCCACGCTCTAACACACATACAAAGTTGCATATACGATATAGAATTACTCAAGCGACCCGACCACCTCGTGTAGCACACTAAAAAAGAAGAAAAAACCGGTTTTACCAGTGCGTCTGGTCTCCTGTGTGGCACCCAGCGTTGCCAAATTGACGGATTTCCCGTCATATCTAGCGGATTTCAATGAGATAAAACGGAACAAATTTTATGCTAACGGCTGGCGGATTTTTTAACGGATAGATTTTTTAACCCAACCTTGCAGACTAGAGAGAAGGACAACGCGCCTCCTATGGAAACATGTGGAAATTTGGTAACGAAAATATGACGAAAAAGTGTTATGTATTTTCATTTCGTAGCCAAACGGTGAAGCTAGGTATGCTATGTGGTATGAACGTACCATGAAGTTAGCTCTTTGCCCAATTTAGTATTGCCCGGTAATTCGAAGGGACTTCCCCGCATATCTCTATCAAAATTTTGGTACTGATTGTTTAAAAGTCTTATAAAGATGTTGAGTTTAGAGTTTGTTTCTGTAATATTTTAATGTGTTTTGGTTGTGCGACTTGTTATTGCCATATTCAAATGCAGAGGTGGAACGGGTTTTTAGTGTCATGAACGGAGTAAAATCCAAACTAAGAAATAAAATGACGACTTCTATGGTTAATGCAGTTTTGAACATACGCACAGGATTAAAACAACATGACAAAACCTACTTCACGTACAATTTACCTGACAAAGTGATCAATAATATAGGTATGTATAATGCAAAGTTATGGTCAACCTTCGACCTCTGCAGCTGCAACAGCAACGTCGGCAATACGCGACCAGAAGAAACTGAAGATGATTTGGAAATTTTTGATTTCTTAGATGTAATTTAGACATAATAAAGAAAACCCTTAAATAGTAAAGCGATTTATTCTTTCAACGGAAATTTGACGGAACTTTACAACACGCTTAGCGGAATTCCAAAATTTTTGTTGGCAACGCTGGTGGCACCACACATGTGAGCAAGAGCTGAAAAATCAATTCTTGTTTTTATCTTTCACGAAAGATAATTATTTTTGAGCTCATTCTGTTTTTGACTCGTGAGTGTACAGCCAAGTAAAGAATTTTTCACTTTTAAATCTTTAAGCGTGTTTGGTTCTTCTGTTGGATTAATTTTTTTTTGTTAATTATTGAAATCGTTTTTTTTGTGGAACAATGGGGCGGCATAAAATAGTGAATGTGGAAAAATATGCTAATTTTGACCACGTTAATAACCTGTCGACTTGTTTAGTGTGCAAAAAACAGTTGAAGGGAATGAGGGCTGGTAACATTAAAAGACACTATAAATTGATTCATCAGAAGAATTTAGATGATTTTTCAAGTGATGACGACAAAGAAATCAACAAAAATGAAGTATGTATAAGCATGGACAAAAATGAATTCTTAAAGTGTTGTGTTGGTATAGTGACTGTGAAGAATATTCCATTCAAAATTTTTGATGATTTGGATTATTTTAAAACATTAATAAAACCATATGAAGAACAATTTCAATTAAATTTAAACTGCAAAAATATAACCAAGGATGTTGCTCTAAGTGCGGAAAAAATTAAAAAAATTATTAGAAAACAAATTGAGAAAAAACTGATAAGTTTAAAAGTGGACATAGCAACGAGAATGGACAAACATATGTTAGGTATAAACATCCAATATATTAAAGACTATAAAATATGTGTCAACACATTGGGTATGATCCAAATTAAAAAACGTCATACTGCTGAATATCTGCGTGATGAAATTATGAATTGCCTTAACCAATATGATTTGGACATCAGCCAGTTATATTCCAGCACAACTGATAATGGAGCCAATCTTTTGAAAGTCCCAATATTACTGCAAGAGCTACAGGATGAAAAAATGCAAGTATGTATAAATTGTATTAAATTTTATTATTATTACCTTTATAACTTAAAGCTAATAACTTTAACTCAAACATATTTTCCATTCCAGATTTTAACTGGAAATAAAAATGATGAACCATTGCCAGGCAGTGATGATGAATTTGAAGAGTATCACAGTCGGTTTACTACAGTACTGACAGTAGTAAGATGTGCTGCTCATACTATTCAATTAGCGGCTGTCGATGTAATTAAAACGATAGAGGAAGATTTGAAAGAATGCAGACGCGCTGTAAGGGTGCTTCGGACAATGGTACGGAGAAATGAATTCCCAGATTTCTTGCAAATGCCGACTTTAGATAATTCAACGACGTGGAATTCAGTATATGATATGCTAAAGTCGTTAGAAAAAAAGAAAAGTTTTATTGAAGAAAACGACAAAGTTTTTAAAGTCAATTGGCAATTTATATCCGATTTTTTACAGGCTTTCAAGCCATTATCAGAGTTTACATTAAAATTTCAGAAAGAGGACTATATTATGGGAGACTTCTACCGAGACTGGCTATATTGCGAAATTGAGTTAGAAGAAATTTCAGCAGAAGGAAAAAATAATTACTCAAATCCATTATTGAGTTCTTTGAAATTCCATAAAGAACAAACGTTGTTAACAAACGAAGCATTTTTGGCTGCGATCTACCTCGATCCACGATTTAATTTTCTGAAAACTCCATTTTTGAATGAAGAGCAAAAAAATATCGCCATAGTAAGTATACCATTAAAATATGAATCTGCTTTCGCTTTAAAAATAATATACATTGACTTTAGCTTATTATATTTAAATAAATTACATTTTTATTTTCAGCGCCATTTATTAAAAACACACGGAATTATGAAGCGATTAAAAGGTGCAGCTTCTGAAGAAAATTTTAATGAATCTTCAGATTCACAATCGACTCTAAATTCGGTTGGAACGTTTTCAAAATTAGAATACAAATTGCTGACAATGATGCCGGCCAGTTCTAGCACTACATTGAACGATAAAAATTTAAAGCAAAAACTTGAAAATCTTTCATATAATGAAAGAGTTTCATTTGAAGAAAATATACTGGAGTATTGGGAAAATCATTATAGAAAAGATGCAGAAATCGGAAAATTAGTGCAAATCGCACTTGCTGTACCATTGACTCAGATGTCAGTGGAACGTGCGTTCAGTGCTTTAAAGACTATTAAAACAAAATTAAGGACCAAATTGTCAAAGGAAACAATTAATAATATTTTAATAGTTAAGTTAAACCATAGTTTACTTAATCAAATACAATTTGAATAGTTTTTAAATTTTTATGTACAATCAAAGATACTATTTGGATTATTAATAAATAAAAAAGTTCTTGTAGAAAATAATTTGTTTTCTTTATAAAAAAAAATTCTTTATTTTCTTTATATTTCTTTAAAACCTAGAATTTTTCTCGTGTCGTAAAAAAATTACTAAAACTGCAAAATAAATTGTAAGTTAATGAAATTTGGTAAGGGGAAGTTTAGCAATAGAAGAAAAGGTAACCGTTGAGTTCCGGGACAAGCTTTGTAAAAATCGGGACAAAATTCAATTCAACGCATTTTCCGACGTTTTCCTGGCCGTTACTCTGAAAAAACGTCGGAGAAGGGAAGTGTAATATGGTGTGGATTTATATTCAGTAGATTTCGAGATATCAAAATTTTTTCCTCTCAGTTATATGTGAAAACGCGCGAAAATTTCCATCGCAGGAAGCTCGGCCGGCAGAAAGCTGTTCCACACCATATTACAGTTCCCCTTCGCCGCACAGTGTATTAAAAGTTAAATCCAGCGGAACTTAATTAAAACATAAATGTGCTTATATCTAAAGGAAATCGGGGGCAAATATGGGCAAGAGATGACAACTGTATTCTAAGGAGTATTACCCATAAAAGAGTTTAGAAGTAAAAATAAGGTGTATACATGCGGATGCATTTTTAAAACTCAGCCCGAATTCAAGAATCTGAATAACGGACCAGTAAAAAGCGAATTCTCTACAAATAATTAAGTGAATAATTGTTCAAACATACATTTCTCGATTGCTCAAGCACACAACAAACAACAATCAAATAAATTTTCAACTTAGTGCTTTAAACAACACAGCAAAAGAAAATTTTACATTCGAAATCTAATTGAGGAGTGTCTTTTCAAAAGGGGATATTTACATGTGATTTCTTTTTTCAGAAAATGAAGAAAACTGATTGTGGTACAGAAAACTAGAATATCTGTATAGGTACTAGGTAATCACATTGTTATAACAGCATATTTAGACAAAATACCTGACCTACATGGTTAGAGCTACTGAAAGTTAAAAAAATGAAGTATCCCCTTTTGATCAGGAATTTTTATAATGTTCCCTTTTGTTCTGAACTAAATGTAAATATCCCCTTTTGTATTGTACATCTGCACAGATATCCTCTTTTGTTTGGTACATTATAACAAACTGTTTTGTCAACAAGTTATTGACATCTTTCTTTTTTTTTATTTAGTGGATGTTGTGCCAATTTTAAATCATTCAAAGATAGCTAGCGAGATACTATTAGGGTTTTCCCGGATCGGTTTTTTCGTGCCAAAAGGGAACTCAAGCAAACTTTAAGGTTAAAACCGAATCGGGTTCAGAACAAACCGGAGACAAACAAAACCGGAGACGGTTAGCCGTACCGGAGAATCCTAATCGTATGTCGCTAGCCATAGTCTCTAAAAATGAACCAGTGAAAATTTTACTGGTTCAACCAGTAAACAATAATTTCACTGGAAAACCAGTTAGTTCGAGTCTGTTTACTGATTGAACCAGTGAAAAGTAAAAATTTCACAGGTTCAACCAGTGAATTTTAATATCACTGGTTTAACCAGTGAAAAAATATATTTGACTCATATTCTAGGTAATTATCTTCATGCATGCCTGTAAAGGGTTCCATTTGACATACTCAATAAATCGGCTATCGTTTGTTTACGGCGGGCCAGCTTGGGAAAACGACACTCGCGCTAGAAAAAACCTTTTTATTTTTTTACGTGAATTTCACTGGTTCAACTAAACAATGGTTCAACCAGTGAATTTTCACTGGAAACCAGTGAATAGTTAGTGGTTTGTTTTTAGAGAGTAGGATGTCTCTTGTCCCTTTTAAGGAGGGGATATGTTTTTCTGTAGCTTTGTCAAATCTATATGTCTCATGGACTTTTAAGTCAACAGTGTATGTTCCTCGGACCCGTTTCTTCAAAAAAATTATTCTTTTCAATGACTGTATACCTTCTAATTTTCGGTAATACGCTTCCAAACTTTTTAAATCTTTGAGAATTCAGCCTTTTGCCAGTATTTTTAAATTGCCAAATTCTTTGAAAATGTCATAGTATTCATCAATACCCGGTCAGCGAACAGGGAAGAACAATCTAACATCTTTGAGGTGTGACGGGGAGTCATTTACAAGGTAGAATGGAATCATGTGTATGATATGACTATTTTTGTTTTGGCCACCACACCCGTCACAGAATATGTAGTCTCATATGGTCAAATTCTTCAAATACCTAGTTTATAGCTACTCCAAAAATAATTCGAATTATGGATCATACAACATTTTTTGCCGCATATACGGGGTAATAATTGTGAGAATCTTCGATATTAAATACTGGTTTATACGTTAATTAAAATGTTGGCGTAATCTTGAGTTAAATCGATTTAATTTTGCTGGTATAAACTTGGTTAAGTAGTCGTAAACCGTAGACTCCACCTCAGTTGATATGGTTGCATTGTTGCCTAAGGCCCTCCACACACGAGTCGACTGTTTTGCAATCCAAGTTTGCAACTGGTTTCCCATTAATGACGTTCGCAACCAGTTTGCAACCAAAAAGAGACCTTTATCCACACACGAGCGCAACTGATTTTTGATCAATCGGTGTTCTGTGCCCACAAAGTTTTTAGTCACGAACATTTGGCAATATGTCAAGTAGTTCAGATGAAGTGCAACAACGCAACTGAAATCGCAAGAACAGTCGAGCGCGACCAGTTGCAAACTAGTTTCTAATCGGTCTCGTTTCTGTCGACCCGTATGTGGTTTCCCACTTGCGTACACAGGCAAGGTCACTAAACAGTTGCGAACGCAACTGCGCTTGCAAATCAGTTGCCTCGTGTGCGGAGGGCCTAATTATTTTTCTACATCTTTTGGAGTTTTGCTTTTTATTACGTCATTGTCAATTTTCTTCAAATATTAATGTTTGTTAATATTTATCTATCAAATGTTGTCATAAAATCAATTTCGTCGACAAAATAAGGATTTTTTTGTAAATATCCCCTTTTGAAACGTACACGCTAGTTTAGATTCATTTAACTGAAAATTTATCACTTTTTCTTTCTGATTAAGTTTACGAGATTGTGTATTTTAGCATAGAGAACAAGATCCCATACTCAGTTGAAAAACAATAAAAATTGGAAATATCCCCTTTTGAAAAGACACTCCTCAATTGGTGATTACGAAGCAATGCAATGCGCGCTTGCCACTTTAAGGGGCTTCCCCTATGACAATCTGTATTGTCAACGCGTTTATTCGTTTTACTAATAAATATATATATACAAAGCTACAATGTAAATACGGTTTCACTTAGATATGAGCACATTTAATTTTTAATTAAGTTCCGCTAGATTTAGATTTTAATACAGTGTGCGCCGAAAGGTGTTTTTTCTGAAAATCATGAAAAATGCATGTTTTCAAACGCGTTTATGAGGTATTAAATCAAACTTCACAAACTTTTCGTGAAAATTGGGTAGTAGAGCAACTCTTCGCGAATAAATAAGGCTTTTCAAAATAACTTTAGCACCACTCTGGGCCTTGCTCAAACTTTTTTCTGAAACAGCTGTTTTTACATTTTTGCGATTTACGCGAAAAGTTATATTTATTTTTGGATGAAATTTTAATTGTAGGTAGGCACTAACAAAAGCCACAATTTAAGCCCTGAAACAAGGTTCTACGACAATTACCTTCGCTATAATTAAATGTCAAAAAATTGCCATATTTCGCGCTTTTTATTATTTTTTTTTTGCAAAAACCTGTTGTTCAATTGTCCAAAACTCATATTTTTCGTTTTTTTAAGCGCTATTACGTACTATAAACAGTCCTTTCGGTTGTTTTTACTATATGGACTAGCAAAAGGCCCATCCTACAGACAGGTTATTACTCAACTTACTGCGCTTACTTATTAACTCTTACTCACTCACTTAGTATCACCATATGACATGGTACAATATGGCCATGACCCACAAAACCATGACCCACTCGCGCCTACTTATTTGTACATATATACCGTGTCACCAAAAAAGATGCTATGAGTACATGTAAGTTTTATTGCAGTTCCAAAAGTTAACTCTAGAAGATGATTTAAATGTGAGCCAGTTTCTTTGTCAAAAGTGAAAAAATGGAAGCAAATACGATACCAACAAAAAAAATTGAACCCGTTTTACTTATATAATATAAAAATTGATACAATATTTTCAAAAAGCAATTTCCCGCACCGGGAATCGAACCCGGGCCTCCTGGGTGAGAGCCAGGTATCCTAGCCACTAGACCATGCGGGAGCTGGCAATTGTGTATCTAACAAAATAAAAGTTCTCATTTAATTATTGAAGTTATTTTTAGATTAAGCTATTTTTAGGAGTTATTCACAAATTTCAAGTTGCATAACTTTATGGATCATTGAAAAATAATTTCTACTTTTTCTTAATCTCAATTTTATGGTAATTTTTATGAAACAACCTCGAAAAGTAAGATTTCGTTATTATTTTCCCTTCTTCTTTTGTCAGAATCTGCTTAATATTATATTGTGTGCTAACAAGTACCGAGTACCGGTGGATTGCCCCTTTAGCCTGTGTAAAGCGGCCCACACACTCTCAGCTTTAATAGGGCAGTTGAGCTGTATAAAAAACATGTACAATAAACTGAACTGAAAGTGTGTGGGTTCTTGCGCAGTTTATTGGAGCAAAAAAGGGTCCAGAAGCTCAGGTCTGAAGCCTGAATGAAAATAGTTCAAAACGCACAGTTCACACAATTTATCGCTCAGACATGACGTCACACGTGATAAACTGCGCGGTTAAACTGAAAGTATATGGGCCGCTTAAGACCTGATTCCCAATAGCTTAGGTTCAGTCCCTTAACCCAGGGTTCTATCAGGTAGTTGGAGGCGAAGTTCGATTTTTACTGCGGCCCGGCCCCTGACGGAACACGGACCTGTGACGTCCAGGGCACGGCCCTGATATGTGTGAATACTCCTTTACACGCATTACACGCATAGTGTCCTTTGGAATCGCAGTTCACCAACCATATTGCTGGATACGCGGCATTTGGACATTGGAGATACCGTTGAGGATATCCATATGTCCTTTTACTGTATTGCGCTAGTTCATTCAGATCGGAAGTCTCAAGGCAGGTCAGCATAAGTCCAGTAATGTAAAGGCAAGCAAGCCGTTGCAGTCAGGTGCACTTGAGGATCGTTGTGACCTGTTTGGTCTTGGACCATCAGGCTATAGCGGCATACGATGGAAAATAAGATGAAACCATATTTAGAATTTTAAAATACATATTAACAAATTTTACTAAATATATTTAAAAAAACTAAGAAAAAAAAGTTTCCTCCCCGGCGGGGAATCGAACCCCGGTCTCCCGCGTGACAGGCGGGGATACTTACCACTATACTACCGAGGACTTGAAAATTGGGTGTCAAATGCAACTAAAGAATATGTTTTGAATTTTAATTTCAAGTACAGTTCAGAATATAAAATTTCAAAATTTATTATTTTAGGAAAACCAGCGACCACCAGTTTATAATCCAGAAGATTATGTGCAATCTTTAAAGAAGTTTGGCAAAAAACAAAGCGGAAATGGCAAATCAATATATGACACTAGCGACAATGAAAAGAATCAAGATAATTACAATAAAGCGGCGACTTTACCAGCGAAATGCCCGGAGTATAAGTAAGTCTATAAATTAATAATTCTTAATTAGTTATTAATGTAAATTTGTTTAGTAGAAACTCGATATCATCACTACCAGAGGCTGAATGTGAAATGTCACTGAGACAGTTTGGTTCTATTACAGATTTATTAACTAAATTGAGATCTGATTTAAGGGCTTCGTTTCCAAGGTAAGTTAATTTATTTTATTTTGAATATTAACTTTTGCGTTGGCGCCGGTGTGCATATGCACTATGTGTTAACACTACGACGATATGCTCAACTGATTTCCAGGTTAAATCGGGGTATTTATATGGAAAACTATTTCATTATGTACAGTCCCTTGACAGCCCTCTACTAATGGCGGATCGTGGCTTCGCGCTCCAGAATCCCGAATTCAACCCTTGCTTTGCCAGGTTGTCAGCTTTCTTAGTCGCACGATCGTTAATAATAAGGTGACCAATCGTCCTCCTTTAGGGATGACTGTCCTCCTTTTGTAGATTCTGTCCTTCCTCGAAAAATGTCCTCCTAACTGTCCTCCTTTTCGATAATTTAAAACTAATCTGTTAATCTCTGTATTCAGAGATGTGTGCGTCATGTGACAGTATAGTTCAGATAGAAGCGATTATGTGGGTGTTTAGACGGTTAGCTCCCGCTTAGGCTTAGGTGTCACCCTTTTTACTACCAGTCGTTCGTGTCGTACATCATGTCGTAACGTCATGGTGCAATGTTTAGTAGTAAGCTTCGCTCGAAGGATAGGGAGAAATATAGGATAGATTAGAGGGAGTCGGGTGGGTGTTGGAGGAGATGGCGGTGCACCTTGCGTTTGGGCTCTTGGGTGTTGTATGAGTTCGGGAATGCTGACTGTGGTAGGTTGTTCCACAGTCGAGTTGTTCGAGTAATTTCTAAACCGAAGTGTGCGCGAAGATGAGGGCTGTAAACTGTAAGAGTGAGACGAGCGGGCAAGTCTTGTATTGCGGGAGAAATGTTGCCGTGGAGGCATGAGGTTACTTATTTGGGTGGGAAGAAAATACGATTCGATTTCAAGGCGACTAACGTTCACTCTTTCTGATCAGCTGACTGTTTCATTTTGTATCTCCTTAGTGCTCCATTTAATTTGTGTTTCAGGCGCAATGGTGAGCACACCTGTTTTTTATTAGGAAGGACAACTTTTCGGCATTTGTTCTCTAGGATGGTCCAAAAAAAGCAATATTTAAAATAAAAGCAATACATTAAAAAAACTACTGTACATTTCAAGTTAATGAATTTTGATTACGTATAACATGTAAACTATTGAGTTTATCAAAATCATTATAAGGACTTTTTTTTAGAGTATATGATTATTTGTTATGAAGTTTTCGTAAAACATTTTGTAGAAGAGCTATGCACGCGGAGTTTTCTCTATCTTAATCTTATGGGAGATCGAAAAGTTTGATGAAGCACCTCTCCTTGCAAGAGCTTTTCTTTTTACTCCCATTCTAACAATTTTTCGAGTGTCACTTAAAAAAATATTGCCCCACACTAGTTCTCGTTCTACCTGCCATAAAAAAGACTGAGCTCAAAGCGAAACGTCTAAACAAACGTTCGCTTTGAGGCCCCACAAAAGGAGCGACAAAATGAGCCGTCTAAACACGCACTATGAAACGCATGCCCAGGGTATAGGAGAACTTCACGTGCCTCGAACTTGTCTCGCACCATTGAGCACTTCACCTTGTTAATTTTATCTCTATATTATACTTCGTGCGTATACGGAAATATGAAATTAGGCTCCGGAATTTCCAATATATTGTTAGAAAATGATATATTGACAAAAAATATTCGTTCAATGGTGTATTTTTGTTTGCATTAATAAAATGTTTCATTTTTTTACGATGTTCCTTTTTCTTAAATTTTTTCGTCCTCATTTTCATTGTAAAAAAATTGGTCACCTTATTAATAACCATGCACGCCGTTCTCTATACCTTGTCCAAATTACTTTTAGCTGTTTTTAATGTGTCCTTAGTCTACCAGATCATCAAGGCATTATTATTATGGGCCCCACTTTCATGGTCCACGGTCACTAGTATGTTGACCTCGATGATTAGTAATGCTCCACAGTCGTGACGCGCCATTTTCACATTTTCAATATTTTTTTCAGTGTGATGTTTTCAGATTAGCCGTAAGTCTACTAGATATGCAACCAAATATTTGACAGTCCCCCAGTGTCCCAGTGTCAGCTGATGATGATGCCTTATTTTGTATTCCATCACAGAGGCCATTCCTCATAATATCTGCAGTGGTACCTACTCATGAACTTGCCGAATGCAATAATCGCCACATTGCATACCTAACAATGTGCAGTTCCTCGCCCGCCTAAGCAAAAAGTTCACCATGGGGCTCACCTTATCCAGTGATGAGTAGGACACAATTATAAAATGAGTTTGTAAGAGGTGCCTCTATTTTCTTTCGAGCCAGTACAATGTCATACTTCAAATGAGGCCAGGCGCTATTGTATTGCTAAAATACAAACAAGAAAATTAAAAAAAGGAAGACAACAAATACCAATGGAAAGCTTTTTTTACGAGTTTGATTCTAATATGCATTAAACTGCCTCAGAGTAGGTAAGAAAGGTATGCCTCCGCAATGTATATTTATATTTTACAATCTCGCGCCGCAAAAGAAATTAAATATGTCTCTCCAGTACGTATTTACAATCTCGCCTCACCTCATTTAATGTTGGAAACTTCACTGCCTCAAAAAAAGTAAGAAATGTCTCTCCAGTACAAAATTTCACTCCCTCAAAAAATGTAAGAATTGCCTCTCCAGTAAGTATTTACAATCACACAATCAATTATTTAGGATACACGCTCATATACTAGTAGGACATTATTTTTGAACCGCGACATAACAAAAAATTGGGGTCTCAGTACAATTTTTCATGGTGTAAGGGACAAATGTACTGCCTCGTGTAAGTCCGGCTTAACTCGAATCTCATCATACACCAGTTTATTGAACTGTATCTTATCGATGGTACTTTCAGTGCCCGTAATTGAGTCCAACTTCTGGTATACAGGTGCTTCTTCGCTATTCTCACCAGTTGGCATAGTGCCATTTAAATAGACTTGATACACATACTGGATTTTACTTAATGGTAGTAGGGCCGATGGTCGGGTAGATGGTCTGCTATAACACTCTCCATTGTTTTCAACAGAAAAGGTGATGCACTAAAGGACTTCGCTTCAGTGTAGTCCTCCCTTAGTTATTATTGGAAGGAAAAAATAGCAAAAGCCAATGAGTTCGTGTACCATATTCTCACCTTTCGGTGGATCTAAGCAGATGCGCTATACAGCAAATAAAAATCTAAACATTATTTTACTTTACAGTTTCGTACAAGAATTCGTCTCATCTCCCTTGGATGGTATCAGCTTGCTCCTGGAAGTACTACGCGCTATTCAGTTAAGCCAAACCATAAACGCAAATGGATCAAATTCGACATCATCAATGCCAAGAAATTCGCAATCCTATCAACGTAGGGCGCTGCTGGATGAACTGGCTTGCTTGTAAGAAAGGAGTTTTAATATAACGACCAAGGAGACAAGCCATCTTTTAAATCTTTCTCTTCCTAGACAATGCTTAAGTATATGCTGCTGTCGATCACCTGAAGCAAGCCTTCGCCTAGGCACAACTTCAGTCGGACTTCTGCCTCTTGCCGCTGCAGCAACAGGTCAAGGAATCCGGGCAAGGATTTTAGCATTGCAACTACTGACAGCAGCTTGTGACAAGTCTTCATTTGGTCACGGATCTCACAAAAATGTTTCATCAGGACATTCAGCAGTTTCTGAAGCACTGTCAACACTTCGTTTAAGATGTGGTGAACCAGTTCGATTTCGATTACTTGTAGGAATGCTGAATAGCGGTGGAGGATCTGGAGAGTTGCAAGCTTTTGGGATTAAGTATGTTTTTTTGTTTAGTATGTATTGAAAAAAATTTAATTGAAAAAATTTTCATGAAGATTCATAAATACGTTTTTGGAAAGTTCTGAAAATATGCAGTTGCGACTGTATCTTCAGGCGGAGTTGTTTCAAGCTGGGTTTGATCCTAATAATATGACGAAGGTAAGATTTTTGATTTGTTTTTAATTAAAATAATTTTCAAAATTTTTCGTATATTTTTAGACAATATCTTCGACTTCACCATGGCTGGAGAAACTCAGAGCCGAACTGAAACATTTCGAAGAAATAAAAATTGACATTGAAAAACTCCAGTTACAAGCTAGAGAATCGGAAAGGATACGCAGTCAAATGGTAATTCTGGAACGGCGTGTTCAAGTAAGATCACAATATGTTTTAAATAAGACTTCCATAACACTTTAAATGCTTCTTTAATTAGATTCTTCAAGAAGAAAAGACTGTATTAACATCGATGGAACGAAGACTCCAAGAAAGATGCGCTGAATTACAACGAGAAGTCTTCCGACTCCAAGGAGCACAAAGCGAAAGCTACAAGAGTTTAGATAAGCGTCCAGTAGCTCTTCCCCGACATGTACCACCAACAAGCAAACAAAGCTCTTCAGAACATGAAGACGAAGGCATTAGTAGCTCAGAAACTGGACCATCTTTAAGTCCAGTTCCAATTCTTGTTCTTCCACAAAAAAATCCACAAGGATTCAGTATAATTTTGAGTAACCAAGAGAAGTATGAGCACAAAGAAGACGACGCTACAATTGAAGATGTTATTGAAGAACTGAAAAATATTGTAAGTGATGCAGAAAAAGAAATTTCCCACGGTGGTCGAACTGAGTTAATACGTGATAATGTTCGGACAAGTATGCTGATAGAGGCCAAGGAGAAAGATATTGTACCTGTGAACTTACTACCGCAGCCACCACGCAAGTCTAGATCCTTGGCGCATTTGATGTCTCAAGGTGGTTCTGATTTGGATGCATCAGAATACGGATTGCTGCTTATCCACAATAACAGTCGAGCATCATTCTTCGATGAGCTCGACTTTGAAACAGAGAAAGCCTATGCACAGGATGAAGTCGTTGACTTAAGCAACGTTCATCGAAGTACAAATCGAGAAATTTTAGATGTAATAATGAAAGCCAGAGAAATTGAAGATGATCCAACAATGAACGCTTTACGTTCTAGCAGTGCGGATCAGTCTAGCCCAATAACAATTCCTTTACCTCCACCCCCACCACAGCATTTTAACGGAGTGTTTTTCATGACCGAAATGAACACTCCGCAAAAATATCCAAAGCCAGACATAACAGCTGCGTTACAAGCTAGAAGAGTCTCGAAAAATTTAGACCGAATAGAGTCTTGTGGATTAGACTCCTTGGTTGATATTGTGCTTACATCTAGCAACAAACCCCATGGACAACAGATCTACTTTGGCAGTACACCCACCTTGAAGATATCAACAGGACCTGCGAATTCTGGGATGTTTACTAGCAGCACAACAATTAAGGAAACGACACGGACCAGATCTCACACTGGGTCTAAGGTGACTGATATCCCTTCAGGACTTTATTAATTTTTAAGGATTTACGTTTAGTGCAGAGTGCATAAGTATTAGTAAGAATGTATAATGGAATAAAATTTATTATTATTTTTTTTGATTTTAAAGAGAAAGTAGAATGTAGATATCGTCATAGCCTCCATAACTTTCACTTTTTTTGGTGCAATATTTTTTGTCGTCATGGTTGAGGGGATTTTATTTTCATTTTTTTTTTGGGGACTAACTTTTAAAATTCTATTTTTAGTAGAATTTTATTAAGTATTATTTATTAGTGTATTTAGATTTAGTTTTACATTTTATATATGTATTTTGGAATAATTGTTTGTTTATTTTTCAAATGTAATTTGTAAAATTATAATAAAACTCCATTTAAAATATTTTTTTGTGTGTTGCACAAAATTACAAATTGTGATAAAAATATCCAAGTCTTCTTGGAACTATCATTATATTCTAGACATGATTCAGACAAACCTTAAACCACATAAGTACTCGTTGAGTGCCCTGCTAGAATTAGGTACAATCTAAGTATTCAGCTGATTCTTCGGGTCTTCTTCTATTAGCACATATGAAAGAGATGATAACAGATAGCAAATACTAGACTTTCTTACTAACATCTTTGCACGGCATTGCAATGCCTTCCTCCCTCCTCAAGTTTTCCTCACACTGAATAGGCAGGGCCTTCTCGCGACTCGCGAAATTTACGGGTTCCATAATGATCTTGATGCCAACAAATCCACCAGGCCTGATCATAAATATCTTCTATCACCCAAGGGAAATAGGCTTCACTTTTGGCTAAGCCTCTGTGCCAACTCTTTGCTTTGTGGGCTTGGATTTTATCCAGATTCTTAGAAACTTGCACATGTGACAACAATCAACAAAATGTATTATGCGGTCTCTACAATTCAACCTATACCTAAACCATAAGACTTATGGACTTAGAAAAAAAAGGTACATTGGAGACTTTCAGCTACTTACAGAACACCGGAACAGCTTCCATTGCTTTGGTGAATCTCTCTTGGTTGCTCTAAATATCTCCAAGGCAGAGTTGCTAAACTCCCAACTATTGATATTAACTTTTTAGTTCTAAAAAACTGAATTAAGAGTTTTTTATGGCCATTCAATAAAGGTAGTATTGGAAATCGTTAAATCTACACCCCTCAAATTATCTTCTTACAGTTCCTTCTAACTTCGCAGTTTCGTTATTCTTCAGGATTCGATAATGCAAGGGAAGCATGTGGGAGGCCTTGTCTTTATAATAGGGACCAAAAATGACACTGAACTCTTTCGTAATGAGGACGGTAGCAATCGTGTCGAGGTGGACGGTGAATGGTTGTTGACCCATCTCTTAACATCCTGGACGTAATGAGCGATGGAACGAAGACCTATTTGAGATCGCAAAACAAGCAGACCGATGCTAGCAATTTTTTGAGCCAAACAATTTCATCCTTAAGCTAACAGTAAGGGCTACAATATGCAAATCCTTCGTTCAACCTATCCTCAAATAAAAATCTTTCTACAACAATCAAGAGTTCAAACACCTGAACTTATAGCTGAAACCTAAAAAAGATTGAGCGGCGAACACAGAGACTTGGGTTGCACATTATTTAGAACGAAGCAAAGAACGCCTACGAGACGACTTCACATTAGCGCCAAGGTAGAGCAGCATACATTTGAATTAGGACAGTCTTTCATTCACCCACCTTGGGAAAATATCAGTAGCCGACAATAGCATGGAAGTCGAGTTACGAGCACCGTTGCCAAAAGCTAACAAGGCCTAATATAGTCTGTCAAGGTTCTACAAATTCAAGAAACTGACCATTACATCCAAGGTGCTGTGGTAGACTTTGGGCAGAAAGAACTATGTAGCTCGTATTATTGAACAGGATCGCGAAGGGAAGGTCCTTTGCTGTAGGTTTTTTATAGTAATGTGTAACTTCAAGCTTAGGAGTCACCCTACGGTGATTTGGAAGTAACAATTTCTAGGATCATTTTCATAATCTATGCGCCTCCGCCTGCGCGGCAATTCGGTGTCTTATGTGGTGAACTGCATAAAATATTTTTGTAGCAATCCGGCCCTGAATACAAGATCTGTCGCACGTACCTACTTGTCTTGCATTATCGAAGGCGTAAGAGTAACGCAGAGTACCGTCATCAATGAATCTGTGAAGTTGAAAGGCATTGAGAGCAGATCATTTACACGCTCGATACACGATGAAAATTCGTTGTTACGATGAATGCCATTTTAGGGGGTGACACACTGTAAAATTCGTCGCTATAGATAAAATCGTCGTTATGTTCTGACATTTGTCATAAGTGGATGTGTAGTAAATAATGTTCACGGAAATTAAAAAAAAAATTCATTGTTACGTTGTTGTCCACCTGTCTAAAAGAAATATTTTTATTAATTTTCAAATAAAACAATCAGCTGATACCTTAAGACACTGGAAAACGCATAAAAGCGAGCTTTTTACAATAATCTGGGGACCCACAGATGCTGCTTCGTTGAGCTTTCGTCGTAATTTGCGTCGCTGGTACGCTGAATATTCGTTGAAACGACGAATTTTCGTCGTAGCGACGTCCGTTGTCGAGGGTATTATATAGATTACAAATTGAGCAGGTGTTAAATAAAAATAAATAAATAATAAATTTCATCTCCACCTTGTAGATAAAAGAATGGGTTGTGGATTCTTCTTGATAGAGCTTACCAAGGACTAGAAGTTATTGTTCCCAGCGGTTGCATTAATGAGCATACTTCTCAACTTGTTGTCAACTGATAATTTGACTTTCCTGATGATGGATTTGCAGGAGTTTCTTATCGGAGAAATCTTGTTCGCTCTAAAGGCGGCTTCTTTTAGTTTTCATTGCATTCATGCACTTCCGATTAAACTATTTGTTCTACCCAGGCTTCACAGATTTGGTAAAATGGAGAATGAGCCTGGTATGGAAAGTCCGAATCCGATTACATGATCAATATCGTTGTTTACGAAAAACCAGTTAACAAAGTCATAACCAAATTAACGCATCTTCATTCAGTCCTGCAAGTCTGGAGCTGAATTAGAGTATAACTATCACTTATAAAGATCACTTTGACACATAACTCATTCTTCTTTTAGTGGAATGCTTAGCGAGCTGGTCGTCAATTGAAAGGACTTTCTTCTTGTAAAACATAGGCCATTTACAGCTGATCCAACCATGGAGTTCTTACAGTTCTTTTTATTCCTAAAATCATTCAAAGCTAGTATCAGAAACTCCATTCTCAAAATTTGTTGAATTAACAAAGAACATATTGCCCCCAATCACCTAGAAATTATCAATTATTTAAATATGCCAAGTCTAGTGCAGTACAACAAGTGCTCAAGCACTCAAACACTGATTAAAATAAAGCATCATCAGCTTCACATATTATCGTCTATTTTGAGTGTTCCTTTAAAATTATGAAGAATTTGTCGAAATTTGCCTATACAAGACACTCACATCTTATCCTCCTTTGCAAATACCATTTTTCCCTGAACTTCGAGCCTTGATAACAATTGATAAGCTCAACTCACTTTGTGATTAGAATAGAGCTTATCAACTCTTTTTTTTAATAGGATTTTGGCTTGTCTTAAAACTAGACTTATTTAGTTTTCAGTGCGCGTCTGGGAAAATTTCATTTGTTTTGTTTCTTTTTTTTGGTGAAAGTAGAAAGGTTTGAAAAGAAAAAAATACGAAGATGTTTTCAAACTTAAGAATCTCGATGAGAAGGAAGAAATTAAATAAAAAGGTATTTTAATAAGTAAAAAGAGTTTTTTTTAAATGATTTTAAATTCGTAAAAATGCTGATTTAAGTGAATTTTGAAACAAAGTAAAAATAATAATCTTAGAGATTATATTGTAATCTGATTATTATTGTTTTTTTATTTTTGGGCTGTTTAGAGTTGCTATGTGATTAAAAGTTATAATATTTAAAAAAACGCAAAATCAATACAATAAATTTCAAATTGTGTTTTCGGTTTAATATGATGCCTTTTATTGATTTAAGATTTTTTGATAAATCGAAACCATGATCAATAATCGAAAAACCTTAGATCAAAGGTAGGCAACATATTGAAGTGCTGTGAGTTCTTAAAAAAGTAGTTCTGAATTTTTTTAATATCGTCTTTGAGGCTGTTCTACGAGTACCTATTACAAAAAGTGAAATTATCTTCAAGAAAATTATCAATATTGAATTTATTTTTTTGGTGTGTTTGAAACAAATGATTCTATGGTGGAATATTTTTCTTACTTCTGTGGTTGTTTACAAGGGGTCAACCTTCGCAAAGCATTTCAAATAATTGTTACTGCAAGAACACCACGTTTTGTGTGGTTGTTTCACTCTGGATTTTTTACTTTGAAATTCTTGCTAAAGGTTATCAACAAAATTTTTGTTATTGCTGGGACATCTACGATGAAATAGAGATGACCTGTTTTTGACAGAAGTGAAAAATTGCAACTCAACATTAAATATTTATTAGAATAATGCGATAACCACAAAACATGCTTATATGCTATTAGTTCTGTCGTTAATAAGAAGTTAAGAAACTCTTTTTTAGTCTTCATGTCTTTCACCCTAAGGATATCACTTTTGAGAATTGAAGGACTTTCTTTTCGCTTCTATATACTCTTATACACCAAATGAAATGATAGATTGATCCGTTTTACGAGATTTTAGAAAACGCTATAAATATGAGAGGAGAATACGGGTGAGATTTTAATACCAAGATTGGCAAAGAGACTTTCAGAAGAAGCATGGTCGGAGTACACTTCAGATTGCTTTAGAGATTAATTGAAATTGCAACAGGAACTTCTTTGTTTATAGTTAGTGGAAATTTTCATCATAAAACCTGGAAAATACCAGGTGCAAATCTTGCTAATCATCTCGACCAAATCTTAGCTTACAATGATCACTACTTGTACATTGTGTAAGCGATTTTCAGACACCAAGAATACACCAAGTAAACACCAACAAAATAATAAAGCGGTCGAAGGTGATACTGGGAAACAGATCAGAATCAAGAATGGTTTGACTCAGAGTGCATCAGGGGAAGAACTAATCAATATATACAAAAAAAAGGAAAATAAATATGTCAACAATTTGTTTGTCAAATTTAAACAAAAGAAAAAAATATTTCAACCGAAACTAGGCCATATTAGAGACATTATATGTTCTCTGAGAAAAATTTGATTTTAGAAAGCCGTAAACATCAACCAGGATTAGATCTTTTTTTTATGTGGAAGACTAGAGCTCAGGGAAAGCCCTTTGTACTGTCGACAATCTATTTTCTTCGTATAGAGTGCAACGTCGAACAGCAAGCTTTAGTCTATTGGATTTCATTTATCTATAATCCGAGATTTTTTTAAGATACTGAAACATCAACTAGTGTAAAATATTATTATTTTTAGGTTTGGCAATGCTTTTCGAATATATTTTAAAACCTATCCGATTGAAAGCTGTTGAAAGGCTCCAGAGTGGAATTTTGTAGCGCAAACTCAACCCATATGAATATATTGCTTCTGCTTCAACTTCAATGTAAAGCTAAATTGCACATTATAAACTCACATTTTCATTCATAATGAACAAACATTTTAATTCATAATGAATAAAAAGCATTTGATTGCGGAATTTCAACCTCAATTTTGGCTTTTATGCAGAATAATCTGTGTTGAGGTTTATGATAAAAGCAAGAATATAGATTATCCTCGTAACCGTCCCTTTTAAATATGAGTAGTAGCTTTGACGGAAGTCCAGGCAAGTCCACCAGAGGTTCGTGAGAATTAAATTATTAAAGTCAGAGAAAAAGTGTATGCCGAGCTAATGTAGGAATCGAGGTAGCTTGGAGCGTGTGACTGCGCGCACCATGTGATTGCAGTGATATTTCTAAAATACAAATGATATATTTTCATTGCGTCAATTAAATTTTTTTTGCTTAGGGCCAGGGTTGTGTTATAAATACTACTTGGGCTTGTCATCTAGTGGTCCATGGTCAAAGAAAGGTTGGAAGGGAGACAGTGGTTTAAAACAATGATGGCTATAATAGAACACAAATATTCTATACTTAGAGAATTGAAGGGCGTGTGCCTCAAGGTAGTATTATGGTTCCTAAACTATACTTTCTCTACACCAGTACTATACTTTCTCTATGTGTGCAAAAGTGACTTGCACATCATAAAGCCGCTGGAATTTGTGCGGAACTTCAGCTCTGTAAACTTTCCTGGAAAAGTCAACATAAACGTAATGGCAGGTCCTTTTGAACATTTGTAGTTATTTAATATAGAGCTTGTTCTTTCGTGGTTGAAACCACTACTGCGTTTAAAAACTAGCATTTGCATACGATGCCTTTCGATGTTTTCACCATCCTTGCCCAAAGAATTACTGTGTCTTCGTTTGGTGATTATTGTCTTAAGAGCCGTCAAGTGGCCGGTCTTGGTTAATCTACGAGTGAAAACCCCCGTCTGCCATCGCAGAGGTTCGTGGTTCGATTCCTCCTCGCGGCTTGCGAAATCTCCCATCTAGAATTTATAGGTAGGATAGTAGTAGCGAAAACTTTTTGTCAAGGCTGCTCAATCCTTGCGCTACCTCAAAGAATCTGTAGGGGAGCACAGCTTTGCGTCACGTTAGACGATCGTTCCATCCCAGATCCTCCGTTGAAGTTATGTCTAGGATGCTATATTCACTGCGTATACCGAGAGGGAAAAAAAACACAACACCACCTGGGAGGAATTTAACTTCGAACGGATAAATCTATTTAACTATCTAGGGTCCACAGTCAGCGAAGACAAACGATAGACGTGCAAAGAAGAATTAACGCTGCAAATGGAACATACTTCTCACTACTGCCAGTAATGAAATCCAGAGACAAAATAAGAATCTACAAAACGATTGTACGTACAGTAGCTACGTATGGGTGTCAGGCATAGAGTATTTCCCAAAAATCGGCAGATAAGATGGATATAGTCGAAAGGAAGGATCAATTAATGAATGCATGGAGAATACGCTACAATTATGAATTATTGTTCGTCCGGGGAAATTAGCATTTAAAGGAAACAAAATTCGGAAATGGCTGAAAATTGGTCCACAGCTTCCTTGGGACTTTTTAAGAAAACAATTTCGGAATCACAAAAAAAAAACATGGCCGCCGGAAATATGGCGGTTTTCCGGTGTTTCCTTGTATCTCGGTTTCTATAGGTCATACAACCCCGTACAAAGGCCCTAAATGTTGACAATGAACTTCTCTACAAATTTAGTTCTTACAAACATGTTGACCCGATTAACCCTTTCAAAGTTATTCAAGATCAAAGTTTCCAAAATTCACTTTTTGGCCAAAAAATGACTCAGAGAAAAAATTTTTTGGTCTATATATACAAGAGATTATTGCCTACCCTAATGACACCCTTGTCATTTTTTCGAAAACTTTTCGAAAATTTTTGCAAAAATCAATTGTTAGTGATTTTTTGGCCGAAAAGTGATTTTTGGAAACTTTGACGGGGTTGTACGACCTATAAGCCTAGTGTCCACTATAGAGTTTTTTGCGTGGAGCTAGAGAAAACTCTCGCGTAGAGACTAGTAGAGAAGTGTATACACCCCCTAGAGTTCTACACATGCGCTCTACACCCACTCTACGCGAAAGTTTTCTCTACTAAAAAACTCTATAGTGTATATACGCAATTTTTTTGTGTTTGGTAGAGCTCTACATCTGCTCTACGCTCTATCAAGCATGTTTGATAGAGTTTTTCTCTCTACAGTATTCATTCTCATTTCGAATTGTTGTACCTCGGCGTGTTAAATAACAAATAAAAGCGAAAAATAGCTCCCAACATTTCCTTTCCTTCTTTTTCTCTTCTTCAAGCAAAAATAAGCTTGTTTTTGGCGAGATCATTTTATTATTATTTTTTATTTCTATTAATTTACATTAAATTTTTAACACAATATGTGTACGCACGCACCTCTGAATAACTGAGAAATGAAATGACATGCAAAAGTTGATGTCCGTAGTTGCGGGCTCTACCATACGACTCTACAGTAGAGAAAACGCATCAGTACACTGCAACATAGTCTGTAGAGCGCGTGGTAGAGCTCTACTCAAAATGTCTCTAGAGCAGATCTACGGTGGAGTGGTAGAGTGGTAGAGACGCGCTATAGTGTACACACTACAGGTAGAGCTCTACACTCTACGCTCTACACTCTACCGAAAAAAACTCTATAGTGGACACTTTGCTATAGAGATACAAGGAAAACACCGGAAAACCGCCATTTTTCCGGCGGCCATGTTTTTTTTTGTGATTCCGAAATTGTTTTCTTAAAAAGTCCCAAGGAAGCTGTGGACCAATTTTCAGCCATTTCCGAATTTTGTCTCTTTTCGTGTGTTTTTTTTTGATAATTTTCCCGGGACTAAGTATCAATTATACAAAGAGTATAAACTATTAACACATGCCAAACTATTGCGTTTACGTTGGGCCGGACATGTTCAAAGAATGGATGACTCATGGCTACCGAAAAAAGCTCTGTATCTACTACCTCACAGGAAAACACCGATTGGCAAACCATGGTCAAGGTGGAAAGACGGTTTTAAGGCTGATGCAGCAAAACTGCTCAACACAAGAAACTAAAGGCAAGCTGCGGAGCAGAGAGATGTCTGGAGGAAGAAGCTGATGGAGGCCAAGGCTCGAATTGGGCTGAAGAGGCATCGAAGAAGAAGATTTTGGACAAAAATGGAAGTAATTGCTATTAGGCAAAAGTTAGAGAGCTTGATTAAGTTATATGTTCGGTATGGGCTGAGCATGACCTAGTCTTCAACAGTCTGGCTAAACTCTGAAGAAGTATGGCAGGCCGAAGAGTTTGTTCTGGAGCATGACTAAAGGTGAGGCATATTTCTTAAGGACCATAAGAGGATTATTGGGTGGACATGAGGAGAACAAGCTCTTTTAGATATCTACATACATAGCAAGTTTTGAATAAAACTGCGTCCATTGATTGGGCCGTATAAGGGGGGACGCGGGTGGCATTACAGTGAGGAGTAAAGAAGAATTCGGAGCGGAAAGGGATGTTAAGTAAAGTAGCTTGTATTAGCTTTCTGTTGTCACAACTCCCCCCCCCCGTACCTACATATTAAATAGAAGAAAGCGTTTATGAATTAACTGAAATTCTTCTTGATGGAAGTTAATAAAAAGTTTTTAGCAAATAATGTGCAGACAGACAATATAAAATTGATGACGAAAAAAATTCTCTGAATATTTCTAGATAATACTTCACCTTAGACTTGCAATAAATCATGGCATTGGACGAACTGAGTGCGACTTAAACTTATCTGTGGAAAAACTGGAGGAGGAATAATATAAAGTTTTTTAGCTCTTGTTTTTTTGAATAAGTATTTTTTTGTGTTTATGAAAGTGTAGTGCAAATAAAAACAAGTGTGCTTGGAAGTTTACTAGACAAAGGTAGACAAAATTCCCGTCAACACTTTAATTTTTGCTCACCAACGGCTGTTTATTATTGGTTTTGATTAAAGTATGGTTGTGTATAGTCCGACTATTGTATAGTATTGAATGTATTGAGGGGATTTTTATTTAAACTTCATTCTGTTTAATAATAGCATTATTTATCTATCGTTTCCCCTCATGTGCTTTTGTGCAACGATTTCCACCGCCACGAAATTGCTGTTAATATAGAATCGCTTATCTTATCTCTTTTATGACGCGTCGATAACCACCTCAAGAGTTTTTTAGGTGAAAAAAATTCTTTTGTTCTAGTTTCTTTTTCCGTTTTAAAAGTGGATATATTTTTATTGCAAACTTCAATGTTTGAAATCAAATAAATAAATGCTTAAAATCCCCTTCTTTAATCACGATTAACACCAAACAATTTAGTCGAAGAATTTTTTTACACAAAAGCAAAGATTTGTGTATAGGTGTGCATGTCGAATTCTAACCTGGCTTTTAAACACCGCCGGTATAATTTTTACCTCATATACAATTTGGCACAGTAATAATAATTGCGTAAGGTGTTCAGTCTAACCAGACAGTCATTACCTGTGACTCACCTATTTCAGCTTCAGTGTTTCCGCTCTATCACCTGGAATAAGGCAACGTCAGTCTACTTGAAGGCAAGTCGAGAGCTAGGAAGGAATTATTTGACTGTCGGCACCTGCAAGTAATTAAGCCGTGTGCGAAAACAAAAATTGTTTTTTTTCGTAATTTAATTCAAAAAATTAATTTGAATTCGAACAAAATCCTTGTAAGTAAGAGAATGCATTTTTTGTTGTGGCATGCATTTATCAATTTTTAAGGTGAAGTTCAGGTGTAGTTTTTGATGGTCATTTATAGTGGGTGTTGTTACGGTCATTTTGTGTGAAGGTGATTCCCATTTAGAATTGTGAATAATATTGATTTGCGCTGTTTTGAATTTCGCAATTTGTTCAATTTGGAGAAAACTCTGTGTAATATAATAAACCGGTTTTTTTGATAAGTATCTTTCGTTTTATTGTAATTTATTGCACCTGAGGAGTGATAACAAAAACCTTGAATTTTATTTTTGAATGATGAGAGTAATTTAGAAAAACGGTAGTGAAAAGGTTCAAAATTTATTAAAACAAAAGGAAAGATTTGGAAATTACTATTTTTGTACTATTTCTGTAATATAACAATATTTTACATATAAAGTGTTTACAATGGATTATAAACAAGCGGTAAATTTGGACTAATTAACATAAACTTTATCGTAAATTGGATTAGTAATGAGATAACGAAGTTTTGTTTGTTGCTTTATTACATTGAATCTATTTAGATGAAAACTTATGACAAGAAATTATTAATATATTTGCTCAAAGTGCGGTTTCATATCTTTATTTTATCTCTAATTGAGTTATTTCAAATTCAGCTTAAATTACTTTAGGGTAGAGATAAAAATTAATTTTTGGAGCACCTTTTTTCAAGTGAAAATTCTGAATAAACCGCTCAAGGCCACGAAAATAAGAAATTCAGCATTATTCATGTTTTCAATGAAATGAAAAGTTTTAGGTTAAGTTGTGAGAATTCTGGGGTTAGGTAATTCTAAAATTGATTATTTGGGGATCCAGAAGAAATTTAGAAGAATTTTGGAATCTATTAATGGGAAACCAAAAGTGTTAGTGTTTTAGTTTGATGTCGTTGTATCTTTTCACAACGTTTTGGATAAATTCTTCATTCAATCTATTTTATATTAATGAATTCTTTGTTGTAGTTTTTGTTGGTTAAGGAAATCGTACGTATTTGTTGTCGGTAAAGACATCAAAAGAATTTACCGAACAGTTCAACACCCATTGCTCCATTTCAAACTTCGTCAATGACCAAGATGAGAATAACTTACTTCCTATTAATATCAGCTTCTAAGACTTCCTGCTTCCTTTCGAGGCCTATACTGAATATATGAATAGGTACGATCGGAGATAATATGGTAAATGATCCAAAAAATGCAAAACAAGATCCCAAGTTCTCCGACAGCAGTGACAAATTGTATCGCACACTTTTCGTGGACCTTGAAACGTGTTTGCTGATTCAGTGAAAGCGGCCATGTCTTGTCGTCAGTCCTCTTAATCCGATTCTTAACAATCAAAAAAATCAAATCGAATAAAATAGAAAGATCAAGTGAAGGCCACTAGTACGCCACAAAGGAAAGCGGACGTACAACAAGTAAGTCTTCATTGCTCTTCTTCCCGCTCTACAATCTTGGATGCGCCGCTGCCACAGCCTATAACCTGAACCTTATATAACGTACCGTACCGTAAAAAAACTGAACGAATTTGAGCTTACTTACGTAATTTTGACGCATGGCGCTAAATGAAAACTTAAAGTGAAAACTGTAAAATGGATTCCGTAAATGCAGATTTAAGCGATTTATTTGATTTATTTGAGTCGTGGAGGAAATATAAGCAGCTTAGAAGTGTTCAGCAAAATAAAAGGAAAAAATTTAACCGAAAAATTGCTTTGGGACTGATGCCGCTTATGGATGCTTGCGTTTTGTGCTCTTCTTTCGCCACCATACGCAACATGCGAGAATTTAACGAACATTCGTCAAGTTTATTACGTCAATTTAGGTCGGTGCCATATGAACACTCATGTTCGTATTTTAAGTTACAGTTACCTTACGGTACGTCATATTAGGTTCAGGCTTATATTTTTGTCGTTCGATGGGAATTTCTTGCTTAAGCAGGCTTAACACTGCAACAAGGCTGTAATGACAGATAGTATAGAAATGAGTGCATTTAATTGCGACCGAACAGACTGTTGCCTGAACACATCGCACACAACGCGAAAGTTGGGCTACTTGGCTACTTTAAACTTTTTCCGCGCTGCCTTAAAAACCCAAACACAAGCACATGTCGCTTAGATTTTATTATTATGTATGAAAGACGAGGCGAAACGTAAGCGACGAAATTATCTGTCAGTGAAAACTCGCTGCATAATGTGGAACCATTGCCCGCACCGCAAGCGCGTGTGTATCTGCTTCCCGCCTTAGCAGACTCAGTAGTCTGTTGTGTCAACTCAGGGCATAATGTCTGGTGGCCAAAGATGGCAGCTAGAATACCCAAGCTGAGCGTTCTACTCAACCGGAGACTTTCGTCCCAAATCTCGGCTCCTATGCCTATCTTTGTCTTGGAGACTTCCGAGCATCATTCGACCTCATCGTGTGGCATTCCAGAGAAAACCCAGGACATATTCTCTTGTATATACAAAAAAGGAGGTTTAAACTTGGAGATCCTCGGCGGCATATATTTTGATAGTATTCCCGCTTCTTGGATCTCTCCCATAAATCTGACAATTGTAAAGTGTCCCCGAAAAGGACCATTATTTGCGTTGTGCAAATAATCCCCTGATCGAAGGGAGGCCATTCTTTGAACTTTCGTTTGAAGGCTTGGACCATACTGTATTCTGTATTTAATAGTCCGCACCATAAAAGAAGGGAAATGACGAAATATTGAGAATATAATTAAGCCGGTAGATTGCGTTTTTAAACAGAGTGACGTTGCTCGCTTGTGGGGGGACTCTCACTGCTCAAGGAAACAGTGATTTTGAGTTTCCCTTATTTTATGATGCGGCCTCTATCATGAGCCTAGTAATGGTAGCGTACATATAAGTACTATAAGATTATTGGTTACATAGTAGATCCCGTGGAGATCCACATGCCTATAGGCGTTGGCACGATAGTAATTATTGTTAGAGTACCAAACATTTTTGTAAATTTTCTTTCTGTAAATTGGAAGCTTGTTCTTAAGATTAAGGCTCACACCTGTCGATTGTCGAGTGCATTTGTTGTGCAGCAAACTCTAGCCGAAAAAGTAGAAGGAACAATGGCAGAATGCCCACGCTAACGCAAGATGTTACTCCAATGGACCTTATTCATCCTACTACCATAAGAGAATGCTGGCTTTGGTGATCGAACAGTCCTTGCTATCAGGGGCGCACAGAGCTTTCTGGGGGCCCGGGGCAAAATATAATTGGAGGCCCTCCCCAACCACAAAAAATTTTGTTACGAAGAATATTCACAATGGGGCTACGTAGACTAGTCATGATTACTATGTAGTAAAACCGATTTTTAAGAAGAGAGGGGTGAAGGGGCGGGGTGAGTATGGAGTAAAATCAGAGTAAAATCACTCTTACTACATGTTGAAGCATGACTAGTCTACGTAGCCCCAATGTGTTCAAAATGTATTGTTAGTTAGGTTTGGACCTTATGATCATGGTATTATATGAAATACGTTTTTTTTCTAGAAACCATGTTGATCTACACACTGCAGCAGGCCTAAAAAGATCTGCGCGTTCTGCTCTTAAGATCACAGATGTGCTGATCCGCAGCTCCGTCAATCGCGGCGGTGTCCATTTATTTGTAAATGGTGCCAGATTGGTTTTGCCAAAGCCTTTTTCTGAAATTGTTGGGGCACCGAGTAGTCCTAGTTCAGCCATTTTCAGATGCTACAAGAGCAGAGATAAAACTCCGTCCCGCGGCCTGCGCTTCACTATTTATTATTTTTTAACTTCCCAGTAGGAAGTTATTGTAATCGGTCCGAAAATCGAAATCGAAGTTTTCAATGTATTTTTATGTTTCAAGGTCGCAATAGCTTTTTAAGCAAAAATTTGAAAAGAAATATGTGTGTGTGTCTGTGCGTACGTATGCGGTCATTTTTTCCTGCACGATTTCGCGCGTACCAAAAAGGTATCGACTTCGTTGAGAAGCGTATTAAAGGAAATATGATCTGAAAAGATTTTCATAAAAATCGGTCGAGCCGTTTTTTGTTTAAACGACTTAAGTGATTTTTGTACCAGCACGGCCGTTTTTTCTTACAATTTTCTGTTATTATTGTTAATTTATTATTAAAATATCCATTGATAATATTCAACATTCATCATACTGGGAAGTTAATCGTGTGGACCGAAAGGGTCAAACTCACATCCCAACTAGTTTTTTTTTGTGGAAGACAAGAGCTCAGGGAAAGCCCTTTGTACTGTCAACAATCTATTTTTTTCGTATAGACTGCAATGTCGAACAGCAAGCTCTAGTCGATAGATAGGGAAGGGAAAGAGACTGCTCTATGGGGTCCTTTTAGTGAGTGACCGTTAATTTGCAATTAAACAGCGTTTCCTTGTTTCCTTTTTTGTTGAGAACCAGATCATAAAGCGTAGTCTCCGTAGATTTTCTCTCTTAGTACGCACACTGAGCGGAGTAGAGCGCAGTTGAGGGAACTATTAGTGCCTTGTCGAAAGGTTGTATCTCCTTTTCGACAAACGTATATATTGCCCTCAAAGCAAAATGCGAGAATGAAATTGGTTGAAGGATTTTATCAATTGGATGGGCCACACCTTGCGATGCGAAAGCGAGAATCTAGCCAAACAGGCTCTTCACTGGAATGGACATCGAACCTGTCAAGTTGGAAGACCTAGAACAACATTGAGCAGAACCCTATTCCGGATATCATATTTAAAAGGGACATGCCTCATGCAGCATGTGGACCCCATCTTTCCAATAAGGGTCATGTTCGTCCAACCAAAACCTATCAAAACCTGGCCGCTTTGTAAACTTAACGGATACACCCTGTATAGTCAAAACCATGTCAGTGTGTGCCATTTGATAGCATTTCGACGAAAAGCCTTGAATCGATTAGAACTCATGTAAAACTGAATTTCATAGTCTTCCCACCGTTTGGGCCCCCTCTATCACGGGGCCCGGGGCAAATTGCCCCGGTTGTCCCACCCTCTGTGCGCCCCTGCTTGCTATACTTTCGGTGCTGGCAGAAGAGAGTGCGGGGAATTTACTATAAAGGAGAAAAACATCTAAGAAGGAATTACATTTAGGTGGGGAAGTGGAATCATAATGGTGTGAGGTAGCAGAGGAAAATCAAAACCTCTGGGAAGGTGATTGGGATGCTAAACTTGTAGGCTACCTACGTCTTTAGTTGAAACTGGATCCAACTCAAGACTCGGTTTAGGCGCTGGAGTTTTCTTCCCTTTCGTTACGGAATTGCTAACAGTCTTCAAAGGTTGTCTAGAAATACAAACGAACCCACGGCCAGAAGCCAGGGTAATGCTATTATCGGGTATCCAAGCAGCCATCAAACCACAAGGCGCGATCTAAAAACGTCCAAGCGAGTCACAATCTGTAAAAAGAAGCTCTTTTCCTTTCTACCTTTTCATATTGGATATTTGCTCTAGGAAACGAATTTTTATACCGCGATCGAGCTAAAAAGTATCCCCGATCAATACCTGAATGAATCAAACTTCGTTCGTCCAATTTTAGCATTGTAATGATTCGAAGTCTCGCTCTAATGAAGTCCGGATAACTTCAATTCCATTCTTTGCTTGGTAAAATGAAAACTTATGTGAAGGCAAATAATGGTGAGCATACAACATTATCGTTTTCTATATTGAGCAACCCAGCTGGTGTGAAGTTTCTACATTGGACAACGAAATTCTTCCTTGACAATAATTCAGCTATTTCTTATCTAACGATCTTGTAGGTCAATCCTTCAATTTCTTCAGTAATGAAAGTTTCCTCGAGGAGTCACCTTGCTTGCATTTTTTATGGTAAATTTCCAAAAACCCTCGAAGTCCTTGGATGTATTAATTGGTTATGCGAAATTATTTTTGCACCCTTAACTTATTCAAAACTTAGGTTACAAAAATAAAAACAACTAAACTGAATTTAATATTACTAAATGTTTTAAATTATCCTCCAACTTCCAGAAAACCATGAACGAATTAGATCTTCAACCTCTTTCACCACTGCTAACAAAAATAGCCGAAGCTGAATTGGGAGAAGATCCGAAAAGAGTACCTGAAGACATAGAAGCCTTAAGATCATGGCTTGATAAAGAGGCGCATCTGAAAGCAAGACAAGGTAATATCCATCACTATCCATTCTAAAATCTTAATTAAATAAAAATAAACTTTCAGACGATCAATTCCTTATATCATTTCTACGAGGCTCTAAATATAGCTTAGAAAAATCAAAAGAGAAAATAGACACTTACTACACCTTTAGGGCAGCTTGTCCGGAAATATACGCAATCCGTGATCCTTTAGATTCGAAATTTCAGTATATTTTAAATCAAGGGTAAGTGGTGGACTTGCAAGACTTATGTGTTTACTTAAAAATATTTTTTGTTATTACAGAGTTATTTTATGTATACCAGAACTACATCCCGATGGCAGACGGATCCTTATCCAAAGACCATTTTTCTTCGATAGCACCAAGTATACAATAATCGATGTTTTGAACATCACTTTTACTTTAGGCGACATTATGTTGTACGATGACTCGTCAATTATTGCTGGGCAAACGCACTTAATAGACTTGAAAGGACTTGCACTTTCTAATAGTACACAAGTTACACCGACATTATTGAAGTAAGTTTTTGTGTTACATTTTGGTTGAAATTCATTATAAAATTGTTATTTTTTTTGTAGAAAAATTGCAACTGCTATTGCTGGTGCATATCCGCATCGGTTTAAGGGTTTGCATTTTATAAATGCTCCGGCAGTGTTCGAAATGATTTATAAGATTTTTAGTCAACTTATTAATGAGAAAATGAAGAAAAGGGTGAGTACTGATTTTATATTATCATGATTGTGTTAGTAGTATTATTGTTATTTTTTAATCAAGATATAATTTCTGGGTTTTTTTAAAAGTGATTTGTGAACCTTGATCTGCGGACGCCCTTCTTAATGCTCTATTTCACTTTCAATAAACTTATTAAAAAACGTAGTATATAAATCTTACTGTACATCGCCATCGGATGTGAGCCAAAAATCGGCAAAATTTGACGAAGTTGTAATTTTCAATGGAGAAGATGGCTTGACTCAGTTTCTGCAGGAGTCCTCTTTTCTTTTTAGTCTTACTGTTAACAAGGTATCTAAAGCTTATTATTGTATTTTGGACAAAATCTGTACTGCAGAATTCTAAGCCAGACTGCTTAGACAGTTTTAGTAGCTTGTGTAGAGATTTTTCACTTAGACGGCAGTGGTCGGAAAAACAAGGCTGTTAATATAGGGCGCAGTGTTCGTTGATCAAGACAACCAGTATCCTGACATTCTTTCTAATGCACCCCGAAAATTCACGCTAATGCTAGACACAGGAAGAAATCACCAAACCAAGAGTGGATTTTCAATATGCAGTATATTTCATCAAAGTCAGATCGGCCAGGATCAGCGAACTGTTGGGTGCCCTAAAAGCCACTTCCGGGACCAAAGAATGCAGTCATGGAAATCTGCTCGCCTTTTCATTGCCTTCTAAGCCCTAATAATCCAACACCCACATAAGGGTGACTTAGCTTATGATACCTGGCTCAACAACAGCGCGTCAGCAGTCCTAAACTAATTTGGAATTGGTCTTACAAGAGTATACCACTATGATAAATGCTTATTAAATTTTTGAATGTTCTTGAGACTATAGTAGCGTACACCTCTACTTGAAAGACGGTTGAACTGAATTTCTTCTAAATTTAAATTTCTGCTAAATTTGAGGTTTCCAACCCTGATCCCAGCATCTTTGCCTACCCTTGTCTTGGAGTCGTCCGAGTTACTATGTAAGTACAATCTTCGGTATCTACGGTACTGATAGCATTCCCTCCCAGTGGATGAACTCGGTACTATATTAGGAATTAGATAGTGCACCATTCTTTACCGCTGCTTTTGACCCTGAATAAATTTACCTCCACAAATTTCTTTTTGCAGTATCTGTTAGTTGTGGCTCATTAGAAAAATTGCGATAAATGGGTCCTGTTAACGCTGACTAACCCATTTATTTAAAAATGTCTGGGTGGGTATTCATAGCCAATCGTAATTCTTACAGACTTTTTCGAAAGATACCAAATTGGACCACTTATTTGCTGATCTATCGTATTTCCAACAAGATCCCCATCTAAGCACTATACTATAGAACTTTACATGTATTGTCGATGTCATAAGAGCAACACAGACTGTGAATCCGTGAAGTATTCGTTGGATAATGTTGTTTAATGACTCGAAGCAGAGCAGGTAGCAAAATTGACCCCTGAGGACTTCGGCGGAGTTGCGTCAAATTCGTAGCCATCCAGATTTCGATTTGCCTTGATAATTTGATTCGGATTTGTTCTGGTGTTATCTTGAAGTCAATTAGTAAAAACAAGGATATTTTACAAAAAAGTAAGGTATACCCATTGGCCGCTAAAATCGTTGGTAAGCTTTTGCGCCCTTGAATCCAACTGCAAGTGTCGATCTTGAGCTCTTAGAAATTTTAACAAATAAAACGTGAACTTTCATTATGATCTCCATTACAACACATCAAAAAAATAAACTAAATTGTGTGTTATGAAGAGTCTCGTCTGTTTTCGTATCCAAATATAGAAAAACGAAGTTAATTTCGCCAATAACAGAACAAATATTAACTAAATAATAAAAACAAATATATTCAATGTTTTTTTCTATTTCAATTCCAGCTTATGATACATAGTAATTTGGAAAGTGTCTATAAACACATACCAAAGAGTCTACTTCCAAAAGAATATGGTGGAGATACGTTTACAATAGACATACTAAAAGGTAAATCTTTACACTTTACTAACTTTATTTTTTAATCCATAAACAATTATTTCAGAAAGTACAAAATCATATGTGCTCTCTCATCGTGAATGGATCCTTGAGGACATGAAGTACGGATCAGATGAATCGAAACGCATTGGAAAATCCAAAAATGCTGATCTACTTTTCGGCGCTGAAG
The DNA here is from genome assembly GCA_963855945.1 of Thereva nobilitata. NCBI lineage: Eukaryota > Metazoa > Arthropoda > Insecta > Diptera > Therevidae > Thereva > Thereva nobilitata. The sequence goes on from OY979694.1 coordinate 225,938,442, forward strand.
GATCATTTAGACAACTTGAATTTGATTGAACAAAAATACGAAAATAATATATGTTTAAATTTATGTAACAATTAAATAACACAAGTTTTATTTTTATCATGAAAATTGAACAATTTATAAAACTGTTAAAATAATCAATTTAATTTGTGATAAAGAAAATATTACTTTTATTATCTTATCCGATTGTAACTTGATCGCTTATGATTTGCTAAATACTTGTTCATAATAGGCAAATAAATTTTTTTTGTATTAGTCACTTACGTTAAGTTTTCTTAGTTGCACCTTTTCCGAGTAAGTTTGTATAAAATTAAGTGATTGTGTCCTTGATAGGCTATACAAATAAAATTGTTTATCTATTAATTTAATTTAAACGAATTTATATGATAAAATGCTTTCTTTGTGGTATGAGTGAGTTTTTTTAATGTATTTTTATAAATTTTTATATACTTTGGGAAATTTTACCTGTGTTCAATGTTATTTGTAGTGAACTATGGTTATTTAGTGTTAAAAATTTATGATTAGTAGTAGAACTGTTGCGATCTTAAGGTTGTTATGCTGTATGTGAAAATCCAGTCTTGTAAAAATATGCAGGCCTATTTTTATTCTTATAATCTAGAACTGGGGTAGTCGGCTGCAATATGTGATGAATCGCTAAAGCTAATAGTTTCTGCATTAAGGGTAAGTATCCTCGAGAAAAAAAATTTTGGGTCAAAAAATTTTTTTTATTGATTGTTGTTGGAAAAGTATTCAAAAATTTGGAAAAAAAATTTATCCCGCCAATAATAAACGATGAATAGCTAGAACAAAAATTAAGGTAACAGCAAATTAAGGTAACATAAAAATTTTTCAAAACTATAAACGCGTTTTTCTCAAACACTTTTTTTAAAACTGGCGTAGGTAATTGCAAAGAAACTACACGTCCGATTTTCAACATTTTTTTTAATCTCTTTGTTATTAAGTCTTTTAAGCATTAAACCTCTAAAATTTCAAAAATGCTAATTATTCTAACCCTTAGAACGCTAAGAAGGGTCAAAAATAACGTCTATTTTTACACTTTTTTTTCTGACGTGCACTATTTGCTTAATTTTCCAATTTTTTTCGGTTTTAATGGTTTAATGCCAAATTTCAAGTATCTAAATTCACATCCTGTTTTGTATATTTTTTGAGGTCATCTAAAGTCGAGATATCACCTAAGTCGTTTTTTTATTTTTTTTTCACTCAAACTAACGCGCCATCTTTAACCATAAAAATAAATAATTAAAAAAAAAGGATTTAGTTTTTGTAAAAATGATGTACAATTAATGTAAAAAAAAGTTATTTTAATATCTAATAAAGTTTTCCATAAAACGCAATTTTAAATTAACCTTTTTTTATGTAATCTCGAGGATACTTACCCTTAGGCTAGCGACATACGATTAGGTTTCCTCGGTACGGCTAACCGTCTCCGGCTTTGTTTGTCTCCGGTTTGTTCTGAAACCGTTCCGGTTTTAACCTTAACGTATGTCGCAGCTAACCTAATTGCTTGAGTTCCATTTTGGCAAGAAAAAAACCGTCCGGGAAAAACCTAATCGTATGTCGCTAGCCTTACAAGGTTTTCAGATAGAGAAGGTTAAAGCGATGGTGGAAATGTACGAAGAAGAGCTTGATTTTTAAAACAAAATTATTCTGAGTGAAAAGAAGAAAAACTGTCGCATCTGGGGCTCTGAAAACACAAGGACACAATTTCTCCAACCACAAAGAGTGACAGTTTGGTGCGGTTTTTGGGCTGGGCGGTGTATTTTTGGTGTTGACTGACTTTTTGGTTTCAAATTGATGCTATGTATGTGGACGACGTTTATTTTCATTAGGACGGCGCTACGTGTCACACAGTTTGTGATTCAACGCCTCTATTGCGTGAAATATTTGAAAGACGAGCAAGATATCATGTCCACCGTAGCATACTTATGTTTATTTTCAATACCTCACCTAATACGTCTTGGCACAACTCAGAGACAGAGAGAGCACAATATGCCTTTTCTAGTCTTTAGGCATCTCTTGCTCCCATACTTGCATAATTACTATCTGGAATTGCTTGGTGTAGTGAAGGACATCCATATTTGACCAGCTTGATGTGGAAATGCCTTAGAAGAAACTAGTAATCTTCTATGCTTAGTGGCAGCAATTCATGAAAGTGTTCTTCCTAATCAATATCGGCGATTCGAATTTCATCTTGGTCGTTGCCATATATGTATGTAAGCAAGGGGGTGCGAATTGCGTCAAAATATGGACTGCTTAATAAAACTTTCGAGACTGCAGTCTGTCTTTTCTGTACTATTCTAGTTCATATACGAGATGCGTAATCTAAAAAACAGCTGAATCGCGCGGAGAGCAGCAATCTTGCGTTCAAGAGGCCCAACTTTCTGATCGTCACGACTTTGTCAGCAGAATGACAGTATTTTTAAAGTATACATCTTTTACCAAGGCCAGTCATATCGACTCCAGAGCGCTATTATCAATTAGTGATGACGAGTTGTATCATTATTACAGCTTGTCAAAGTCGAAATGCATTTATCTGGTAGACTTTTTTAAGAAAAAAAATTGGCGAAGGAGTATTTCGATAATAAAAGTTTTCCATCATGGTTACCTAATATTCGCCCAACATGCTTTTTAGAAGATAGAACTGAACTTATTGACCTATTCACCTTTTTTGTTTTTTTCTTTTTATGAACAAAGTGGCCTTTGCCGATAAGGTTCTCCTCCACGTTGTTTTAGGTCTTCCAACTCAACGGGTTCCTTGCCAGTCAAGGACCTGTTTGGCGAGATTCTCGTCTATCCTTTCTTGGCCTATCCTTCATTTTTAATTCAATCTTGCCAGCGGTTTTTTAGAATATGACATAGGTATCTGATCGGATCACTTTCCTAACATAATGTTTCAAAATTTTTTTCGGAGGTCACATCTACCTGAAAATTAAAAAGCACACTTCTCCAACCAATTAAATGGAAGTATGCAATCACCATGATGATTTGAAGAGGAATCAGATAAATCAAACCATTTCTTGGTCTAATTCCAAACTTACGATCTTTAACCTAAACTTCATAACTCACTAGTCCTTGTCTTGCTTCAAAAACTTGAAGAGGCTACAAACATTGGATTAGGTAAAAGATGGTGATGATTTTTTTTTGAGATATTGCCCGAAAATGTGGAAATAAAAGTAAGTATCTGGATGTGATGCTTCCATCGACGTTCGTTCATTTCGCATTTTTTCATCAAGTCGTATATTTTTGCAATATATATTTAAATTGTATTATTTTTCTGTGATTTTGCTCATCGTCTAAAAGACTCTTAAAACTAAAAACAGTTTTTCTTATTAAAATTCCAGCTCTAAATTGATCAATGTCATCTACAAGACCCTTACCACAAATCCTTGGAAAAATAGCTAAAGAAGAACTTAACGAAGATGCGACTCAAATTTCAGATCAAATCGAACAAATTCGCGAATGGATTTTAAAGGAGCCTCACTTAAATTCTAGAACATCTGATCAATTCCTGTTGACCTTCCTTAGAGGATGTAAGCACAGCATTGAGCGAACAAAAGAGAAGATTGAAAAATTTTACACATTGCGAGGAGCCCTGCCAGAACTTTTTCTTAATAGAAATGTTGAAGATCCTAAGGTTAAAGCCATGCTAGATTTAGGGTAAGAGTCAAATATATTTTTTAAATTTGCCAAAACTTGTTATTATTAATTCTACAAACAGCGTAGTCATTCGAATACCCTCAAAAGAAGACTATTGCGGCCCCAGACTCAATATAATTCGTCCTGGTTCATACAACGCTGAGTACTACACAATGGTCGATGCAATGCGAGTTGGAACAATGATGGCGGATATTGCATTCGTTGAAGACGACAATGCTATAATTGCTGGACAAATTGAGATACTTGATTTGGCCAATGTTACTATAAAACACTTCTTCCAAATTGATTTGGCGTTTATGAAGAAACTCTCGGTATTTACTGAACAAGCTGCACCATTTCGTGAGATAGGAATGCATTTTATAAATCTTCCGCCAGGATTTGATGCCATTTTTAGTGCTTTTAAGAATTTTTTAAGTGAAAAGAAAAAGGGTCGAGTATGATTTCTTTTTATTATTTTGAGTTTGTCTTAAAATGATTTTTTTTACAGCTTTATGCACATTCGAATTTGGAAACTTTGTACGAACATATTCCTAAAGATCAACTGCCAAGCGAATATGGCGGAGAAAGTGGTTCTATTAAAGAAATAACTGATTTTTGGATGAAAGAACTGCAGAGACATAAAGAGTATCTAGATGAGGAAAAGAACTATGGAGTGAATGAGAGTCTTCGATTTGGAGCACCACAGTATGCTGAATCACATTTTGGTGTTGATGGATCTTTTCGCTGTTTAAATGTAGATTAGGTTCATGTTTTGAAATAAATACTCTTAAGGTTTGTTGGAGTATCTGGGGATTTGTATCTGCTGGTAGAGTTAAAGAAAATATAAAGAAAAAACAAGATTTTTTTTCACCAATATTTTAGTTCAAAAAAACGAAAAGATTGAGTCATCTTGAGTGATTTAAAGAAGGGTACAGAATGTGATAGTTCTTTGCATCTGCTCGGGTATGACTTAGAACATCATCTATTATATGTAAGACAAGTTGAGAAACTGACATTGCCTAGAGGTTTCAGAATTCCGACTACCATTCTAGAGGTCTGTGGTTCGATTCCGCGCAGCGGCATGGTCCTTGGTTTTTCTATTTCTCACATCCTTATAATATTCTTCTTTCTTGTCTTCGTTCCTTGTACCAATTCTATACTCTATTTACTGCCATTGACTGGAACCACAATAAGCGAGCAAACCATTTTCTGTTCGATAGCTGAAGCCAGCGTTATGTCACTGTAATATTGCCTGGCATTTTCAGTTCTTTAGTTCTTCTTTCCGACTTGAACCTGCTACATATATGACATTGGACTCTGGCAGAACCGTCTACATTACAAAGAGGCTTACCTCCGATATAGTCTTTCATATAAAAAAAATTCTTTTGTTGCAATTCTCGAAACTGAAACTATAAGAAATAAGATTGTCTGTTTGAATTAAAGTCAGCTGAGGTAGAGAATTTGCATGTTTCAATATTAGTCTCGTGAGATTTTAAAATCTGTTAGGGTCGTTTGGCTGCTGCGAATAAGGCTGAAAGTGATCGAGAAAAACTATTGACAATATGTACATTGTTTGCAAAAGGTCCATATTTAATTAGGCAATGGTGGGTTGATTTCGATGATCGATAGGTACTAGTTTCACCAACATATTGTGGACGTTGCAGTATGAACTAATTAGTAGATTGACCTCATAAGATATCATGGTGTGGTGGGACTGGAAGGTAGTCCACTATAAGGTACTTCCAGTTGCTCAGAAGATTGTTTCTCAACTCTACAGTGGACAACTATAGAGATAACGTCATGCAATTTAATGAAAACTGGCCGAATTGAATAATAAGAAACGTTTTGTCTTCTATCACGACACCAATCGACCACACACTACTTTGATGACCCGTCAAAAATTGGAAGGGGTCGGTTGGGAAGCTTTGATGTATCCACCTTATAGTCCAGAGTAGCATTCTCTGATTATGACTTGTTCCGATCTCTGGAGAACTCCTTCAATATAATTAAGTTCTTTACCGATGGTATCATAACTCTACCCGAAAAAGAACTCTTTTAAACCAAGAATTGATATTTATTTTTTATTATTTTGCTAATTTTGTAAATAAATTTAAAAAAAAAATATAGTTTAAAAAAATTAAAAAATACGCTTTTATTTTAAAATGAACTAAAAAGTAAAAAATAATTTTGAATGTAAAGTTTTTATTGCTCCAGCCAGTATAAGAAAACAACCTACCTTTCGAAATGTAAAAAAGCGTGGGGCTCTCTATATTCTTATTTTATTAACACCGGAACTTTTAGCTAGCGCCCCACGCTTTTTAGATTTCGAAAGGTAGGTTGTTTTCTTATACTGGCTGGAGCAATAAAAACTTTACATTCAAAATTATTTTTTACTTTTTAGTTCATTTTAAAATAAAAGCGTATTTTTTAGTTTTTTTAAACTATATTTTTTATTTTCTATTTTTTAGTCTATTATATGTATGTGTTCGGCCATTTTGTAGTGACCGCCATATTAGATTTAAAACGACATCACAAAGCTTACTATACTATACTCGTCATACACTTTCATTTGATACCCATACCGAGTGGGTTGTAAAGAAAAAGGTAAACCGCCATTTTGTGGTGGGCGCCATTTTGAATTTGGAAAGACGCCCCATAGCGAAAAGTATTCTATTATCACATCCTTTTATTTGATACTCATACCGAGTGGGTTGTAAAGAAAAAGATAATCCGCCATTTTGTGTTGGCCGCCATTTTGAATTTGGAATGACGCCACACAGATAATAGTATTCTAATTGTCACACCCTTTCATTTGATACCCATATCGAGTAGGTTGTAAAGAAAAAGGTAGTCCGCCATTTTGTTTGCCGCCATTTTGAATTTGGAATGACGCCATACAGCTAATTGTATTCTACCTGTCATGCCGTTTCATTTGATACCCATGTCGGGGGGTCGGGGAACACAATAGCAAAAATCGACCGCCGTCTTGGAACCGCCATCTTGATTTTCTTACAAAATGGTCAGATTGCATTGTCACGCGAACTATGCATATGTGCAAAATTTGAAAATACATCGGTTATATAGAAGTGGGTCAAAATCAAGTTGCAAGATTTGTTTACATAGAACATACATACATACATACATACATACACACATACATACAGGTGAAGCTAATATAAAGCGTATAAAAACAGATAAATGCATTTTATTTTTTTATGTAAGCAAAATATTCTAACCAAAATATGAGTAATTAACGATCAGGGAGGAACTTCAGGTTGTTAACCCTGCTTCAAAATGCAACTTTATTCTGATTTATTATGAAGATCTGCACTTAAGACTTTCGTCTAAGGTTGCCCAGTCTACCAAAATGATAGCTCACTCTCCCAAACCATAATCGAAGTGCCTTCTACTATATGTTCAGCAAAATTTACTTTTTTAACAGGTTTTCGCAGTTTTGATCATGCTTGAACAAGTTTTGGATTTAAATTCAAAATTTCTTTTTTTTTATCAGATTTTATTATAATTAGTTGCATTTTTAATTAGAAAAGAAGACAAACTTCTTTTAGCCAAGTTTTGCCAGTTTTAAAGTGAGTTTCAACCAATTAAGTTGAGGTTAGTAAATTTTACTGAGAATTAGATTTTAACAGTTTTGTGTTGTAATTTCTTTACTTAAGTTAAATATTAATAAGGTTCTTAGGATGGCATAGGAAAGTTTTTAGTTTTTATTCTTAGATACACATATGTTATTAGTATAGTTTGTTCTTTGTTTGCAGCGCCATGAATTATTTTGATCAATAATCCAAAAAAGTAGTGTTAGACCAAAACTAGTTAATAATTCTTTGGATTGAAAAAACAAATTTGACCGTGATTAGAATTGTCCTTCAAGTACGGGTTCGCTTCCGAATATGAAAAGAAAGAAAATATAAAATTTCACGTTTTAATGGTTTTTTCCTTCAAATTCAATGTCAACGAAAACTAGTTGAAGTTTGATTCAAAAGCTCTAATTTTAGAAAGAAAAACTGAAATAATATTTTATTTTAGTAAATTCTTTCCGGTGAGACTAGTTTGTAGAAATGAAAACTAGTTAGTGAAGCTTGTTTGTGGATATTGAAGAAATGAAAATTTAAATTACGATTATTTACAACATTATTACGAAAACTGAGTTCTTGTAATGAAGGAGCAAAACTCTCTGGCCCCTTTCTTGTTCAATGTTATTGTTTATGAGACGATCGTGAAGATATTTTTGCGGCAACAGTTCTAAATAGAAATAGAGAAAGTTAATTTTTATGCAAACATCGATACGCAGTTTTTGAAAACGTTCTGTTTCATTTCAGTAATCGAAGTGGTGTAATCGAGGGGTAGGGGCGGGATTGAAGGAAAACCGGCATAAGGTAATCTCCACTTAGGAATCGAACCCACTATCTCAGGGACTCCCAGTACCGGGGGCCATTATCGATTGGTTCTATATTTTTCTACAGGCTTTGTATAGGATCAGACATCATGCATTAGGAGACCTTTCCTTACAAAACTTTAGATAGGCTTCGACGCTGAAAGTAGGAAATATGATATACAGGGTGCGCAAGAGAAACTTACTTATTGGAAAGGTCAATAAAAACACAAGTACTTCAGTTATTGTTTTAAATTTTTTTTATTTTAGAATACAATATCCCAATTTTTTTTTCATGCAGTCTTGAAAATGACATCGGATAAATGGCGACCCCCATAGCGCATACACTGATGAAGTCGATTTTTGAAATTCCTATCCACTCTTTGCAGCATATCAATCGGTATGTTGGCAATGGCGTCGCAAATGTTGTTCTTGAGGTGTGCTGTGGTCCGTGGTCGATCGACATAAACCAGGGATTTCAAATAACCCCATAAAAAGAAATCGCATGGAGTCAAATCCGGAGAGCGTGGCGGCCATTGCAGATCGCCTCTGAGAGAGATGAGGCGGTCGGGGAAATGCTGTCGCAACAAATTCATTGAGTCTCGTGCTGTGTGTGCTGTGGCTCCATCTTGCTGAAACCACACGTTCCTAAGGTTCATTTCTTCGAGTCTTGGAAGAAAAAATTCCTCGATCATGTTCCTGTAACGAGCTCCATTCACGGTAACTGAGCGTCCGTTTTCTTCAAAAAAATAAGGACCAATTATTCCCATTACCGACATCGCACACCAGACAGTAACTCGCTCACAATGAAGTGGCTTCTGGTGAAGCTCACGCGGATTTACACCACACCAATAACGCATGTTTTGATTGTTGACGCAACCGGTAATGTGGAAGTGAGCCTCGTCACTGAAAAAAACAACCGCGTCTGCAGGCAGGTTGTCAATCAGCATTTCACATGCATTTTTACGGGCAGCAAAATCGCGTTCAGTTAATTCTTGCACAACAACCAATTTATAGGGATGAAATTGAAGGTCTTCATGGAGAATTCGTCGGACAGTGGTGTCAGAAATTCCCAAAGCAGCTGCGTGTTTGCGAGCCGAACGCCGGGGAGAACGGACAACTGACTGCCTCACTCTTTCGATATTTTCCGGATTTCTGATGGTCCGTTGAAGTCCATTTCTGGGTTTAGCGACACTTCCACACTCCCGAAATGAGTTAACCAACGACAGAATCGAATTACGGCCAGGAACGAGTCTGTGAGGAGGAATTTCAAAGCGAGCGCGGAAGGCACGTTGTGTAGCAACAACTGAGCAACCGTTAGAAAAGAAGCTCTCGACTGCGAAGGCCCGCTGCTCTCTAGACCAGAGTATGATGGCAACTGACTGGAGGGAAAAACAAACTTGGGAACTTCCCCCTCCAGATGCGCCCCCTCTCGCCCCTCTACCCGCCTAACTCACCGCGCGGGGATTTTTTCAAATAAGTAAGTTTCTCTGGCGCACCCTGTACACGGTGCGGCAAAAGTCCGGCAATGGTCCGATATTTCCTGAAGGGTAGGTTCTTGTGAAAGGGAGGGTAGAATCGTTTGGACACAAATCTTAGCCCCACCCAATCACCCCCTAGCAGGGGATGGGGGTGAATCTAAGATTTCAAATGGCAACCCCGGATTTTTCACGGATTCTGATTCTCTGCAGGGAAATCTAAAAAAATATTTTATCCCAAGCCCCCTGTACCCCCAAAATTTATCAAAAATCAAAATTATCTCCAAAAATCATTCATTTGGATAAAAAAAATTTCTAACAAAAGTTTAATATTTCTCTTCGGAGAATCAGAATCCGTGACAAAAATTACCATTACCATTATTCGCTCCCACTCTTTTTTTTGCAGACCCCCTGTAGTTTTTCATGCACCCAAAAATAATTTTTAATTAGCACGGACCTCCTGGATCATCCCATAGACCCCAGGGAATCACTGGTCTAGAGCTTTCCTCTGGGACATCCACTGGTCACACGAAAAATACTCTTTGAAGGGATAAAGTGCTTGCCTTCTGGTTTCATGTGCCGGGTATAATAGCCTTGACACACGCACGCATTTATGACGAAAATTCATCATTAATGAGGAATATGAACCTCATCAATTAGGAAAACCGATTAGGCAAATTTTTGTTAATCTAGTACGAAATCTCAAAAGAGAGCCATCGTTCGAACGATAGATCATGTTAAAAAGCCCGCTTTTAGGCGTTTTTCCAGAGTCAGCTGATTTTTATTTTAATTTTCCTTGAAAACTAATAAAAAATATTACTTTTTTCCATATTAAAAAATTAAATATTACTTGTTTCCCTTCCATTGGGGCAACAACTTACCAAAGATATAATTTTTTTTTATTTTTCGTTCTCTGACATTTTTCACTACACCACAACTGTCATAATATAATGAGGTATTTTAACGTGTGTCATCCCGTAAGGGCGTTCGTCATAAATTAGGAATTTCCGCCATATTTTGATTGCCGTGTGTCGAGGCTATAAGACAAGTCAAGAAACTCCCCTTTGAGCAAAAGCCTAGAAACTAACCCCAAAAGCCTCCTGAGGCCTTATTCTCTATTACAGTGATTCCCAAAGTGTGCGCCGCGGCTCCCGGGGCGCCGCGGTGCCGTCATAAGGGCGCCACGAAATATTCAATTAAACAATTCGGCAATTTTCTTGGAATTTCCAATTCTCCCATTACCAAATAATGCTTTGCTAGCATCATACAAAGTTGCATATAGAGTTGCTAAGTGTAAAAAGGCCCATACCATCGCAGAGCAGCTCATTCTACCAGCTGCCGTATATTTAGTGAACATTATGATTGGCAATACCATTAGTCGCAGAATTCAGCACATGGGGGAGAATCCTAATATTCAATTAATTGAAAAATTAAAAGGAAGTGAATTTGGATTGCAACTCGATGAGGCCACAGATAATAATAAGGGCGCCCACTTGATTTGTTACGTACGGTTCTTAAATGGTAATTCAATAGTTGAGGACCTTCTCATTTGTATTTACAGGACTCTGGCAGTAGGCTGGCCGCACACATACGGTTTCCGTCTTCGGCTTCCGAATACGGAATTCCTACTGCCTAGCGCAGACGTTCGGTTTTTGGCATCCTGAACGCACGTGTTGGTTTTCGAACCGATTATCAGCAATGGTTTCCGAACGGAAAATTTAAGAACGTGTGCGCTATGTAGAATTATTTGTATGAAATGCCTGCATTCGGGTGTTCGAGTACCGAGTTCGGAAACCGAACACGGAAACCGTATGTGTTGCGGCCAGCCGTACAAAGGATCAGGATTTGTTCGAGATCCTGAATATATTTCGCTGTTAACTGGGTAATCGCTTTTAAAAAGGAAAGTTTTCCAATTTTTGAAGAAAGTCAAAAATTTAGTAAAGAATCTGATGTATTGAGGGCGTCGCGGAAAAATCCGATTATTTAGGGAGCCGCAAACCGAAAAAGATTGGGAACCTCTGCTCTATTACAATATTGTGAAAAATTTTAACAAAACTGCCAAAATCGTGTTCTCTATTACAAAACTGACTAAATACTCGAAACTGTAACAATATTGTTAGATTTTTCTCAAAAGATCGAGCAATTTATAAAATATTAGGTATGGGCGACAAAATTGAAACTTCTTGTACTCATTTTGTTTTCTTTCGGGGACATTTCTACTAGAGGAACATTAGCAGCCGTGTTCTTTTTTTGCTATTTTTTACTCGTTTTTACGTGGAACTCCTCCTGCTCCCACAGAGGAGTAGACAGGTTTTACTCAAATCGACAAATTTTGCGTTCCTTTAATGTTTTACTCCGGAGTACTTAAAAATAGAAAAGGAACACATCTATTATTGTTTCCTATAAGGAATACGGAAACATTTTAATTTCGGATAACAGTTTCGACTAAAAAGCATTTGAGTATTGTTATAGAGAATAAGGCCTCTGATCGGAACCATCCTTGCACCGGAGACAGCTCTATAACACAAACAAAGCAAAGCTTGAGTAGCTGCTTGAGCAGGAGTAATTTCTAGTAGTAAGTTAGCGACTTAAAGAATGTAGTCTGAAGGAACTGTCTAACGAGTTCACGATTATAAAGACAAAATTTGGCATGTGCTAGTTTTCTATTGCCAAATTTTAGATCACTAGGTGCCAAATACTTTATTCCGTCAATATTGTTAAAAACATTTACAAATATTATCTGATTAATTGGTTAATTAATTTATCTTCAATATCTTTTCAGATATTTCAATCATGCTTCCGTGTGTAATGATCATGTTTCTTGTAACTATATGTCTGGTTCTATCAATATTTGCATTATCGTATTTCTGTGGAAGAACTAGTAAGAAGTCGTCTACGAAATCCAGGAAGTATGTAAGTTGGGTTGTGGAATAGCTTATATTTAAATGATAAATTATTGAAAAATTAATTCTGTTTAATCTATAAATTAGAAAGTAGAAGGTGTTATCTATAGATTTCCATCGAAGCCGAAGCAGAGACGAATTAGTTACGGCTTGAATGAACCCAGTAACAATTTTAACTTTGTTCCACAAATGTACAATTAATACACATGCAATATACATAATTGAGTTGTAAATTGGTAAAAAAAATAAGTAAAAAAATAATTTAGTAACTAATTTCGAATTTTTAGTTCGGATATGCTAAGTACAAAACCGTTTCGTATCTAAAAGAATAAAGGAATTAAAAAAAGATCCATGGAAGATGCAGAAATATGTTAGATCATATTTGTGAGTGAATAATGCAACTATCTCATCGACTATTACTTTCTAGAGGCAAATTGGTTGATAAGTACAAGAATAAAGCACTGAAATATTTAGTAGGATATGTCACAGTAACATCAGAAGCCTAGGAAATATAATTTAATTTAATATGTCGAAGATTCCTTGGAAGAGAAAGGAGTAAATAATAAATAGTAGTGTTAAATTTGTTTCTGTATTAAATGAAAGTAAAAGATAATTCCATTAAAACGTAGAAAATATTGGCGGATTTTTCAGACATGTTGGGGAAGAATTTTTGTAAATATGTATACGACCCCTTTAATATAATCATAAATATTTATAACTAAACAAATGTAACTATATAGTTTCATAAATAAAAATAGTTTAAGATTGTAGCGGTCATGTTTTATTAAAAATGTAGCAGACCAATAATGCAACAAATGGTACCGATATAGTTCAAATATAAAATAATTCTTACTAAGCAATTCATCAGTTTCTATTGTCATCTTTTTTGATGTTGCGACGATGGTTCTCCAAACATTTTTATGTTTTGATTATTATTATATATTATTATACTATTTATGTTACACCTCATCGTTCACCTGGTACTCTGGTACCTACTGTCGACGTCACAGCCCTCACCGGCAGGTTAGCGGAATGGACTTCGTGAAATCGAAGCCTATCACAAAAAATTGTTGTTTCGATCTTTGTTACATCCGAGGGCAAATTTTTTCTCTTTGGTGTGAACTCCTACAACATCCTCCATCTTTAGCGCCACCAAGACTGCGACTAACCTATCTTATCCTCTAATCCTTCCTTCGAACCAAGTACACTAGGCATTGCACCATGACGAGTGCGAGCTTGGACCATCAAATAAAAAATTGTAATGTTCGTAATATCGTCAAAACCAATGTTAGCTTGAACGAAAGTTTAAGCTTGAATTATATTAGGAGGAGTCTGAATGGTCCTAAAAGAGATGTCGATAAACCGTGCGTTATGCCAGATATGGTCATGCGGTTTTATATTTCCTTCCATACGAGCAACTTGCTGGCAGCAGGTATACTCTTAAGCCTGATTCTCCCCGGGTGAAAATATAACACTGAAAAAGGGCTGAAAAGAGACTGAAAAAATGAATTTTAGACGGAATTATGTCTGAAATAAGGCGGAAATTATTATTTACACCGAAAACTGATATCAGTTACCCTTCATGAGCATCAAAAAAAGACTGAAAAGAGGCCGAAACAAAGCGGAAATTTTTATCATTTTTAGATTTGGAATATTCTTAGGAGGGACTCGGCATTTCTAGGACTTAGAAAAATGTTGGAAATTTTTTGATAATCGTTACTCCATTAATCGAAATTTCCGTTTAATTCCGCCTGATTTCCGTTCACACTCTTCAGTCGAAATTACCTATAATTTTCAATGCATCTTCAGTTCGGTCTCCTGTTCACTACCTCTATGTCCAGTTTCCGTTAGTTTTTAGGCTGCTCTTAAACATTGAAAAAATTAGTAATTTTTCAGTCTGTTTTCAGTCTTATATTTTCACCCGGGTCATGATGGTGCTTGTCTTAGGCTATAGGCAAGAGTCAAAGAATGTTATTTAGGCAGCAAGAAGTTGGGATCCATAGAAAAGAATTGATCGTGGAATTTTTAGCTCCTTACTTGAGGGAGAACGATACGAGTGCTTTCGCTATACATATAAATGTCGCAATGTCGTTATGGGATACGACAGCGAGATAGACCAAACCTCCGCTGAAAGAATTTCGTAGGTCAGGATGCCTAGAGCTAAACTAGGTGACATCGACTCAGACAGAATCGGGACTGATCTAGAGAGAAGTTACGAGACAGCAACCCCAGATCTCTCTTATAGAGCGAAATAAATAAGTAATACTCCTTCATAATTAACTCTCTTCTTTACAAAATTCCCGTAGCTCTTTCTTCTATCATTACCTACAACGTAACGAGGAAACTGACTAGTGATAGAAAACCGAAGTAACGTTTGTTGCAGTGGTCCGCTTAGGAAAGTCGTGTGAAGGCTTTGGCGTCCTTCAGTTTTACTTTCAACCGACTGCAGCTGTAATAGGATAGACTGTTTCATCTTTGAGCTTTGGTATTCTGCACTAAAAACAAGCGTTCAGACATTGGCTAAGTGGAAAAAGATTCTTCCGAAACTCAGCAAGCATGGTCGTTCTCTCTGCAAACCAAATGACGAACTCAACGAACTTTGTCGTGACATTTCTTATCTCTTCCGGAAGTTGTGATCTTTTCCCATCCACGTGATGAATTTTTGCTTTATAACTAGTAAAAACATTTTTTTAAGTGTTTATTTATGTTTTAACAGCTCCTTACAAAATAACATACCCACAAGAACGGCTAGAGTTGAACTACTTAATATAAAACGTTGATTTTTGCCGGTCTTTGATCTTGCGAGCTAACACGTACTTACGACAAAAAAAAATCATTTCGAAAAGAATTTTCATCACAAATGTATACAACATTTCAATTGGAAATTTCTATCTTTTGTATCGGAACGCAAAATGAATATTATGAAGTTATAAATTTTTCCAGCACCATTAGTCACTACCACTCAATAAGAACCGCAAAATATTCAAATAGATCGAGATCATCTTCAATCCGGAAAATTTCTCAATTTGTCTAGATTTCACCAAGGTGAGGGATACCTGCATCAATGTGAACAAGTGCTACGAAAAATTTTAGCAGATTTTGGCATAAACTGGAAGACCTCAGAAATGTTTAAAATTCTAGTAAGAACAGTGCCTGCCCTTGGAGGTTTAGTTCTGGTTGCGATTTTCTTGCCGGATCCAGAATCTGGGAAACATGGTGAACATGTAAAACTAGTTAAATGGTAATTTTTGGGTTTGGATATTCTCGAGAAAATATTTCTTTTCTTACTGCATGCGCGCAATTCTAGGAGTGCTACTTCATTCATAAAGGGTGAACAAACGATCTTGATTATAACCTTCTATCATCTTGACTTCCGAGCATTGTTAACCACTTCGAGGTAGATAAGTTTTTTTTAGATTTGGGATTAGTTTTTGTGAATATTTGAATCTAAGCAAATTTGCCAAGTGATAAGTAGTGACTTAGTAGAGTAGGGATTTCTGAAAAATGTGCAGAGTTCTATACAAATTGATTAATGGTATCGTTAGTTCATTCTATTCTATTATTTGATAGAATAAACTGGAAAAACTTAAAAACAAAAATTTTAGCCTTATATATCTCAGGGAAAACCCAAAATTCGTTGGCAGTATAAAAGTGAAATTGAAGAGTTAAAGGTGACATTTGTTACTTTAGAGTGAATTGTGATATTTTTAAGATAAAGTGAAAAGGACATTCTTACCATTTAAAATAAAAACAAATCGATAAAAAAGGATAATTGTTTATTTAAATAGTTTTAATAATAGTGATAATTTTAAACAAAAAAATTCAACATTTGTTTAAAGGACATTTTTATTTATTACAACAAAATTTAGTACACCAGGTATACTTAAAGTGATTCAATTTAAATAAAATTTAAATGTTTTGTGTATGAATGTTAAGAGTATAAAACTGTGTAAAAATAGTGAGAGTGATAAATTGATATTGTGATTGTACATGAATGTTTAAATTGCATTGAAATTTAAATTTAAAGAAATTAAGTTTAAATTAGTGAATGGAGAAATGTTTGAATATTTTCTATGTCAGATCAGCAATGGAGTAGCACTAAAGTGAATTTGAGATCTTCTTTTGTTGATAGTTAATTTAAAAGTTAAAAATTATATTGCGATTAAGCATATTATTTATTGGATAAATCTAACAAAAGTGCATTATTTAGTTTGCAATTATTTTTCATGATATAATAATTTATTCTCAAAAAGTTTAAAGATATTCAAGAGTTTTGTGTAATACTCAATTTTTTTTTAGAAAATAACTCATTTGTTGGACTGAACTTTGGTAGAAAGTGTACTTTTCATTTGGTATTTATAAATCAATGACGGATTAAAAATGATTTAAATTTTTGTGATTATAAAAAATACCTTATTGTTGAGTGAGCGATTTCAGTAGTTAGCTATATAATAGTTTTGTAAATATTCACGAACCTCTTCTTTTATTCTGTTAGTGAAGTATTTGGTCTTGGTTCTAAGGAACTTTATTTCTTTTATTGCTGTTTGGCTAGAATACAGATTGTTTATTAGCAAAGCCCTTTCTTAAGTTTTCATAAGTGAATGCCAATGTAGTCACCTTGAAAGAGAATAGATAGTTTGTTCAAGCTAAAATTACTACTAACCCTGCAACTTTCGCCCCAAACCCCTACATCTGCACTTGGCTCTGTATATATGTATATATACATACAAGCTGTAAGTAAAACCCTATATTATATCAGTAAACGGCAAAAATCAACTAGGGTCAGCGTTTTTACTATCAAGTTTTGGTTATCATGCCATTGAATGGAGAAAATCGAAGATTTAGTACATACCGAGGAAGTCCACAAATCCAGCCAAATGAGAAATTAATGCGCCCTTGAATTTTGAGTAAACTTTTTAAGGAGCTTTTGCGTCTGAAAACACGACTTCTCATCGCGACTTTCTCATTCTTTTTCGCTTATGGATCTACTTCAATGTATAACTCAAGGTAAGCTCAGAGTGCACTCTATACTCTAACATTATAAACGATCGTTGAACCAAAAATAGGAAATTTTCATAAAACTGATTTTCTGACCTTGAAATGACCTTTCGTGTCATACCTAGAATTTGATATTGGTATTTAAATGAAATTTACCCTGCTTCAAACCATACCCAAGATTGTTGATAATTTTAACATAATTTTTCTTACATCGACTTCTTTTTTCAAAATTTGAACGATGATTATTTACGGATTGCCGATATATTTACACTTTTTAGGTTATGTAGTGTTTTATTTTAAAAATTTCATTCCTTATATTTTCCAGAACAAAGATGTTAAAAATACGACCACTCCGTGCAAATTTAGCCAAAAAAGTAAGAGAATTAGGTGAAACTCCAGAGAAACTTGCTAGTGATGTAGCATTAATACGAGATTGGCTAGAGCAGGAGCCCCATCTAAACGCCAATCCTACCGATCAGTTTATAGTCTCATATTTAAGAGCGTGCCGATATAGTATTGAGAAATTCAAAAGGAAATATGAAGGACAAATCACACTCCGATCTCAACATCCACATATTTTCCATAATAGAGATATCCTTTCAAAAACATATCAGGAAATGCTTAAAAGAGGGTAAATTCTCAAACAATTAATTCTATAATTAAAAATTAACCCAAAAATCAATTTTTATTTTACAGACTCTTGTTCCCAATACCACTTTCCCTAACAGAAGATGGTCCATCGGTGGTATTTTTCCGCCCTCGCGGCTATGATCCAAATGAATTTGAATTTGATGCAATGATGGGATCAATGTCGCCGATTTATGATGTTGGAAGTCATGATGATGATAAC
The DNA here is from genome assembly GCA_963855945.1 of Thereva nobilitata. NCBI lineage: Eukaryota > Metazoa > Arthropoda > Insecta > Diptera > Therevidae > Thereva > Thereva nobilitata. The sequence goes on from OY979694.1 coordinate 225,956,712, forward strand.
TATGCTATTTTTGGATTTATATTAATTATAGATTGTGAAGTCAGCCTGCAACAATTTATGCAAGCTAATCCGACATTTGCAATGAAACTGTTGACATTTGCACAAAAAAATTCACCATTTATAATAAATACTGTTCATGTAATAAATATGCATAAAATGGTTGAGCCATTTTATAATTTAGTTAGAACTATGGTAAGCAGTAAAACTTTGCACAAGGTAAGTAATAGCAATTTTTCATATTGTTTTCGTTGTTAATATAATTATTTCGTCCCGACCAGGTTCATGTGCATCGAACTTTGGATACACTTTACGATTTTGTACCGCAAAAGATTATGCCAAAAGAATATGGTGGATATGGACCATCCATTGAAGAATGCAATAAGGAATGTATGAGACGAATAAACAGGTCTGTTGATCTGCTCAGCGATCTTGATAAAAATGTTACAGATGAAAGCAAGAGAGTGGAACCTTTAGAAGATATTAATAGCGTTCGTGGTACATTCAGACAATTAAATGTTGATTGAGTTTTTGAAATTTGTGGTTTTTTAATTAGTCTTATTTTCATTTCCATTAATTTGAGGAATTCTTAATACACCTCCATGTGTTCATTTTAATTTTTCTAATTGTGAATATCAGCCGAGAACGAGATGATGATGATACATTTAGGAAAAACTAGTTTATAATAGACTAGACCGGTACCTATTAATTTTTCAGGACAAAGGAGGAAACTGTATGCAATATTCGTCATTTTTCCTTTCCCTGGAGGTTGAACTTACTCTTCTGCGCCCCTCTTTCGTTCCGTTCCAAAGAGCACTGCAATGTGTATCTAATCTATTATACTTTTACAGCCCATTATCTCAAATATATAGGCCATACCAATTGAACAGGCTCAGTAGTCTGCCTACATATCTGATCTGTAGAAGCCTACGATCACCCGATCGCTCTTTCGATTTTTAATAGGTGATACTTTATGTTGCAGTTTCTGGTCCAATTATTGACTTGACATTAAGTCTGTTGCACCCCAGTAATTCTCTGACAGCATTGCGAGATGGCCGAAGAATAAATCGATTCGAGTTCGCCAGACCAGGCGTGGAGCTCCAGTGTTTGGTGTATTATAGCCTCGACACACGCACGCATTTATGACGAATATTCATAATTAATTAGGAATATGAACCTCATCAATTAGGAAAACCGATTAGGCAAATTTTAGTTAATCTAGTACGAAATCTCAAAAGAGAGCCATCTGTCGAACGATAGATTATGTTAAAAAGCCCGCTTTTAGGTGTTTTTCCAGAGTCAGCTGATTTTTATTTAAAATTTTCTTGAAAATTAATAAAAAATATTACTTTTTTCCATATTAAAAAATTAAATATTACTTGTTTCCCTTCCATTGGGGCAACAACGTACCAAAAATATATTTTTTTTTATTTTTCGTTCTCTGACATTTTTCACTACACCACAACTGTCGTAATAAAATGAGGTATTTTAACGTGTGTCACCCCGTAAGGGCGTTCGTCATAAATTAGGTATTTTCGTCATATTTTGATTGCCGTGTGTCGAGGCTATTATATAAGAATCCAATCGTCTTAATTTCATTTAAAAAAAACCGTTGGATGCCCCAATAGCCGGTTGGGACCATGACAACAACACCAAAGCGTCGCTTCGAAAATGAGTCAGCCTGTCCAAGCCCTGATGGACAGGATCCCATACAGGCGCGGATCTAGAATTTTGTTTGGGGGGTGTTCACGGAATTAAAAGTGTCGAAAAAAAATTTCTACTCCTAAAAAACAAAAACAAAATTAACAAAACGAACAAAACTAACCGAATTTTCTGGTGGATTAAAAACAAACGTGCCCTACGAAAACGTGCCCTAATGTGTTTTTGAGGAAGACGTGCCCTTTCTTGTGAGTGCAGCTAACTTCAGAGTTTGCAAATCAAAACATATAGAAAGAGTATAGATCAGTCTGCTGTTGACCTTGAAGGTCATTTTTTAAGGTTGTTTTTTTAATTTGCAAAAAAGTTGGGTTGGTTTTGGGCGTTTGGTTATTTTTTGTTTTTGTTTTTTAAGTTGGGTCAATTTTGTTTTTTAAACAGCGAGCGCTTTTGGGCAGTGCCGCTGCTGGCATATGTGCAGGGTGTGCAACTGCACAGGGTCCCGTGTGTTGGGGCCTCGCGAGCGAAAAATTGTTTTGGCAATAAAAATCATTTGAATTCATTATTTGCATTTTTACTGCATCGAATGGGCCACACAAAAGAGTACGAGCCACACAAATCAGCATATGGGTCATAATTCTGTCACGGGACAGATCGATAGAGAATTGCACAACGAACATTTTAAAAAAAAAGCGAAGTTGATTCAATGAACATTGACGCCTCCACCGATTTTTGAACGATAATTTTTTTTCTGACCCAACTGTGCGTCTGGTCGGAGCTAACCAGCCGACAACTTGTTTCAGGAGGCATAACACTCCAGCGAGTTGTTTCTCATTGCCCCGATGCCAGAGTCGCGATAGAAATGGTTGGGGTTAAGGTAGAAACAGAATGGCACGGAGACCGTGGCGGAGTCCGCCGCTCAGAGAGTTTCCCATACATTTAATTTGTCCGCGCCGCCTGGGGAGAAATTAAATGTATGGGAAACTCTCTGAGCGGCGGACTCCGCCACGGTCTCCGTGCCATTCTGTTTCTACCTTTAGGTGGTTGTGGCAGTTCCTTCCTACTTCTCTCTACCCCTTCACTATCTATCGACTAGAGCTTGCTGTTCGACATTGCACTCTATACGAAGAAAAATAGATTGTCGACAGTACAAAGGGCTTTCCCTGAGCTCTAGTCTTCCACATAAAAAAAAAAAAAATGGGTGTGATGCCGGCAGTACCAGCCTACCACGTGAGGAGGTATACCAATCTGATATCTTTCCTGCTTCTGGGATCTCTTCCATTTCACTAGCAATTGTAGAGGATTCCCGCTAAAGACCATCGCTCAGATGACCACCGATCTCCGCCTAAATGCAACGTGTATAATGAATTTCATTATTTCAAGATGGAGAGTTGGAGCTGAAGGATTTATAATGCGCGTGATCAGTACGTGCTATCTTCGGTATAAATGCAATAGTGACACGTCTCTGCACGCAGATGGAATGTGTGAAGTAGGCTCCAACTTATTTGCACTGATTAGGCTGCAGGTCTCTTTCAGCCAAATTGGGTTGAATGACCAAATTGCCTCCCTGGTAGCTTTATGACTAATGTTTTGTAGCATGCAAATAATTGCAGTTTTTCTCTTCTCCCTCGCCCCCCCCCCCTGAAAAACAAATACTGACTATGCCATTGCTGATGGCACATCATCGCCATGTTGCAAAGTCTAGTCGTAAGTTTATGTCCAAGGGAGGAGTAGAGGATAGGATAGGCTAAGAGGTGTCACGAGGTTGGTACTGAGGAGAAAGGACCCAGTTGTAACTGGAATTGATTCAAGATTAATTCAGAATTAATTCTATCGATTCTAAATCGATTCCACTACCGATTACCATACACCAGTCCGGGGAAATTAGCATTTAAAGGAGACAAAATTCGGAAATGGCTGAAAATTGGTCCACAGCTTCCTTGGGACTTTTTAAGAAAACAATTTCGGAGTCACAAAAAAAACAAAATGGCCGCCGGAAATATAGCGGTTTTCAGGTGTTTTCCTTGTATCTCGGTTTCTATAGGTCGGTTTCTATAGGCCGTACAACCCCGTACAAAGGCCCTAAATGTTGACAATGAAATTCTCTACAACTTTAGTTCTTACAAAGATGTTGACCCGAATAACCCTTTCAAAGTTATTCAAGGTCAAAGTTTCCAAAAATCAGTTTTTGGCGAAAACATCACTCAAAAACTGGTTTTTTCGAAAAAAAATTTTGATCAGTCAATACGAAACGTTATTGCCTACAAAAAAGCCTTTTGTCATTTTTTCGAAAACTTAACCCTTTCGAATATATTCAAGGTCAAATTTTCCAAAAATCACTTTTCAGCCAAAAAATCACTAACCATTGATTATTGCAAAAATTTTCGAAAAGTTTTCGAAAAAATGGCAAGGGCAATAATCTTTTGTATAAATAGAACAAAAAAAAATTCTCAAAAATCAGTTTCTGAGTCATTTTTTGACCAAAAACTGATTTTTTGAAACTTTGACCTTGAATAACTTCGAAAGGGTTAAGTTTTCGAAAAAATGACAAAAGGCTTTTTTGTAGGCAATAACGTTTCGTATTGACTGATCAAAAATTTTGTTCGAAAAAGCCAGTTTTTGAGTGATGTTTTTGCCAAAAAGTGATTTTTGGGAACTTTGACCTTGATTAACTTTGAAAGGGTTAATCGGGTCAACATCTTGTAAGAACTAAAGTTGTAGAGAATTTCATTGTCAACATTTAGGGCCATTTACGGGGTTGTACGGCCTATAGAAACCGAGATACAAGGAAAACACCGGAAAACCGATATGTTTCCGGCGGCCATTTTGTTTTTTTTGTGATTCCGAAATTGTTTTCTTAAAAAGTCACAAGGAAGCTGTGGATCAATTTTCAGCCATTTCCGAATTTTGTCTCCTTTCGTGCGTTTTTTTTGCTAATTTCCCCGGACTACTTTTACACGGGCATGTCATAGGCGATAATAAATTTATTACCCTCTGCGTAACTTGTAATCAAAGAGCAAACCATTTATAAAGATTACAAAACAAGTGCGTAATAGAATTAACCCCCATTGTATCCATCCTCCAAGCAAATATGGTCTGGGTCTTACATTTGACGTAATGCGTTAATTTAAAAACATAAGGCAATCCATTTTTTTAAAATTTAGTTGATACCAATAGATTGGAAGTCAGTCAACAAATCAAGTTATGCACTCTGTCGAAAGCTTGGAGATATTTAGACCAACCGAGCTAGTCTTAGGTGTTCTTTTGGACCCAAAAAATTGTCGCCGATAAATCTTCTTATGCGTTTAAATATGGTGTGGTTTAATATTAATGGTGTTGCGTTGGATCACATAACTTTGGAAAACAAATTGAAATCTGCATTTCTTAAAATTAAACCACAAAAACCACAAATTTCGCGATGAGTATTTTTCAAATAACGCCCATTTCATCATAATAAGTTTGATTAATGAACACACGTTGTTGCAATGCCCATGGTTGACATTGTTTCACCTTCTACAAAATGTCTTATGTCATTTGGAAAGCAGTTACATTACACAATTCTGACATCTAGGTGTCACATTTGGATGACTCTTTACAAGGAAGATAATCCTGAATTTATAGCGAATAATGAGTAACACAAATTGCACAAGAAAAAAAATGTAAAAATTAATTAAAAATAAAATAACTCATTTTTCAAAATACCAAATTGTAAAGTGAAACCTAACTCCTTTCTAATGACTGCAATCTCTCTAATAAATTTAAGGACGTTGCCAAATTAAACTAAATTCAAAACTTTTGTTCTTTAGCATGGACTACCAAAAAGTTCGAGACAACAAAGATTTCACGTTTTGATTTTGTTATTATTTTGGCAACATATTATCATCAAGTTTAGGTCAATGCACGTGCCAACTATTTTGTCACTGCTGATGCTAATTCCAATCAATAACCAGTTCCAAGTTATAAATATAAATAATTCTGGTTATTTAAGATTTCTACTATTAGACATTACTTAATGCTCTTTTTGTGAAAAGTGCCAGTGTTTTTTGAAGACAAGTTTTGAATACCAACTGGAATTGGACAACTTGATATTGACGTGTTCTTTTCATTTAGAACCAAGATTTTTTTAACTGCGTATTAGTTTGCGATAAGTTAACAAAAAACAAAATTATGCATATACATGTGCATATTTACAAACTGGTTTCAAAGTAACGAACTATGTTTTAGAATGCAACTTGTCGCAGACTTTTTATTAAGATCCGCTTTTGGCGGCTATTGTGCGAAAATCTTTATTGGGATGTCGAAATGATAAATTTTTGAACGAGAGAACACTTGATTAGCAAAATTTACTATTTAAACAGGTTTTAAAAGTTACCCCTTATTTGGTTAGACTTTCTTTGGATTCTTTGTTAAAACTACTTCTTTTTAATCAGCATTTTCCAATGGGTGACATTTCTGAAAAAATCTTACTAGAAGACGGTCTTCTTTAAACAGTTTTTGCCAGTTTAAAATTGAGTTTGAATCATAGTTGGGTTTAATCTATTTTCGTTTTGTGTTTTAATTTTTTTTACTTAAGGTAAATATTAAAAAGTTTTAAAATTTCTTGAACAGTTTTATAAAAATTTCATTAATATACTTTTAAAATAATGTGTTGTGTCTGAAATCCTATTATTAGAACAAGCTCAAAATAGATGTTGGATTGTCAAGAAGTTTTATAATATTCTAATTTGTGAAGTTGGTTAAATGAAAGTTTCATGTTTACAAAAAAATTTTCAGAATTTTTTATTGGTCGGTAGTTAACATAGTTCTTTTCAAAGCATATTGGTTGAGTGTTACTAAACTGGTACCAACATTTCCATTTCCATCCTCCACCCCAACCAACACAGCTCGGAAAATATCTATCTGGCTAATGAGAAAAGCGCCACCTGGCTGAGATTTATTTGTTTTTTCAAAATCGTCGACTGGGATTTGTGTATCCGTGGTAGGAACGCAAACTGTATCGATCACTGTGGAACCAGATATGCGATAGAAAATTGATTTAATTGGGAGCGTATAAATGCAATTAAAACTAAAAAAAATACCTATAGGCCTTCCGCACACTTGTCCATAACATCAAAACAAAAACCGGTTTTATAGGCAAAGGGTCGCAGGGAAGACAGTTTTTCTTCCATAATTTTCCATCATTTGTTCACCCAAACATTTTCTGGTTTCACCGTCCATTACACTAACACAAGCATGTTTTCGTTCTCGGCAAAGCTGCTTCGCTGTGCTTGCACCGCACACTACTCCATAGGCATTACAATCTTTACACGAAAATGATGGAGAAAAGTGAGTTCCGAGTGTACTATTGAACTCATATTAAAACCGGTTCTGCGAAGGGCCATAGAGTGTGAAGATGTTTTCAGTACGAGTCTTCATCGTGACTACATTAAATTGAAAACCAGCAATAATTTTATGGCGTGTACCACTATTAATAAAAAATGAGACGTTTTTTCAGTTTTATTTTTAACTTTATGATTAATCTGAATTTAATTTTACTTTTGCGAATTCGCTGAATTTGGATAGAGAAGATGAAAAAATACGAGAGTGATTGCCAGAAGAGAGTGAGCGCCGCGGGGGGGGGGGGGCTGGGTCATTCAAAGCCTTTTCGTTAGACTGTTTTGCTTACTATTCTTGTTAATCCTAAATGTGCAGTTCCCACAAAACTAAAGTCAAGAAGATCACTGGTCCATATAATAGGCTTAAACTCTACCGTATTCAAAAATATACTTCACCATTGCCTCTGCGTATACTCGCTACTCATTTTTTCTGTGGAAGACTATTATAGCTAAGAAATAAGCCCATTTATACTTTAGACGGTTTTATTTAGAGTGTATTGTCGAAGAGCAAGAGAAAAGAACGAAAAAACGGTCAACATCAATACTAGGTTTTATTCCAACTGCTCCCATCCAATACTACCGCAACAGAACATAGGTGAATGAACAGGAGGTAGCTTCCTCCAATACTGTGATTGCAGGCGATGTCACAAGCTGTTCAGGGAATTGCCGGAAACAGGGGAGACAAGAGACAGTAAATGGTATATAACTAGAAGGAAGAACCATGCCGCTTCCTAGAATTGAACGACTAGTCTCTGCGATGGTAGTCAGACGTTTTAACACTTTAGGCGTCCGGCTAATTTGTCAAACTTTTCCGAAGTTTTTCCAGATTGTTGCAAACTGAACCATGTTCAGCCTATACCGAAAAATAGTGACTCCAGCCATCCCCTCCACAACCCAAATAGCAATTACAGCTTTCAATAAAAGAGATCTACTAGCGAATTTTTTATGGGTCAGATGATAGAACACCTCAGGATTTTGTAGGAAGGTACTGCCCTAATCACTGCTGGGTAGAGTAAATGCACCATATGTCGCTTCAAGTCCCACTTATAAAGCGTGGTTGTCTTCTTTGCTCTCTTTCCATATTAAGCTTCTAGCCCCTTTATCCTATCGATTTATGTTTTCAAAATCTTATCCAAAACCATAATCCGTAGCAGTGGCGACCTCATTTTTCCCTTAGGTGTGGCATGTCATGTTGTCTTTACTCAGGGGCGGCGCTTTCGTGGGTGCGAATGGTGCACTTGCACCGGGCGCAATTGGACAGATGCGCAATATCAGAAATTAAGAATTTAAAAAAATTTTAAATTTATTCCCGAGTCTTCATTTTCATGTATTAAAGGAATTCATTTTTATTACCACGATTTATTTTTACAATTTATTTTCTCGATAAAATATTCTGTACGTCTGTCGCCGAAATCATGTGGATTCCGCGGGCGCAAGAAGTTACACGATATAATTTTATCGGAACATTTACGTAGGACATCTAATATGGAAACCCAAAATAAATATTTATGCCTCGTGCACAATGAGAAATTGAATTAATTTTATGTTTCGTCTCCTTCATTCCACTGCATAATTCTGTATTTACATCTCATGTCAAAATTAGAGAACATCAGTTAAAGTTGGCTCAACTTCAACTTCAACACTCAAATTTAGGATTATTTCCGAAATTCGGAATTAATCAGTGACATCTGTTTGTCGCATTAATGAATAAGCAGAATTGCTATACCAAAGTAGGTGATTTATGTTTATTATTTTATATTTATAACCATAAAAACATTAAAAATAAAAAAAATATTGCAACAAAATTCATTTGATAACTTTACGAATGCATATCTTCTGAAAATTGAGTTAATAAAAAGCTAATTTTCGGTATTTTTCTCTTTCGGCTCATTAGATGGCAGTACCACACACTTTTTTCCGAAAGAGATAGTTGTGAATTAAATTTCAGTTAACAGAAATCTCTCCAAATTCAAGACTTGACTGAAAAATTAAGTAAATTTTACTTTAAAATTAAATAAACTCCGATCAAACAAAAGTTTGAGTTAAGGTCGAGAATTCTGTTGGCAGTTTCTTTTCTGGAATATTTTTAATTTAACAGCTGTTATTGACATTTTTTAAATTTGTCCGAAAGTTGCAATTTAACACTGTGCACATAGCAAAATTAGCACTTTAACACTGTGAACCCGGCATTAAGTGTTTGTGTCTTTGCCCTTTGCCTTCACTGCGACCTAATAATGAACAGCTGGTGGAGCGCAATAGGGCATACTGTACCGAGCGCAAAAAAGCCCAGCGCCGACCCTGTATTTACTACTAAGCTGTGAAACCAACGTAAATGCCGAATTTCGCGAGGGTTAACTAATGACCACTTCGCGCAGTGCGGTGTGAACCGGTTTTCCCTGGCAATAAGCATGCTACGTGGATGACATAGGGATCTCTGTTTCAGAGTTTCGGAGTTATAGGTATACTGAGCGCTCTCTCTAGGATCTTCAGGGCGAAAGATGACTTGGTGTGCCTTTTGGCCAATTCGGCCTTCTTTACGAGGGGACACGTAGGTGTATTGTAGGAAGTAGGACTCTGCCAGTTACTGTCACCCCGGCTGATTTATGATGGTTGACAGGGTTGCTGAGAGAGAATTTTAAATGTCTCCTTAAAGTGAAAAGGTTCGTACCTTGTTCGCTTCTTCGTTGTTGTTCATTCTATAAAGCCAGAGAAAGAAGTCCGCATGGCAGAAACGTTTACCAGTGTAAGGCAGTTGTACTCGCCAACCTCGCCTGAGTATCGACGGTTGGTTGGCCATTGAGCCATGGTTCCTTCAGATGGAGTGTCTAGTCTCACCACGCAAACCTCTTGACAGCCTCGGTAGGTTATTTGTCATGCCCTATTTTTGTATATTGACTGGTTAGTTCATCAATACTCTACTGGTGGTCTCTAATATTTTTAGACTTAAAATCAATAATATTCCACACTATTTAAAATTATAATTACGTATTATTATGCACGGAAAAATTTCTTAAAATTCAATTAAATATATTTTCAGATAAAAGATGTTACAGCTAAGAGCTCTTCGTCCAGGTTTAGCAAAAAAAGTAAAAGAATTAGGTGAGACCCCAGAGACGCTTGCTAGAGATGTGAAAATTATACGAGATTGGATAGCCCAAGAGCCTCATCTAATAGTAAATCCAACGGATCAGTTTATAGTCTCATATTTAAGAGCGTGCCGATATAGTATTGAGAAATTCAAGAAGAAATACGACGCCCAAATCACAATCCGATCTCAACTTTCACATATTTTCCATAATCGTGATATTCTTTCTGAGAAATATCAAAATATGCTTAAATTAGGGTAAATTTTGTAATTCTAAATTTTATATAATTTAAATTAACCAAAAAAAAAAATTTATTTTACAGAATCTTGTTCACAATACCACTTCCGCTAACAGAGGATGGTCCATCGGTGATTTTTTGTCGTCCTGGTAGCTATGATCCAAATGTACTGCATTTCGAAGAAGTAATAGGATCAGTGTCACCACTATTTGATGTTGGATTCGAGGGAGATGACAATTTTGCTATTCATGGATACATAATAATAATGGATTGTTCTGTAACTCTCAATATATTAATGCAAATTAATCCGACATTTTTAATGAAAATTTTGAATTATTTTTCAAAAAGTGCACCAATTATAATAAATAGTGTTCATATAATAAATATGCAAAAATTCGCTGAGCCAATTTTCAATATAGCTAAAACTATGATAAGCAGTAAAACTTTGCCCAAGGTTAGTAAAAATATAATTCTTCATTATTACTTTCGTTGCTATTAATGTTTTTATTTATACATATATAGATTCATGTACATGGAACAATGGATACGCTTTACGAATTTGTACCACAAAAGATTATGCCAAAAGAGTATGGCGGTTATGGTCCGTCCATTGAAGAATGCAATGAGGAATGTGTAAAACGAATCAACAGTTATGTTGATCTGCTCAAGGATCTTGATAAAAACGTTACAGATGAAAAAAAGAGATTGATTCCTTTAGAAGATAGTAATAGTGTTCATGGTACATTTAGACAATTAAATGTTGATTGATTTTTTCAAATTTGTGTTTTTTAGCTGGCATAAGTTTTTTAATTAAGTTAGTTAAGTGTTTTTTTTAATTAAATCAACGTTAAGATAATGGATAATTTGGAATGTATACTCTCTAATCCTGCTGTGAGAGCAAAAAAAAGTTCATGGCATAATTTCGGTGGCAGCGGTGGGATTTTTTTATGAGAGATGCTTATATATATTTCTTTCGCGCTGTACAACGGCAAAACTATGCGGAATTCCAAAAAACACTAAAAACTCAAAATTTGTAGTAAATTTTATGCTCTACAATTTTGCTCTATTGATATTTTTCACAAAAATGCATAGTTTTTCTTCAAAATAGAGAAAAAGGCGAAAAAGTCGTAAAATTCATAAATTTCTTAAAAACCACCCTTTTTAGAATTGCAGGGGGTGAAAAACATATTTAGACAACCTTCACTTTTTACAGGTCTCATAGCTACGGGAATAATTTCTTTAATTTTTCTTAATTTGAAGAGACTAAATAGAGAAGAGGCGTAAGCCTCGAGTTGGGTTTTATGCCGGATTCATCGTTGCGAATGAGTTGTGCCGCACTTATGCGCGCGCATACTTTTTGTATGAAAAATTGAGCATTTCTCAATTTTGGAATATTTTTGGGATTTTTTTTCCTCTCTGGAAAAAAGTTAAACTTCAACTTTTGTGCGGCGGATTTTTAAAATTGTCGAGAAAATCATATGTTTTATGTCAATGAATGCCATTTGATAATATATTGTTTGTATTACCTTTGGATATCAAAAATTACGTGTTTAATTCTTTAATATCTTTATAATTCAGTTTTTTGTAATTAATTCTTCAAAAATGAATTTTTATTTAATTTTGTGACAATGAATTGTTATTCTTTAATATTTTTATAATTTAAGTTTGTAATTAATACAGTTTAAAAGAATATTTTGAATTAGTTTTATTGTGCAGTCGTTGCTAAGGTGGAATTAGAATTGACAAAATAATTTGTGTAGGTACTAACAAAACTTTGACAAATTATACAAATATGTCAAATTATACAAAATCTGCACACTTTATCCACAACAATGAATCGTAGTTCAGCCGATTCTCTTTTTGGGAAATTTGTGCCGCGCGACTCATCCGCAACGATGAATCCGACATTACTGTCATTGGAAGGAAAAAAAATTACTGTATAAACTGTGAAAGGAGAAGGATATTACCTCGCTTAAGTTGGAAACAGATATATGCGTGTTTGCGGTGTGTGCGATGGTATGCGAAGAATTTTGCCTGACACATAGTTGCGTGCTTACGTTACGTCGCAGCTTTTACACATAACCGAAAAATCTAAGTGACGAGTGCATGTGCCTATTGTGCGTGCTTGTGTTTGCCGAATGCGGCAATGCGGAAAAATTTAAAAACAGGCCAATTTTTGCAATACACAAGGATCCCATTACATACACTTTTCTACTATGTGTCACCGCACGCAACGCTCGCCCGCATGCATTTGTTTCTAGTTTTACACCTAAAAATTGCTAGTTGAGCTCTTAAGGCAAGAAATGTGGCTATTTATATAAGACTAAGCTGTCAAAATTTCTCGTTATTTCAGAGTTTTACTATTAGAAACCTGCTTGGAAAGTTCTATGCGGTAGGAACTATGGTGTGCGATAGCGAGGGAGATCCAACCTCCACTAGAAGGAGATCAGGCGGCTCGGAACTTAGGGATACCAAACTGGATGACATCGGCTCAGAATTGGCACCGGTGGAGAGAACAGTTGCCAGAGGCCAGAGCCGAATCTCGGTTGTAGAGCCGTTAAAGAAGAAGAAGACTATTAGAAACTGCTAAGGCATTGCTTAATTCTTTTTTTTTGAAACGTGTGATTTTTTTGAAGACAAGTTTTGAATACAAAATGGAAACTGAACAACCTGATATTGACGTATTTTTTTTCCATCTAGAACCGAGATTTTTATAAATGAAATTTATTTTAGGATTAAATTTACAAAAAAAAAACAACTGGTTTATTGTCTTGTATTAACTGGTCCATACAAAATAACCTAACAAAAATATATGCATATATTTACAATCCAGTTTCAAAGGAACGACCTCTGTTTCAAAATGCACTTGCCGCGAACACTTTTGGCAGTAGATTTTTTGTGCAAAAGTCTCCATTGGGATACCGAAATGATAGCTGGTGCTCGAGCTGATTTAATCAGCAAAATTTATGTTTTGAACAGGTTTTAAAACCATAATTTATCCCCTTTTTGGGTTGGTATTCTTTCAATTCTTTGTTATAACAACTTCTTTTTATTCAGCATTTTTTAATCGGTCACATTGCAGTGATAATCTCACTAGAAGACAGTCTTCTTTAAACTAAGTTTTGCCAGTTTAAGAGTGAGTTTCAATTATTAAAGTTAGTTAATTTTACCTAGAATTAGATTTTTCTCTATTATCGTTTTGTGTTTGAATTTTTTTACTTAAGGTAAATATTAAAAAGTTTTAAAATCTCTTGAAAAGTTTTATAAAAAAAAATATTTTATTAATATATATACAATCACAGCTGTTAAAAAAATGTGTTTTGTGTCTGAAATGTTATCTATTATTAGAACATGGTCCAAAGGTTGGACTTTCAAAAAGTTATATAATAATCCAGTTTATGATGTTGGTTAATTCAAAGTTTCATTTTTACCCAGAAGTTTTTTGGATTTTTTTTTTAATTTTTGGTATGTGAATTGCGGTCAGAGATAATGTTCCCTTATACTGCCGAAGATTCTATCATTGAGTGCAATGTCGCAATGTTGCAATGACAGCAAGCTCTAGTCGGAAAGATGGTAGAAAGAAGAGCGATAGAACTGACAAGGTCAACGCACGGTTTTATTCCATCACCTTGCCATCCATTACCTTGCCATCCATCCGTGACAGAACGTTGACTTCGGTGATTGAACACGAGATGACTTGGTCGTTGACTATGCTTGGATGCGATGGCAGGAGAAAGGGCAGGAAAAGGTTTCTAAAGAAGGAAGACAAGGAAAAAGGAAAGTCATCTAGGTCGGGAAAATGAAAAGGCGAAGGACCGTGCGGCAGAGTGGACTCGAACCATGAACCTCTGGGATGGTAGTCGGGCGCCTTAATTCGTAGCCAACCAAGTTACGGCAGTGTATGTTGTGTGGAATTCTCAATCTGGCCGCATGTTCCCCATTTGGGCATTGCTTAATGATGATCGATGCGATTCTGGCGATGGGAAGAGAGCTTTCCTGGCAGGTTTCGACCAGCTTGGATGTTGTATAAATGGTGCCTAGTGCCTTCATAACTCCTAGGGTATCTGTTAATAATATTACGTTGGCTCCTGGCCGCGCCTGAAAGTAAGTGTCAGAAATAGGCAGATGGTAGTACTTTGCAACCGATTCGGAGCCATCTATAGAATTAGATCATAATCCTTGTCAGGTTTGAAGATTTTCCATTCGTATGGTATGATCTGGATATCGAAATCTGGAATGAAATTGAGTTTCCATGTCATATAGTCAGATGGCCAAACTACCATTCTCAGTGTTCGTCGATACAGCAGTTCCATTTCCGTAGTCACAAAAGCGTGCAAGCAACCTGCACGATCACTTGACAGCAGATTGAGAATTACGTTTAGTAGAGGGAAATTGTCATATGATAGTGATGTAGTTGGGAAGTTGGATTTTTTTGTTTTTTTTTCTTTACATATGTTAAGATAAAGCGAAAAAAAAAATTCTGCAAAATCGGTCCTGTGCTGCACGAGAAAATTGCATAAATGTCCATTTTTGATGCATTTTGAGTGCATTGCTACACTATTTTTTTAATTTCTACAGTTCTGTTGGTCGTAGAAAAATAAAAAAAATTGGGAAATACTCACGAATAAATAGACTATCGAACTGATTCGGTTTAAATACTTTAAAAATGAATGCTAACCTCAAAAAACCAAAATGTATGAAATTTTGTTTTATTTTACTAAAAATGCAATAAATAACGGGAAAAAGGTCGGATTTTGATAAAAATTGGAGAAAGGGTGTACTTTGATGCTATAAATACTTGGTTGAAATTTAAAAAAAAAATTTCGCTTTTTATGGCAAAAATTGGCAGTTTTCGAAAAACATTTAAAATTTCCGCCATTTTATGCCAAATCATCGTACGGTAAAATATTTTTTTTAAATATTAGGTTTTTTTATAATACTTTCTTGTGAGCATACGCAATACTTCGTTACTTTATTTGAAATGCCCATTTTAGGCCTTTGAAAACACTAAAAAATTTAAATTTTCAATTTTTTGTCGCTTACTATGAAAAGCTACTTGCCAACTATGAAAAATAAGGCCAAAAATTGAAAAATTTAATTTTTTTAGTGTTTTCAAAAGCCTAAAATGGGCATTTCAAATAAAGTAGTGCTGTGTAGAGTAAACGCGTCATATGTGGCTTGAATTTTGTTGAAAGCATCTTCTTTGTCCAGGAAGGTTGCAAAAGTAAACATACATACGTGAAAGAGTTTCGAAAGTATGTATCCAGGAGAAGTTCAGAGAATTTCCTGATGTTAGATGGTTGGCAAGTTTGCTTAGAGAAGATCTTGCTAGGCCTCCTGCAAGTGGGAGGGTTCCATACAATTTTTTGTTCCTTCGTCTACGCACCTAGATCATGTGAATTTATTTTTTTGATGTTGTTGATGGTAATAAAAGTGTGTTGCAAAGTCCAAGCAGCCCAGATAGACACAGACCAGATAGGTCACACTAACTCACCCCATCGAAGTTCATCTACTTTCGCACAGTTGGCACGCACGCCTTAAGCTCACCCCAAAAAAACCTCACCACACAGGTTCTTGTCCCGAATAAAGCTCAAACCCGACCCCACAACCGATGACGGCATTGAGCTAGGAACCTCATAGTTATACTACTATTATCGATACACTGGTTTAACACAACCAACGCTTCACAAAAATATAAAAACCTCATGGCCACAACAAGGTGCAAATACATTGGTTGATCAGTACTTTACTGTTGGTTTCAAAGATTTTTAGACTTAAAATAAATGATATTCGACACTATTTCTAATTATAATTCCATAATTAAATATATTTTCAGAACAAAGATGTTAAAAATACGACCACTTCCTCCAGGTTTGGCAAAAAAAGTAAAAGAGTTAGGTGAGACCCCAGAGACGCTTGCTAGAGATGTTCAAATTATACGAGATTGGATAGCCCAAGAGCCTCATCTAATAGTAAATCCCTCGGATCAGTTTATAGTCTCATATTTAAGAGCGTGCCGATATAGTATTGAGAAATTCAAGAAGAAATACGAAGCACAAATCACAGTCCGAACTCAACTTTCACATATTTTCCATAATCGTGATATTCTTTCTGAAAAATATCAGAACTTGCTTAAATTAGGGTAAATTTTGTAACAATTAATTCTATAAATTTGAATTAACCAAAAAACATTATTATTTTACAGAGTCATGTTCACACTGCCAAGTTCGCTAACAGAAGATGGTCCCACGGTGTATATTTTTCGTCCTGGCTGCTATGATCCAAAGGTACTACATTTCGAAGATGTAATAGGATCAATGTCGCCGATAATTGATGTTCAAACAGAGGAAGATGACAGCAATGTAATTCATGGATACACAATGATTGTGGATTGTTCTGTAACTCTCAATATATTAATGCAAATTCATCCGGCATTTTTGACGGGATTTTTGAACTATTTTCAAAAAAGTTCACCAATTATAATAAATGGTTATCATATAATAAATATGCAAAAATTTGTTGAGCCAATTTTCAATATAGTTAAAAGTTTGATAAGCAGTAAAACTTTGCCCAAGGTGAGTTAAAAAGAATTATTCATACTATCATTGTTGCTAATAATGTTTTTATTAACATAGATTCATGTTCATCGAACTATGGATACAGTTTACGAATTTGTTCCACAAAAGATTATGCCAAAAGAGTATGGTGGATATGGTCCATCCTTGGAAGAATGTAATGCAGAATGTATAAGACGAGTTAACAGTAAGGTTGATATGCTCAAGGATATGGATAAAAACGTTACAGATGAAAGCAAGAGATTGATTCCTTTAGAAGATAGTAATAGTGTTCATGGGACATTCAGGCAATTAAATTTTGATTGAGTTGTGTTTTTGTTTAAATTATCTTGTAATAAAATCTCGGTTAATGTGATAAGTCATTTTAATAGATTTCGATCTCCTTAAACAATCACTTCATTTAATCATGTCACAAGCCGCTAATGGTTAATTCGAAAATATACAATTAAGATTATAGAAGAAAATATTGCTAATGTATGGTAGTCACAAGCAGTCGCCCTAACTTTTGATCGAGAAATATGTACTAATAATGTATACCTTCATTGAAAGATTCGTTGCAAATGAAATCGAAGCATGTTCTGATGTTTCTCGTCAGGTCTTCTTTTCTGTTCAGTATTTCCATCTCCGTTTTGTTTAAAAGTTTAAAAAATATCCCACATCACTTTTATAAAGATGACGTTTTAATACACCCTGGTAGCCTGGTTGGGGTTAAAGGACTCGACTACCATTCCAGAAGTCCGCGGTTCGAATTAACTCCGCGACATTGTTTCTCCCATCGTTCTGCTGCCATAGTATCGGATGTGAGTCGGTTTAATAAACCTGTGTTTTGGCGTTGTTAGTTTTTTTCATTTTTCCCTCTCCTATATTCCTCACTAGAGCTTGCTGTCGGACAATGATAGAACCCCCGACACTACAAAGGAGCTTTCCCTCTCAGCACTAGTCTATGGCTTAAAAAAAAGTAACAACAAGTTTTAGTCAGTTCAAAAGTAAATTCTATTTTTTGCTGTGATAAATCAACATTACCCTCAGGACTTCAAAAGTGGAGGCAGGAGAGTGTTTATTTCGGGCGAGCAATCGCTTTGATAGGAGGGAGGTTTTGTCAGGGCTGCTACATACCTAAGGTGGATCAAAAGGTCGATGGTGGAGGAAACGCCGAATGTAGGATTTGTATAACCGATGGCTGCAGGAGGAATTTACATCTCTTGACAAATTCCAGGCAATGATAAGCTCTTTTCGGGCACGGTACTCCGTCAAAATTGACTTTGCCCTTGGCAACTCGGAACACTGCCTGTCAGCACCAATTTCCCATATCCACCTTTCGCCTGAACCAACACAGTTCCCAAAAGAACTGTCTGGCACTATGGAAAAGCCAAATGGCTGGGGATTATTCGTCTTTTTCAAACCACAGACCGGGATTTGTGTTTCCGTTGTGCTACCACCACTCTACCAAATCTATAAAGCCCAGATGGTTCAATGAGGAATGTATGAACGCAGTTCAAGCTAAAGAAGCAGCACGTAGAGTGTTCAGAGGTTCCTGAAATGAGTCACTTCGTCGTGAGTATATTAAGTTGATAAAGATCTGTAACCATCATCAGGAAGGTCAAACCATCATTTGATGATAAGTTAAGAACTACGATACTCAATACCATTGCAGGCAGTAAAAACTATTGATTCTTGGTACTTACTACTTAATACATCTATCCTGGCCTCTCGCAACTGTTCTGTCCACCGGTCCCGATTCTGAGCCGACGTCATCCAGTTTGGCATCCCTAAGCTCTGAGCGTCCTGGTATACGCCATTCTTCTAGCCCAGGTCTCCCTCGCTCTCGCACCCGCACCCCATAGATCTTATCGTTCTTGGTAACTTCCATCAAAAAGAATTTTCTTCCTTTTTCAATTATAAGAGAGAGGTGATAACAGAAAGTAAATCCAAGGCCGATTTATTAACATGTCTGTTCGCCTCGAATATTTCTTTGCCCGAAACTGCTATGCCGCCCCTTTTATTGGCGTATAGCTCCCAGCCAGTGTCTCCATGTGCACGGTAATTACCGTAGATGCACCGTAATCTGGTCTTTATCTATCGTCAAGGTAATGATGTATTACCGTGTCATATATCACCGTATTCTTCTTCTTAAATGGCGCTACAGTCCTTGCAGGACCCGACCTCTTGAAGTCTCCTCTTCCAGTCGTCTCTACGTCTTGCTAGCTCTCTTCACTTTGTTATATGAAGTTTCCGTATATCTGCTAGCACGTCATCCATCTACCTATTTCTTGGTCGTCCTATTCTTCTCCTTCCTGATATCACCGTATTACATTATAAATTACGTTGTTGTAAATATTTCATCACGAATCTCAGTCAACTTAACAAATTTTGTAATGGCAGTACTGCTCCTGGTTGCTGGGAATCCCCCAATAACAAAAAGTCTATCTCCACTCACACATGAATAAAACTACCAGCAAGCCTTGAAAATCTATTCTCGTCCGTATTTAAATATCGGAAGGAGTGAAATTTGTAAGTGTGATGGATGAATGACGTAAAATTACGTTGTGTTTTCTTCTAGTTACGACGCGTTACAAATACGTAGTAAACATTTAAATCTAAGAACTGTTTCAAGTTCCAGCTTTTATCTTAGAATTATAGAGAGAGATTTTGGGTTATATTTTGAGATATTTGGTTCATAATGTTGTTTTCTCCTTTGAAAAATTACACGGTAATTTACACGGTACCCTTTTAGCAGATTCACCGTAATTTTGTCTAAAAACACCGTATTTTTACCCTTGCAACACGGTAACTCTCGATTTACATATGGAGACACTGCTCCCAGCTAATGGTATATATAGGTTTCCCTAAGAGCTTTACGTCAATATATTCACTAGTCTTGACAATATTCCTCCAATGTATCTAATGCCCCGGTTTCACCGACCTCAGTTCAATAATGTTCAGTTCAATCCACATAAGTGGCTTCACCGGCTAAAGCCCAGTTTATGTTCAGTTCGTGCTTGAAATTGTTGTTGCTTTTTCGTCAGAAGTCAGAAATGCAAAAGCTCACTGGAATGGCATTCCACTATTGCAGTTGATTAGTCGCTTTTGAGCGAACTTTTACGTTCGAGTTCAGTTGGGCGAACTGAGGACTATTTTATCCTCAGTTGAATATGTGGAAATTGTATGCCAACTGAGGTTATTTTAAAGTTCAATTCACGAATTTGCTCGAACTTGCGCAGTTCGCCCGGTGAAGCCGGGGTATAAAAGCTATGCCCAGTGGCGGGCATGCTTTAAATTTGTAGAGAAGCAATCTAATCAGAACTCTTTAGTATTACATTTACAGTAAGCATGGATGTAAATGTTAATTTAATCTACTACGTTTGCTGTTATTTATGCACCCAATTTATTTCAACATAATTTCACCCATTAACAGAATCTTGGCTCTCATGGTATCCTCAAAAGGCTTGCTCCTGACATGACAAGGATCAATAATTATTCTTTTCTCTTACAATTTTTTTTTATTTTATCATTCTCAGATTAACATCTATCTTATTGGTTATTGGAAATTTTTCTAGCCCCGACTGTCATTGTGATTTCTTCTACTTCTCTCTTAATTCGCATACGAAAACTGCTTTTTGTACTCAAAAAAACATGCCAGTGAACTTCGAGAAGCAGAATTTTAATTGCTTCTCTGGATTAGTATAGTAGGAAGGCAGTTCTCTCGAACATGTGGATGAAGTGATGAGGGCGAGTCTCATCGAACGTTGGTTCCAGGGAACAGCGTCAAGGGAAGCAACTTAAGTTTTGCATCCGAGCGAATTTCTCTCTCTCACTGATGGACATAATGTTAAATATTGCTCTCATATAATTTTTTTCATTTCGAGACGATGACAGTCTGGGCTAGAAAAAATGCCAAGCAATCAGATCGTTACAAATCTGAGAATGCTAAAATAGAAAAACATTTGTAAATCCAAAAAATAATTATTATTGATCAATTTTAGATTTTTATTTGTTAAGAAATTGGAAAGGAAGCAATGCATCCCTTGCTTCCAAAGACACCACGTCACTGGATGTGCCTCACCTTTGGATTAAACTCTGCGTAAACTATTCGCCCTGTCATTTTTCTTCGGAGTATATCTAGACTCTTGGAAACTGGCTCAGTTTCGGCCCATTCCCAAAGAGGAATCCAACAACCCTTCTAACTACATCCCAATAGTAATTACTTCTATTCTCTTCAAAAATCATAGAGACAATATGCGATAGAAACTGATCAAATATGTAGAATCTAACCAAATTCTAATGCCCCAGTTACACGAATGACAAAAAATGACAATTGTCATAATCTCTGGTCATAATTAATGGAATTGTTGTTGTTTATTTTTTATGACAGAAAGAATGACACACATTATGACCGTGTATGACGATAATGACAAATTATGACAGAAAAAATGACAAGTGTGTCATTCGTGTAAAAGCACCATAAAGCTTTTGACAGAGTATGACATTCTGCTCTGCTGACTAAACTCCAAGCTATTGGTATAGACTTAGTTCTAAGGAAATGGATTGAGTTTTTATTTGCTAACCGTTCAATCAAAATAGTATTCGAAGTCGTCGAATCTAAACCCTACACCATTTCGGCCGGTGTTCCCCAGGGGTCAATTCTATCACCTGCACTTTTCCTAATCTTGATTAATAACCTGATCTCAATAACCTCCAACCCACTGCACAGCCTCGGTGACGATACTCTGCTTTACTCTTACGCCATCGAAAATATAAGACAAGCACGTGCCAAACCTTGTCTTCATTATCGTGAACTCCAATTCAATTAACCGGGATATAGAATTCATTCTTGATAGGTTGCTACAAAGCCTAGCAAAACCTGCACCGACCTTCTTTCTGTCTCAGTGGACAGTGTGAATCTAGCGGCTGATTCCTAACTTAACATCCTAGGCATAACTTTAAAAGAGGGTCTGCGCTGGAGTTACCACATATTTAAAGTTGCCAAACAACAACCTTAGCGTGGTTTGACAAATTGCAAAACTGCGCCTACTCGAGCTCCCCGCAGGCCTCCGCTTTAACCTGT
The DNA here is from genome assembly GCA_963855945.1 of Thereva nobilitata. Taxonomy (NCBI): domain Eukaryota; kingdom Metazoa; phylum Arthropoda; class Insecta; order Diptera; family Therevidae; genus Thereva; species Thereva nobilitata. Next base: position 225,978,704 of record OY979694.1, read on the forward strand.
CTTATTTCTATTAGACATTGCACTATGACCTGAATGTCCAGGGATAGGCCAGCCATTAGTTTTGTTAGTTGTGTTACAGGTTTTGTTGGCAATTTGACTCAAGTACTTCATTTTGGAAGCATTGCATTCGACACGATTCTTGCAGCCATTAGGTGGGATGTATACTCGGGACAGGGGTGGCAAAGCAGTTTGGGATTAAGTCAGATAAAAGTCGGCGATCGTAAAGACAGGATCTGGCACGTGCTTTTCTTGCATCATCGAAAGCGTAAGGGCAACGCAGAGAACCGTCATCACCAATGCTGTGCACTTCAATGCTGGTTGGAGAGGATCGAAAGTAGAGCATTTAAAAAAAGGTTATGAATAGAGTAGGTGACAGAATTGACCCCTATGGGACACCGGCAGAGATAGAGGAGTTTGGATTTGACGCCATACAATCTTATTTTCATTTTACGGCCGGAAATGGAACTCTTAATCCAATTCCTTAGAACTGAGTTAATATCAATAGCTTGGAGTTTAACTAACAGAGCTTAGCTCCATACTCTATCAAAAGCTTTGGAGATAATCAGGCCTATTCTGAACTCCGCTGGAATTGCGATTCCGGCGGAGAGAAAATTCCAGCGGAATTTTTAATGGTATCATGAACTCCGCTGGAATTAGTGAAATGAATTGCCCGATGAGAAATGCTTTCGAAAATTCAAAAACAAGCAAAAATGTCAACACAAAGCAATGAGGCTTTACATAATACGCAACACAATAATGGATTCTTTATCATAAATAGGAAAAAAATTATATTTTTAATTAAAAAGTTTAATTCATTTAAAAAAAACCAATACATAATATTTTTAAATTTATATTTATATAAAATATTGTAGTGTTAATAAATAGTAGTTTTAATGTTTATGTTGTGAATTTATATTTTTATTTTAGTAAAAAAAATCTCGAAATATTTACTAATTTTTTTTAATTTATGAATTTAAAAAATATTTGTTTTATATTTTTTTTTATTTCAAAAATGAATTAAAATTTTTAATGAAATTATCTCTTTATTTCTACTATTTTTTTTAATAACACTAAACAATCGAATTCCACGCAAACGACAGAAAATCTAAACCTCCGTCAGAAATTTTTGACGGAGAAACGACGGGCAATTTTGGCATTCCGCTGGGGTTTCATGCTACCGAAATTCCAGCGGAATTGTAATTTCTAAATTTCTCTCCGTTCTGGCGGAGCAGAGCGGAATTCATGCTACCGATGTAAGAAAATTCCAGCGGAATTGATTCCAACGGAGTTCAGAATAGGCCTGAATATCTAGGGTGACCAGACCAAACTCAACAAATCGATGCAACCTTTGGCTGACTGTGTTCTGTGAAGCACACTAAAAAATAGGAAGTGGATCTTTCTTGTCTGAAGCCGTATTGTTGGTCATTTATTATAAGGATGGGTTCTAGATACGCCGTAAGCTATTTATTTGTTATCGCCCCCTATGCTTTTAGTTTACACCGGACTGTTTTACCCATATGCATTAATAAATAAAACAGCGAATGTGTCTTTTAAAAAATATTAAAATTTTTATCATGGTACAATAGATCAACCAGTCCGACATAGATTTTGTTGAAATATCAACTTGTTATACAACGCGACTACATCTCATCAATTTTTTTCTTAATACGTCTTAATAATATTGATATTCTGAAAAGTAAAAGCGTTTCATAGTAAAGCATTAAGATTTCATTAATTTGCAATAAAACACAAAAAAAAACAAACAAAACTTGACCATTGATAGCAGCGCGTATTCTTGTTTCTGATACCGAATATCAAATTGAAACGACCTCGATATTTACTTTCTCGCCAGTTGTTAAAGATGTTTCGTTCAATAAAATTGTGATTCACCAAAGTAATATGTCCAGTTTATGAACCGGACTTTCAATCATTTCCACTTTAAGTAAAAACAAAAATGTCACGACATTTATTTATGTAAGCTTTGGCCAGCGTCGGTATTAGATCGTTGGCTTAATAAGATTAAAGCTTTGTCTTGTATCATTCTTGATAGTCGTTGGCTCTTTTTTTGCTGAAGAAATTCAAATATAATTTAGATTAAGTACTAATAAACAAGAATTGCTGGTTCTGTTTCAGTTTGAAAGTGATCTTTTTGTACTTAAGTCGTTGTGGTTTTAGGTTAGATCAAGTATATTTGAATATTTTTGTGATTAATGTTTTTTTATATATTGAGTATATTGGTTATAGCGATTTCCTAGCTTAGAGAGACATAGCAAAGAGACAAGATCAGTGTTTTCTAAATCTTGTAACATAAGTCAATAATAGCGGTATTAGCATAATACTCAAGTTCTCGCTTTGCAATCACATCATAGTCCGATCGACAGTGCCCTATTAAATTTAACACGATCATGTAGATCATGCGTAGATACGCAAATGTTTTGACTTAGATAAGCCAGCTGAAACTGCAAACAATCAGAAGATAGATAAGACGAACTCCGAGTAAACTGGGTCTGCTAGTGATTGCATAATGATCACGTAATGCGTAATAGGAGCCAAATCAGTATGTGATCTGAGGAGTCAAGACAACATATGAACAAGTTAAAAAAAAAGTGAAAGTGTATTCTCTGTAGACAGAAGCACCCATCATATTTAAGGAGTAAAATACTTTTTTTTGATAAATATTAAAAATTGGAGCTTACGTATCCTATCTCAAACAATGTGAAAAAAAATTGTAGCACAAATTTTTGGGCGTCAAGACTTGACTTTGTTAATTTAAAAGGACATAATGAAAGATATACGCTTTCCTCATTTGCTTCTTTTTTAAGTACAACATTCCTCTACTTCTTACTATCATATTTCTTAAAGTACTTGGAGTAATCTAGTTCCAAAACACTATTTAGTCATTCTAAAAAATTATTTTAAAGTAAAATGTTAGAAAACATAAGAACCCTTCCGCCAGCTTTAGTCAAAAAAGTTCAGGATTTGAACGAGGACCCAGAACAGCTTGAAAGTGATGTCACTGCTATTCATGAATGGATAGAGCAAACACCACATTTAATAGCAAGTCCAAGAGACCAACTTTTGGTGTCTTACTTGAGAGCATGTCGTTATGATGTTGAGAAAGTCAAAAAGAAATATGAAGGACAGATCACAGCTCGAACAGAATTATCAAGTATTTTTTATGGAAGAGATATTCATGATGAAAGATTCCGGGATATTCTTAGATTAGGGTAGGTACTTAAAAATTGATTGTTGTTAATGATGTAAACAATATATTTTTTCATATTTTTGGTTGACTAGTTAAACTACACTACATAAGCTTAACTACTTTATTTCAAATAAATAATTTATGATGAGATACAAAAAAAATAAAATTACAAAACTAACAATACTACATTATTTCTGACGATCAATTTAACTTAAATCTTGAAAGATCCTACATAAATTACTGGAACACTACCTGTTTACAACCTTCTCATGTAGTCTCCCTGCTTCACAATCGTTCTAAATACACCAAGATGCATGCTTCTGAAGTAAAAGCTTTTTTGAGTAAAGATTCAACCCTGAAGAACCAATCTCTTTTTTATTTATGAGATAAACTAAGCTTAGGAATCACTCTTCGTAGTACAAGTCTATCATGTTGTTCCGGTCATGGAGAAACGTCTAGTAGGAAGGTTAATTGGGGATGGCACTTGAGGAAGAACTCTACTTTTGAACTCTAAGATTTTGTACGAGTTCAGGAATACTAACAGTAGAAGAAGGTGTCACAGTCGATTTGTTCTATTAACATCTAGGCCTATTGTGCTTAAAAATGAGGGCTGCAATGTGTGGGGGTGAGCCGACCTTCCTTGTCCTGTGTTTCAGGAAAAGTATTGCTTGCAGAGAGGAAGCTTGTCGAGCGCCAGCTCAAATAAAGAGCCCGAATTCAAAGCAGGACTTGTAGATTATACCCTTGACTGGTTGATAGGGGAATATCCAATTTCTTCTTTCTTTGGGAGCGCGTCTTTGCAGGCACTGCGACCTTAAAACCTCGAGGTTAAGGCTTAGGCTAGATATTTATTTCATTTAGGATTGATATTCGAAATATCTCTGGGAACACGAAGCCGCGAAGGAGGAAATTCAATCTAATCTCAAACGCACAGCAAGAGCTTCGCTGTTTCGGGAGCTGCTCTACAGAACCGACAGCTTCAGTCAACTATCAGCCGTATTCAGATTAAATATGGCAGTCTCTGAAGATCGGTAGTAGGCAAAAATTACAAGCAGTGGAGTGGGTTCGCTGTAAGACCCACTCTAATAAGCTTATCTAAAAACTTTTCTTCATTCTGGAAGAGACGTTGATGGGTCACCCTAGCCTCTGTCCAGTACCTCAGAATATGGATCAATATTGATACCAGGAGTTGCACGAGAAATGACGGTCACCCATGGCAGAGATCCGTATTACCATTGGAAGGCTAAGATAAACCGTAGGTCGCATGGTATCGGGAGCTCATTGTTCGAAGTACTTTTACGCAGTACCATTCATCCCTTTAGCACAATTGTTTACACTTTGGGATTGCGGATTTTATTGAATATGTCCTCTCCAGATGATCCGTATTCAGTCTGTTTCAAGGACAGATAGGGACAGATTGATGACCTTCACCTATCCACGCAGTAGTGCAGCGTGTCATATTCTATCAAAAGCCTTGGAGATATGCAACCAGACCAGACTCACCGAAACGACAAATGCGGAATTCTGTTAGATACACAGAAAGATCAACAGTCTTTGGTAGCGATACTGCTGGTCATCTAATATTTGATTGGAGTGGAGTAGGTATCTACCACCTCTTTATTGATTATTATCTCTGTGGGAGAGAGTAGATGTAATTGCGATTGGTCGGTAGCTAGAAAGGTTATTTGAGTCACCTGTTTTCGGTATGGGCTGAAAGTGAGACAGGTTTCCAAGAGTCTAGATAAACTCCAGAAAAGTAGGATAAAGCAGAGTTTGCGCAGAGCTTTAGTCAAAAGTGAGACACATTTTTTAAAGGGGTTAAGTTTTCAGGTCGACTGGATTTATTAGAGTCAAGCTTCTTGAGAAACCTGAAACTTTACGATTCCAGAAGACAATCCCTTACATTGAGTGAATGACTGGCATAGCAGTGTTAGGTAAAGAAGAAATCGAGGCGAACAGAAATGCTAATAAATCGGCCTTGGGCTTGCTTTCTGCTATAGCTCCCCCATGTAAATGAAAGAATAGGTTGTGGATGAAGTGGAATTCTTCTTGACTGACCTTACCGAGGACCAGAAATTTTTACTCTCTGTGGTGGAATTGAACAACTTACTTTTCAATCTGTCATCAATGATTTAACTTTAAGTTACTGTAGGCTCGATTTAAGGTACTTACGGTTACGTTACTCATTCCGAACACGTTTATACGCTTTGTAGTCGGATTCTTTAGCATTGATTGTGTTGATACATTCCTCATTAAATCATCTATTCAGTCTAACCTAATAGATTTGGTAGAATGAGAGACGAATAGATTCATCTTGCTGCAGAAACACAAATCCCAGTCAGTAACTGCAGAAAGCGAATTATCCCCAACAGATTGGTTTTATCATAGCCCGAGTAAAAATAAATGATGGCCTTAGAACGGGCAAATACCGACTGTGATTGAAACATAGTCCTCGGCCATCTGGCAGTTAACAGAAGGCTCGTTGCAGGACAGTACGGCCGTACAGGGGACGACTGACGGTGATACAACGGCCTTACAGTTTCAATAACGGCCAAACGACGGGGGTACGGCGGCCGTATGGTTGCTATTACGGGTATACGATGGTGGTACAGTGGCAGCAACGTGGATATTCGCCCTCCTATAAGAAAATATATTTCACTGCATTAAATGTTTGATTTTTTTTCTGTTGTGTTTTTTTTCAAGCCGTTAAATAACAAAATTTCCCACTAAAATATAAATCAACACGCACCACACACTTCACGTACAACAAACCGACGACTGGCGAGCTCGTTTCCCTTGTGCATCGATATCTTTAAGTAGGATAAATCGAAAGAACCATTGTACATAACGAAAATGATGAAGTGCCCATAAAACACATTCAACAATACAATTGGTGCAGATTCTTTTTTTGGCTCAAATTTCCCGTCGAATTCCCATTTCTACAGCTCAGTACTTGACCTTTTAAATCTTTTGGTCAAATTTGGCCGTCGTAAGGCCGTATGTGCTCCCATTAAAAATGGTTAAAAACTCTACGGCCATCATATGCCCGTTAAAAAGCCAAGCGGTCGGTGTTCGCCCTTTATAAGGCCGTTTTTTATTTTTACTCGGGAGTGCCCGAGAGTTCCTTTTGAAGTTATCTTGGGTAGGGCAGAAGAAGATGGATATGGGAAATATGTGCTAACGATTAAGTTATCTCTTTACTTTTTCCACATCTGCATGCCTCCTGGGCCCGAAAAAGGCAATCTGAAAAAAGGGGTTACCACAGTTTGGGTGCAGAACACTTCCTTGCAAATGTGTTTTGTGTGCTGCACTGTTCATACTATTTATACCATAATGAAAAACGGTATACCAATTCGTCCCTCTGATATTTTAATAAATAAAGGTTTTGCACAAGTTTAGTCATAAAAAATCATATAGCTTTTCTTTGAAATAACATATAATTCGCATAAACCTCACAACCAAAATATTACACTCATAGTCCCTGTTTTTAACCAAAAAATAAATTCATATTACAAAATATGCTACTAAACTACTATTTTCAGTTTTATAATTCCATTACCTTCCCGAGTAACCGAAGATGGTCCAACAATTATTCTATCCCGCTTAGGAGCTTACGACACAAAACAATATGACTATGAAGAAGTTGTAAAGGTTTACACAACGCAACATGATGTGGTATTACATGAAGATGACTACTTCGCCATCTCAGGATATGTAGTAATCTACGATTTTAGCAATGTTGGTTTAAGTTTTGCTTGGCAAATAAAGCCAAACTTTCTTATGAAAACTTTCAACTATTTCCAAAAAAGTTCTCCTTTTATGATCGTCAACATTCACATAATCAATATGAGTTATGCATTTGAATTTTTAATAACTTTAGCCAAAAGTTTCTTAAGTAGTAAAACTTTGCATAAGGTAAAGATGATGGCTTAAATTTTATATTTAAAATATATGTATAAAATAAATAAAATCTTTTTTGGTAGATTCACGTTCACAGGGATTTGGAGTCGCTATATAAATATATTCCACAGAAAGTTCTACCTAAGGAATATGGAGGTGAAGCTCCTTCTATTGCAGATTGTGTAAATATGTATCTTGATCAACTTGAAAGGAACAAAAATTTATTGAGTGAATTGGATAACAATTATATAAGGAAAAGCAAAGAAAGTGATTCATCAGAATACTGTACAAATTAGAATCTTAGAAGAGAGAAATTTGTTATTTTTTTAAATAAATTTTTAATTTTACAAAATAAACCTTAATATTAAAACTACTCGCGTCGTCATTGATAAGTTTCAGGGTCTTTGTTATAATGTATCTAGCCATGATAGGGTAGGTACTAACTCCGCTAATATATTCTGGTGGTTCCAAGTTCAAATATATAAGTTAAAGCTTTTCAAATTGCAAATCTCTCTTACCAACTTGAAATTAGTTTCCAATTTCAAAAATACATAAGAGATGAAATTAAATAAGAGATAAATTAAAAAAAGATTGCAGTAATTAAATAGTAGTAATTGTTTATAACTACCATCAAAATCTTCCCCGGATTGGCAAAAAATACTTAATTCTGAAGTGTGGTGCTAAGCATCTCTCAACATTGCTAAACCAATAAAATTTCGGTGATATTTTTTTAACTTTGTTATTCTTTGGAAGTATTTTTAAAACTTGCAAGAAATCATTTTTTTTAAAATATACAATAAAAATATTTACTATAATACAAATTTATGCAACTTGTTTTCTTGGTTTGCAAATCAAAAATAAAAGCTTTTGACCAAAACTTTTTATTACCAGAAATATTTCTGCTAAAAACGTAAACCGGTTTGCAATGAAAACCTTCAAAAGGTTAAAGTGACAATCTGAAAGTTTAGTTTAGTTAGTTAGTAGGTAAATTCTAGCGGATTGAGTGCAGTTTTTTTATTATAATATTACAAACTTTTCAATAAATTTCACATAATCAATTTATTATACCCAACAAAATCCACACAAATTTAATTTTCGTTTTCGATTTCTTTGCTGTTAATAACAATACTCTATTCTAAAAATATTTATTTGAATAGGTCTGAATTAGTGTGATGAATTTTGAATGTTATATAATCACAAATTAATTGTGATATTGTTGTTGGAATCAATCAGGTGCGATACATGTACGAGTATATACTCGTGCATTCATAAATCTTTTACCAAAACTTGTTTTGACTTGATTAATGGAATTAGAATTAGTTGTGTGGGGTTTCACTTAAAAAGAAACTTTGTTTATTTTTTTAGGTTGTTATTACGTCAAATCCGTCACCTGGCTAGTGACTGGGTTTTGCAAAAACAGTTTAATAATTTACTAATTTAACCATATGCTTAGGAGCATTTTATTACAGACTAAATAATAATAAATTAAAAGAAAAATCTAGAACGTAGGAAGTTAAAAACTGGCCAAGATCCAAGCCAAAAGATGTATGTAGAAGAATGAAATAATTTAGTGGCCTGTAGAGAAAGCTATGAAAAAGAATTGGAATGCTTTGGTAATTTGACGATAACCAATGATGATCCATATTTCAAAAAAAATCACAACACAAAAGTTCACTGCTCAAAATATGTTGATTGATTGATTCGTTGATTGATTATTGAAAGTCTCATGGTAACAAGAAAAGCCAAACAATTTTCAGGATTCCTGATATTTGGAAAAGGTACGAGTTAAGAATGGAGTTGAGGCCGACCATTGAAATAGGCTTCATTTTCGTCCACGAATTGTAAGGAAACCGGAGATTTTTGCTATGATAGTGAAAAACATCACTTTGGTCTTTGCCGGGGTTACTGATAGCCCTTAATGTAGCGATATCGTTCGACAGCTACTTCTAAGGAATAAATTTTTCACTACACTGATAAAAAAATTGTCTTGATTCCAGCAATTCGATAGTCTTCGTTTCGTTGTCTTGAGTAGAAAAATTTTTCACTCTTAACGTGAGAATGCTGTCTCAGAGTAAGACACTGGAAATTCTTGAACCAAGCAATCGTATTTCTTCGCTCAATAGTTATATTTTTCAACCAAGATATATTTTTCTCGAAATAAGATTGTTTAATTTTTTACTTAAGAAACTAAATTCTTAATTCATCGGACTTTTTTCGGTTACCGGACTTTCAAGTTATAAAAATGTATCACAACCATTAAGACCGATTTTAGAACTTGAATTTTTTTTAAATTATAATATCATTGGTTTAGTGTTGGGAAGGACACGATTATAAAATGAGTTTGTAAGAGGTGCCTCTTTTTTCTTTTGAGCCAGTACAATGTCATACTTCAAATGAGGCGAGGTGCTATTGTTATGCCAAAATGACAAAAACAAGCATATTAAAAAAAGAAAGAAAATAAATACCAATGAAGTGCATTTTTACAAGTTTAATTCTAATATTCATTAAACTGCCTTAGAGTAAGTAAGAAATATATGCCTCCACAGTGTACAGCCACGGACAACTAATTAGAAACAGTTTCATAAAAATTGCATTTATACATTTTTTATGTTTTTATGTAGCAATCCTGTTAGGAATTCATTATTGTATTGTTATTGATTTCCTTCTATCATTATATATTTAAAAAAAATTAAGAGAGGTGGTGGGAATTCTTTAATTTGATTCCTACATAAAAACTGTATAAATGCAATTTTTATGAAACTGTTTCTAATTAGTTGTCCGTGGCCATATATTTACATATATTTTGCAATCCCACCTCGCCTAATTTCAAGTTAGAAATTCTGCTAGAAGTAAGGAATGTGTCTCCAGCACAAAATTTCACTCCCTCAAAAAATGTAAGAACTATCTCTTCAGAACAAAACCTCGCTCCCTCGAAAAATGTAAGAATTGTCTCTTCATGACAAAACCTCACTTCCTCGAAAAATGTAAGAATTGCCTCTCCAATACAAAATTTCACTCCCTCGAAAAATGTAAGAATTGTCTCTTAAGGACAAAACCGCACTCCCTCGAAAAATGTAAGAATTGTCTCTCCATCCAGTTCGTATTTACAATCTCACCACGGCTCAGTTCAAATTGGATATATTACTGCCGCGAAAGAAGGAAGAAATGTTTATCCACTAAGTAATTTACAATCACACCTCGTTTCATTTATCTCGATACGCGCTCATATACCAGTTGGACATTATTTTTGAACCGGGACATTTAAAAAAACTGAGGCCTCAGTACAATTTACATCGTGTAAGGGACAAATGTACTGCCTCGTGTAAGTCCGGCTCAACACTACATCGGTTTCGTATTTTTTTTACTTCAAGTAAACTTTTGTCTTCATCCAAGACAATAAAACCAAGACTATAAGTATTGCTTATCCCGAGACAATTTTGTTTTCGTTATATCCAAAACATGAGTTGCTTCGTTCAAGAAAAAGTGCTTTAAGCCAAGAAATTTTTATTTATCAGTGTATGCTTAAAATTTTTGAAGATTGAAAGATAACTCTTTTGTTATTTTCTACTCCTTTCTAGTCTTAATAGTTTTATAATTTAGTGTTATAGTTTTATCCCTGAATATCAACAAAACTAACCTGTATAACATATGGAGCTTTATTGTGGTGGCACAGAACCAAGCTACAAAATCAAGCAAGATTCAAATAATGGTCTTTCCATTGGCACATCTCCGACAGCACCGATGCAGGTAGTCGCTGCTGAGGGTGTCTGAATTTAAGGTGAACGCCCTAGGTTTAGTAGAGCATTCAGCTATAGTACTCTAGCTACTAATTTTCTAGGAAATTTTCTATAAGTACGGTGTATTGGCATGCACCTGTAAAAACTTAAGAAAGGCCTATGCTAACAATTAGATCTTTATTCAATCTCACTCAAGCGGTAATCAGAGCGAAGTTCGTAGTAGTTTTTGCGTCGTTGATGAGCTAGGAAGTCCCAATCGGGTTTATGCGGGTCGCCAACCATAAAGGATTCGTATAGTCCAAGAGCCAGCTCCAAAAAACTGTTTGAATTTACTAAGTTTAGTTTTTTTTATAGTTGATTACCATGGTTGTGTACGCAAACATACTGCGGTCAGTCAGGCGCAACTGAGAACATGTGGCTTCAGTACGCTATCAAACATGTCATACCTGAAGAGGTAATAAGATTAATTTACTAAGGCTGAAAATTGTTATACAACTTTTAAATTGCATATAAATAAAAGTTGTGATGGTCAGTCAGCTGAGTTTGGGGACGGAACTGGTCAGTCGGCCGCAACGTATGTGCAAAACATAAAAAATGTGCAATTCATTTACTACACTTCAAAACTTTTTTGAAGGTATTAAATGTTATTTCAAACATAAAAAAAAATGGTTAGTCATGGATTTTACGGGACAAGGCCCGTCAGTCAACAAAAAAGGGAATAAAATTGTCGCTCGCGCGCGCTCGGCATCGCAGGTGGAGGCTTGCTTTTTTCTTTATTATTAGATATCTTTATTTATATAACCAAACTAGATTGAATCGGCCATTTATTAATTAGTATTTAACAATATTGAAAATTTATTACAAATCTATAGAAATAACATTTAATACCCCAAAAAAAATTTTGAAATGTACTTCAGGTTCTTCTATGCCATTGTCCTCCGGCACGACTTTGCTTGAACGAACAAATCTGAGTTACAAATCTGTGGTAAAAGGCTGGTAGGTGTGCAATAGGTCCAAAAATAGAATGAAAGAAGACCTGTTTTAAAATCGCTAATTAGTAGATATTCATTTATATTTAGCATCAAAAACTAACGATAAAAACATTAAACTAGTGGTATTTATTTTTAATAATGTTTTTTCTAACCAAGCCATGGCATTATAGTTTAGTGTAAATTTCTGTCCTAAAGAAACTATGTAATATAAATTCCATTGCACCCGAAACATTTCGCTGTTTTTAGTGAATATAATTAAAAATTCTTTAAGGCATCAATATGCTTGACATAAGACAACTGCCGCCAGCTTTAGCAGAAAAGGTTAAAAACGAGTTAAAAGAAGATCCAAATCAACTGGAAAAAGATGTCGCCCATATCCGAGAATGGCTCGACCACCAGCCGCATTTGATAGCCAACCCCACAGACCAATTCATAGTTTCAGCACTGCGAGCCTCTCGCTATAGTCTAGAAAGATTTAAGAGAAAGTACGAAGGACATCTCACAGCTGGTACCCAAATCTCTGAATACATTTATAATAGAGACGTTAAAAATCCACAATTTCTAGACATTGTGAAACTAGGGTAATTTTTCTTAGAGAAATGCTATTTGTGAAATTTTATTATTTTATTTTTATTTACAGATGCATACTACCATTACCAAATCGCATATCACCAGATGGTTCGCTAATCATAATTTTCCGGCCAGGATATTGTGACTTGAACACTTATGATTTTGTCCAGTTTATCAAGGTTCATTCGGTTTTATTTGACATCTTTTCGCATGAGGATGACGCTTTTGCAATTTCTGGATATATTGTTATATTCGATATGACCAATTGCGGTCTAAATCTAGCGAAGCAATGCAATCCGGCGGTCGTTTTAAATAGTATAACATATTTCCAAAAAACTGTGCCTTTTCACATCGTACAAGTTCATGTAGTCAATTTACCAGCGGCATTTACTGGTTTATTGAATCTGGCTAAGGGATTTATTAGTCATAAAACTCTAAATAAGGTAAATTTTGTTTTTTATCCTTGTTTATAATTAACAAAAAAGTTGTATTATTTTTTTTATAGCTACATTTGCATGGACATGATTTTGAATCGTTGTATAAGTTTGTACCACAAAAAGTTCTACCAAAGGAATATGGTGGTGAAGGACCCGGAATTGATGAAATTACAGAAAGGAATTTTAAGTTGATTAAAAATAATGTTAAGTTAATAAAAGAACTTGATAGTCACTATGTTGATGAGAAGAAGAGAAATGGAGTGAGTGCAGATGGGCGCGAGCTGATTGGTAGTTTTAAGCAATTTAATTTTGATTAAGTATTAGAAATAATGACAATAGTTGAAATCCATTACGTGAAGCACAATTGGGAAATTTAAACACTATGAAATTTTATTTTATTTTTTTTATTTAATAATAAAGAAAAAAGCACGTTTGTTTTGCAAAATTCAATTGGTTTTTTTATAGTATGAAAATTAATAGATTTAAACCAAATATGGTACATTACAATCAACAATTTTTCGCCATTCATGGATGCCTTCGGTGAAGAACTTCTGTGGTTTCTCGTTGTAAAATTGAATTAGGAAGTTTTCACCGGCTTAACAACCAAATTATAACAATTTTTGATGTGCCATCAAAGAAATTTGTGGGCTAGTGTTGTCGTGATAGAAGACCACACCTTTCATATTATTCAATTCGAGCCGTTCTCGTTCATATGCTTGGCGTGTTCATATGCTATGACTGTAGAGTTGAGAATAAATCACCTGACCAACTGGAAGTACCTCATAGTGGACGATTCCTTTGCAGTCTCACCAAACACACAGCATCATTTTTTTCGACGTCAATCCTACCTTCGCGAACGCTAATCACAGCTCACCATCTCGTGTCCACAATCTTTGACTCTTCCGATTGTCGTTCGAGATACAATTTTCCCCACCGGTTATGAGGCGTTTACTTCTGAGCCGATTTTATCGGGTTTCAGCAGGGCATCGCAGATGTTGATTCGGTCTATCATGTTTTTTGCGTTCAACTCATCAAAAAACCAAAAATCGAGGTTCTTTTTGTATCTAGCTTTGTATAAATAGATTAAAACAGCTTTGTGATCATGAACATCTCTTTGACCACCCCCAGACCCCCCTAAACCTGCGCTACTCTCCTTGCTGCGCTACTATGCTTCAAACTAATCTTACTACTAATCATTGCATCGTCATTGTTAAGTTGGATTTCACGTTGATGTATTTGAGTCAGTCCCACGTTGATTATGTTCCTGATGGGTTATGGGTGACCCACGTTGGATAATGGATGATTTTTTTTGGATGCATTTCTCTAACTCCTGCTCCTTGCCTCTAGAGCGGCTAATAGTTGCTTTGGTGCTTGTGGTGTTAAAGTTGAGGTGCTTTTTTCAGGACAACCCGTTTCGCCTTCGGTAGCGGCTACTCCTTGATCGTATCCCACCGCTGCCACCAATTTTAAGCCGAGAACTTATTTAAGATCACACGGAAGGAACTAGGGAGTACATTCCCTGGGAGATGATCACTAGCCCTTTATTAGTTTCTTCTGATTTAAACACGAACTTTCTGTTTATTATAACAACACTGGACTATATCGCTGATTGTCGGTTTTCACCTCAAAAATACATATATATCTTTAACTTAGCTTTTACCTTTTTATTTCTACGGTGACTTTACACTTCTACCCAAAATATGAGACAATTTTGCTTATGGAAAGTTCCTAAGCTGTTAAGAAATTTTGAGTCATGGTAATCTTGGGACTTTGAGTAATTTTTATAGAATATAAATGTGAGGAGATTCCGCCTACGGAGAATTCCACAACTAAGAATTTTTGACTCATCGCGATCTGCTGGATCTTTTGGTTAGAAGAACAATTTATGCCTTGTTTATGAATTTTGATTTTAGGTCTTTTATGGATGCATAAAGTTTATTAAGATTGGAAGGAGAATATTGAAAAATATGGACGTGGATGACCCGTGTTGAGCAGAAGCTATAATAACATAAAGTTGGAAAGGGTCCAGGGGATGGCAAAAATAGAGACAATAGATCCCATGAAAATAACCCCCACGAACGGCCTTGATGTTATATTGCACCTGCTCCCCCCGACCTTCACATCAAACTGACTGAGGGAATACAGGACTGACTTTAGACTGAGAGAATCCGGAGCCTGGGTCTAAACCCTAAGGTCATAACAACATCTTAGACTTGCTGTGGTCGCTACCACCACAGACTATCTGCCCCCTAGATTGACTTTCAGGAAGGACTTCTCCGTAGAAACCAAGTTAAGAAGACAGTGGAGCAATGGAGATCACCTGAACAAGTTTACGGACACCCTCTGACAGCTCCAAGACATCAGAGGGGTTTATCTACAGACTACTAACAGTTCACTGTGCTGGAAACTCCTAGTGCACGCTAGTATATTGCAGGCGGGATTTCTGGCCTCGCCTGGGGTCTCAATCATGGGCACATAGATGGAAATGGGAAAGTCGACTACCTAGCCAAGCAGGGACATTGGCCTATAGGGCACCATGATGCAAACTGGGTGTTACGCGTCCAATGACTGTTGCCGTAGCTGCTTGTTCACTTCCTGTGTAAATGCCCGGTTCTAGCCAATCCAGAGAGCCAGGCAACGCAACTAGGCAGTTACGTTCTGGAAGACTTAAAGAAGATCTCCACACTAGAGGTCAGATCACTAATAAACTTCCTAAACTCCATAGGAATGTAAGGCAAAGTAGGGCATTAGCACGGATGGATGACTTGCTAGTAATATACAAAAACCTTGTATACCAAACTGGAGAGAACTAGGGAAAATTGGAGACAACTGGAACTAGTTGACAATTTTACATATTTAGGTTTGTCTGTGCCGAACAAAAACGAAGAGCTAATAGTCCGGGGAAATTGGCATTTAAAGGAGACAAAATTCGGAAATGGCTGAGAATTGGTCCACAGCTTCCTTGGGACTTTTTAAGAAAACAATTTCGGAATCACAAAAAAAACATTGCCGCCGGAAATATAGCGGTTTCCCGGTGTTTTCCTTGTATCTCGGTTTCTATAGGTCGTACAACCTCGTACAAAGGTCCTAAATGTTGACAATGAAATTCTCTACAACTTTAGTTCTTACAAAGATGTTGACCCGATTAACCCTTTCAAAGTTATTCAAGGTCAAAGTTATCAAAAATTACTTTTTGGCCACAAAATGCCTCAAAAACTGTTTTTTCGAAAATTTCGTCAATACGAAATGTTATTGCCTACAAAAGAGCCTCTTGTCATTTTTTCGAAAACTTAAACCTTACGAAGTTATTCAAGGTCAAAGTTTCAAAAAATCAGTTTTTGGTCAAAAAAATGACTCAGAAACTGATTATTGAGAAATTTTTTTTGTTCTATTTATACAAAAGATTATTGCCTACCCTAATGACACGCTTGCCATTTTTTCGAAAACTTTTCGAAAAATTTTGCAAAAATCAATTAGTGATTTTTTGACCAAAAACTGATTTTTGGAAACTTTGACCTTGAATAACTTTGAAAAGGTTAAGTTTTCGAAAAAATGACAAGAGGCTCTTTTGTAGGCAATAACGTTTCGTATTGACTGATCAAATCAAATTTTCTAAAAAAACAGTTTTTGAGTGATTTTGTGGCCAAAAAGTAATTTTTGATAACTTTGACCTTGAATAACTTTGAAAGGGTTAATCGGGTCAACATCTTTGTAAGAACTAAAGTTGTAGAGAATTTCATTGTCAACATTTAGGGCCTTTGTACGAGGTTGTACGACCTATAGAAACCGAGATACAAGGAAAACACCGGGAAACCGCTATATTTCCGGCGGCCATGTTTTTTTTTGTGATTCCGAAATTGTTTTTTTAAAAAGTCCCAAGGAAGCTGTGGACCAATTTTCAGCCATTTCCGAATTTTGTCTCCTTTCGTGCGTTTTTTTTGCTAATTTTCCCGGACTATAAAAGAAATCAGTAGAAGAATATATGTTCGGGAAGAAAATTCGAAAGGAAAATTTTACGAAGCATAATACGTTCAATTTGCCAGGAAGGGACGTGGAGAATCAGACATGAGTTATATCAAATCTACGAAGATATAAACCTAGTAACTTTCATGAAATTTGATTTATCACCGTAAAATATTGCATCCATCGACTGCAAGAATGTATAATCTTTATAATTTTGGGTACAAAGTATATTTGCCACTGCGTAATCCAAACTTGAGTAATGGTTGATCATAAATCTTAAAATATTCAAATTAAATTTCATTTATGCATCTGCGGAATGGAATCCTGAGTATAAATACCTCACAGAATTCACAACGACCAGATGAAAAAGAACTGGCTGAAACTGCAACACTTAAATCACTTTTAACAAAAAATTCCACAATAAAAATAAAATGAAAATATTTGTCATCATGATGACTGATTGTTTCACTCTAGTTGCAGAATGCAGATTAGCATCTATGAAGCATTACTAGAATTTACCTAGTTTCCAAATTCATCGCCGTAGCTTATATAAACCAGTTAGTTATTGTGAACTAGTGAGTGAAGTTAAGCTCTTAAAACTCTTAAAAAAGTAAGTTTATTTTCATAAATAGTGAAATTAAATTAATATTACAATTAAAACCTTTCAGAAATAAATATGCTGAAAATCCGTCCTCTGACACCAGCACTAGCAAAAAAAGTGAAAGAACTAAACGAAAATCTGGACCAACTCGAAAAAGATGTTGAGCTTATACGAGATTGGATACGCCAAGAATCGCATTTGATAGCAAATCCCAGGGATCAGTTGATAGTATCATACTTAAGAGCATCTCGTTACAGCATCGAGAAAGTAAAAAGAAAATACGAAGAACACATCGCAATCAGAACGCAAACATCAGAAATCTTTTATAATAGAAATCTTCTTGACAAAAAAAGCCAAGATATTCTCAGTTTGGGGTACAAAAACTTTCCAAAATTTTTTCCATAAATATTAAACAAAATTTCATTGCAGATTCTTGATGCCATTACCACTGCGTGTTACAGAAAGTGGTCCCACAATACTCCTTTATCGTCCTGGGGCTTACGATACAAATAAGTATCACTTCGAAGAAGTTTGCGGACCACATACGGCCGTATTCGATATTATAGTGCACGAAGATGACAACTTTGCAATATCCGGAGTTGTTCTTATCGTAGATTCAACAAATATTGGTTTGAATTTTGTGATGCAAGTCAATTTGACGTTCTTGATGAAACTTCTGAGCTTTGTGCAAAAGAGTTCACCTTTTATAATAAATGGTATTCATTTGATAAACATGCACAAGGCTATTGAGCCTTTATTCAATTTATGTAAAAGTATAATAAGTAAGAAGACTTTGAATAAGGTATGTTGGAATATTTTTCTTCATTTTATTACAATTCATTAAATACATTTATTATTCGCAGATACATATTCATCGAGATTTGGAATCCCTTTATAAATGTATTCCTCGAAAAGTTTTACCTAAGGAATATGGCGGTACAGGTCCGACTATGGATGAAGTTGTGGAAATGGTTATGGAACGAATTGAAAGAAATGTTGATTTATTGGCCGAACTAGACAACAACTACATAGATGAAAGTAAAAGGCAAATTCCGATTAAGGGTAGAGAAAATGATGTTATTGGAAGTTTTAGACAATTAAGTTTTGATTAATATTCTAAAAATAATGAGTAAATAAATGACTGTACGCATAAAAATTTTAAAATAATTCTAGTGTGATCCAATCTTTGAATTGATTTAACAGAGCCATAGGCAAAGAATTTTGCATTCAAAGAGTAACATTATATTGAGTGATTAATTTAGAGTTTCTTTTTTCAAAAATGGTTTCACGGGCTGCGTGGAAAGTAGCGCCGTCTTTTGGTATCAAATGTCGTCGCGATCAAGAGCTTTGATTTCAGGCAGCAAATAATCCGTTCTCATGGCACGATAACGAACGCTATTCACAGTTACGTTCCGGCCGGTCCCATTTTTGAACAAATATGGACCGATGATTCCACCAAACCATAAACCACACATCAAACCGTTGTTTGGATATAATTGCAGCTCTTGAAATTCTTCGGGTTCCTCTTCAGCCCAAATACCCAAATTTTTTGATATTATAGCAAATTGTGCGTTCGGTAGACCGATTATGTGGACCACAAAGGTCCAACCCCAATGTACGCTTTGCTTTGTTATGACGCAAAACCAAATGCCAAAGCGGCTAAGGTACAGCTTTCATATATCAAATTTGACTAATTTATAGACGTTGTGCCCGGCTAATTCTTTCCATTATGAAATGTCAAACAATACTGAACAAAAACACCATGACAGTTTGACACAACTCACGCGTGATTTGTCAGTAAAACCCTACTGAAAAAGTACCTCTAAATGGATCACCCGTAAGAAGCGTCTCGCTATGATAGTGATAGGTGTAGTAGGCTATTATTAATCTTCAGGCTTACAAATCTGCAAGAGAGGTTGTCATCTTTCAAGCTCTGTTACAGTATTGCTAGAAAATACCTCAACCCCCTTACAACTACTTTGCAAAGTAACTGTATGTGGGATATTCTTCTCTATATCAGGGAAGTTTTAGTTCCAACAGCCAGCAAAGGCCCAGCACCCATACTATCGGCCAATCAGCTTATTACCCTGTCTCCTCTTCTCCTCATATCAATGCAGAGAATTTTTGACTTCCAGATATAGTCCAATAAATAGGTAGGTACTTTTTCTTTGCGAAAAATACCGCACGCGATTTTTTTTACCAAATGATTTTATATATTTTTATAAGCTTAAATTCAACATGGCGTCAGTCCCACCCTCTTGCTAAACTTACAGTGAAGGAATACGCGTTTAATTCTATATCTCAAAAACTATGCATTTTACAACAAAAATGTATATTATCTTTTTTGTAGATAAATAAGTGATTTAACTTTCTTGTTTATAACTTTTTTGTGTAAAGTCAATATCTACGGAGAAATAGTGCTTCAAACTTCATATATCACTTTCTTTGCACTATATTTCGTAATGGTTAATTCTACTGGAAAAATCCTTCGTAAGACTTATAGAACACACGATTATCTATAATTTTTGTTATTATCATTTTTTATGTAGGGCTAATATTGGCACTAATTATGCCGCTTTAAGTGTCGAAAAACGTAGATTCGTACGTAGTATTGTTTTGCAAATCTACAGGGTGTATACCAATAAGTATGCAAAGCGGCGGGCTCTGGATAGGTTTTGAATAGACGAACAAAAAATCGTATGGAAGGGGGCGGTAAATCGTAACGGTTTAGCAGCTAGGGGGTTTTGAATTTTTTTTGGTAGAGGTTTACATATCACCCTGTATTTTTGTAACCCTGTGAGCTATTTTCATGAATAAGGTATCTGTGTACGCAGAATACTCCCACCTATCTAAAACTGTAAAAGTCAAGGTTCTACCCTATCAACTTCCAAAGCAATGAGTCATCAAAAACAAAATTTTGTTTTTTTTAACTAAAATTTCAACTAAAACCACCTTTTTCTCCAAAAAATACGTAGTTAACTAATATTTTTTTTTTGCAAAATTGGAAAGCTTGGACAATTTCCTATGAATAATGTTGGGAAAATTTTTATCCTAAACAAACAAAACTATATTTGTGCCATTTATGAGGAGTTTCCAAGTTTAGTTTCTGGTGTAGTACCAGATATCAAGCTCATCTAGAATTCTCATCTCAACAAAGAGAAGAATAGAGCACCCATCACTTCTCAAACCGAAGGTCATTCATATAGTCTATTTAAAACGCGGGGTATGACGATCGGAACGCCCCTTTTAATGACACTACTTGTAGAAGTTTATTTTTTTTGGGGAGCTGATCACGAAAATTGGGGTCCCGCGGCCCGAAAATGGTTCGATCATACCTAAAATCGCCAAAAACCACAATTTTTAGGGTTATTTTTGCAACAATGTTTATGGGACCCCAAGATAATGCTCTGGAATGTGCAAATTGTGCCGAAAATTTAGTGCGTCTATAAAAAACAGAGCTCAAAGTGTATGGTAACGGGTAAAGAGAAGGGGTGAAAATCACACCTAAATTTTAGGCCCTATTTTAGGCTCTAAATTCGTTCAAAGAAGACGAATTATTAAGAAACATTAGTACTTAGCAATAAGTGCAATTACACCAGCACAGTAGGATAAGAAAGAGATATTCTTAAAGTTCGTTTCGTAACTTGCGCCAACCACTTGCTTTTACTAGAATTTACATCTTATTTTCTTGTAATTGATCATATAGCAAATAGAGCTTCCAAATTTTAACAAATAAAAACTTCAAACATGTTCTTGTAAATATTCAATCCACGTGAATCTTAATATACCAATCACGAAACAGGTAGTAATTTCTCTAACAATACGTTAACTACTGCAGATTTATCTTGCTGGTTGTGCAATCCAATTTGCATATTTGTGGAATATATGATTATGAATAACAAGAGTCACTACTGTCATCACAGTCGAATGTAAATAATGTAAATATATTTTTTTAGTTATATTAATTAAAACCTCTTAATATATTTTCAAAATTACAATGAGTAAAGCATTATTGTTGAATATGATTAATTGGACCGAGACATTGACGAATTCGTTTTTATAATTTTTGAGGCTTGTAAAAAATCTTTGAGTTGTAAATATTAGCAAGCAAAATGAGAAAAAAATTAACAAAATTTTAAAGACCATATTCACTAAGCAGTTGATTAGTGGCTATCGTTGGGTGAAGTTATGTTTGGATAATATTTTGTAAGTGTTATAATTTGAGTTGGTTATTTGGAACTACACATTTCTTAATATTTTTAAAGGAGCTAATTTTTGGTTAAAACATTCTAAAGCTAAATAATCAAACTTATAGTCAAATTAATATTAAATTATTTTAAGACAATTCCATATAGTATCTAACTAGTAGTGGTTGTTCAATTCAATTCAAAATAAAAATTGATTTTAGTTGCAAAAGTGCTAACCTTATTACTGTGAATATTTTTACCTAATCGTGTAGCCAATGTGCGCAAATTGTGCTTGTATTGGGCAATTGGCTGCATTTCACTGTGTTCATTTCTTTTAGTTCTGATTTGATTGGTCTCATCCAGGTCATTCTAGGCCAATCTGTTCTTCTCGGTGGATTGGGGGACTCCAATCAAGTAATTGTTTTGTGTCGTTTTAAGAGCTCCGTAGAATTTGGCCGATCCTTGCCCACTTTACCTATTGAAAAATGTTTCTTAACATAAAGATTTAGAAGTGCTACACTGTAAAAAAAAATATGTAAATTCACAGTCTAAATGTATAGTAAAATTACAAATCGCGGTATGAAATACTAATTTACTACACAATTATTGTAATTTTACTATAAATTTTGTAATTTCACATAAAGAAATTGAGAATCTCCAATACTGCATGACGTAAATGTTGATTACTTGAATGTGACCTATATTTTACACAATGTTGTGTATTTTTCTAAATCGTTTATGTAAGAAAATTACAATATTTCTTAGTATTATTTATCAATGTTATCTACTGAACTTTGTACGGTAATTTTACAGTAAGAGGCGTAATTTTAGAACTTATATTTTCAGTAATATTCATAATTGTTCATTGGAATGTAAGGTTTAAATTTTCCCTCTCATAGATATAATTCACAGGTAACAATGGAATACTAAGCATATATACCCGATTGTTCTTAAGTTAAGGTCAGACCTTTGACTTTGGTCAGGGTCTATGCAGTTCTTGTAACAGCCAAGAAATTTTTGATAATTTTTGATGCTTAGGGCTGATTCACAATTAAAGCTTCAAGCTGCAGTGCTCAAATAAGGACCGATTCACAATAAACGCTTCAAGCCTCAAGCTTCAAAAATTTAGGATTATAGGATTTATGTGCAATGATTCACATTCAAAGCTTCAAGCTGCAACCTTCAAAGCAACTTGAAACAATAGAAAAAAAAATTGAAGCTTGAGGCTTGAAGCGTTCTTTTGAATCGGCCCTAAAGCAAATTCAGCTGAAGCTTGTAGTTTGAAGCTTGCAGTTCGACGCTTGCAGCTTGAAGCTTGAAGCTTTCATTGCGAATCGGTCCGTGGATGGTGAGTAAAAGGGCATACACAAAAGTTTTGGAAATTTACAAAACTATGAAGTGAAAACTCCAATACTGATTATATTTTTACATCCCACAAATAATGTATATTTACTACCCAGTTGGTAAAAATACGTAAAGTAGAATTGGAATATTCCTAATCATATATATTTGCAAATTTACAAAACTGGTTGTGAATAAAACTTCCAGTATTTTTTTTGTAAAATTACCACAGAAATTTTTTACAGTGTACATCATTTCATCATAAGTGCGTTCATCAAACAAACCTCGTTAAAATACGCGTATATATAATGTGTAAACTTAGATACACATATTCATGAATACCCTTAATATAAAGTGTATTAATAAATTTCTATACTTAGATATATTAATATCTGAATTGTATTTTTTTAAAATAAACTTGTAATAATACAAAATACTGCGCCAGCAACGAATCGCTGAAGCGACCGGCAAAGAATTCTGTTCCCACCACATTTTTATCGCGACGATATATCGGCGAGGCGACCAGCAAGTCGCACTTGAAGCGATATGTCGCTTACGATATGTTGCTCTATCGCGCCACTGTGAACCTTTTTTATCGCCTCCCTTTAGATTTCAAGTATTTTTTTGTGCGTGTCGTATATCGCTAGCGAGATATCGCTTATCGCATATCGCTACAGTATGAACGGGGCCTAACATGACAATAGCTGCGTTCCATTGGGCAATATTTGCCACTCCGGAGTACTCCCGAGTACACTCAACTACCCCTGATCTTGCTTTAGGGAATTTTACTCCTAGTAGAAACGCATAAAATTTCCGCCAGGTTTGCAAGCTTTAACTACTTAAAAATAGATGGCCTCTTGTTTTTTAAGGTTAAGTAAACTGTCGATTAATTATTTTAAAGTGTTTTTTTAATGTAAATCTACAAAAACGGTAAATATAGTACACAGTAAGATATAAAATTTCATTTTATTATAAAAAAAATAATTATTTCACATTTCTTTTAAGGGAAATAAATTAATTTGAGGTTATGTTTTACTCGTATTTTCTTCTGATATCAATAATCGTGTTCCATTGGCCATGTACTCCGGAGTACTCGGGAGTAGAAAATTTCGCCAAATGGAACGCAGCTAATATGGCAATTATGACAATTTTCTAAAAAAAATAGACAGTATACTAAGTTTTGGAATGTGGAACAGTCACGAATGGGTTCATGACACCATAAATAGAGTTGAACAAGCTTATGAGACAAGGTTAAGCTATTGGTTTTCCCTATTTCACTGCTTCAAAGTGTAGATATTCTCCTTCATGTCAAAAATTTACTTTGTAATACAAGAGGTCTATTTTGCCATTGTAAAAAGGTGTTTTTCTCTTTTTAATTTTAATTTGTTTTATTGTTCTGTGAAAGAGAACTAGAGCTCATAGGTAAGCCCGTTTGTGCCTAAGACTGTTCATCATTGAGTGCAGTATCGAGCTGCAAACCCTAGCCGGAAGACGGCAGGAAATTGCTATAAAAAAGAAAGACAGTAAGAAAATCATCTGGGAAAAACAAGTTAAAAAATGAAGGAGGTGGAAAAATGCCGTGCAACAACGGACCTCTGTAGTGGTAGTCGGTCCTAAACCCTAGGCTGCAGAAGCTCAAATCCATTTGTTTGGATGGACGAGAGCAAGCCCTCCTTTACAATATTAATAAATACTTATTGTAGTAGCAATTGCAATTATTCACTTATCAAAATACTACCTTTAACAAAGTTTTTATTATCTCTATTAAGAACGTCGAAATATTATATTTACCAGTTTAAGAGTCATCATGCTTCCGATAAGAGCACTACCACCTGCCCTGGAAACCAAAGTACGAAAAGAATTGAAGGAAGATTTAGCTCAACTAGAAAAAGATGTCGTCCACATCCGAGAATGGATCGATCAACAACCGCACATGATCGCGAATCCATCTGACCAATACATAGTTTCAGCCCTGCGAGCCTGTCGCTACAGCCTAGAAAAATTCAAAAGAAAATATGAATCGCACCTCACAGTTGGAACACAATTGGCGGAATTTCTACACAACAGAGACATTAACAAGTTTCAAGAGGCTTTTAAACTTGGGTATTTGGATTACAATTATTAATTTCCTTAAAACATTTTCAATATTTTATTTTATATATTTTTTTTTTCATTTTAAGATTTGTACTTCCATTACCAAATCGAATATCTGAAGATGGACCAACAATTGTAATTTTTCGACCAGCTTGTTTCGATTTGAATATTTTCAATTTTGTCGAATTCGTTAAAGTCCATTCGATATTATTCGAGTTTCAAGCGCACGAAGATGATAATTTTGCAATATCCGGAGTAATTGGCATTTATGACATGAGCAACTGCAATCTGAATCTGGCCAAACAATTAAATCCAAGTCTTATTGCCAAGCTTACAAAATATTTTCAAAAAACTTCTCCCTTTATCATAAACCAAGCCCATATCGTTAACTTACCACTGGCATATGAATATTTGTTGCATATAGCGAAAAGTTGTGTTAGCGACAAATCTTTGAGTAAGGTAAATTGTAATTTTGAATATTTTTAATAGTATAATTGTAAATATTTATTTTATATCTTTAGTTACATTTACATGGGCACGATTTTAAATCAATATATAAGCATATACCACAAAAAATTCTGCCAAAGGAATATGGTGGCGAAGGACCATCTCTGGCCGAACTTGCTGAACAAAATCTACAATTGATTACAAGTAAAGCGAAATTGTTAGAAGATTTAAATAATCACTATGTAGATGAGAGTAAGAGAAGCGGTCCTGTAAATGGTGTTGAGAGTGAAATGATTGGAAGTTTTAGACAGTTAAATTTTGATTAAAATAATAAAAAAGTGACGAAATTTTTATTGTTTGATTTAAAGATTCATTTAAGTAGTGTTAAGTTAGTTAGTTCGAACACTCAATTGGCGCTGCAAGGGCACCTTTTCAACTGCATTCTTGAAAGAAACTAAGGTAAGTATTCGGATGCAGTAAGAATAAGGTAAGTATTCGGCTAAATGCAGCAGCTGATTGTCGTTAGCATTCGAATGCCGAGTATTGAAGGCAGCCTTTCGACAATGGTCTTGCAGTGACTTCAGACGCATTCGGTCTTATTCAGGTACCGGATCATATCTCCCATTTTAAGCTGCGTAACTGGTAAAGAAAGGTATCCAAAGTAATCCCAGCCAGACCTGGACAACAGCAAAGAAAAAGTTTGGCTAGACTCTCAGGTTTGTTTCTCCCACACCTACAGCTGACCGTATGTTTCTTAATTGGCCAGTGTCCACTGAAGATCGACACGATTCTTGTGATGTCCTTCCTCAATAGATCCTCAAGGTCATGACGTTAAACACATCCACCTGAAGCCTGCCATTTTCTGGTATCCATTTAAAAGTAAGCCTTTTACTCCTAACCAAGGAAAACAGCTCTTTCCTGCTTCGACCAGCTTGGATGTTACACAGACTCTGCCTTGTGCCCAGATTTTCACTTACCTTGGCTTATGTTGTTGGGTTCGTCTATATTGCTAAACAAGCTTCCAAGAGCTAGTCCTTATAGGCAACTGGCTGCGTGCCCTCGCTCTGTATTCTCACAAGTCATAGTAGCGGCGATAAAACTCTTCCCTGAGACGTCTCACCGCATGCCGACTTTACCGCTCTGCTGTGCTACATAAACTGCTGTGGATAATTCACTTATGGCACTTATAGTGGATTTCTCTTATTTCAAGATAGGTCGGTACCACGGTATACAGAAACAAGGTAATGTAAAAGACTGAATATCGTAGAATATCGTATTAGTGCGACGTCACTCGGCAAGTCTTCGCCATACAAAATCGAAATTGTTGTTGTTGTTTTCTGTATTAAACTTGCCGGGTGACGTCGCCTTTTTCTACGATATTCGCACTTACGATACGATATTTCGTCTTTTACATTACCTTGTTTCTGTATACCGTGGGTCGGTACCAAGTTAAGCAGCAGTCAGCAAGGTGGTAGTAACTCGAGTGACCGTCTTTTGTAAATTCTTGCCTAAGGAATAAATACCTACAGCTGGGTTTTTTTGGCTAAACACCACAAATGAAGACATACTATAGAATCCCTCACTTTCCAGAAGGGCATAAACAATACATATGTTAAGATAAAACGAAAAAAAAAATTTCTGCAAAATCGGTCCTGTGCTGCACGAGAAAATTGCATAAATGTCCATTTTTGATACATTTTGAGTGCATTGCTACACTATTTTCATGCATTGCTTTCACTAATTTCTTCAGTATTGTTAGTCGTAGAAAAATAAAAAAAATTGAAAAATACTCGTGAATGAATAGACTATCGAACTGATTCGGTATAAATACTTTAAAAATGAATCCTAACCTCAAAAAATCAAAGCGTATGAAATTTTGTTTTATTTTACTACAAATGCAATAAATAACGGGAAAATAGTCGGATTTTGATAAAAATTGGAGAAAATATGTATTTTGATGGGCAGTGTCTAGCCACACGATCCACGGTATATACACGGTATATACCGTGGATATACCGTGGATATAAAGAATGTTTACTATATATTTGGGTATACCGTGGATATACCGTGGATATACGGTATGTTCCTATACATTGTGGGATATACCATGGATACACGGTATGTTGCTATAGATATATTGTGGGATATATTATGAGATATATCGTGGATATACCACCGATACACGGTATGCTCATATACACCGTGGGATATACCGTAGATTTAACGTGGATACACGGTATGCTTCTTTAGGCCGTGGGATATACCGTGGATTTAACGTGGATACACGGTATGCTCCTTTAGGCCGTGGGATATACCGTGGATTTAACGTGGGATATACCGTGGATACACGGTATGCTCATATACACCGTGGGATATACCGTGGATTTAACGTGGATACACGGTATGCTCCTTTAGGCCGTGGGGTATACCGTGGATTTACCGTGGGATATACCGTGGATGCACGGTATGCTCATATACACCGTGGGATATACCGTGGATTTAACGTGGATACACGGTATGCTCCTTTAGACCGTGGGATATACCGTGGATTTACCGTGGGATATACCGTGGATGCACGGTATGCTCATATAAAACGTGGGATATACCGTGGATTTAACGTGGATACACGGTATGCTCCTTTAGACCGTGGGATATACCGTGGATACACGGTATGCTCATATAAACCGTGGGATATACCGTGGATTTAACGTGGATACACGGTATGCTCCTTTAGACGGTGGGATATACCGTGGATTTACCGTGGGATATACCGTGGATATACCGTGGATACACGGTATGCTCATATACACCGTGGGATATACCGTGGATTTAACGTGGATACACGGTATGCTCCTTTAGACGGTGGGATATACCGTGGATTTACCGTGGGATATACCGTGGATATACCGTGGATACACGGTATGCTCATATACACCGTGGGATATACCGTGGATTTAACGTGGATACACGGTATGCTCCTTTAGACAGTGGGATATACCGTGGATTTACCGTGGGATATACCGTGGATTTAACATGGATATACCGTGGATACACGGTATGCTCATATAAACCGTGGGATATACCGTGGATTTAACGTGGATACACGGTATGCTCCTGTAGACCGTGGGATATACCGTGGATTTACCGTGGGATATACCGTGGATGCACGGTATGCTCATATAAACCGTGGGATATACCGTGGATTTAACGTGGATACACGGTATGCTCCTTTAGACGGTGGGATATACCGTGGATTTACCGTGGGATATACCGTGGATATACCGTGGATACACGGTATGCTCATATACACCGTGGGATATACCGTGGATTTAACGTGGATACACGGTATGCTCCTTTAGACCGTGGGATATACCGTGGATTTACCGTGGGATATACCGTGGATTTAACGTGGATATACCGTGGATACACGGTATGCTCATATACACCGTGGGATATACCGTGGATTTAACGTGGATACACGGTATGCTCCTTTAGACCGTGGGATATACCGTGGATTTACCGTGGGATATACCGTGGATGCACGGTATGCTCATATAAACCGTGGGATATACCGTGGATTTAACGTGGATACACGGTATGCTCCTTTAGACCGTGGGATATACCGTGGATACACGGTATGCTCATATAAACCGTGGGATATACCGTGGATTTAACGTGGATACACGGTATGCTCCTTTAGACGGTGGGATATACCGTGGATTTAACGTGGATACACAGTATGCTCCTTTAGACCGTGGGATATACCATGGATTTACCGTGGGATATACCGTGGATATACCGTGGATACACGGTATGCTCATATACACCGTGGGATATACCGTGGATTTAACGTGGATACACGGTATGCTCCTTTAGACAGTGGGATATACCGTGGATTTACCGTGGGATATACCGTGGATTTAACATGGATATACCGTGGATACACGGTATGCTCATATAAACCGTGGGATATACCGTGGATTTAACGTGGATACACGGTATGCTCCTTTAGACCGTGGGATATACCGTGGATTCACGGTATGCTCATATAAACCGTGGGATATACCGTGGATTTACCGTGGGATATACCGTGGATGCACGGTATGCTCATATAAACCGTGGGATATACCGTGGATTTACCGTGGGATATACCGTGGATACACGGTATGCTCATATAAACCGTGGGATATACCGTGGATTTAACGTGGATACACGGTATGCTCCTGTAGACCGTGGGATATACCGTGGATTTACCGTGGGATATACCGTGGATGCACGGTATGCTCATATAAACCGTGGGATATACCGTGGATTTAACGTGGATACACGGTATGCTCCTTTAGACGGTGGGATATACCGTGGATTTACCGTGGGATATACCGTGGATATACCGTGGATACACGGTATGCTCATATACACCGTGGGATATACCGTGGATTTAACGTGGATACACGGTATGCTCGTTTAGACCGTGGGATATACCGTGGATTTACCGTGGGATATACCGTGGATTTAACGTGGATACACGGTATGCTCCTTTAGACCGTGGGATATACCGTGGATTTAACATGGATATACCGTGGATACACGGTATGCTCATATAAACCGTGGGATATACCGTGGATTTAACGTGGATACACGGTATGCTCCTTTAGACCGTGGGATATACCGTGGATTCACGGTATGCTCATATAAACCGTGGGATATACCTTGGATTTACCGTGGGATATACCGTGGATGCACGGTATGCTCATATAAACCGTGGGATATACCGTGGATTTACCGTGGGATATACCGTGGATACACGGTATGCTCATATAAACCGTGGGATATACCGTGGATTTAACGTGGATACACGGTATGCTCCTGTAGACCGTGGGATATACCGTGGATTTACCGTGGGATATACCGTGGATGCACGGTATGCTCATATAAACCGTGGGATATACCGTGGATTTAACGTGGATACACGGTATGCTCCTTTAGACAGTGGGATATACCGTGGATTTACCGTGGGTTATACCGTGGATATACCGTGGATACACGGTATGCTCATATACACCGTGGGATATACCGTGGATTTAACGTGGATACACGGTATGCTCCTTTAGACCGTGGGATATACCGTGGATTTACCGTGGGATATACCGTGGATTTAACGTGGATATACCGTGGATACACGGAATGCTCATATACACCGTGGGATATACCGTGGATTTAACGTGGATACACGGTATGCTCCTTTAGACCGTGGGATATACCGTGGATTTACCGTGGGATATACCGTGGATATACCGTGGATACACGGTATGCTCATATACACCGTGGGATATACCGTGGATTTAACGTGGATACACGGTATGCTCCTTTAGACCGTGGGATATACCGTGGATTTACCGTGGGATATACCGTGGGATATACCGTGGATTTAACGTGGATACACGGTATGCTCCTTTAGACCGTGGGATATACCGTGGATTTACCGTGGGATATACCGTGGATTTAACGTGGATATACCGTGGATACACGGTATGCTCATATACACCGTGGGATATACCGTGGATTTAACGTGGATACACGGTATGCTCCTTTAGACCGTGGGATATACCGTGGATTTACCGTGGGATATACCGTGGATTTAACGTGGATACACGGTATGCTCCTTTAGACGGTGGGATATACCGTGGATTTACCGTGGGATATACCGTGGATTTAACGTGGATAAACGGTATGCTCCTTTAGACCGTGGGATATACCGTGGATTTAGCGTGGGATATACCGTGGATTTAACGTGGATACACGGTATGCTCCTTTAGACCGTGGGATATACCGTGGATTTACCGTGGGATATACCGTGGATTTATCGTGGATACACGGTATGCTCCTTTAGACCGAGGGATATACCGTGGATTTACCGTGGGATATACCGTGGATTTAACGTGGATATACCGTGGATACACGGTATGCTCATATACACCGTGGGATATACCGTGGATTTAACGTGGATACACGGTATGCTCCTTTAGACCGTGGGATATACCGTGGATTTACCGTGGGATATACCGTGGATATACCGTGGATTTAACGTGGATACACGGTATGCTCCTTTAGACGGTGGGATATACCGTGGATTTACCGTGGGATATACCGTGGATATACCGTGGATACACGGTATGCTCATATACACCGTGGGATATACCGTGGATTTAACGTGGATACACGGTATGCTCCTTTAGACCGTGGGATATACCGTGGATTTAACGTGGATACACGGTATGCTCCTTTAGACCGTGGGATATACCGTGGATTTACCGTGGGATATACACGGTATGCTCCTTTAGACCGTGGGATATACCGTGGATTTACCGTGGGATATACCGTGGATATACCGTGGATTTAACGTGGATACACGGTATGCTCCTTTAGACGGTGGGATATACCGTGGATTTACCGTGGGATATACCGTGGATTTAACGTGGATACACGGTATGCTCCTTTAGACCGTGGGATATACCGTGGATTTACCGTGGGATATACCGTGGATTTAACGTGGATACACGGTATGCTCCTTTAGACCGTGGGATATACCGTGGATTTACCGTGGGATATACCGTGGATTTAACGTGGATACACGGTATGCTCCTTTAGACCGTGGGATATACCGTGGATTTACCGTGGGATATACCGTGGATTTAACGTGGATACACGGTATGCTCCTTTAGACCGTGGGATATACCGTGGATTTACCGTGGGATATACACGGTATGCACCTTTAGACGGTGGGATATACCGTGGATTTACCGTGGGATATACCGTGGATATACCGTGGATACACGGTATGCTCATATACACCATGGGATATACCGTGGATTTAACGTGGATACACGGTATGCTCCTTTAGACCGTGGGATATACCGTGGATTTACCGTGGGATATACCGTGGATATACCGTGGATACACGGTATGCTCATATACACCGTGGGATATACCGTGGATTTAACGTGGATACACGGTATGCTCCTTTAGACCGTGGGATATACCGTGGATTTACCGTGGGATATACCGTGGATATACCGTGGATTTAACGTGGATACACGGTATGCTCCTTTAGACGGTGGGATATACCGTGGATTTACCGTGGGATATACCGTGGATATACCGTGGATACACGGTATGCTCATATACACCGTGGGATATACCGTGGATTTAACGTGGATACACGGTATGCTCCTTTAGACCGTGGGATATACCGTGGATTTACCGTGGGATATACCGTGGATTTACCGTGAGATATACCGTGGATTTAACGTGGGATATACCGTGGATTTAACGTGGGATATACCGTGGATTTAACGTGGATACACGGTATGCTCCTTTAGACCGTGGGATATACCGTGGATTTACCGTGGGATATACCGTGGATTTACCGTGAGATATACCGTGGATTTAACGTGGGATATACCGTGGATTTAACGTGGGATATACCGTGGATTTAACGTGGATACACGGTATGCTCCTTTAGACCGTGGGATATACCGTGGATTTACCGTGGGATATACCGTGGATTTAACGTGGATACACGGTATGCTCCTTTAGACGGTGGGATATACCGTGCATATACCGTGGATACACGGTATGCTCATATACACCGTGGGATATACCGTGGATTTAACGTGGATACACGGTATGCTCCTTTAGACCGTGGGATATACCGTGGATTTACCGTGGGATATACCGTGGATTTAACGTGGATATACCGTGGATACACGGAATGCTCATATACACCGTGGGATATACCGTGGATTTAACGTGGATACACGGTATGCTCCTTTAGACCGTGGGATATACCGTGGATTTACCGTGGGATATACCGTGGATATACCGTGGATTTAACGTGGATACACGGTATGCTCCTTTAGACGGTGGGATATACCGTGGATTTACCGTGGGATATGCCGTGGATTTAACGTGGATACACGGTATGCTCCTTTAGACCGTGGGATATACCGTGGATTTACCGTGGGATATACCGTGGGATATACCGTGGGATATACCGTGGATTTAACGTGGATACACGGTATGCTCCTTTAGACCGTGGGATATACCGTGGATTTACCGTGGGATATACCGTGGATTTAACGTGGATATACCGTGGATACACGGTATGCTCATATACACCGTGGGATATACCGTGGATTTAACGTGGATACACGGTATGCTCCTTTAGACCGTGGGATATACCGTGGATTTACCGTGGGATATACCGTGGATATACCGTGGATTTAACGTGGATATCCGGTATGCTCCTTTAGACGGTGGGATATACCGTGGATTTACCGTGGGATATACCGTGGATTTAACGTGGATACACGGTATGCTCCTTTAGACCGTGGGATATACCGTGGATTTACCGTGGGATATACCGTGGATTTAACGTGGATACACAGTATGCTCCTTTAGACCGTGGGATATACCGTGGATTTACCGTGGGATATACCGTGGATTTAACGTGGATACACGGTATGCTCCTTTAGACCGTGGGATATACCGTGGATATCCACGGTATATCCCACGGCCTAAAAGAGCATACCGTGTATCCACGTTAAATCCACGGTATATCCCACGTTAAATCCACGGTATATCCCACGTTAAATCCACGGTATATCTCACGGTAAATCCACGGTATATCCCACGGCCTAAAGGAGCATACCGTGTATCCACGTTAAATCCACGGTATATCCCACGGTAAATCCACGGTATATCCCACGGTCTAAAGGAGCATACCGTGTATCCACGTTAAATCCACGGTATATCCCACGTTAAATCCACGGTATATCCCACGTTAAATCCACGGTATATCTCACGGTAAATCCACGGTATATCCCACGGTAAATCCACGGTATATCCCACGGTCTAAAGGAGCATACCGTGTATCCACGTTAAATCCACGGTATATCCCACGTTAAATCCACGGT
Organism: Thereva nobilitata; assembly: GCA_963855945.1. Classification (NCBI taxonomy): domain Eukaryota; kingdom Metazoa; phylum Arthropoda; class Insecta; order Diptera; family Therevidae; genus Thereva; species Thereva nobilitata. The sequence goes on from OY979694.1 coordinate 226,013,153, forward strand.
ATATCCCACGTTAAATCCACGGTATATCTCACGGTAAATCCACGGTATATCCCACGGTAAATCCACGGTATATCCCACGGTCTAAAGGAGCATACTGTGTATCCACGTTAAATCCACGGTATATCCCACGTTAAATCCACGGTATATCCCACGGTAAATCCACGGTATATCCCACGGTCTAAAGGAGCATACCGTGTATCCACGTTAAATCCACGGTATATCCCACGTTAAATCCACGGTATATCCCACGTTAAATCCACGGTATATCCCACGTTAAATCCACGGTATATCCCACGTTAAATCCACGGTATATCCCACGTTAAATCCACGGTATATCCCACGGTAAATCCACGGTATATCCCACGGCCTAAAGGAGCATACCGTTTATCCACGTTAAATCCACGGTATATCCCAAGGTAAATCCACGGTATATCCCACGGTCTAAAGGAGCATACCGTGTATCCACGTTAAATCCACGGTATATCCCACGTTAAATCCACGGTATATCCCACGTTAAATCCACGGTATATCTCACGGTAAATCCACGGTATATCCCACGGTCTAAAGGAGCATACCGTGTATCCACGTTAAATCCACGGTATATCCCACGTTAAATCCACGGTATATCCCACGTTAAATCCACGGTATATCCCACGGTAAATCCACGGTATATCCCACGGTCTAAAGGAGCATACCGTGTATCCACGTTAAATCCACGGTATATCCCACGTTAAATCCACGGTATATCCCACGTTAAATCCACGGTATATCCCACGGTAAATCCACGGTATATCCCACGGTCTAAAGGAGCATACCGTGTATCCACGTTAAATCCACGGTATATCCCACGTTAAATCCACGGTATATCCCACGTTAAATCCACGGTATATCTCACGGTAAATCCACGGTATATCCCACGGCCTAAAGGAGCATACCGTGTATCCACGTTAAATCCACGGTATATCCCACGTTAAATCCACGGTATATCCCACGTTAAATCCACGGTATATCCCACGGTAAATCCACGGTATATCCCACGGTCTAAAGGAGCATACCGTGTATCCACGTTAAATCCACGGTATATCCCACGGTAAATCCACGGTATATCCCACGGTCTAAAGGAGCATACCGTGTATCCACGTTAAATCCACGGTATATCCCACGTTAAATCCACGGTATATCCCACGGTAAATCCACGGTATATACCACGGTCTAAAGGAGCATACCGTGTATCCACGTTAAATCCACGGTATATCCCACGTTAAATCCACGGTATATCCCACGTCAAATCCACGGTATATCTCACGGTAAATCCACGTTATATCCCACGGCCTAAAGGAGCATACCGTGTATCCACGTTAAATCCACGGTATATCCCACGTTAAATCCACGGTATATCCCACGTTAAATCCACGGTATATCCCACGGTAAATCCACGGTATATCCCACGGTCTAAAGGAGCATACCGTGTATCCACGTTAAATCCACGGTATATCCCACGTTAAATCCACGGTATATCCCACGTTAAATCCACGGTATATCCCACGGTAAATCCACGGTATATCCCACGGTCTAAAGGAGCATACCGTGTATCCACGTTAAATCCACGGTATATCCCACGTTAAATCCACGGTATATCCCACGTCAAATCCACGGTATATCTCACGGTAAATCCACGGTATATCCCACGGCCTAAAGGAGCATACCGTGTATCCACGTTAAATCCACGGTATATCCCACGTTAAATCCACGGTATATCCCACGTTAAATCCACGGTATATCTCACGGTAAATCCACGGTATATCCCACGGCCTAAAGGAGCATACCGTGTATCCACGTTAAATCCACGGTATATCCCACGTTAAATCCACGGTATATCCCACGTTAAATCCACGGTATATCTCACGGTAAATCCACGGTATATCCCACGGCCTAAAGGAGCATACCGTGTATCCACGTTAAATCCACGGTATATCCCACGGTAAATCCACGGTATATCCCACGGTCTAAAGGAGCATACCGTGTATCCACGTTAAATCCACGGTATATCCCACGTTAAATCCACGGTATATCCCACGTTAAATCCACGGTATATCTCACGGTAAATCCACGGTAAATCCACGGTATATCCCACGGTCTAAAGGAGCATACCGTGTATCCACGTTAAATCCACGGTATATCCCACGTTAAATCCACGGTATATCTCACGGTAAATCCACGGTATATCCCACGGCCTAAAGGAGCATACCGTGTATCCACGTTAAATCCACGGTATATCCCACGGTAAATCCACGGTATATCCCACGGTCTAAAGGAGCATACCGTGTATCCACGTTAAATCCACGGTATATCCCACGTTAAATCCACGGTATATCCCACGTTAAATCCACGGTATATCTCACGGTAAATCCACGGTATATCCCACGGTAAATCCACGGTATATCCCACGGTCTAAAGGAGCATACCGTGTATCCACGTTAAATCCACGGTATATCCCACGTTAAATCCACGGTATATCCCACGTTAAATCCACGGTATATCTCACGGTAAATCCACGGTATATCCCACGGTAAATCCACGGTATATCGCACGGTCTAAAGGAGCATACCGTGTATCCACGTTAAATCCACGGTATATCCCACGTTAAATCCACGGTATATCCCACGTTAAATCCACGGTATATCTCACGGTAAATCCACGGTATATCCCACGGCCTAAAGGAGCATACCGTGTATCCACGTTAAATCCACGGTATATCCCACGTTAAATCCACGGTATATCCCACGGTAAATCCACGGTATATCCCACGGTCTAAAGGAGCATACCATGTTTCCTCGTTAAATCTACGGTATATCCCACGTTAAATCCACGGTATATCCCACGTTAAATCCACGGTATATCCCACGTTAAATCCACGGTATATCCCACGTTAAATCCACGGTATATCCCACGTTAAATCCACGGTATATCCCACGGTAAATCCACGGTATATCCCACGGCCTAAAGGAGCATACCGTGTATCCACGTTAAATCCACGGTATATCCCACGGTAAATCCACGGTATATCCCACGGTCTAAAGGAGCATACCGTGTATCCACGTTAAATCCACGGTATATCCCACGTTAAATCCACGGTATATCCCACGTTAAATCCACGGTATATCCCACGTTAAATCCACGGTATATCTCACGGTAAATCCACGGTATATCCCACGGCCTAAAGGAGCATACCGTGTATCCACGTTAAATCCACGGTATATCCCACGTTAAATCCACGGTATATCCCACGTTAAATCCACGGTATATCCCACGGTAAATCCACGGTATATCCCACGGTCTAAAGGAGCATACCGTGTATCCACGTTAAATCCACGGTATATCCCACGTTAAATCCACGGTATATCCCACGTTAAATCCACGGTATATCCCACGGTAAATCCACGGTATATCCCACGGTCTAAAGGAGCATACCGTGTATCCACGTTAAATCCACGGTATATCCCACGTTAAATCCACGGTATATCCCACGTTAAATCCACGGTATATCTCACGGTAAATCCACGGTATATCCCACGGCCTAAAGGAGCATACCGTGTATCCACGTTAAATCCACGGTATATCCCACGGTAAATCCACGGTATATCCCACGGTCTAAAGGAGCATACCGTGTATCCACGTTAAATCCACGGTATATCCCACGTTAAATCCACGGTATATCCCACGTTAAATCCACGGTATATCCCACGGTAAATCCACGGTATATCCCACGGTCTAAAGGAGCATACCGTGTATCCACGTTAAATCCACGGTATATCCCACGTTAAATCCACGGTATATCCCACGTTAAATCCACGGTATATCCCACGGTAAATCCACGGTATATCCCACGGTCTAAAGGAGCATACCGTGTATCCACGTTAAATCCACGGTATATCCCACGTTAAATCCACGGTATATCCCACGTTAAATCCACGGTATATCTCACGGTAAATCCACGGTATATCCCACGGCCTAAAGGAGCATACCGTGTATCCACGTTAAATCCACGGTATATCCCACGTTAAATCCACGGTATATCCCACGTTAAATCCACGGTATATCTCACGGTAAATCCACGGTATATCCCACGGCCTAAAGGAGCATACCGTGTATCCACGTTAAATCCACGGTATATCCCACGGTAAATCCACGGTATATCCCACGGTCTAAAGGAGCATACCTTGTATCCACGTTAAATCCACGGTATATCCCACGTTAAATCCACGGTATATCCCACGTTAAATCCACGGTATATCTCACGGTAAATCCACGGTATATCCCACGGCCTAAAGGAGCATACCGTGTATCCACGTTAAATCCACGGTATATCCCACGGTAAATCCACGGTATATCCCACGGTCTAAAGGAGCATACCGTGTATCCACGTTAAATCCACGGTATATCCCACGTTAAATCCACGGTATATCTCACGGTAAATCCACGGTATATCCCACGGCCTAAAGGAGCATACCGTGTATCCACGTTAAATCCACGGTATATCCCACGGTAAATCCACGGTATATCCCACGGTCTAAAGGAGCATACCGTGTATCCACGTTAAATCCACGGTATATCCCACGTTAAATCCACGGTATATCCCACGTTAAATCCACGGTATATCTCACGGTAAATCCACGGTATATCCCACGGTAAATCCACGGTATATCCCACGGTCTAAAGGAGCATACCGTGTATCCACGTTAAATCCACGGTATATCCCACGTTAAATCCACGGTATATCCCACGTTAAATCCACGGTATATCTCACGGTAAATCCACGGTATATCCCACGGTAAATCCACGGTATATCGCACGGTCTAAAGGGGCATACCGTGTATCCACGTTAAATCCACGGTATATCCCACGTTAAATCCACGGTATATCCCACGTTAAATCCACGGTATATCTCACGGTAAATCCACGGTATATCCCACGGCCTAAAGGAGCATACCGTGTATCCACGTTAAATCCACGGTATATCCCACGTTAAATCCACGGTATATCCCACGGTAAATCCACGGTATATCCCACGGTCTAAAGGAGCATACCGTGTATCCACGTTAAATCCACGGTATATCCCACGTTAAATCCACGGTATATCCCACGTTAAATCCACGGTATATCCCACGTTAAATCCACGGTATATCCCACGTTAAATCCACGGTATATCCCACGTTAAATCCACGGTATATCCCACGGTAAATCCACGGTATATCCCACGGCCTAAAGGAGCATACCGTGTATCCACGTTAAATCCACGGTATATCCCACGGTAAATCCACGGTATATCCCACGGTCTAAAGGAGCATACCGTGTATCCACGTTAAATCCACGGTATATCCCACGTTAAATCCACGGTATATCCCACCTTAAATCCACGGTATATCCCACGTTAAATCCACGGTATATCTCACGGTAAATCCACGGTATATCCCACGGCCTAAAGGAGCATACCGTGTATCCACGTTAAATCCACGGTATATCCCACGTTAAATCCACGGTATATCCCACGTTAAATCCACGGTATATCCCACGGTAAATCCACGGTATATCCCACGGTCTAAAGGAGCATACCGTGTATCCACGTTAAATCCACGGTATATCCCACGTTAAATCCACGGTATATCCCACGTTAAATCCACGGTATATCCCACGGTAAATCCACGGTATATCCCACGGTCTAAAGGAGCATACCGTGTATCCACGTTAAATCCACGGTATATCCCACGTTAAATCCACGGTATATCCCACGTTAAATCCACGGTATATCTCACGGTAAATCCACGGTATATCCCACGGCCTAAAGGAGCATACCGTGTATCCACGTTAAATCCACGGTATATCCCACGTTAAATCCACGGTATATCCCACGTTAAATCCACGGTATATCTCACGGTAAATCCACGGTATATCCCACGGCCTAAAGGAGCATACCGTGTATCCACGTTAAATCCACGGTATATCCCACGGTAAATCCACGGTATATCCCACGGTCTAAAGGAGCATACCGTGTATCCACGTTAAATCCACGGTATATCCCACGTTAAATCCACGGTATATCCCACGTTAAATCCACGGTATATCCCACGGTAAATCCACGGTATATCCCACGGTCTAAAGGAGCATACCGTGTATCCACGTTAAATCCACGGTATATCCCACGTTAAATCCACGGTATATCCCACGTTAAATCCACGGTATATCCCACGGTAAATCCACGGTATATCCCACGGTCTAAAGGAGCATACCGTGTATCCACGTTAAATCCACGGTATATCCCACGTTAAATCCACGGTATATCCCACGTTAAATCCACGGTATATCTCACGGTAAATCCACGGTATATCCCACGGCCTAAAGGAGCATACCGTGTATCCACGTTAAATCCACGGTATATCCCACGTTAAATCCACGGTATATCCCACGTTAAATCCACGGTATATCTCACGGTAAATCCACGGTATATCCCACGGCCTAAAGGAGCATACCGTGTATCCACGTTAAATCCACGGTATATCCCACGGTAAATCCACGGTATATCCCACGGTCTAAAGGAGCATACCTTGTATCCACGTTAAATCCACGGTATATCCCACGTTAAATCCACGGTATATCCCACGTTAAATCCACGGTATATCTCACGGTAAATCCACGGTATATCCCACGGCCTAAAGGAGCATACCGTGTATCCACGTTAAATCCACGGTATATCCCACGGTAAATCCACGGTATATCCCACGGTCTAAAGGAGCATACCGTGTATCCACGTTAAATCCACGGTATATCCCACGTTAAATCCACGGTATATCTCACGGTAAATCCACGGTATATCCCACGGCCTAAAGGAGCATACCGTGTATCCACGTTAAATCCACGGTATATCCCACGGTAAATCCACGGTATATCCCACGGTCTAAAGGAGCATACCGTGTATCCACGTTAAATCCACGGTATATCCCACGTTAAATCCACGGTATATCCCACGTTAAATCCACGGTATATCTCACGGTAAATCCACGGTATATCCCACGGTAAATCCACGGTATATCCCACGGTCTAAAGGAGCATACCGTGTATCCACGTTAAATCCACGGTATATCCCACGTTAAATCCACGGTATATCCCACGTTAAATCCACGGTATATCTCACGGTAAATCCACGGTATATCCCACGGTAAATCCACGGTATATCGCACGGTCTAAAGGAGCATACCGTGTATCCACGTTAAATCCACGGTATATCCCACGTTAAATCCACGGTATATCCCACGGTAAATCCACGGTATATCCCACGGTCTAAAGGAGCATACCGTGTATCCACGTTAAATCCACGGTATATCCCACGTTAAATCCACGGTATATCCCACGTTAAATCCACGGTATATCCCACGTTAAATCCACGGTATATCCCACGTTAAATCCACGGTATATCCCACGTTAAATCCACGGTATATCCCACGTTAAATCCACGGTATATCCCACGTTAAATCCACGGTATATCCCACGTTAAATCCACGGTATATCTCACGGTAAATCCACGGTATATCCCACGGCCTAAAGGAGCATACCGTGTATCCACGTTAAATCCACGGTATATCCCACGTTAAATCCACGGTATATCCCACGGTAAATCCACGGTATATCCCACGGTCTAAAGGAGCATACCGTGTATCCACGTTAAATCCACGGTATATCCCACGTTAAATCCACGGTATATCCCACGTTAAATCCACGGTATATCCCACGTTAAATCCACGGTATATCCCACGTTAAATCCACGGTATATCCCACGTTAAATCCACGGTATATCCCACGGTAAATCCACGGTATATCCCACGGCCTAAAGGAGCATACCGTGTATCCACGTTAAATCCACGGTATATCCCACGTTAAATCCACGGTATATCCCACGTTAAATCCACGGTATATCCCACGTTAAATCCACGGTATATCCCACGTTAAATCCACGGTATATCCCACGTTAAATCCACGGTATATCCCACGTTAAATCCACGGTATATCCCACGTTAAATCCACGGTATATCCCACGTTAAATCCACGGTATATCCCACGTTAAATCCACGGTATATCCCACGTTAAATCCACGGTATATCCCACGTTAAATCCACGGTATATCCCACGTTAAATCCACGGTATATCCCACGTTAAATCCACGGTATATCCCACGTTAAATCCACGGTATATCCCACGTTAAATCCACGGTATATCCCACGTTAAATCCACGGTATATCCCACGTTAAATCCACGGTATATCCCACGTTAAATCCACGGTATATCCCACGTTAAATCCACGGTATATCTCACGGTAAATCCACGGTATATCCCACGGCCTAAAGGAGCATACCGTGTATCCACGTTAAATCCACGGTATATCCCACGTTAAATCCACGGTATATCCCACGGTAAATCCACGGTATATCCCACGGTCTAAAGGAGCATACCGTGTATCCACGTTAAATCCACGGTATATCCCACGTTAAATCCACGGTATATCCCACGTTAAATCCACGGTATATCCCACGTTAAATCCACGGTATATCCCACGTTAAATCCACGGTATATCCCACGTTAAATCCACGGTATATCCCACGGTAAATCCACGGTATATCCCACGGCCTAAAGGAGCATACCGTGTATCCACGTTAAATCCACGGTATATCCCACGGTAAATCCACGGTATATCCCACGGTCTAAAGGAGCATACCGTGTATCCACGTTAAATCCACGGTATATCCCACGTTAAATCCACGGTATATCCCACGTTAAATCCACGGTATATCTCACGGTAAATCCACGGTATATCCCACGGTAAATCCACGGTATATCCCACGGTCTAAAGGAGCATACCGTGTATCCACGTTAAATCCACGGTATATCCCACGTTAAATCCACGGTATATCCCACGTTAAATCCACGGTATATCTCACGGTAAATCCACGGTATATCCCACGGTAAATCCACGGTATATCGCACGGTCTAAAGGAGCATACCGTGTATCCACGTTAAATCCACGGTATATCCCACGTTAAATCCACGGTATATCCCACGGTAAATCCACGGTATATCCCACGGTCTAAAGGAGCATACCGTGTATCCACGTTAAATCCACGGTATATCCCACGTTAAATCCACGGTATATCCCACGTTAAATCCACGGTATATCCCACGTTAAATCCACGGTATATCGCACGTTAAATCCACGGTATATCCCACGTTAAATCCACGGTATATCCCACGTTAAATCCACGGTATATCCCACGTTAAATCCACGGTATATCTCACGGTAAATCCACGGTATATCCCACGGCCTAAAGGAGCATACCGTGTATCCACGTTAAATCCACGGTATATCCCACGTTAAATCCACGGTATATCCCACGGTAAATCCACGGTATATCCCACGGTCTAAAGGAGCATACCGTGTATCCACGTTAAATCCACGGTATATCCCACGTTAAATCCACGGTATATCCCACGTTAAATCCACGGTATATCCCACGTTAAATCCACGGTATATCCCACGTTAAATCCACGGTATATCCCACGTTAAATCCACGGTATATCCCACGTTAAATCCACGGTATATACCACGTTAAATCCACGGTATATCCCACGTTAAATCCACGGTATATCCCACGTTAAATCCACGGTATATCCCACGTTAAATCCACGGTATATCCCACGTTAAATCCACGGTATATCCCACGTTAAATCCACGGTATATCCCACGTTAAATCCACGGTATATCCCACGTTAAATCCACGGTATATCCCACGTTAAATCCACGGTATATCCCACGTTAAATCCACGGTATATCCCACGTTAAATCCACGGTATATCCCACGTTAAATCCACGGTATATCCCACGTTAAATCCACGGTATATCCCACGTTAAATCCACGGTATATCCCACGTTAAATCCACGGTATATCCCACGTTAAATCCACGGTATATCCCACGTTAAATCCACGGTATATCCCACGTTAAATCCACGGTATATCCCACGTTAAATCCACGGTATATCCCACGTTAAATCCACGGTATATCTCACGGTAAATCCACGGTATATCCCACGGCCTAAAGGAGCATACCGTGTATCCACGTTAAATCCACGGTATATCCCACGTTAAATCCACGGTATATCCCACGTTAAATCCACGGTATATACCACGTTAAATCCACGGTATATCCCACGTTAAATCCACGGTATATCCCACGTTAAATCCACGGTATATCCCACGTTAAATCCACGGTATATCCCACGTTAAATCCACGGTATATCCCACGTTAAATCCACGGTATATCTCACGGTAAATCCACGGTATATCCCACGGCCTAAAGGAGCATACCGTGTATCCACGTTAAATCCACGGTATATCCCACGTTAAATCCACGGTATATCCCACGGTAAATCCACGGTATATCCCACGGTCTAAAGGAGCATACCGTGTATCCACGTTAAATCCACGGTATATCCCACGTTAAATCCACGGTATATCCCACGTTAAATCCACGGTATATCCCACGTTAAATCCACGGTATATCCCACGTTAAATCCACGGTATATCCCACGTTAAATCCACGGTATATCCCACGGTAAATCCACGGTATATCCCACGGCCTAAAGGAGCATACCGTGTATCCACGTTAAATCCACGGTATATCCCACGTTAAATCCACGGTATATCCCACGGTAAATCCACGGTATATCCCACGGTCTAAAGGAGCATACCGTGTATCCACGTTAAATCCACGGTATATCCCACGTTAAATCCACGGTATATCCCACGTTAAATCCACGGTATATCCCACGTTAAATCCACGGTATATCCCACGTTAAATCCACGGTATATCCCACGTTAAATCCACGGTATATCCCACGTTAAATCCACGGTATATCCCACGTTAAATCCACGGTATATCCCACGTTAAATCCACGGTATATCTCACGGTAAATCCACGGTATATCCCACGGCCTAAAGGAGCATACCGTGTATCCACGTTAAATCCACGGTATATCCCACGGTAAATCCACGGTATATCCCACGGTCTAAAGGAGCATACCGTGTATCCACGTTAAATCCACGGTATATCCCACGTTAAATCCACGGTATATCCCACGTTAAATCCACGGTATATCCCACGTTAAATCCACGGTATATCCCACGTTAAATCCACGGTATATCCCACGTTAAATCCACGGTATATCCCACGGTAAATCCACGGTATATCCCACGGCCTAAAGGAGCATACCGTGTATCCACGTTAAATCCACGGTATATCCCACGTTAAATCCACGGTATATCCCACGTTAAATCCACGGTATATCCCACGTTAAATCCACGGTATATCCCACGTTAAATCCACGGTATATCCCACGTTAAATCCACGGTATATCCCACGTTAAATCCACGGTATATCCCACGTTAAATCCACGGTATATCCCACGTTAAATCCACGGTATATCCCACGTTAAATCCACGGTATATCCCACGTTAAATCCACGGTATATCCCACGTTAAATCCACGGTATATCCCACGGTCTAAAGGAGCATACCGTGTATCCACGTTAAATCCACGGTATATCCCACGTTAAATCCACGGTATATCCCACGTTAAATCCACGGTATATCTCACGGTAAATCCACGGTATATCCCACGGTAAATCCACGGTATATCGCACGGTCTAAAGGAGCATACCGTGTATCCACGTTAAATCCACGGTATATCCCACGTTAAATCCACGGTATATCCCACGGTAAATCCACGGTATATCCCACGGTCTAAAGGAGCATACCGTGTATCCACGTTAAATCCACGGTATATCCCACGTTAAATCCACGGTATATCCCACGTTAAATCCACGGTATATCCCACGTTAAATCCACGGTATATCCCACGTTAAATCCACGGTATATCTCACGGTAAATCCACGGTATATCCCACGGCCTAAAGGAGCATACCGTGTATCCACGTTAAATCCACGGTATATCCCACGTTAAATCCACGGTATATCCCACGGTATATCCCACGGCCTAAAGGAGCATACCGTGTATCCACGTTAAATCCACGGTATATCCCACGTTAAATCCACGGTATATCCCACGTTAAATCCACGGTATATCCCACGTTAAATCCACGGTATATCCCACGTTAAATCCACGGTATATCCCACGTTAAATCCACGGTATATCCCACGGTAAATCCACGGTATATCCCACGGCCTAAAGGAGCATACCGTGTATCCACGTTAAATCCACGGTATATCCCACGTTAAATCCACGGTATATCCCACGTTAAATCCACGGTATATCCCACGTTAAATCCACGGTATATCCCACGTTAAATCCACGGTATATCCCACGTTAAATCCACGGTATATCCCACGTTAAATCCACGGTATATCCCACGTTAAATCCACGGTATATCCCACGTTAAATCCACGGTATATCCCACGTTAAATCCACGGTATATCCCACGTTAAATCCACGGTATATCCCACGTTAAATCCACGGTATATCCCACGTTAAATCCACGGTATATCCCACGTTAAATCCACGGTATATCCCACGTTAAATCCACGGTATATCCCACGTTAAATCCACGGTATATCCCACGTTAAATCCACGGTATATCCCACGTTAAATCCACGGTATATCCCACGTTAAATCCACGGTATATCCGACCCCGGCTCCAGCGGCACCCAAATACTCTCAAGACGTTCGTGAGTAATAGAGTATCGGAAATTCTCTCCAACTTAGGCCCCGTTCCATGGAATCATGTCCCATCGGTGGACAACCCAGCTGACTATGCCTCCAGAGGCATCACGTCCGCTAAACATTTACAAGAGAAATTGTGGTGGCACGGTCCTCATTGGCTTTCAAAATCTGATGAACATTGGCCGATCATTGCCAAGGTGAAGGATTCAGATCCCATGTTATTAGAACTCAAACCCATTAAGGCTTTCCTGTCGCAAGACTCAGAAACGGAATTAATACGAACTCTTCATCGACATTCGTCGCTCAACCATCTTTTTCGAATAACCGCCTTGTGCAAAGAATTCATAAAGAGGTGTCGAAGGCAGGGCTCGGGTCTCCAAAACCCAATTATCATTCCGTCTCAATATAATGAAGCTAAATCCTTCTGGATAAAGCATGAACAAAACCGATTCTTCTCAGAAGACATAGCGTGTTTGACAAAAGGAAAATCTTTGAACAAATCAAGCAAACTGGTGAGCCTGGCTCCCTTTCTGGACAGTTCAGGACTTTTACGGGTAGGAGGTCGATTGGCTCACTCAGATCTACCTTACAGTGAACGACATCCCGTTATTCTACATCCGGATAGTCATCTTACCCACTTATTCATAAGAAATGCCCACATTTTATGCTTACACGGAGGACTCACACTCACTATGTCCCTACTACGTAAAACCGTCTGGATCATCAACGCTCGTAAGACCATCAAGAAACTCTTAAATCAGTGTATCCCCTGCTTCAAAAATGCCTGTAAGGTACAAGAGCAGCTAATGGGCTCGTTACCATCCGCCCGGGTCAAAGTAAGTCGCCCGTTTACGCACGCTGGGGTTGATTATGCTGGTCCGATTCACCTGCGTTTATCGCACACTCGTGGATGTCGGACTCACAAGGGTTATATAGTAGTTTTTGTGTGCCTCTGCACGAAGGCAATCCACTTAGAACTCGTGAGTGACCTTACAACAAAGGCGTTTCTCGCTGCTTTCAATCGATTCGTGGCTCGTCGCGGCCTGTGTCGAGATGTCTACTCAGATTGCGGAACTACCTTTGTTGGAGCTCACAACCAGCTTGACAAAGATCTCAAAATCGCTATCCAAGAGGCCAGTCGTCAGACTGCGCTCACCATAAGTGCTCAGGGCATACGTTGGCACTTCATACCCCCCGCATCCCCCCATTTTGGCGGCTTATGGGAAGCCGGGGTTAAGTCGGTGAAATTTCATTTGAAGCGCATTGTCGGAAATGTTCCCCTTACCTATGAGGAAATGACAACTCTCCTCTCGCAGATAGAAGCGTGTCTTAATTCACGCCCGCTGTGTCCACTTACAGACAATATCACTGATACAAGAACTCTTACCCCTGGCCATTTTTTAATAGGCGACGCGCTGTTGGCGCCTCCGGAGGAGGATCTCACCCAATATAGGCTCAACACCCTGAATAGATGGAATTTACTGCAACGGCTTAAGCAGGAGTTCTGGCGGTCGTGGAGCTCCGAATACCTATCCAGGCTTCAGCAGCGGCCCAAATGGCTCAAGGCCTCGCCGAACGTAAAGGTCGGAGATCTTGTCTTAATAAAATCAGAAAATCTTCCCTCCAATCAATGGGCACTTGGTAGAATCAAAGAAGTACACCCCGGAGATGATAACATAATACGGGTGGTAACCATAAGAACACAAAATGGCGAATGCAAACGTCCAATTACGAAGGTCTGTTTGTTGCCTACGGAATCCACCAATTAAATGAATTAAGTAAAAATAACAATTTATCTAGTTATAAGCACTTGGAATTAAATTGTATGACCTTTAACAGCTTATGTGTTGTGTACGTCCTCTTATACAAATTATATTAACATGCAACACCTTACTGCTGATCGAATTTTCCTTTGTTTCATATCCCCTATCCATCATCATGGATCTATGTCGGAGCAAACTAAGAAGGACGTCAGTTATAGCAGCAGCAGTATGCCACATCAAGATCGAGTCTACATTTCGAAACATAGTTTCAAGGTGGGGCAAAATGTTCAAAATCGCAGAAATTGCCGAGAGGAAGTACCACCCAAAACATCATGTTGCAAATTGCCCAAATAAATTGACATCAACTTCACGACAACCCAGAAGAAGAATCCGTTTCTTTTTTCCAACTAGAAACCAGAAGTGGAGAGAGAAGTCAGTCTTCAAAGCCGAGCGGCAGCGGATAGTACTCATATATATTACATAACATCAAGATTTATATAAATCCAAGTTTTTATACACCTATAATACTGTAATTAAAGTTAGATGAATTTATATAATTATATTTGAAGTAAGGTAGCTGAAACTTGTGGTTTTACATATCTCAGTAACAAAGAGAAGAAACAAAGATATCAACGTGCATCCCAATCCCAGTCCGTTATCCGAACACCCACGTTAAATCCACGGTATATCCCACGTTAAATCCACGGTATATCCCACGTTAAATCCACGGTATATCCCACGTTAAATCCACGGTATATCTCACGGTAAATCCACGGTATATCCCACGGCCTAAAGGAGCATACCGTGTATCCACGTTAAATCCACGGTATATCCCACGTTAAATCCACGGTATATCCCACGGTAAATCCACGGTATATCCCACGGTCTAAAGGAGCATACCGTGTATCCACGTTAAATCCACGGTATATCCCACGTTAAATCCACGGTATATCCCACGTTAAATCCACGGTATATCCCACGTTAAATCCACGGTATATCCCACGTTAAATCCACGGTATATCCCACGGTAAATCCACGGTATATCCCACGGCCTAAAGGAGCATACCGTGTATCCACGTTAAATCCACGGTATATCCCACGGTAAATCCACGGTATATCCCACGGTCTAAAGGAGCATACCGTGTATCCACGTTAAATCCACGGTATATCCCACGTTAAATCCACGGTATATCCCACGTTAAATCCACGGTATATCTCACGGTAAATCCACGGTATATCCCACGGTAAATCCACGGTATATCCCACGGTCTAAAGGAGCATACCGTGTATCCACGTTAAATCCACGGTATATCCCACGTTAAATCCACGGTATATCCCACGTTAAATCCACGGTATATCTCACGGTAAATCCACGGTATATCCCACGGTAAATCCACGGTATATCGCACGGTCTAAAGGAGCATACCGTGTATCCACGTTAAATCCACGGTATATCCCACGTTAAATCCACGGTATATCCCACGGTAAATCCACGGTATATCCCACGGTCTAAAGGAGCATACCGTGTATCCACGTTAAATCCACGGTATATCCCACGTTAAATCCACGGTATATCCCACGTTAAATCCACGGTATATCCCACGTTAAATCCACGGTATATCCCACGTTAAATCCACGGTATATCCCACGTTAAATCCACGGTATATCCCACGTTAAATCCACGGTATATCCCACGTTAAATCCACGGTATATCCCACGTTAAATCCACGGTATATCTCACGGTAAATCCACGGTATATCCCACGGCCTAAAGGAGCATACCGTGTATCCACGTTAAATCCACGGTATATCCCACGTTAAATCCACGGTATATCCCACGGTAAATCCACGGTATATCCCACGGTCTAAAGGAGCATACCGTGTATCCACGTTAAATCCACGGTATATCCCACGTTAAATCCACGGTATATCCCACGTTAAATCCACGGTATATCCCACGTTAAATCCACGGTATATCCCACGTTAAATCCACGGTATATCCCACGTTAAATCCACGGTATATCCCACGGTAAATCCACGGTATATCCCACGGCCTAAAGGAGCATACCGTGTATCCACGTTAAATCCACGGTATATCCCACGTTAAATCCACGGTATATCCCACGTTAAATCCACGGTATATCCCACGTTAAATCCACGGTATATCCCACGTTAAATCCACGGTATATCCCACGTTAAATCCACGGTATATCCCACGTTAAATCCACGGTATATCCCACGTTAAATCCACGGTATATCCCACGTTAAATCCACGGTATATCCCACGTTAAATCCACGGTATATCCCACGTTAAATCCACGGTATATCCCACGTTAAATCCACGGTATATCCCACGTTAAATCCACGGTATATCCCACGTTAAATCCACGGTATATCCCACGTTAAATCCACGGTATATCCCACGTTAAATCCACGGTATATCCCACGTTAAATCCACGGTATATCCCACGTTAAATCCACGGTATATCCCACGTTAAATCCACGGTATATCCCACGTTAAATCCACGGTATATCCCACGTTAAATCCACGGTATATCCCACGTTAAATCCACGGTATATCCCACGTTAAATCCACGGTATATCCCACGTTAAATCCACGGTATATCCCACGTTAAATCCACGGTATATCCCACGTTAAATCCACGGTATATCCCACGTTAAATCCACGGTATATCTCACGGTAAATCCACGGTATATCCCACGGCCTAAAGGAGCATACCGTGTATCCACGTTAAATCCACGGTATATCCCACGTTAAATCCACGGTATATCCCACGTTAAATCCACGGTATATCCCACGTTAAATCCACGGTATATCCCACGTTAAATCCACGGTATATCCCACGTTAAATCCACGGTATATCCCACGTTAAATCCACGGTATATCCCACGTTAAATCCACGGTATATCCCACGTTAAATCCACGGTATATCTCACGGTAAATCCACGGTATATCCCACGGCCTAAAGGAGCATACCGTGTATCCACGTTAAATCCACGGTATATCCCACGTTAAATCCACGGTATATCCCACGGTAAATCCACGGTATATCCCACGTTAAATCCACGGTATATCCCACGTTAAATCCACGGTATATCCCACGTTAAATCCACGGTATATCCCACGGTAAATCCACGGTATATCCCACGGCCTAAAGGAGCATACCGTGTATCCACGTTAAATCCACGGTATATCCCACGTTAAATCCACGGTATATCCCACGTTAAATCCACGGTATATCCCACGTTAAATCCACGGTATATCCCACGTTAAATCCACGGTATATCCCACGTTAAATCCACGGTATATCCCACGGTAAATCCACGGTATATCCCACGGCCTAAAGGAGCATACCGTGTATCCACGTTAAATCCACGGTATATCCCACGGTAAATCCACGGTATATCCCACGGTCTAAAGGAGCATACCGTGTATCCACGTTAAATCCACGGTATATCCCACGTTAAATCCACGGTATATCCCACGTTAAATCCACGGTATATCCCACGTTAAATCCACGGTATATCTCACGGTAAATCCACGGTATATCCCACGGCCTAAAGGAGCATACCGTGTATCCACGTTAAATCCACGGTATATCCCACGTTAAATCCACGGTATATCCCACGTTAAATCCACGGTATATCCCACGGTAAATCCACGGTATATCCCACGGTCTAAAGGAGCATACCGTGTATCCACGTTAAATCCACGTTATATCCCACGTTAAATCCACGGTATATCCCACGGTAAATCCACGGTATATCCCACGGTCTAAAGGAGCATACCGTGTATCCACGTTAAATCCACGGTATATCCCACGTTAAATCCACGGTATATCCCACGTTAAATCCACGGTATATCCCACGTTAAATCCACGGTATATCCCACGGTAAATCCACGGTATATCTCACGGTAAATCCACGGTATATCCCACGGTAAATCCACGGTATATCGCACGGTCTAAAGGAGCATACCGTGTATCCACGTTAAATCCACGGTATATCCCACGTTAAATCCACGGTATATCCCACGGTAAATCCACGGTATATCCCACGTTAAATCCACGGTATATCCCACGTTAAATCCACGGTATATCCCACGTTAAATCCACGGTATATCCCACGTTAAATCCACGGTATATCCCACGTTAAATCCACGGTATATCCCACGTTAAATCCACGGTATATCTCACGGTAAATCCACGGTATATCCCACGGCCTAAAGGAGCATACCGTGTATCCACGTTAAATCCACGGTATATCCCACGTTAAATCCACGGTATATCCCACGTTAAATCCACGGTATATCTCACGGTAAATCCACGGTATATCCCACGGCCTAAAGGAGCATACCGTGTATCCACGTTAAATCCACGGTATATCCCACGGTAAATCCACGGTATATCCCACGGTCTAAAGGAGCATACCTTGTATCCACGTTAAATCCACGGTATATCCCACGTTAAATCCACGGTATATCCCACGTTAAATCCACGGTATATCTCACGGTAAATCCACGGTATATCCCACGGCCTAAAGGAGCATACCGTGTATCCACGTTAAATCCACGGTATATCCCACGTTAAATCCACGGTATATCCCACGTTAAATCCACGGTATATCTCACGGTAAATCCACGGTATATCCCACGGCCTAAAGGAGCATACCGTGTATCCACGTTAAATCCACGGTATATCCCACGTTAAATCCACGGTATATCCCACGGTAAATCCACGGTATATCCCACGGTCTAAAGGAGCATACCGTGTATCCACGTTAAATCCACGGTATATCCCACGTTAAATCCACGGTATATCCCACGTTAAATCCACGGTATATCCCACGTTAAATCCACGGTATATCCCACGTTAAATCCACGGTATATCCCACGGTAAATCCACGGTATATCCCACGGCCTAAAGGAGCATACCGTGTATCCACGTTAAATCCACGGTATATCCCACGGTAAATCCACGGTATATCCCACGGTCTAAAGGAGCATACCGTGTATCCACGTTAAATCCACGGTATATCCCACGTTAAATCCACGGTATATCCCACGTTAAATCCACGGTATATCTCACGGTAAATCCACGGTATATCCCACGGTAAATCCACGGTATATCCCACGGTCTAAAGGAGCATACCGTGTATCCACGTTAAATCCACGGTATATCCCACGTTAAATCCACGGTATATCCCACGTTAAATCCACGGTATATCTCACGGTAAATCCACGGTATATCCCACGGTAAATCCACGGTATATCGCACGGTCTAAAGGAGCATACCGTGTATCCACGTTAAATCCACGGTATATCCCACGTTAAATCCACGGTATATCCCACGGTAAATCCACGGTATATCCCACGGTCTAAAGGAGCATACCGTGTATCCACGTTAAATCCACGGTATATCCCACGTTAAATCCACGGTATATCCCACGTTAAATCCACGGTATATCCCACGTTAAATCCACGGTATATCCCACGTTAAATCCACGGTATATCCCACGTTAAATCCACGGTATATCCCACGTTAAATCCACGGTATATCCCACGTTAAATCCACGGTATATCCCACGTTAAATCCACGGTATATCTCACGGTAAATCCACGGTATATCCCACGGCCTAAAGGAGCATACCGTGTATCCACGTTAAATCCACGGTATATCCCACGTTAAATCCACGGTATATCCCACGGTAAATCCACGGTATATCCCACGGTCTAAAGGAGCATACCGTGTATCCACGTTAAATCCACGGTATATCCCACGTTAAATCCACGGTATATCCCACGTTAAATCCACGGTATATCCCACGTTAAATCCACGGTATATCCCACGTTAAATCCACGGTATATCCCACGTTAAATCCACGGTATATCCCACGGTAAATCCACGGTATATCCCACGGCCTAAAGGAGCATACCGTGTATCCACGTTAAATCCACGGTATATCCCACGTTAAATCCACGGTATATCCCACGTTAAATCCACGGTATATCCCACGTTAAATCCACGGTATATCCCACGTTAAATCCACGGTATATCCCACGTTAAATCCACGGTATATCCCACGTTAAATCCACGGTATATCCCACGTTAAATCCACGGTATATCCCACGTTAAATCCACGGTATATCCCACGGTAAATCCACGGTATATCCCACGTTAAATCCACGGTATATCCCACGTTAAATCCACGGTATATCCCACGTTAAATCCACGGTATATCCCACGTTAAATCCACGGTATATCCCACGTTAAATCCACGGTATATCCCACGTTAAATCCACGGTATATCCCACGTTAAATCCACGGTATATCCCACGTTAAATCCACGGTATATCCCACGTTAAATCCACGGTATATCCCACGTTAAATCCACGGTATATCCCACGTTAAATCCACGGTATATCCCACGTTAAATCCACGGTATATCCCACGTTAAATCCACGGTATATCCCACGTTAAATCCACGGTATATCCCACGTTAAATCCACGGTATATCCCACGTTAAATCCACGGTATATCTCACGGTAAATCCACGGTATATCCCACGGCCTAAAGGAGCATACCGTGTATCCACGTTAAATCCACGGTATATCCCACGTTAAATCCACGGTATATCCCACGTTAAATCCACGGTATATCCCACGTTAAATCCACGGTATATCCCACGTTAAATCCACGGTATATCCCACGTTAAATCCACGGTATATCCCACGTTAAATCCACGGTATATCCCACGTTAAATCCACGGTATATCCCACGTTAAATCCACGGTATATCTCACGGTAAATCCACGGTATATCCCACGGCCTAAAGGAGCATACCGTGTATCCACGTTAAATCCACGGTATATCCCACGTTAAATCCACGGTATATCCCACGGTAAATCCACGGTATATCCCACGTTAAATCCACGGTATATCCCACGTTAAATCCACGGTATATCCCACGTTAAATCCACGGTATATCCCACGGTAAATCCACGGTATATCCCACGGCCTAAAGGAGCATACCGTGTATCCACGTTAAATCCACGGTATATCCCACGTTAAATCCACGGTATATCCCACGTTAAATCCACGGTATATCCCACGTTAAATCCACGGTATATCCCACGTTAAATCCACGGTATATCCCACGTTAAATCCACGGTATATCCCACGGTAAATCCACGGTATATCCCACGGCCTAAAGGAGCATACCGTGTATCCACGTTAAATCCACGGTATATCCCACGGTAAATCCACGGTATATCCCACGGTCTAAAGGAGCATACCGTGTATCCACGTTAAATCCACGGTATATCCCACGTTAAATCCACGGTATATCCCACGTTAAATCCACGGTATATCCCACGTTAAATCCACGGTATATCTCACGGTAAATCCACGGTATATCCCACGGCCTAAAGGAGCATACCGTGTATCCACGTTAAATCCACGGTATATCCCACGTTAAATCCACGGTATATCCCACGTTAAATCCACGGTATATCCCACGGTAAATCCACGGTATATCCCACGGTCTAAAGGAGCATACCGTGTATCCACGTTAAATCCACGTTATATCCCACGTTAAATCCACGGTATATCCCACGGTAAATCCACGGTATATCCCACGGTCTAAAGGAGCATACCGTGTATCCACGTTAAATCCACGGTATATCCCACGTTAAATCCACGGTATATCCCACGTTAAATCCACGGTATATCCCACGTTAAATCCACGGTATATCCCACGGTAAATCCACGGTATATCTCACGGTAAATCCACGGTATATCCCACGGTAAATCCACGGTATATCGCACGGTCTAAAGGAGCATACCGTGTATCCACGTTAAATCCACGGTATATCCCACGTTAAATCCACGGTATATCCCACGGTAAATCCACGGTATATCCCACGTTAAATCCACGGTATATCCCACGTTAAATCCACGGTATATCCCACGTTAAATCCACGGTATATCCCACGTTAAATCCACGGTATATCCCACGTTAAATCCACGGTATATCCCACGTTAAATCCACGGTATATCTCACGGTAAATCCACGGTATATCCCACGGCCTAAAGGAGCATACCGTGTATCCACGTTAAATCCACGGTATATCCCACGTTAAATCCACGGTATATCCCACGTTAAATCCACGGTATATCTCACGGTAAATCCACGGTATATCCCACGGCCTAAAGGAGCATACCGTGTATCCACGTTAAATCCACGGTATATCCCACGGTAAATCCACGGTATATCCCACGGTCTAAAGGAGCATACCTTGTATCCACGTTAAATCCACGGTATATCCCACGTTAAATCCACGGTATATCCCACGTTAAATCCACGGTATATCTCACGGTAAATCCACGGTATATCCCACGGCCTAAAGGAGCATACCGTGTATCCACGTTAAATCCACGGTATATCCCACGGTAAATCCACGGTATATCCCACGGTCTAAAGGAGCATACCGTGTATCCACGTTAAATCCACGGTATATCCCACGTTAAATCCACGGTATATCCCACGTTAAATCCACGGTATATCCCACGGTAAATCCACGGTATATCCCACGGTCTAAAGGAGCATACCGTGTATCCACGTTAAATCCACGGTATATCCCACGTTAAATCCACGGTATATCCCACGGTAAATCCACGGTATATCCCACGGTCTAAAGGAGCATACCGTGTATCCACGTTAAATCCACGGTATATCCCACGTTAAATCCACGGTATATCCCACGTTAAATCCACGGTATATCCCACGTTAAATCCACGGTATATCCCACGTTAAATCCACGGTATATCCCACGTTAAATCCACGGTATATCCCACGTTAAATCCACGGTATATCCCACGTTAAATCCACGGTATATCTCACGGTAAATCCACGGTATATCCCACGGCCTAAAGGAGCATACCGTGTATCCACGTTAAATCCACGGTATATCCCACGTTAAATCCACGGTATATCCCACGGTAAATCCACGGTATATCCCACGGTCTAAAGGAGCATACCGTGTATCCACGTTAAATCCACGGTATATCCCACGTTAAATCCACGGTATATCCCACGTTAAATCCACGGTATATCCCACGTTAAATCCACGGTATATCCCACGTTAAATCCACGGTATATCCCACGTTAAATCCACGGTATATCCCACGTTAAATCCACGGTATATCCCACGTTAAATCCACGGTATATCCCACGTTAAATCCACGGTATATCCCACGTTAAATCCACGGTATATCCCACGTTAAATCCACGGTATATCCCACGTTAAATCCACGGTATATCCCACGTTAAATCCACGGTATATCCCACGGTAAATCCACGGTATATCCCACGGCCTAAAGGAGCATACCGTGTATCCACGTTAAATCCACGGTATATCCCACGTTAAATCCACGGTATATCCCACGTTAAATCCACGGTATATCCCACGTTAAATCCACGGTATATCCCACGTTAAATCCACGGTATATCCACGGTATATCTCACGGTAAATCCACGGTATATCCCACGGTAAATCCACGGTATATCGCACGGTCTAAAGGAGCATACCGTGTATCCACGTTAAATCCACGGTATATCCCACGTTAAATCCACGGTATATCCCACGTTAAATCCACGGTATATCCCACGTTAAATCCACGGTATATCCCACGTTAAATCCACGGTATATCCCACGTTAAATCCACGGTATATCCCACGTTAAATCCACGGTATATCCCACGTTAAATCCACGGTATATCCCACGTTAAATCCACGGTATATCCCACGTTAAATCCACGGTATATCCCACGTTAAATCCACGGTATATCCCACGTTAAATCCACGGTATATCCCACGTTAAATCCACGGTATATCCCACGTTAAATCCACGGTATATCCCACGTTAAATCCACGGTATATCCCACGTTAAATCCACGGTATATCCCACGTTAAATCCACGGTATATCCCACGTTAAATCCACGGTATATCCCACGTTAAATCCACGGTATATCCCACGTTAAATCCACGGTATATCCCACGTTAAATCCACGGTATATCCCACGTTAAATCCACGGTATATCCCACGTTAAATCCACGGTATATCCCACGTTAAATCCACGGTATATCCCACGTTAAATCCACGGTATATCCCACGTTAAATCCACGGTATATCCCACGGTAAATCCACGGTATATCCCACGGCCTAAAGGAGCATACCGTGTATCCACGTTAAATCCACGGTATATCCCACGTTAAATCCACGGTATATCCCACGTTAAATCCACGGTATATCCCACGTTAAATCCACGGTATATCCCACGTTAAATCCACGGTATATCCCACGTTAAATCCACGGTATATCCCACGTTAAATCCACGGTATATCCCACGTTAAATCCACGGTATATCCCACGTTAAATCCACGGTATATCCCACGTTAAATCCACGGTATATCCCACGTTAAATCCACGGTATATCCCACGTTAAATCCACGGTATATCCCACGTTAAATCCACGGTATATCCCACGTTAAATCCACGGTATATCCCACGTTAAATCCACGGTATATCCCACGTTAAATCCACGGTATATCCCACGTTAAATCCACGGTATATCCCACGTTAAATCCACGGTATATCCCACGTTAAATCCACGGTATATCCCACGTTAAATCCACGGTATATCCCACGTTAAATCCACGGTATATCCCACGTTAAATCCACGGTATATCCCACGTTAAATCCACGGTATATCCCACGTTAAATCCACGGTATATCCCACGTTAAATCCACGGTATATCCCACGTTAAATCCACGGTATATCTCACGGTAAATCCACGGTATATCCCACGGCCTAAAGGAGCATACCGTGTATCCACGTTAAATCCACGGTATATCCCACGTTAAATCCACGGTATATCCCACGTTAAATCCACGGTATATCCCACGTTAAATCCACGGTATATCCCACGTTAAATCCACGGTATATCCCACGTTAAATCCACGGTATATCCCACGTTAAATCCACGGTATATCCCACGTTAAATCCACGGTATATCCCACGTTAAATCCACGGTATATCTCACGGTAAATCCACGGTATATCCCACGGCCTAAAGGAGCATACCGTGTATCCACGTTAAATCCACGGTATATCCCACGTTAAATCCACGGTATATCCCACGGTAAATCCACGGTATATCCCACGGTCTAAAGGAGCATACCGTGTATCCACGTTAAATCCACGGTATATCCCACGTTAAATCCACGGTATATCCCACGTTAAATCCACGGTATATCCCACGTTAAATCCACGGTATATCCCACGTTAAATCCACGGTATATCCCACGTTAAATCCACGGTATATCCCACGGTAAATCCACGGTATATCCCACGGCCTAAAGGAGCATACCGTGTATCCACGTTAAATCCACGGTATATCCCACGGTAAATCCACGGTATATCCCACGGTCTAAAGGAGCATACCGTGTATCCACGTTAAATCCACGGTATATCCCACGTTAAATCCACGGTATATCCCACGTTAAATCCACGGTATATCTCACGGTAAATCCACGGTATATCCCACGGTAAATCCACGGTATATCCCACGGTCTAAAGGAGCATACCGTGTATCCACGTTAAATCCACGGTATATCCCACGTTAAATCCACGGTATATCCCACGTTAAATCCACGGTATATCTCACGGTAAATCCACGGTATATCCCACGGTAAATCCACAGTATATCGCACGGTCTAAAGGAGCATACCGTGTATCCACGTTAAATCCACGGTATATCCCACGTTAAATCCACGGTATATCCCACGGTAAATCCACGGTATATCCCACGGTCTAAAGGAGCATACCGTGTATCCACGTTAAATCCACGGTATATCCCACGTTAAATCCACGGTATATCCCACGTTAAATCCACGGTATATCCCACGTTAAATCCACGGTATATCCCACGTTAAATCCACGGTATATCCCACGTTAAATCCACGGTATATCCCACGTTAAATCCACGGTATATCCCACGTTAAATCCACGGTATATCCCACGTTAAATCCACGGTATATCTCACGGTAAATCCACGGTATATCCCACGGCCTAAAGGAGCATACCGTGTATCCACGTTAAATCCACGGTATATCCCACGTTAAATCCACGGTATATCCCACGGTAAACCCACGGTATATCCCACGGTCTAAAGGAGCATACCGTGTATCCACGTTAAATCCACGGTATATCCCACGTTAAATCCACGGTATATCCCACGTTAAATCCACGGTATATCCCACGTTAAATCCACGGTATATCCCACGTTAAATCCACGGTATATCCCACGTTAAATCCACGGTATATCCCACGGTAAATCCACGGTATATCCCACGGCCTAAAGGAGCATACCGTGTATCCACGTTAAATCCACGGTATATCCCACGTTAAATCCACGGTATATCCCACGTTAAATCCACGGTATATCCCACGTTAAATCCACGGTATATCCCACGTTAAATCCACGGTATATCCCACGTTAAATCCACGGTATATCCCACGTTAAATCCACGGTATATCCCACGTTAAATCCACGGTATATCCCACGTTAAATCCACGGTATATCCCACGTTAAATCCACGGTATATCCCACGTTAAATCCACGGTATATCCCACGTTAAATCCACGGTATATCCCACGTTAAATCCACGGTATATCCCACGTTAAATCCACGGTATATCCCACGTTAAATCCACGGTATATCCCACGTTAAATCCACGGTATATCCCACGTTAAATCCACGGTATATCCCACGTTAAATCCACGGTATATCCCACGTTAAATCAACGGTATATCCCAAGTTAAATCCACGGTATATCCCACGTTAAATCCACGGTATATCCCACGTTAAATCCACGGTATATCCCACGTTAAATCCACGGTATATCCCACGTTAAATCCACGGTATATCCCACGTTAAATCCACGGTATATCCCACGTTAAATCCACGGTATATCTCACGGTAAATCCACGTTATATCCCACGGCCTAAAGGAGCATACCGTGTATCCACGTTAAATCCACGGTATATCCCACGTTAAATCCACGGTATATCCCACGTTAAATCCACGGTATATCCCACGTTAAATCCACGGTATATCCCACGTTAAATCCACGGTATATCCCACGTTAAATCCACGGTATATCCCACGTTAAATCCACGGTATATCCCACGTTAAATCCACGGTATATCCCACGTTAAATCCACGGTATATCCCACGTTAAATCCACGGTATATCTCACGGTAAATCCACGGTATATCCCACGGCCTAAAGGAGCATACCGTGTATCCACGTTAAATCCACGGTATATCCCACGTTAAATCCACGGTATATCCCACGGCAAATCCACGGTATATCCCACGGTCTAAAGGAGCATACCGTGTATCCACGTTAAATCCACGGTATATCCCACGTTAAATCCACGGTATATCCCACGTTAAATCCACGGTATATCCCACGTTAAATCCACGGTATATCCCACGTTAAATCCACGGTATATCCCACGTTAAATCCACGGTATATCCCACGTTAAATCCACGGTATATCCCACGTTAAATCCACGGTATATCCCACGTTAAATCCACGGTATATCCCACGTTAAATCCACGGTATATCCCACGTTAAATCCACGGTATATCCCACGTTAAATCCACGGTATATCCCACGTTAAATCCACGGTATATCCCACGTTAAATCCACGGTATATCCCACGTTAAATCCACGGTATATCCCACGTTAAATCCACGGTATATCCCACGTTAAATCCACGGTATATCCCACGTTAAATCCACGGTATATCCCACGTTAAATCCACGGTATATCCCACGTTAAATCCACGGTATATCCCACGTTAAATCCACGGTATATCCCACGTTAAATCCACGGTATATCTCACGGTAAATCCACGGTATATCCCACGGCCTAAAGGAGCATACCGTGTATCCACGTTAAATCCACGGTATATCCCACGTTAAATCCACGGTATATCCCACGTTAAATCCACGGTATATCCCACGTTAAATCCACGGTATATCCCACGTTAAATCCACGGTATATCCCACGTTAAATCCACGGTATATCCCACGTTAAATCCACGGTATATCCCACGTTAAATCCACGGTATATCTCACGGTAAATCCACGGTATATCCCACGGCCTAAAGGAGCATACCGTGTATCCACGTTAAATCCACGGTATATCCCACGTTAAATCCACGGTATATCCCACGGTAAATCCACGGTATATCCCACGGTCTAAAGGAGCATACCGTGTATCCACGTTAAATCCACGGTATATCCCACGTTAAATCCACGGTATATCCCACGTTAAATCCACGGTATATCCCACGTTAAATCCACGGTATATCCCACGGTAAATCCACGGTATATCTCACGGTAAATCCACGGTATATCCCACGGTAAATCCACGGTATATCGCACGGTCTAAAGGAGCATACCGTGTATCCACGTTAAATCCACGGTATATCCCACGTTAAATCCACGGTATATCCCACGGTAAATCCACGGTATATCCCACGTTAAATCCACGGTATATCCCACGTTAAATCCACGGTATATCCCACGTTAAATCCACGGTATATCCCACGTTAAATCCACGGTATATCTCACGGTAAATCCACGGTATATCCCACGGTAAATCCACGGTATATCGCACGGTCTAAAGGAGCATACCGTGTATCCACGTTAAATCCACGGTATATCCCACGTTAAATCCACGGTATATCCCACGGTAAATCCACGGTATATCCCACGGTCTAAAGGAGCATACCGTGTATCCACGTTAAATCCACGGTATATCCCACGTTAAATCCACGGTATATCCCACGTTAAATCCACGGTATATCCCACGTTAAATCCACGGTATATCCCACGTTAAATCCACGGTATATCCCACGTTAAATCCACGGTATATCCCACGTTAAATCCACGGTATATCCCACGTTAAATCCACGGTATATCCCACGTTAAATCCACGGTATATCTCACGGTAAATCCACGGTATATCCCACGGCCTAAAGGAGCATACCGTGTATCCACGTTAAATCCACGGTATATCCCACGTTAAATCCACGGTATATCCCACGGTAAATCCACGGTATATCCCACGGTCTAAAGGAGCATACCGTGTATCCACGTTAAATCCACGGTATATCCCACGTTAAATCCACGGTATATCCCACGTTAAATCCACGGTATATCCCACGTTAAATCCACGGTATATCCCACGTTAAATCCACGGTATATCCCACGTTAAATCCACGGTATATCCCACGTTAAATCCACGGTATATCCCACGTTAAATCCACGGTATATCCCACGTTAAATCCACGGTATATCCCACGTTAAATCCACGGTATATCCCACCTTAAATCCACGGTATATCTCACGGTAAATCCACGGTATATCCCACGGTAAATCCACGGTATATCCCACGGTAAATCCACGGTATATCGCACGGTCTAAAGGAGCATACCGTGTATCCACGTTAAATCCACGGTATATCCCACGTTAAATCCACGGTATATCCCACGGTAAATCCACGGTATATCCCACGTTAAATCCACGGTATATCCCACGTTAAATCCACGGTATATCCCACGTTAAATCCACGGTATATCCCACGTTAAATCCTCTAGGTTGGCTCCTGACCACCCGAAAACTATAATACCTGAAGAGGGTTTCTCAGACGAAACTGTCCCTAGGCTGGCTCCTGCCCACCAGAAAACGTGCGCAAAGCATCGAAAACACAGACGCAATCGTAAAGTCACCATTACAGATGTTGTCACTACGAACCCCATTACAGGTGTTGTCACTACGAACTCCTCTAATATTTCGTCCGTCCCCGCCCCCTCACTACCAATGGGCTCTAATTCTATCCCTGAGCCGGATGTGGCATCAACCAGCACCAGTAATATCGATGGACCCTCGGGCATCGGGGATACTGGGTTTTCGGTAACCCACACCAACTTGGTAACGGTTCCCAGGCCACAAAATATTTTTATTTCGCGTTTCTCCCCTATAACTACGTCCGAGGAGATTAAAGAATACTTAAAGGGAAAAGCAATTGATCCCGAGACAGTATCCTGTCGGAAGATCAGCAATGCCTCCAAACCGGTCGCATCTTTTGTTCTGACTGCACCGCTCAATACAGCTGAAAAGCTTTTGGACCCCACGTTCTGGCCTCCCGGTGCTTTCTCAAAGTGTTTTGTTCCTCGCACGCGTATTCGTCGTACTCCAGACACTCCACAATCTTCAAAAAACTTAAGACGCTTTCCCTCTATTATCAAAACGTGAGGGGTATCAGATCCAAAACCCACGATGTGTTTCTGTCAACTTCGGCCAGTGATTTCGATATAATCGCTTTTACAGAAACATGGTTACACAGTGGAGTTCTTAATGCCGAACTTTTCGATACCTCCTTCCAAGTTTTTCGGAAGGACAGATATACTGACTCGGAGGCTCGTGGAGGTGGTGTACTACTTGCCTGTAGTAACCTTCTCAACTGTTGCTTAATAACGCCTCCTAGTTTTTCCAATTCTTTGGACATTGAGCTCCTCGCTCTTAAAGTCTCCCTTGTCCATAAGAACCTATTTTTAATTTGCTGTTACATCCCACCAGGTATGTTCAGCACTATTGACGATAGAGGTCAAAACCTCTATGATATTCTAATATCTTGTATTAATCATATCCAGGATATGATGGACTCCAAAGACGAACTCCTACTTTTAGGTGATTTTAACTTACCCAATGTTCAATGGGTATCTTCCGATGAGGACGATAACTACCTACCTGAAAACAACCTTAATGATAGGGAATCCGACTTTCTGAATTCCTTATTCTCATGCGGTTTGAACCAAATGAGCGGTGTGAATAATATTTTAGGTAGGTGGTTAGATCTTATATTCTTTTCCGACTCAGACAACATGTATGTTGAGCCTAGCTCAATTGTCTTGTCGCCTGTTGATAATTATCACCCTCCTCTCCTACTCAGCTATTGTTTTGCCTTTAACTATAAGCTAATCCCGGAGGAGTCAACCTTTACTTTTAACTTTAAAAAGGCTAATCTTGAAGTACTGTCATCCAAGCTCACTTCGATCGATTTCAATAGCTTGCTTTCCTCTAATGAGTTGGATGACGACGTAACAAGATTTTACTCCGTCCTGTATGAAACCTTCGCATCCTGTGTACCTATTGAGCCTCTTGAGTTGACCAGATCATCCCCGCCCTGGTACAATAATGAGTTGAGACACACCAAAAACCAGAAGAATAAACTCTGGAAAACCTACCTGAAGAGAAAAGACACTGCGAGCTTCTATGCTTTTCTCAATTGCTATGACCAATTCCATGCTCTGTCCGAGGCTCTCTATAAGGAGTACCTTAGCAACATGGAAGGTAAACTGTATGGGGATCCCAGAGCATTCTTTCAATTTATCAACTCTAAGAAAAAAGTTGATAATTATCCTAACACCATGCAATACGAGAACTCTGTTAGTTCTAATTCATCCGAGATTTGCGACAAGTTCGCATCGTTCTTCCTCAAATCTTTCTCGTCTCCTGTCTTCCAACCTCATGAAGACAATTTTCGACATATCAACGCAATACAAACGGCTCAAAATTTATCTCTGTCTATAACCAGGGAAGATATCTCGAAACATATAAATGATCTTCCACAAGATTTTTCGTCCGGCCCTGATGGTGTCCCTCCTGCTGTTCTAAAATCCTGTGCAGGGGCCCTACTGTCTCCTATCCTATGTTTATTTCAGAAATCCCTCAATACAGGGCGCTTCCCAACCTTATGGAAGAACTCTTTTATAATCCCTGTTCATAAAAAGGGTTGTAAGAACGAAATATCTAATTATAGACCGATTGCGAAGTTATCATGTATACCAAAACTTTTCGAATCCATTATTTATTCTGCTATTGCCCCTATCTGCAAGAGACTTATCTCAACTAACCAACATGGCTTTCTTGCAGCTCGTTCCACTACTACTAATTTACTAGAGTTCTCTTCTCACACTGTTCGAGGCTTTGTCACTGGCTGTCAAACTGACTGTGTTTATACAGACTTCAGTAAAGCTTTCGACATGCTCTCTCACTCTATTATAGTTCTAAAACTAAAAAAATTAGGCTTTCCGCATGCCCTGGTTATGTGGTTCCAGTCGTACTTAGCCGACAGAACCTACCAGGTTCTATTCCGCGGAGCCAAATCTAAAAACATCGAGGCGTCCTCTGGTGTCCCGCAAGGAAGTCATCTTGGTCCTCTTCTTTTTATTTTATCAATCGATGACATTGTTACCCTGCTGAGGCACTGTAAAATCCTTATTTATGCCGATGACATCAAACTGTACCGCCACATAAGGAGTATCGAGGATTGCAAACTTCTGCAAGCAGACCTAAACACCTTCTATGCTTGGTGTTCCAACAACAACCTGGTCCTTAACATTAGTAAATGTGAGGTCATGACTTTTTGTAGAAAACGTGGCGTTATAACTTACGACTATACTTTTCTCGATAACAAGATCTCCCGCACTAACTCTGTTATCGATCTTGGGGTTAGGTTAGAAAGTAAGTTGGATTTCTCCACCCACATCAATTATATCTCTTCCAAGGGCAATTCAGTCCTGGGATTTATAAAAAGATGGTCCAAGGAATTCAACAACCCCCTTATCACAAAGCACTTGTACATATCTTTAGTTAGGCCTTTACTTGAATACGCCTCCCAGGTATGGTCTCCTTACTACTCCTCCCATGTCGATAAAATCGAATCGGTTCAAAGGAAGTTCGTCCGTTTTGCACTCAGTCACCTCCCGTGGGATGACCCACTTATTCTTCCGCCTTATGTGAACAGACTTAAATTGCTCAACTTGAGCTCTCTCCATAAGCGTCGCGAGGTCGCTGACGTTATATTCGTTCATCGTTTGTTGAATGACAAAGTTGACTCAGGCTTCCTACGAACCCGTACGTCATTTAGAGTGAACAACTACAACCTGAGAGGTCCACCTCTCTTGTACATTAATTCCTCTAACACCAATTATGGGATGTACGAACCAGTTAACCGCATGCTTATAAATGTTAACAAAAATGCGAGTGTTTTTAGCATGCAAATTAGCGAAGATGTCCTTAAAAGGACTCTTTTTAATGTGGCGTGACTCCTTGTGTGTCCCACGTTTTCATTGTCTTTGCACGCTTCTCTGTTTGATGTTTTGTGCTCTTAATTGTTGCATTGTTTTTTGTTTTGTGTTTGCATGTCTTAGCCGAGCCACTGTGCAGTGGTAAATGTGACCGCGCTTGTGTGCAGGGACCGGACCGGCTCGGTACAGGAGTGCCGGGGAGGGTTGAGAAGGAACCCGCATTTTCGGTTGCATGCTCGTTTTGCGTTGTTCTTTTCTTCTTATACCTTTTTTGGTGCTTTCGGCCGGATTCGGCCCCTGCACATAAGCGTGGCCCGTTTCTCAGCCCAGCTGAGAAGTGTACTTCTGAGCTAGAAGATTAACTCGATTATTATTATTAAATCCACGGTATATCTCACGGTAAATCCACGGTATATCCCACGGTAAATCCACGGTATATCGCACGGTCTAAAGGAGCATACCGTGTATCCACGTTAAATCCACGGTATATCCCACGTTAAATCCACGGTATATCCCACGTTAAATCCACGGTATATCCCACGTTAAATCCACGGTATATCCCACGTTAAATCCACGGTATATCCCACGTTAAATCCACGGTATATCCCACGTTAA
Source organism: Thereva nobilitata (assembly GCA_963855945.1). NCBI lineage: Eukaryota > Metazoa > Arthropoda > Insecta > Diptera > Therevidae > Thereva > Thereva nobilitata. The sequence goes on from OY979694.1 coordinate 226,047,560, forward strand.
ATCCACGGTATATCCCACGTTAAATCCACGGTATATCCCACGTTAAATCCACGGTATATCTCACGGTAAATCCACGGTATATCCCACGGCCTAAAGGAGCATACCGTGTATCCACGTTAAATCCACGGTATATCCCACGTTAAATCCACGGTATATCCCACGGTAAATCCACGGTATATCCCACGGTCTAAAGGAGCGTACCGTGTATCCACGTTAAATCCACGGTATATCCCACGTTAAATCCACGGTATATCCCACGTTAAATCCACGGTATATCCCACGTTAAATCCACGGTATATCCCACGTTAAATCCACGGTATATCCCACGTTAAATCCACGGTATATCCCACGTTAAATCCACGGTATATCCCACGTTAAATCCACGGTATATCCCACGTTAAATCCACGGTATATCCCACGTTAAATCCACGGTATATCCCACGTTAAATCCACGGTATATCCCACGTTAAATCCACGGTATATCCCACGTTAAATCCACGGTATATCCCACGTTAAATCCACGGTATATCCCACGTTAAATCCACGGTATATCCCACGTTAAATCCACGGTATATCCCACGTTAAATCCACGGTATATCCCACGTTAAATCCACGGTATATCCCACGTTAAATCCACGGTATATCCCACGTTAAATCCACGGTATATCTCACGGTAAATCCACGGTATATCCCACGGCCTAAAGGAGCATACCGTGTATCCACGTTAAATCCACGGTATATCCCACGTTAAATCCACGGTATATCCCACGTTAAATCCACGGTATATCCCACGTTAAATCCACGGTATATCCCACGTTAAATCCACGGTATATCCCACGTTAAATCCACGGTATATCCCACGTTAAATCCACGGTATATCCCACGTTAAATCCACGGTATATCCCACGTTAAATCCACGGTATATCTCACGGTAAATCCACGGTATATCCCACGGCCTAAAGGAGCATACCGTGTATCCACGTTAAA